>JARWLC010000010.1:33954005-35334005 GCA_033318265.1 Phyllotis vaccarum | reverse complement strand
TCCACTTTTTTAAGTCATAAAAGCTGTTTACTGCTTTTTTATGAACTTTCAGAGCCTTGTGACTTTCCTTAACCTTGTTTCAATCTGGAGGAGGTAGCTCTACAGAAATTGTTACGTTGATTTTTATTCAGGGAAAGTTTTCTATTTGAAGTCTGTTTTATATTAAATTGAAAACCTACTCTAGCTATATTTTGTTAGCATAGTACATCTTCTTCATCCCTTTATGTTTATGTCTAGTGATTTTTTTTTGTATACAGCAAGCAGCTATGTCATATCATTCAATCTACTCTCACAATGTGTTTTTAAATTGATATACAAGGATCATTTATATCTAAAATTATTATCAATATATTTGAATTAATACTAACTGTGTGTGTGATATTTTTGACAGAAGTTGTTTTTCTCTCTGATGTTAACTAAACGTTTAAGTGATTTCACTGTTTTTCATATCATTTTCTTACAAATATTTTTATTATTGCTTCTGAGATCACACTATATATGATTTATTTTGACAATGTCATACTGACATACAGTGCACTGCAATCACATCCACCAACAATGTCCTCTTTCACTTCCCACATCCCCAATCTTCTTCTCAACTGGTCCCTTCCTAGCCTTACATTTATCCCTTCTATTGTTTCTTCCTCTCTCCCCTCAGTCTTTCATTCACTTCTTCCTTCCTTCTTTTCTTTTGCTTTTTTTGTAGTTTCCATGCAGGTAGTATAGCTTTTGTATGCTCCTTATGACAAAGGCTATAACATATCCAGAAGGCAGTATCCCACCATATTCCTCTCAATTCTTTGGCTTCCACAGTCCTCCTATTTCCTCTTCCGTAGTGCTCCCTCACCCTTGGAGGAATTGACATAGATGTCTCATTTTGCACACTCAGCACTCACCTATTCTTAGTACTATGACTTAAAGTCTTTGATGCCCTTTTCTGAGAGAAGGCTCTCTAATCAAAGATAAGAGTTGTGCTAATCTATGAGTATAAACAAATATTTATAAGATAGTTCAACTACAGGTGAATTTGGCAAAATACTAGTAGTAGTTTTTTTCTCTAAGTCTTGTTATGTCCCAAGCCATAGGCTCTATTACCAGTTCTAAAATATCAAGCATGCATTCTATCCTGTGGTTCAGGGCTCACAGACAATCAGGAAACTTGCATGCCTCCAGGACTGTGATGCCACTGTTGAACAGTTGATATATCTTTATAGATAGTTCTGTATGATGACTTTTCTTCACAATAGTGCATTTTCTGGCACCTATGAACAGAATACAATAGGAAGTAAATTCTTAGTTCAGTTCTAGCTTGGTTTTTACTTGTATCTTGAGTATGTGGGATTCTCAACAATTCTGCCTTATTGTCTAGTTTTGTTGGAAGTCTAAGGTAATAAGACTGTCCTGTATTGTTTTATTTTGTGAGACTCTGTGGGTTCCCTCACAAACATTTCATAAGGAGGTTTCTTGTAACAGGAACTGGAGTCTAGGTTTGAAACCTGTGACTTTTGGAAACAATGTTAAACACCCAAGAAGGGTATATCTTCTCAAGTGCCCCTCCCTTTAAAATTACAATTTTTAGTTATCTTGCAAAGTATTGGATTTCTATGTTTAGGTTTTGAAATACATCTTTAATTTTTAGATTAGTTCTTTGAGAATTCCATACCACATGTTTGTTCCTATTTATCCTTCTTCTAAACCTTTCCAGAGCAACTCCACTTCTCATATTATTAAGCTTCATGTTCTTTAAAAATTAATGTCATCAAAACTAATTTGTGCTGTCCAAATAGTCTTGGATATGTAGCTGTCCACTGGTGCACGCTTAACTTATCAGGGTGAACACACTTAGTCAAAACTTACTATTTCCCAGCAACTACCAGTTACTAGTAGCTCCTGTGCTACTAAACTAAGTTCAGCTTTCAGTAACACTATTCGGTCTCATGTATGTTGTAAGTACTTTACAGTACTCTAGGTATGTTCCTAACATATTGTGTGGTACATTTTTTTGGCACCATAAGTTAAATTACCCAATATAATTTTACTTTTATTTATTTTATTTATTTTATATTTGATTATCATCTATCTATTTATCTTTCTAACAATATATGTGTAGAGCACATGTGTCATGACATTTTTATAAAGACCTGAGGACAACTTGGGGGAGCCATTCTCTCTTTCCATCAAGTAGGTTCCAGAAACTGAATTCATGCTATCATTCTGGGTGGCAAGCTCCCTTAATTCTTGACCCTCAACTTGCTGGTCAAAATATTACTTTTCTTGTAAGGGATAGTTACTATCAACTTAATAGAAGATACAAAAGGTAAAATGCTTGTGTTATCCCTACTTATTGTTCATTGCTATGCATTTACTTACCTTACCTAAAAGGAGCATCTGTCATACATTTTTCTTTCTGCCTGAAACAGTTAGAACATATTGTTTCTGGCAGGATACATTTAGTGTGAACACATTTTCTCAGATATTACCCAAGGAAGCATTTTCTTTTTATTTTTAAGAAATTTTTCTTTGGATATAAAAATCTACATTGTTTTTGCTAGGAGCACTTAAAATGGTTTACGTTTTTTGCAAGTTAAATGTTTTAAATATTATTCATATAGGTACTGCTGCCCTGTTTCTCTCTACCTTCTCACTGGGTATCCTATGAATGTTTACTTCTCTGCAGCTGGGGTCGCAGACTTTCTTCATCCATGTTCTATTAATATGAAGAGACACCATGACTGTGACAATTCTTATAAAAAAGCATTAATTTGAGGGATTTTAGTGATTAAGTCACTAAACATGGCAGTGAGCATGACATCTCATAGGTAGATCCAGTGCTGAAAAGGTATCTGGAAGTTCTACATCTGGGTACACAGACGACAAACAAGAAGAGAGAGCAACGGAGCCTGGCCTGAGGCTCTTGAAACTTCAAGCTCACCCTCCGTGGAACGTTTTATTTTTCCCCAACAAGACCACATAAATCCCAACACAGCAATACCTTGAAATCCTTTCAAATAGTGCCAAGCATTTGGTGACCAAGCATTCACATCAATTAACCTATGAGGGTCATTCTGATTCAAACCACCACATTTCACTTCCTGGTCCCTATATGATCATAACCATATCGTAATGCAAAAATGCATTCAGTCCAACTTCAAAAGTTCCACTAGTCTATCAGAGTTTCCATACTGTTTAGAAGTTTAAAGTTTTTGTTGAAACTCAAGGCAAACGCTTAACTGCAACCCCCTGAAAAATAAAATTACTCACATCACATACTTGCTCTGTACAATGGCACAAGATATATTTTACCATTCCAAAAGGGAGAAAAAGGGAACACAGCGAGAAAATACTGGACCAAAGGAAGTTTGAAAACCATCTGGGAAAACTCCAAACTCTGCAACATCATGTCTTATGTCAGAGTGTTCTTCAGTCCCCCGTCTCTTTTCTCTCTTTGGCTGGTGCCACTCCCTGTTAGCAGCTTTTCTTGCCAGGCATCCCATGACTCTGGTCGTTCCAATAATCTTGAGGATTCCACAGCAGCACAGGTTTACCCTCACAGCTTCATGTAATAGCCTCCCTGGGCCACTATGGAGGGTCACCCCTGACATGCCTGGCTTCACTGCCTTTCCTTTGCCACAGAGGGAGATTCTGTAACCTATTTCTTGTATTGTTGACTCTGAATCTGCTATATCTTTGAGTTCTGGGTTTAGCTCCCTCCTACTTCCTAGTGCTCCATTTCTTCCCAAACGACTTTGTATTTTTATTCCTGCCTAAGTATGCTCCTTTTTATTAAGATCTGCGTAAGTGTGGTCCCTTATAAACATGTGACATAGTCAATACATAGGTAGATTTGAAACCTCCTCTGTCAACACCATTAATCTAAAGCTCTTTAATTTAGCCTTAGGCAGATTTTTAGAATGAGAGAAAAAGCAGCCACATTCTTTGCCAAAATGCCACAAGAATTGTTTCTATACCACTTACTAATATTATTTCCTCTGAAACTTCTTGATTTGAGCCTCCAAAGACAAAACCTTCCTCAGCACTGTCTTCTATGCTTCTATTAGTATGGCTCATTAAACCCTATTTATATTGTTTACCTGCTATCCTAATCTAAAGTCCCAAAGTTCACATTCTACCAACTAGCACTTTAATCAGGCCTTTCACAGCACCTCCCTGCTTTGTGGTACCAATTTTTTTGTTAACCAGTATTATTTTGCTGTGGGGAGACACCATGACTGTGTCAACTCTTATTAAAAAAAGCATTTCATTGAACCTAGATTTACAGTTTAATAGGTTTAGTCCATTCTCATTATGGCAGGAGGCATGACAGTACTTAGGCAGACATGTCCTGAAGAAGTTTTACATCTGGATTTGTAGGGAGCAGAAAGAGAAAGCCAGTGGTCTTGCCTGAATCTCTTTAAACCTAAAAGCTAGTGACTCATCTACTCCAACAAGATCAAACCTCCTAATCCTTCTCAATAGTGTGATTCCCTGGTGACTGATAAGCCATGTAGGTGCTTGAAGGAAGGAGGAAGGAGCTGGTGTGGT
Organism: Phyllotis vaccarum; assembly: GCA_033318265.1. Taxonomy (NCBI): domain Eukaryota; kingdom Metazoa; phylum Chordata; class Mammalia; order Rodentia; family Cricetidae; genus Phyllotis; species Phyllotis vaccarum. The sequence continues at coordinate 35,329,463 of JARWLC010000010.1, read as the reverse complement.
CTGGTGTCTCAGAGTGTGTCCTCATGTTTGAAATTTTGGTCATTACTCTAAATACTCCTGTTTTAATCTAATTCCATCTCTTAAAATTTTTGTATAGTTACTGACTTATTTGTTTTATTTATCTTTTTATTCCTTATTTAGTTTTGGTTTTGGTGGCTCTATTTTGTATTGATATAAACTGTCCACTTTCTTTGGGTTAAATCTATGAATAAATCCATAAAAGGTATTCTTTATCTTTTGTCTGTCTTTTTTATTAACATATATATGTTAATAATATATATCTATGCATATATATAGTGTCCAAATTATGTTGTCTACATGCATGCTCATGTTCATACATATACTTGCAAAAGTATACATAAATCTTCCATTTTGTATCTCCCGAACATCGAACTCAGGTGACCATGTTAGGTGGTAAGCACCTTTGCTCACCAAGCTATCCCATCACCATCTTGTGATGATATATGGTATATTTAATAAAATCAGCCTGGAACATCAGAGGACAGAGCCATCTCTCAGCCTCTCTGTTTGGTTGGTTTGTTTGTCCCATAGCACCAGCTCTTAATTTAGATACCAAATATTTTCATCAATTCATCCAAATTAGCATTTAAATGCTTCTACCTCTTTAAATACTGTGGTCCTGTCTTTTGGTCAAGGTAGTCTTGGGTCTATGTGTTTGTCTAGAACCCTAAGTTCTCTTTAAGTCACCAAACATTATTGATTTTTATTCTGCATAGCTAAAACTGGAAATGTACACCCAAGAGGATTTATCTAAATTGTTCTCCAAAAGGAAATTTGGCTGCCAAGAACTCAGTGTTTGAGAATGCAATAATTATTTAATATTTATTTTTTAAAAACTGTATTTGAAAGTAAGTTACCACTCATTCAACACTATTGGCAATAGAACAATTTGCCATTTTTTTTTAAAATAAATCACACTATTATTTGTGCTTAGCAACAAAAGTATGTCAGTTAGTAGACTTACTTTTACTTTTGTTATTTAAAGAATTAGAGAATAAACACATGCCAGTCAAAAGTTTTTATTTTTTCAAACCATGAACCAAAAAATATAGGTGTAATCTTCCTCAGCTACAGAAAACAAGAAATTAAGGACCTTGGTACTGCAACTCAAGCAGTTAAAAATCTGCTGACAACTGGAAAAGAAAGCATTTTAGATACTTTAGTAATAGACAATGAAAAAAAAATCTAGTTCCATGATTATAAGACTATAAATATATGGTACTCTTTCATTCTCTGATAAAATGTTTCTTACAGACCACTCTAACTATTCCCATATATGTTTTGCTTATAGACTAGAAACATAGCCAGCATCCCCTTCACCATTGTATTTTAGAAGAAACTGATGTCTTTGAGTTTTCAGAAATGGACATAGTCTGCTCACATATTGACGTTAGTGTGGAGAGACCCAAACTATACCTCTTTTCTACAAAACTGCAGTAACATGCATTGCTATACGGCACTAAGTTTGAGGTCATTCTAGCAGCACTAGGAAACTACTGCACAAAAGTTCCTCAGTCTCGATCACGGTACAAAAATGTCAGAAAGGCTAAGTATCATTTTATCTTTGAAATCCAAACCAGACACCTGACATATTTGCAGAGGAAAAATTATGAAATAAAATAATGATTAGTCATTAAGACATGCTGTACTTTGGCAAGTGAAGTGATGATGCCATCTATGCCAACAAATGCATCAAATGGTTGCACTAACTTTCTCCTTCACCCTTTCCAACTCGTTTACATTCTTTTTCAACTTCATGTCTGTGGCTAATTATGATAATTCAGAGTTTCTACATAATTTGCTGCATATATAAACTCAGACCTCTAACTTAGAAAACGGCTTTTAAGGAATTTATTGCTTGTGACAATCAATTGAATTTGAACTTTTTCTATTAAGAACGCGTATGGGTGGAACAATGTGCCAGCAAAATCTAATGAGAAAAATGATGTACTGGGAATACTGAAGGGTAATGGCTGTCCTGACCATGCTTCTCAGGCTGAAGTAAGTTATATGAAATTATAAGCTTCATATATCTTGGTAAGAATAATTCTGAAAATCTATGTTGGTGCCACAACAACATCACTGCATGTTTGCACAAAAACACATCTTTCAAAAACAATGATCAAATGACTATTCAGTTCTTCAGATATTCATTAAAAATGGGCATGGGAAAATTTTGAGTGACAAAGCTGCAGAAACACTGTAATATTCCCACCATACAGTGGAAGCCTAGAAGCATTTCTGAAGTTAATATTTTAAGACAAATTCATTGTTTTCTCTTCAGTATACAATGTACACATTGTATAGTTTATCTAGGACCTACTTTTTACATGGTTTGCCCAAATAGGTCTTGTTCATAGCTTTTTACTTTTTGTAGTGTTTGAGCCAGTTGCTAAAAAAAACAAAACAAAACATATTTTAAAGCATTTGATTTCAGAACTGACAAATTTACTTGAGAAAAATGTCACACTATTAAAAGCATAGCCTTTTGCCTATCCATCGGTCTTCATTTCAAATTATAATTCTGTTTATTCTACATGATCATTATAAAGCAATATTACTTTAGAGTTGTTTGCTGTTTCCTTATAAATAACAACTTTAATTTCAAAGATCCTTCCATCCATCTATCCATCCATACATCTATCTATCCACCTCTAGGATTTTAGTATTTGTAATGTTAACCGTCCTAAGCTCTTCACATCCAATGGTGAAGGAGACTCTGATTAAGTTTTTAACTCAGAGGGGAAAGGAATATATATATATAAAATCTCTGATGATAAGCATTATAATATAACATAGGAGACTTAATTTATACTGATAATTCTGTGGGACTGTGTTCTGTTTTTGGCTCTTTCATTCTCCGATACAATGCTTTTTATAGATCACTCTATTCCCATATACATTTTGCTTATAGACTAAAAACGCAGTCAGCGTCCCCTTCACCATTGTATTGTAGAAGAAACTGATGCCTTTGAGTCTCCAGAAATAGACATAGTCTGCTCGCATATTAACTTTAGTGTGGAGAGACCTAAGCTATGCCTATTTTCTGCAAAACTGCAATAACATGCATTGTTATAAGGCACTAAGTTTGAGGTCATTCTAGCAGCACTAGGAAACTACTGCACAAAAGATCCTCATCTTTAATCATGGTACAAAAATGTTAGAAAGGCTAAGTATCTTCTTATCTTTGATATCAAAACCAGACACTCAACATATTCGGAGGAGAAAAATTATGATATAAAATATTTAAACTCTGTAAAGTTATTTAAATCTCTGCAAAGTTTATTCCTAAATATTTAACGTATTTATTTATACATATGTATGCTCTAAAATTAAAGTTTCTTTATGTGTTTTATTTTCAGTATGTAGGTACTAGATTATATAAGGACATTTACAAAAATTATATAATTTATATTAAATATTTTCTACACACTTGCTCTAATACTCTTCCCTTTTTTACCTCCCTATATTGCTCTTTATTGTTTCTTTTGACAGTCTATCTTCTATTTTTAAGTCACAGATATACACACAGATTTGTGTGTGTGTGTGTGTGTGTGCATGCACATGTGTGTATATAGATGAATGTGTGTGTGTAAATTTACACACCTATATATATATCCATAAATATAAACATACACCTATTTATGTGAGTACGATTTTAAATATATGAAATCTAAGAACCTCAAATGAGAGAAAAACCTATTTTTCTTTCTAAGAATAACATAATTCATTTCATGTAATTATTTATACCTGTAGTAATTTTACTGCAAATGATTCAATTTTGTAACTTGTAGTTGACAAAAATCTCATATGTATACACAAACATTTCATTTTCTTTATTCTTCTGTTGTCTGACACATAGGCAAATTACATAGTTTAGATTTTGTGAATAGTGCTTCAGTAAATACTGAATTGCAAGTATCTCTGTGATACTCTGTGCTAGAGTCCTTCTGATAAATTTCCAGGAATAGCATACCTGGATCATGTTTTCCTTTGAGAAGTCTCTATACTGACTTCAACAGCAGCTGGACTCCTTCATTACATCAGCATAAGCCTCTCCTTTGTTCCCATCCTCAGAATTGCTTCTTTTCTTAATGCCTGCCATTCTGACACTGTGAAATGGGATTCAGTGTAGGTTTTAATTACACTTCTCTGATGGCTGGTGTCACCCTTTAAGAACTATGTGTTCATTTCCTGAGCCCGTTTATTGATTGCGTTGTTTGACTTCTTATCATTTAATTTTTCTAGTTCGCTGACTATTCTAGGTATTAATCCTCTGTCAGGTGTATAGTTAACACAGATTTCTAGGTTCTAACTTGACTAATTGTTTCGTTTACTATGTAGAGCTTTTAGGTTTTATTAGGTTCCATTTGTCAATTGTCACTGTTTTTTGAGTTGCTGGAGTCGTAGTGGGAAGCCCTTCCCTGAGCCCGTGTATAAAGCATTTACCTTTTTCTCTAACAATTACAGAGGTCCAGATTTTACATTAAGGTTATCCATCCATTTGGAATTGGCTTCTATTCGGAGTGAAAGACAGGGATCTAGTTTTCTTTTGCTATGTATGGATATACAGTTTTGCTAATGAAGCTTAATGAAGCTTAATGAAGCTCTCTTTTTTTCTCCAACACATAGTTTTACCATTTTTGGAAAATCACACATGTGAAGCTATGGTTTCTTCTACTCCCAGATTTCTTCATAAAATCTCATTTCTCTCATTTTGCTTTTCTTTTGTTTTACTTCATTCTAGACACTCTTTCATGAACACACTGAAGGAATATTCTTTGAGTTAATGTTACAATATGATTTTTGTTTAGTATGGAGTGATGATTAAATGCAGGCTCAAGTCAGATTACCCATTATTAGAGAGTCTTGGAACACCACACAGGCTATCCAGTTGTTCTCATCCACAGAGTAGGCATAATAATAGTAATTTTATCACTGTAATCCTTAGGATGAAATGAGACAGTGTGTGCCTAGTGTCTGTCAATAATCATCTTTGTATAAAAAAAGGCATAGTTTCTTGACAACAATATAAAAGCCAGTTGTGATTTAGGACCATGACACACCATACTAACTAGATTTATCATTTTTCTTTATTTTTGGTTATGCATTTTTTTTCAGGGAATTTTTATTATTGACCAAGGAGTCCTGTAATAAAGACCCAATGAAGGTGTGAATAAATACCTGAGGCCCTGATCAGTAATGTCTGGAAGGGGGGTGGTGATATACGTGTGAGAATATACACTGTAGCTCATCTCAAAAGAATTTAGGCCCTTGACAAAAAGAAACAATAAGGAGCTGGAAAGGTGGATCAGTGGTTTAAAGCACTTGTTGCTCCTCTAGCTGGTCATTTCTAACACCCACATGAGGGAGCACAATTCCAGACCTATAGGATGTGACATTTCTTTTTCTACCTCAGCAGGCATCCATATACTCCTGCAAAACTCACACACACACACACACACACACACACACACACACACACACACACACACGCACACACACACATACACACACACACACATACACACACACAAACACACACACAAATAAGTTGAATAAGAAAGAAGAGGAGGAATACAAGGAGAAATAATGAGCAGATTACATAGTAGAAATGAGACTTGAACTTAGAATTTATGGTAGTGTTAATTATCAACTAGAGAGGACCAAGAATCATGTGGAATACTGGCTTCTAGGCATGAGTATAGGGGGTTCTCTTAATTATGGAAATTAAGAAGAAACTGAGCCACTGTGGGTAGTTTCACTCTCAGACTGGATTCCTACATTTTATACTTGAAGAAGGAAGCTGAGCAGCAGCATGTATCCATTGCACTTTGCTTCCTGACTATGGTTGTGCTGTTAACTAGGCTCCTACCAATGACCACAGCTTTCTTGCAGTGTATGACTAACCTATAACTATGAGCAGAAATAACTTCTTCCTTGAGAAGCTGCCTTTGTCAAGGTATTTTTTAAACAAATTGAGATAGAGTTTCTTTGAATTTTAAACATAGTTTTCTTTTCTTTTTTGACATAAATGAAGTATTACCAATGTTACCAAAATCCAATGACTGGGGTGATATAGTTTATATTTAATAAAATCAGTCTGGAATATCAGAGGACAGAGCCATCTCTCCAGCCTTTTTCTTTCTTTCCTTCCTTCCTTCCTTCCTTCCTTCCTTCCTTCCTTCCTTCCTTCCTTCCTTCCTTCCTTCCTTCCTTCCTTTCTTTTTTTTTCTTTTTTTTTTTTGAGACACGATTTTCTGGGTAACAGTCTTTGCTGTCCTGGAACTTGCTTTGTAGAACAGGCTGACCACAGACTCACAGAGATCCTCCTGCCTCTGCCTCCCAAGTCCTGGGACTAATGACATGTACCAACTCTGCCTGGCTTTTTGCTTCTACAGGATACCTCAGTGTCTGCCCATGCCTGACTTAAATACCTTTTTCACATAGTTGTTTCACTTCCAGGTTCAACTCTGTATCATAATCCTAGAGTCAGAATTAAAGGTATGAACTAATACTGTTCGGTTGTTAGGCTTTGAACTCACAGAGACACAAAAAGATCTCTGTCTCCTGAGTTATGGGGTTAAAGGTGTAGGTCATCACTTGGCATTCCCATGTTGGGATTAAAGGTGCTAGTCACCACTCTCTGACTCTCATGGCTTGACTGTGGGTGACTCTGTTCTCTGATATTCTAGGATTATTTTATAAAATATAAAATAAATCATTATAACCAGGTGCCAGGGATTAGGGACCAAGGATAAGCAACCATACATGGACCAGTAACCACTCACAGACCAGGAGTCAGGGACAAGTATGTTTCTGGCCCAGACTTTCTGACCTAGCTTCCAGGTTTAGACCTATAGATCCACAAACCTGGAGAGACACACAGATGCTTACAATAATTTTAGGCTGATTGGACTAAGGCCCAGACATATAATGTGCTAACTCTTTACCCTTAAACTAATCCATGATTCTTATCCTGTTCAGCCATGAGGCTCAGTACCTTTTCTCAGAGTAGTATAGTTGTTCTCTTAATCTTTTGGCTTGTCTGGCAACTCTGGAGTCTCTGTGACATATCTGCTCTGTTCTTCCTTTTCCCAGAGTTTTCTTAGTCTGGTAGCCCTGCCCACACTTCCTGTCTGCCTTTGGCCAATCAGTGCTTTTTATTCAACTCATAGGTGGGACAATTATTTACAGTGTAACATCATAAATCCACTGCCACTACAGACAAGAATCCAGGGACCAGGGATCAGTGATCAGGGACTGGGAACCAAGAAACAATCTGCTTCAGAGAAGATTATAGACATCAAAGAAACTCCATACAGAGTTGACCTTCTTTGTAGCAAAAGTTAGCCACTCTTGCCTTGACAAGCAGGACACACACACACACACACACACACACACACACACACACACACACATCCCTGCCAAACCTTTCTAAGCCAAAGTAGAAAGATCTTTAAGAATTTCCTGCTTCACAGAGAAGTCTGTCAGATACGCTATGACTGTAGGCCAAAGATGGATGCTTCTATAATAAGAAGAACCTTGGGTGACTGTCCAGGCAGCCAGTTGTTTCAATTCTTACATTTTTTTTTTTTATTTTTTAGGAATTGGTTGCTTGTATGTCCTGTTTACTTAGTGAATATTATTCCTTCTTGGGTCTCTGAGGAAGATGAAGATGGGATAGTTATAGTTTTCTAGTCACTATTTTAAAAAATAAACTCACTTAGAGGTTAAAGTGTATAAGTTTGAGAGACATCAAAAATAGTTTTCAGTTAATAATACAGGTTAGATAGAAAGTGAATTAGATATAATTCTTTGGATTCAATCTTAAAATTTTAGATTAATAATTATTTTTGATTAAACTAGATTCAATAATTTATTTTTAAATTATATATTTTTTAGAAAAAAGTGACTATGACTATTAAGTATCTGTAATAAAAATGAACATTTATAAATAATATCGCTGGAATTTGGGCATAGTTTTTATTATTACTTTTTGTTAATTGGGGATATTGAAATTTTATGAGGCATGAGGCTAGATTATTTTAGTTGGCAGCCTTGAAGCTGATTTTTATCAGGGATTTTTAAGGGGATCTTTTTCATTACTTTATGTGAGCCTAGAAGAAATTTATAGTTTTTTTTTTTATCTTTTATGGAAACAAAAAGCATAACTTTTTAAAAAATAACATACTTTTAGACTTAAATTTAAAAGTCAAGATACTTTTAAATTATATGTTTGTTTAACTTAGTAGCTTGATAATCAAATGTCTTTTGTAGTTAGCTCATTAACAGTTAAAAATTAAAAAAAACACAGTAACAAACATAATAGACTGTATTTTTAACTCTATGTGGCTTATTATATTTTTATTATTTTTAAGGATATTTTAAATTTTTATTTTTAACTTATGGATTTTTATATATATTGTAACTTATAGGTTTTTTATTTGAATCTGTTTTATTGTGAACTTTAATCATTTTTTAACTAGGAGAGTTTTTAGACTTCTTTGGATGTTGGATCTATTTTGTTTGGCTTTTTAACATGCTTATCTTTTTAGTTTGGGGAAGCAGTATTAAATATTGTGAAGCTATGTTTTTAAAACTATAGTTGTGCTCCCAAATTCAAAAGCAGCAGCTGGGAGAAGCTTCTCTGTATCACAGGCCTTGAAAGAAACTGTGGAACTATGTTGCTCAGCTCATGGCAGATGGTGGTCTGCAACACTTTTCAGGCAGCTGTTGGGTGATGAGTGTCTGAGACTGAGACTAGGAAGCCCAGTGTGGCTTTTTTTTTTGTGCACATAGAATCTTTTGAAACCTTTTCTGGCTTTGTGTGGATTTACATGCCCCACGTTTGAGGGCCACTACATTAAATTGCCATATGCTGTATACTTTCATGGCTCTCAGCATCCCCTCTCTGTATTGTGGCATAATATTGTTTTCTCTCTCCCCCTTTAATATAGGATATTTTTGTTTCCAAAGCTAACCACACACTTGCTATCTAGCCAAGGATTCCTTCAAAATGCTTAGATACTCCAGAAGTGCTGGGGTTACCAGTCTAGCTTATAAGGTGCTGGAGAATCCAACTGAGGGTTTGTGCAAGCATTCTACTGATAGAGTTACATCTATTCCTTGTATCAAAACAGATTTTAACCATGTGTTGCTGGATGACCTGGAACTCTCTAGGTAGACCAGCTTTCCTCAGACATGTGTAAATTGTCCTGTCTCTGTCGCCACTGTGCTGAGATCACACATATGTATCACTATGCCTGATCAGACCTATATTGACTTAAATTCAAATATTTTATAAATATTTTAATGTAGCATGCCATATAGTAATTATACTAATGAGCTGTCAATGCTGATGAGGATCACAGCCAGAAGTGTCATGATGAGACAGAATTATAACCATGCCCTCTCCACATGGCTACTCTCAGCAGATTCTCTTACCCAAGTCTCGACAACTTGGCCTCTGAGGACCATAGCACAGATGGGCTCCTAGGTGACCTGGGAAAGAAGCCAAACATAGTGAAGAAAATAATGTAAGGGGTGAAATAAATAAAGGTAGAACACATTGTTTTGTTGTTTATCTTGATATGTTCTTATTTGGCAAAACAAAATCCCTTGGAAAGATTTGAAGAATGAATTAAACTCTGGTATGTTATGTTTCTTTGTGTCTTTACAGAAAGGATACTAAGCTTTAGAAATCTCTTCCTTATGGTTTTTGCTTCTTTTCTGTTTGGGAAACACTCTAAGTCACAGTGGTACTGTTCCACTCTATCACTAGTCTCTTTCCTCACCCCACACTCATTCTAATCTAAAAAGTCAGAGAAGAAAAAACTCATTTCTGCATCTGAAGTTTTGTTGAAATGTTCTGGCACCATTCAGTGGCTGCAAATGTTACAGTAGGGGGTGTTGAGGGATGCAAAAGGGCATTTGACAAATCACAAGAATGCTATTCAACTGAGGCTCTCATTTCTAGCTATCTGCTGTGCTGTTGCCTGAGAATAATTATGTACAAGCACTGTTTGGATTATGTGTTGACCTGGCCAGAGGAAGAAGATTCTGGGAATAAACAGCAGCTAAGTACCAAAGAGCCTGAATTCTATGTAAATAGTGCTCTGTAAATATCTACAGGTAGCCTGCTTAAACCCTGGGATTTTTCTTCATAGCTGACAAACACTTCTCTATACTACAGGACTATATGGGGGAGACTTCAGGTTTTGTTTTCTAAATGTATGTATGTAACTCTCACCCTTCCCTAATCATAGCTTTTCATGGTTATTTGTGGCTCTTCGAATATCACTGTACCCTTTGTTATCTTTGATCAGCATGTGAGCACAGATGAGTCTGACCTGTATTTATATAAACTAAGTAAAAAGTATATAAATATAGTGCTATCACATAAATAAGGATCTTGTTTTTCTCACACCGATAGCTATGGCTCTATAACCTATACAGTACTCTATTTCAGTTTCTTATGTTCCAGTTGAAATCATATCTGGTGTGCCTGTGTGTATGTTAAAGGCAACTATTTCTTAGACATTTCCATGTTTGCATCTTAGGAAGGTATAGGTCTTAACATATTATACCTGTTTTAGAAAATGTGTTATATATTTAAATTAAATTGTTATTTGCATGTTTATATATATACCTATGTGTGTGTGTTAGTTTAAGCATTGATAGGCATACTACAATCCATATAAACACAGAGAAAAGGTATAGAGTAAGAGGCTAGTGGAAGGGTGGGGTCTTCTAAAGATGGGAAAATAGAATGCATAGCTTTAGAGAGATGGGGAAGATTGGAATGGGAGGACTAAGTTTGGAGGGCGATGGAATAGAGGTTTATAGAACAGAATATGAGGAGGGACAACTAACTCTAACATTCATTCATGACGGTCATGTAGAAACCTATTGTTGCAGAAGCTTCTTAAAATATAAACACATATGAATAAAAGCTAAATGTAGTCACCAAGTACTGGACAGACAATTTCCCAACTAGACAACCAAGTATAACTTCCAGTGTGAGGAGTGGGTTGCATCTAGTTGCATAATTGAAAGAAGAGGTCCTGTATAATTTCCCTTAAAACTCAGGCTATTTCCAAGATTTATTGGTTGCTTTACAAAACCTGATGGTAAAACACCATTGCTGAGGACAACACTCATGTATCTCATTGAACACAGAGAAATTGAACTGATGCCTAACGAACGTGTTTGCCAGTACTGACTAGTTCATGGCCCTGGAAGGTACTGTGCAGCACACTACTGCAGGAGCAATGTAACCACAACCAAGTTGTAAGTCCTGTACTCTACAATCATGATCTGTATAACATGCTAATTCAATAGTGACATAAGGGTTGTGGGATCCACCAACCACTATCTGATTGGATTTAAAGTCCAATATTTAAGATTTTAAGGATAGTAAGTCCTAAATGTGATGTCTACTTCAAACCCTCCCCTCAGGGCTCAGGGAGCCATGTATAAAAGGAATTAGAAAGGTTGTAAGAGGCAATGGGTATGGATGACACCAAGAAAATAGTGTCTTTTGCATACAGTAGGACTGATGCACATGTGAACTCACAGAGGCTGTGGCATCATGCACAGGGCTTGCAAATACCCAACCTAAATAAGACCCCAGTGTTGAGAGAGTAAAGGGTACATGGGCTTCCATCTCTAACCCAGAAGCTATCTCCAGTTAACATTTGTTTAGAAAGGCAAATTTAATTTTCTCTAAGGGAGCACCACTTGGTATACAAACCACACTGAATAGTAGGACCCATGTTCAGCAGTACATAACTGATATACCACAGCAAACTTTGGAACATTTTTGTAGATGTTTTGCTTTGTTTGGGCATTTTTTGTATTACTTTTTTTTTTGCTTGTATAATACTGTTTCAGATATTGTATGTTTTATGTGTGTGTTTCTAGTTTTGTCCTTTTGTTTTCAATTTTTTCTTATTCTTTTTTCCCTGTTTGTTGTATATCTAGATAAAGGCCAGGGAGTTGGGTGAGTAGGGAGAATCTTGGATGAGTTTGGCAAGGGGAAAATGTGATCTGAATATATTGTATGAAAGATACCATTTCAATAAAAATGTAGTAAATATAAAGGCAAACACAATATAAAACAATCTCTCTCTTTTTCTCTCTCTCCCTGCATGAATGTTTGCAAATGCATGGGTATGTGTATGCAGGTTCCTGTGGCAGCTAGCAGAATATGTCTATATTGGTTAAGGTTCTCTAGAGAAACAACTTATAGAACAAATCTCTCTCTTTCTCTCTCTCCATATACATACATATACGTATATGAAGAAAATTATTGTGCATATATATGCATACATATATAAAGAAAATTTATTGGAATACTTTACAGTCTGTGGTCCAGTTAACCCAATAATGGCTGGCTATGAATTAAAAGCCCAAGAATCCAGAAGTTGCTCAGTCCACAAGGCTGGAAACCTCATCTGGCCTTTTGTAGATTCTGGAATCCTGAAAAAGTAAGCTCTGATGCTGGTAAAGGGATGGAGGTTTTAGGGAGAACAGGCAGGGAAGATCTAAAGCTTCCTTTTTCCTGTCTTGCTGTTGGCTGTCAGAAAAGAGTGTGGCCCATATTAAAGGCCTGTCTTCTCTTCTCAAGATCTTGATTAAAGGCCCGTGTTTTTCTGTATTAATATCTGGATCAAAGATGTGCATTTTTCTGCTTCAAAAGTCTAGTCAGAGTGGATTCACATTCTTCAAACAAAGCAAAATGTCTCACAGGTGTAGCCTTATTTCTAGATTATAGTTTATTCCAATTGTAGTCAGGTTGACAAATATCTATAACCCTCAAATTTTCATAATCCTTGGAGGTATTGGCACTGGTGTGTAAGTTGCCAAATGTGAGTGCTGGAATTTGAACTACTCAGACCTTTATGATAGAATATTAAGTGCTGTTAACTGCTTGGTTATCTCTTCAGCTCATGTATTTTGACTGAAATACAGAATTATTATCTTTCACTTTCAAAATATGAGACAGAGGTAAGACATCATACTTGGTGTTGGAAAGTCTGGGCCATCTCATGCCTTTCAAAACCTATTTTCAATGTTTTATGAAGCATAAACGAGACTCTACTTCTCTCTCCACATTCCTTGATTCTTCTTTCTACCTTTAATTTGTAGAAATGGGAATCCAGTTTTCTTCTACTCTTCAGCCTGTGTTTTTATCTTATCATTTTGATAATCTTTTCATGTTTGCTCAGTTCCCGACTTTGGCTTTCTTCAGCATTTACGTCCATGCATTGTCCAGTACTAGATCACTATAGTGACCACAGCATATTACAGCTTCAAAGCTCAGTTTCATGTGCCCTGCCCCAATAACTCTCTTGAGCTCTGTGTCTTCAGTTTGCTACAACAAACGGGATTCCTATATTGTTTCCAATGTGTTTGTCAATGGCTTCCCCATATCATCAACCACATTTCATTCTCTAACACCTTCTTCACAAAGTTGTTAGCTCTTCGAGTTATTCATCCTTCGCTGTCTGAGCTTGAGATGATTTCAGTTCATACTTGACTTCAAAAAAAATTGAAAACATGAAAGAATTTTGTTTGAATTTTTGTATTCCTGGATAGGTCTATATGGAAGTATTTATCTCATTTCCCTACCTCATTAAGTTTGTCTTTTATTGAAACATGGTTGCATCTCTCTATCTGGCTTCTTTCCCATTTCTTCATTCACAATGGTTCTAATCTTCAGACTTACCTATAAGAATAGTGTCTTCATGGATCACATGCTTTGTATTATTAAATGTTGAATTCTCAAATTTTCTGTTTTATCTGATTCTAGATATCTGCATTTCATGTAAGGTTTTAGTGGTTTTTCTTTGGAGCTTGGTGTATTTTATTCCCTGAGGGTATGCTTACTGTTTCAGATCTGTCTTATGTCGAACCTTAGATCAGTGAGTCCATGTTCTGCCATAACTAATTTATAAATAATCATAGGATAATGGGTACTTGTTACAGTAGGAATATAATTTCTTTTAGATTTTTTAAATTATGTAATTAAAGAAGTTTGTTCCCCTTTAGCAACACCTATTATTATGTGATGGAAGTATGACTGAGACAATGTATATTCAGGAACTTTTAGAAGGAAAACAATTTACTTGGATATTGGTTTAACTTTTGGTGAGGTAAAACTTTTATTAATAAGTTGGTAAATTCTGACTCATTTGTCTAGATGCACATTGCTAAATACATCTACAAGCAGTGAGTGCTTTCTGGGTTATATGCCTGTGTTTTCTCAAAGTCATTTGAAATGAGCCTTGGTGAGGACTAATATAATAATTTTTTTTTTCTGCTATGGAAAAAGCAAATTTTCTCCAGGAGTTCTGAAATGGCCTTTTATACTATTTTTCCAAGAAGGTAAAATTATTGCTTTCAGATCCATGCTTATAACAAATGTATTATTTTATTAAATCAAAGAGTACTTTCTGTGGGTGAACTTGTCTAAATAGTCATGACTCTCAAGGAGTCATAGAAGCCATGAAAGGGACTTTCACACTTGATACAGGACACATGGTAGAAAGAGAATATAATCATGACACACTAATAGAAAACAAATATTTGTCCAACATTTTGTTTTAAAATCCATTAGTTAGGGGCAGGAGATGTTAAAATGCTTAAGATCACTTGCTGCTTTTCCAGAAGACCAGATTTTGGTTCCCAATACTCATGTATATAGCTTATAACCGTCAGTAATTTTATCTCAAGTGAATTAATGCCCTCATCTGGCTTCTAACTACACTCATGAGAATCAGCTTGTCCTCTGACCCCAACACATGCATGTACACACACACACACACACACACACACACACACACACACACTATACATGCAAAATAACAATAATAATAATAATGTAAATAAAGCTTTATAAACTCAATAAAAGAACTGGAAATGTTAAGGTTAATTGCTAGAAACGGATACTCCAAGGAGCCAGCTAGTAGGTATACTCATTAGAAAGACTGGTTAATTGTGTTTAGATACAAAACTGCTTCTTCAACAGTGGGGGAAAGAGGGATGTTAAAACTCCACTGGATAGAATTTATTTGCATGTTTCTAAAGAAGAGATACTTGTATTGATGTCGGTGTTCTGCAATTTAATATCTGCTCCCACTGAATAGCAAATAACTGAAGACAGGGAAAGTCACACATTCCTCACCATATAATTGCCCTTAGAATATTCCAAACAATATGCTTTCTCCACTAAAAAGTATGCACTCTTTGCTGTATTTAATTAGACTTTACAGTTTTCTCTTAGAATGCCCTCTTATTTTGATTTTGGCTTTTTCAGTGTTTGGGAGGAGATCCACACTTTTATATTTATGGTTGTTTTTTAAAATTATCTCTGCATAATCCTGCCATTCCCCTCCTTCCAAGTCTAGCTTAGAAAGATCAGCTATAATGTGTTTTAGAAAAGAACATGTCTCAAAATTGGAAAATTACCCTGAAAAACATCTGAAACTCACTACATTCAACATGTTTGTTGCAGCTGTGGCAGATGAGGTAAAATTGGAGATATACTCTTAGATATCTTTCTGCTAAAGTAATCTTAATACACTTATTTGTTATATATTTTAGAGCAGTTGATACAATTATTTTAATTTATGCCATGAAGGCTACCAATTAGATAATAAGGCTTATGAAATCCTTGCAAAAGTTTTTGGTCACATGGTTCAAACTTAATAGTTCTGTTAATACTTTGCTAGTGAATTATTCACTTACTCCGTGGAACTCTGTATTAGCAAGGGCATCATTAATTTTGATTCATTATTGTTTCTTCAAAGTCTTAAATTCCATCTGCAACCTAGTCTATATGTAATATTAATTTATCCAATGAAAATTTAAGAATAGTGCTTTAATTACTCATTGGTATTCTACTGGATATGGAGAATTGCAAAGATAGAGACTGTTTCATGCTCTGCATTTTACAAAATCTCACAATCTTTCATTACATCCTCTCTTCTCCAAGAGACTTTGCTTTTATGAAAAAAAAATTCACTCTGGAGATTAAGAGAAGTCTAGTTTAAACATCCCTTGGGCACCTGCTTAAAATGAGCAGGATCTTCCCTAGCAGCATATTCTCAGTTTCACCAAGATATATAAATATTGAGAACTGCTAAGACAGACCATTGACTTCAGTAGCTGCTGTTCCTCAGGCTGAGTCATCTGTTCTTTAGAGAGCTTCTGAGTCTGATCATTGATTCCTTGTTTATTACGGAAAGATGGGATCAGAGGTCAACGTTACCATTTAGGGAAGCCTAGGATTGTGGCAAAGCACTTTAAGACTTGTTACTTAAAAAATACTTCTAACTATTGTGGTTTAAACGAAATCTCCCTCTGTCCTCTCCAGTCCTCCAGTCACAGGCATTGAACATTTGTTTGCCCTTGCTGGTGATGATGGAAGTTGGAAAACCATTAATAAGTGGAGAAAGTGGGCCACAAGGTGAGCGGGTGGCTGTGACGTTTCTTAGCCTGGCTCTACTTCCTTCATGCTCTTTGCTTTGTAACATCAGACACTTTGTGACCAGCCATTTCAAAGTCTTGTAAATAGATTTTAAATTCCTTTTTATTTATCAGTTTTTTTTTTTTTTAAATTTTACTTGCATGTATGTCTGTGTGAAGGTGTCTTGGAGTTACAGACAGTTGTTAGATGTCATGTGATTTCTGGGAATTGACTCCGGTCCTCTGGAAGACTAGTCAGTGCCCTTAACCACTGAACCATCTTTCCAGACCTATTTTTATTTATCTACTTGTGTGTCTGCCTGTATGTTCAGTGTCTGAGAAGGCCAGAAGAGGACCTTTGGAAATGGGGTTCCAAGTGGTTGTGAACCGCCAGATAAAGGTGTTGGGAGTGGAGCAAATGATCTTGAGAGCAAGCCACCTCTCCAGTCCCTTACTTCTCTTCCTTGCTGTCCCTCCTATTTCCCAGATTAAACCAGGAAGGGACTTGATCACAGCAATGAAAAAGTAACTACACACCACTCTGCACTGAGATTGAGGATTATCATAGCACAGTGGGTGTCAGAGTTAGGATAGGCTTTGATATCCATCTGAATGCATACATGAGACTTTTGTGTCTGAACTGTATCATTTTAATACTCAAAATCAATGTACCGAGGACAGGACTAGGTTTAGATATGTATTTGTATCCATGAGAGGGGTGGGAGTCTTCTGTATTTATGGCATAAGCAAGAAAAGCTATGCATTCGACATTTTTGGTCCACCCTGAGCTTCTTGCCTCCTGGGTTCTTGTATGATGAAGAATTATATAGTGACACGAACAGCTGGACCAATACAGCAGGCAGGTTCAGAGGTGACTGGAGTATGTTTTGTATGAATTAGATCCTCCACTGCTGGAATGTGTTGCCAGGAAGGGACTGAGCAAAGTGGCATCTGGGCCTTTCACCCACATTCTGCACAGAGGTCAAAAATATATGTTGCTTGCCCCAAATCCATCCTCTAGACCTTTGTATTGCAGAACAGCCTGAAATATTTCTTCTTTGCATTAAAAAATATTCCATAGCTTTAACATTTGATATTCTTCTTTCTCAAATTTTCTGTTCCTAAAATATCTACATTTCTACTTCCACTTCTGAACTCGGTATGTTCTTCTAAAGTAATTTCCCTCCTTCTCATTAACCTGGCTTCACTGCACACACTTTCCCTGTCCCCAGCTTTATTGTGCCATCTACATAAATTACTGAAGTTATTTCAGCCTTATCTCAGGCCTTTTTTAAACATCTAGGCTTCAGAGGTTTTGGCTTCTTGCCATTATCCTTGATTAGTCCTGCATTTCCTTTGTTTGGTAATGACCTGGCAATAAAATAATTTTTTAATGTTACTTTCACCTAATTTAATTCTTTTCAGGAAAGGGCCAATATGCTGGGATCCCAGTGCTGTTCTGACTCCCTGTGATTGTCTCTGTAGCTCACTAATGTGACCTGAATAAATGCATGAGGAGTTTGAATGCAGTGAAGACTTACACATTTACTTAGTTTTAAAAGTTGGCTTGGCCTAGATTTTGTTGGTCTGAATTCTGTGAATTGTCTTTAGGGTATCAAATAATTTCTGAACATGTAAAAGCTAAAAGTCCTCCACACCTGCACCCCACCAGAAGCCATCAGTTATGGAAAACTACACGTCAGCATGTTTACCACAGTTTGCAAGAGTTCTCTTAGCTGGCTTTCTAACTAAGCTGTTTCTCTATTAGGCAGACAGGGGGATATAGGAGTTGTCACAGAAGCCTTCCATGTTTTCTTTCTCAACTATGAGTCTGCAGTCATAGATCCAAGCATAAAAGTAAAGTGTAAAAGTCCTTTGTAATCAGCAGGAACACTGACCACAGACCTCCACATAGTCACTGTCCACTTCCACCATGAATCATATCACAGCCCTTGGAAGAAGCACAAGCCAAGGCCATCTACACCGCCTCCAGAGCAACATGGGCCACAGATGATAATATGGTTTTCGTCAGAAGCCCAGCTCATGGACATCAACATGGCTTCAGGTAGCAGCACAGACAACAGATACCTGTATAACCTGTGGTAATATAGGCAATGGACATCAATAAAGCCATTATCCTCAGTAGGATCATGGACCCAGATATAGCCTTCAGTGGCACCATGGACCCTGGACATCAACACAGCCTCAGGTGGCTGTATAAGCCACTCACATCAATATGTTCCCTACAGCAATCCAGACCAGACCATGAAAACTAACTAATCTGTGGTCTCCTGTGGTAGCACAGACATTTGATATCACCTAGGCCTCAGATATCTACATGGCCTCCAATGGCATCCCAGACCATGGACATCTACATGAACCTCAGGCTTCTTTATGGTCTGAGGCAGGAACAGAGGCCACAAATACCAATATGATCCAGAAAGGCAGCACAAACCATAGAGAAGATCCAATCCAAAAATTGAACTTCTTCAGTTCATTTTGGAATCCTGTCATTTCTGTATCTGCCCAACTCCAGGCTGCTGCACATCCCGGTGTGGGCTCTACTCAGCAATGATATGTTCCCCAGGCCACAGTGACCATCGTCCATCTCTAGTTCCACCTCTCTCCACCTTGCACTCACCACTCCATTCTTCCATCTTTACCACCTCTCTTTTCATTTTTGTTTGTGGCACTGGCATTGGAAATTGCAGTGTGGCAACTATATACAAACAGGAGCTTGACATGTCAATACTCCTTGCAATAAGTTGCTAGTCTGGTTCAACGTTTCTGAAGTGGCATAAATACTGAGCCATTACTGAGACTCATCTTGGATGACCTGAAGTTGCCTAGAGGCAGGGTGGTATTATGGCTAGGTAGTGTATTCTTGCCCTCACATCTGCCCACCCAGGGCTTAAGAGGCTCCATCTCTGTGCTTGTAGACTTGGACAGTGCCACTGCCAGGGCTCTTCCCCCAGCATGGCAAGCAGCAGGGGCTGAATTGCAACAAAGACAGCTCTACCCTGGGGGCAAGTCCTATTCACAAATGACATGCTAAACAACTATTTTTAAAATTTAATTTTTATTTGACAATAATATTTTAAACATTTCCTTTTGGAAAAATTTAAACATGTATAAAAACAGTGTAGTTACTGCTATCCAACTCTCATCCAGTTTTTACTGTTTTGAATTCAGTCTGCTATATTTATTTCTATATACTCAATCCTTCTCCCTGAAGTGTTTAGAAGTAAATTTCAGGTAGAACATTCTTTTGGAAAGTATTTCTGTGTTCAATAAATTGTATACAGGGTTTGTGATCTGAGTACCGCATCCATCTCTCCCTCATTCCTACTCTGCTTGCCAAGTGATATGCAAGGTGACCAGTGGCCTCATAGTGTCTGCAGCCCTGCCTTCCTGCCGTGAGGAACTAAACAAAATCAACAGCTGGAATAAAGTCTTCCCGAAGCTATTTTTGCCAGATATGCTGTCACCCCGATGAGAATAGTGACTATTACAATAGCCAAGACAATAAGTACTTTCATATTTGTAATCATTTTATATCTTGTTTAGTATTAGCAATGAATTTATGTATTTTTAAAGGTGGTAATAAATTTGTCTTTGTGAAACAATGTTTTCTTATTTGACTAAGTTTCTTAGAAAATGTGTTGATTTATTGTCCCATAAAACTCTGTAGTATGTGTGACTGGTCTAGGGCACCACACACACACACACACACACACACACACACACACACACACACAGAGAGAGAGAGAGAGAGAGAGAGAGAGAGAGAGAGAGAGAGAGAGAGAGAGAGAGAGACTCCCACACACACAAATTTAAAACCTATTAAATGCTAAACTGTATGAAAGAATCATTTAAATGAAATTGAATTAAGTAGAGAGACTTGTGAGATACCTGTCTGGATGTAGGCACTTCCAAATCTCATCTAGTGAAGAAGCAAAAGCTAGGACGAAGACTTTGTATTTATCAGCCCAGGTAGTGTGCACTTTCTAGGCAATGGAGTTTTAAGAGAAAAGAACGCTTCCACTCTGATATTCCCCACAAGTCTGCAATGTGCCACACAGTGTGGGATGGGCCTAGCACCAAGGATCATCACACCCCAGTGCAGACCTCAGTCTCTGAAAACCCAAGTCCTCAGGTGAATTCACATAAACTTAACAGCCCTCTGCCTTTCTCCTTGATAAAGTGAGAAGTGTTTTGTTATAGCACTTCTTTCTATGGCATCTCTGGCCTGCATTGCTCCCTTTGCTCTGTACTAACACCCGACCTCTGCACACTCTGAGAGGAATCTTCTACCTCCAACCTTAATGAAATCAATTCTCTCAAGCACATGCATTCTCCCTTTTGTCCTGCTCAAGGTGAAGAATAATTTTTGCTTCTTTGATCAATTTTTTTCAGAAGCCAGAGGCTCTTGAGAACTCTGAACTTTGAGAAAATGAGGTTTTACTCTCTCTGTTTTTCTATTCTCTCTCAAAAAAGTATAAAATTATTAATGGTTCCATTAGTGTTTCTAATAAGCTATAGTAATATTTTTGTTCATCTTTTCCAGAAAGGCAATTTTTTCTTATTGCAAAGAGTATGATACATTCTTAAACAATTATTATTAGATTTTTTTTTTTTTTTTTTTTTTTGCCTTCAAATGGTACTGGCTGGTGACTGAATTCAGGGCCTGGATAGTATGAAGTTCTGATGCTACAGTAGATAGATAGACTTGGATGCTCTTCTAGTCTGGGGTGACTTGGGCTTCTGTTTCTTTTAATAGGGTATTGAAGAGAGAGAAACTATCCAGGTCTGCTCAGATGGTAGTCAGAAAAAGAGTCTAACACACAGAGTGATACAGAAATAAAAGATGCGTCTCTTATGCCACTTAGTGTTAAACAACTGACAGTCTATGCAATGAGCTACACAACTACACTGTTCTTCTGGAGAAACACATCTGTGATGGGGCTTTTGTCTGGTTCATTTGTTCAAGTCATTCTCAGAGACATTTGTGGTGATATGTTATGTATTTAATAAAACCAGTCTGGAATATCAGAGAAGAGATCCACCCACAGTCAATCCAGGAGGGTCAGAGAATGGTAACTCATACTGGGAGTGGTGACCTACACCTTTAATCACATCAGATCTGAGTTTGAGACCAGTTTGGTTTACAGAGGGAGTTCCAGGCTCCCAGGCAGGCAGTGGCGGTGCCAGGCCTTTAATCCATAACTCAAGAGAAAGAAGAGATCTTTTTGTGTTTCTGTGAGTTCAAGGCTAACTACCAAATAGTAGTAGTTCACACCTTTAACCTTAACCTGGATTGTGAAACAACTGGGTGAAGAAGATATTTAAGGCAGGCATAGGAAGACAGATAGTGCAGCAGAAGTGACAAGGAGCGAAGCCAAGGAAGCTGGAAGACAGCTGGGTGAGATTTGACTCTGATGTTTCCTCTCTTTGATATTCCAGCCTTTCTCCAATATCTGGCTCTGAGTTTCCTTTATTACAACCAGAATTCATGCAACAGACATGTATCTGTCTGCTGTCTTATTGTGTGTATGCACTGTTCTGCCCAAGGTATGAAGCCCAGAGAGTCCACTGAAGACCAAGGCTGTCCAGATGCAAAAGGAAGGTCTATTGCGGGAGCTCAATACAAGTCGACAGGGAATTCATCACACAGGCACTCGGCAGTGAGAAGGTGGAGGAGTCGTAAGGGTTGGGAAACTGCTAGTTTTTATTGGCAAAAACCATAAGCCTGGTTACTTGATGTGACTGGGTATGCATCACTTTTGGACTGGTGGGTTGCAGGTGTGAGGAACTTGGCAGGGGAAGGAGGGTGGGGGTGGCTTTTCTGATCTTGTCATTGGCTGGCTTATTTTCAGGGACTTTTCACAGTGACCACAGGGACATCAGCCTATTCTCAGGGACTTTTCAGACCAAAGATCACCAGGACTTTCTGCCCTCCACCCTTAGAGACTTTCCATGGCCAGCCACAAGGTCAAGACATCTTGTTTATGTGACTAAGGGTGAACCGTGGAATTTTCCACTGCTATTCTAAAGTTAGGAACTTTACTGAAATCTGCTCTTTTACTTCTTTTATTAACCCCTTTTCTTTGGAACTGTGGGAGCATAGCCATGTCCTGGGAGATATATTGTCCTGCATAAGGGTGTCTGTCTTAATTCCCTTCCCAACAAAAGGCAGAGGACAGGCTGGGGGAATCTCGATCTGTCGAAAGATTAGAGATGACGCCCACGCAAGTCCACAATGTATTCTGGGGGACAATCACTGTCTCCACCCTCTTACAGGATTCTCTCTTTGCTTAGAATATAAGAAGGGTGAGATGTTGGAGGCCGCTGGCTCCAGCTCCTCAAGGTGGCGCTATTATCTGGTGCTGGCCAACCCGCCTGAGTCAGTAGAGAACGCATGCGTGCTCTCGCGAGACTGGTTTCTCAGCCTCTTCCGTGGCGTCATGTGGGATACTGGACTGCAACCTATAGGAAGATGATACGTCTAAAGCAGGAGCCGTTTGGTCGACATAAAACCGGGTGCTTCCTACCTCGTGGTCCCTTTCTCTCTCTCCGCCCCGCCGTGCGCACGGACGCCGGCCCTGCTCCCGGGCGCGGGCTCTAGGCCGCGCAGCGGGCGGCTCGGCCCGGGCCACGCCGGGGCCTAGCTCTCTCTCCCTTTCGCTTTCTCTTTCCCCGCCGGGGCCTGTCGCTGCGCGGCCCCCATCTCCCTCGCTCTCTCTCTCCTTCTCCTCTCTCTGCCCTCCCCTCCATTTTCCGTAAGCTAAATGCTCTCCCCCAAGACCCATTAAAGCTGTACTGCAGAAGGATCCTATGTGTGTACCGCGTCTTTCCTTGCTGGCGAGGAGTGGGCGCGGGACATTTGCTCAATGGAAACTCATATAATTTTTGGGGGGTGGGGAAGTATCCTCTCTGTACCATCAACTCTATGGTTCCCAATCTTTGTTTCATGAACTGGACTACTTTGTTGAGTACGCTGGGGCTGAAGGTAAGCAATAAACATAAAATGATGAGAGATCCTATTAGGCTGGATATTAGGGTAGTGAACCAGGGCAACCTTGAGAACCAGGATTCAAACCATCCTTGATTGGCCTCTAATTTGCTCTTGTACTTTGCTAACCCTTCTTGAACTTTAGCCATAGTTTGTCTTACCACCCCCAAGTGATCTACATAGAAACAATACTCTTCTCCTTCAGCAGCACACAATCCTTTTTGTTGTAAAAGCAGTAAGTCTAGCACTTGGCAATTTTGCATCACTACTTTAGCTAACAAACTCAAGGATTCCTGCAGGTGGTATATGGAAAGCTCTAATTTTTCTATATCTTCATCAATGGAGAGTCTTAAGGAAATATAATATTGTTGTTGAGAAATTAGGGAGGCAGTTCCAGCTCCCAATCCTGCTAAATTTACTCTTAAAATTACACTAAGAGTTAGGGTGGTAAGGGGTTCTCTTTTACAGCAGGATGAGTTTGAGGAAGTATCAAGATCTAGGGGTTCTATTTCTGCCTGGTAGAGGAGCCTGGGCATCAGGCATACTAGAATGAAGAACCTCCTGGTTTGATCGAGGGCCTGAGTATGTATGCAAGATGTCAGCCCACTTGAGCAGGCCCACCAAGTGTCATTCTGGGGGATTAAGTATCCCAGAGAGGAAAGGTTAAGCTGATGTATTTGATTACAGAAAGCCCGATAGCTGACAGGAATTATACCTACACAAAGCCCAGCCCCTTCTACCTACTGCAAGGTTAAAGTCACCTTGGACTTCCATCTGCACTGTTGTGGGTCCGTGGTTTGAGAATAATTTTCTAGGACTGCTATTCCTTCATAGAAAGGGGGGGGGGTGAGTGTCATAGCATAGCCAACAGGAGAATGCCAAATTAGTTTGGATAGCATTTAGAAGGAGAAAGGACTTTTGCATTAAGTCATAAAATGAGTCCTCCAACCAGTGGGAAGGTATAGGTGTAGGTCTGTGTACACTGAGGGCCACGGTAGAGCTGGTCTATACAGGAATCTGTGTGAGGGCTTGGGTGGAAGTGTGGGTAGATGCTGGCACAGGGTTGGGGTTCATGAGTTTGTTGGGGCCTGTAGGGATGATCTTTAGTGGGGCCAGTGTACACCAAATGGTGACGGTGATAACTGGGTCATGCCCTGTATGGTACAGGCAGAGACCCCAAGTCTTACCTGTAGTCCAGTCAGCCTGTTTTCTCACCAACGATGAACCTAATAACCAAGGAGTTGCAATGGCCCCCAACAGTCATCCATGGGCCATTAGGAAAGTGCCTCTTGTCATAGCATGGACCACAGTCGACACAGGCTCCATTTGCCTGGCATATGCCGGCTCCAATCATACTTCTATCCCCTCAACCCACTGTAGTTAGATCGGTCTTAATGGGGACCTCCCACGAAATGTCCTGTACTTTCACATCCTCAGTCAGCACAGTAAGCATCTCCCAGCACCCTACATTTCTTGATTTGGACTTTGTTGTGAGAAATGCCCAGCCAGATATAGAAATGCTCATCCCTGGTCCTCACTCTCTGACCTGGAGAGGCATAGCCATAACCCGGAGCAGTCCTGGTCGGAGAGATTCCGGGCTTCCCCCATCAGGTCACAAAGGTCTACATGTAAATCTGGAAACTACGTGTCCTTTTGTTCTTTCGTGGAGGAACTGGAGTTGGCAATAATACCTATTTCAGTGTTGATTATCATCTAAGTCTGGTTCCACAGTGTGTGAGGGTTGGTTTTGCTGGTGGCCATTGGTCATGGCCACAGAATCAATAATGTCTTGAACATGTTGGCAGTGAATCCTGAGCCATGTGGGGTTTGCAGGGTCAAGTTCAGCTGTCCAGGGGAAATCTTGAGGTTCAGCATTCTCAGGGTCTCTAGGCAAGAGTCTGACATGGAAGTGGTGAAACCAGAGTGCTATCCCATCAACCTTGAGTGCAGTGGAAATCATGAGAATGACTAGGAATGGTCTCTTCCATCTAGGTTCCAAACTCCTTCATTGGTGCCTGTGCACTAGGACCCAGTCCACAGGATGAAAGCTGTGCAGCTTGTGGAGAGAGACTGATGAGTACAGCCAAGAACTAGGGTCACATGTCTTTCTGAATGGTAGCCAAATACTTCAGACTCTTAATAAGGTCTACATCATCCAATTGGGACACCAAATCTGTCTGTAGGCTAGGTACGAGAGGAGGAGGATGCTCATACATAATCTCAAAAGGGGTGAGTCCCAACTGGTATGGGGATTTCCATACTCTAACAAGGCACAGGGAAGAAGAGTCACCCAGCTCTTGCCAGTCTCCAAGGCCACTTTAATAAGGGTCTGATTCGTTCTTTCAACCTAACCTGAACTCTGGGGCCAATAGGCACAATGTAATTTCCATGAGGTCCACAGTGCAATGGTTATGCCCTGACTTACCTGTGACACAAAGGCTGGGCCATTATCTGATCCAATCATGTGCAGAAAGCCATATCTGGGAGGATCTCTTCTAGGATCTTCTTGGCCACCACATGAGTGGTTTCGTGCTTGGTAGGGTAGGTAGGCCTCTGTCCATCCTAAGAAGGTATCTATAAAGACTAATAAATACCTGTATTCAAATCTTCCTATTTTTATCTCAGTAAAATCTACCTCCCAATACGTACCCAGACAGCTACCTCTCAGCCGGGTTCCCCCTTCCTCCGTGCAGTTCCAAGAGTTCAATAACTGGCAAGCACCACACCTGGCCATAGTTTGTTCTATCATATGGGTGACGTGTCTGATCTTCAGAAGTGACCCCGAAATAAATTCTTTTAATTTCCTCACCCCCATATGGGAGGTCTGGTGGAGCCTCTGGATTAGGTGTTTCCCTGATTGTCTTGGAAGGAGTATCTTCCCAGTGGGTAAGTGCCACCATCTATCTATCTTGAATGCCCCTTCTATTAGTACCGCCCATTTCTCCTCATCATGGTCATATTGGGGAAAGAATGACAGCCCCAATGGTCTGGGGTCCAATCGTGCAGACAATATTTCTGTTCCCTTGGAAACTGCCACTTCCTTAGCAGTTTTTTTCCACTAGATTGTTGCCTAAGAACACAAAATCTGTCCCCTTCTGATGCCCTGGACAGTGGATCACAGCCAGCTTCCTGGGGAGCCATAATACTCACAACAGGTCTAGTATCTCATCTTTGTTCTTAATTGTCTTTCCCTTGGCTGTGAGTAAACCTCTTTCCATATATATTGCACCATGTATATGGAGGGTAGTGAAGGAATATCTGCTGTCTGTATAGATGTTCACCTTTCTACCTTGACCTAGCCTTCTGTAGTAAGTTACCAGTCAGTAGGGATGATACCCAAACAACTTCAGAGGTTGTTGTCACTGTAGCCCCAGGATACCTGTGCCCATCTCTGATGAAGCTACTCCTGTCTGAACCAGGTGACCTCAGCATCTGACAGTAGAACATCTTGTAAGTCTGGTCTTACGCAGTGAACTTGAGTCAATATCTCAGAGCAGTTGTCCAGAGGGGTTTCCAGGTCTGGGTCTGGAAGCATTGTGGATGGATTGAGAGTTGCAGGTGCCTGAAAGATTATTATGGTAGGGTTGAGAAGTAGTGTCTGGTAATGGGTTACTCGTGCATTGCTCAACCATCAATCAGGAGGCTGCTTGAGCACTGATTCTAATGAGTGACGGCAGTTATTATAAGACTGCTCCAAAGTCAGTTTGTCTGTGTCTCCAACCAGCAGTGCTACTACAGAAATAATACATAGGCAGGGTGGCTACCCAGCCACCACTGGATCCAATTTCTTTGATAAGTAAGCCATAGGTCTTTCCTAAGGCCCTACAGTCTGGGCTAGGATTCCCTTCACCACCCCTTGGTGCTGATCAACATACAAATAGAAGGGTTTGTGAATGTTTGGTAATCCTAAAGCAAGTGGAGGGGCTCTAATGGTTTCTGCTTAAGGATATCGAATGCAATCTGCCTTTCTTTGCCCCAGGTCATATGGGGGCCCTCTTTTATGGCCTCATATAGAGGCTTTGCCAGTTCAGTAAAACCTGGTATCCACAGTCTACACCATCCTGCTGTTACCAGGAATTATCAGACCAGTTTCACTATCCTGGGGACCAGTATTTTTAACACATTCTCTTTGCAGGCTTCTGAGAGCCACTTCTGACCCCTTTGAGTATGTACCCCAAATACATGACTCAGGGCTTGCACAATCGAGCCTTCTTTGCAGATGCTCAATACCCCAGGTCCCCCAGTACCTTCAAGAGATTCTCCGTTCCCATGAGGCAATCTTCATATGTCTCAGCTGCTACCAACAGATCATCCACATAGTGCAAGAGGGTAATCTGGGGGTGCTTTGCACAGTACCCACCTAAATCTTTTTGTAATGCTCCGTCAAAGATGGTAGGGGAATTCTTAAATCCCATGTGTCAGTTGAGTCCATGTGAGTTGTCTGCTAATTCTGATCTCAGGATCATGCCACTCAAAAGCAAAGTATGCTTGGCTGCAGGGGCCAAGGGGAGACTAAAGAAGGCATCTTTCAGGTCCAGGACAGTATACCATTTCTTTTCAGGGGGCAATGTATTAAGCAAGGTATAGGGGTTTGGCACAGGGGTGAATGTCAACTACTCATTTATTCACTTCTCTTAGGTCCTGGACTGGGGAGTGCTCCTCAGTTGTTGGAGGGGGTTTTTCTTTATGGGGAGTAAGAACAGATTCCAGGCTGATTGTATGAAATGCAGAACTCCTTGTTCCAGCAGGCGCTGGATATGAGATGAGGCACGATTCCTCATCTGGCCTCCAAAGTTACGAGGTACTGGTGGACTTTAACCAAGTCAGCATTTGCTTTTAGTTCTACAAATATGGGGGGGGGGGTGTCCTGCCATTCCATTTACCCATCTCAGGCCAGGCAAGGGGAAACTTTTGGAGCCACATCTGGATCTGGAGCTCTGGTTCTGGCATTCTCTGATGTAGTCTATGTCCCTCATCCAGGGGGATGGTTAGTATGGCATGGACTGGCTCCCTCACTGAGTGAGTCATCTGGGCCCCTTGAGCCGAGAAATATATCTGAGCCTTCATTTTTGTAAGCAAGTCACAGCCCATTAATGGGTATGGGCACTCAGGAGTGACTAGGAACGAGTGGGTTACCCATCCCACGCCCAAGTCTACTATTCTTTGGGTAGTCCATTGACAGGGTTTAGTACCTGTAGTGCCCTGCACCCATGTTTGTTTTGACAACAGGGGGCCTCCTGGGGTGAGGAGCACTGAATTTTTTGCCCCGGTATCAACCACAAACTGAACGAGTTTTCCCTCCACTTTCAGGGTTACCCTAGGCTGGGGGGGGGGGGGTAACAGAGCCCCGTCCCTTTCAGTCACGTCATTTTCTCCCAGGGTGAGGATGGAGGCTGCAGTCCTGTCATCTGGTGGTGGTGGTGGTGGTAAGTTTCGAACCTTGTTTCTTGGGCAGTCTCTAGCCCTTCTTCTTTACAGTAGGCACATTGGTTCCTCCTTAGTTTGGGTCTGGGTCTCTGACCTTCAGTAGGCCTGCAATTTCTTGTTCCAGTAGCCAGGAGTATCTTTTCCATCGGTTCCTCTCCAGTATCTTAACCAAATTCTTCTCTTGCAGCTTATCTCCCTTATCTTCTCTCTCTTTCACTACCTTCCTCTCTCTGATCTCTAGTCTCCCTTTTATAGTAAACCTTCTCCACCACTGCCACTAAATCCCTTAAAGACTTTTCCCCTAATCTTTTTGAAGACTGTAACTTCCGCCTTTATCTCTGGTGCTGCCTGATTAACATAGGCTAGAATGACAGCCTGCTGAGCTTCTTCCCCTGACTCAGGGTCATAGGGAGAGTATTGTGTAAAAGTTGCCATTAGCCACTCTAAGTAGGCAGCTGGACTCCTGTCTATATCTTGTCTTACATCATAAATTTTGGTCATATTAGTAGGCTGGCGCACGGCCACTTTGAGACCTTCCAGTAGAGACCTGGAGACTCTCCTTACTGCCTGCTGTGTTGTAGCCCCAGTTGGGGTGGGTGGAAGGGAAGGCTCCTACAATCAGAGCTGGACCTGTCAGCATGGTGCCCGTCAGACCAGGGCCTAATTTCCTGGCATTCTCTAACACTCAGTTTCTCTTCTCCGTTTTGAAGAGGACTCCTAGAAGTTGCTAACAGTCATCCCACGTGGGCTGGTGGAATAACGAAACAGTTTCTAAGAGGTTAATCAAGTCTCTGGGATCTCTTGAAAAAGGAGCACTTTGGGCTTTCCAATTATACAAATCATTAGTAGCAAATGGCCAGTAGTGGAAGGGTTGATTCCCTAAATCATCCAGGGGCCCTCCAGGTCTAAATAGGAGCACCACTGTGGTGTCAGGCTGAGGGGTTCCACTTCTTCTGCTGCGAGTGGAACGGGCTGGCCTCCCTCCCCTGATCTCTCTCCGACTCCCCCTGATCCTGGGGGACAAAGGCTGGATCTATCAGCCAGATGGTTGTGCCCTGAAGGCATAAGGGGAGGGAAATATCAGCTTCAGAGTTCCCCCACTGTAGGACCAGAGGGGACTCTTTTCTTTCAAATTGTTTCAACTTGGGGGTTTTCTGGTTTAAGCAGCCAGTTCTCGTGTGTCTGGAACAGAATCTGGGGGTAAAAAGGCTTAATCCAGGAGAGGGGTCCCTCTAATCCGCCTATCAATCCTCTCCAGGTGACTATATATGGAACCTGGTCAGGGTGGCCTGTGTGAGGTCCGAACACAATCTCCTCCACTGGGTGGATAGTCTCCATATCAAAGGTGCCACCTGCTGGCGAGCTGACATTAAATGTCTGCCACTTGGCTGAACAGAAAGTGAACCATCTTCTCTTCTTGACAATGACACTACTGTTACTGGCGGAAGCTTGAGCGTCCTGCCAATGAGCAAGAGTTAGGTCTAGGGGTGTAGACAGGGTAGTCTCCGTCGTAGGAGAAGGCTGAAAATGAGGATTAAGAAAAATGACAATCAAGACAAGAAACAAGATCTCTTGGCTAAGGGTGAATGGTGGAATTTTCCACTGCTATTCTAAAGTTAGGAGCTTTACCAAAATCTGCTCTCAGTGGCCTGGACATATGGCTATATTTAACCACTTTGTGGATGGTGATGATAGAATTAGTGTTAGGTAACTCACCATCGGGTGTATAAATAGGCTTCTCTGAATTTCTTCCATATGAACTGCTTGGTTTTAATCAAAATGTTGTTTTATATTAATCTGCATCTGGACAGTGACATCAGCATGGGTTTTTCATATGTGGTTCAGACTGACCATAAGCATTTTTAACTTACAAAGAAAGTATTTTCAAGACCCAACTAAACTATTTGATGTTGAGTTATGCATTTACTTTTCTTGGAAATCATGCAATAAACTTATTGTACAAATTCTAGTTGGTATTATTAAAAACCCAGATCCAGATATTGGGGAGAAAGCTGGAATAGCAGAAAGAGGAAATAGACCACAGCCAATTCTCATCCAGCCAACTTTTCAGGCTGAACAGGGTAAATGCTGTCTTCAAGAGTCCTCAGCCTGGCTGGTTGCTCCTACAGAATGCCTGAACATCTTCCTACACCTGCCTGAAGTATCTTCTCTGCTCAGTTATTTCACTTTCAGGTTCAACTCTGCATCATAATCCTAGAGTTAGGATTAAAGATATGAGTTACTACTGCTTGGTTGTTAGGCCTTGAATTCACAAAAATACAGAAATATCTATTTCCTGAGTGAAGGGATTAAAGGTGTGAGTCACACATTGTCAACCCTGTTCTGGAATTAAAGGCATAGTTGCCAGTCTCTGACCCTCATGGCTTGACTATGGGCGATTCTGTTCTCTGACATTCCAGGATGATTGTATTAAATATAAAAATGTCACCACAAGAACTGCTATGAGGTGTTGAATCAGTACCTCTCAACCTTCCTAATATTATCATTCTTTAATAAAGTTCATCATGTTGTTCTGACCCACAACCACAAAATTATTTTCTTGCTATTCCATATTTGTAATTTTGCTATTGTTATGAATTGTATTGTAATTATCTGCTATGTAAGACATCTGATAGGTGACCCCTGTGAAAAGGTTGTTAAACATCCCCAGAAAGGTTGTGACCCACAGGTTGAGAATGACCCTGTTAAATAGAACTCATTTACTTTTGTGCTTGGTGCTTTGCAATTCAGACGTGAGTATGTTCTTGCCACAGGGGAGATTGGCAAAATGGCTGTCTTGGGTGTCATCAGTTGTGACAGTAATAAATTCCAGTTCACTTTTCTATGTTTCTTAAAACACATCTACAACCTTGGATCTTTTAGTATTTTGAAACATAATAAAATTAATTAGCTAAAGCTATGCTTAGAAGGTTTAGAGCTAGCTCAGCAGGTAAAGTTCTTTCTTTGTAGGAATAAAGACCTGAGTTTTGACACATGAAAAAGCTAGGTATGGTGGCAGGTATTTGTATCCTAACACCAGGACTATGCAGGAAGAATTTCTGGGAGTGATAGCCAGGCAGTTTAGCCTAATTTCAGAATTCAAGGCAAAACTGAGAGACCCTGTTTTGAAGAATAAGATAGCGAGTGATTGATGGAGACTTTCAAGGTTGGCACCTGACCTCCACTCACATGTACACTGTGTAGGCTTGTGTGTGTGTATGTATGTATGTATGTATGCCTATATGTGCATGTGCACACATATATACATGCACACAGTTGCTTATGGAGATCCAAGGAAGTTGGACAAATGTGTAAACTCTAAACATCATTTAAAATACTTGATAATATAAAACATCTGTATTAGGTTAAAACATTATCTCTTAAAAACTCTGATTGATAAATGAATTACCACCCTAATTGTCATAATAGAACTTCATCCATCAATGAATAGAGGCAGAAGCAGAGATCAATTGCGAAGCATCAGGCTGAGCTTCTGTTTAAGCTGAAGAAAGAGAGGAGAGTGTATAGGAGCAGAGGGATCAGGATAATGAGTAGGGGACCCACAGAGATGGCTGACCCCTACTATTGAGAGCTCACTAACTTTGAAATGACAGCTGAGGAGCCTTTACAGAAAGGAAATAAACCCTCTGAATGTAGACAACAGTGGAACGGTGCGGGCAGTTTGTGGAGCCTCTTTCAGTAGAACCAGATTTTATTCCTGTGCATGAACTGAAATCTCGGAGCCTATTCCCTACAGAGGAATAGCTAACTTAGCCTTGATGGAAGAGACTTGGACCTACCTCCACTGGATATGCCAGACAAAACTGACTCACCTTGGGATTCCTAGCCATCCTCGGGGAATGGGATGGAGGTGTGTGGGAGGTTAAAGGAGGACTGGGAGGCGGGGAGAGAGAAGGAGCCATGGTGGGTGTGAGAAAAAACTTTAAAAAACAAAAGATTAAAAAAAAATAAAAATTCTGACTGAAAAGTAAGTGCAAACATAGTAATGATGAAGTGTTGCATGGATTCTGGTTGTATTAATGATACTCAGAGCCAGATATTAGGAAAAGTTGGAATATCAGAGAGAGGAAACAAAACAGTCAAATCTCACCCAGCTATATTTCAGCTTCCTCAGCCTCATTCCTGTTGCTTCTATAGGATGAATCTGTCTTCCTACACCTGCCTTAAATACCTCATTCACCCAGTTGTTTCATATCCAGGTTAAGCTCAAAGGTGTGAGCTACTACTATTTGGTAGTCAGGCTTGAATTCACAGAAACACAGAAAGATCTCTGTCTCTGGAGTTATGGGATTAAACACATAGGTTACCACTCCCAGGTCTTTCACATGCTGGGATTAAATTAAAGGTCACTGTCTGAACCTCCTGGCTTGACTGTGGGTGGATCTGAGAAGGTAACAATTAGCATAGATCTTTTAGATCTTTTATTCCCTATGACTGCAAGTGATGACTGACTTATTTATTTATTTATTTATTTATTTATTTATTTATTTATTTATTTATTTATTTATTTATGTATTTATTTGTTTGTTTATTTGTTTGTTTGTTTGTTTGTTTACCTCATCTTTCTTTGGGCATCATTTCCTCTGGGAAGCTTCTTTGGTCATCTGCCTCTCAGACACTCCTCTGGCCATAGCTATTTCTCTGAAGCCTCTGATTTACTTCTTATCATCAGTACAATGTAAGACTAGTTTCTCTCTTTACTTCTTAATCGTTACTTTTTCCATTGCTCTGGAAATGAATGGAATATGGTTGGCAGGCAATCAAAATGGAAAAAATAAAAAAGAAAACAGACAACATTTTTGAAATTTGGTAGTTGTGGCCAGGGGTCCATCAAGCATGCTTTGGAATCTTATGTCTCTGTGCCTGTGACATCAGACACTCTTATTCATTTATTTAAAATTTATATGATTCCACAAAATAGTTGTCCAAAGGGGAGCAAGAACAGAAATGGATAAATGAATAATAAATAAGTGCATCTGGGCAAACAGTGTGCAGGGAATGTCCTGTGAGAAAAACGAGATGCAACACTAATATGTTTGTGACATAGTGTGCTGTGTGAGAAGGTGACATTATAAGCCAGGATGTGACATAAGACAGGAAAGTAGGCATGTATAGCACTGGAAAAGAAGTTTGCAGAGGAAGTCACTGTAACTGAGTGTTTCTTAGGACCTTATGCTTATGTTTAATTTGTAAATTCTGACAATGTTTGTAACTATACATAGAATATTACAAAACATTAAAATCATATAGAACAGCTGTGTATTTATCAAGCACCAAGCCTGCTGATAGCAACTACAAACAAAGGTTTGTGGCATTGTTAAGAATAGAGTAAGTCAACTTATCTTTTTCTAAAGTGGGTCTTTATTTATGGACAACTTAGTTTATCTGGTAATTCAAATTTACCCAATTAGATCAATTGGAACAAATTAATGCTCAAGAGCTACGGTATATGAGGCAGAATAGAAAATAAACCTCAAGATGTAGGCATTTTCCATATTCTTAATTTTTATTTCTATTACTTATTACTGCTTTGTTTCAGTATCCACTCTAGAACTACTTCTCAATATTCCCACACCCACCCACACACATCTCCTTATATTTTCCCCGTGTTTGGTTGCTTGAAAACTTCAGATTCTTGGCATTTTCCTGGGTGATAACCTTATAAATCATTTGAATCACAGTTGGTATTTCTGAACATTTGAAATGCTCACAGCATGAAGCCTTCTCATTTCTGAAAGAAAGGCTGTCACAAATACTGAACTTTATTGAAAATGGAGCCAGATGCTCATGGAAAATACAAATGTTATCCAAGAAAGTTTGGTATTTGTATACTAAAAATATTTTTGTTCCTAAAAGCTACATGTGGTTACGTTTCTTTTCTTCATGTAGATGTCCACTTACAAGGAAATGGTGAGTGAAATGTTAGAAATGAAATTAATTAACAGCTTGTGCAGCTCATTTGGCTCCTACAGATTTGGTAATGGCTTTATTTGTATATAGCTGCGTCTCTTGCTCATTTTTGACAAGTTTGGACAAAATATCTCTTCTGCACAGTTTCTGGGTTGCTGACGCTGCTGAAAATAATCATAAGGATAAGAGGAGCTGAGAAAGAATGAGGAACCTGGAAACATGATTGAGGGAGAGTATGTGCTCTTATCTGAATTGATCATGTGTCACTCTCAGGTTTTTAGGTGAATGACCCTTTTATAGAAAAAAAGTGAAATGAATAATTTATTTTAACTTCTGTTTTTAAAAATATAATTGTATTGTAATGTGTTTTTATAATTTGATGGTTAAAGATATCTTTCATGGCATCTAGAAAAAGGGCCACTTGACTCTCTTTCATTTTGCTGTCTGTGCCTTACATCTTCACTTTGACAATTTCTTTCTATTGAGACAAAATAGTGCCTAGTGATAGTTGACTCTGGGGACTTTTTAACTTTACGGTTTCACCTAATAAAATATGTTTGCTATGTAGCTTGAAGTAAAAGAATGTTTTTGCTATAAAAGGTTACAAAACATGTTTTGTTGACTTCATAGTTTTATTACTGTATGTTAAGATTATATCTCTAATATGAAAGTGGCCTTTAAATGGGTATATATATATATATATATATATATATATATATATATATATATTTAGATAAAACATGTATATTAATGTGTGGTTGTATGCTTAAGTGTGTGTGTGTGTGTGTGTGTGTGTGTGTGTGTGTGTGTGTGTGTGTGTGTATCTAAGTCTTGGGAAAGCTTCTTGGTTATTCATAAGCTTTCTTTTCTTCTCATTTTTTCTTTGTTTTAGTTTTCCTTTTGTTTTGGGGGACACATCATCTCTTTGTAACTAAGCCTGGCCTGAAATTTAGTAACCCAGGTTGGCTTTATACATGTAGTAATACTTCTGCCTTTGCTTCTCTAGGACAAAGACAACAGATGAGAGCTACCCAACTCAACCAATTTTATGTTTCTTAAATTAGTTATAAAATTGTATTATTATTGGACTTTCAAACTCATGGATTAGAAATATTTTGGATTCATTAAGTTTGTTGATGAGGTATCAGAATTTAATGTTATAAAATATGAGTTAAATAATGTGTGTACTATAGGTTCTAGTAATTCTTGTACCATGATTAGACAATATCTGTGGATACTGAGATAAACATAGAGCAAAAACTGTTCTATGATAGTATGTATTGATATATGTTGAACATTATCTGTTACCAAATGCTTCTCTAAATCCCAGACTATGACACAGCAGTTGTCCTGATTATCACATGGCCCACCCTGTTGTTATGTCTCTTCTCTACCCCACCCCAAACAGCACTCTCTTTTGAGAATGGTGTTTGAGCTGTGTTAAATACGAAAGTGGTCCTTAAGGATGCAGAAAGGATCATAAAGCTAAAACATGCTAAAGCATACTAGTTTGTTCAGAAATTATATGAAAGTCTGTATTAAAACTGCTATATGAAGTATGAAGAGAAGTGGATGTTTAATGGGAGAAGGAGGGGCAGGTGGGTAACTGGGCAATTAAAAAGGCATATGCCTGAAGAAAAATCCATGTACCCTCAAATATAATATTGACATTAATGACAAAGATGGTTATACCAGAGTCTTTTAAAATTGATACAAAGATGATTTTACAAATTGTAAAGGTGTGACTGTTAAAATCTGTTTGTTCACCCTTCCCCACCTTCCTTTTAAATACCAGGTGAGCTCTCTGGCCTTATCTATCCCTGTTGCCAATAAAAGCGAAAGAAATGAAGCAAGAAATTAGGAAAAGCAGAAGAGTAAGTTATATAGGATAGAATTGGAAGAGCAAATCTGGTATTTGGAAAAAAAAATGCATGAATAGAAAGAAAAGTGTGCGTATGTTGCGGGAAGAAGGGTTATGAAAGCTGTTTCTACAAATTTCTGAGGACACTGAATATTGAAGTCAGATGCCTGGCACTCATTCTGGGAAATGAAAGAAAAAAAGAAAATAAATGATTCTGAAACCATATTTTAAATTGTTGCTGAGTACTCTGGATGTAGCTTCCCTTTGCTAGCTCTTCCAGAGATATGAGTGAATGTTCAAATATGTTCTTTAGAGGATGGAGAGATGGCTTAACAAGTAACAATGAAGACCTGAGTTTGGTTTCCCAGCGACCACATAAAAAGCCATGTATGTTACTGTAACCCTAGTACTGGGGAAAGGTTGGGAATAAGAGGTTCCCTGGGGCTTATGGTAAGGCAGCCACGCTGAAGATCTGTGAAGAGTTAACTAAAATATTGAGTCTTAAAAGAGTATAAGAGTAACAGAGCATACATATAAGCATTGGTGTACGCAGATGCACAAGACACATAATATGCATATACTGTACAAACATACACTGAATTAAATAATTACTATTAAATACATTTCTTATTTGATTAACCATCCTATAAAATTGTCCAATTTTGTTGGATATATAAAAATGAAGAACTTCTCTTTTTATCATTAGCATAGAGAATGTCTTGCTAACACAGAGAAAGTTGCGCACTCAGTTCTATACACCAGCTTGGCTTGGCCATATTACTCACATATTTAGTCTAATGTGAGCATAGATCTTGCAATGAAAGTGTTTATGACCATAACACTTAAGCTAATAGATTCAGGGTGAAGTAATTTACCTTCTCTGATGGTTCAAATGAAAATGAACCACAGAGGCTTATTTATTTAAATGTTTGTTCATCATCTGGTAGAACTGTTTGGTGAGTATTAAGAGGTGATTTGTAGGAAGGGGTGAATCATTTAGGGGTAGGCTTTAAGACTGTAAAAGCTCACAGCATTCCCAGTTGGCTCCCCGCCTCACATTTATGGGTCAGGTGTAAGGTCCCTGCTACTGCTCCAATGCCATGCATGCCTGTCTGTTGCCATATTCTGTTCTATGATGATCATGGATTCTAACCCTCTGAATATAAGAAAGTCCCCCAATAAAACTCTTTTATAAGTTTCCTTGACTATGGTGTTTTGTCAAAGAAATAGCAAAGTATCTCAACACCTTCCGCAATATGGGTCAACTTCATTTAACAAGTTAATTATTTCAAAAGAAGTGGATGGAAGACCCCAATGGAAAAAAGAAAATCCCGCTAATGCATTGTTCCTTTCACAAGCGGAATCAACACTTTCTCTGTGGCCTTTTAGATTTCTTACTCAAACTTCTGACTCCTAGTTTGCAATCATGTGACTTAATTCTCCAGAAATACAGTGTGTTAGTCATGTCCACAGTGCTGAAGACTAAGAGTTGTTTATCTTATTCCAGCGCTTGATTGGCCCTCACCTAGGTCTTGCTATCTCTATTAAGCATCTAGGAATACATTCAGAGAAAATGTAAAGTCAGGACTCCTCAGTGACAATGGTGGAGAAGTCTTAGCAGCATCATACAGTTGGCTGGTGATTTGTGTATAAGATGAGCAATTAACACTGACTACTTTGTTTGGTGACTCAAAGCAGATGAAAGGCCATTCTTTCACATTTTATTCTAAGTCTTCACTGTAAAGTCAGTTCTGTAAATTGCAGCTCTTTGAGAGACAGTTCAGCGGAGTATGGCCTGCCTCTTCTCTAAGTCCCTTGTCCTACTCAAAGTTCCTTCTGAAAATATATCCTGTGCTGAGCACAGTGGGTCCTGACTACAAAATAAATCTGAGAAGAAAAAACATTCTGACCAGTGAGGACAAATTCTGGTGAAGGAGATTGAAATGATTTAAACACAGCAATGATTTAAACATTGCAAAAAGGAGATGGAATAATTGCAAACAGCCTTCAGGAGAAATCAAAGTACAATTTTTGTTATTATTATTGTTTATGTGTATGTGCATATGTGCATGTTAGTGTGTAGGTATATATGTGTGAATATATGTGCATAAATGTGTATGAATGTTTGTACTAATGTTCATATGAGGGTGTATGTATGTGTATAGTTTTGTATATGTCTGTGTGTATGGGGTATGTGTACATGTGTGCAAGTCCAACCATGTGTGTACATGAGTGTGGGAGCCAAAGGTGACTGTCACATGTTCTGTTCTACCACTTCCCACCTTACAACCTCAGACAAGGTTTCTTACAGAAGGAGCTAGGCTAATGACTGGTGAGCCTCAGAGCTGGAGTTACAGGAGCGTATAGCCATGCCTGGCTTTTCACATCAGTGCTAGGGTTTGAATTCATGTCCTGATGCTTGTGTAGCAAGTGCTCTTTCCTGCTGGGCCACACAAACCCTAGTGTCACTGCTTCTTATTTTCATTATCATTATTGTTTCACTCATGTTTGGATAGGGATGTCTGAGAAGAAGTTTTGAACTTTTTCCAGAAATCAAGGTCAATTTAGGTACTTGGAAAATTTTATATGCATCAGCTGCTTTCTTACAACACAATTTATCATTATTAAACACATTAAGGTTTTCCTTTAAATGTTTTTTTTCCCTAAATTGTCCACTTCTGTAGTTCACCTCAACAGCAGTGGAAATGCAGAATTCTTTTGAATGTGATTAACTTAGAATCAAGGGAGAGTACTGAGCAGATTTTCTGATTCACAGAGTTTAAATTATAAACCAAATGGTTCTGGTCTTCTGGGAAGCACAAATCACTGGAAATATTATCAAATGCCTTTCATCTAGTTTCATGGCTGTTTAAAGCTTTTAAAGGACAAAAACTGATGAGATGATTCAGCAGATAGTAACACTTACTGCTCTTTCAGAGGGCATAAGTTCAGTTCTCAGCACCCACATGGCAGCTAATGAGTGACTGTAATTCTAGTTCCAGAGGATCTAATGACATCTTCTGCCCTTCATAGGTACCAAGTACACACTTAATGCACTTATGCAGGAACTCATACGTACACATAGAAATAAAAAATAAATAAGCATTCAAAGCATCGGTATAATCAAACATTGTAGAAAATATCTGAGGTCTCAACTACTTAGAAGGATCAAATGAACACGTGAGTTTTGAGTTTCAGACAAGCCTTGGAAACATATCAAGGACTGCCTTGAATAATAACAGCAAAGCAAGCAAAGATGCATTCCATTAAAAACAAGATTGCAAACTATATATGTAACTTGTTGCCACGCAGGCTGCAATCTTAGTTAAACATGTATCTGAGTGAGAGAAAGCAAGGTAGTCTCCCTGAAGTAAATGCTGCTCAGCTCTTCATCTTCCACAGCACTTAGATCATTTTTGCATTGTAGGCAACACTTGGGTATTTATTGCGGTATTTTGTCTTATTCTGTAAATGTTTGTGAGATCAAGTTTCATGTAACCCAATCTGACCATATATTCACCACGTAGTCAAGCCTAACCTTGACATCCTGACCATTCTCAGTGCTGGGACAAAAGCTGTGGACCACCATACAGATCTGTACTTAAATTTTTAAATAAAGGCTTTTATAATTTTAAGATAATGTTAGGTAGCCTTATAAATAATGACAATGTTTTTTTGGCAAGAACTCTATACGGTTTTACAGCCTCCTTTAAAATTACATTTTCTGCACTTCTAATGATAACAGCAATCACTGTTTATTTGTTGTGTCTTCATAGACATACTTTAGTGGTTTGGGTGTCTGCTAGCTGGGAATGAGTGGCTTCATTTAGTGAAGTTCTTGTAGCAGTACTGACCCTTCTATACCTCCTTGGGAGATAAAAACAGCACATCTCTCTGGCATTATTTGAGAAGAATACAGTGAACCCAGGCAGTAAGCTTTCTTTTCAAGGAAAATAATTTTACTTATTATTATAAAAATGTTTCTTGGTTGTGGGTTGTTAGGGTCCAAGAGAAACTCTCAAGAAAGATCAACAGTCATGTGTACAATAGCAAAAGCAGTTATTATTTCCAATATGTTAGGGTGG
The DNA here is from genome assembly GCA_033318265.1 of Phyllotis vaccarum. Lineage (NCBI taxonomy): Eukaryota > Metazoa > Chordata > Mammalia > Rodentia > Cricetidae > Phyllotis > Phyllotis vaccarum. Next base: position 35,288,653 of record JARWLC010000010.1, on the reverse strand, counting down.
CAGGTGGCAACCCCCAAGAAAGGTCAAATGTTCCCTTTAATCAGAGGTATCATTGAGATTAGACTTATCTGTGTCTGATTGGTGGAGGAAAGATTAGTCTGGGGGCTGAATGGTGGGAGGCACCAGTGGTTAAAGACTGTCCAACATCAGGGTAGGGAAAGTTATCTTTAACTAGCAGACTTCTGGAAGGGTGCCTTTTGAGCCAGCAAAATGGGCTTTGAGGTGCCTGCTGAGCTAGCAGAAGGCTGTAGGGTGTCTGTTGATTGGTTGGTCCTAAATTCTGGTTTTCCTGAGGACTGTTTGCTCAACTCTAGCTCATTATAGTGAACCAAAACTAAGGCCTTGTCTGTGTCAGGGCTTCAGGGCCACTAGAGGAGCCTATCGTGGCTCTAGTTCGGCCCCCTGGCCCTTTCAAGATGATCTTATAAATGTTAAAAGTTAAAGTTTGAAGTAAAAAGATGCAGACAATACATGAAAATATTTTCTTCCTCCATTTTGCAATCAGTGTTCTTAAACATATACCATCAATACCAGAATTATATATGCCATTGTTACATGGCATTAATATATAATAGTTACACAATGGAATTGAAATTACTGTAATAATCATTTTCATGTCTATGTACAAACTAAATACAGGGAAAGTTTGTCTGCCTCTTTAAACATTACATGTTATTAATTGTCCTAAATATAATTTAAGCTTTATTTTATTATCCACCTTTAAAAATAAGGAATTGAGACATAGTAGTAGGGTAAATGCTTAGAGCAATGGGCTGGTAAACAGGTTTGTGATTCCAAAGATCATGTTCTTATTTAGCAGTTAGTTGCTTAGCAAACTCACATGATCACATTAAATTAAAAAAAAATTCAACCTACATGCACCAATGATAGATGTAATTTTCTTATCAAGTGAAAAATAAATAAAAGAGAGAATGAATTTTCTTAAGGAGATATTCACAGTATCTGAAAGCAAAAGGTGAAAGCTATGTGAAAGCCAGGCTCTTCACCAGAGCACACTGCTGGAGCAATGAGTCTATAAAAACAAAGATAAGGTCAGCCAACCTTAATTTAAGAAATCTGAAGCCATGGGTTTAGGACTAAAAGGATTCTGTATGGTTAATGAATCTTTTCCATTCTATCTGATTCAATTATCTCCTGAAGTATGGTTTTGCAGAAATAAGACAGTCTATTTTTTAGCCTATACTTCTGAATGGGAACAGATAGCATATTGCTGCTAAATTTGAAATTCCTGTAGGAATTCACTGCTGGCTTAGCCTGGTGTGCAGTTGGATCTACGTACAGTTGAGCATGCCATAAACAACACTGGGTAGGGCACTATATATAGACTTCCTTCCATCTGGTCAAATTTGAAATTCTACAGTGTGTAGAAATTATGGTATGTCAGGCAGGACAAAGATGCATGGGTGCTTCAGGGCCAGAGGGGCTGTAATTCATTTATTTCTTCAGAATAGAGACATATTAAATTTCTCAATAGTTGTTTGGTTTTTACATGATGCAAGGCATAGTTGTATGCATTAAGAACACACTAATGAAGAAAAATGTTCAAAATCCCTACTGTCTCATATGCATTTACTATGAAAGAGATAGGACCTAAGCATATGCTGCTTAACATGCCCTTAGACTGTCACTCAGAGAGATGTTTCTGTGAAGAACTAGGTAACAAATATTTTTGGCTCTGTTATACAGTTTTAGCTGAAGCCACTCTGATCTGCTATGGTAAATGAAATTTCATCAGAGATAATATGTGAGCAAGTGTGTTGTTTTCTCAATAAAATTTTGTTTACAAAGTGAGAAATGTGTGACTTTTCTCAGGGAAGGAATATGAAAAAATGATTTAGGTGGTATACCGATGACATATCAAAAGAACACTTCGACTCAAGTCCAGGTAAGTGAGCTAGGTATTGATGTTACTTACATGAGAATGCCTGAGGAGTTACAGAACTGTGGATAACTCAAAGGTACCTGCATCATTGAAAAGCCTCCCACAACAGGGGTGATAACAGACAGCTGCATCCCTGGAGCTCTCTGCATCACTGCAAGCACCTAGACCAATCAGAGCTGACCTCTTTGTGGCAATTGTTGTTGTTGCTGTTTTTTTGTTTGTTTTTTTGTTTTTTTTGTTGTTTTTTTTTTTAATACACAAAGAGGCTGCGGGACAGTTATAAGTTTCAGGCTCTTTTTGAGTCTTGCAAGTTTCCTTTATTTTTCTGAGTTTCAGGAGGGAATGTTTTCATTGTGGATGAAATTCTTCATAGCTGACAGAGAATTCAGGTTATATGTGATCTAGTATGGGTCTTTATTTAATAATTTGGAGGAGAATTCACAAAATGTTATGCAGCTTAAAAATTACTCTGTAAGTTCATCTACTGAACTTCATTTTGCAGGGAAATTGAGTGAGAGGCTTGAACAACCAAGGAAGCAATTAATAATAGAGGGCCAGGTTGACTGGAGTCTGCAACTTCTCCCAATATCTTTTGATGCTATAAACTTTGCCTTCTCTCCTATAGGAATCACAGGACTTCTCATGACAGTGCACTATGTATAACATTTTCTTTGTTGAATTCAGCTCAAGGGTTCTAGAAAATCACATAGGTACTAACTCATATGTCACTATCACTTCATAGGACCATTGTCACAACCCCCCTCAGTACCACCAGTACAATAATTACCACCATCAACACCAATCACCCTTACAATACATGAAACACCATAGAAAAACAGAGGGACTTGGGGATGCACTCAGATGTGATTCTAAAAACACCTCAGGTGGAAGGGGTTAATTTTTTCATTTGAGATTTAATGAAGCTATAAAATCACCACAAGTGACTAAAACAATAAAAAAATCACTACGGAGTGTATTCTTTAAGAGGAGCTTAGTTTTTTGAAGTAGCATTAAACCAGTCTACAAAATTTTTGGTTAAAAGTAAAATATGAAATTCCCTAGCATGTACATTGTTATTTCATTAACATATTCCCATTCTTCCACACTGTTCTCAAGGGATATTTTCTGTTTCATATGTTCACTCATGAGAATAAACATCACTTTTAACATGCTTAGAAAACCCAAGTCATATAAAATGTGTTGAACTTAGTCTTTCATTATTATAATTTCAAGTTTCATTACAGTGACAACCAAACTTGTAACTGGCACTCTGAAGTTTACGGGTGCTATGTTAACTGACCCTTCTTCCTGTTCTATGTCATAGAGTAAAAATTTAACCTACAGCTCAGTTAAAATAACTTTGTCTTAATGGCTCCTACTTTTGGTGTTACACATTAATTTCCGTTGTGTTGTTATGGATTTCAAGAACAAGACCATCAAATGGAAACTCAAATTTAGATTGACAAAAGTAAGTTTGATAAGAAATATGGCCATAGCAACCTGATAATCTGAGAGTCACTGGCCCAGGAAAGCTCAGGTCAGATTTCTAAAAGCACAGATGACAATTACCTCACCTCTGGGGATTTCCTGCTATGTGAGGCCTTATGTGCATTAATTTTGGACAGTTCAGTAGCATTGCAGAAGCAAGATGGGGATCTGGCTAGTATTTTGAAATAACAATTACACAGTGAAGGGAAGGGATATAATCCCAGAAAGGGGGCTCACCTCAGCATTTGGGTCCAGACACTGTGAGCCACAGTCCTTGTGCTGAGAATTAAGTCCTGCTGACTCCTTTTTTTTTTTCTTCCATAAAGCAACTTCATGGAAACAGATGTTACATTACAGTATAAAAACAAGATTCAAACATTTTCTGTGGGTTTTCTTATATATATTTTCTTAGTGTGATGTAGTAAGTATTCCAGTTACCCTTGATGGTTCTATTAGGTCCTTGTCTTAGTCAATGTAGTGTTCTATTGCTGGGAAGAATCACTATGACCATTGGAACTCTTATGAAGGAAAACATGTAGTTGAGGCTGGCTTCTGGTTTCAGAGGTTTAGTCCATTGTTGGCATGGCAGGAAGCATGGTGGCACACACAGGCTACTGGAGCGTGGCTGAGAGCTTAACATCTAGATCTGCAGGCTGCAAGCAGAGGGAGAACCTCTGAGACTTGCTTGGACTTCTGAAAGCACAAATACCATCCCAGTAACACACTTCCTCCAACAAGGCCATAACCCCTAGTGTCACTCCCTAAGCATTCAAATATATGAGCCTATGGGGGGCATTCATATTCAAGCCAAAACATTTCTGAAACACTAACCTAGATTCCTATTTTAATTATTAGGGCACTCTTAATGAATAAATACTTTAAAGACATTTTATCTATATTCCTTTATGGATAAGATCATATAGGCACAAACTATTTTACAAATGCACAGTGATCATGATTGGTTCCTTCCAATATGAGTTTTCATGTGCCTGTTTTCAGTCTGGCATGGTACAGTAAGGTATGCTGCCTAAGGGCACTGGACCCTTACGCTAGGAGGGTGGTATGCTCTAGCGTCTTGGAGGCTGAGCATAGGTGACTGCTTTGACTAGGTAGGAGTAAGTGTCTAAAATGACAACAGCAAAACCCTAACATTAAGAACAAAAAAATAAAAGGAGATCTACCAAAATACAAACTAACTCTCTGCATTTTCATAAATCTACTTTTGGATAAATCTTGATTGATACTATCAGAGAAACATCAAGGCCAGTGCTTTACAAAGGTGATTCACACAATGTGTTAAGCTCTGAGTCTACTTTACAGTCTCTCCTTAAATTAAATGTTCTTAGTCATTGTTACCTTCATGAAAATGGTGACTCATGCATTTTATAGTCCTTCAGTTACTAAAACTGCATGAGAACTTAGGAGCTGAGGCCTTTTATTTATCCAGTGTCACATCAGAAATAAGCCCCACACTCCCACCCCCACACATCAAACACTCTATTTCCTGGGTCTTCATCAGGTGTGCCATTAGAAAGCCTATTCTCTGCATTCTAGATGTCACCTGTTCAGGTCCACCCTCCTCCATTATTCACCAATCTCTGATGTTTTCTCCCAGTTAGTGTAATTTCTGGAACCCTGGTTTCTCCTAAGGTACCTTCTCTAGTTTTGCAGTGAAATTCCCATCCAAGCACAGTATTTTTTACTCCAGTTTTTTTTAAACTGTTAATTCATTTTCAGGTCTTAATTTAAAATAGTAATAATAATAAAAGTCATCATATATGCTTTATTTTTTCATCGTATATGCTTTATTCTTTCATCGTATATGTCTTATTTCTTTCTACTTGCTCAGACTCTAAGATCCATCACCTAAGTCTAGGAAATCCATGATATACCACATGCATTGCCCTTTACACTTGCTTAGATGGCTATTATGAAGACTAAAAAGATGAAAATGAAGATGAGATGCCTTCTGCTGGCAAGCAAAGGATCCTATGAGAACAGGCTGCTGCTCAACAGTTTGTGCAAGAGGTTGATTGGGGGAGGAGTAGAGTAAAAGCAGGAACATGAGAAAGGCAGACACGGACAGATCTTTACTAATAGACTCTTTTAAAGGGTACACTTGTGACGATAGCTATTGGTGAAAAGACACCCGGCAGCAGAAGATGATGTGACCATCTTTTCAGCTGAGGCAAGCTAGCAGAGCAGTGGAAACTAAGAAAGGGGATTGAGGTGTTTAAAGTAGGCTATCTCCACTTTTCATTTTCTGTGGAGTAGGGTAAAGGAAATTATGGGAAAGAGACAAATGGAACAAATGGGTACTAAAGAGTTTGATGTCAGAATTGAGGGTGTATGAAAGGAGAGTGTGACTGTTTCCTTATAAAAACAACTTCTGAACTGTACAGAGGTTTGTGGTCTTCAGGCACCTTAGATTCCTTTTGTGAGGAGTCTTATTTGTGTGAGAGTTGGAGACACTGCCTGCTTTTCTCTGTAGTGTTTTGAATGCTACAGTCTCCTTTCATGAAGGCAGGAGTTAGAGCATGTTTTGAAGTCTGTTTTAATCTTTCATCTCTTGTCACTCTCAAAGTGTAAGTATGAATGGGAATGCGGCTCCTTCTGCATTATCTTTCTACACGAGAGCTGAGAGCTGTGATGTCTCAGAGGAAGTGCTGGAAGTGCACCTTGATGACTGGGAAGAGGCAATGGTGATTTCCTGCTGGAAATTTAGGCACAAGGAAAGATCAAGTGCTCTAATTTGAAGTCTGTGTGTGCTCGCCTTATATGTGAGAAAAGTGTAGGATCAAGGAAAACCACTCACACAGAAGTACATTGGAATCTAAACTCTAATAGACATAAAGATAGTAGAAACTTGAACAAATGGTAAGCAAGCCCTCATTTGGGGGAAGATGAAAGCTAATCAATCAGCCCTCAGCAAGTGTATACAACTGTTAAAAGCCACAGGGCAGAATCTGCTTCTTGGGCTCTGCAGCTTTTGTCTTTGATAAAGTATGAAGTCTCTTTTGGGACTATTTGCTACCCCACAAGTAGAGATGACTCAAAGTGGTGCCGACTGTCCACCCTTATTGATCAGGGCAGTGTGAATGAAGTACTATAAATTATATTAATCCAAATGGTTTTGTAGTAGAAAAATTTTCAAACAATATATTATAATCACACTTTTCTCTCCAACTCTTTCCAGATCCTCTCCATCTCCATGCTCAACCAAGTCCATACTCTTTCTTTCTCTGTCTTTAGAAGATGAAAGGACAAACAAAGAATAACTTTTTAAAATCATTAGATATGTTATTTTGGTAGCATTAAAATAGTTTTTCATTTTTAAGTGTATTATTATTATTATTACTATTTATAATTAATGTGGTATGTGTGTGTGCATGTGATGGGAAGGAGGGGTCAGGAGAGGCCCAACAGTACAATTCCATTACAAAATACCAATGCCTCTGAAGAAATATGATCTAGATTGAGATAAGTCATATAAAGAATTAACATTTTAAAAATAAGGTTGTGTTAGTTTTTATGATCAATGTGGAATAACGTAAATTCACTTCAGAAAGGAGAGCTTTAGGAATTACTCAGATGAGATTGTCCTGTGGCCCTGTCTAGGAGATTGTTTGGATTTATGATTGATGTTGGGGGAGGCAGCTCAATATAGGTAGCTCCATCCTTAGGTATTAATGACGATTGTGATCTGGACCTGGAAATAAGGCAATAAACCCTTTTCCCCACAAATTGCTTTTGGCCAGTTTTTTTTTTTTTTTTTTTTTTTTTTTTTTTTTTTTTTTTTTTTTTTAACATAGCAGTGGAATGAAACTAGAACAGATGTCAAGGTCACTTATAAATGTTAGCTCCCGAAAGATCCTTGAATGTGAAGGACTTAGGCAACACCATCATGTTTGGAGTATATTAAACTTTTATCTTGTAACTTATCTTGGGTGATTTTTCTATTGCAGGCACTTTGTGTACTTGGAAGTTTCAGTCAGAAACTCTCAAATACCTGACAGCCACTTCCCAAATAATTGACTCTGAGGCTTCATATTATTTATAAATGCTCAGCCAGTAGCTCAAGCTTTTTACTATCTAGCTCTTACACTTAAATTAACCCATAATTCCTATCTATGATTAGCCATTTGACTTAGTACCTTTTCTCAGTCTAGCATTCTCATCTTCTTTCCTATGCATTTGGCTGCATCCTCTGCTTTTCCTCTTCCCCAAATTCTCCTGGTATGGTCGTCCTTCCTATACTTCTTTCCTAGCTACTGGCCAATCAGGTTTTTATTTAATCAATACAATTTAACCTTTACAGTGCACAAGAGCATTTTCCCACAACAACTTAAATGTCTACATATGGTAAACTATTTAATCCTAACAATTCCAGAAATCTAAACAGAACTCCCATTTCACAGGCAAATGCCATTAGATATGTTTCTTTAACTCAAAATAGAAAGGAAAGTCATTATAGTTTCCCAAGATTCTATAAATCTACCTTCCATGACTAAATTTTCTCTGCCTTACCTTAGGACTCCAGGAAGATCTTCGTAAGGGAGTCACAAATGCAGCCCTTATTCTATTATTTTGAATCTCTCAAGGTGGGATATCTGTCAGGAGTAAAATGTCTTGAGATCTGCAGTACAGACAGGCATGTCACATTGAAGGTAGCCTTGTACGTCTGCAGCAAGAAAATATCATTTGTTCGGTCATGATGACTAGAAAACTGATCACATGGTAAAAAGTGCTATCATAGAATATGCTTCTTTCTTGTCTCCTCCTTCCAGTGCTAGTGCATTTTCTTTCACTTGCTGACTCCTACACTTTCTTTGGATATAATCTTGGTTTAGTCCCATGCTGATTATTTACTTTCTGGAGCCTCAACTTGAGTCTGGCACTTGACTTTGTTTCACTTCAGCCAAGTAATAGCTTTAGTCACTTACCATGTAACTGTGTCTAACTGGTTTTCTGTCTTTCCATGAGATTGTTCCTGGAGTTTGAGTTAACCTCCCTGTCTATCCTAAGCCCCCAATGCCTGTTTCCATTATTTTATGGAACTTTGTTAAAGACTAAAGAAATCTTTCCCTCTCTATATTAAATTGACTTAAATGGTATGTTTTAAAAGTGGTATACCTTACAATGTAAAAAAAAGAAAAAGAAAAAAAGAAAAACAAGCTACAGTATAATAATGGTGATTAGCAAGAGATATGATGTGGAAATGCCTTTCTGTATGCTGTGAATCTCAATCTTTAAATAAAGGAGCTGTTTTGGCCCTTGACAGGCACCTTAGAAAAAGTAGGAAGAGGAATCAGAATAGGTAGGAAAGGAAGGGCGGAGTCAGAGGCAGAACAAGCAAGCCGCCCAAGGAGCAATATGTAAGGAACACAGGTGAGCCACGAGCCACGTGGCAGACAGATTAATGGAAATGGGTTGATTTAAGATGTAAGAGGTAGCTAGCAATGTGCCTGGGCCATAGGCCAAACAGCATAAAGTTAATATAAGTGTCTGAGTCATTTCTGGGGGCCTGAGCAGCAGAGGCGGGTGGCTATGGGTCTGGCAGGACAGGTCTGTGGGTCCAGGCCTCTGGCCGACGGGACCAAGAAACCGCCTGCTACAGGATGTCATAGCTGGACATCTAGTGGTTTATCAACTTGTTTAAAGCGGGGCTCAACTGAAGCTCCCCTATAGTCACCTGAGCTTGTGCTTGTTGGCCTCGACTGGGCTAGCTGTTAGTTATTGACAGGTTTCCCACCCCCTCTACCCCCCCCCCTTCTGACCACTTTCAGCTACCAAGACATAGCTGCATCTATTCTTAGTTACTTCGCTGGCTATGGGATGATGTAGGATCTGTTTCCTGAAGTAAATGGAGACTTCTTATTAGAAGCCATCTCTGTTTATCACTCAGTCAGTTACAATTAGAAACAAGAATAGAAGAAGTGATAATAATGTCATATATAAATATATAAGACATATTTACATAAATACATCACACACACACACACATTTCAAGTTCTTCAGGTAAAGGCAGGTGGCCTGCCATCATTGGCCCAGAGCACTGTCTCCGCTTTTATTTGTCTAGCTTGGTTATGTCATCTCAGCCACACCCTTTCCTCTTCCTCAGATCCCCAGACCTTGCTTGTTGCCCTTAATAACCTTTTTAAACCATAGTTTCTTTTCACACTGAAGCAGTTTTCACCCTGGGTCCTTTTTACTTACTATCCATAGAGAGCCTACTCCTGTGGCAAATTGTCAGATATGTGATTTGCATGAATTAATTGGCCTATTTATGGTTATATTTGGGGAAGCCCGTGAACATCAAGGAGAAGGTATGTGCACAGCATCTACTTGTCTACTTATTAAAATTGCAACATTTATTAAGTAAACAAGAGAAATAGGGAGGCCCATTCTCAGTAGCCTTAATTTTATGGAGAGATCTCAGTCAAGAGAAGAAATGGATTTAGAGCTAAATAATAGTTCAACCTCTTACTAAGTTGTTTCACCTGTTCTTACTGTTGCTCTTTATAAAAATGGTTATAGTGTTGCCACTCTGGAGAAGATTAGGAAGCTAGGATGTGGAGGTGCTTAGCACAGTATACATGTGTTATTAATTATAATTATCATTATTGATATTAACAGGATCTCCAGGCACATTTGTTCTTTAACTTAAGAATAATAGAAACCATTGGCACTATCTGAGAAGAACCATGACATGACTAGTCTGACTGTAACTTAGGAGTAAATTGATGAGCTACGGAAATAGGAAAGTCACAGGCTGTAGCAGTAAAGGTAGGAGGCTTGTCTGGATATTAGAGGTCAGGCAGGCACAAAAGCACTGTTTTGAGAGGGGTTTGTAGGGATATTTCCAAGTTTTTTTTTATTATTATGGAGAAAGAACTAATGTAGGGTAAGATGTTAGCACATAGCAAGGACTCATTTTTATGCGGAGCAGGTCTTCTGTACTTCTGTTGTCTGCAGAGGGACAGCATCAGCTGTGCACAATTATCCCCACAAAGCAGCACTACTGGTCTTGATTCATGTAAAACAATAACAGCCTTGCTTACCCTATTTATGACTATTGTTGAGAGCACGGATGTCCAGATGCCATATGAAGTCTCCCATTAGGAAGGGGCTCTTCTGTTGTTGCCTTCTTGTTACTGTTTTTTGTTTTTGTTGGTTTCTGACAGTGTCTCCTGTGGCGCATGCTGTCCTAGAATTCACTATGCAGCTGAATATGACTTTGAACTACAGATCTTCTTGTCTCTATCTCCTTAATACTTGAATAACAGGCGTGTGCCACCATGCCCAATTCCTGCTGTTAACTTTTCCATTAGATGGAGCAAGCAAGTGATACTCAGCTTAGATCTAGGTACCACTTATAAAGGGAATCAAAAAAAGACATCTCACAGCCGACTTCCAGTTCTTATGGGTACTAACTTTCTGGTGAAATAGAACTTAGATTATTAGGGGAATCTGAAAACAACAGGAACTTCTTTCTCTCACTGGAAAGGAAGAAATTACTAATTCTAGCAAGCATCTTGCCAGGTAGTATGCCGCCACATCAAGCAGCAGCTCCTGTTTATAAATCCAAAAATCCTAAACAGGAAAAAGAGAATAATGGAGTGGGAAAGTGCATTCAAGTTTCTGCAATAATAACAGGAAGGAAGAAGTGTAGGATATGGGAATCCATTCTGAAGCCGATTTCTATTTTCCTCCAACAGTAGGTCTGGGCACCTGCTGAGAGACAAGTGGGTCCTTTAATATGTTGCGTGTGCGTGTGTTCCATTGACTACTTGTTACTCCACACTGAAGGTGAGATTTCTGATAATGATATGGCTGTAGTTTACATTTTAGTTAAATTGTTTTTTTTTTTTTTTTTTTTTTTTTAACCTGGAGTCTCTGCACCATTTTCCTTTCAAACAGAATGAATTCCAAAGTTTTCAGGGTATTTCAGTTGTTAATCATTTTCATTAATTTAGCCCTTAGTGAGACTTTAAATTTGCAGACTAAGGCCTGTACCTACCAATAGAAACTTTTCCTTCATATTTGTTTGTTTATTTGTTTCTTTCCATCTGCTCTTATTTCTCCTTTGGAGCTGCGGATACTCTTACATTAAGTCTTTTGAGTCCAGAGTTAATTCTCCTATCATCTCTTTACTTTCCTCTAGACCAAGATAATGTGCTGTTTTCCACACTTTGTTGTTCACGTTGCCATTTTAGGCCCCAGTGAGGTCTTATCCTTTGTCTCGTCTAGGGAGTTTTTAAGTTGGTAAATTTGTCCTTAAGGCCCAAGAAGGTTTTTTGTTTTACTTGAAAAAATTTTCAAGGTGTTTGAGTTTTATTCAGTCTGAGGCCATGGGCCCTAAAATGAGAGGGAGGGAATTAGATGACCCCCAACTGTATTTGTAAAATGGCATTTTCTCCAGAAATAGACAGTACATTTTAGATTCCTTGATGATCTTTGTTTTTAATAGTAAGATTTTATGTCTCTGAAACAGTCCATTTCCTTTGTTTGTGATGGGCCTTTTTCTACCTTTCACACAAAGAGCTGGGCTGGTTGCGGGGGTTGGGGAGGCTCCCTTCTTCTACCCAATCAAAAGTAAGTTTTTGATAAGCCTATGGAAAGAGACAGAAACCCAGGTCTTGCTATAGACAGGGATCATAGACACTGTTATATCAGCTGAGGAAGGAGAGAGAAAAATGACAGGATGAGGAAACATCCTAAGTACAGGTGAAAACTCAAACTCAAGACAGGCTCCAGGGGTTCCTTCATCACTCATGAAATCTATAATGCTCAGTGGTAAAGCTCTACTTTATGCTGACCTCATTTTACATCATTATTTAATTCTTTAATTTGACAGAGAAAATTAACCCACATGCTAGCTGGTATCAAGTTCTTAGTATATTTTCTAATGAATTCTATGCGGCAGAAAAGCTAGTCGATTTCTCCAAGTAGTTAATTATGTATGGTGACAATTTTCTTGAGCTTTTCAGGCATTGATCTGTAAGCTCTAATATTTAAGCTGGCAAGATATTGGGTATGTTGTATCTAGGCTTGGTCTTTGGACTCTTATTCCAGCAGCCTTGCCTTTTGTACATGGCACACTATTATTCTCTGCTCTCTGAGAACCATTTTCTGTCCAGGCCTCAGTTCTGTACTAGTTTTTGCTCTTCATGCTTTTGTTTGGCCTATAGAATAAAATTTCTCACCATCTCTTTCTGCTTAGGCCACAGCAGAGTCCATATTTTATATAAGTGGAGCTATTTTTAAGTCTCAACAGGCCAGAAATCAACATGATTTGGAATGACTGAAGAACCAATAAATATAGCATCATCATTTATGGAACATGAAGAACTTGCTCCATACTTTAGAATTTTAAAAATATAACCTCTTCTAAATGATTCAGAGGTAGGAATAGATGAGAAAGGAGTCCTGTTGTGATGTTCTGTATTTGTAATGCCTTGTCTATTGATAAGATTGCCTCTTCAAACTGCTCTGTGACCCATAAAATAACTGCCTTTTGAGGGCCTAGCAACTTCCACAGCTAAAGTCATATCTCCTCTGTGGTGTTAGTACAGCTGCCCTAGAGTGGTTTCCAATACAGCTGACAATATCTATGAAGAGTCAAAGTATTTTTATCTGTGAAGAGTCAAAGTATTTTATCCATGGAATCCAGCAGACACCTTTTACTTATTGCAACTGATTTTTTTTCTTTCCTCTAGAGTAAAACAATATAAATCCAGCTTAAAGAATGGATTCTTTGAGGTGCTTACTCATTTTAAGAAAAAAGAAAGAGCACCCTGAAAACCTCTGCAAGCTTTTGATTCCTACAAGTCTCTAAATATCCTAGTATTACAGAAACTGATTGTGAAAATGCTTGTCTATCTGTTATACATCTTATTCCTAGAAAGACTCTGACTTAAAAAAAAATATTGACTGAGGCTTTAAACCTCACACTTCAGCATGTGATGAAACATTGGAGATCTTCAGTCCAATTTCTCATTAATGCCAACTTGTCAGTTACATTCTAGCTTAATTCCCTGGTGAGCTTAATCCCATACCCCATGGAGAGTCAATACATGTATTGGAAAACTCTGACTGTTAAAAGTGTCTCGACATATTGAGATTAGATCTATCTCTTGGCAAATTATGACCATTGATTCTACTTCTACCTTTAGAACATTCATTTTTCAAAGTCACCCCTGCAGAGATAGCCTTGTATCAGATGTCCTTACAAAGTTTCTGAGAAGGCACTTGTTTGGATATTGTACTAAAATATTAAGTGATGTGTTGATTTTTCATTTAACATTTACTTTTGAACATTCTGAGACATATGGGCAAGAGGTATATATACCTCTGGTCTGAGGAAATTTCATTTAATAGCTAAAGGTTTAATGTTGCAAAGAACATTACCCGTTGCCACCCTAAAAGAATAGAAAACTTTAGATCAACGAAATTTCTGCCTGAATTGAGATTCCAGTAATGCTTATGGAGCAGTTGAAGAAAATACTAAGGAAAAATTAAAGAGTACTATCCCTATTCGATTGGATACTATCAAAAAGGCAAAGAAACAAAAAGAAAATGCTGTTAAGACTGTAGAGAAAGAGGAGCCCCTATTCACTGTCTAGGGGATGGAAAGAAATGTGTCCATTTTAACAAACAGAATAGTAGAAATTGAATTTCCATCTGTTGTGGAACTCTCAATCTGGGTTTATATCCAACATGAATTAAGTCAGGACAGTGAAGAGGTGACTAAACTTCCTTATTTTTTGCTGTGCTGTTCCCAACAGCTAAGATCCAGAATCAACCGAGGCATCTGTAAAACTGATGCACACAGAGAACATGTAGCACATGTGGGCTGTAGATGGAGTTTTACTTTCAAGGCGCCAATCCAAAATTAATATTTATTAGAATATAAATTAACACTCACAATATTAGTAACAGCTTATGGTGGCACCTGAACAAGGACTGGTGGATCCAAGCGATGGAGGAGCGATGAAAGCACAATGGAAGCACGATGGATCCCGATTCTGTCTGTCCAGCAGCCAGCAGCCAGGAACCAGGAAGAGAGCTCCTCCTGTCCCAGCAGCCACTTATCAATGGGCTTGGCCACACCCCCTCCAGGGTCCCGGAAGTGTCTTCTGACCTTATCACCTGACACCTTAATCCCGCCACATCTCCCCCTTTTGTCTAAATAAAAAGGTTCTAAACTAAGATTATGTACAATAGGAATTATTATGAGTTAGTAACCGTAAATACCTATTCTTCAACCCCTTCAAGACCTGAGAAGGAAGATATATCACTTGAAAGTCAGAAGTATATGGAAGTAGTGGCTTCCAAAATTTGGGAGAGGACAGCAACACAGCTACCTGGACAATCATCCCTTGTTTTGTGCGCCGTTGGAGCATCTATCATATTGGCAACAGGCCTATGGTATCTGACAGGTCTTCTCACAAGCAGGGAAATTTTGGAGGGACTGTCTTATCCTGTCCAGGCAGGTTTCATCAGTCTCCATCCATCAACTTGTTCCTCCAGCTTGGACACCATGTGTGCACTGTCAATAATCAAGGTAAGGACAGTTCCTTACTCAACCGGCCATTCTCTGCCAAAAGGACAAACTCCAATGGAGTATCCTCGATGCTCATACCATCTCGGGAAAGGAGCAGTGACACCAGGAGTCGTCGTGCCTCTCATGGCCGAATTTCAAATGTTAAATGCCATATTCTCCGGGTCTATGAAATGGTTGAAGATTTCTGTCTATCTATGATATTCTAACCTGTATCTGAGATGACTGGGATATGGTACCTTAAGTAATGTTGACAGTAGTTTTTATTGCCCTAAGGATTAAACCCTGTATTAAAATTAGAATATCTATACAAGAGGTGTACAATCCCTGAACAATGACTTTTAGTATGACTATCAAACATTAGCCAGGGGTATATTACCATGTAGAGTGGCCACAGCATTTTAGACATGTATATACATATATATCATCTAAACAGAGGTATATAAAACATTTTGTGCATATATCATAACTAGTGCAATCATACATTATATCTAGTATAGTTAAATGAAGGTAGTAATTGGATAGTGTACATGACAATGATGTGCAAATATTTTAAACAGAGATAGAAGTATATATAAAACAGAAATTACAGATTCAATTTTACATAATAGTTACAGATTCAGATTTATAACGAAATACAAGTTGCTTTGGTTATATAAAGCAATTTCAGATTGAACTTTGTACAAATGTACAAATTATCACAATTAAACATATAAAATGATTTTACATTTGTATCAATATACAAATACCTATGCCAATGCAAATTGTCTTTAACTTAGCCCATACATTTAGCTAAAATGGTGTATAGGTAGGCAGAACAATCTACCTTTATCTATCGTATCTATCCCCCTTCTCTTCTTCAGAAGAGATCTTTGATGCTATATTATACTTCTGTCCTCCACCCAATTTTCACTTAAAACTATTCTAACAGAATAAGAATTACCCACAACCCTCAGAACACAAAACTTATTGGGAAAGGGGGCGTAGTCTTTCATAAGGTTGCTTCCTGCTGACTTAAGGGCGATGGCATCTCTTTGGGATCCTGTAAAGGCTAAAACAATGGTTAGATCTTAATGGACTGACTATATACATTTATAACCATTCTCAGAATAGTGGTTAACTCCATCTGGAATTCTAATTAGAAGTGTGATCTGGAGATTATCATAGAGAGCTATCTTGCAGCCATTTTTGAATAGTCTATTTTCTGAAAACAATCATTGATTGGTGCGCACCAGGTTCTTGATTTTTCTAATTTTGCCTCTGTCTGTCTGTCTACCTGTCTCTTACTCTCTCTTTTATTCTTGTTTCACTAGTAGGAGTTGCTGCGTTGGGGGCCCCATCTCGGTTTCCAGATTCTTTGTAGATAGCTGATAGGAGGAAATGTTATTTACAATGGAAAACTTAAGCATTGTTGATACTCAAAAAAGATATTAATATCTTCTATAACTTCAGGAGATTGTATGCAGACAGGATGTTTGAAAGTTACAGAAACAGAGAGAAATGAGGTTTAAGATGAAGTCTCAATAATATTGGTCCCTAAATATTCTGTCTTCTGTCTCACACCAGGTGGCTTTTCTGATATGAGACAGAATACTTCACATTTTCTTTATCAATATGCTTGGGTTTAGAGAGGGAGAAAGCCACTTGTTCCCAATCCAAATCCAGCCCTATTAATAATCAAATCAGGACCACGCCTTCCTTTTCTTTTTTCTTTTTTTTTTTTTTTGAGGTGAAGATGCAAGATGCAAAGCAGTAAATATTGAAATATTACCCAGTAGTGCATATGTGTATTAGTTGGTCTCATAGTCCGTCATGTATACTCCTTAATCATCAGTCTGTCTTCTATTGCAGATGAGTAATTAGTCTTAAAAGCAGTTGTATCCATTTTCCTGTAAAGACAAAACTGAGACCCTGCCCCAGGTTTGTTAAATGTGTTTTTCTTACCTTGTATCCATTTGTCATATCAGGGGTGTGCAATTACTTCTCCTCCTCAGGAAGGGACTCCTTTACAAAGCGGACTTTTATTAGTTTTGTCGGTACCCATATCTTTTCTTTGCCTGTTGAAACAAAAGCAAAACCCCTACCCCATCGAAGCACATATCCTGGCTTCCACTCAGAAGTCAACACATCTTTGAAGTAGATGGGTTGATTTAACTCAGAGGATTTCTCTATCACCCAATGTCTCTCAGCAGCTGATGTTCCCTTTTCATCAGCATTAAGAAAATTTAAAGTCAATAAGGCACTGTGTAATCTCTCCCTGGGTTTTCTCATTTCTTTCTTCTGTTTATAAAGCATCTCTTTCAACGTGCGGTGAGATCTCTCCACAACTGCCTGTCCTGTGGGATTGTGTGGTATCCCCGTAATATGCTTTATATTATAGTATCCAAAAATTATCTTCATTTTTCGGGAAACATAAGCTGGAGCATTGTCAGTCTTAATCTGAGTGGGAATTCCCATTATGGCCATGGCTTCCAAAAGGTGAGTTAGTACAGCATCAGCATTTTCAGAACTCAGAGCAGTTGCCCATTGCATTCCAGAGTAAGTATCGATAGTATGATGTACATATTTCATCTTTCCAAATTCTGGGAAGTGAAACACATCCATTTGCCAGATCTCATTTCTCTGTGTACCTTTAGGATTACTTCCAGCAGGTAAAGACGGTTGGTAATAGAAAGAGCAAGTGTTGCAATTCCTTACTATTTCGTTTGCTTCATTCCAAGTAATGGAAAAACTCTTTTTTAATCCTTTGCTGTTGACATGATGTTTCTCATGAAATTCTGTGGCCTCTAGCACGTTTCCTATCAGCAACTGATCTATTTCATCATTACCCTGCGCTAGAGGGCCTGGGAGACCCGTGTGTGCCCTGATATGTGTTATGTACATAGGATGTATCCTACCTCTGATGATATCCTGTAGTTGTATGAATAGTAAGGTCAATTCTGAATCATCAGGAATGAAGTCAGCAGTTTCAATATGTAAAACAACTCTTTCTGCATATTGAGAATCAGTAATTACATTGAGAGGCTCTGTGAAATCCAACAACACCATAATAATTGCATATAGTTCTGACTTCTGAACAGAGTTATAAGGGCTCTGAGCCACCTTAATTAAGTCTTCAGACTTGTAGCCAGCCTTTCCTAAATTGTTCGCATCAGTATAAAAGGTGAGGGCTCCAGAAATGGTTTATCCTGTACCACATGAGGAAAGATCCAATTAGTTTCCTTTATAAATTGAATTCTCTTGTTTTGAGGATATTTATTATTAATCTCTCCTAAAAAGTCACTACAAGCTTTTTGCCAAGGTTCACTGTCTGCCCATAATCGTTCAATTTCTTCATTAGTCAAAGGCACAACAATTTCTGCAGGATCCTTTCCAGTCAATTGGCGAAGTCTTAATTTACCTTTAAAAATCAGATCAGCAATTTTTTCGATATATGTCTTTATCTTCTTGCTTGGCCTATGTGGCAGAAATATCCATTCTAATATAATGCTTTCTCTTTGCATTAATATTCCTGTTGGAGATTGTCTAGAGGGTAAAATAACAAGTATGCAATCCAGGTCTGGATCCACACGATCCACATGTGCTTCTTGAAGTTTCTTTTCCACCAACGCTAATTCTTTCTCAGCCTCATCAGTTAATTCTCTTGGACTATTTAAATCCTTGTCACCGTCCAAAGTCTTGAACAAATTAACTAGCTCATAGCTTTTTATACCAATCATGGGCCATATATGAGTGATATCTCCTAGTAACTTTTGAAAATCGTTAAGAGTCTTCAATTTATCTCTATTTAATTTTACCTTTTGTGGCCTAATTTTTTGTAAACCTATTTTATATCCTAAATAATTGATAGAATCTCCCCTCTGTACTTTTTCTGGAGCAATTTGTAGTCCCCAATCAGGCAATATTTTCTTTAGTTCTTCAAACAATGTTTCTAATGTCTTTGGGTTTGGGTCTGCCAGCAAAATATCATCCATATAATGGTAAATGATAGATTGAGGGAAGCTCTTGCGCAGTATTTCTAGTGGTTGTTGTACAAAATATTGGCATAAGGTGGAACTATTCAACATTCCTTGGGGAAGGACTCTCCATTGGTACCTCTTAGCTGGCCCTGAATTATTAAGAGTAGGCACTGTAAAAGCAAATTTCTCTTTGTCCTGTTCCTGTAAAGGTATGGTAAAAAAACAATCCTTCAAATCAATAACTGCAATAGGCCATCCTTTAGGTAGCAGAGAAGGCAGGGGAATACCAGATTGTAAGGGGCCCATAGGTTGAATCACCTTATTAATTGCTCTTAAATCCGTTACCATCCTCCATTTTCCAGATTTTTTCTTGACAACAAAAACAGGAGAATTCCATGGACTGGTTGATTCTTCGATATGCTGAGCCTGTAACTGCTCCTGTACCAACTGTTCCAAAGCCTGAAGTTTTTCTCTTGTCAAAGGCCATTGTTGAACCCAAATAGGCTTTTCTGTTAACCATTTCAAAGGCAATGCTGTGAGTGTCCTTTGAGGTTCTGTGGTTATTGGGCAATTCTTTTTTACAACCTGAATGGCTGGCGAATTTTTTCCGTAGTACCTTAGAGCGTCATTTCTGGAAACATAATTGAGTCTCCGGTTGATATCAGAACGAGGAGGGATATTAATCTGGGTATTCCATTGCATTAGAAGGTCGCGACCCCACAGATTCACTGCTATATCAGCCATATATGGCTTCAACCATCCTTTCTGACCTTCTGGTCCTATGCATTCAAGCCATCTCACACTCTGTTTTACTTGCGATATTGTTCCAATACCCAGAAACTGGATATCTACTGCCTGTAAAGGCCATCTGGGGTGCCATGATTGGGGGGTTATGATCGAAACATCAGCCCCCGTGTCGACTAAACCCTGGATATAAATATTATCTATCCGTATACCCAATTTTGGTCTTTGTTCATTTATTGAAGTCTGCCAGAATATTCGTTTTGTGATTCTTTTTGGAATTTCTGAGTTTTCTTTTGAATTTATATTATTATCTAATAGCATATGGTTTTCTAGATCAGGTTTTGGATGCTCTATTCGTCCTGAGAATGCTGATCTTCTCCTATGACCGGATATGATCTCACCATCCTTGAATTTGGAGTCTGATTTTTGGGGGCTTCCCGGGGGAAGCCCCGAAAGGTGTTTCCCGATGGTAGAGGGTTGCCTTCTTTATCCCTGGTAGATCTACATTCATTGGTCCAATGCCGTCCCTTGCCACACCTTCTGCATAATCCAGAAGGCAATGGCCTTCTGTTCGAATTAAACCTAGATCGGGTATTTTTTCCAAGAGTACCTTGTGCACAGTTCCGTCTTATATGGCCTTGTTTACCACAGTTGAAGCAAGTGATGTCTTGGTTCCTCACCCTAACATTAGCAACAGCTTGGCCTACCCAATTCTCCTCGTTTCCATGGAGACATTCAGCATTTATTACATATTGAATCCATTCTTCTATCGGTGCAGCTCTGATCTTTAAAGGCATTAGTATTCTTCTACATTCTGTATTAGCATTATCAAAGGCCAGAGAAAGTATTAATTGCTTCCTAACTTCTGTATCTGATATTGCTCTATGAACAGCTGTGGTGAGCCTCTGTATAAAGTCGGTATAAGGCTCTTTTAAGCCTTGTTTGACCTTAGTATAATGCTCAATTTTTTGACCTGGGTCCAAAATCTTTTCCCAAGCATTCAGTGCAGCAGTACGGCATAGCAATAAAGTATGCTCATCATAAGTAGATTGAGTCCTCACATCAGCAAACATGCCTTCACCAAGGATTTGGTCCTGAGAAGCAAAGAAACCCCTAATTTTTCCTTGTTGTTCCAAGGTCTTGGCCTCCTCTCTAAACCAGCCTCTCCACTGTAAATTCTGACTTTGGTCCAAGACAGCAGCTGTTAGCTGCATCCAATCAGTTGGTAGAATCCGGTTTTGTGCTGACCATGAATTTAGAAGCTGCTTCACATAAGTAGAGTGTATACCGTGCATTGATATTGCCTCTTTAAAATCCTTGATGTCTCTCATATGTACTGGCTCATAGCTATACTCTACATATTCTGAGGATCCATCAGGTGTTATCTTTGCCTGAATAGCAGCTAGGAACAATAGTGGTGTGGAAGGGGGTAGCCCTGTTATGTTTACCACTTTGGGTAGAGTACCTCCAGTACCATAATATCCCATTGGGGGTTGACCTGAACTGTTCTGAGCATAAGATGCATCACTACCCTTTTCCAGTATTGCAATGCAATCTTCCCATTCTTGAATTTTGGATATTACGGGTTCCCATTCCTGGATTTTGGATACTACAGGTTCCCATTCCTGGATTTTGGATACTACTGGTTTCCATTCTTGAAGTTTAGATACTATTGATTTTTCTAGAGCTTGAGTGTCCTGATGAAGCAGTCCTTCCAAAGACCTCACTGAGTCAGCGATTTTTTGATCCCCATCATTAACATAATTAATGATTTTCTTGTTCTCATCATTAATGTAGTCAACAAGTTTCTTGTTTTCATAATTTACATAGAGCCTATATTTCTCTTGTACAGTGTTATCCTTATCTACAGAGGAAGCCTTATCTGAAAGCTTGTTGTAACCAATTTCCAGAGTATCCATCCTTTTTGCCATTTTAGTGCTTGACAGTTCCACATCACATACCTTGGACAGTAACTGTCGATTTACATTTTGCACCTGTTTAACCTCATCTGCCACTGTAGAGTTCGATAGTTCCATAATACATAATCTGGACAATAATTGTTGGTTTCCATTTGACAACTCTGTCATCATCCTCTTATTTTGAAAAATAAAATAGAGAAATAAGCCAAAAAATAGTAGGACTGGGGTATTGAATCCTTCAAGATATTCATTTAAAAATTTATCAACCACCATGGCAAAATATGACCTAAACTCTTCAAAAGAATAATAGTCAGCCATTGTGTCAATTCAGATGTAATTACGCTGTTTAGTATACAGGTGTCACAGTTTCGTTCAATTTCCTACCCACTGTATGGTAGATGCAAAGACTCTCAGCAGCAGAAAGCTGCGGGCTGAAAACCGAGTGCTGCAGGGGGCTGAAAGCAGAGCCAAATGCTGTAGTAGGCCGGCGAGTTGAAAACCGGTCCTGCGCACTGAACGGAAGTCTTGCGTCTGCGTACTGATCTGAAGTCTAGCGTCTGCGCACTGAACTGAAGTCTCGCGTCTGCACACTGAGTTGATCTCGCGTCTTGCGCTGAAATCTCGCCCCCAGGCAATGAGCCGAAGACCCCCGCCTACACACTGGATCAGCTGGCTGGAAACCGTGCCCGGCTAGCAAGAGGGAGCTTTAAGCCCAAGTGAACAGTCTGTATGTCCCCTGGCTTCTTACAGTTTAGGGCACAGGGCCGAGGACGTTGGGCGCCAGATGTAGATGGAGTTTTACTTTCAAGGTGCCAATCCAAAATTAATATTTATTAGAATATAAATTAACACTCACAATATTAGTAACAGCTTATGGTGGCACCTGAACAAGGACTGGTGGATCCAAGCGATGGAGGAGCGATGAAAGCACGATGGAAGCACGATGGATCCCGATTCTGTCTGTCCAGCAGCCAGCAGCCAGGAACCAGGAAGAGAGCTCCTCGTGTCCCAGCAGCCACTTATCAATGGGCTTGGCCACACCCTCTCCAGGGTCCCGGAAGTGTCTTCTGACCTTATCACCTGACACCTTAATCCCGCCACAGTGGGCTATAGGATATTAGCTATGAGAGGAATTGAATTCAGAAACCTGGATAGTATCAGAGAATTATTCTTCTGTGTGAAATAAGTCAGTCACAGAAAGGCTGATACTACATGTTCTCACTTGTATGTGGGAGCAAGAAAATGACTCAAAGTTGAGGATTATGTACAGAAGCAGAATGCTTGCTGCTAGGGCTCAGAGAGTGTCAGAAGAAAGGAAGACTGGAAAAAGAATGATTACTAGCTACACTGATGTGTATAATGTCGTCTTTAACTTTCTATATCACTGCAGCACAAATAGGCTTTGTTCACTGATGCTTAAAAGAATATTTTTAAACAGATAATACAAAAGGTTTTGAATGGTCCAAACAGAAAAGGTGGTACCAGCCTAAGATAATAGTTTGGTGAATTACTCTAGTCTACTCATTATGCACCATATACATGCATGGAAAATAAAAATGTTAATACTTTGAAATAAAGACTAGAAAAGAACACAATAGATATCACAATGTATATATCAATAAGAAATTAGTGATTTATAACTCTGAGGATGTAGTTTATTTGGTAGGTGCTGGCCTAGCATGCATTGGCCATTCATTGGATTGATCTCCAGTGCCACATAAACTATACGTGATGAACACCTGAGACATGGCTAGTGCCAGTTTGGCACAAACTGGAGACAACTGAAGGGGGGACATCAATTAAGAAAATGCCTGTATAAGTTAGATCTGTAAGGCATTTTTTTAAAATTAGTAATTGTTAGGGGAGTGCCTAGCTGACCATGGGTGATGTCATCCCAAGGCTGATGCTTCTGGGTTCTATAAGAAAGCAGGTTGAACAAGTCATGAGAGTAAGATAGTGAGCAGCATCCCTTCATGGCCTCTGTATCAGCTCTTTCCTTGAGGTTCTTGCCCAATTTGAGTTCCTTTCCTGCCCTCTTTAGATGATAAACAGCATTAGGGAAGTGTAAGCCAAATAAACCCTCTCTTTACCAACCTGTGTTTAGTTGTTTTAAAGCAGAAAGAGAAACCCTAAAATAACCTGTAACCCTAGACTTCAGAAGTAGAGACAGAAGGATCAGAAGTTCCCTGTTTTCCAGAGATGTGTAATGCATCATAGGCCATCCTTCTACATAAGAATTCTATAAGAATATTGGGACAATTATATATAGTAGAACCTAACATAGACGTATTTTAAATGTGAAAGAAACAAGCAATGGGATTATTTAAGAAAGATAAATTTGTTTCTCTGGCTATTATTGCCACAGTAAATTTCACATAAATCTTATATATCTTACCTATAAACACCCTATAAACTTCTTACAGAGACAAAACTTCATTAATTTCTTAGTACCCAGTACTATATAACTAGATCAATATAAAAACAATATTTTAAATTTCACCATAGCCTGAAAGTTAGTAATAACATTGTAGTGAATGAGCTGTGGAGTTTTAAATTTTTGACCAGAGAATATAATACAAAAATTAAAAATAACTAATAAAAATTTCTTAGACTGATGGATAGGTGAGGGAGATAAAAATGTAAATATCTGCTAATTATTAGTTCCAAATTCCATGTGTTTCTTGTTGAATTGTCTACAGATAAAACAAAACAAATAAAACTGGGAAGAACTAGAAAAAAAATTCCAGAGGTGATTGAAGAAAATAAAGTCCTTTTTTTTTTCTAGAATTGTCAAATAAATATGACTCAGTTTTCTTGTTAGAGATGTTAATTATAATTACATTAATTATTATTATTATTATTATTATTATTATTATTATTATTATTGTGTATATATGATGTATTTGATTGAACACATGCCATGGCACACTTGTGGAGGCCTGAGAGTAGTTTTGTGTGATATGTATCTTTTTTTTGCCTTTCCTCTTCAGATGTTGGGGATTGAATTCATGTTGTCAGGCTTGCATAACAAGTGTTTCAATCCCCTTAGCTATTGCCTCAGCCTAAAAAAAAAAAAAAAAAAAAAAAACGTAGTTTTTAAACAGGATAACAAAGGTAGATAGGCAATTAAAATCATTTAAATATTTATTTATAGACAGGATTTCTCTGAGTAACCCTGGCTATCCTGAAACTCACTGTATAGATCAGCCTAGCCTTAACCTCAGAGATCCACCTACTTCTGCCTTCTGATTGCTGAGATTACAGGTGTGCACCACCACCACCCAGAGGATTTTTCTTTTGTCTTTTAATGTTTTGTTACAATTTATCCTAAAATATAAGATATTAGCTATGATATTAAGATTGAATAGCAGCCACTTTATTGTACACAGTATAACCTGGCTTAGATTAAAAATAACTTACTTGCTACTTTTATGCGTGTGTGTATCCATGTGTGTACATTGACAGTGTGGAGGCATGCCTGTGCTGTAGTGTATATCTGGAAGTCAGAGGATAGTTTTGTGTACCCAGTTTTCTGCTTCTACCTTTATGAGGTTTTAGGGAACACATCGAAATTGGTGTGATTCCACAGCATCATCCTTACGAGGAGTTGAGAAATATGTCTTTTCTGTCTGCTCACATAGGGTAATACACCACAGCATAAACCTTAACCTACTGACACAGAAGCACACAGAAGATACTGGCAGTGTTACATATCCTTGGAAACTAGACTTGTGTTGTATTTGTCTTTATTTACAGAGTCAGGCTGAGACCATATATATTTTACTCTCCCTTTTTATTGCTTTTGAGGATTCTATGTCTAAGCAGTTCAATATTTATTGAGCAAAACTATAAGAACTCACAATGAATACAATACTTGTCTATGGTTCTAGCCACATGGTACATTAAAACCTTTGGTGAACATAATCTTAACTATGAAGAGGTAACTAAAGGTAAGACCATTTCTCACTTGTGTTCTGGAATACAAAATGTCATATGAATTCACTTTGTCAGCACAGTGGACAAAGAAGAATTATTGTTTCTTTTACTTTGTGGCCATTTCAAGTCCTCAGGAAGTACCGTTGAGAAATCAATTTTCCAGGCTGAAGTTTTTTCTGGTCACAGTTCAGGGATTAGAGAAATCCAATTTGAGAGAAATATTGGTCTGCCAGAAGGCTCCATTATAGATTACCTCTTTGAAGTGGTAAGATGGCTTCTGGGTGAATATACAAACTAGGGTTCTATCAATTAATAAAAAATATCTTCCTTGCTTATTAGAGAATATGAGTTTTAAAAAGTCAGGATTTTTTTAACCTTTATTTATGAACAAAGGGCATCCATGTTTCAAGAGAAGACAGAATTATATATCAATTGTTATCTAGATCCTGCTGAAACCTGTTGATATAGGAGTTATTTGAAGAAACTTATTTTAAAATACGTGTTCCTTATCTACATGTCCAGAAGACTGATTTCCATCTTTGAAGTATGAAAATGATTGTATAATACTTGATTACCAATTGTTTTTTATGAAAGAATTTTTCAAAGGACTCGAGGTTAGTGTTGACAGTTTTTGTTGTTCTGGGGATCAATATCTGCAATCAGTGTAGGTATCTATACATAGTGGACATAAGCAGAATTTATAATATGATTACAAAGGATTAGTATTTTATCCTTCATATAAGCTGTGTTGTTCTTGATAGGCAACTAGACATTAATCTCTTTCATGGATATATAGGCATTCTTGTGTTGGCCTGTCAAATTTGTTTGAAGATTATATGAAGATATATAGTAATATGGAAGAAAACCTGCTGGATAATTATTTGTTAAATAGAGAAATAATCCCAGAAACAGTATAGTACAGCACACAATTAATAAAAGGCTCTTAATTTTTTGCACATACCTTAACTATAGATCAGTTTATAGAGTACCTCACATAAGTGCCTAATGCAAAGAGTAATTGTTGGACCATTGAGTAAATAGTATAGAACAACTTAACATATGTTTTCTTTATAATTGTCAGTTTTCTGAATTGATCAGTATGTTGGAATATAGAATTACTTATTTTACAATTCAAAACCCTATTTCTCAGTTGACGTCTACGGATCGTCATGAAAGTGAAATGCCTCCTTCATGATCATATGAATTCTCTGTCCTGCAGAACCCTATCTTCTGTGATCTGTACTGTGACAAATACAAAATCCAATATAGACTAAACCCTTTTTTATTCATTTATTTCATGTTGACTGACATGATTTCAACTTTTTTCCCTAGAAATCTAAATTTCTCTTCTTTGTGATATTGGAAGAACTAATGTATTAAAATGTATTAATTTGTACAGCATCATGGTGTTACTTCTGGAAGATTTGTGGAGATTGTGATGGTGTCTTAGCCAAATAAGAAGCAAGGCCAAGCTTGTCAGAGTAATACCCTTAGGTACCAACTTTCCCTTAATCAGTGTTCTGCTGCTGTGAAGAGGCACCATGACTATTGAAACTCTTATAAAGGAAAACATTTAATTGGGGACTTACTTAAAGTTCAGAGACTTAGTCCATTCTCATCATGCCAGGATACATGGTGGCACACAGAGTTATGGTGCTGAAGGAGCTGAAAGTTATACATCTAGATCCACAGGCATCAGGAAGAGAGAGCCACTGGACCCTGGAAATCTCAAAGACCAACCATCTCCAAGGACACTTTCTCCAACAGGACCATGCTTCTTAATCCCTTCAAACAGTGCCACTCTCTGGTGGCCAAGCATTTGAATCTATGAATCCATGGGAGTCATTCTTATTTAAACCACTATATATGGTTAATGTTTACTTTCATCTTGATTTGATTTGAAATCATGTAGGAGAGATATCTCTGGGCCTGTCTTTGATGAAGTAACCAGAGAGGCTTAATGGATAGGAGAAGATACATTCTGAATGTAGATGGCATCATCCCATGGACTGGGTTCCTGAAATGATTAGAAGGAAAATAGAGATGAACATTAATATTAATTTTGTTCCACTTTTTTATTGCAGAAGGAATATAACCAGCCACCTCATGCTCTTGCTTCCACAACCCTTCACATGAGGGACAGTACCCTTTCTTCTTCTGTGTGGTGATTTGAATAAGGTCTCTCTTCCATAGGCTTATGTCTTTGATCCCCAGTTTGGTCCTATTTGTCAAGGTTATGAAACCTTTAGGAGATACAGCCTTGCTGGAGGAAATACATCACTGGGAGGTAAAGGTTTACAGCCTATCTCAGTTCCTGTTTATTTTTATCTCCCTCTCTGCTTCCTATGTGTGGATGAAATATGATCAACAAGCTTTTTGCTCCTTCTGCCATATTTTCTCTGACTGTTGCCATGTCTGCCTCATGATGATGGACTATATCCTTCCAGAACCACAAACCAAAATAAAACATTTATCCTGAAGTTGTTTTGTCAGGATATTTTATCACAGCAATGTAAAGGTAACTAATATACATTTATCCAAAATAAATCCAGATTTTCTTATGTTGCATTTTGTAATATTAGTGAGCTAAATAACTAACACAGAGATGTGATTCAAAACTGGCCGTAGTTTTGGGACTACCTTCTGGGCAACATGCTCATCCATGTTTAAATAGTGAAGTTTTCTTCAGACAGTTCTTGTGTGATACCTACTACTGCATATGCAAGAAGAAATAATGTTCTATAATTTAACTATATGTACAGCAGAGTGTTTTACTCATATCCACATGACCAGCTGGGCTGTGTACATTTTATATATGTATACAGGAGAATTGATTATAATGTACAAAACATGAAGTTTAAATGAGATGATTTTATCAATGTTCATGAATCTTCATGTAGAACCAGATTGGTTGGTGACTCCTCAGTAATCTGTAATGTGTGTGACTAAAATATGGGCCAATCAACTGTTTTCTACATGAGAACCATCTGGAACCTTCTGGACTGTTTGCATTTATTGTAGAAATGTCTGGCACTTTCTGAAACATATCTACTGACTGCGTTCACTGGTGTCCCTTTGTTATAAGCTTTTGCTGGAACCTCCAGTTCATTCCTGCTTGATCCAGAAAGCACCATGTCTCTCTCTATATCCAAACCTCAACCTCTCAGAGAATCTCCAACAAAGGACAGGCACCAAAAAGCCCAGTTCTGCATTCTTGGCTGCCAGGGAAGCTCCTCTTCTGAAGTTTTCAGCAGCCCAAGTTACCACCCAAAGCATTCAGTTTTGACTGTACTGGGCATAGACCCAGCTTGTGGTAGAGACATCATCACCCATCACCTACAGGCTATAGAAGCTCCCTGCTATATTTAGTTTGGGTGCATTTGACTTCTCCGGCCCTAATCTCTGGAGGGTGGAGTACGTATCCAGTAGTTTTTGATCAAATAAACCTGTTCCTTAACTTTTCCACTTCTGCTTGTTCTAGTTTACTGCATTGGTGGAGAAACCTATTATTGTGTTACAGAAAACCTATTATCTTGGTGCTGAAAACCCAGGAGGAGTTGATCCTGTTCAGGTAATAGTACCTTGGCCTCATATGGGGCCACTCCTCTGCCTTCATCTTTCTCTGTGCCAAACGTGATCAACTTTTAACTTGGGAAAAATACCCTATTTGTCAGCCATCTCCTATAAGTGGTACTGGGTACTTCTTCCAGATCAAGACCTCTTCTGTATCAAAGACCCCAGGAATCTACAGCCAAGCCATGACCTTACTAGGGCAAGCCCGACTACTTCCAGAGTAAAGATAGTCTTTGCTGCAGGGAACGTTTGCATTAGGAGACAGCATTTCCCACCACTTGACCTCAGGCTTTCAAGGGGGATGCCTTGCCCTAGTTTTTGGTCTCTATCACAAGCTTGGAAATGGGCAACTCTGAGTCTAAACCCACCCCTCCGTTACCTGTGAGTGTCTGCTGCAAAATTCATCTAAATTGGGGCTGTCTCGCATCATAGGACAAATAGTTTGAGCACTCTTTATCCACAGTATTTTAGCTCTGCAATCCTGCCTCATTTGCAGCTCATGCTCAATCGCTCAAGTTCGCTGGCCAAGGTTGTGGTGGCTCCAGGAGCATTTTCACCTACGGGCTGACCCTGAGGCCTGCACCTCAACTAGGCTGCCTAAGGTATGAGCAATCTTACTTCTCTTCTTTCTCTTGTAACTTCCCTGCCCTGTTGTCTCTTCATGTGCCTGTCTCCACTCCCAGATGGTCATTCAGTCTCTTATTCTCCCCATTCCCCAGTAAACCTCGTCCATACTACTCTTTCAGTAGCATTTCTTATCAAGGACCACCGAAAGGTACTCACCTTGCCTTTTTTTTTTTTTGCTTACTAGCACTTCTTGGCATTTGATCTGGCCATACTGGCAACCTCACAGCCTACTCCACCAGCAAACCCGTCTTCTGTTTCTTTCTGTCTGTTCTCTCACCCTACCATGCTGGAATCCTACCTGCCTGCTCTTCCCACCTCGATCCTGCCTCCCCAGTGGAGCCACAGTCCTGGCTACCTATTTCATTTTACAGTCATTGCTAGATATTAGAGAAAAGCAACAAAAGACTTAGGATATTTCCTAAACCTCCGTGCAGTAATGGGTGAAAATGGCTTTTGAGGTTTTAAACACCTAAGAGGAGGCAACCGAGTCTTTCTATGAGGCTTTGCTCCAAGCTCATGCCTTGGCAGCCACCCTGAGGTCATCAGCACTCCTGCAGAGGAAACAAGGGTTTTCCACAGGGTTCCAACCCATTGAGGTGCAGGCACAGTCAAATTCGCCAGGGGCCTGCTTCACATTTGGCTAGCAAGGCTACTAGTCTTGATGATGCCCAAATCCTAGGCCAACAAGTCCATGCTCTGACTGCCAGAGGCCTGCCCACTAGAAGTTGAATGCTCCCATGGGGGCTTGTGCTCAATGCCATGCTACAGAGGTCTAGCCTCACCACCACAGTCATATGAGACTCTTCCAGCCTCCAAGCTCCAACCTGGCAGAGGACTGATGACACCCAGACTTGGAGACTCCAATTACCCTTGCTGAGCCTAGGAAACTATGGAAAGGCTTCAGGTAGTAAGTTTATCACCTTCCTGGTCGATGTGGGAGATATATTTTCTGTATTGGCCCTTCACTCACGTCCCACAGTTTTGCTGCCAATTCTGTCAGGGAGTGGAAAGGACCCCGTCCTTTCCCCCTAAGACCTTACCACTTCTCTACATTTTGGCAGGGTGTTTCTTCTTACACTGCTTTCTCATCATATTCCCTTATGCAATAAGTACCTTTACTCACCCATGATAGTTTCAGCTGCTTTGGAGCCACCCTTTCCCTGGTCTCTATATTCTCTTCTGACTCTTATCTTCTTCCCAAATTATCTCATAGATCCCTATAGTCCTGCTCTCTGTTCCCTTTATTCCCCTCTCATACCACCTTCCACTCCTGCCCAGAGAAGTGCCTTAGGCTCACCATATCTTGGTCTCTTAGACCAACCCCTCATAGACCTCAACTCAATGCTCTCTTAAAGATAAAGCAGGAAACTGCCAGGTGGCTTATTTGGTGGTAACTTCCATTGAAACTGTTGAAGCAACCTCTTTACCAATGGGGATCTTTTCCCAAAAAGCCAAATTAATTGCCTTGATTAATGTGCTCCAAAAATAGATAAGGGCCAGCAAACTAAAATATACAATGACTCTAAATATGCATTTTAAATAGCCAATACCCTGTCTGTCCTTTGGAAGAAAAAAGACTTCCTTACTACAAGGGCATTCCCATTGTCAATGGAACCATTATAGCCAAGCTCTTAGAGGCTATAATGCAAAGATAGCCATAACCCACTGCTAGAAACATCAATCCTCCAAGGACACAGTGGCCTTAGGCAATGCCAAAACTGATTCTGTAGCGTGGGGACTGTCCTCCAGCTCCACTGGATCTACAGGACATATTTTGTTAACAACCTCTTATCAGCCTTGCTACCAACCAGAGGAGAAGTACATGCTCCTGAATAAAGGGGTCACACAGACAAAAGATGGATGATTCTATTTAAATAATTGTATCATCTTTCCCTAGGATCAGGCACTCTTCATCATTTCTAATATTCCCAAAACCTTACATATAGCTTAGTGCTTTGTTCTGTTGCACCCAACCTTGCCAGCAAGGAAAGACGCACCGCCAAGCTCTTCTCTCTGCAGTTTATTCAGGACCTCTTACAAGCTTCTTCTTCCTCTCCTGGGTTCCCGCTCCCAGCTAAATACCTTCTGGACTGCCAATCACGGGGCGCCATGTGGGCCATGCCAATAGGTCTGGGTACACCGAAGCAGACCAAGAGCTTAGCCTTAGCCAAATAAGGAGTTGTTTGTCTCAGAGAGCGCTCACCATCGGGAAGGTGGAAGGCGGAAGCCAGCGCCATCTTTAAGGTGCCGCTCCGCAGCTCTCTACATTGTTCTACTTTTTAGTGCTCCTCTTTGATTCCAACTATCTTTGAATCCATATTTTAGAGGCTCATTCATGCCAAATATGTACAAAAGCCAGTCAGTAGAGGATCCTGCAGATATGCCAGCCCTTGCACCAGCTTTGAGGATACCAACTGGGCAAGGACTGACAGGTTAACTTTACCCACATGCCCACTTACAAAAAGCTACACTATTTTGTAACTCTTGTTGATACTTTTATAGGATTAAATAAAAGCAGTTCCCATCTTCAGCAAAACAGCATATATGGTGGTTCAGGTTCTCCCTGAATGCATCATCCCTCAGTTTGGCATGCCAAGATCATTCAAATGATCGATAGCGCAACTTTCACTCTCAGGATCATCAAACTTGTGTCTGAAGCCATCAATAACTTCTGGAAACCTCACATCCTCTACTGCCTATAATCCTCAGGAAAGATTCAGAAGTCCAACAAGCTCATTAAACCACTCGCCAAGTTCTCTCGTGAACTCAGATTGTCTTGGCTCTCCCTCTTCCCCATTGCCCCTACCTGGCTGTGGGCCACCATACACTCTCCTACAGGCCTAAAGCCATTTGAGCTCCTTTATGGAAGGCCATTCCTCCTTCTCCACCCTACCTTTTCCTCCTGTGATTTCTTCGCCATTCACATGCTGACAGCCAATAGACCACACTGCTCCTGAGCCCCCCTTCTTCTTCCTAGGGAACTAGGTACTCCTCAAGCAGTTATCTTTCACATCTCTAGAGCCCCAATAGAGAGGACCTTACACTCTGATCCTCACCATCTCTTCACCTATCAAGTTACTGGGACATAGGTAATTGTACCATCTCTCTAGGCTCAAGTGGGCACTTATCCTGTTTGATGATGTTCAAGGATGAATGGTCTTTCCAGCAACTGGGATCCTCCTACTTCTGGTTTTCCAGAATGTCCCAATGAAGGGTCATGATGGTCAAGCCTATCTACTTTTGTGTGTTGGTCATTTATCTTTGTCTCTTTTGTTCTATGAACTATATTTTTTCCTTAAAATGTTCATGCCTTTTAACCAAAGGCAGTAGCTTTTGGTATAACACCAAGAATAAATCTGTTCCATGCTGGTTAACAGCCATCTTCATGTCCTGGAGAATGTGTGCTGATACTGTCGCAACAAATCTAGCCTGCTGGAAACTAATATTGAATCATTTCTCAATTAGCCTGAAGAAATTTGTCAATACCTCAACCTGAACACATCTTCATTTAAGTCTTTCTTGCAATCTTCACTCTTCCCTTGGCTAGCCATATTCATATACCTGATGGTAATATAGATATTTCTTTTCTCCTAGTATGTTTCCTTCTCCATTCCCTCCAGAAAAAGATTCCTGAGGTCTCAAGGGTGGTGGTTAACTGAATTCTTCTTCAGCCATAACTCCCACAGAACATAAGTCTACCAACTCCTGACTTCACGTCCCCATGTTGTTCTATACCAATAGGACATATACAGATTTGAACCATATTCCTCAAAAGACTGAGATGATTGGCTTAAACCTGCTGATTACTCCTTGATCCAGAAAGCACCATTTCTCTCTCTCCATACCTCACTCTCTCAGATAATCTCCAACAAATAAAAGACACCCAAAAACCCAGTTCTACAATCTTTGTGCTATGGTAGCTCCTCCCCTAAAGTCACCAGCAGCCCAAGACCTACCTAAGCATTCAGTTTTCTTTTTAACTACACATGGGCACAAACCCAGCTTGTGGTAGACAATCATCACCCCTAGACTGGGGACTATAGAAGCTCCCTGTTTAAGTTTGGGTGCATTTGACTTCTCCAGTCCTGGTCTGTACTTATCCAGGGCTGGAGTATTTATCCAGGAGTTTCTTTGCTCTAATAAACCTGTTCTTTCACTTTTCAGGTAAGCTTGATCTGGCTTCCTGCATTGGCAGAAAAACTACGACTGTGTTACAGTAAACTGATGTATAATAAGTATGACTTTTCTTCAAATGCCTCTGCTGGAAAAGCCTTGACATCATCTGCTCATTTGTAAATCACATTTTTTTGGTATTTTATATTTTTATGAATATCTGCTTATATGAGTACCATGCATAAACCTGAGGCAACTGAGGCCATAAGAAGGTGATAGAGCCACTGGAACTGGAATTATAGGCACCCGTGAGCCACCAAATAGATGCTAGGACCTGAACCTGGTTCTTCTCAAGAACAACAAATGTTATTAACTTCTGAACCATCTTTTTAGGCCCAAGAAATATGTACAAAAACTTTTGATTTCTACTCAAGGTTAGGTGTTTCTTTTGAAGCCCAGTTTTCTGATTATGTGGAAATCACAGAAGTATCCTTTTGGCACTTTACAAAGTATGATGTCTAGGAATAATGGTCTCTATGGAAATCTTTCCCAATGTGGCTAACACATTGCTTCTAAGAAGTATACTGGCACATTTCTTCCTAAAAATAGTGTTTCATATTCCTAAGAGCTTTATAAGCTCTCCTGGCTTGTTGGGTAGAAAACATCAGCAGGACACATGGGTGATTTCAGGCAGATCTCAACAATTCTTTTTGGTGTCTAATAGAGACTATTTAATCTATATGTTCCTGTTCTTCTTTGATTCTGTAGAATAACATTTGCTTCAGACCAGACACTACAAAGACACAGAGAAGGTCAGAAAAGGAAATAGGAGACATCAGTTTTCTATGATGTCATAGTTTTTCCCAAAGTAAAAACAGCTTTGGTTGCTGAAATGAAATTTATTTAATATTTAAACATAAATTATCCTCTCAAGACACAAGTCACAGCATAGATGACAAAACCCATCTGGTTCTTTTTGTTTGCTATTGTCTCATTTCATTGAGATGTCTCAGGCTTTGAAAGAGAGGTGTAGAGAATCCACAATGAAGAGATAATTTTGTTTTGTGTGATGACTGAACCAAAATATTCATCTACTTTGATTTTTTGCTCAAAAGATCCTGAAGTGATCAGCAGCTGTTTGTTCAAGAGTCTGCTGCCTTTCTGAATACAGAAGAAAATAGATTTGCCTTTGACATTCACAAAGAGAATCAGGAACAGGTTGGCATCTTTGTGGCATAACAACCACAGCCTGGCATGAGAAATCTAATCACTACAGCAGGCTGAACTGTTATAATAATCTACCTGCTAGATAATAGATATAGATCCTTCAGTCTATTTGGTGAATTCTTACCAATTCATCTTCTGGTCAATGTCATCATACTGCTTCTTAGGTGTTCAAGTTTATTTTAAACTTTATTTAAAGACAGAAAAAATATTTCTAGAGTGATTTATACAAAAATAACAAATGTAACTCAATTTTTTGATGTTTTATCCCATAACATAATTATTTGTTAAAAGGAAAATGCATTAGTTTTGAAGAAATAACTTCTAAATAACAATAATTACATAAAACTGTCCTACTTTCTTTTAAAAATATAATCTTGAACATCAACTTTAAACCATTGAATTTAATAGTGAGAAGTTGCGAAACTGTAGCTAATGGGCCAGATGTGGTGCAATGCTTATTTTATAAATACAGTTTATAGCCTCACTCCTTCTTTGCCAGAGTATGTTCAGTGCAAAGCAGACTGACATTACTGCAGCATCAACTGCATGGTGCGCATTCTAGTGCATGTGATCTTTCCCTCTGTGGAGCAACCGTGTCTGTCCCTATGTTTTATAGTGCATTAAATTTTTATTGCCTTGACTATTGTTCTTTATGGCATTCTCTTGATCTTCATCATTGAAAGTTTCATCTACTTAAAAGACAAAAATGATTTTATGACCAAAAATGCCTTCTAAAAGCATTTTTGTGTTTTTTCCATTGGAAATAGATGTCATCATAAATAAATAAAGTGAGATTCTTTTTATTGACCAGAATGAAGAAGACAATGCATAATTCATTTTACTGGATTGTGGACAAAACTAAAATATCTAGAAGCATATATTGTCATTTATTTTATGTTTTATGAAGTACAGTGAGGCAGAGACCAGGAGGTGACTTTCCAGTTTCTGCTCAGCAGAGGTAAATGTGTCCCTTTTAGCTGTGATGGAGTCTGGAATTTGTCTCAGAAAATCAGAGCATTATGGAGAATGTTACTGCAGATATTGGTAACAGGTCCAATGTTGACTCTGGCACAATCTTCCGTGTCAACAGGATTCAGTGGACACAGCTGAACCAGTCGCTTGCCATGGACACATCAGCAATTAATATATATAGTATATGCTGAAAATCAGTGTCTTACTTTTGTCAACACATTTTTAGTGTAACCAATGCACTGCGTTTTCAGGTATTAACTTCTAGATAGTGGTTAAATATGTACAGATATAAATTAAAAACAATATTATTACCACTGAAATGTGTTCTGTGATTATTACTAATTAATGAATGCTAACTTGTATTAAGATTTAGAATCCAATCTAGAAATAATTTTGTCATTTACCATGGGTAAAGCATAGACATCAAATATTCAGCATAGTATTTTGATATGAAGATTAAACACTTTTCTAAAAATTATTCTCTACATTTATTTTTTTTGCCATGGGAAACAAAACATTAAAAATAAAAGTGAGAAATGAAAATATATATATACCAATTTAGCTGAGTTTTAAACATATGTACCACTGATTTAGGACTCTGAAGACAGAAATAAAGTGGTAGTTTAATTGATTTTAGTTCTGAGTTTATTTCTTCTCATCTACTATTTTTGGGTGCTATTTCTCTTTATCTTTTTAAAGATTATAAAGATGTTATTATATTAACAATACAAGATCATATCGCCTCTTTTGGCAGAAGTATTTAACCCCATCAGAGGCCAGGATAGCTCCTCCCAAACTAGGTAATCCACCCCTGATTCTCCTGCTCTTCCTGTGCCCCCAAAGATTAACTCCTATTGTACTCCCTCTCCTTGTCACCTTATCCCAGCCCTCAACACTGGTGGAAACCTTCTACTCTATTAGAAGCCAGGCCAGGATCTTAAAGCCCAGAAAAACCTATGGCCAGATCCGAGAACAAATCCATAGCAAAAAGTCCAACCTGGAACTTTAGCAGCAAACACTTGCTGGGTCAGAGGTCATCCAGGGCATTAGAAATCCAGCCCAAATGTGCATAGAGATCCTTTACTCAACTATAGGCAATCTGAAGATCAGAGAGAAAGCAGAATCCAAAGAGGAAAATACCCACCAACAATAACAGATACAGAAATTGGCACTTACACCTACATTCACTCCAAATCCAAATGTCTAAAAAATATGTGTATGAAGACAAATAATATCAGGACAATATGTCACCACTAGAGTTCAGACATCCCATACAGAAAGCCTTGGATAGTCTAACACAGCTAAAGCATGGATAATGACCTTAAAAGCAACTTTATGATGATGAGAGAAGTGCTTAAAGTGGAAACTAATAAATTTCTTAAAGAAATTGAAGAAAAGCCAACCAAAAATCAGGAGAAATTAATAAATCTCTTGATGAAGGTCGTGAAAGCAAAACAAAACAAACAAACAAACAAACAAAAAAAACAACCTCCCCAAACCCCAAAGAGAGTTGATGGAAATAATAAACCTGTTTAGGACATGAAAATGGAAATAGAAGCAATAAAGAAAACACAAACTGAGGGAATTCTGGAAATAGAAAACCTGAGTAAATGAACAGGAGCTACATATGCAAGCATCACCAGCAAAGTTCAAGAGACAGACAAAAATATTTCAGGCATTGAAGATACAATGGAAGAAATAGGGAAATTTAAGACACTATAAAGGAATAATAAAGGTACAAGAATGAGAACAGCTCAAATGCCCAGAGAATATTTATAACAAAAATCATTGAAGAAAAAATTTCTAACCTAAAGAAGCATATGCCTAGAAAGGTACAGGATACTTACAGAACATCAAATAGATTGGATCAGAGAATAAATACTACTTGTCACATAATAATCAAAACACTAAACACACAGACCCAAAGAAGGAATAGTTAATATTCTTTGCTGCCAGAACAAAGGCAAAATAACATAAAGAAGAAGACCTATTCAAATTATACTTCACTTCTCAATGGAAGGGGCTAAATAGACGTGCTGCAGACTCTAAGAGACCACAGATTCCAGCCCAGAGTACTAGATAGAGCCAGCAAAATTTTAATTACCCAAGAATAAGAAAACAAGATATACCATGATAGTTAAAATTAAGCAATATTAACCCACAAATGTAGCTCTACAGAAGGTACTAAAAGGAAGAAACACCCAGCTCAAAGAAGTTAATTAAACATGCAAAAAACCAGGTAATAAATATCTCACACCAGCATAAACCAAAGAAGGAAAACACACACACACACACACACACACACACACACACACACACACACACACACACACACACACACACACACTGTTGATGGTGTCATCAACAATTACAACACAATAACATGGATTAACAATGATAGGTAATTGATATCTCTCAAAATCAGTAGACTCAATTCCCCAATAAAAAGACACAGACTAACAGTATGGATTCAAAAACAAGATTCATCTTTCTGCTGCATTCAAGAAACACACTTCAACATCAAAGATAGGAAATCCTTCAAAGTAAAGCGTTAGAAAAGATTTTCCAAATAAATGGCTCTAAGATGCAAGCTGTTGTACCTATTCTAACATCTAGCAAAAAAGACTTCCAGCCAAAATTAAGCAAAGTGAAGGAACAAACTCCATATTCATAAAGGAGAGTTCCACTAAGATACTTTCTCAATTCTCAACATTTATGTCTCAAACACAAAGGTATGGTGATATATCATAGATTTAGTAAAAAAATATTCTGAAATATCAGAGTACAGAGGCACCCACAGAGCCAAGTCATGAAAGAAGTGGTGACCCATGCCTTTAATCCTATCTACTTATCAAAATTAAATTAAGATTAGATAAACAATTCAAATAGACTATAGCCCCCAAGAAAATAAAAAAAAAATAGTCATTACAAGTCTCTCATCCTCAGCCCCCAAAACGCAGAGTGCGGGGTGGTTTTAGCAAAAAGTTCTAGCAGAATTTTATGATACTTTCAAAGAAGAGATAATACAATACTCCTCAAATTATTTAAAAGAAACAGAAGGAACATTGTCAAATTTGTTTTATGAGGCCACAGTAAACCTGATACCCAAACCACACAGACTCAGAAAGAGAATTACAGATCAATTTCCCTCATGAATTTGATAAAAAATACTCAATGTCATACTTACAAATCTAATCCAAGAACACATCAAAAAGATCATGCATTGTGACCAAGAAGGCTTCATCCCAGAGATGCAGGAATAGTTCAACATACAACCATCTGTCAATGTAATTAACCTGATAGACATACTGAAAAAAAAAAAACAGATAATAATCTTATTAGATGCTAAAAAGGTGTTTGAAAAAATTCACCATACATTCATGGCAAAAGTCTTGAGGATAGTAAAATAAAGGCAATATACAGCAAGCCAAAGGACAACATCAAATTAAGTGAAGATAAATTAAAAGCTATTTTACTAAATTCAGGAACAAAACAAGGCTGTCTACTCTCTCCATGTCTGTCCAGTATAGTACTTATAGCTAAAGCAATAAGACATCAAAAAGAGATCAATGAGATATACATTGGAAAAGAAGAATTTAAAGTATCATTATTTGCAGATGATATGAGTTAGCAACCCCCAAAATTCTATCAGGGAACTCCTATAGCTGATAAACACCTTTAGTGAAATGACTTGATACAAGATTGACTCAAACAATTAGTTGTTCTATATACAAACTATAAACAGGCCAATTAACAACACCCTTTACACTAGTCACAAATAATGAAAAATATCTTGAGGTAACTCTTTTCAAAAAGTCCAAAACCTTTATGATTAAACGAACTTCAAGTTTTTGAAGAAGAAATTTAGAGAAGATATGAGAAGATGGAAAGATCTTCCATGTTTAGAGATCAGGATGAGTATAGTAAAAATGAACATCTTACCAAAAGTCATCTATAGATTTGATACAATCAGAATCAAAATCCTTATATAATTCTTTACAAGCCTTGAAAAAATAATACTCAACATCAAGGTGAAAACAAAACAAAACAAAAAACCCTAGAGTAGCTGTATGATAAAAGAACTTCTGGAACTGTCACCATCCCTGATTCACAGCTCTTGTACAGAGAAATAGTAATAAAATATCCCATGATATTTATATGAAAGCAGACAGGTGGATCAATGGAATCAAATCAAAGACCTGGACATAAGACCACATAACTATGAATAACCAATTTTCAACAAAGGATCCAAAATTGTACAATGACAAAAAGAAAACATCTTCCACAAACAGTCCTGGCATAACTGGATGTTAACATGTAGAAGAATGCAAATAGATCCATATCTATCACCCTGCACAAGATCTCAACATAAATCCAATATACTGGACTTAATAAGGAAAAATAGGAAATAGCCTTGAATGCATAGGCATGGGAGACAATTTTTTGAATAGAACAATGGATAGTAGCATAGACACTGAGATCAACAATTAATAAATGGAACTTCATGAACCTGATACTAACTATTCTGTATGGAAAAGGACACTGTAATAGAAAAACATGGCAGCCGATAGAATAGGAATAGATCTGCAGAATGTAAAAGATCACCAGCCTCACATCTGATTACAAAATATGTAAGAGGCTCTAGAAATTAGAAACATGACTGGAGAAAAATATGTCCATGTAAGGATGACTAATGATATTCTGCTATATTCATAGATTGGTGCCTTGCCCAACTGTCATTAGAGAGGCTTCATCAACAACTGATGAAAAAAGATGCAGAGACTCACAGCCAAGCATTAGGTTGAGCTCAGGGAATCCTGCTGAAAAGAGGGAAGAAGGATTATAGGAGTCAGAGTGGTCAAGGACATCATAATAAACTCACAGAATCAATTAACCTGGGCTCATGCGACCTCAGAGAAACTGAACAACAACCAGGAAGCCAGCATGTCTTCTTATGGGACTCCTGACAGTGGGAGCAGGGGTTATCTTTGACTCTT
Organism: Phyllotis vaccarum; assembly: GCA_033318265.1. NCBI lineage: Eukaryota > Metazoa > Chordata > Mammalia > Rodentia > Cricetidae > Phyllotis > Phyllotis vaccarum. The sequence continues at coordinate 35,247,632 of JARWLC010000010.1, read as the reverse complement.
TTGATGACTTCTGGGAACCTATTCCACATATTGGATTGCCCTTCCCAGTCTTAATATAAGAGGAGGTGCTTAGTTTTAGTGCAACTTGATATATCATATTTTGTCACTATCTTGGAAGGCCTACCATTTTCTGAGTAGAAATAGAGAAGATGGAAGAGCGCAAGAGGATGGTAGGGGAGGGATTTGGAGGAGAAGACAAAGTGTGATTTGATATGAAATAAATAAACAATATGAAATCTTTTCAGATTTTGACATAGGCAGTTAGTTTAATGAATTTGCTTCTTAGAACTACTTCCATTGTGTCCCATTGGTTTAGGCATGTTGTGTTTTTTATTTTAATTCAATTCTAAAATTGTTTAATTAAAATTATAAAATCTCCTGGTAAATAAATGTAGCTATAAAGTAAAGGAAGACAGCATTGCATGTTTTTTCTTATGTGTCTATGTTAGCTTTTAAGTTTTTAGATGTGTGTGTGTGTGTGTGTGTGTGTGTGTGTGTGTGTGTGTGAGTGATTTAAGATATCCATAGAAGTTATGTAGCTAGCACGGGAACAGCAGAGAAACTTAGGGAGGGTTTGAAGGGATTGTGGTAGGAAAAAGTTTATGATCAAAATATATTGTATATGTATTTTAAAATAATCAAATATAATAAAAATAAAGTAAAAAGACAAAAGCATTTGGAATATACTTGAAGAATGAACGAATGGCAGTCAATTCCAATTATATTCTACAAACCTTTTCCAATATGAAAACCTAAGGGATGCTTTCATTCACAATACTCTTACACCAGACCTGATGACATTACAAATATGTAAAAATAAATAAGGCCAGGATCTGCCATATTGAAGAACTTCATTCAAATATTGAACAGATCTCTAGCTTCAGTCTAGCTACAATGTGGATGCTTCTTTGTTTATTTATTTGCTTTTTATTTACAATTAGAATGTGTCCGATTCTTTTTCTAATGACAAGCCATAAATACTTAAGATTTTCCTGTACATATTTTACAAGCACAAGCAAGAATGCTGTATATTGTATTTGTATTCGTGAATTCCTGGGTTAATGTACTTATTTGAACTGTGTATAGAGGGAGGAAAATCTCCCAAATAGTTAGGGGAATTTATGTTTATTTGAAATTTTCAGAACATGACTCAACATGTATAAATTTTACAATTATTATACTTATAAAATTCCTCTAGCCAATAGAAATAAAATGTATCTTATTCTATTAGGAATTAAAACTTTGCCTTATTTATTTATTTACATATTTATTAACAATGAGGCCAGCAGTTTCAGATACTTTCTGGCTTTTACTATGTCTTCTGAGGATTATGTGTTTGAGCTCAGGGATTTCTAATTGGCTTGTTTACTTTTGGTTTTGGATTTGTGTAAATTCCTTAAATATTATAAGGGATGCCTTTTGTTTTTGTTTCTGTTTTTATTATATATTATTTACCCTTTGTTTGTGACATTTTCAGACATGCGTATTCTATTTTCACCACTGTTCCCCTCTTCTATACCCATTTCTATTCCTGCTAGATCATTTCCTTTTCTCATCAAATCTTGGTGCTTTCCAGTAATTTTTTTTATGATGACCCATAGAGTTTCATGTCAGGAACACGGGTCAAAATTTACTTACAAGAGTGTGAACCTCAACTCAGTTGGCTATTCCATGGAAGAAAATCTCCTTCCCCAACAACTATTAACTAAGTACATATAAATCATCAGAGAATGTGGGGCCCTGTGCATGCCTTACCATGCGTTCATGCTCCATTTTGTGCAGGTAACTTCAGATGCTGTGGGTGCCAGCATGCAACAGTCTTGTCATGCTCAGAAGCTAGCGTTTCACAGCACTCTCCTTGTTCCGGATCCCTCTTTCTTTCATCTCCTTCTCTCATCTCACCCTTTGGATGGTGGGCTGGAGAAAAACAGAAGCTGCTCCTCAGACTTACAAACTCTGGCTTGATCTTGCTTTTGGTTTTTATTGGTTTTTATTTACTATGTAGAAGTTATACTATGATGACAGAAAATGTATCAGTTTTTCCAATGGTTTTTTCCTTCATTTTTATTAACATATTTTAGCCTCCTGTTCCTATATCTTAATTTTTTACATTTTACTTTTTTGTATTTATATCACTTGTTATTAAAATTTATATGTAACAAAATGCTAGAGTTCTACTTTTTAGATAATTAATTCATCAGTCACAAGGACTTATTGTAGCCCCTCACATCCTCTCCATTAATTTCTCTGATATTTAATATCAGCTTATATATTGTTACTCAGTTTCTTTATTCTTTCCTATTTTTGACAGGGTCTCATCACACATAATGGTAACTTGGTTGTATTTTTTGATGTCAGGTAGCTTAAGAACTTTTATCTTCTTTTTAGAAAAAAAATGGGTGTTCATTGTCCAAATGGAATTTTAAATTGGCCAATATGTTTTAGTTGGAAAATATCTCCCAACAGGCTCAGGTGTTGACTGTTTGATAAGTGTCTGTAGTGCTGATTTAAAAGGTTATGGAATCTTTGAGACATGGGAATTGGTTCAGAGGCAAATCACCTTCTAGTTTCTCTGCCTCCTCATCAACCAATGAAATGTGAACAAACTAAGTGAGACTCCTACTGCCATGCCTTCCTACCATAATGGACTGAATCCTTTCCAACTGTGAGACAAACACAATTATTTTTCCTTTAAATTGTTCCTTGCTCTTTGGTGACAGTAATGAGAAGAGTAGTTAATACATTAGTTTATCAAGGTCAGTGGAGACCTTTACTAAGATTATTTATTAAGTGGAAAGTATTATCAAGACTGGATAATGGTGGCTTAATGATGCATACCTTTCAATCCAGCACTTGGGAAACGGAAACAGGCAGATCTGTGAGTTTGAGGCCAAGTTCTTTATAGCTGAAAGAGCTACATAGTAAATCTTTACTTTAAGGTAAATGATTTGAATTGTAGATATATTGAACTGATACATTGTCATCTAATCAATGCTTTTACGGCTTAAAAATATCTTCTCATGGATGAATATGGTTTGGATAAACATTTCAGATAATGGAAAGTATGTTGCAGTTATACTTCAAAGTTTCAGTTTAGCCCACAGGAACATTTGTTAGATTTTTATTTTAGCTATATCATTAGTGGTTGTTTTCATGTACCTACTTTAATATTTTATTACCTAAATGGAAAGAAGAAATGAAGATTTTTTCTTTCATAATAAAATAGTTTTTGAACCATGAGGGAATAAAATATTTCATTAACATGGAAATTTATGTTGTAACATAAAAAGATTCAAATGCAGCATATATGTTAAGCACTTTTCTTTCTTTTCACTAGAGCCATGTTTCTGAGTACATCATGAAGTGGAGAAGGCTTAATCATATATTATATATATATGTGATTAATCATATATATTATATATATATATATATATATGGATACACACACACAACTTCTCACAAACTATTTTTGGCATAAAATTTTTATTTCTCATTTTTTCTTATTCTTGCTTTGTTTCACATATGCAATAGAGGACTAATATCAAAAATATATAAAGAACCTGAGAAACTAGATATCAAGGAAACAAATAACCAGATTAAAAATGAAGTGCAGATCTAAGCAGAGAATTCTCAGTAGAGAAAATTAAACTACTAAAAAAACAGTGTCCAGCATTCATAGCCAAATGAAATTTTCAGTACTGGGATTGGATTACATCTTATTGATCTGTTAGCCAAAGGCACCCACAGTAATCCCCAAACAATTCAGACAGTTGCAAACACTATAGGTTTCTCTCCATAAACTGATGACATATCTCCACTGTTGAAGATAACACCTACACAACTTATTGAACATTTCAAACTGGTTTCTGTGTAGAGCCTACACCCCTACATTACAGCATCTTTGATATAGGAATGTACTCTTTGCACTATCAATAAAGAAATGAAAGCACCAGCTGATCCACAGCCCTTTCACTATGATGGTGTACTATCTGAAAGAGGCTAGAGCATTGCTGGCATAAAACTTGTGAGAATAACCAACCAATAACTGCTTTGTTTTACAGCTCACACTGCATACCTGACACTGCTTGGATGGCCATGAATTTAAGACTAGATAGCCCAAGGACCAAGGGTAAAGACAAATAATCCTTGACAAAACCAGAATAATAATGTACAGATAAATGACTCCCAATGATATTCTGTTCAACTCGTAGATGAATGCCTTGTTCAGCTATCATTAGGAAAGCTTACCCCTGAAGTAGATGGGAACAAATATAGAGAAATCTTTCACCCACAGTGAAAGATTACATAAAGAGCCAGAGACCTTGGAATGTTAAGCTCTAAAATGGGATTTTTCCATCAAATTTCACCTCACTCTGAGCTAAGGAAATCTTACAGAAGAGGAGGAGAAAAAAAAAGTATAAGAGATAAAGGGAGTAGAGGACACAGAAAATAAGGCCCTCTAAATCATATGAAATCACAGAGACGGAGGAAGCATGAAGAGGATCCGGGCTGGTCTGCACCAGGTCCTTGGGACATATAGAATGGCTTCCCATTCAGTTTTAATGGAATGCCTAAGTGTGCAAATCAATTTGAAATCATTTTTTCTTCTGTTGAGTTGTCTTGCCCAATCTTGATGTGCTAATTTCATTTTATATTTTTATTATTATTGGAATGAAAAACTAGTCTCTAGAGTAAATGTTAACAGCTGTCATTTATACCTGCTAGAAGTAAAAAAAAAAAAACCCTCAATAAAGTGACTTAGAGTGTTGTATTGGGTTCTCGGGTCCCGGGCAGCCAGAGATCCGAGACCCACAGACCTGCCGCCCGAGACCGCTTAGCTGCACAGCCACCCAGGTCCCCAGAAACGACTCAGATGCTTCTATTAACTTCATGCTGTTTGGCCTATGGCTCAGGCACATTGCTAGCTAGCTCTTATAACTTAAATCAACCCATTTCTATTAATCTGTTGGCCATGTGGCCTGTAGCTCACCCGTGCTCCTTACATGTTGCTCCTTGGGCGGCTGGCTCGATCTGCCTGACTCCACCCTGCTTCTCCTACCTAAACTCTGATTTCTCCTCCTACTTCTTCTATGGTGCCTGCCATGGCCCAAAACAGCTCCTTTATTTAAAGATTGAGATTCACAGCATACATAAACGCATTCCCACATCAGTAGAGTTATTAACAACTCTAGAACAAGGCTCATATTCAGGTGTAGTTGACTAAAACATAACTAGACTCCAAAGATTTTGTGTGTGCTTTTATGTGATTACAGGGTCATTTTGTTTTGTTTTGTTTGATGTGGTTTTACTTTTTTTCTTGGTTTTGTTGTTGTATTGTGTTTTTGTTTCTTTTTTGAAAGAGAACTTAAAGTTGGGTGGGTAGAGAGAGAAAGACCTACTAGGACTTGGAGGAAGGCAAAATTACCATTAAAATATATTTAATTTGAAATTTGTTTTAAATAAATAAAAATATATAATAAAAATATTTAAAAATCATTATGATTCAATGTTATTTCTCTTGGACACATTAGATTGTAGTAGGGGGCTTCTGACCCTGACTTTTGGGCCTAGCCTCATGGTTTAGGCCCACAGACCCACAGGTCTGCAGAGACACACAGATTCTTACAATAGTTTTAGGCTGATCAGCCTAACTGAACAGCCTAACACATATAACTTGCTAACTCTTAACCCTTAATCTAACCCATGACTCTTATCCGTTCAGCCATGTGGCTCGGTACCTTTTCTCAGAGCAGCATAGTTGTCCTCTGTTTCTTCTGGCTTCTCTCTGGCATTCTACTCTGTTCTGCCTATTCCTAGAGTCTTCTTAGTCTGGTTGCCCTGTGCACACTTCCTGTCTGCCTTTGGCCAATCAGCACTTTTTATTAAACTCATAGGTGGGAATAACTATTTACAATGGAACAACATAATCTCCTACATATCCCCTTTTCTCTTTTTAAAACAAAAAGAACTCCAAATTGTGGTATGAGGTCTAGCCCAGACTTTCAGGCCTAACTTCAAGGTTTAGGACCCACAGACCTGCAGTCCCGCAGTCCCACAGTCCCACAGTCCCATAGAGAGACACAGATGCTTACCATTATTTCAGGCTGATCAGGCCCAGGCATATCACTTGCTAGCTCTCTACTCTTCATCTAACCCAAGACTTCTGTCCTGTTCAGCCATGTGGCTCTATACCTTTTCTTAGAGCAGCATAGTTGTCCTCTGCTTCTTCCGGCTACTCTCTGGTGTTCTGCACTGTGCTTCCTGTTCTCAGAGTTTTTCTTAGTGTGGTAGCCCTGCCCATACTTCCTGCCTGCCTTTGGCCAATCAGCACTTTTTATTAAACCAGTGGGTGGGACAATTATTTACCAACACAATCCCCTACATATCCCTTTTTCTCTTTTTAAAACAAAAAGAACTCCAATTCTAAAATTCTTTTCCCCCCTTATCTATAACAGCGTATGAACAACACTGTAAATAAACACAAACATCCATAATCCATGTTTTGGGAATATGGGTGTCATTTTCTAGGCTACTTCCTGCTGAATGGGGGCATTGGCAATCCCATAGGAATCCAAAGAAAAATGTAGGATTATGGACAAGCCTTTAGTGGAGTAATCTATAAGGCTGGGTCATCACAGCCAGTCTCCTTGAAATTGTTCTGGATACAGAACTCTGGAAACTTCACAGAGGTGTTCTGAAATGCTGAATCATCTGGGACATCTATTTCCATTGGAGATTTTTCAGGGGGTCTTCCTCTACCAAACTTTATGTTCTTTATCCAGAAATAAATCCACAGCCTCTCATTTTCTATGAAAATAAAAATGAAAACCTTTTCTCCAAAGTAGCATATCTTTGGATTTCAGTTTGAAAGTCAACTCATTTACAAAATATATAGGTTGAATTAATCCAAATGCATTTATAATCAACTGTCTTTTAGCAGCTTTTACTAAGTCATTTTCAGTCAAGAAGCTTAAAGATAAGACAATAACATACAGTATCCAGACATTCTTTGTATTTTCCATCTTTACGTGGCTTTTTTTAAAAATTTATTTTACTCTATTTCTTTTTTAAGGGCTTTCTCTACCTTTTCTTTTTTTTCTCTAAGCCTATGCATATATATTTTCAACACATTCTAAACCACTTAGACTTTTTAAAAAACTTTCTTTACTATATATTTGTTTCTTAAGTTTTTCTGTCTCTGACCGCACCTTTGCTTGGTTAGGGTGATTGACTCAACCCAGATTCTTCTATTTCTTTCTGTTTATGAACATACCTTTAATCTGCCAAGGTCCTTGGCTAAAGATTAAAGGTTGGTAGGGTGGGTGGATGGCTCCATCCAGCTCCTAGTTTAATTTCATAGAATTTATCTTTTCATCCAGGTACTCTGGAGAATTTTAGGGTCCATATAATTACCAAGTAAAGCATTGCCATCTGCTGCTCATCAACTCCATTTTAAGTATTTGGCAACAGGGCCTCTTAAAAGACTCACAAGTGTTTTGCCTCTGTTGAATCAGGAAGCTTCTCTTCAAAATGTCAAGCCTCAGTTTACCTCTGGAAAATAGAGCTGATCCAAGAAAACAAGGCCACTAGGAAGCCATCTTTGACTCTGTTCCCTTTTTGTCCTTATGAACAGAAACCTTAAATACATCATTTAGAGTTCCTTGCTTACATCTAGGCTCAGGGACTGGCCTTATTCATCTTAAGTTGCATGCAGCAAACATACCATTTTATAATTTAATCCCATAAACCACTCAGTCTCTTTACCACCGGCAACTTCAGAACCACAACTTGGAAATGGTTTTGGGCTTTGTTTCTGTGCTCTAGACTGTCTTTTAAGCTTCCTATGGCTTTATGTGGGTATATTTTACCCATGTTGGGTGCCATTTGTAGTAGGAGGTTTCTGGCCTGGACTTTTGGGCCTAGCCTTATGGTTTGGGCCCACAGACCCACAGGTCTGCAGAGACACACAGATGCTTACAATAGTTTTAGGATGATTAGCCTAAGGCTCAGGCATATAACTTGCTAACTCTTTACCCTTAATCTAACCCAGGACTCTTATCCTGTTCAGCCATGTGGCTCGGTACCTTTTCTCAGGGCAGCATAGTTGTCCTCTCTTCTTCTGGCTTCTCTCTGGCATTCTACTGTGTTCCACCTGTTCCTAGAGTCTTCTTAGTCTGGTTGCCCTGTGCACACTTCCTGTCTGCCTTTGGCCAATCAGTGCTTTTTATTAAATTCATAGGTGGGGACAATTATTTACAATGGAAAAACATAATCTCCTTACATTAGATGCCAATTCAAATTGACTTTTTCTTTAACAAAGCTTTACAGGACAACTGGATTAGTGTAATAGAGGTTTCTAGCATGAACTTTCAGGCCTAGCCTCAAGGTTGGGACCTGCAGACCTACAGTCCCACCACTGTCCCACAGAGATACACAGACACTTACATTAATTTTAGGCTGATTGGCCTAAGGCCCAGGCATATAACTTGCTAACTCTTTACCCTTAAATTAACCCATGATTTTTATCCTGTTCAGTCATGGGGCTCAGTACCTTTTCTCAGAGCAGCATTGTTCTTCTTTGCTTCTTCTGGCTCCTCTATGGCATTCTGCTCTGTTCTTCCTATTCCCAGAATTTTCTTAGTCCGGTTGCCCTGCCTACACTTCCTGTCTGCCTTTGGCCAATCAGCACATTTTATTCAACTCATAGGCAGGACAATCATTTACAATGTAACATCATAAATTCACTACATATTGGAGATAAAATGTTTGTTTTGCAGTAAAGAAAAAGAAGTTTAAGTTTCTATGTCCTTGATGGAATTTTATAATCAAACAATAACAAATGTTTGTTTTTTTTAAATTCTTCAGCAGCAATATAGTTCCCTCACTAGTGTGTTATAAATTGAATTGAGTAATGAAGCAATAATGAAAGGGGGGAGAGAAGGAATGGATGAAAGTAGTAAGCAATAAAGAAAGGAAAATAACAATTTTGATGTAATTAAATTACTGATGAATACATTCATTTATGTACATTAGCTATTCAGTGGTTCCTAACTAACAAGGTAATAATATGAGTCCTTAGAATTATGGTGTAACAAAAATGATACTATCAAGCATGTGTTAATAAAGATAGCTTGATAAGTGTTGTGGGAGCATCAAAGTTCATCAGATTCTAATCTCCCCCATTGTTCCAGCAGAACTGTGCTACTCCTAATTCAACATGAGGATTTTCCATCATTGGTTCATCTAATATATCCCCTTTAATTGACATTTTTTTTTTCTGGCTAATCATCTTTTACAAGTTCCTGTTACAATATTTATTTGGAAAGATAAAGTAATTATAACTATTACCAATAAAAATTTCAGTTTCTCCTTTTACTGCACATAGGTAATAATTTTGAATGGGAGCAGTAAGTATGGAGGCCTATGCTTAGTCATTGTCATTCTTCAAAGATGATATTCGTTGAATGTTTGATCTACCAATGGTGATGCCTGGTAAAGCATAGGTTATTATGTGTTTGTTTGAAAATAAGAAATGGTATGTGTTTGTATGAGCAAGATTTTATTATGATAGCAATGATTAAATACATGAAGTTACAGAATTTCAGGGCTGTGTAGGACACAGTGAGAAAGAAGCACACCATCAGAACTTCATCATGTGTTAAAGGAAAATTAATGCCTGAGGGCTTAGAAACTTGACACAGACCAGTAGATTGGCACTAAACAGTGACACCATGTATACCTACCATTAGGCATCATTGATTGATCTTAATCTTTATATAGTAAAACTTGTGTCCCATATCATATTGCAATTTGTTATTTAGTTTTGTTTTATGGTATTACTTATGTGCTATTTTTTTTATTTATAAGTATTTAATTTTGTGACTTTTAGTGTTTGAAACATTGTAAAACTGTTTCACTATTCTATTCTAGATCATTTCACCCCCCCCATAAAAAAACTGTATCCATTGGCAAATAGTCCCAGTTCCCATTATGTAGGAACTTCTGACTACCTGATAAACTTATCTGTCTGTCTTCTGCTCTTTAATGAAATCATATATTATCTATATTTTTATGTGGTTTATATCACTTGTGATATTTTCAAGGACCATCTATATTACACCTCATGCTAATCCCTCATTTCTTTGCTTGTATGAGGAAAATTCTGTGATCCAGACATGTCACCTATCTGGGTTGCTGCATTTTGGTTACTAGGAACAATTATGTACAGTCTACGAATGTGTGATTTTTTAACTTTCTGGTATTTGAATGTGAATGTAACCACCCCATACACTGTAATTTTATGTTTAGTTTTATTGAAAATAGAAACTTTTACACACTATAACTCTGATTACAGTTCTCCTCCCAACTCTTCCTAAGTTTTCTCAATCTACATATTTTCTTGTTTATTGGAAAAATACAGTCATCAACAGCCAGCCATTCCAATATCTTCTCCCACTGTCTTTTTCCTGTCCAGGGAAACAATGTAATATCTTTTGCTACATTATAGTGGAAAAAGTCTACTGTCCTTAGTCAGAGCTTAATGGAAGTCCTGTGACTGACTCACTTTAGACTGTGAGGGAAAGATGCTTCTCTGATTTAAGGTGCTGAGACAATAGGGTCTATCTATAACAGCATCAGGTATCATAGCCTTCCAGACTGACACATCTTATATTACACATTTACTGAGCAATGGTACTCATGAATAAATTATGCATTTCATCAATAAAAACTAATCAAGAAAGAAAAAAATAAGATAAAAACAAAGAAAACATGGAAAAAAAACACAGAGCCAAAAAAGAGGAAGGAAACATAAGAAATACATATAGACTCAGAAATGTATTGACAAACACAAAACCCTCTAAAAACATAGAATCAGAAACCATAATTTATTTGCACAATATCTATAAGGCAAGGAAGAAATACTCAAAGTATCATGGAGCACAAAAAGAGGAAGAGGAGGAAGAGAAGGAAGAGGAGGAGGAGGAGGAGGAGGAGGAGGAGGAGGAGGAGGACTTCCAAAAATACTATTCAGTCCTTTTGGTGTTGGCCATCTACTGCTGGATATGGAGTTTGCATCTCAGTGATCCTCTCTTCGGGGGAAAAAATTTTAAAAAAAAGATAATTTTCAATTAGAAGTAGCTTCTGGCTTAGAAATGTGGGCTTGTGTTCACTTCCATTCTCAACATTGGGTTCTTATCAGGACCAAAACTGTGTAGGCCCTGTGCATGCCACTACCCTTAAACAACCCAGGCTATTGGTTGTTTATCACAACCTATTCAAGGCCCTATTGCTGCAACTAACACCTATACAACTCATAAAACACCAAGAAAGAAGTTGCGCTGGTACCCTCCTACCTAAATTTTTCACCCCTACTGACTAGTAGTAATGGTACTGGAAAGGACACTTCACTGCATTGGAAGGAGAAATAGAAATACCAGACCAGCTACAAACCTTTTGATCTATGATGGTGACCTCCATGCAAGAAGCACTTGTTTAATAGTATCACAAAGACTGTAGGATTGGCTAATCAAAATCTGATTAGATTTCAGGCCCATTCTGTGAGGTAGGATGGATTCCTGCCACTGCTTGTGTGACCAAGAACTTGAGACTACATGGGCCAGAGACATAAAGAAAAATCAAATATTACTGTTCTGCTAAATAAATCTAGTCATATAATGGCTCTTAACAACATCCTGCTATACTCATAGATCAGTGTTTTACTCATGCATCATCAGAGAATCTTCCTCCTGTGGTTGATGGGAAGGAACAGAGATCCACTTGGAACATTATCCTAAATGAGATGTCTCATGAGTTCTCTCCCTTCATAGCTCATGGAATCCTTCAGAAAGATTGTGAAAGCCATATGTGGTGGTCATCAAGGAATTTTTGATTTCCACATGAACTCAGATAAAGTATGTTTATCCTTTTAACAAATTTCCAAAGCGTTGATATCATATTATATCCCTTTATTAGTATGATAGTAGAGAACTCCATTTTCTCCACATTTGGGCAACAATCAGGCCCATATTTTGTTTAAATTCTTTAAATAGCTTAGTTTTCTTGACACCTTAGTAGATATAATGCCAGACAGGGCCACTGGCTGTTTTTGACAAATGCCCCCATGGAAAAGTCTGTTGTTTCATTGGGTGAGCTTCTGAGGTCAAATAAAGATAATGTGGAGAGTAGGCTTTCAGGGAACTGTCAGACAGGTCAAATAATGACAGCTTGCTGAGAAACAGGCTTTGAAAGCAAGTCAACCTTGCATTGACCCCTTCTGGCAGCAATGTCATTGCTTTGCCTTACAGTATTGGGAGGTTGGCTTTTAAGGCTACTAGAGAATGGCAGAGAGGCAGATTGAAATGGAGGGAGTAAGAAATGACACAGAGCTCAGGTTCTCACTGATACTTGGTAGTTCTTTACTCTGGCTTCTTGAAATGTTGCAGCTTTGACTAATTTGACTATTAGTTTCTCTTAAAACTAGTAGTTTTAAGAGATTGATTTTGACTATTAAGTTTTTTAAAGGTTTTTTTTTTAATTAACTGACTGCTTTAATGAAATGGATTATATTTGGTTACTCCATTAATCCTAATGACACCTAGTCTGCTTTTTAAAAAGACTTATTAATTCCCCCACCCTCTATATTAGCATTAGAGTGCAAGTGAGTCTGGTAAATGCATGTGGGTGCCTGGAGATGACAGAGACTTCAGATCCCCAATGGGGATTTGAATACTGGTGCTATGAGTTTGTGTGTGAGCTATTGGTCATGGATACATGAAACCAAGCTTCTCCATAAAAGCAGTACAGCCCTTAATGCAGAGCCATCTCACCTGCCCTGATATCTGACTCCATGCAGAGCATGATAAACATACTATCTTTAGTAATAAAGAAATGCTAGAAGTTACAAATGGCATTCTGATGAATCAGTAGCAGAGTCACACTAACAGAAAAAAATCTTTTTATAAATACGAATAAAAATTTGCAAGTAAAACTGTTGACTCTATATGGGCTGTGTCTTAAGCATAAAAGTCTAAGAAAATAGGGTATAGCAAAATATGGCATCATGACAAGTACTTTGATGAAGGACAGTATCTATAAATTATACACTTGGTGAGAATATGGGATTTTTAATTCCTTAAAGTGAAAAGTTCTTTTTTTAACTTTTTAAAAATTATTTTGCATACTAGTTTTAAAATATTTTTTAAAACAATTACTCCATTTCATTCCTTTCTTTCCTCCCTATATACTGTCTCATTTTTGTTTTCTTTTTAAAATAACCTTATACCTAAATAATTAAATATTTATTTAGTTTACATCCTGACTGCAGCTTTCCCCTCCCTCATCTCCTCTTCTTCCCTCTCTGTTTTCTGCATCCCATTCATTCTTCTTCCCTTTCTGCTCAGAAAAGAGCAACATGCCATATCAAGTTGCAGTAAGACTAAGAACTTGGGCTTATGTTAAAACTTGAGAAGACAAGCCAGTAGGAGGAATAGGGACCCAAAAGCTGGTAAAAGAGTCAGAGGCAGCCCTTGTTCCCACTGTTAGAAGTCCCACATAAAGACCACACAACTGTCACATATATGCATAGTGTCTAAGTCAGCCCTTCAGGCTGTCTGGTTACTGGTCCAGTTTCCGTGAAGCTTCTTTGAGCTCAGGTTAGCTGATTCTTTGAGTTTTCTTGTGAGGTTATTGATCCCTCTGTCTTGCAATCTTTGGTCCTCTCTCCCTTTTCAGCAGGATTCTCTGAGCTTGGCTCTAATGTTAGAGAGAAAGTCTCTGTATCTGTTGGCCTGGAGAGATGGCTCAGCCATTGAAGGCAAGGCTCACAATAAATAAAAAGAAGAGTTATTCTTCCTCTACTGTCAAAAATATACAGCCTAGTTCCATCTTAGAGCTCAGCTTAATGCTACCTTAGACATCAAACTAATAAACTAATTCCTAGTAAGCTTTTTTATCGCTGATGCTCTGATGCAAATCATCAAAGGTGTGACCTTTATTTAAATGGATCCTTCTGCGACTCTTACAGGATATTAACTTCAAAGAATATTGCTTTTGATGTCACATCTACCCTGTGCCCACCCTGTTCTCCTAGAGTATTTGAAACATGAGACAAGTACTACAAAGCTTGTTAGCATTTATGTCCCTAAGTTCTCAGAGGAGAGAAATTAATAGGACATAACACACAGCAAGAATTGTAATACTAATGGAAAGAGCAGGCTTTCTGTTTTCAGAATTTGAACATCAGGTTTAATTTCCATGTTTGTGGCTTTTAAAAGATGTTTTAACATCTCTAAGCCCTTTTCTTGCATACAAATCAGAAATAACACCTATGACAGATGACTCTGTGGAATACTACATGGCGTATCTTATACAAAGTATGAGGAAAAGTGTAGCTATAGAGAGGGTAGTTATTGTATGGACTGGCATCATGACTACAGTTATCATACAATACCTGAAGGTACTAAGGAATAAGCCATGTGGGGATGTTCCTTATAATACATGAAAAGTTAGGATAGCAACTATTTGCCAAACTTTAGCATAAAAATACGCTTTCAAAGTCTGAGCTTTTTTTTCAATGTCAACATTTTCCTAGCTAGAGGTCTCTCAAGATGAGAAGTTTCCTAAGGTCAGTTTTCTTCCAAGGTCAAGGCTCTCTGAAAGTCAGCAATCTTCCAAAGTAAGCATTTCCCAAAATCAATACTCTACATTATCCTCCAGAAATGCCATGCCAGCAGGAAACATTCACATGCTATCAGCATTCTTCAGTAAATCTACAAGCTCTGGGATGTCTTCAATTGAGATTGTAGAATCCCAAACCACACTGAAATCTATCACCATTACTCACTTGTCTTTCAACAATAGGGGGAAAAAGCATGGCTGCCTTTATTTTATGTGTGCATGCCTTCTGTCTGTCTGTTCTTTTACCTCACATCTGAAGCCACTTTACTGTGTGTGTCATCAGCAAAGTGAAGGAACTGGCCTGAACAAGTGAACTCTAGTTTCCTTTGTTTTGCTTTTCTAAGGGTTCCACTATGGTCATGGTAGTTGTGAAAATGGTATCACTCATTGACACTAAGAACTTCAGGATATTTCATCAACACTATAATTTTACTATGGTAAAATAAGAAACTGGCCAGAGAAAATCACCCACATTTTGTCAAGTATGAACTGTATATCTAAAGGCTTATGGTTTTGGCAATACTCCCTCTTTGTTGGTCATCTGAGATATTGTCCTTCTCATCAGTTTAAAAGAGGTATAAGTTTTAATGTTATGAGAACTGATTTTAATTCTTATTTGAAAGTATTTTGAATCGCATAGGACAAATCTTTGGGATATCGGTGAGAAAAAATTGTGAATTAATCAAGGTGGGAAGACCCTGTCTAAATTTGGGCAATACTATATCTGGAGCTGGAGTCCCAGACTAAAAAAAAATGAGAAAGCAAACTGAATACCAATAATTATCTTTTCTTCTTCTTAACTTTTTCTTCATCTTAACCATGAGATGCTGCCTCACTCTCCTGCTGCTAGAAAATAACTAATACAAGGGTTTTTGAAAGGAGCTGAAGTTTGAACCACGGGCTAAGAAGGAAGGAAAGTATAAATTGGAGCTGCATTTGTTGCTATAGGATAGGACAGTAGAGGTGCCCTGAAAAACAAGAGAGACTGTAAGAGCCTCAGGCATCCTTCCTGGGGTATCAAGTGGATTCTTAACCCCACTATATGCACTATATGATAAAGAAAGTGCCACTGAAAGAAACATAGCTACAGAGGCAGAAAGAGTATAAATTTAGGATTTGTTCTTGGAATGGTAGAAACAAAATATAATTGGGGATTGGGAATAGATGCTTGCTCTCATGAGATATGAATATCTGGAGCACCAGTGTAGACAGAACCTATGAGAGATATTATGGAGATTCTACATAAGAAGATGGCTGCAGACAGAACCTGGAGAGACGGTTTTCATTGAATGAATGGGAGAAAAGTCCAGTGTGCAACTTGGAAGTTTAGTTCGAGCTATGACACAGAATAAAGAGCTAGTAGAAACAAAGGAAGGAAGAAGTTCCAGAGAGAGGCTAATAGTGACAGCTGTATTAATTTCCTAAGCGATCTCTTAGTCTCAAGTCTCCTCCATCACAGTTCTTAACCTTACTATGCTTTCGGGGTGATCTTTCCAAAACATGAATCTTTTAAATGTGTTTTATAAGTAAACTAAACTTGAATAATGGAATCCAATCAATCATCTTAATTTTTGGCCTCTTTCATAAAGATTTAATATCTCTAGAGCAAAAATTAAGCTCAGAAATGTAATTTGGTAGTCAGATACAGATGATCTACAAATACGTTATAAAACACTGGCCTAGTGTTTTATAATTGTGGATTTATAATTATAATTGAGGATTGTGGTGATAGTCTTCATTGTTGACCTGATGGGATAAGAACCACTTACAAAACTCATCTCTGAATATATCTCTGAAGTTATTTCCAGAGAGATTTAATGGAAGATAAAATATCTGCCCCAAGTATACCACACTGAATAATTCAGAGAAAGCGAGGTCAGTAGCACTAATGTTTCTATCTTCTTGACTGTGGACACAAGGTGACCTGTCAGACCATGTTTTCAGACACTGTGTGTTTCATCCCACAGTGAACTGAACTCTCAAACTATAACAGAAAAGAAACTCTCTCCTGCCATAAATTTCTTTTGTCAGGTGTTTTGTCACAGCCAGGAAAAAGTAATTGATGCATGGATGAAGTTCAAGTTCCCTTTGACCTCCACCTCAACCCTCCATCATTCCACGTTTGATAGTGTCACACTAATGGACTAGAGAAGGGAAAACCTTTCCTGAAAGAGTGGTTGACTTAAGAAAAAGAACCAAGTAGAGCAGATCAGGCCAGAAGAACATTTCTCTAATCATTGTTCAATCTAGTTGAAATGATGACTGTGCTTTCAGAAATGAAATGTGTTTCAGAAAGTGAAGGACCTAGGTTTGCTTTCTACATTATTATAAATTGAATAGCCATTCTACATTCTTTGCAAAGTTTTGCTTTAAATTTGTCTACTGGACTGGCTGTATTTTTCATGTATTCTTTATTTGCACACTTTTTCCCATCCTGGATTTAGGTGTTAATCTTTTCTTAGTATTTTTGAAATCATATCTTTGCTATTGAGTCTGAACCTCATTGAAAGGTATCACAATGGTTAAACTCACTTGTCTTCTGTTTGTGGGAGGTGTGTGTTGGGGTAGGTACCTGTGCACATGTGTGGAGTCACTTGGGTGTCTTTCTTCCATCACAGTCTGTCTTTTGTTATTACTGTTTTTGTTTTTGTGGAAAAGTCTTTCCCTGGCCTGGAACTTAACAATTTTGCTGTATTGGCTAGTTCCTGAGGCCAAGGGATTAATCCACTCATTTCTGTCTTCTTAACAGTAGGAATATATTCTGGCTTTTGTTGTTGTTGCTGATAAATATAGGTTTTGTGGGCTGGATGCAGGTATGTAACAGAACCACTATTCTGACTAACTCTATCATCAGCCCTGAACTCAATCTCAAAGAAGGAAAATTTTGTGAGTTTCTACAAGCTTGGATCAGTTGTCTCTAGATCTTTCTGTCATGTTCTTGATACCTCTCACTCATATACTCCCTCCTTCCCCTCTTTGAATGAACTCCTAGAGCTCATTCTGGTGCTTGGCTGTGGATCTCTGCATCTGCTTCTATCAGTTACTTGATAAAGGCTCCGTGCTGACAGTTAGAGAAGTCACCAATCTGATAGCAGGGGAAGAGCAATTCAGGCACTCTCTCCACTACTGGTATTACTCTAAGCTGGGTCAACCTTGTAGGTTCCTGGGAATTTCCCTAGCCCCAGGTCTCTCTCTAGCCCTAAAATGTCTCTTTCTATCAAGCTGTCTTCATTGCTCTCCAACCCCATCCCTCTCCTAGCTCAATCTCCATTCCTTCCTCTCTACTACCCCCGTCCCCGCTACCCCAGTTTACTCAGGAGATCTCATCTATTTTCCCTTCCCAGGGTGATCCTCTTAAGAGTCCTCTATGTTATCTAGCTTCTCTGGAGCTGTGGATTGTAGTCTTGTTATTCTTTGCTTTATATCTAGTATATACTTAGGAGTGAGTATATAGAAATTGGATATACCTGGAGTGGATGTGCTGTGTTGGGCTGACTCACTTTGGGACTTCTTACCCTTTTCAGGGAGGGTATGGATGGATGGGGAGAATGATGATGAGGACCAAGGCTGAGGGCTGCTGGGAGAGATTGGGAGGGGGAAGAGGAGAGGGAACAAGGGGATACATTTATGGAGATGACTTTTTTTAATGAAAATAAAATTTTTAAAAATTCTTAAATTAAAAAGAAGAGGAGAATTTAAGGTCTGTCAGTGATGAGAGAATAGGAACTTAAAGAGACTTCAACTAGATCACAATTGAAAGTTAGGATTTTCAGTGTTCCTAGGCCTGGTTAACAGGTAAGGCTTTGTGACCACATGTTTAACCTTTGAGAAAGAAACAAGCAGTCCAAGTAACCTCACTTTTGACTCATTACCATGAAGCTGAAGGCTGTGTATTTCTCTTCTAGGCAATGTTTCAGCCCAGTTGGGGCCAAGAGAACATATGAGCACCTTCTGCTGAATATACACTTAGAGAACTGGATGGGTTCTGCCATCTGCTGAGTATTACATAGCCTCCAGTTTGAAGATGAAACCATGTCAGGAGCTGATTTCACCATCTTACATATGTTGCACTGCAGGGAACAACATTGGATTTTGGGGATTCTGAGAACAACAGGAGGTACTTGGGATTCAAAAATGCTCAGTGCTTGTGACAAATAACCCCACAGGGCAATGTTTCTACCCTTAGATGGAATTGTAGATTTTCTCCTTTGCTTTCTGAAAGATTTTTCACATATTTTTAAATGTATGTGCAGCTGAAAGTACACCATTGTCAGTCCTTGAAGCAGGTAAGGTTATTTTGGTTAATCATAGCCTTTTGTTGCCTGAAGTTTAACATAAAATTGCCAGTGATAAGAAGTACTTTGAAAATAATTTTGTGTTTGATATCATTGATCATATTTCTGAAGACATTAAAGGACTAATAGATGGAATAATTTATAGTTGTTTACTTTTTTAAACAAAAATTTCTCAAAAAATGAGATACACCTCTCACTAAGCCCTTTGCAGGCTGGTTAACTGATTAAAACTTTTGTGATTATATGTTGGGATGTTGCAAGTCTAGAACCAAATTATCTTGGACCACCTACAGCCCCTTAATAAGCATTTATTTTGCCCTCCTCTGTGTCTGATGCAACATCTTTGTGACTATAATATCAAGTACTTAAAATATACAAGTAGGTATTTTCCAGCTAACCAAAATGCTGAATTATCAGATATTTCTGATATTTTAGATTTCTGATCTGAAACCTATAGATCTTTCCTTTAATTTCATTTGCTTTAAAACCACCTACTTAATGTTTACATCAATACATTCAAATATATTTTATTTATGACATTTTTGCCTTGTTAGTATAAAATGTTTATTGAAGTGCTTCAGCATTAGGACATAGTACATTTACATGTGATGGTCACTCATATTTTGCTTGAGAACAAACTATGCCATATTCCTTTGAGATGAGAGGTGTGTTTTGGAATGATGCCTTTAGTGAATCTTAAGAGTTCTTTGAATGGAAGGGTGGAAGGGAAAAGGGGAATGATATAATCATAAACTTAAAAACTAAATGAAATATAAAGTGTTCTATGAACATTCTGAGTAGTGTATAGATCATCAACCTCTCAATGCTTCCAGTGATGTGTCCATCTGTATCTTCCTTCTGTGTCCTCTCTTTCTAAAGCTTTCCTAACTGATGAGTTCATTTACAACTGAAATTTTGTGAGCATTTTGAATTTTTAAGTTATGAGCTTATTTTTGGAGCTTGTTTCTTCTAAATATACTTTTCTTCTTTACTGGCTTGTCCCCATCACCTCTCCATATTAATAATTCATCTGCTATTATGAACCCATTCATATGATCACATTTCATGAAGACTTCTTGACAATTTCTTGATACTCTTACAGGACTTGACATGGTGTCATCTCATACTTATAAAGGCGGGTCATTATTTCTTTTATTATTGACACTATCTTTGTTTCCATTGTTCGGTTTTTATATTCCCATGATGTAAACCTTGGGGAATTTAGAAAATTTCAAAGGTCTATACCTATGCTATATAAAAAGAAGATGGCTGAGGGCTAGCTGGGAGGGCTTGTGAGGGGAGAGGAGGGAAGCAGGGGAAAAAGGAAAAGAATGACTGCGAATATAGCTGAAGGGCAGAGCTCTTGCTTAGTGTGCCTGGGGCCCAAAGTTTAATTATAAACACAGCCAAAAAGATTCTTTGGTTTGGATAGATAGTTCAGTTGCTATAAAGCTTTTTATCCAAACATGAGGACCAGAGTTTAATCCATAGAGCCCATGTAGAATTCTGAGCCATTGACTTCCACTTGTAATCAATCATTGCATCAGAAATTGGAAATGGACATTTCTATTGTTTACTGGATAAGGAGCCTAGTTAGTCATGGAAAAACCCTGCGTAGGAAACCTAAATGACTCCTGAAAATGACATCTAAGATTGACTTTTGGCTTCCACAGGCTCCTTTACACACACACACACACACAAATACACACACAAATACACACACACATACACACACATACACACACACACACACACATACACACATACACACACACATACACACACACACACACACACACACACACACACACACACACACACACACACACACACACACTACATTTTGAAAGTAGAAATTCCAATTCTATTCAGCTCTTCATAATTTCCACCCAGGTTGTCTCTTTTGGTATTTATTTGTTTCTAAGTCTCATACATTTTCTACATTTATGTCTTGTTCACTTGTTCACGCACAGTGTCACAGAACTTCCTCACCTCATCCCCTTCTCTCCACCACCTCTTTTCTTCCTATTTTTGCACATTCTTCCTTTATCATCTTGTACTTCCCCATTGTCCTTTAAACTCTTTGCCATTCACCTCCCTGCCTCGAAGACTTTCAAATTTTTCTTTGGATGTTTTTAAATAATGGGTTGAAGGATGAGAAAAATTCAGTTATACTAACTAATAGTTACAGATTAAAGAGATGAGAACACCAGCTATTATTTTAGAATGGAACAAATCAAATGCCTTTCAGATGTCAGCCAGGTCAAACTACTCATTTCTTTCTTTTCAAAAGTTGACTCAGTCTAACAGAGTGTTCTTGCTTTTAATGAGACAGCTTTAGGACAAGGTCTAAGTTCATTGATTTCTGTTGTATTCATCCATTTTCTCACTTACTTTATTAAAGAATAAACTGTGTCTCTTTAACTTTGAAATAGAACTTGACTTTTCTCTGGTTTTAATAATTTCTTCCTTATGTAGAAGGTATTTGTCAGAGAAGTACATATTTTACTAATGGATTGGTCTGATCTGCATTAATAGTTTCAGGTGACTTTAACTTTTAAAGCCAATAGATCCTGTGTTGTTTGATTATGGTTATTTCAAAAGCCAGTTGCTCTGCTTATCAACAAAGGGCACATCCTTGGTTATAGTTGATTGAATGAAGATAAATTAGACATTGTTTAACTTTCAAGTGATGTCACAATAGAGAGAAAGAGAGAAAGTGTCTTACAATGGGCTTCATTGTGAATTACAAAGCTCTAGATAGCAAAGAAGGAGAAAGGCTGAGTAATAACTATTCTTCACTTCTATTTAGTGTTGGGATGTGAATTACTTATGTTTCTGGTCAAAGCCAGGGAAGTATTTCAGTGAAGCTTAAATTGTCAAGGTTATTTATACTTTATGATATTTCCCCTAACTATATCTTCCTATGTGGTATCACACATAATATTTTCATTATGTTATTCATTTATTTGCAGTGTTGATGATTTGTAAAATGCAGGGCATTTGGCCTCTTTAACCAATGTCAGACAAAGAATTAAGCTTGGAAATACTAGTGTCATCATTGTAGAAATATGAAGGGTAGCTTTGATTATTATTCAGCTTTTGTGGCTGATGAGCCAGCTATAAGTCATATAGTGGAAAATTTATTGTGTAGAAATCACGACACTGAATATTTTATCTTACTGGAAATGTGCTGTGAAGAGGGATGCATCTTTAATCAAATACATGATGATGCTGCAGTCTCTTGGTCAGAAAGTCAAGTGAAAAAAGTTGTGGTTTAGCAAAACTAAAGGTATATCTCTGGGGAAAGAAATGGTTGGGTACATGGATTTGGATGTTTCCCAAGGAAAAAGTTTTACTTTTATCTAAGACGAGTTTTTAGACCACTCTTACACATTGTGTAGAGAATCATGCTTGATGCTAGAAACAGTGTGGGTGGGGATAGGTGTCCAACTCAAATAACAGCCACTCTAAGCCATTACCTTCCATCATTTACAGTTGTTTGAACTACCTTCTTCCCCTCATACTTCTCTCTCTCCTCTCCTACTCTCCTTCTGCTTCTAACTCTCCATTTCCAGTGCTGTGATTGCACATTGTGCCTGGCCTTTACTTAGAGGCTAGGAATATGAAATTATGATCTCATGTTTATAGTAGAATGTACTTTATATGGTGAACCTTCTTCACAACCATGAGCCAATAATAATAATTCTTTTTTTCAAGACTACTATAGTAGTACAATACTAGTGTACAAGACATGTAGTAGTAGGCAGCTAACAAATAATTTGTCAATTAGAAAAATTGAAGTGAGATTGGCATCATTCATTTGTATTTTCCTGAAGTATTTCTCAGCACAGTGTGTAGCTAGACTTATTCTTTTCAAAACAAGGTAATCAGTTTCTCTTTTCATTTAATTTCTTTTCCTTTTTTTTTTTTTTAAATAAGTTTTCAGGCTAGTACAAATAACAGAAAAAGCATGGAGACCTCTTTCTCTTCTTTCTCATTTTATTTGTTTTTTATAAAAAATGTATTTTTTAATCCATGTATCCCCTTGCTACCCCTCCCTTCCCTCCTCACAATCCTACCCAGTCAGCCTTCAACCTCCTCCAGCCCCATCCACCCATCTGCTCCCCCAAAGAGGAGTAGTAAGTCCTAAGGTAGGTCAGATCAGTGTGGCACATCCAATCCAGGCAAGACTGACTTCCTCATCCCAATATCAAGACCAGGTTAGGTATTCTGCTTGAAATGGATTCCAAGGTGCCAGTCAATGCACAGGAACACAGTCTGATCCCACCCATCAAGGTTATAAATATTGCCCATGCCAATGGACAGTTGCCTACCATTGGAAGGACTAGGTCCTTTTCCTGATGGGTCTCCACTGGCTGTACTTGATTTAGAGAGCTCTGCAAAGCTGCAGCTAACGATCTGTGTGGGAATTATCCTCATAACCCCTATCCCCTTGCTAATACAGACACTCCTCCCTTGTTCTTAGCTGGACCAGGAGCTTGGCACAGTGCTAAGCCATGGATCTCTGCCTCCACATCTATTCATTGTTGGATATAGGTCCTATGATGACACTTAGGGTGGTTATTGATTTGATTATAGGGGAAGTCCTGTTTATGTACACCCTTAAGTATTGGTTAGGGTCCTAGCCAGGGACATCTTATGAGTTCTTGGAAGTTTTCCTAGTACCTGGTCTCTTTCCAAACCCTCATTGGTTTCCCCTATTGAGATATCCATCTCTTTCTATCTCCCTCTTTGTTCCTAACATTCAACTATCTCCTTCCTTAATGATTTGTTCCCAATTCTTCTCAGTTGCAAAGCATTATGACTCCAATTTGCTAAGATGATCTCTATATTCTCTACTTAGGGGAATCTCTGGATGTCAATCTTAAGATCCCTCTGATCCCAAGCTATTCAGGGGTTGTGGGTTGCAGCTTGGATGATCTTTGCTTTTTGTCTAAAATCCCCTGCCTATCTTTCTGGGCTTGTGATACCTCTCTCAAGAGGATATTCTCCAAATCCATACATTTGCCTGCAAATTTTAGGATGTCTTTTTTTCCTGTGGAATAGTATTCCACTGTGTAGATGCACCACAGTTTGTTAATCTATTCTTCAGTTGAAGGACATCTAGGTTGTTTCCAGGTTCTTTCTATTATGAATAATGCTGAAATGAACATAGTTGAGATAATGCATTTAGGATACGAATGTGCATCCTTTGGGAATATGCCCAATAGTGGTATTGGTAGATCTTTGGGGAGATTGATTCCCAGTTTACTGAGGAACCACCGTACTACATTCCAGAGTGGCTATACAAGTATACACTCTTATCAACAATTGAGGAGTCTTCCCCTTGTTCTGAATCCTCTTCAGCATAGGCTGTCATCTGTGTTTTTGATCTTAGCCATTCTGACAGATGTGAGGTGGTATGTAGAAGTTGTTCTGATTTGCATTTCTCTGATGGCTAAAGATGTTGAGCAATTTTAAAAGTGTCTTCCAGCCTTTTGTACTTCTTCTGTTGAGAATTTCCTTTTTACCTCCAACCCCATTTTTAATTGGGTTATTTAAGTTTTTTTTTTTTGGGGGGGGGCTCTAGTTTCTTGAGTTATCTGTACATTTTAAAGATCAGTCTTCTTTGAGATGTAGGATTGGTGAAGATCTTTTCCCAATCTGTAGGCTGTCATTTTGTCTTATCGACTGTGTTCTTCGCCTTATAGAAACTTATCAGTTTCAGGAGGTCCCATTTACTAATTGTTGTTCTTAGTGTCTGTGCTACTGGTGTTATATTTAGGAAGTAGTCACTTGTGCCAATGAGTTGGAGGGTATTTCCCACTTTTTTTTCTATCAAGTTCAGTGTAGCTGGGTTTATGTTGAGGTCTTTGATTCACTTAGATTTGAATTTTCTGAGGGGTGGTAGGCTTGGATCTATTTACAGTCTTCTACATACTACTATCCAGTTATTCCAACACAATTTATTGAAGATACTATTTTTTTCAATTGAATATTTTTGGCCTCTTTGTCAGAAATCAGGTGTTCATAGGTGTGTGAGTTAATATCGGGGCCTTTGATTTGATTCCAATGATCCATAAGTTTGTTTTTATGCCAGTACCAGGCTGTTTTTATTACTGGAGTTCTGTAGTGTAGCTTGAAGTAAGGGACGGTGATTCTTCCTGAAGATCTCTCATTGACCAGGATTGTTTTGCCAATCCTGAGTTCTCTCTCATTCTATACGAAGTTGAGTATTGTTTTTGGTAAAATTGCCATTTTTATTATGTTGATCCTACCCATCCAGGAACATGGAAGATCTTTCCATTTTTATGATGTCCTCTTCAATTTCTTTCTTCAGTGTTTAAAGTTATTATCAAATGGTCTACTCTTTCTTTGGTTAAATTTTTGCCAAGATATTTAATACTCTTTGCAGCTATTAAAAGGGTTATGTCTCCCTTATTTATTTTCCAGCCATTTTATTCTCAGTTATAGGAGGGCTATTAATTTTTTTTTTTTAGTTAATCTTGTACCCTACTACATTGCTGAAGGTATTTATCAGCTGTAGGAGTTCCCTGGTAGAATTTTGGGGTCACTTACAGATACACACACACACACACATATATATACATATATATATATATATATATATATATATATATATATATATGATCATATCATCTGCAAATAGAGATAATTTTAGTTCTTCCATCCCAATTTCTATCCCCTTAATCTCCTTTTTTCTCTTATTGTTTTAGCTAAAACTTTAAGAACTATAATGAGTAGATAAGGAGAGAAAGGACAGCCTTGTCTTGCTCCTGATTCTAGTGGGATTTCTTTGAGTCTTTCTCTATTTAGTTGGATGTTGGCTGTCAGCTTGCTGTATATCACCTTTATTATATTTAGCTATTTTCCCTGTATTACTGATCTCTCCAAAATTTTTATTGTGAAGGAGTATTGGATTTTGTCAAAGGCTTTTTCAGCATCTAATGAGATGATCGTATTTTTTTTTCTTTCACTGTGTTTATATAAATGATGGGTGAAGTTCACAGTTTTTTTTATATATTTAACCATCCCTGCATCTCTGGGATGACGTATACCTGCTCATGGTGGATGATTTTTCATATGTTGTAGGATTCGATTTGCCAGAGTTTTATTGAGTATATTTACATCAATGTTTATGAGGGGATTGGTCTGTGATTCTCTTTCTTTGTTGCATTTTTGTGTGGCTTGTGAATCAGAGTGATTGTGGCCCCATAAAAAGAGTTTGGCAATGTTACTTCAGTTTCTACTTTATGGATCAGCTTGAGGAGTATTGGGATTAGTCCTTCTTTTCATGTCTGGTGGAATTCTATACCAAATATATCTGGTCCTGGGCTTTTCGTTACTTAGGAGACTTTTAATAACAGCTTCAATTTCTTTTGGGGTTATACGTCTGTTTACATTTTTAAACTATTCTTGATTTAATTTTGATAAGTGGTATTTGTCCAAAAAGCTGTCCATTTATTTTAGGTTTTCCATTTTAGTGGAGTATAGATTTTCAAAGTATGACCTAAGAATTCTCTGGATTTTCTGGGTGTCTGTTGTTATGTCCCCCTTTTCATTTCAGATTCTGTTAATTTGGACACACTCTCTCTCTCTGCTTTTTGGTTAGTTTGGATAATAGTTTATCTATCCTACTGACTTTCTCAAAGAACCAACTCTTTACTTCACTGATTCTTTGTATTGTTCTCTTTGTTTCTATTGTATTGATTTCAGCCCTAAGTTTGATTATTTCCTGCCATCTACTCCTTCTAGGTAAGTTTGCTTCTAATTATTTTAAAGCCTTCAGCTGTGCTATTATGTCTCCTTGTGTGAGATTTCTCTAGGTTTTTCATATAGGCATTTAGTGCTATAAATTTTCCTCTTAGCATTACTTTCATTGTGTGCCATAAGTTTGGATATTTGGTGGATTCATTTGCCTTAAATTCTATGAAGTCTTTGATATCTTTCTCAATTCTTTCTTGACCCAGAGGTGGTTCAAATGAGAGATATTCAGTTTCCATGAATTTGTAGGCTTTCTGTGTTTTTTATTGTTGTGGAACTCTAGCTTTAGATCATGGTGGTCTGATAGGATACAAGGAGTTATTCCCATTGTTTTTGTATCTATTGATATTTACTTTATGATCGAGTATGTGGTCAGTTTTAGAGAAAGTTCTTTGAGGTGCCGAGTAATATGTATATTACTTTGTGTTTGAGTGGAAGGTTCTGTATATATGTATTAAATCCATTTGAGTCATAACATCTGTTAGATCCCTTATTTCTATGTTTAATTTCTGTCTGGTTGACCTATCCAAGGGTCAAAGTAGAGTATTGAAGTATCCCATCATTAGTGTGTGGTGTTTGATGTGACATTTAAGCTTTAGTAGTATTTCTTTTATATATATATAAAAGAAATATTTATATAATATATATATATGGGTGCCCTTGTGTTTGGGGCATAAATATTCATAATTGAGACTTCATCTTGGTGGGTTTTTCCTGAAATGGATACGTAATGTCTGTCCTGGTCACTTTTGGTTAATTTTAGTCTGAACTCTATTTTGTTAGATATTAGGATGGCTACACCAGCTTGTTTCTTAGGACCATTTGACTAGAAAGTCTTTTCCCAACTCTTTGCTCTGAGTCTTGTGTCTGACTTTGAAGTTGAGGTGTATGTTTGAAGTGAGTTCTTGTATGCAGCAGATGGATGGCTTCTCTTTTTGTATCCATCATATTAGGGTGTGTCTTTTTATGGGTGAATTGAGTCCATTCATAAAAGTAATATTTGATGTGGAAATGCCTTTCTTTATGCTGTGAATCTCAATCTTTAAATAAAGG
The DNA here is from genome assembly GCA_033318265.1 of Phyllotis vaccarum. Lineage (NCBI taxonomy): Eukaryota > Metazoa > Chordata > Mammalia > Rodentia > Cricetidae > Phyllotis > Phyllotis vaccarum. The sequence continues at coordinate 35,219,820 of JARWLC010000010.1, read as the reverse complement.
AGCTTTTTTGGCCCTTGACAGTCACTGTAGAAAAAGTAGGCAGAGGAATCAGAATAGGTAGGAAAGGAAGGGTGGGTTCAGGGGCAGATGGAGCAAGCCGCCCAAGGAGCAACATGTAATGAAGACAGGTGAGCCATGGGCTACGTGGCAAACAGATTAATAGAAATGGGTTGATTTAAGACGTAAGATCTAGCTAGCAATGTGCTTGAGCCATAGGCCAAACAGCATGAGTCATTTCTGGGGGCCTGAGCAGCAGCAGTGGGTGGCTAAGGGCTCTGGTGTGGCAGGGTCTGGGCCTTTGGCCGCCCGTGACAAAGAAACCCACTGCTACAGATATTAATGACCAATGGTTGTTATTTCCTTGTATTTTGGTAGCATCATGTTTCTGTTTCTCTTCTTTGGGTTTTTCTTCTGTAGGATTATTGATTTTTTTGTGGTTTCAATGGTGTATCTGCTTTCCATAGGTTGGCATTTAACCTCTAGGGTTTTCTTCAGGGATGGATTTGTAGATAGGTATTGTTAAAATATGGTTATGTTGTGAAATACCTTGTTTACTCCATTTATAGTGATTGATAGTTTTACTGGGTATAGTAGTCTGCTTTGGGAGCCATGCTCTTTTGGTGTTTGTATAACATCTGACCAAGACCTTCTTGCTTTCATTATTTCCATTGAATATTCAGGTGCTATTCTGATGAGTCTGCCTTTATAGTTAATTTGGCCTTTTTCCTTAGCAGCTCTTAGTATTTTTCTTTGTTCTGTGGGTTTACTGGCTTGATTATTATGTGGTGAGCAAATTTTGGGGGGTTATAGTGTATTTCATGTTCTGTAAGCTTCTTGTATCTTTATAGGCATTTTCTCCTTTAGGTTGAGAAAGTTTTCTTCTATGATTTTGTTAAATATATTTTCTGTGCCTTTGAGCTGGTATTTTCCTTCTCCAATTACAGTTATTCTCAGGTTTGGTCTTTTCAAGCTGTCCCAGATTTCCTGGATATTTGTATTATGACTTTTTTGGTTTAAGTATTTTCTTTTACTAATCTATCTATTTTCACTATTGAATCTTCCAGTCCAGAGATTTTCCTTTCTATCTCTTGCATTCTGTTGGTTATGCTTGTATCTGTAGTTCCAGTTCATTTATTCAAGCTTTCTACTTCCAGCTTTGTCTTGGTTTGTGTCATTTTTACTGCTTTTATTTCAATTTTTAATTCCTGGAATATTTCTTTCACCTGCTTGTTTTCCTTTTCTTGGTTTTATTTATTTTCTTTCAAGGATTTATTCAACTCTTCCAATTTTTTATTTGTACTGTCTGCTATTTCTTTAAGGAAGTTTTTTTTTATGCTCTTTTAAATCTTCATAAAGTTGTTTTTAACGTCATTTCCTTCCATTTCCTCTTCATTGTCATGTTCCAATCTTGATGTTGTAGAACCACCAGCTTCTTCTTGTGGTGTCTTGTTCTTCTTAATATTGTTGTATGTATTCTTTCACTGGCATCCTCCCATTGCTTCCTCGTTCACTCTTAGTCAGCTCTTGGTCAGCTCTTAATCAGTTGTGATCCGGGGGCTGAGTGTTTGCAATAATTCCATGGGCTGCTCTTATTCGTCTCTTAGTTGGCTGTAGGTCAAGGAGCTGTGTGTCCTCAGGTGTCACATGAGTTGTTCTTGGTAGAGTCTTTGTTGGCTCTTAGTAGGCTCTTAGCTCTTAGTCAGCACTGAACTTCAGTTTCTGTTTACAACTATCTTCTTTTGATAGATGTGTATTTGACAACTTGACTTTTCTCTTTGTAAATTCTAGGGAAAGGAGCATGGTACTACTTAGGTATTCCGTTTTTGTTTAAACATTTATCGTTTATTTTTTGTATGTTTATTTTATTTTTTCTATAAAAAGTATTTTTATCCATGTATCATCCTGCTATTCCTCCCTTCCCTCCTCCAAATCCCTCACAGTTAGCCTTCAGTCTCTCCCTTCCCCATCTCCTGATCCCATACCCCAAAAGGCAATAAATCCCAAGGTGCATCAACTCAACATGGTGCATCAACTCCAAACAAGTTTGATTTCCTCATCCTAATATCAAGGTAGTCCTGATACATACATACATACATACATACATACATACATACATACATACATACACACACACACACACACACACACACACACACACACACACACACACACACACACATATATATATATATATATGAAGGTGCCAGCCCATATATAGGAAGACAGTCTGATCCTTTGAGGTTCCACATACTGTCCATGCTAATAGACAGTTGCCGACCCATGGAGGGATTAGATCCTTTCCCAATATGTTTCCCCAGTGGCTGTTTTTGATTCAATGAGCTCCCCAGAGTTCCATCCAGCTGTCTCTGTGTGGTTTTCCTCATAATCCCTATCCTCTTGTTCATATAGACTCTCTTCCCCAATTCTCATCTGGACCAGGAGCTTGGTGCAGTGCTTAGCCATTGATCTCTGCCTCCACCTCTATTTATTGTTGGATGTAGGTTCTGTTATGACACTTAGGGTGGCTATTCATTTGATTATAGGGAAATCCTGCTTAGGCACCCCTTCCACTATTGGTTGAAATCCTAGCCAATGATATTCTGTGAGTTCTTAGAGGTTTCCCTAATACCTGGTCTTTTTCCAAATCCACATTGGTTTCCTCTATCAAGATATCCATCTCTTTTTTTCTTCCTCTCTGTTGTTTCTCTCACTCAGGCATTTCCTTCTTCATGATTTATTCCTACCTCTTCTTTGTTGCAACCCATTATAATCCCAATTTGCTAAGGTTATTGTCTCTATTTTCTCTTCTTAGGGAGCTGTTTGGATGTCTCTCTTAAATTCCTTCCGATCCCAAGCTGCTGTTCATGAGTTGCAGTTTTACATTTGGGTATTCTTTGTTTTTTGTCTAAAGTCCACTTATGAGTAGGAACTTCCAGTGCCAATCTTTCCGGGCTTGGGATACCTTGCATAGGAGGATATTCTCCAAATTCATCCATTTGCCTGCAAATTTTAGGATGTCTTTTTTTCTTTTTTTTTTACTGCTGAGTAGTACTCCATTGTGTAGATGTACCACAGTTTGTCAATCCATTCTTTAGTTGAGAGGCATCTAGATTATTTTCAGGTTCTTGATATTATGAATAATGCTGCTATGAACATAATTGAGCTAATACCTTTGGGGTAAAAAATGTACATCCTTTAGGCATATGGCCAATAGTGGTATTGCTGGATCCTTACCCAGTTTTCTGAGGAACTGCCATACTGATGTAGTGTGGCTATATAAGTTTACACTATCACCAACAATGGAGGAGTACTACCCTTGCTCCACATCCTCTTCAGCATAGTCTGTCTCTGTGTTTTGAATCTTAGCCATTTTGAGAAGTGTAAGGTAAGATCTCAAAGTTGTTCTGATTTGCATTTCTCTGATGGCAAATGATATTGAGCAATTTTTAAAGTGCCTTTCAACCATTTATGTTTCTTCTGTTGAGAATTCCCTCTTTAGATCTGAATTCCATTTTTCAATTGTGTTACTTAGGTTTTTGGGCTTTAGTTTCTTGAGTTCTCTATATATTTTAGAGATCAGCCCTCTTTCAGATGTAGGGTTGGTGGAGACCTTTTCCCATTCTGTAGGCTGTTGTTTTGTCTTATTGACTGTGTCCTTTGCCTTACAGAAGCTTCTCAGTTTCAGGAGGTCCCACTTATTGATTGCTGTTTTTAGTGTCTGTGCTACTGGTGTTATCTTTAGGAAGTGGTCACCTCTTCCAGTGTGTTGGAGGGTATTTCCCACTTTCTTTTCTTAGGGGTAAGTAGCAAATGTGTATTCTAGGTGTTCATCTGTCTAAAAATAGTGAATATACCATAGCTTGACTTTCTGTTTTTATTGACTTTAGAAGCTGAAATTAAGAACAGTCTGACTAAGAAAAGGTCACAGCTTACTGTGATGATTAGTGAAATATGATCACATCTGCCATACTATTGTCTGGACTGTGATTGACTTGTGTTTCCACTATTATCAGTGCTTTCTTGCAGGTTCCTCTCATGACTTTATTGTCCTTTAAAAATATATCTGAGGCTTGGAGGTGGCTCACCATATAAAAGTGCTAAAAGTGCTTACTTTGTAAGCATGAAGATCAGGGTTTGAATACCAAATACCCACAAAATTCTGGGCAGAATGCATTTTCATGTAAGCCCAACATGGGGATATGGAGACTGCAAAATACAGAGACATCTTTCTAGTCAGGCAGTTTTTCTGGAATGGAAAGCTCCTTGTTCAAATAGAAGTCCTATAGAGATACTAAAGGCAACAAAAGCATAGAGTATTAGACAAAGACACCTGGTGTACTTCTCTGGCCTCTGTATGTATTTGTGCCTTGATGCATGCACCTAAATCCTTATGTGTAAGTAACAAACATGCAAGTGCACACACACACACACACACACACACACACACACACACACACACACACGCTAGTTGACTATTCTATAAGATTTAAAGCCATTGACTTGCTTGATCTCTGTGAATAATGGATAAGCCAAAATCCAGCATTCAAGGGAACACTTTTGATGATGGAAATTCTTTGCATTTATATGGTCTTTCACAGTATTTCACAATTGCAATTAGTCACATGTGGCAATTACTAATTGAGCATTGAAAATATAGTAAATTTGGGGCTTCATTCCCAGTTACATAAACAAATAAGTAAACAGATAAGTAAATGTGTGTATGTAATTAACATTTGAATGTTACTATTGATTACTAAACTTGGAAAGATTTAGAATTGTCTATGAGATAAGCTTCAGAGCCTGACTGTGAGTGATTTTGTCTTGACTAGCTTAACAATGGTGGTAACCAATCTTTCTCTTTGGATTCCATACTGAATAATAAGGGAAGGCAGACTAAATATGAACATTAATCTGTTCTCTGCTTCCTGATGTGTACTAAATACTTAAAGCACTACTGCTTAGCTTCCCTCCAAAATAGAACATGCCCTGGACTTGTGAGCCAAAGAAAACTCTTCTTTTTGAAGTTTCTTTTATCAGGACATTTTAGCACAGTAACAGGAGTAAGCAACACTATCTGACAAGCTACAACTTTGTTTTAGCTTTAACAGCTACCTACATGTCACCAGTGGCTACCACACAGAAATATTCTAAGTACATGTATATATTCTGAATAGTGTCGTTTGATATTTGTATAAAATTTAGTATGGGAGGTATAGTTTCTTATGAGAGTTCTTGCCAAGAATATCTCCAGATCACGTTAACATTTTTATTTTGTTAAAAGTTAATCTAAGTACATTTATTAATATGTGCCTGATTTTTTAAGGCAGAAAAAGTTATATTCTAGAAGGGTAAATATAACAATCACTTTTAGGGGTTTGTATTAAAAATAATAAAATTAATAACAGTATGTGTGGGAATGTCGTTTACCATTAAAATTTATCATGAACAAGACCAGATAGACTATTATTTCAAAACATGAGGAACTGTAGCAATACTGCCAAGTCATCTATGTTCTCTTGACTTTGCTCAAAGAAAGAGAGAGAAAGCAGGATGAAGGAAGCCAGATACTACTGAGCAGTCACCGACAACTGCCTGCTCAAGGAATGTCTGATTACCCCCACTTTCTTACTCTCTTGCTGGTTCTGACCTAGCCATACAGGACCCACTCTCCTTGGTACAGAATATAAAACTTTTCTTTTTCATTTAGACTAGATGCTTTTGCTGAACTCTTGTCTACTCTTGAAAATTGAGGCACAGTTCTTTGCATCCAGGTTAGGCCAGGTCTTGTGCTTCAAATTCAGTATTATGCCTGAGAATTTCCTTGCTGAAGTTAATGAAATGTGACTGGATAGAAAGAAGAGATTGTAGGACAAGGTCAAAATATACTAAAATGTTCACTCAGATCAATATTTGATTTCTAATTGGCAGTATCATTTTCTCTGTCAGACTACATGAAATGGTACTTGAAGACCATCCCACTTCCACAATCTCCCAGCATTTCATCCTTAGGCCACAACAAAGTTTGCTTTTTCTTCTCTTCATAAAATTATTACTTGACCATAATTGATCTCAAAGCTCTAGTCGTGCATCAGGAGAGATGGTTCAATAGTTATGAGCACTGGATATTCTTCCCCCAAATCCTGGGTTTGATCTCTAGAACCCACTTTTGGTTTACAGTCATCTGTAATTTCAGTACTAGGGAATCTGACCTCTCTACAGATAACAGACATACACATTGTGCACAGACATGTATGTAAAGCATCTATACTACACACATAAAATAAAAGTTTTTGAAAATCTGTGCAGAAAATATTTCTCTTGATAAACCTATTTTCTTTATATTAACATAATTTTCTATCTATTCATTGGTAATTTCACATCATCACTCTAATCCCACCAATTTTTCAATCCCTCCATAGCCTCCCTTCACCCTAGCTGCATCCTCCCCCAAAGTAAAACTTAAAAAATAATAATAAAAATAAAAAATACAAATAAGAATATTAATTTAAAAACTGACAAAAAAGAAAAAACACACTAAAACCAAAAAATCAACAAACAAAAAGAAACATGTTTGCTTCTCCATCTTTTCTGCCTCTCCATTATCTCATAATTCCTCTCAGTGGCATTCCTAACTGCAGTGTTTCATGTAGTGAACCATTATGTCCAAACATCTGTACTTGCAAATATTTGTTTTGTAACTTGTTGGTCAGGTTCAAGACCCCTGGCTTCTGGTACACCATCATCATTGGTCTCTCACTGAATCTCCTCTCAGTTTGCCTGATGTTGCCCCGCTCATGGAGATCCTGATGCAAGACCAGTCCCTTTAAATGTTCTAGTAGGTCATAGATGGGGTAGATGTTGGGGAGTTTCCACTAAAAGCCCAGGGTCATAGATCGGTTGGGTGGTCTGAGCCTCTGGAACCAACCCCCTCAGGTGAGAGGTGGACCAAGCTCTCCCATTCCCATAGTGAGGGGGGCAGGTTACCTGAGGGCAGGGGCCAGCTCTTCTATGGGATAGAGGGTGGCTTTCCCAAGGCCAGTGAGTGGCAAAGCCTTCCTACTTCAACACCTGGTTTAACACATGGATAAACCTATTTCTTAAAAAAAATAATTATCAATTGGCAAGCTAGTGATGGTCCATTAAACTTCTTTTCACTGGACAAGTATAGACTGGCTTCCCCTTTCTTTCTTAGTAAGTTCTGTGCTTCAGTGTAAGAGTTAGTTAACATGCTTCAATCTCTGCATTTGAGTCATTGCTCTTAGTTCTCTAGATTCCCCAAGCATCTTTCCTGCTTCCAAGAGACCATCAATTTAACCTACTTTGTTGCCTAAACACAGCTCACCTTCTTGGATTCCCACTGTTCTATTTTATCTATCTGATCTCTCACTTCCAACACCTCATACCTGAGAGTGAGGACATAAAATTATATTGGTTTGTATTTTAAATAACAATATCTCAAATGCACGAGGTTTAAGCAAAACACTACATTTCTTCAAAGTACACTGAACAAAGAAGAATAATAATAAGGTGGGAAATCCAAGTGAGCTACAACATAAATAAAGGCCTGGGATCTTGTCTTTGTCTCTATTTTAATATCATTGCTCATTTCAGTCGTAGATAATTATTTATTGTGGAAAAACATTGTTAACAACTCAAATTAGATTTTTTTTTTTTCTTGCATCACACAAGAGCCTATGTACTGGGAAAGGCCCTGACTGATCCAAATTGGTTTTAGCCCTTCTCAACAGTAGTTGCCTTTTCCACACTTCTACTCCTAGAACTTCAACTTTGCTCTCCTCCAAGTGACCACAAGAGGCTGTGATGCACATTGGAACTAGATCATAGTTTAGTTCTAACTAGTAGATTAAAGTTTTGTATAGTTTTTAGAGCTAGTCATTAAGAAAACAAAAAGTTTAAAAAGCAGATAGTAGGAAAGAACTACAGAGTCTATGTAACATTTAAACTCATCAACTGGAACCTAGTGTAGATTAAAGACTGTATCAGCAAACCTGGTGCCTAAGTGGATAACCAGCAGGGTATTCAGACTGGAAGACAGACTAGATAGGAAGAAGGAAACCCTAGAGGAAGTCTCCGAGTTGTAACTTCTGATTATAAGCCTACCTTTTTGTATCCTATATGTTCTGTACTTAAATTCTAGTTTGTTTGCCAAACCACAGCTGTTCAACTACAGATGCCTTTCGAAAGATGAGATAAAGTGAATAAGATAAAGCCAAGGAAATTACAAAGAGAGAAAACAGAGGTGTTTTCACAAGAGACGATTGCAAAACTGGTTTGGGCCACACAGTTTTGCAGTATGCTCAGTTTCCAGGGTAGATTTAGCAAAAGTAGCTTGTAGCACGGGGACAGATTAACAAACCAGGACAGACTTAATTCCCTCCTGAAGTAGAAAAGTCTGTGAAGTACATGATGCTCATTGCTAATGCGCAAGCCACTAAAGCATTAGTCGATTCACCTTTAGAGCTTTGTATTTCATGATGTCATGTTTTTATCAACTTATTTTTTATTATTTAAAACAACTTTTAAATTTAAATATAGTTGGATCATATTTCCCCTCCCCCAAGATGTCCGAGCTCTCCTCTCCTCTCTCCCTACCCAACTTTATATTCCTTCTACAAAACAAACCAAAACCCAATAAAACATCAAATCCCCAAAGTCTAGAAATCATTATAAAACCTCACATAAAAAGAAGAAAAACTGCAACCACAGATACACAAGGAAAGTAAAACAAAAACAAAACAAAAGCAAATAAACAAAAGCCTGTGGAGTCCATTATTTGTTGCTCAATTACTCCTTAAACATGAAGTATCTCCTCGAATAATTGATATACTCAGTGCCCTTCCATTGGAGAAAGCTGATTTTACATGTGTCAAAGATTTAAAATAACAACAACAATAATAAAAGACTAACATTTTAAGTCAAGGGCACAGTGGGCAAAGTTCTTGTTGTGCAGACATGAGGACCTGAGGTCAATCCCTTTATTCAATGTAAAAAGTACAGTTTGATAGTGAACACTTTTGACTCTAGGGCTGGGGACACAGATTGGTGAATCCCTGGAGTTTTCTGGATAGTTAGTCTCATTTAAAATGAAAATTCTAGATAATGACAGAGAACACAGTCTCAGAAACCAAGGTGGACCTCTTGATTCTACATGCTCATGTGTACATGCATGCTTGTGCAAAGATGTACAGAGAGAGGGGGGGAAGGGGAGAGAATGATTCTATTATACTAGCTTAATGTTCCCTGACTTGAGAGGAGAAACAGAACAATGATGTAGGTTGGTCAGTTTGAGAGATCTAATTGAGAGATGTATGAGAGCCAGTTAACTAGAGACCACAGTCCTGGAGTCAATGAGGTAAATGTCACAGTGCAATGGCTCCCTGACTTCTATATCCGGAGCTGTAAAGTTAAGTTAAATAGCTCCTCTATAAACAGAAAAAGACAGGAGGTTCTCCACTGTGACTGTGTAAGAATCACTAGAGCAGTTCAAAACCAAATGTGAATGACAAGGCCCACTGCAGGCCATCTTTATCAGAATCTGTAGGGTGACATGTTTGCATAGTTATTTCAAAAACACTCCCTAGTTGATACAAATGTGAAGCTGGTGATGAGAATCACAGACAGAGAGATGAAAAATAATCATGAATTCTGCCATCTAGCCATCAAGAATTTTGAGTTATTATTCACACTCAGGGCATTTCAATGTAACCATCACATTTCTCTGTTTTCTCAGCTTGGAAATGAAAGAATGAAAACTAAAATGTCCATGTATTTTTCTAGCTATATAACTGTTCAAATATGTTCTGGAAACTTGTATGTAAATAAAACTTTATGTAAATATCTCCAATATAGTTAAATTTCATAATGAATCTCGTAGGAATGCAGATAGTATAGATATTATGTGTGTAAAGTGCTTTTATTAAATATAGGTCAAGTACAGGATCTGCTAGTTTAATTTGTGTGTGTATGGTGAATACATGTTCCCACATATGTGCATACAGTTTTATGTTTACATGTGTGCACATGTATACATACATATATGCATACATAAAAGCACACATATATACACATATAAGGATCGGAGGGTTACCAGTTGCTTTTTTCAATACTTCTTCTGCTAATTTGTATGTGTTTATGGTGAGTGTACACTCTACACTCTATACAGAGAGAATTATGGAAGCCTGAGGTTGATGTAAAGAGCCTTCCTTGATTCATTTCATCTTATGTCTTAGTTAGGGATTCTACTGTGAAAAGACATTATGACCATAGCAACTCTTAGAAAGAAAAACATTTAATTGAAATGATGGCTTATAGTTATTAGCACTTTGGTAGCTGGGAATATGGTGGTATGCAGAAGACAAGGTGATGGAGAATTCTACACTTTGAGGAAATTAATTAAGACACTGGGTCCTATCTTGAGCATAGGACCCCCTAAGCCCATCCCCACAGTGGCATACTTCCTCCACCAAGTCTATACCTTCTTCAAGAAAGCCATACTTTCTAATAGTGCTACTTCCTTTGGTGTCATTTCCTTTCAAATCACCACACTTTGTTATTTGAGGCAAGGATTCTTAATCAAATTCAGAACTGGTCAGTATGTCTAAGTGCTATTAGCCAACTTGCCTCAAGATCTTTGAGTTCTAGAGCTGAAATTACAGGTAAGTCATCACTTTCACATCATTTTTTGCTTGAGTTATGAGCATTAGATCTTGTGTCCTTTGCTTTTACAGCAACCCATTTAACCACTGAGCAAGGTTGCCATTCTTCTGCTATACCTTTTGAGACAGGCTCATTCATGTTCTCTGAGGCGCACAGATTCCACGAGATTCACTGACATGTAAGCTTGAGAGATCCTTTGTGTCTGCCTTCTTAGTACTGGGATTATAGGAGCATATCATCATGCCTAAGTTTTTAGGTGTGTGCTGGGAATCCAAGTTCAGCTCCTCATGCTGATAATCAAGCACCTTAGCTACTAAACAGACTCTACATACCAAATTCAAGAACTAAATTATTTAATGTGCTCCTGATAGAAATATCCAGCCTATGAGACTTTCTCTGGATGCATTTGTCACATTAGAGGGAGAATTTAACACTGGGTCTTCCAGCCTGCCTCTATCCATATAATTGATCCTCTATGTCTAGTTTAAAATATGGACTTATCATGATGTTTTCCTGGGATGCCAGAATAATGTCTCATTTCTCAAAGATGATTTTTTTTCATGGGTGAAACCAACATGTCACTATTGCCTGAGCATAGCTTTAAACAGTAAGATACTAGACTGAAGTTTGCATTGCTAAAAATAATTTCTTATTCTCTCAGTTTTGTTTTTATAGCTCATTTGTGACTTAATTTAATTATATCATTTAAAAATATTATATATTTTTTTCTGCTGAGGAAACTAAGAACCTGAAAGTTTTACTTAAATCAGCAGTTCTCAACCTATGGGCTCATGTTTGGGGGTTGAATGAGCCTTTCACAAGACCATGAGAAAACATATGTATTTACATTATGATTCAATAACAGTAGAAAAATTACAGTTATGAAATAGTAACAAAATAATTTTATGGTTTTGGGGTTACCACAACATGAGGAACTGTATTAAAAGGTCCCAGCATTAGGAAAATTGAGAATTACCAGTCTAGACTGAATGACAAATAAGTGTATAAATTAATGTCAGAACTGTTCTGTTCCAAAGTTTGTGGCAGCTTCCAAGTGTTCAGTAAACCCAATAAAGGCCTGCAGGAGGCCATGATTGACAGGTTACAAGGCTTGATCTCATTGGGATTCTTTTTAAGGAACTTAGAAGAACTTTGTTACAGACTTTTCTACAAGCTCTTAGGAGAGCTTTGCTAGAGACTGAGATCTCAGGAGTATAGGAGTCCCAGGTTTATGTTGTTACATTGGGAAAAAGAAGGATTTTTCATGTTATTTCAAAGAAACATTGAGTAAAATGAAGAAACAATGAGCTACCAAAGTCCTTTTCAAATCCAGCACTACTTGTTACTATGAATTGTAAAAGATCTTGTTTCCTTCTTTGGAGCTTTGCAAAAGTACACATATTGGATGGTGAGGTGAAGATGTGAATAGCACAGAAAGTAGCAACACACATGTTGTTTCCACTCTAGAACTGGAGTCAGACTCATTTCAAAGGGCATCATCCGTGTGTAGGAAGAACTTGAGCTGATGTATATTAATCCAAGATGGACACAGTCTCCCTTCCTAAGCTCAAACTAAGGGACTTCAAGTGAGAGGGTGACTTTCTTGCACTATAAATAGTCACCATTGGCATCATAGTGAAACTGTTTGCAGATACTGAAAAGGTTATTCAAAGAGAAATGTGTAGAGGTACATTGATTAATCAAGGTAACCTACATTACTTCTTTAGTTAAGCAAAGCAGACTTACAGAGTCAAAGGCTTGCTGCAGAAGGTCAACATTTGTGCATTTGTAAAATATTTGAAATTCAAGGATTTAATTAAGTCATTTTTTTTCTCCCTCTTAGACACATAGTGTTTCATTATGGCAGGCTTATGAGATTGTGGGATTTCTAAAAATTAAACTCATCTAATTCTTTCACTTGGAATTAATTTTCCTCAGTGTAGAACTGTTCAACATAGTTCTGTTGCAGTTGTGATATTTAAATAACTACCATAGCAGACTTTATTTATTTATTTTTGGTGCTGCAAAATTTTGCTAAATTTCTCATAGCACCCTAAGACAATGATTTAGACACATGAGTCATATATTTACAAGATGCTAGTTTTTGTTTTCTATTGAAAGTTATCCTCAAATTATTTTTTAAAAAAGCATATGCCTATATAATAAGTCACTCTCCAAAGCTTAATTGTTTACAACGAAGACTCCAGGTGATTTAGAAGATATATTGTTTTACTGGTTGAAAATATTAAGCAGTTCCCAGAACACTCAAATTCAATTTGGTTTGACTAGTTCATTATAGTTTTTCATTTAAGCACAGATAAGAATCTTGAGAATAATGATTCCAGCCCCTAAGCTTCTTTCCAAATTTAGGTCACGTAATTAGTGTGGTAATATAGGAGAAACTGGTAATTACAGTGGTAAATGTCCATTGGTTTGAATCTTCCTTGGAGAAAGGATGACTAACTGTTTGCCAGCACTGGAATAACTGTTGAAAGCAAGATTTTAACTTCAACTCATGTATTTTCAAAATCTGACATTTTCTGCTTGTATAAATATATCATACCTGTTTCACACATCCCAGCAGAAGTGGCACTTGAGTTAAATGCTACTTGTGTTTCTCTTGGATGAAAATCAGAAGCCTGTGTAATCTGGTATGAAGCTGTAACACACTGCTAAATTATATTTCCTTGGGAAAACCAGGGAAGATATTCTCAGACTGTTTCAGTGAGAGCCTGCTCCATAAGCTTGTGTTCTGCTGAGCCTGCAGTTGGCCAAACCACTGTGGATCTGATTAACTCTGTGTCTTTCTTCATTTATCACCCAATTTAGAAACCATATTCAAATGAAATTAATGAGAGCACATGCTGGAAATTGCCATGCTTCCTTAGAGATGTTACCTCGATCCCCTACAGAAACAAACATATACATTATCTTTCTTTTTGACAGGAAGAATTTCTTCTCCACTCATTTTTTTGGATTGATTAAAATAATTTATGTGTTATCTTTTTGAAAGTTATTGAAAATAATGGTAAATTTTAGCAAGCAAGCAAACACACACACACACACACACACACACACACACACACACACACACACACATCAGATACTCTTCCTTATATAGTAAACATTTTAGTTTCCATACTTACTATCTCAACTCTGGGCAGTGGTCAGTTCTCTGAGTAAATATTTCTTAGGGAATAATATTTTGAAGATAACAAATTGAATTTACTGTATCACATATGTATGCATATTTCCCTTGAAATATCAAAATCTTTTGTTCTTGCTGACACACTTGGGACTGAATAGGTATAAATGGCATTCACCCATTGTCGGGGATTGCATCAGCCTTGTCTTCTTGCATGAAGTGTTTCCACAGTCAGCTAAATTAAAATGGTTGACTAGTACACATGTATCTATGATTGTAAGAATGTTCCATATTACCTATAACTCAGATTCAGAGGTGAATGCCAATGCAATATAGGATGTAAATTTATTTGTGGTAAGAAATATTTCTATTCCTTATTTAAAACAGAAAAATTAAATCTACAAATAAATTTCTACTAAATCCATGGGCAAGGGTTTTCATTAGGAGCAGGCTGAATTTTATTCAGAAGTAGTGCTGTGAAACACAAGGTTATGATTTAGTTAGGGATTTTCTCCAGAGAGCCAATACAAAATTATCCTTGTTTCATTCCTTTTAGTCTGAACTATCTTCAGAGGATATTTTTTCCAGGGCTCTACTCATGATGGATCCTTGATGAGGCACATAAAGAACTGATGTAGGTAGACTGATCAGACAGATGCCATCAATAAATGCCGTCACAAAAATACTTGCCTGTCACAAGTTAATTTGATGTAGTATTTTCTGTCATGAGAGTGGATTAATTTTGCCCATTTTCTCCTCTTGTCGTAATTCTTGTCATGTGAATAAGAATGTATTATAAAGAAGAAGACACCAGACATTATAATCCTGTGATAACTCATTTTTGTGACAAAGAATATAATGAGACCAGACAATAGTGCAAATTCATCATATTCTTTCTGTGAACTTAATATTGACTTCCTGGCTTCTCTTCATGATTTGAAAGGCATGTCACTTATGGTTTGCTACCAACAAAATGATTGAAAGGACCACTATTGAAAGGGTGAGGTTGATTACAAAGTCTTTTCCACAGGGACATAATAAATCCATTTTGATTTTCCATCTTCTCTAGCTGGAACACACACTTAGTGTATTTCTGTGATTTCATCTTAATGAATAAAAACTCATGAATTTGGTAAATTATCCAGGACGTGTTACAAACTGGGATACAGAACAGCATTTGTTATTGATGAAAAAGTGAAATTTTAAAAATAAATTACTGTTCTTATTCATAAAGGAAACATGCTTTTACAATGAAGAGTCCATCCAAAATGGTCCCTGTGGTTTGTGCTGGTGGTGAGGACTAGATAATCATGGCTTATGGCTGTAGCCAAGCCAGATGTGCCTCTCAAAACAACTCCCTGTGAAGAGATGGGCTTTTATTTGCTCTCCATTCATATTGCCTCCGTCCCAGCTTCATGGACATGCTTTTATTTCCTTTTTTTCATATGGGAACAGAGAAAGAAAAAAATCACCTTCAAGCAATAACTCTATTTAAGAAAATATATTCTCATGCAAACTGGAGAGTAAAGGCAAACTTGGTAGATAGCATTGGAACTGGAATTACATTACAGATATTGTCTAAATAACATATTTAATGATCTGCTCATAGTTACCATGTTCAGTGAATATGAGAATATATCTATATATTAAACCACCAAGCCTACAGTGTACTAGAAGAGCTGTTAGGTTCTGAGTCTGTCTTTCTTATCTAACTTTTTATCTCATAGTCCATATACATATAAATTTGATAATTTAATGCATACATACAATGTAATATGAACATATCCCTTCTTCTGGTGTCCCTGTGTCAGCTCCTTCACATGCCTGTTGATTTTCTTCTTACCAATTAACTGGCCTTGTGCTGTCAGCTTTATTTGGCCATTCAGGTCTTCTGTAGGTGACTACAACTGCTGCATATTAATGATCCATGAGCCACAGCATGCCCAGAAAACAGCACTTTATAGGACTCCTCCCATAATCTGTTATGTGTTGAATATTTTGTGATATTTCTTGGACCTTAGAGGTTTTGATATAGACGTACTATTTAGAGCTGAACACTCAGCAGCCACTTTTCCTAGCAATTTGAAAAGTTAGCAGTCTTGAATTAACTGCTATCAATGACACCAAGCTGTTGGTATAAATATAAATATTTAGAAGTCAGTTTGTTTTATACCCAGTTATCTACACATCAGGAGTAAGTTCTCCCTACCCAACCTGTGGCATTGCAGCTGTCTTTTTGTACATGTTTATACTATGAGGCATGCATTTCTTTCTGTAGATTCAGCCTCAAGTACAAAAAGAAACTGAATGGTTAACTGATCCCATCACAGTTAACACACAATCTGGCAGCTTCAGGACCCTTCGCCTGATATGTGTGTATTTTAGTACTCATAGTCCACTGCTAGGTAAGTTCACTGATACCTTTTCTTCTCTCACAGCCTACCTACCTAGCGCTTTTGAAAACTATGAATGATTTTATTGTGTGTCATATCCCAAGTACGTGATCATCACCAATTGGGTTTTACTATATAGTTTTTTTAAAATTAATTTAAATATTTTTTTATTCTATCATATATTACATGTCAATCACAGTTTCCCCTCCCTCAGCTTTTCCAAGTACTTTTGGGTAACCAAGCATGTCAGCAATAGCCTGAATTGTTTTGGGGAATCCTCTGAGTGCTTCCTGACCAATAACTCACATGAAGATTTTATTTAAAAGCTACAGCTTCTGAATATAGCCTTATCCATTTATCTGATACTTCTACTCAAACTTAGAATTAATTACAGACTTTAGCTACTGTATGAACATGGGTTCCTGCACATCTTCTTCTATATCCTAAGTTCTGGTTATCACTTCCTGCAGCCCCACCACCTACCATCATACTCTATTTAACCTTCCTAAATCTCCTATTCCCCTTCTCTACCTTCATATAACATGTGCTTAACATTCAGTCCCTGAAAGCCCCAGTTCTAAACCCTCAGGGCTCTGGCTTTTCTGTCTGGCCTCTGTGGACACCCACTCGAACATAAGCCAAAAGTATATTTAAAGCTAGGATACTCACATGAGGGGTAACATGGCATTTGTCTTCCTGGGCCTGTTATCTCACGTGGCATCATGTGTTCCATTTGCTCATATTGTCTTGCAAAGTTAATATTTACAGCTTCCTTTAGTCTTAGTTATATCAACTAAGTATTAGACATTTAATTGTAGTCTCCTTGCCTCTTCACATATTTATAAAGCCTACACTTATATTACAATCATATATTTGTTTTATTTGATATTATCAGATTTAAATGAATGTTACAAAAAATTGAATGATTTTACTTGAGATTACATATGTGTGTGTATGTATATGCATATACATACACACATATATATATATTTTAACAAGAACCTGTAACATAGGTCTGCGTCAACCTCTCTGGTTTGTTGTTTGTTTCTTTAATTGCAATCACCTGTAGTAAAACTATAGAAAGTATTCTTTCTCTAGGGAATAGGCTCCAAGAAATCAGTTCATGCACTAGGAATAAAACTTGCTTCTTGGAGCCCATTCCTTACAGAGGAACTCTTCACTCAGCCTTGATACTGGGGGGAGGGGCTTTATACTACCTCAACTGGGTATTGCAGACCACAGTGACTCACTTCCTTACCTTCTCTGAAGAATGTACGGTGACATGGGGTGGGGGAAAGCTGAGGAAGAACTGGGAAGAGGGGTGGGAGGGGGAACAGTCGTGAATATGTTTGAAAATGTTTTTATGCCAGACCTAATTGACTAACCTTGGGAGTTCTTGCCCTCTCTTTGGAATGGGGTGGGGTTATTCTTGGTGGGGGAGGACTGAGAGAAGGGAGGGAGAGGAGGCAGTGGTGAGTGTGTGAAAATATTCCATAAGTTAAAAAATGATAAAAGAAGAAAATAAATAAATAAAAATGGAGAAAACAATTTTTTTTCCTCCTAAAAACCCCGAGATTCTATTCTGGTGTTGGAATTGGAGCATTTGTAGACTCCTATGACATGGAGCATAAAGAGCCTTTACTTGGCTGAGCATGGGTGATGGTCCTCTCTCTAGTTCCTTGAAAGTTCAACAGCTTCCTGAGAACAAAGGCCCAGTGTATAACAATGAGGTTTTTTTGGTTTTGGGCAGCCAGAGGTCTAGAGTCACAGACCTGTTGTTGTCTTAGACCCTTTAGCTGCCTGCAGCTGATCAGCCCTTAGAAACGACTCAGACGTTTACATTAAGTTTATGTTGTTTGGCCTGTGGCTCAGACACATTGTTAGCTAGTTTTTTATCTTAACTTATTTTTATTAATTTGTCTGCCACGTGGCCTGTGGCTCACCTGTGTTTTTTATATGTTGTTTTTTGGGGCTTTTGGCTCGGTCTGTCTTTGACTTTGCCTTTTTTTAAAATCTGTTTTCATTTTTTATTTATTTTTTTTATAGTGCCTGTCATGGTCCAAAACAACTCTTTTATTTAAAGATTGATATTTATAGCATATATAAAAACATTTTTATATTACCTTTCTCTTTTTGTCTAATCAAAAAGGAAGGTTTTAATTTTAACATAGCAAAATTATATATAATAAAATAGCTATTAAGCAAGAATTATAGTTATAATATCTAGTTTATTTGTATTTAACAAAATTAAAGAACATACTCTATCATTTACCTTATCTTTATGAATCTAAAGTTTTATATTTAATATACTTTTTAAATGACTAAGAAAAACTATATCTATAACTATCTAATCTTTAACTATATCAAAGACCACAGAAGGATATATTTATCTAAGTAAACCAGAAGTGTAAGCAACTTTTAAATCTAGAAATGACAGAGATGACACTTATCTGCCTGGACAGTCACTCAAAGATTTTTATAAACTTGGGGCATCTATCTTTAGCCTATAGGCCTAGAGGTTTTTTTGTTTTTTGTTTTTTTTTTTTATTTTAGTGAAGCAGGATATTTGTTTTGTCCATTTTTTTTTTTATAATTTATCAGTCTTTTTTGTGTCTTGAAGAATATCTGAAAGGTTTTTTTTTTTGAAAAACAGGAACTTGAAGGACTATCTTGGCTTGTTTTGTCAAAGTTTAGAGGTCACTTTTTTATGGAACTTGCATGTCTAGTTTAAACAGCATGTTGTCAAGCAGTCAATATAAGAGCAAGATTTTGTCTAGTGGTTAACTGTTGCCATAAAGAAAGTGATATCTATATGGAGTTTTTTTGATGCCCATTTTTTTTTTCTTGAAGTAAATTGGTGGTGCCAGGAGCAGACCTGTCTCACTGTGTAGAAAAGTTTAAGTTTTTAAGGCATTTTAAATGCCATGTTTTGTGGGTCTTAGAAGTTTTTGAAGATTACCTATCTAATTGAATTATATTTTTGTATGCCTAAAAATCTAACATGCATTTTTAATTATATATTATAAATTTAAATCAGTTACATAAACATCATATCTTAAACAAGAGTAGAAGAATATATATATATTCTTATATATATATATATATATATATATAGCATAAGAGAATTGACCTTAAATTTGTATTAATAAACCAAAACATGGTACAATCTCTGCCTCTTAACACAGAGTAACACACACATGCTTGAGAAGGATACAGTAGAGGGTGGGACTGATGTTGCATGGGGTTAAGCACATGGGTGTTTCTCTTTATTCATCTCACTGCTTTACCACTTCTAGTGTTATAACTGGCTTAAGTTATTTCACCTGTAAAACTGAAATAATATCTATACGTCCCTCATACCGTTGGAGTACTAATGAGGGTTTTGTACTTAGAGAAATATAATGACCAGGGTAGCATTCCATACACTTTTTGTTATCCATCATAGAATTTTAATTGTGATTATTGTCATTCACATTTGCCTGAAAGGAAAAGTAAGGGAACTTCATAACAATAAATATAATGGGAAACAGGGTAAAAATAGAAACTTTTCTTGTGAGCAATTTTCTTTTTACCTGAACACTTAACAGAAATTTCATTTTCTACTTAGCTATTGGGTAACATGGTGAATATGATCCAGATGTTTAGATACACTAGAGAGGCTTCTGTCACAGAAAACATTAGAAAGGGTTATGTGTAGACAGATTAATTTCCTGTGCTTTTTTGAAAACTCTGAGTATAAATAATTAAACTGTGCTTTCATGACAAGCATAATTATGAAACAATATTGGCTGAAAATTGAAGAATTGTGGAATTAACACAAAATGGCAATAACCAAGTATTTTGCAGTTTACTGACAACCACAAAGCAAATTTATGCCACTCAGACAAAACAGAAGAACAGGTCTCACAGTGAAACTAGACTAGAAGAATCTTCAGAGTTGATGCCAAGTAATCAAAGATGATCACGCAAAACAACAGTAATAGAAGGTTTTTCAGTAGATCCTTTATAATAGACATTAACCTGATGCCCAGATGTGACATCATAATCAACATACCAACTTGAATAATTTCTTTCTGGAATTACCTTCTGGTTTTTGAAATCATACTTTACTCTTCCACAATAGGTAGCTTATATACATTTGTGAATCCCTGAGTCAACAATTTACTACTTTATTTCATCTAAAAAATGTACAAATTAATGTCTAAATTCCTTGTAGAAATCAATAGAACACACAATAAAATATCCACAGGGGTTCTGCCAATTTGGAGTGTAATATTGGACATTAGAAACCAAAATATAAGAAGATGTATAGATGAGATGCAATGAAGTCATCCTGGTGAATAAATTGTGAGGAAAAAGACAACTTTTGCTCAGATTGCAACATTTTACTTATAACTTCAACTAATAGTGTGACATCCATCACTGAACCTTTAGTTAGCTTTTAATGGTGGTTTTACATACCTCATGAGTAAAATAAAATCATGTGTTCTGATTGGTCCACCAACTGGAGCTTTGTGTTAGGAAACAAAGTAGAGAAGATAAGAAAGTACTCAGTGAGGGCTGGAGAGATGGTTCAGATCTCTTTTCAGAGGTCCTAAGTTCAATTCCCAGCAATCACACTGTGGATGACAACCTTCTAGAATGGGATCTGGTGCTTTCTTCTGGCATGCAGACACAACACTGTATACATAATGAATAAATCCTTTAAAAAAGAAAAATAAAGAGAAAGAGAGAAATAAAGAGAAGGAAAAGTACTCAGGAACATGAAGGGTGGAATTAAAGTTTTCTAGACGTGACATGTAGAAGATCAATTTCAAAAACCAAAAACTTGGAGAACAATGAAAGGACAAGAAAATAATCTGAGCCTATGAATAAAAGCAGAGATGGGAACCACAATGTTGGTAGTAAACAGCTTGTTTAATGGAGACTGCTTTTAACTAGATATATGTTGTTTTAATTTCATAGACCAAATTCAAAGGATACAGCATTATAATATTCTCATTTGTACTGCCTATATTAGCAGCATACTTCATATTTATAGAAAAATCATGATTGAGAAAAAATAGAATTGTCCTTAAACAATTTTAAAAGCACATAGAAAGTGACATTTTTGCAATTAAAACTTCCTTAGATTACAAATCATGTACATTTTCATATAGAATATATATTACATTACATACAATACATTATTTGAGACTTTAGGAGGAGTTAGATTATCTTGAATAGGGTGTAGCTCACTGGTAGAATAGTATAGCATACATAAAGTCCTTGATTTTCCCTAGGATTGGGCTAGTATCCCCAATCTGTCTCTCTCCTATTTTTTTTCTCAAATATCACAGCCAGTTTCTTGGCCTTTTCCTGCTCATATTCTATTGGCATGTAACTCACCCTGAATCCAAGTTTCATAGAAAAATAACCCATATAAACACCTAGAAGTTTCACAGGGCACCCTACCTACACCCCTATTGACCATTGGGACTATAGGCCAGTCAGAGCATCACTTTTGTTGCCCAGCTCTCTTCTAAGAGGCTGCTCACACCTGGTTATCTTGCCTGTTACTGCATCACTATGACCCAGCTCTATAATAATACAACCAGATTATGGTTTTATTAGAACTTGTCATTATAATTGGATAACACCTGTTGTGGCTATTACAGTTTGTACTGTGGCTTAGTGTTGTTCTTTTGAAACCTATAATAACCAGAAGTTCTAAACTAACTTTTAAAGAAAATAAATAAATATTGAGATAATTAGTTTGAGAGTAACTATTCTTGGTTATAGTAATTTGAATTCTGTTTTTTAAATTCTGAAGTGAAAATATTTAACTTAGATTCAATGGGTTAAGATAGAGGAAAATGACTTGACCAAACTGAGTCAAGATGCTTTCAAGCAAAGTATAGAAGCAGCATCTGTAATTGGTGAGAATGTAGGCAGTGAGTGGTGAAAAACTCCTGAATCAGATATGGTGTTTTACAGACTTGGTGTTCATAGATTCATAGTCTTAATAATAGATATTATGCATTAGAGTTGGTGTGGGACTAATAAATGTTTTTACTGAAAGTCATATGTGGATCTGTTGAGAATCTCTAATAAGAACCAGAAGGTGAGAAAGCAATGTCTCTTAGTAAATCACTAAGTAGTTGCTGGTACTTCTCTTGAAGTGGCCCCATCAGCTCTTTGGCTCATGGTTTATAAACTTGGTCTCCACTAGCTTTTCTGTTTAGGAAAGTTGTGAAACCTTTATTGGAGAGGGAGGGTTCTGGAGAGAATAATCACTATGGTGAATCTGGTTCTTCATATTCTTTGCTCTTTACTTCTTGAGTTTAGTGTCAGTGTAAACAGCCCCTGATCCTGCACCAAGGCCTTCCTGCCTGATGTCTTTATTCCATGATAGATTATAGTCTCCATGACCGACTGCAGCCTTCTGAAACAATATGCCAAAAGAACTCCTTCTCCTTTAAGTTGCTTTTTTTAGGATATCTCTGTCACAGCAACAGGGAAAAATAGTTAATGAAATAGCTATGTGGCCTTGATACAGAACAGCCATTTCTTTCCAGCTTCTTTGTCGATAAAATTACTATGCACACATCTGCATAAAACTCTGTAGAATATAAATATGTTGGTCCCATATATTGACTACTTAATCTTTCTAACATTTTGTAAGGTATCATTACTGTTTCCATATTTCATAGGAGAGACAAAATATTCAAGGTTCAAAAATAGAATGATAGAGAAGAACAGTATTAAAATTAAGATGAGAAGTCCTGGTATTTATGACACTCAGCCTCGTCTGTCATTGTGCTTCTGACACATTCAGATGCTGTCAGTTCCATTGCATTCAGTTTGATTTGTTTGGCCAATTTAGAGGTGTACAGGGTTATTTTAACTATAAATAAACTCATTCCCAGAAGTTTTTCTAGTTTCATTGATAGTTGAAAAACATTAAAGCAGAGAATTGATCATACTTGGGGCTAGAGTCTTTTGTTTTATTAATCACTGGGCTCTACAGATAAACAGAGGGCTTTTTTGGATAAGGGGCAATGGCAATGGATTGGGTCATCAGAAGTGATTTCGTTCCTAGCAAGAACTTTATAAAGAAGCACCAGCAGATCTTCCTACCAGAGCACACATACTGAGATTAAAGAGAAAGTAGCAGCAACTTTCCCCTTCCTGTCTACTTTCTGGGAAAAAAAAAATGAAAGGGAGGTTGAAAGTTGGGAAGATGGGAGGTGAAAGGCAATCTACAAACATCTGTGTTATTAACCTGAAGTCTATCTGTTCAAAAGCTACTTTCCAGGTGCTAAAACACAGGCCAGAACCTTCTCAGCAGGAGCTATTGTTTCTTCAGCAAGAGGCAGGAAATGCTGTGTGCACAGAGCTTTCCTGTTCACTTCACTGAACAGGCAGTTGGCTCTTGATGAATGACAATAGCAGGCACAGGAACACCCAAGAAAATGTCTCACTATGGAAACTAGAGAATGAGAAAATAAATTATCTCTTTTATCTTAATTAGCATTAACTGCTAACTTGACACAACCTAAAAATCACCTGGTTAAAACAAAGATCTCAACTGATCAATTTTCTTCGTCTTGTTTGTGATATAGTCATGCTTGTGAGGAATTGTCTTGATTGTCAACTGATAAAGGAAAGTCCATCCCTACTGTGGGTGGTACCATTCCTAGGCATGTGGTCCAAGGGCTGTATAAATAGCCAGCGAAACTTGAACCTGTGAATCAGCCAACAAGTAGACCCAACTCCAAGGATCTTTCTAGATTCCTTTGACTGTGCATGAGCTCTCCATTTAGAGCTAATTGCTGTGTGGAATAAACCAACAGTTCTTCCTTTTAGTTTCTCACCTTGAGTTCTTTCCCTGAATTATATCAATGATGAACTATGACCTAGAAGTGTAAAAATAAAATAAATCCTTTCATCCTCTAAGTTGTTTTAGGTCAGTGTTTTATCATAACTACAGAAAGAAAACTAGATGGAGCTCCACCTAAGAGTTGTGTTTGAGTTTTCCATCTCCAATACAAGCCCCTGCAACAGATAGAAAACTCAAACACATCTTAGAGACTGCTCAGAATGGAGGAAGCAAAAGAGTGGGTTTCTTCTGTCTTCTTGCTATGGTTCTCAAAAAACACATTTCAGTATTTAGCTCTTTCTATTTATTGAAAGATTTTTGCCTTATTCACATATTATATTTCTCTTTTCAGAGCCCTGCTTGAGGAACCCCTCCCCCCATTGTGACTGGAGATTTTAGATTCTTCCATTATATTCATACTCCCTCCTACAACTGGCATGCATTATTCTAAAATGATGGAGAAAATCCCATGTCTTTGGCAGACAGAAATAGAGGAGCCATATTTCTGGCATATTAGTAAGTTAAGACAAGTCTAGCAGCTGTGATGTTTTATTTTTGAGAGTAAAAGAGCATAGAATTTGAAGGTATGGAGAGTAAACCAGTTTTCAGCAAAATTGGCACCATAATAAGCACACACATTCAAAACTCACTGAATGACACTTGCTAGAGAGAGCTCTGTGGTAACCTAGGAAATAAGAATTTAGAGTGTCAGGCAACAGAGGAAATCAAATTATTGTCAACTATTGGAACACTGTTTCAGAAAATATATAATACTGTCAGTGACAGACATTTAAGAAGCCATGCTTCTAAGCAAGTATATTGCTTTCTTACTTCCCTGACCATTTTTATTTTTAATCATAGCTATAAGATTCTCCTATTTCTGTACTCACTTTTAATATAATAGACTTGATTGCTGTAGCATGGGGTTCATAATCAGGACTCATAGACAGCATATCTGTGAGCAAGCCAAATTTATGCAACCGAATCCTTACGGAGAAAGCTGTTTTGGTGATATTAATTATCTGGCCAAGGTTCCACACACAAGGCAACAGCACAGCAATGGATGGAACGTTCTTATCCTTTCCTTAACATTAAAGGCATAGGATTAACTTCTACTGGCTGATTGCCTTCTTCTCATTTCTTTCATTTTAACATCTATGAAATTATCCATTTAAAAAGCAACACATAATTCTTTGTTTAATAAGTCCAAAGTCTGTGGACTGATATTTCTGGAGTTTCTTGATTCTTTCATTACATGAAGTATTTTCTATAGCTTTGCTGCTGTCCTGACTCTGATCACAGTGTGATTGAGGTTTTCTGAACCTAATTTCACTTAGCCTTCACAATTCCTTTACAAAAATTCCATAGAAGCTAAGATTCAATGCCAAATCTCACCTAATTCAGTTACAGCCTTTACCTTAGTATCCTGGTGAGCACAATGAAGGGATTATAGTTTCCCTTAAAGCAGGGACCCTGACTAATCATAACTGAACTCATAAGACAATGTCCAATACATTGCTGTTTATCTTTGTGGGTGACAAGTAATATGTAAAATGAATTGATCATGGATGAAGGAGAAGGATGAATATCTGGGTAAGTAAAGAAATCCAACAAGTAGTCCGACATGCAGCAGACCCTGGTTTCTGTGAAGTATTAACTTGATAACTTGATCCATCACTTTTGAGAAGATTCTTAATGAAGTATGGGGCTATGCGTATAAGGTCAGCATACAGGTTGTTTGAATTCTTCTGTGGACTAGAACAAGTTTTCAGGTACACTGTCAAATGTAGTATAATTTTGTAGAGCCTTCATACTGAACATTCACACCTAAATCATCGCCTCTTATGCAGGTGACTGAGAGGCTTGTTTTCAATTCTCACTGCAACTGATTGTCATAGACAAACACACATATTTAAAGGATTATTGCCAAGGTTCTGTGAAGTGATGGGGCTACTTTTTTTTTTCCCTAATGAAACTGGCTCTAAAATCTCTCTTTTTAAATAAGCAACATTTCTCCAACCTTGTTGCACACTGCCCACTTCCACCTCACATTCAGAAATGTTGCCTCAGTAATTATTAATTTGGAGTCTCTTGGGTTTACATAAAATTTTGAAAGATAAAAATTCAGAAATTTAAGTGAGAGAAATAATTCATTTGATAAAGTACTTACTGTGCATACATGTGAGCATGCATTCAAATCCCCAGCATGCATGTAAGAAATCAAGCATGGTGGCACACGTCTGTTAACCTAGAACTGGAAGAAGAGGGGGTGGTAGAGACAGATCTCTGTAGCTTATTAGCTGTCTAGACAAACCAATCATGAAACTCAGGATCAGTGAGAGAACTTGCTTCAAAATTTAAAGTGGAGTGATTGAGAAAGACACCTATATTGACCTCTGGCTTACACGCACGCGCACACACACACACACACACACACACACACACACACACACACACACACACACACACACACTTTGGGCATTTGATAACTGCTGGTGGAATCCTACTTTCCTGATCTGTGTCTGGCATTCCAAAGGCATTAATATATGCTTTATCTTGACTATGTGCTTGTGTACCTTGACATGGTAGAAATCACTGTCTGTAACCTGCCCTGCTCCAATGGTTCACGAGATTTCATAAACTCAGGCTTTGTTAGAGCAGAGGTAAGAGTTCACAGTTCCAATTGCTTCTCATTTTCAATTAAGGTCTAATTTTGTAAATTGTATGCATTTAGAGGAGACAGAATAACAGGCAAGAGAATTTCAAGGAACATAGACCCTTCAAGTTTCACAGAAAATGATGTGATTTTAACTATCTACTTAGTTTTTACACAGTGCCTTGTACATACTAAATACCACCATAGGTGATAAGTACAGTAGAAAAGCATTCCATCCCATTTGTATGATATATGGCACTGTAAAATAAACATTGCCATGACTTCTTTATTCTTTCAAAAAATTAGAATTTGCACTCATACTCTTCATAGCATTCAATCCTCATGACACCTCTAAGAAGTACATATCAATGACCTGGAAAAAAGTTGAGGGATTCAGCAAGAATTCTGACCCTAGTCTTCCAATTACGAGAATGATTGCCTGGGTACATGGTTCAGTGGGTAAAGTGACTGTCATATAAGTATAAGATTCTAGTTTAAATCCAAGAGCCCACCAAAAAAAATCCACTCAGGAAGGTGTGAACTTGGAATACTAGTGCTCTAGATGCAGATACAGAAGGATCCCAAAGGCTCAATAGCAGGAACCCCAGGTACAATGAGAAATTTAGTTTTTAAAAAATTGGTAAAGAGTTGTCTCAGTTCAGGTTTCTATTACCCTGAAGAGACACCATGAGCACCACAGCTCTTATAAAGAAAAAAACATTAATTGAGGTTTAGTCCCTTATAATCATCGTGGAACATGGTGGTATGTAGGCAGATATAGTGCTGGAGAATAAACTAATAGTCTTACATCTTAACTTGCAGGCAATAGGAAGTAAATTGCACTAGACATAGCTTGAGCATAGGAGACCTCAAAACCCAGTCCCACAGTGACAAACTTCTTCAGAGGTCATACCCACTCCAACAAGGCCACACCTCCTAATTGGTGCCACTCCCTATGAGTTTATGGGGGCCAATTACATTCAAACTATCACAAGATTGAAAGAAGAAACAAACTGACCTTGACTTTTGGCTTCCACATGCATATGCATGAACACACTTGCATGCACATTCCAGCATACTACTTCAATACACCATAATATGACCTTCCAATGAATAATAATTTGAATTAATATTGTAGAAATTAGAAGGAGCATGAAGCCCCATCAGTCATGACTCTTAATTCCGGATGGTGGAAGGAATTACAGAGAAGAAGAGGAAAGGAGGGTACATTCCAAACGGAGAAAGGGACACCTAATAAAAATACCAGCAAGACATGTTCAGGGAAATACATTCACTAGCCATCATGAAAGAAGTAAAAGATCAGTGTCAATCAAGGTTCTAAGGTGGTTTAGGGAGATGCCTGACTGTGACAAACCACTCATGCTATTTTATCAGTCTCTGGCCCTCACTCACCATGCCTGAAAAGCCTTGAGGGACTTAATGCTCTCTATCCTTGTCTGCTTCTGTTTATCCTGAGTTGAGGAAACTTGAGTTTTTTGTTTTAATGGTCATTTTAATCTTCAAGGTGTTCTACTGACTTTTATAATTAGGCTATATTCTATTCAATGAACTTCTAGTAAATCCAGTTTTGTTCTGTGAAATTTATAACTTAATAATATTCTCTATTTTCTCCTATTCTAGTTATTTTAAGTGAGTTTATCTGATGACTTCAGGCAGACAATAACATTTAGAAAGCTGAGCCTCTGTCTATTTATTAGTAGCTACTTATGGAGACTAAATTCCAAATGCACTATCAAGCAAAGATATAATTTATTTAAGATCAAAGATTCAAGCATAGGAGAAGGTATGACATGGATAGATATACTAAGAACATGGGAAACCAAGTCGCTGAAGACACTAATGTAGAAGTAAAGGAAGATTACATACTTTTTAAAATCATTGTTGTGAGAGCCAAAGTTACATTTTAAGTTTTAATTGGTATGCCTAAAAGATTCATGAAACAAAAATGCCTCTGATCTGCCAGCCTCTTGCTCAATGACAGACAGTTCCTGAAATACTAGAAGCCATTGTTTTTGAGAGATAACAGACACAGAGTCTCACTGCCCTAAACATGTTTATTTAACCTATCTGTACCTGATGTTCTTGAACACATGTGGGCAGGAGGTTCACAGGCAGGAAATACATCAGAATGATTGCTTGTCCCTGCTTAGTTGTAGGCTGGAGATATGTCAGGTATGTTTGCTGCTGATTGGACATGATGGGAAATACTTAAGCTGCTGAAAAACTTGATTCAGTACCATGTTTCTGGGAAACCAGAGATACATGGCCAGGGCCTATGTACCTCACCAGTATTTAATTACAGCTTGCTTCAAATTTGGCTTAAAATTGTGGTAGTGGTCTTATTTTTGTCCAGTGGGATTAAAAATCACAGTAAGATGCATAATGTTCCCATGTCATCTGCATTTTCTTCCACAATCCCTCCCAAAAATTGAATTTAGCCTTTTCTCAGTTTACACCCTATAATAAAGCAAGAGAAAGTATTGTGTGAGGAACTAAGCAATATGTGGGCTTTAGTGGCCACTGCCACTGGTGACTAAATTATGAGCTAGAGATGTGGGGGAGATATCCTAGTTTGTAAAGAACTTAAGGACCAAAGTTCAGTCTCCAGAGCCCATGTGAAAAATCCAGGTCTGTTGAAACACAGACCATGAATGAAGATATTTAAGATTTCTGAGGGCTTATGAGAAAATTCCAAGAAAAAACAAAACAAAACAAAACAAAACAAAACAAAACAAACAACAACAACAAAAAGAGCCGTGTAAACTCTGCTCCTCTGTAACATGGATTTGTTCTTAGAATGTACCATTGTGCCCCTTCCAGGTGTAATAATAGGAATGGGTTTTGCTTCAGATTATCCACCATTATCGTTTTTCATTTTCATTATTATTCAGAACAATGTTTCTAAGACAAGTTGTCCTTGTGACCATATGCACC
This sequence comes from Phyllotis vaccarum, assembly GCA_033318265.1. Classification (NCBI taxonomy): domain Eukaryota; kingdom Metazoa; phylum Chordata; class Mammalia; order Rodentia; family Cricetidae; genus Phyllotis; species Phyllotis vaccarum. The sequence continues at coordinate 35,190,133 of JARWLC010000010.1, read as the reverse complement.
CTAAACTATGTGATCTCACTCTTGTGACTATAAAACTTGAACTCAAGTGAACTTTGTTCACATGACCACACTTAACCTAGAGAATGCCCTCAGAATAGGAATTTTCTGGTTACCTGGATAAAATTGTCTATTGCATGAGACTTTATCGTGCCTTATGTTTAGGCTCCGCTATCCAGGTCGCAAACAGAGCAGCCACAGAAGTACAGCAACCTTTCAACTGGCTGTGGAGAAATAAAGGTGAAGGATTCCCAAGGCTCACGCCCCATGAGCCAAACTAGCTTGGCTAGTTCCAGGCCAGTGGGAGTGTATGGAATCCCCAGGAACCACAGCAGAGGTTATCTTCTGGCCTACATATGTACACACACACACACACACACACACACACACACACACACACACACACACACACACACACACACACACATGAGGGGTGGGGGCAGAGAGAGAGAGAAATGAGCATGCTTGTATATGTACACACTCATACCCTCACACATGAATGTGATATGTACATACTCATGAATACACACACATACACATACACATACACGAAGGAACAAGACTAAAACAAAGCATAAAGTCCTGGCTGAACTTCGACAGTATTTCTCTTTGCTGTCAGGTGTGGTACTAAAACTTTTTGTGTCACTGCAGGAAAGCTCCACCATACTCTTCTCAGAACATTGCCTACCACCACCACCCCAGCATGCCATGTCTCTCTCTGTCTGCGGAAAGCTTGTTTAAACTTTCCTCAGTTTCTTAGCAGGCATCACTGCTGTAACTTCTCCTGTATTTTCTTTTAAATGTACCTGAAAGTTCCAAGGGGCCACATCTGTCTGTGGACTGTTCCCCATCTCTCTATTGTGTGGTCTCACAGAGATCATGATGCATGTCACCTCCCAGCTAATGAGACTTTGGAATATTCCTCTCAGGTGTTTATAAGTAAGTTTTTGTTGCAATGGTGTTTCTTGGTCCCGGGTGGCAGAGGTCCAGACCCACAGACCTGCTGCCCCAGACCCCTTAGCTGCCCGCATCTGATCAGGCCCCCAGAAATGACTCAGACGCTTATATTAACTTCATGCTGTTTGGCCTATGACTGAGGCACATTGCTATCTTGCTCTTACATCTTAAATCAACCCATTCTCATTAATCTGTCTGCCATGTGGCCCATGGGTCACCTGTGTTCCTCACATGTTTCTTCTTTGGCATCTGGCTTGGTCTGTCTCTGACTCCACCCTTCCATTCCTACCTATTCTGATTCCCCACCTACTTTTTCTATGGTGCCTGTCATGGACCAAAACAGCTCCTTTATTTAAAGACTGATATTCACAGCATACAGAAAGACATTCCCACATCAAGTTTTGGGGTACCTTTGTTAATCCCATCAGTTGAAAATATGACCACTATCACAGTTTAAAACCAAATTTGAAACCAGCTTTAATTAAATACTGGCCAGGTGGATGCACTCTGGCCAGGTCCATACTCATGTTCCTGGGAAATGGACCAGAATCGCAGTTTGTAGTGGCTTAAGAAGAAAACTCCATAATTAAATACATCTCCTATCAGGTTCAAATGGGGCCAAGCATACAGCTTGATATGCCCCCTCCTGTGAACTTCCCACCCTCATGTGATCAAGCACATTAGTGCAGATGAATCAAACACACTTTTTAAAGGAATAAAAAGAAAATGTGGTTTGTTATCTTTCACATACAGTAGTCTCCACCATTTCAGGAACTATCTGCCTTTGGGTAAAGGGCTTGCCGATTATGGGTGTTTTCGGATCTCTTAGGCATTAAAACTTAAAATTTTAGCTTTGGCTCTAATAACTTCTTCTGTATAGCCTGTGGCTTTCTTGTAAATGATACATCTATAACACCTCTCCGAAGGCATCTGACCTCATCTCCCCAGAAGGTGTCTTCACAGTGAGTCTCACCAATTCAGCATCCTAATTAACTTTCACATCATGCAGCACAGCAGAGTGGATCCCTCTAGAACAACTCAGGGAATGCAGCACTGAGCTATAGTCATTTTTCTGATTCTTCCTACCTGGATCTATGACCACAGCATTAGAATAATGGACATTTTCCATATCCATTATTTAAAGCCAGGTATAGTGACACATAACTGAAATAATAACCCAGGATTTTGAAAATAATCATGAGGGAAAGGCCAGTTTAGAGTAGGTAGTGAGACTTTGTCTCAAAACACATCAGACCCTAGACTTAAAAACTATTCTTATTATCATAGGTGTTGTCTTTACTTATTGGTATCTTATACTAATTAATCAAATGTCCCATTACATTAAGTACATTTTTTTATATTGAAGTTTCTCTGTTCCACATATTCTGTGGCTTTTCTAGAACTGGACCCAACCAAAACTGCTGAGTGGGTTAAGAGAACAGCAGAACCATTCTCTCGTCTCCACTCATCAGAGACAGTGATAAGAGATGTATAGTTGTCCTTTTTTCTCTCCAAACCTGGCATTGACCCTTACTAGTGATATGACTCAGTAAAACTTTATCTTTTTGTAGTGTTCAATCTGTTTTCTCTTACAAAAATGACTAGAATGAGGCCATATACCATAGTTACATATGACTGCCAGAATTCTGCACCACTTTGTTTATTCATATACCTTCTCCAAAACTAAGTTAAATTACTTGTATTGTTCCTATCATATATCAGTTCAAACCCGAAATATCTGTTGTTTCTTGGGGGGAGGGGTTGTAAGGACACAACATGTCATATTCCCTGGAGGATCTGTTTGTGTCAGGAGAACTGAAATTCCTTTTCTCTGCTTTTAGCCTATTCACCCTGATCAAGATGAATTAATTTTAAAATTTAAAAGCAACATCAAAATTCTCACATTTCTATCTGCATGACTCTATTGGAATTTCTTGGACTTACTTTAATGCCATCCTGTAAAGAATTCATGCTAGATTACTAGATATTTGTTTTATTAATGGAGCAATGTGACATAACACTATACAATGTGAATCATACAATCAAGGAGTCCTAAAGTCCCTAATCTCATCTGTTTGTACATCTCACAAACAGCTCTTGAATGCAGCATATTTGGTATGTCATGAGAAAAAGCAGTAAACAGAAACACATGGAGCAGAGTCAAGGTTGTATGGGTAGTCTAGAAATTAACAGTATCAATCACATATACAAGTTGGCACAGATGTGTACATTTGTAAGAAAGGACTTTACTTACAGAGGTCATGGAAGGTTTTAGTGAGGACATGATCCTTGAGCAGGGACCTGAAGAATGAGTAGTGGTTAATGAGGCAGTTGGAAGCAGGCAGTTCCTCATTTTCAGAACACTGCATCTAAAGATCTGACTAGTTTTATATAGTACAGGAGACAATAAAGTAGGCCCAAGGAGTGCAAACAACTGTGTGTGTGGCTGACAAGCACAGAAAAAGTGAAGTGACACAGAATGTGACTTCCCAGGCAGGATTTGTAGACTTTATGTGCCTTTCTGAGATTCATGCTTATTGCACAAGGATGGGAACCATTGACAAAATCTGCACAGAATGAAAGATAGTACTTTGTAGTCAGTGCTGGAAGTCCACCCTAGAGAGAATGATTGAGAAACCAGTCAGAGTAGATCCATGAAGGGCATTTGAAAAGGTAAGAATATTAAGGGGCTAGGGAGATGACTTAGTGGGTAAGAATATTTTCTCAGTATAAATATCTGAATTCAAATGCATAGAACTCACATGTAAAGCTGGATGTTGCCTTACAGGGCTGGGAGTGGTACAGATGGATAAGTGTGAATGTGGCTTGCCCGCAGCTGTTCTAGGGTTCAGTGAGAACCTGCCTACTGAAGTAAGATGTAGACAGAACAAAACTCTAGTAACCCATGGGCATAATGTTCCACGATCAATTTCTCTTCTCACAAATACATGTGCAGAAATATAAATAAAATAAAATAAAAAATTCATTTTGAATATATTGAGACAGGGTCTATCACATTTTGCAGGCTTGCCTCTATGCAGTTAATGATGGCCTTAAACTTTTGACTCTCCTGCCACCACCTCCCAAATACTGGGATTGTGGGTCTGAGCAAAGGGCCTACTTTGTTTGATACTAGCCATAGCTTTTACTACTACACAAGCACTTCACCAGCTGCGCTACAGCTACAGCTCAGAATAATATATCTTATCCATTGTATCTTTAGCCTCAATTTTAACTAATTACTGCTGGATCATAAAAGGAAATAATTATTTGTCCAACTAAATATTGGCTGCAAGCCTCTGGCGTTTTTATCTTTCAAATATTTGTCCTTCTTTATCATCTGGTCTTCTGCCAGTTCCTGGAGAGTCTTGCTGTAAACAGCTGAAGAGTCCTGATACAGGATGGTAATTGCACTGTAAAAACTAAATCCTCCCCTCCAGCCACACACTGGACATGAATTTCTAACAGCTAGGAAATTGCAGAAAGTGTACAGAGGCACAGTGGAAGCAGGATTTCATATCTCCTTCAAGAACAAATTGGCTTAGTACACAGTCAGTATGAGTCTTTGCCTCTCAGCCAATTACCAAGACAACAGAAATTTGCAAATCTGCTTAGGCAGAAAATTTAGTCATGCCATGTAGACTTGGTAATAAACTTTGTTTCCAACAGTCAGGAGAAGTAAACACCGTATATTTGAAATATTTAAAACTTTGTTTTTGTTACTTAAATTAAATATAATTTATTGTTATTTGCATTTTGCCTCTTTTTTTTGATTGTTGGTGGTTGTGGTGGTAGGTTTTGTTTGTTTGATTGCTTTTTGCTTTTGCTTCTATTTGATTTAATATTAATACTCCCCCCTCCTTCCCCCCAAAAATAACTTTAAGGGGTAGGTGACAGAAAGAATGATTTAGTCAGTAATAGAACTGAAGACAAAACTACTATTTCTATTTTGATCATTGCAAAGGAGTTTTCTTAAAATTTCAAACTTATATTGATTAAAAATGTCTTTAAAGGAGCTCATGCCTGAGACATGTTTTCTCCATATGGGTAATTTTCCTGCTTGTAACAACATAAAATAAACTGTTCTCCATCATACTTCATTTTTAAATAGAAATCTCAAATACTGAAAAACTGTTTTATACCTAAATTAATAATTATGCAGATTCTTTCCCTTTTCCAATGGTACTGGGGTTATCATGCTATGAGAACACGTATCCATGTCCCAATAGCTCTCAAAATTTATCAAATGTCTTATCTTTCTCTTAGTCTTATTAGCAGGTATAATAATTGGACTCCATGCTACTATGCTATGATGGGTCCTGTCAGCTCTAAAACAGATTAGATTTAATAGAATATAGTTTATCCATTATCACATACAAATTTCTACCAGCCACTTTATACCAAGGTAATTTTGTTATTAACGTACTATTATTTAATACAATTTTATTTTCACTGAAATCCTGTAAATTTTCAACTCAAGAGATACCAGGGGCATTTTAATGTATACTATCTCTGCTTTTAAATACTTTTATTGACAAATCTACTTAAGAATTATGAAATTGGAATTACCAAATCACATCGAATGTCTAATATTTAAATGTTGCTTAAACCCAAATCATCATGATTAGGATCTTGGTAGACAGATAAGTTTTATAATTTTAAGGAAAGAAGCTGAGTTCAGTTCTGGAACATTTGGAGCACAGATAGTAATTATATATTAATTTTTAGAATTCAATTATAAAGAGTTATGAATAAAATGTAAGTCAATATTAAAGTCTGTTGTAGGAAGTTTCTGTCCCTGACTTTCAGGCCTAGCCTCAAGGTTTGGGCCCAAAGACCCACAGATCTGCAGACCCGCAGACTCGCAGACTCGCAGACTCGCAGACTCTCAGAGACACACAGATGCTTTCAATAGTTTTAGGCTGATCGGTCTAAGGCCCAGGCATACAACTGTCTAGCTCTCTACCCTTCATCTAACCCATGATTCTTCCTGTTCAGCCATGCGGCTCGGTACCATTTTTTAGAGCAGAATAGTTGTCCTCTGTTTCTTCCAGCTTCTCTCTGGCGTTCTGCTTTGTGCTTCCTGTTCTCAAGAGTTTTATTAGTCTGGTAGCCCCACACACTTCATGCCTGCCTTTGGCCAATCAGCGCTTTTCATTAAACCAGTAGGTGGGATAATTATTTACAATGAAACAACACAATCTCCCACAAAAAAGTCAGTGGGAACTATTACTCACAAGGACATATGAAGTTACAATGCTATATATGCTTCCATTTCTGCCATTTCTCTGGGTCTTTATGGAAGTCCAATTAAAGACACTCATACTGACTTAATTCCTGCTCATAATGCCTTGCCTGTACTTTTTCCTGTACTGTTTCCTTAAAGTTTGTTGAGTATTTATGTAGCTGCTTTATTCTATCTCACTGCATTTTAGGTCCTTCAACCTAGGACTCAAGACTGAATGTTCTTTTTGTCCTTGATTGTACCTTTAATTATTACTGTGCAATGATTGGCATTAAATAAATTGACCTTCAGTTTAATACGAGGGAAAAAAATCAAGAGATCTCCATTTGTGTATAGAAAACATTGAGAGATAAGCTTTGCAGAGAAGACATTCACTAGCGATGAGACAGAGAACTCAGGAATGTCTATTAGTTTCCTAATCACCATCTACTATTTATTACCTTGAAAGTCCAAGAGGAAAGGCACAGAAAGGAGCACATTTCTGCTTACATGGGCTAAAGAAAAAAGAATTATTTATTTTCAGTTTTTTTTCTTCTCCCTTCACTCAGGGCAAAGACAAGCTGTATCTATAACATGCTCATGATGGTGAGAACCTGGAGCTGCACATGACTTCTGCTCATCGCTTAGAAGGGCACAGTCCTGGGTCACCCTTATGCCTGATGCACATGCTTAAGGCTGATTGGATCTACCCAGGTGTTATGTTTATGCTCACATACTGATTCAAATACATTCCAAAATAGTTAATGTTTGGACGCTTTGGCTAAACGAGTAACATGCATGTTTTTTTTTTTTTTTTTTTAATTCTCATACGGATAAAGCATTTATCTATTTTATAAAAGTGTTTTCTCCATGTGGAGATAAACCAAACTGTAAGGAGGATGACATTGGAACAATTGACTCCTTCAGTTCCAATTAGGCAGAAGCCAGTCTAAACAGACCACCAGGTTGTCCAAAAATGAAGTGAAAACAATTAAGCTAATCTCAAGATGGTATTTATTTCAGCCACAGAGGCTTTTCTTTCAGATAAAGTAGTTTCCCTCTTAAGCATTTCCTCTTATTGGCCTGATCTTTGAAAGCAGAAATGAGGAAACTAGATAATTCCCTTTAAGTTCTTTTAATTTAACCATATATTTTCTATTAATATTAATTTCAAAATTTGACTTTGACTTAAGAATGTATGGATAGACTCTTGGTGAATATCTGGTATCATGATTACCACACAGTGAATTTGAATCTCAGAGTTGGGTTCATGAACCTCAGTTTTTCTATGAACACTGCTCTCTTTAATTAAAGAGAAATCTAAAGTGCATTAACATTGTCACCCACAAGCTTCCAAAACAATGTAGAAGATATTGTGATAATATCTAATATTGTTATACTAATGTGTCTTTAAAGCCATAAGAATGTTTTGAAAATATTTTTTCCCCCTCTGGAATTTAAGGTCTGTTTCCAACCATGTAGAGAAAGTAGTTGATGGAGTTTTTACAATGTAAAGGGTGTACGTTTAAAAATGTAGTAGAAATCATGCCACTTATGTGCTGAACACTTATAGACACACAGTTTGTTGACTGAGGGAATAAATTAATATACTATAAATTTAGAAATCTAAATTAAAGAATGCATTCAAGGATCATTCTCAATATCATACATAAAGATGGTAACAGGTTAGTAGGCAGTGAAGTTACAGTTTGGAGAAATACTTTTGCTTGGTCTAGTCTTTTGACGCTATAACCACACTTGCCTACAGAAAACAATAACAACAACAAAAACTTGGCTTCCTGTGGGAGCCATTTACAGGACATGTTAACCACATGTTGACATTTGGAAATGTCAACCGCAAAGTCTCCAGCTGAAAATATATAATGGGTTGAGTAGGTAGAAGAAAAGTAATTAAAGACACTGTCTGAGTTTATTTCCTGGTACTATAACAAAATAAAAAAGACAGCTATTTATATAGAAAGAGTTTCTCAAAATTCAGAATACATGCCTGCAGTTAGAACTTAGGGCATATGTTCATCAGAGAATGTCATTCATTATCCTATTATACCTTTCCATGCCAGTAGAAAGAGAGAGATTTAAATCGGTACCTCATTTCTTGAAGTCTTGCCAGAACACATGTAGCCTGGCCAAGACTTATGATTTGAGCACTTTGCCTCAGCAGGAGGTACCTCTGGGAAGGCTGTGGAACATCTAGAAGCCAAAGCTTGCTAGAGAAAACAGGTCAGGTATTGGAGTTTTACATTCCAGTTCCAATTCCAGCTCAATTTCTGCTTCCTTGCTGAAGACGCAATGTCCTCCTTGTCATGATAGAGTGCATCCTCTCACTCTATAAACCAAATAAACTTTCCCTTCTTTGGCTTGTATCCTGTTGGGAATTTGATTGGAACAACAGAAAAAATAACCAATGTAAATTTTCTTACAGTTCATATTATCTTTAGCCAGTACATTTCACATTCGCTGTCTTTTTAATACTCTATCTCTAGTAAGTCTTCATATTTTTCTGTTCACCTTAGCAGTGCAGAAGAAGGACCTCATAAAGAGAAGCACCATGCCCTCTGAGTGTGACCACAGTGGAAACTATGGAATCTCTAGAAGAAAAGCTGTGGTCCAGGTACCCTCACTCCTCAGTCAATTCATTGTGAGAAATAAGTATTTACTTCTTATTTTCTTTTATTAGGGACAACAGAACTCTCCTAAAAGACAAGACTAGAACAGGATACTTTGGTGTTCAGGTCAGAGTGTCTCACAATCCTCTCAGGAAATGCTTATATTTTACTGCATGACTTGAAAATGGGGTTATCTGTCAACATTTTGAGCTAGGAAGCATGCTTATTTTAAAATATCAGCAAGAAATTGAGTTCAAATGAAAAATAATGAGTAACAGTAATCTCAGAATGGAACCAAATTTGCATGAAATTGAATAAAATTTCTTTCTCTTAAAGAAACTTGTACTCATAGTTCCTCCTCATCAAATTATTTTTACAAACTAACGCTTTAGACAGTGTATTAACGAGATCCGAATCTAACTAACTGCAGTTCAGGAAGCAATTAGAGTTTAGTAGGGAAAGATACTAGGAAATTACTATATTAAGTTTTCTCTCACTTAGAGAGAAAAAACTTTTAAATAATAGTAAGACCACCCAAGACAATAATATTCACCATGAAAAGGGCAGCAGTAGACTTAGCTTTAATGCAATTTAGATCAGTCATCATCATTTCACACACATCCTTCAAAGCTTAAATCTGCTCAAAGAGAGATAGATTATTTCATTCATTAGTGTTAGCATCATATCGATTGACAATATGATAGAAATGAAGTAGTGAACATAACATTATCCTTGGCCGCTGATCTTATTAATTTAATGCAGCCAGGAAGGGCTAGCACAAAAGCAATGAATACAGTGGGTACAAACCCATAAATGAAAATATCTGATAGTTTTTCAATTCTCTTAATATAACTCCTGCATTAACCTTCTGCTTTATCATAAATCTTAAATATTCTGCAAAGCTTAGCTTAAGAATATCTTCTTGCACAGATTTTTTATATGCTATAATCATGTCCCACATCTGTGTACTGAAATTATTCTTTGCTTGTTTGTTTTGAGAGAAGTTCTACCATGGGCTAGGTCCTCGGCTAGTGATCACTAATTAAGAAAATGTCTCACAACTGGATCTCATGGAACCATTTCCTCAACTGAATCTCTTTCCTCTCTGATGACTCCAGCTTGTATCAGAATGAGAAACAATACTTGCCAGAACACTGGCCATTGGCATCAGTATTCAGGAACCATGTAAATTACTAAAGACCTGAGGGGAAAAAGACATTGTTTCAGTTGTGCATTAGAGCAGAGGTATGTAGGTGGAGTGTACTTAGAAGGCACTAATACCAGATAGATATTTATTAAAATATAAACCAACACTCATGGTACAGGTAACAGATTACAGTAGCTCCTGAACAGGGACTGGAGTCTGGACCAGTGGACAAGTGATGGACGGACGATGGAATCCGATCCTCTCTCCAACATCCAGGAACCAGGAAGAGAGCGTCTCATGTTCCAGAAGCCCCTTTTCAATGGGCTTTTCTTGCCCCCTTCAGGGGCCCAGTACTCTAGATAAGTGTCTTTTGACCTTATCAGCTGACACCTGAATCCCACAGCAGAGGTATGAGTCCATAAGTCCATTCTGTCACTGAACATACTGTTCACTCATATGTATGTATGCGTGTGTGTGTGTGTGTGTGTGTGTGTGTGTGTGTGTGTGTGTGTGTGTGAGTGAGTGCATGCGTTCATGTGTGACAGAATATTATTGAGGGAAGGGGAAGAGTACACAATGGTCAGATTTCTTCACTTTTGGAAGCAGGAGTTTGTCTTTAGCTATTTTTGAGAAACACTATAATAGAAAACTTGGCTGCTTTGACATCTTCTGTGTTGTAAAACACTAACTCTAGGAGCAGAAGACAACTGCACTAGCAATTGTATTTGGGGAAATGAGAATAAGTTCAGGGAGAGTACCAGTACTGAGGAGAAGGGTAGATAGGTCAAGGTACTTTGCACTGCTCTATGATTGTGTATGGAATATCTCCTGTGGCATTGTCATACATTTGAGGAGAAATTAATAATTTCTTGTGAGGAGGTATGAGCAGAAATGTGTGTCTGGAGGGTTTTTTTAAGAATCAGATGACAGACAACTGTGACTGATTTCTTTTGAGATGGATGTTTCAACTCTAAGCACTGAGAGACTCTCAGAAGATGCACTTGTAGAAATGAAGACTTCTTTTAAATGGGTAAGGAAATCAGACTCAAGAGAAGAGGGGGAAGTGGATAAAAGTAGCTAACAGAGAAATTAATGGATGGTAAGTAACATGAGGAAAAAAATGTTAAAAGAACTGGAAACAGAAATTGTATGATTAGAAAGATTTTATATATTTAAAAAATAAATATATATTTTCTGTTTGTAAATATGTTTCCTCTTTTCATATGAATAAAATACTTTAAAAATCACAAAAATATTCAGGTTTATGACTGAAGTTTATGTTTATGAACAGTGATATATTTATCAACCAACACCATATATCAAAATTAATTGTCATTATTGGAATATGTTTTTAAAAACTCATAGATACATTTTCTGTTTGTAGGTCTAAGATAACTATAAAAATTTTCATGGAAATCCTCAACTGTCCACTGTGGCCACAGCATACGTAGTTGAGTGCTAAAACAAGAGGAAAATGCCTGGAAATAATTATCTTTAAATTTTTACCTATCATATGTGTATAGCTAAATGTGTATATATCTGTCTGTAGGTGTGTGTGTGTGTGTGTGTGTGTGCAAGTTCAAAGATGGAGATGGGAGGAAATTTGCAGGTATTACTATTTTCTGCCAACTTTAGGATACAGGGATTGAACTCAGGTCACTAGATGTGGGTTCCTTCTTTCTCTGTGGTTTGTTAGCCATTGTGTCACAAGGGCAGAGAGGGCAGAAGACAAACTGCCCTTGTCTGAACTGTGGCATGATGGAAATAGCTTTCCAGGAGACTGCTTCAAGTGTTACACCTCAGTTTTTTTCAAGAGTAAGGGCAGATATATGTGGTGAGGGCAGGGTCTGAGACCAAACCTAATCTGCATTAAATGGCACATTCCTTTGATAAAGCTCCTGGTACAAGTTTTTGTTATCAGAAGTGGAAGCAGGGTCCTATCATAAAGCTCCTAGCAAAAATGTATAATTATCATATGGGCAGCACTGGAAAAGCTTCTTCAGGGAACTCTGTCAAAGGTCACATAGGAGATACATCAGGTATAGGTACAGAACAGAAAGCTCTGCTGGGTGGCAATGGAGTTCTCCATATTATTCCAAGCTCAGAGAGACCTGCCTGGCTATGGGAGAATGCAATCTCTGGCCAGCAGGGTCTTCCAACAACCAAGCCTTTTTTGCAATTCTCCACCTATTGAGCCATCTCACTGGACCCTGGAAATAATTCTTCATCATGAGCTTCCTGGGACTTACCTTACTTTAAAAAATTTATTTGTAATATAAATCAATACAGGACATAAGCTGAACCACCATTGAATAATCATCAAGTAACTTAAAAACAATTAATTGTTTGTACTGTTTACCCTCTAGAAGTACCTTCATGCTACCATAAATGTGTTATTGTGAGTGAAATCTTACACATTTATGTGAAAAAATAAAAGCTAAATTCAATCTATAATAATTAGCCTCATAATTTTTTTCTGAACATTTTCATCTTTGGCTCATTTGTATGTAGGTACTTATAATCTAAGCATTTAATGGTTAGTACATGGAATTGAAGGAACCAACACATAAATTTGACCTGAGTGAACAAAACAAAATGAAGAATTTGGAGACCAGACAGCTTATTCTCTGGAAGCTCCCAGCTCCTTCTCCTGTTGGCCTGCTTTCTGACTCCTGATGTCCTTAGGACAAGGCATTTGCTTTCTCCGTCCATCCAGTGAAAACTGGGCATTTTTTGGTATATCTGATGAGTTGCTGATTCCTGCTTTTTCAGCAATGCCAGGTAGTCAAATACTAAGAAGCCATGGTAGGACTTCAGAGAGCCACTTTAAAATGCCCTGACTTACAGTACGGTTACATGGGCATAAGCCTATTGCAAGTTTGTAAATATAGTAAATCTTGTAGGTACTGAATAGCTGTGGTGTGCTGAGATGCACAGCTTGGTAGTATAGTGTGTTATAGAGTAGGGACAGCTTTCTCCTCTCATCATTTGGTGAGCTGTGATCTTTGACTATCTGCAGCAATCCACCGAGAGCGAAAGGTACCACGTGTTTATATATGAGGGCAAAAATCAAATTCAGAATCTAAAGTATGATTTCCACTGCATGACTCTCTCTTTTGCAAAGTTGGGTAACTCCAAATTACCTAGTGCCTATAGATTAATCATCTCATTTATATAAGAGGAGGAAACTGAGCATCGAATGACAAACTAACTGATCCTAATTTTACCAGCCATTTTTTCTTCCCTCCTGTTACTTGTTTTTTCAGAACAGTTGCCTTTTTCTTTTTTTCTCTTTAGAAGATAATCCAGTATGCCTTCCAGCTTTGGACTGAGCCACCCTGTACAGAAGTACTGCTGTTGATGCAATATTAAAAACAGCTGGCTTCAATAAAATCACCATGTTCATTGCTTAGTTCCAAATCTAGTCTCCATTTGTTCAGGATATTCCAAAATAACTGACAGTAGAATACCTCTGTTCTGGCTCTGCATTGCTCTATATTTTGGTAATTTGCCATTTGACTCTACCTATCATCTTTACAGTTAGAATTTGCAAATGCTTTCTTTCTCACTGTAGTCCTTAAGAATTGTTTTCAAACCCCTCCTGTCTGTGAAAACAGAAACAGCCCTACTAGCATCCATCTTTATTTAATTTTTATGCTTATTGGCTTTAGAGGCTCAGGAACATTCAGTTCTAGGACTGAGTCCATCTTCCCTCTTGCCAGGGTGTCTGTAACTTATCTTTCATTTATATTTCTCTGCAATGCAGCTCAAAGCACCTGGCTTCCGTGGGTTTATGAACAAAGTACTGAGAGCAATTAACATTTGAGTGAAAGCTACCTGTGGATTCCCCCCTTTAACAGCTGTTAAATGAAATTACTTGTCTGCTCCAAACTCCAGGCTGGTGGTTTGTGTATACCCAGGTGGGAATTACAATGCACACATACAAAGCAGGGATTAAGTGGATTGGATAGCATAAATCAAATTGCAGTTTTGAAATCCAGGCAGTAATCCCAATGGCTGCAAAAGAAAAACTCAGAGATGGATCAATGTGTAATATATCAGGAATGTTCAAGGATAATTCACTGTTTAATGGTCACAGATCTATTTTCCAAGCCTGGAATTGGCTGAGATCATCTTCGTCTAAATCTAAAAGGACAAAATCAGTAGTTACAGCTTTCTTGTTGAGCTAATATGAGTTCTCAGATTTCATAATTGCCTTCCAATTGCTTGAATGTGAATTGTCAGTGTTAAAGACTTGGCAAAACACGTATATTTTCTACACACACAGTTTTAATATGTTGGTGTTCATTTTTATTGGTAGAAAAGAGAACACATTATATTATATCTTATAAGAGATCAAAGTGAACCCCAAAAAGCTGATGAAAGCTTGTATACTGAATCCAAATAAGAATATTAGGTAGTAACTCATTGAATATAAATAATTTAAAAGAGAGTCCCACATCTCAAAGTGAAGATCCTGGTTTGTTGGTTAACCTGAATCACAGACACACTAAAACATTTGATATATTTTGGCCACTGACGTCCACACACCTATTCTGAGATATGAATTATCTGAGATAATGAAACTTGAGTTGGTTATGTACTAGATGAAGATATTGGGCATATTTCAGTTCTGTCCTAATTGTTGTAGTGTGTTCTATATTTTAGTCTTTCCAATAATCCATAGTGATGCTGTCAACTAGCATGTGCTTCTGGGCAGAGGTGGAAACCTCACACTATAAGCTACAAGGGAGGTGAGTTTATTCAGTTGCCTGACTCTAAAGCCTTAGTTTTCAACTTCTCTCTTCTATAGTAAAGTTTAATCTCCATGGTTTAATTTTATTTTTATGAAAGGCATATATTTTCCCAGAGCTAGAAGAGAATTTGAAATAGTTATACAGACTCCAATAAAGTCATAGTTGCTATATAACATGGCTTCATGTCAGTTGCTTACTAAAACAGGCAAGAGTTGTGGCAGGCCTGTCTGACTGCGCTTTCTGGTGTCCCATTGGGAAGTTCTTCATCATTCAGATCTTTCGCTCAGACTTGGTTTACATCTCTACCTTTTTTTTTTTTTAATTTCTTTATTTTAACTACAGAGGCCATTTTCAAAGCTTCAACATCTTTGAGAAAAGTCTTTTTATTATTTATTTTGCAATTGTAAGTTTCAAACAATTCTTGTCCTTATCTATACTATGCTTGTCAACAATACAAGTTTGTGTAGGTAGAGTTTTTCTTAGAAGGCACCAGTCCAAGATTGATATTTATTAAAATATAAACCAACACTCACAATACAGGTAACGGCTTATAGCAGAGCCTGAACAGGAACTGGAGAGTGGAACGATGGACAATGGATTCCAAACCGGTCTCTCCAGCAGCCAGGATCCAGGCAAACAGGCTTTCCGGGTCCCAGCAGCCCCTTATCAATAGGGTTGGCTGGGACCCTGGGTAAGTATCCTCGGATCTTATCAGCTGACACCTGAATCCCACCATATCTCCCCCTTTTGTCTAACTAAGAAGGTTCTAAACTAAGACTGTACAATAGGAATTACTATGAGGTAGTATCTAGGAGAGGATAAAGTACAAATTATAACCAAAACCTAACCTATATAAAGTACATCATATATTTCTAGAATGTTGGTAGATGGTAGGGTGTATAAATTATTTCAAAAGGTTCATCTGGGAAAGTGAAAATTCAACACCTGAATGTTCCTTTCTAAGGGATAATAGGGTAGTAACCATAAATACCTATTCTTCAACCCCTTCAAGACCTGAGAAGGAAGATGTATCACCTGAAAGTCAGAAGTACAAGGAAGTAGTGGCTTCCAAAATTTGGGAGAGGACAGCAACATAACTACCTGGACAATCACCCCTGGATTTGTGCGCTGTTGGGAGCATCTATCATATTGGCTACAGGCCTTTGGAATCTGACAGATCTTTTCACAAGCAGGGCAATTTTGGAGGGACTGTCTTATCCTGTCCGGGCAGGTTTTGTCAGTCTCCATCCATCAACTTGTTCATGCAGCTTGGACATCATGTGTGTACTGTCAGCAATCAAGGTAAGGACAGTTCCTTAACCAACCGGCCATTCTCTGCCAGAAGGACAAACTCCAAAGGAGTATTCTCGATGCTCAACACTATCTCGGGAAAAGAGCAGTAACACCAGGAGTTGTTGTGTCTCTCGTGGCCGAATTTCAAATGTTAAATGCCATATTCTCTGGGTCTATGAGATGATTGAAGATTCCTGTCTATCTATGATATTCTAACCTGTATCTGAGATGACTGGGGTATGGTACCTTAAATAATGTTGACTGCAGTTTTTATCGTCTTAAGGAATAAACCCTGTACTAAAAATTAGAATACCTATATAAAGGGTGTACAATCTCTGAACAATGACTTTTAGTATGACTATCAAACATTAGCCAGGGGTATATTACCATGTAAAGTGGCCACAGCATTTTAGACATGTATAAACATATATATCATCTAAACAGAGGTATATAAAACATCTTGTGCATATATCATAACTAGTGCAATCATACATTATATCTAGTATAGTTAAATGAGGAAGTAATTGCATAGTGTACATGACAATAATGTGCAAATATTTTAAACAGAGGTAGAAAAATATATAAAATATAGCAATTGCAGGTTCAATTTTACATAATAGTTACAGATTCAGATTTATATCGAAGTACAAGTTGCTTTGGTTATATAAAGCAATTTCAGATTAAACTTTGTACCAATGTACAAATGATCACAATTAAACATATAAAATGATTTCACATTTGTACCAATATACAAATATCTATGCCAGTGCAAATTGGCTTTAGCTTAGCCCATACATTTAGCTAGAATTGTGTATAGGTAGGTAGAACAATCTACCTTTATCTATCCCATTTCTCTTTTTTCAAAGAGATCTTTGATGCTATATTATAGTTCTGTCCTTTGCCCAATTTTAACTTATAACTATTCTATTAGAATAATAATTACCCACAACCCTCAGAGCACAAAACTTATGGGGAGAGGGGGCGTAGCCTTTCATAAATTTGATTTAGCATGATGTGTATAATAGTATTATATTCCCCATAACTATTTCTATTTACTTCTTTGTTTTGAATTGCCTATAAAACAATCAAATGAAAATGCATTGTTATTTTTCCATTAGTAAATATAGATGTATTTATTTTACATTGACTGATATATAAATTGTGTATAAAAGAACTTTATTGGATATCTTTATTAGCACAGAAACTCATTTTTACTTTTTAGTGGATAAATATATTATTAAATATAAAATATTTACTATATATATGTATATGTATGTGTATGTGTATGTGTATATGTATATGTATATTATGGATGATAGATAATTAAAGCCACAACTTTTATACACAAAACAAATGCATGATTTAGTCATATAACTAAACTGTACATCAGATTGGATTTCCAAAAGGTTTCTTGCAGTGAAATTATATGTTTTCCTCACACCATGATTATTTAGAAAAGCTTTACTCCTGTCATATTTAGCCTTTGGTTTAACCAACAGTTAGTGAAAAATGAATAATGAAAGTAAAAGCTATTAGATATTCCTTTATTTAAAATGCAAAAATCCCATTAATAAATAAAGTCATAAAATTTGGTGTGAGGCAATAACACATTAAATTAAGTAATTAGCAATGTGCAGCTGTGCATTAATTTTTGCAACAACTAATGAGGAGCTGAATAATTTACTGTCTAAATAGCACCATAGACAGCCTTTGGACAAACCCTGAAAATTTGTTCTGTTGGATGTCTGCCAATGGCGTTAATTGTCAGAAAAAGGCAAAAGAAATAAATAAGATAGACTTTGTAGTTTAACAACATATTTGACATGAAAAGAAAAACCACCCCACCTATTACACTACAGGCAGACCATCAAATTCTTTTAATAATTGTCAAAATGAATAGAGTATCCCAACTTAATTTTTAATAAATCTGAATGAATATGTTTTAGTGATACCTGTAGTGACTTTGAGATCCTATTACACAAGCATTTGAGATAAGAAGAATACATACTAATAGCTCCATTAGTGGGATAGGAAACCGAGACTCAGAGATTCTCTTTGCTTTGCACATAGTAGAGTGATTAGAAATTACTTGGGGTAGATTTTGATTGTTCTATTAACTTTAAAAGACTTATTCATTTGAGTTAAAAATGTTAGCCAAATAGTCTTGGGAAATTTTTTTTAAAAAAAGAGGAATGTTGAAAAATGCTCACTGATGGGAAGAGTCCTCATTGCTCAAGTTCCATACCATCTCTGTTGCTCTCAAATTCTTTGATGAAGATGATGGATAATTTGAATGTTTATTCAGGTTACCACAGGAAGATACAAGGAAGCCTCAGACATCAGTCTTTTCATACTTTGTGTTTTATCAAATACATGCATGCTTTTTCATTATTTTCAGAACAATGTTTGTTGACTGGAACTGTAAACTTCAATGAAACCCTTTTATTTCCATTATTTTTATCCCCTGGAGAAAATATTTTTGATCTATCCCTACAACTTTTAATTAAGTGAAATTATATGCCATGTAAACTTTGTGTTTGACTTCTTTTGGTGGGAATAATGTTTGAATATTTATTTACTTTTACTTTTTGTATAATACATTTTGACTATATTCCTTCTGATTTCCCAGCTACCTACTTTTAACTTTTGTGTTTTCTTAATACATAAATTTTAATGAATTTTTTAAAATCTTTGACAATTCCATGCATGTATATTATAACATATGATCATTTCTACCCTTTGATTTCTCCTCTGTCCTACTACCAAAAATTTCTCTCAAATTTACATCTTCTTTCTTTCTTTTTTTTTTTTGATAACCCATTAAGTCTAGTCAGTGCTGTCTGTCTATGTGTGGTATGGGCCATTCACAGGAGCATAGGACACCAACAGCTGGCATATCCTATTTGTTGTCAATAGCTCCTCAATAAGGAATGAGACCTGGAAAACACCTATTCTGTCTATGCTGGAAATTTTTCTAGCTTCAACTTGTGCAGGTAACTACAGCTGTTATAAACTGATTACAATATCTATGTACTATACGGAAGACAGATTTCACAATACTCTCCATCCATTGGCTCTTGAATTTCTACTTCATTTTCCATCTCTGAGTCTTAAGATAGTGGGGTTAGTGGATGTTCCATTTAGAGATGAGCAACCAGTCTCCTTCCCTCAGCATTTACACCACTTATGTGTCTCTTCATTGGCTGTTATCTAATGCATACAGAAGCTTTTCTGACCAATGAAACACAAATTCTAGTTATTTAATGAAATTTCAAGGCCATATATTGGGGAAAAGCTGAAATATCAGAGAGAGGAAACAGACCACAGACAATTCTCACCCAGCCAACTTCTCAGGGTAAAAAGCTATCTTCCAGAGTCCGCAGCCTGAATTGTCAAGTCTATAGAATCCCACACCCTCTGCCTATGCCTCCTTAAATATCTTCTTCTTCCAGTTGTTTCACTTCCGGGTTCAACTCTACATCATATTCTAGAGTTGAGGTATGAACAACTATTGTTTGGTAATTAGGCCTTGAACTCACAGAAACACAGAAAGATCTCTGTTACAGGAGTTATGGGATTAAAGTCGTAGGTAACCATTTCGTCTTTCCTGAGCTAGGGTTAAAGGTGCAAATTACCACTTTTTGACCCTCCTGTCTTGACTGTGGGTGGATTTGTTCTCTGATATTCCACACTGAATTTATTAAATATAAATTATATCATCACAGACCAAGGTGAAAAGAAGCCCAGGGTTATAAGCACAAATATTTAAAAGGCAATTTAGCAAAATACCAATAGTAACTTTATCATAAAGCCATTGTCTTCTGCATAGCTTTTGACCATGATTATATTTCAAGGCATGAAAATCCTTCTTGTATAGTAGATCTCAAATCCATAAAAAAAAAAGTAGCTAGATAAGTCTTAACAGTTAGGACACTATAATTTCAGTAGGCATGTCTTGCCAGGCAGGTTGGTTTTGAAGCTTAAAGAGTCAAGTACTGGTGAAGTCTATTCTTAGGTTTTTCTCTCCCAACAGTCTGTACACCACCTTATGTTAATAGAGGTAGGCAGCAGGGAAGTTTTCCAGTTGGCTTGAGATTAATTTCTCTCTATCTTGTTGCCAAAGTGTGTTTTAGTTTCAGTTGTAACATGTACAATATGAGTAATAAAGGACAATGTCAGGCCAGTATTATTGTAGACACCTTGGGGTTTTAGTAGAGACAATATTTCCTAAAGAAGTATACAGTATATACTTTTACTATGATTTTTATTTTATAATCATTGCAATCTGGGGTTGATGTTCTTCATACATCCAGGGTAATTCTATTTGAACACCTCTCTTTTTAAAAGCTGTATTTTGAAATTAGCTTCAAAGTATTGTATTTCCATAAGGGTTTTTCATAGATTTTTAGTTTTAGTTATCTGTCCACTGCTGACTTCTCTTCTTTCCACCCATCTTTGCTTCACATTTTTCCTCAGTTCTGTCCTCCTTCATTTCACGTTCTATACTTTCATTTATATATTTATTATTGATTAACTAGTTTATTTATGTTGAGCTTTGAGATAGTTGGCTTCTGCATGTCTTATACTGTCCTTCGGGGGGATGAAGACTTCCCTTCACTTCTGTATTCGCTCCTATGCTCACTTCCATCCCTAAATACACTTTCTTGTCCCAGTATTCCACTTACTACTTATTTTACTAATTTTATTATATATACCCATAGAGTGTGGGGATATTTCAAATACAATAAAAAACATTCAGAGATATCAGAGGGATCTACCCACAGTCAGTCTAGGAAGATCAGACAGTGCTAACTCACACCTTTAATCCCAGCACAGGGAATATCCTGGTAGTGGTGACCTATGCCCTGAATCCAATCTGAGTTTGAGGTCTCTTAGTTTACAGAAGTAGTTCCAGGCTTCCAGGCAGGCAGTTGTGGTGCCATGCCTTAACTGAGCAAAGAAAGTATTTAAGGCAGATATAGAAATACAGAGCAGACAGAAGAAGCCAGGAGGAGTGAGGCTGAGGAAGCTGGAAGACAGTTGGGTGAGATCTGACTGTGGTGTTTACTCTCCCAGAGATCTGGCCCTGAGTTTCCTTGATTCGTGCAACACATAGAGTATTTTTTATACTACCAAATCTTATTTAACTGAATATGTATACCATAGGTTTATCCGTTCACAAGCTGATTACTTGAGTCATCTCCAGACTGGGCTATTATGAGTGATACTCTATGAACAGTGATATTATAAGCCCTGATGTGTACAGCTTTTATTTCTCTTGGATAGTTAACTTAGTAGATTATACTTAAGTTTTAAGAAACTAACAAATTATTTTCCAAACTTAATGCTCTATTTTAGTAACACTTAGTAACATGTTCCATTTACTAACTAATTCTCATTAGTAACATAAGATTTCTCCCAATCCTTGTTAAATTTTATTATTTTCATTGTCTGTTTTCTTTTTATAAACATGCAAATGAGTATGTTTTTATTTTGTTATGACTTTAATGTACATTTGTCAAATGATTAATAATGTTGAAAAGACCTTAGCAATTTAAGAAATTTAATTAAATAATTTTCCATAACTTTATTGAATAATTTTCTTGTTATTATTTAGTTAATATATTCTACTTGATGACCTTTGTTATATATTTATATTTTAAAAATATTTCAATTTGTGTACTGCCTTTGTATTTATTTTTTCTTTATAAA
The DNA here is from genome assembly GCA_033318265.1 of Phyllotis vaccarum. Taxonomy (NCBI): domain Eukaryota; kingdom Metazoa; phylum Chordata; class Mammalia; order Rodentia; family Cricetidae; genus Phyllotis; species Phyllotis vaccarum. The sequence goes on along the minus strand of JARWLC010000010.1, from coordinate 35,168,419 downwards.
TATAAAAGTATTTTTCTTTTGATTGGCAATGTGATTTCTTTTGTATTTATGCAAACTTCAGTCAAGAGCATAAAAACTGTTTCTTGCATTTACTTCTGAAAGTTTTATAGTTTATTTTTGTTCATGGATAAAAAAAGGACTAGGAATTGTCCTTTTTTATAGAAATATATACAATATTAAGTCACTTGTAAAAAATACCATAGTAATATGCTAAAAGTAAATCCACTCTGATAATAAGGTTTTTTGTTTTTGTTTTTTAATAAACTCCCAATTCTGCTTGCTACACTGACTTTATAGGTCTGTTCCTATGTCACCGCCACTGTGTTGATTTCTGTAGTTCCATAATAATTTGAAGAAAACTCTTATTTCATAAACCAAATTTTCTATGACAGTAATTGTAGGTATGGAATATTTTCTTTGTGTTAACTCTGAGATGTTAATGTTATTTCTGCCTTTGCCTAATTTTTTCTTTGTAAGAGTTTGTTGGGTGCCTATTAATTATTTTTGACTCCTCATATCTGTAGGTCTGGACACTGAGACAAAGCTTTGGATTTTATTGGAAGGTAATGTTTCAGCTATTGCTTCTGACTTCTACCTTACATTTTACAAAATGGAAGTAGAGAGTTGTGTTGATATGTTGTATATTTAATAAAATAATTTGTCTGGAATATCAGAGGACATAGCCACACACAGAGCCAAGCCACCCACAGAGCCAAGCTCTGAAGGTCCCAGCATGGTGACCCATGCCTTTAATTCAATCTGAATCTTTGTGAGTTCAAGGCCTAACAACCAGGCAGTGGTAGCACACATCTTTAATCCTAGCTCTAGGAAAGCTGAACCAGAAAGTAAGATAGCTAGGCAGAGGGAGAGAAGGAAGGAGTTCAGCTTCCCCTGTCACTTCCCTTGTTGGCTGAGGACAGAGTAGCTTGGAATCAGAGATTCGTGGAGACAGGCCTGAGGAGCTGGCTAGGTTAGAAGTGGCTGTGTTTTTCTATCTCTCTGATACTTTAGCTTTTCCTTAATATCTAACACCAGGTATATATATTAACAACTAGAATTTGTGCTATAGAGAGTATTTGGGCCTGTGCTCTTATCATACTGTCCAACAGGTTTGAAATGGGCAGTGGAAAAAAGTGATGTTCCTAACTGAAGAATCCAAAGTGGATTCTTTATTATGACATTAACGTACAGCAGTGGTAATTGAAGGTTTTATTTTTACTTCAAATATTTAAATAATTTATTTTTTCTTAATTAAAACCATTTAGTTATCCACAGACTTTTGTTTTAGGACTCCCTGGCTCAGGCATGCTTTTGTTCTCTGCTCACTTTCTAAGTTGAAATTCTTCTTTGCCATCTCTTTGTGATCAGAGAGCAGAGTTTTTATCTTTGTGCATTTGAAAGAAGGGTAACAGAGATGTCTATTTTACACTGAGTTAGTCAAGTACCTGAGACTTGGATTTTCTCAAGTACTTTGTCTCCTTCTGGTCCCCATGCAACGTCCTTCCCTCTTCTCTGTGAGACAGTCTTAGATCACAAATTGAGATGTCTTTGCTATTTTCTATTTGTAGCTAGCAGAAGCATCCATTTTTGGTAAGTTCTATCCTCCAATTTGTCTGTTCAGCTTTATACTACTAAATGCTTCTTTCACACTGTTTCTCCCAAGGCACTTTTTTAGGTAAGTTAAGTTTTATTTTTTTATTTTTATTTCTTGCTACTTCTATTTTCCTTCCATCTTTCCTTCCTTCCCTCCTTCCTTCCTTTCTCTTTCCTGTGAATAAATTTTTTCAGCTTCATAACAAAAATTGTACTATGCATTGTTCAGATTGTGTGCGTATTTGGTATGGTTCACATTTACCCAGTTATCTGGCAGCAGATTTCTATGGATGCACATGGGAACGTAGCAGAAGGCAACGGCAGATAGCAGGAGACCCTTAATCTGTTTCTGTGTAGAAAATCGCTTTATTGTCAGATGGTATGGTTAAGATTAACAGGAAGGTTATGATAACAGGAGTTATGACAGCAGAGAAAAGAAAGAAAAAGAAAAAGGAAGAAGAAAAGGGAAGGAAAGAAGGGGGAGCTCTCAGGAGAAACAAAAGCAAGAGAGAAAGATTTAGAATTGGGATCCTGCTTTAAATGGGGCTTGATATCAGAGTTCAGAGGAAGACGTGGCTTTAGAGGCTAAGATACATGCCATTGTGTTGTTCCATTTTCTCATCTAATGAGCTCTTATTTAGTGTTCTTGCTTGGATTTTGCTTCTGTTATTTTAGACAGGACCTCATGTAGCCAAGGGTGACCTAAAATTCTCAATATCCTTTTTTTTTTTTTTTTTTTTTTTTTTTTTTTTTTTTTTTTTTTTTTTTTTTTTTTTTACTGGGACTACGGGCATCCTGACAAATGCAACTTAGTAAAGAAAGAGTTATCATGGCTTTCAGCTTCACGGGACATAGTCCATCACAGGGCAGGGAAGGTTTGGTGGTAGAAAGAGAAAGTGACATTGTACCCAGAGCCTGGGAGCAGAGAGCACTATATTCTTGTGTTCAGCTTGCTTCCTTTGTATTAGTCAATTTGGGGTCCCAGACCATGGAAGGAAAACAATCACAATCAGAATGAGTCCTCAGCTAATTAACCTAATCTATGTAATTACTCAGACATGCCCAGAAGCTTGTCCCTGATGCGACTCTAGTCAGTCAAGTTGACAGTATTAACAGTCACCATTGCTGATAGTAGTAGTAACACAGCTGATATTCAATCTATTCTTTCTTATGGGTTTTCTGTTATTGTGTACTAGAAACTTTCAATAATGTGTCAGAAACATCTCTGTCCAAACTAGTGTCCATTATTCAAGAATTTAAAAACTATATCCTAAGAGAACTTAGTAATTATCCTTACTAAAATCAGTTAGCATTAAAGTGAACTAGTCCAGGCCACTGCTCTGTGCATAGTATTTTGTAAACTCATACTTGAAATAATGAGAAATGGCCCAGATTTTTCTATTTAATTCTGTTATCTTTTATGCTTCAACATTAGAGTATTTTAAATTTGCTTGCTTTTGACCAAATCTACTCAAAACTTTGGCCTTGGTTCTCAATAGAGGGTACCTTTATCTTTCAGAATACATTTGACAATGGCTATAGATTTTTTTTTTCTCACAGCTGCAAGACTGTGACATGCCACTAAAGTTGGTGGAGAACAGGATTCTACTAAAGATGTGACCATGAGGGTGCTATTCTCACAATAGACTATTGGCCAGAAACATCAGGAGTGGTCACTTGGAGGTATGCTGCTGTTGACAAGGATTCTTTCTTTGACTAAACTTTTAGTCAGGATTTTGAACCTCCTTGAGGCCAATATATGTACTTCCTTGTAAAACTGAGTTCTACTAATCCCTACAAAGTCATTTTGAACAGAACTTTCACATCCCTAGTGTGATGATCAGTCTTGACTGTCAACTTGACTGCAGTTGGTTCAGCTAAAACTCAAGCTTCTGGACACTCACCTGAGTGATTTTTTTCAATCAGATTACTTGAAATGATAAGATTCTTCCTCAATCTGGGCCTCACCTGCTAGTAGCAGCTCACATTGAAGGACATGGAAGAAGGAAACTCTTTTTTGCCTGCTTGTCCTATTCTCACTAGCAGTTCCATCACTTCCTAATTCTTTCACTAATATTAGAGCCTACAGAACATGCCTTCTCCAGTAAGACCACACTTTTAAATTAGTTCTAAATAGTTTCACCAACTATTGGCCAAATATTCCACTACATCAACTTATGGAGGCCATTCTCATTTAAACCATCATATACATATGTATATTTGCTGTTTATTTATGAATTTATATGCTGGTTATATATGAACAAACACACACACATTCTATTAGCTCTATGTTTTTAGAGAAATTTGACTAATATATCTGATATCTGATTATGTTTGATATTTAGTCTGGTTTTCTTAGGTGACATCTGACCACTTGGGCCTTTGTTCAGCAAGAATTCTTCCAGTCTTCCTCCAGTCCTGATGTTTTCTCTTAACAAGCTCCCTCTTTTATTCTCTTCTTGCTCATTAATTGTAATGCTAATTAAGAATTGAGCCCCATACTTGTTTCTTACTGCAATACCCTGTAACAAAGATATTGTTGTTGCCACAATTTAAGTAGCCAAACTCAAATAAGATTTAATATTAAACTAAGATATTCATTTTTTTCCAGGAAAGCAAGAGACCCTTTTAATAAGTAGTATAATATCAATTTTTCAAATGTTAATTTTAGGACCAAAAACTTCATATTACAGTTTTTCTTTATTATTAAAACCGTTTAAATTCTATGTATTATTGTATGTTAATGTGATGAGGGAAAATGCATGTGTGCCATATTATGCTTGAGAGGAGAAAGGACAACTTTGTGTGTCACATTTATGTGCACTTCAAGAATCAAACTCATTTGTCAGGCATTCATGGCCATCACCTCACTCACAGAGTCATCTGGCTGAATGCCTATCCTATTCTAGACAATTTTTCTACTTTGTTTCAACTATATATTGTTCTTTGAAACTTAAAATATCCTGAAGCTTTGTATTTTTAGACTTCCTTATTGTATCACCATCATTTTATTAACTTAGTCAAGTTAGTAATGTTATCAAAATGTTTTTTTCAAATGAAATAAAGTGTGAGTTTCAGGGAACATTGAACATAAAGTAGCTCTAAATGCATGTACCAAGTTGGGGTATTATTTATGGATGTCCATCACTACTCCTCACCTGGTTTACTATCTTGTTTTTCATTTTTTTTTTCTGTATATACTAAATGACTGTATACTAAAAATTAGAGCATGTTTTGGAGTCAATAATAATAGCAAAAAGCAAGAATTTTTAGTGAATGATTTTTGATATCAAGAGGTCGCCTTACCTAGCAATCATGCCTGGTAAGCACTTTGGTCAGCTGAGCCAAGTCACCCTCATCTCTCGCTCTCCGGGAGTAAAAGAGGAAGTGGCTCATTACATCACAGGCAGGATTTAAGCATTTTGTCCTTAGAAAAATTTATCATTCGTTATATAGGGTGCCAACCTATGAATTCATTTATTTTCTAATTTAGATATTGGCTAGAGATTCTATGTTTGTAAGATTGTAATTAAAGTACTCACAATTTTAGTTTCAAGTAAGAAATACAGTGATATAGCCTACAATGTTATATTATTTACCCTATGGGAGGGTAGACTTATAAGATTAATATGAAGCAGAAAATTCCTATTATCTTATAATATTGGTGGCAAAAACTGCTCACTGTTTATGTGAGTTTAAGTATGAACTTAAATAAACGTTTGTCATCTATAGTTATATATGTGGTAGTCTAGTTCCCATAGGTTATGACTATTCTATGATGCTTGCACATTGATAAAATAACCTAATGTATTTCTCAAAAACATAGTTTCTCCTATTATTAAGCTGTACATGACTTGTAACAACATACCTAAATACCATGTAATTTCTTAACTGTTGTTAAATTTTAAAGGTCAAAATTATAGTATCATTGTCAATAGTGAAATATATGCTTATATGTACCCAGATTCACATGTTGAAATTATAACTCCAAATACAATATATCAAAAGTTAAGACCCATGGAGGTAATTGGGTCATAGGGTAGAATCTTCAAGAATGAGATGAATACTTTCGTTTAATATTCCACTCTTTTATATTTGTGTGTGTGCTATATATGTGTGATACATGAACATGAGTCACATGCATACCATATAAATCCAAGAGGAGAACACTGGGTGTTTATCTTTATTTCTCTCTATCCCTTGGTCTTGAGACAAGTTCTCTCCATAATTTAACTGTAAGGCAGTGTGCTTATCCAGCAAGCTGTATCCTCCTGTCTTTAGCTTGAAATTCTGGAGTTGTGGGCATGGTGGTCATGTCTGTCTTGTGTGTGTGTGTGTGTGTGTGTGTGTGTGTGTGTGTGTGTGTGTGTGTGTGTGTGTTTGTGTGCAGGTTCTGGAGGTTCAAACTCAGGTCATCAAGCCTGCACAGCAAGTCAAATTAGCCAAGGAGTCACTTCTCCAGACCCAACAGTGCTTTTTAAGACTGGAGATTGCTTCTTCTCACTCTGATCTCTTTGTGTGAGAATATGATAGAAGATAAACATCTTTAATAGAAAAAGAGAGTCCCTACTAGACAAAGTATGTATTGATCTGGGATATCATAGTCTAGAGAAATAAAAAAAAAATCTGTTGTTTAATTAGCTTCAGTCTGCTTAAATTAATTTCTGTTGTTATTCTATTGTAATGGTCCCAATGGACAAAGGTAATACTTTAGCAGATATAAAACAAAACACAATTAAAGCTTATATTAAATTCTAAAGGAATAATTATCTTGTTCTTGACTGAGAGTAGAGATCTAAATATATTCTAGGAAACCCAACTTTCTCATGAAAAAAGAAATGTTTTGAAACTGAATAGACAAGAGGTAGTATCTGCCTGTCTTTGAAAATCTAAGTTAAAGAGATGCTTTATAATGGTGTGCTAGATTAGTTTTTGGTTGAAACACAGTTATATAGGAAAAGTTATATTTTATAATGGGCCATTACTAACAGAGGAACAGAATAACTGTAAAATATGCATGCAAATTTATCAAAAGAGGTGATGAGTCTCTAGTGAGTCACTTTGATGAGCAGCATAGAAGATATGGACATAAGGAGTTCAGATGCCTTACCCAGTGGGAATTTTAGTCAAAATGAAAGAGACAAGCAATCAGAATCACATCATGACAAAGCAGAGGAAGGGATTGTAAATGATATAACATGGGTTATTTTTGTTTGACATGAAAGCTAAAATGGTTTATATTAATAGAATACTTCACGAATATATAAAGATTTCTTAAGTCCTAGTTTTTCCCTCCTTTTAAAAAAATTTCATGAAGCTTCCAAAGATAGCTTAATGGTTTAGAGTCTTCTTTCTTTGAATGAGTTTATTCTTGATTAGTTGAAAAGGCTTTGTCTTTAAAGTTGATGATTTTTTTTTGAATCTATATTTCCTGATGTTATTCCTTGATGCTACAGAAATCCAAAAGCTTAGTAAAATTGGATTTAGTTTTTCTAGCTATCAAATTTACCTTCTACATTATCTGCTTTATAATAATAACCAACTAAATGAGGGACAATGACAAAAATTAGTTTTGGTTCAACACTGACATATATGTTACTTTCTCTAACTATTTCAAGATGCTCCTTCTCAGTAGATGCACATTAAAAGCACAGCTATTTATCAGAAGGTTCATCACAGTTGTTTCTGTATCAGGATGGACCAAAGTCAGACCGCCATCATCCTGACAGTTTGCCTCTATTGAGGACCAGTTTGCCTCTATTGAGAACTAGTTTGCTTTTCATGCTTGAATGTAAAACACTTTGCTTTTTAATCTCATTGAACTGGGAATTTTTGTCCTGTCATTATGCTCAGGTGAGCTAAGGATGGTCCTATTCTCCCTTATTATGAGATATTATAGACATATGGCCACATGCTATTCTTGTCTGCAAAATTCTTCTTTGTAGGAAGCTTAGTTTCTCTCTCAGTACTTAAGATGGCATTACCTTGCTTAGTCAAATGGGACAGGAGCTACTTATCACAAAAAAGAAATGATCATGCTTCATTTTGAGTCCCAGGAAACCTGCCAAGACAGGCAGATTATACATTGTATGAAGAAAGAAACTCTTAGCCAAAGAGGAAAGATTTTTAATGTCTCTGTTCTCTTTACTGGAGAACCACATGGCTGAATTCTTAACATTTTGGCTGTCTTTTTTAATATTTGCTCATTATTGGTATCTATATATTTAGAAATAGATGTATTTTCACACATATTTAAGGTATGATGTCTGAAAGACTATTATATGCATACAGCTCACTATATTAAATATAATGTGGATTCAGACAAAGGAATGCATGAAATCCTGGAGGCTTATACCTTAGAAGCAGGTGTACACCGTGTGATTAAGAGAAAATGTGACTGGGAGGAATAAGATTGTGGCAGGAACAACTACCCTTCTGACTCATTGGAGGGTGCACCTGTATCTTAACTTAACTAGAAACTGAAGTTATTTTTTTAAAATTTAAAATTAGCTGAAAATGCTGCGTTTAATGTGATTCTAGGTTAACAAGTGAAATAAAATCGATTTAATATATTTTAGTGTGAATGGCACATGATGTTGTCAACAGTTGAAACACTGCAAATGGGACAACTATTATAGAAAAATGTGGGGTGCTGGATGACCAACCTCATCTAGGAACCATTAAGTGTTAGAAGTCTGTCCTCGTCTTAGAAAATAGAAGGCTTCCTGAGGTTTTCCTTCTAGTTCCAAATGTCCTATTTCTTCTTCTTCTGAAGGGCTGTGAGTTTGAGTTTGGATTATGTTTGTGAGAGGAGGTCCTCTCTTTTGGTCAGTGTGGTTATCTGAGTAAGAATGTCGCCTATAGGCTCATCTGTTTGAATGTTTAGTCACCAGAGTCACCAGGGAGCAGAATTGTTTAAAAGAATTAGGAAGAGATAAAGGAGCAACTGTGCCACTGGGGATGGGTTTTGAAGTTTTAAAAGCCCATACTTGGCCTAGTCTCTCTCTCTCTCTCTCTCCTCTCTCTCTCTCTCTCTCTCTCTCTCTCTCTCTCTCTCTCTCTCTCTCTCTCTCTCTCTCTCTCTCTCTCTCTCTCTCTCCACCCCACACTCACTCTTCTTTATAGTGGATCATGATGAACTCTTAGCTGCTTCTTTAGCACCATGACTGCCTGCAGCCATGCTCCCCACCACTACCTTCCTCTCTGCCATGATGATGATAGACTAAACCTATGAAACAGTAAGTTGCTAATGAAATGTTTTCTCTTATAAGAATTCCCATGGTCATAGTGTTTCAATGAATATGTAACTAGAAAACATTTAGGAAGCCAAGCAGCCAGTACCATCTGTTTCACAGACCAAGATATCATTCTAGTGGAAGAAAAACATAAAATAAATATGGAGTTGAGAACACAAGCAAAACAGGTTTGTCAAGGATTCAGATTTATATTTTAAAGCAAAATATTGATAGTCTTTAAAAAATCATCAACTGTAGGTAAGAGAGCACCAAATATCGATTCCGAAATCCAACAATTTCAATTTAACTGGCCATATATGTTTATATATATATAAACATTTTATTACCATAGATCCTAAAATATTAATATTTTATCAATTTCTTGACATTAAGATAAAAAATACTTCCATAAGCAGTTATCAACTAATATGTAGGTGATCATCTAAAACAGTATGAAGTTAATTGTGATCATTAGAGAGAAAACCTGCTTGTAGTAGATGTTTATAAGGGAGAGAATTCCTGAGAATTGGGGGCTTTCAGAAGATGCTATGCTGAGAGGTGTCAGAAGACTTAGGAGTAAAAGAGGACTGAGAAAGGCCTGGAAATAAAAACAAAACTGAAGGATGAAATGAGAAACCAAATATGATAAGACTATAAATATTGTAAAAGCACAAAAGAGTATATGCAAAATTTTTATATTTAAGAGTAATTAGGTTATTATGGCAAATGCCCCTTTCAAACAAAAGAGATTTCAGGTGATGAATATAAGCAAAACGAACTCATATTCCTTATGAGAACGTAAATTAACATAGCTGCAGTGAAAAATATTAAGGGGATTCTTAGAGAACTATAAGTAAATTGTCCCATGAACCAGCCACTCCACTTCAGTGTCTATATCCAATGGAAAGAAAACCATTCTACTGAGGAGACAGTTGCTGCCTACATCTGCCAATACATGGTATTGTCTTACATGCTTTTCAGTGGAGAATAAATAAAGAAAATGTGGTATTCATACACATGGAATACTATTACATCGCTTGAAAGAATAAAATGATGTGATGTGTGGAAAGAATGGGTAAAAGTGGGAGATGCTATATGAGAGTAAACTGTACACATACTATTTTCTGTACTTGCTTAAATGTAGATAGTAAAAAATGATCTAAATATGAAATAGCATTTCATAAAGGTTGGAAAGGGGGAGAAGCAAACATGCAGGAAGCATGGCTAAAAGTATGGAAGCAGAAAGGATGATCTCTAAGCTATTTGACACAGTGCGTGGTTAGTTTAGAGTCATTTCTTCTAACATCAGTGAAGAGCCAAGGAAGAGGAAGTCAAAAGCTTAAAACAGAACAAAGAGAAGGAGAACACTAACTAATACACTCAGGATGCAGATGTTGAAATAGCACACTGTACCCTATAAAGATGGAAATTTCTGCACAGTCATGAAGAGTACGATTAGTAAAACATGAGCAAATATAACATAGTGCCAATATCAAGGGAATTTTTTCTGCTGCAGGCATTTTTGATGTAACCAGAAAGGAGGTATCATTGAGTATCAATGTCCCCTGTCTTCTAAACAGCACTGAAATTGTAGGCAGTGAGTAAGGTGGGAAGAGGAGACCAAGACAAGACATAGCCCTGTGATGAATCAGGACACTTATGATACACGTTGTGTCAAAAAACTTAATTCTTCCCTTTTAAAGAAAGGAAAAGGAAGCACTTAAATCTCACTAGCAGAACTCATGCAGATCTCAATATTTATACTCTCATATTTTCCCCATGTCCTATTTTCTGAAGAATAGATTAGTGAGATACAAGCACTCACTCTTATTAAGAGGATCAAGTTTCTATAAGTCAGCCTATCAAACTGCTGAAAATCTTAAGAGTATTTATCCATCTTTAACATAATCACAGTTCTAGAAAAGGTGTATATAAACTTGAGATATGCATATTGCCACACAAATACATTATTCTCCCCAAAAATTAAAGATTGAGAAATATTTGCAGAATGTTTTTCTAAGGTATTTTATAATGGTTGTGATTTTTAATATTTTGTTAAATAAAGGAAAAATAGATAATAAGGAACAGATCTCCCAAACAGTATATAGACTATAACGCTAATGAATGGAGACATGGTTAGATGGGTATGACCACTTGGCATGGAAACTAGAGAATCTCAGTTTTTATTCCAAGAACTAAGTAAACAAGTTACGGTAGCACACATCTGTAATTTTAGTGATCTTACAATGAGATAGGAGATAGAGAGTGGAAAATTTCTTGAAGCTTGGGAGAAAGCTACACTGATAGTGGAGGAGAAAGAAACCTTTTCTTAAATAAGGTGAAAGTTGATGACATGCTCACATGAACATGCACATTATATTCCCACACATAAAACACTTGTTATAAAAAGAATATAATGATATGATTATACAAAATATAATTAGGACAGAAGTATACAAACTAGCAGCAGTTATTCTATGTAGTACATCATGAAAAGTTTTTATAATTTTTATATACTTTAAGCTTTTACAATGACCACCAAGTATCTTCCTATGTGAAATTTCAGAATACACTGAACTGAGTAACATTCTTCAGAAGGCCAAAGCTATCTGAAACAGATATATTCTGAACTTCTAGGGTTGAGCCAGATGCTGGATGCTCTGAATGATGTTTGTTGAAATGGTTTCCTAGTTTAACGTTCTCTTGGCCCAATCCTGAGAAGTTTGTGGAACAGATGGCTCCAGTTTGCAGGATATATATGATAATAAACAAAGACATTGGATTGACAGAGAAAAGTTTTGCAGCTTCATCTGTTTCAAGATGAAAAGACAGGAGGCTTTGCAGACAGGCTAGGAGACGTGGCATGTACAATCCCTGGTTCTGCAGTGGTTTGCACAACATGTTAAAAACACTGGAGTCTTTCAGAAAAGCTGCATACAAAATGAATTAACTTCATTTTATGAACAGATTAGCGAGTTTTTGACTGTTTATAAACTTCTACAGGTTGATCCTTTCATACCTTATTTGGCATTGCTGGATTGTCACTTCTGGGAGAAGAGCAGATTAAGCTTGTGAGTCCTATCTTTTACATGCTTGAAGAAGTGCTCCAGAGGATGTCCAACCTCAACTAGTCAGCTAGAGTCAGATGGAAAAAGATCTAAGTGTATAATATGCACACTGCTGTATTTGAAGTGCTTACCAAACCTAAAAGTGACTGTTAATATTTTGTATATACCACATGTTAATGATAAATTATATAATTATGTATTGTAAAATAAATGTGTTTAGATCTGTAGTGTTTTAAATGCAGTTTGTGTCTCTTACTTTGTTTTTAATGTTTGCATAACAGCCAACTTAAAAGAGATAGTATTTAAATGATGCCCCCTTTGTCCTGTTGCCCCATAACAAATGTGATGGAAAATGATTTTTGTTAACTGATAAAACTGAGTAAAACTCATTTAAATAAAAGACATACACAATTGAAAAAAATGAAGATAAAAGTGTCCCTTTGTGCTTCTGAAAATAGAGTGGTGGGAAGAACAATTCCTGTCCTGCATTGTTTCTTTGACTCCTTTTTGTGAAGGCTTTTGTTGCTATTCGCACACAGAAAGGGTAAAGCCTAGAGAGATCCGTTGGTTACTTAAATGTGACATGGCCTAACATAAGAAATGAGAGAAGGCATAGGGTATTTGAGAAGGTATTTGAGCTTGCTACAGTAGTGATTCTCCTCTTGAGACATCCATGTCAGCTTCCCCCTCACAGGCATCTTTTCCTTCTGTGTGCAGAGATCCAAAGAGACAGACATTCAGTTAGCTGTCACCAGAATCATTTCCAACTTATGGAAAATCATCAATCTGTTCAAACTTCAAACTATAGTCAGTAATTAAAGAGAGAGAGAAAGGGATGTAAGTAGCCCCAAACATGGAGTTTTATTTACACTAATGGACGGAGCCAATGAGGAATCCTACTGTGGTCTGTAGAGAGTTCAGTAAAGGTCTATAGAGAACTCAATAAATGTGTAATTATAAAAACAAACACTTGTACTTAAAATTTGGGGGATGGAACCCCCTTTTGTTCCACAAATTTTACTTCATATTTTGTTCACTGGAGAGTTAACAGAATATACCAGTTATGACAGACTTAAAATATAAGTACTGTAGTAATACAGTCAAGTGTTTAACATAAAGGAGTCTTTTAAAAAGTTAACAGAAAAGGAGCTATAAATTCTTGTTTCTAGTCACTGGAGTGTAACACACACACACACACACACACACACACACACACACACACACACACACACACACACACTTGTACATAGAAACAATGCTACAGATTAGTGTCCTGGGGATTTCTCTTATTTTTAACTATTTTACAAAATGTTCTTGGTTGTTTTTGTTTAAATAATGGTCATCATCTGTAACAATGCAACAATAAAGGAAGCATGAATCAGCTGAGTACTATTCATTGCCTTCACTAACCTATGACAGATGACAAGTGATTTCTGAAAGTCTGAAGGATCTGTATTAACCTTCTGTCCTGTTTAATTTTCTATAATCACCTTCTCTTTGCTTGTTGTCTAGAGTCATTTTGGTACAGTTTTAACCACCTCCAGGTGAATATATGCAAATAATTAACCTCTTCTAGAAAGAAGGGCTTCTATAAAATATTTCCAACTGTAACTTAATAAATAAACTTATCTCCTAATTTATAATTTTCTATCCATCTAATAGGGCCTGATATTTATACCGTACTTTGAAACACTATGAAAATTGAGCAGAAATGCATGGGGTATAGGAAATAGTCAGGTCTCTATATCATTATTTTCTGAAAAAAATCTAATTCTTAATTGTGTAAAACTGAGTTTTATGGGAATACTATAGAATATTGACATTAACATTGCCTCAAAATCTCAGTAGTTAAATCCATTTTATTAAAAATGAAACAGTACTAGACTGACTTTGACTAGTCTAAAGCACTTTATTTGAGACCTAATTTCTACCGGCTAATTATGTGACCTTGAAGAAGTTGCTTTATTTCCTTGCCTGTCTTTCAAATATCAATGACTGCTGCTTTCCCTGCTGTTACACACCTGCTGTGTGATCAAATGGGCATCATATGTGGAGAGGAGACATAAGTGTTCACACAAACATAAGATCACCAATGTGACATATTAACCTTGATATATGCATACTTGGAGATGTTGGTTAATCTTAAAAATTGGGGTAGTTCTTAAAATAATGAAGATTAAAAATAAAAAAGGAAAAATACCCATAGATGTATTATTCCTGTGGTCAGGAAATTCTCATTTTTAGCCAATATATTTTTATGTTTTTGAGAAATTTCTGTCATTCTTAGTTATATGTTCATTGTTAACTAGAAACCCTCAATAGTGACACAGGTAAGAGAAATGCCATGGGAATATGAATGAAATTCACATTATCATAGATTTCTACAGAAACAAGAAAGACATGGGGTATAGGAGGGCATGCCAGATCAATTACTTGAAGACCCCACCAAGTTTCCCTAGATCTGCTTCACTACTACTCCATCAATTCATTCAGTTCAGACTTTTAGAAATTACTGGCTTACATGGATAAGTTTCCTAATGAATAATTTCTTATTTACCCTATCTTTATCAGTAGCAATAGCCACAAATGACATTTTCCAAATACTTGAATAATCTCAAAGAGCCTGTAGGTAATAGAGTATTATGAGTAAAGGTTGATGTATACACACTATTGACTTGCATTGGAGAAAATAGCTTAAAAGAAATATATTACATACCACTTTATGAGCATCTCATTTAATAAAAGAATAGTAAATAAAAGTGAGACCTTATCTCAAAGACTAAAAAAAAAAGATTAAATAAGATAATAGATATTTCATGCAAAAACATAGACAGAGACAACAGCATAGCATGAGATAACTTCCCAGTAAAGTACAACTGTTCTATTTTTATGGTTTGAGAATGTAACCAATGATTGCATTCATGTTAGGCAAGAGCTCTGCCATGAGCCATGTCCAAATTTGCTCATGAACCAGTTAACCACAACCCTGGTGTCTTAGCCTAAGCTCAGTTATGCTTCAGTCCACTTTTGTATTTTCTCTACGCAGATTTTTCTTCAGCATAAAAACTCACGTTTTTTGCATCTCTCATCGACATTCGCTAATATTTTTTTCTCTTATGTTAAAAAGAAAGGCTATCTCTAACAGAAAAAGAAAAGGATAATTGAAAACTTCTAGAAAATGGAGGGTGAATCAAGCATCAACAAAAAAATCTAAAACAACAATAGTAAGACAATACAGTTGGAGCCACAGAGGGTCAGAGTCTTTCTCAAAGTCAATTTATAGTAATGGTGGTGAAATTCCTATAAATAAGAGATCAGAATTTTTAATTAAAATCTTATTCTTTGATGAATCTATCTACATTGAAATGAAAAGAGCCACTGTTTGCTTCAATGTTGAGAGATATGCTGATATCTATAAGATATGAAGGGAGGTGTTTAAAAGGAGAATATATATTCGCAAACTGTCTCATTTTCAGGATAAATCATTGATTACTACCATGTGTCTAAGAAGTCTTGAAGCCAGATTCAATTATTTAAATGGGTTTTCTTAAGTAAAAAATAGTTCATCAAATATGTCTAATAATACTGAAGAATAGTATACATTTTAAGAAATTGAACTTTGAATTTTTAAGTTTTTTGTTTTAGGTAATAAAATACATACAAATACTACATATTACCTAATGATATATTAGCACTTGTCACATATCAATTTTCTTTAGTTGGCATAGATTGAACATGTAGGGATGTGACATATGTAACTCAGATCTAATTTACAAGTCAGGAGCCTTTGCACTACCTCTCCAGAACTCCTTACATCTTTGGGAATACAAACATATCCTAACCTGAGCATCCAAATTTTAGAATCTATATACTAATTCCAGGGTCTTATAACTTGAGGTATGTAGTATAAAATTTCTAACTCACCAGCAGTTTCTTAGCTCCCCATAATGACTCAGACACTTATATTAATTACATGCTGTTTGGCCTATGGCTCAGGCTTATTGCTAGCTAGCTCCTGTATCTTAACTCAACCTATTTCCATTAATCAGTCTTGCCACAAGGCCCATTGCTTACCTGTACTCCATTATCCTTGCTTATTGGGCAGCTAGAACACATCTCTTGTGACTCTACCCTTGATGTGGGAATGCCTTTCTGTATGCTGTGAATAGCATTCTTTAAATAAAGGAGCTGTTTTGGCCCATGACAGGCACCATAGAAAAATTAGGAGGAATCAGAATAGGTAGGAGCCAGAAGCCCAAAGGATCGACATGTAAGGAGAGAGACTGAGCCAAAAGCCAAAAGGAGCAACATGTAAGGAACACAGGTAAGCCACAGACCATGTGGCAGGAAAAATTAATAGAAATGGGTTGACTTAAGATGTAAGAGCAAGCTAGCAATGTGCCTGAGCCATAGGCCAAACTGCATGAAGTTAATATAAGTGTCTGAGTCATTTCTGTGGCCTGAACAGCAGCAGGTGGCTAAGGGGTCTGGGGCTGCAGGTCTGTGAGTCTGGGCCTCTGACTGCCCAGGACAAGAAACTACATTGTAACACACCTTTCTCCTGTATCTATGATTGGATTTCCTGCCTCCTTCTAAGCTATTCTGCCATAGGCAAAAACAGTCCCTTTTTTAACCAAGAATATTCACAGCATACAGAAAGACATCCCACATCAACGATATTTGAGAAGTGGCACATATTCTAATTCTTCTCATTTCAAAAGAAGTATATACCCGAAAGGTCAAATGACACCCTACCCCCTCAACTTAAAGCTAGCAAATATCAAACCTATAATACAGTTTTCTGTATTTCCAATTGCCAATTTGCTTTCACTTCCTTATCTTGCTTTCTTGTTTTGTTCTTAGAGAATAATTGAGATTTGAAACAACAGGAATGATTGAGTTGCAGAGTCTTAAATATACGGAAAAATTTTAGAACAATTTTAGTAACACAGAAGACAGGCATTGCATTTTAAGTTAAAGAAAATTTAATCTAAATCTGCTAAAATTGTGTTGATATAACCTTATCTGTTATTAATCTTTTTTCCTCCATGGTAGGATTATCAGGAAAAATTTATGAGTTTTGTAAGTTTCTTCTTACTGCAAGTTTCCTTATGAGCTACATTACTTTCACAATTAGATAAATGAAGAAGTGTGAGTCAAGTAAATAAACTTCTATGTTGATTAAATTATTCTAATTAATGTATCATAGTATAGTAGAGTGTCTTGTAATCAGAATAATACCTCTATGAATTCACATTTGATTCCATTGATGACTGATTGTGGAACTAGGGAGAACTCTGCTCTCTCTAAAGATCTGTTTTCTTCTCTGCAAAGTTGAATTAACAACCACCTTAAAGATTTTGGGTAGCAATTAAGTGAGATCATGCATATAAAGTGCTTCCTAAAGTACACACATGGTGACTATTCAGTAAATGTTAGTTCACTTCCATTTTATTACTTCATAAATTTTTATTAATGAAAACCAATATAAAATGCTATTTTCATTAAAGAGCTACAAAATCTTGATTTAAAAAATCAATTATACAGAAGCCTCCCTACCAGTCCACAGCTGACTAAAGGTGAGTAGCACCCGGACCCTCAGACCAAGCAGACCATGTTCTCCAAACTCTGGCCAGGGACATAGTCCCCAGGACCCAGATCTGTCCAACACCAAATAAAGCTGGGAGATTACCCCCAAGCCTAATACCCAGCAAAACACAGCTGTAGGGAGACCCTATGGGCCAAACTATATCCAAACTACAATCTGCATCATCACACACCTACAACTGGTAAACCAGTGGCATAACTGGATGGTTGTATGTAGAAGAATGGAAATAGATCCATAACTATTACCCTGAATAAAACTCAAATCCAAGTGGATCAAAGACCTCATCATAATCACAGCTACACTGAACCTGATAGAAAAAAAAGTGGGTCAGACTTTGTGGGAGTGGATATGCCATTCTGAGCTGACCCACCTTGGGACTTCTTGAACTTTTGAGGGAGGGGATGGGTGGATAGGGAGGGGCAGTGCTGAAGGCTGACTGGGGGGTGGTTGGGGGAGGAGATCAGGGAATACATAGATAAAATGACAGTTTTTTAAAATAAACTAAATTTTAAAGAAGAAAGAAACATGGGAAATACCCTCCAATGCATTAGCACAGGTGACCCCTTCCTAAATATAACAACAGTAGCACAGACGCTAAGAACAACAATCAATAAGTGGGACCTCCTGAAACTGAGAAGCTTCTGTAAGGCAATGGACACAGTCAATAAAACAAAACAACAGCTTACAGAATGGGAAAGATCTTCACCAACCCCACATCTGACAGAGGACTGATCTCTAAAATATACAGAGAACCCAAGAAACTAGAGCCCCCAAACCTAAATAAGCCAATTAAGAAATGGGGTTCAGAGCTAAAAATGGAATTATCAACAGAACAGTTACAAATGGATGAAAGGCACTTAAAAATTACTCAACATCTTTAGCTGTGAGAGAAATGTAAATCGGAACAACTTTGAGATATCACCTTACACCTGTCAGAATGGCGAAGATCAAAAACCCAGAGGACAGCCTGTGCTATAGAGGATGCAGAGCAAGGGGAACACTCCTCCATTGCTGGTGGGAGTATAAAGCTTTTCAGTCACTCTGAATGCAGTATGGCAGTTCCTCAGAAAACTGGGAATCAATCTCCCCAGTGATCCAGAAATACCACTATTGGGCATATACCCAAAGGATGCACATTCATACCCCAAATACATTAGCTCAACTATGTTCATAGCAGCATTATTCATAATAAAAAGAAACTGGAAACAACCTAGATATTTCTCAGCTGAAGAATGCATTAACAAACTGTGGTAATCTACACAATGGAGTACTACTCAGCAGTAAAACAACAACAACAAAAAAATGGCATCCTAAAATTTACAGAAAAAAGGATGGATTTGGAGAAAATCCACCTGAGCAAGGTATCAAAAGCCCAGAAGGAGATGCATGGGATGTACACATAAGTGGCCTTTAGAGAAAAAGCAAAGAATACCAAAGCTGCAAACCACAACCCTTGAACAGTTTGAGATCAGAAGGAACTTAAGAGAGACATCCAGAGTTTCCCCTAAAGAAAAAAATAATAGAGAAGATCACCATAGCAAATTGGGGTCATAATGGGTTGCAACCAAGAAGAGGTGTAAACAAATCATGAGAGAAGGAGATGGTTGAATGAGAGGAGCAACAAAGAGGGAGAGAAAAAAAAAGATATTGATATCTTGATAGAGGAAGCCACTGTGGGGTTGGAAAGAGTGCGAGGGAACCTCCAAGAACTCACAGGATATCTGTGGCTAGGTCTCCAACCAATAGTGGAGGGGTACCTAAACAGGACTTCCCCTATAATCAAATCAATAACCACCCTGAGTGTCATCACAAAACTTACATCCAACAATGAATAGAGGTGGAGGCAGAGACCAATGGCTGAGCACTGGGCAGAGCTTCTGGTCCAGCTGATAGCAGGGGAGGAGAGTCTGTATGAGTAACAGAATAGGTATGAGGAAAAAATTCCCACAGTAATGTCTAGCTGGAGCTCTGGTTACCTCACGGATTCAATTATAGCCACTGACAATCCATCAGGTAAAGGAGCTAGGCCCTCTAAGTGTAGGCAATTGTTGAATGGTATGGGCAGTATGTGGAGCCTTGAGGGGTAGAATCAGACTGTCGTCCTCTGTGTCAGCTGGCACTTTGAAGCCCATTCCTTACAGAGGAACACCTAACCTGTTCTTGACTTTGGGATGAGGAAATCGGACTTGCCTGGATTAGATGTGCCATTCTGAGCTGACTCACCTTGGGTCTTCTTGCTTTATGGATGGTGAGCCGGGAGGCTGAACACTGACTGGGAGGAATTGGAAGGAGGGGGAGCAAGGATTTATATGGATACAAAAAAATTATAAATAATTATATAGTAAAAATTATTAATAAAAATAAAATTCAATTATACTTTTGTGGAACTTCCTCAATGCACAGCATAAAGAGCCAGGGAATGAATGACCATGACACAGATGTTGAAATGCAATACCAAGGGAGAAGATACCTATGATCTGAAAAATCTTAAACTGTTCACCTCCCAGCATCAGAATTCTTCAATATGTCCAGTGAAAAATCCATTGTTTTGTTCTACTAAGACACTAGAAGCTAGTATGTTGAGGACCAACTCTATGTCCTTGAGGTAACTGACTGAATTGCAGGAGAGCCTATATGAAGTAGGAAGCAACCCTAGCTCATTATGCTAATATTTTTGTGTGTGAGAAACAGCATGTTCCAGATGTCTTTGCACCAGTCCCAGGTTTTATTTTAGCCATCTAGTGGCTGGGTTTTATTGTTGCCTTAGCACTCAGCAAAAGTGTTGTGATATACTAGGCCAATATTTCTATACACCTGCTGTGCGATGTGAACAACCTTAGGGTTGTCAAAACATGGCATCCAGTCTATAATAAGTGATACATTTATTTAGGTTAATTAAAATCACATATGTGATGATTCTCTAATTAGAACATCTTATTTTCTGGAATAGTTCTTTAACTCACAGTACTAGAAAACAGGGAGGTAAATACAGAAAAAAATTTATTTGTGTTTTTTTAAGTATCTCATGTCAAAACATAACAGCTGTGGGGAAAGGAGTGAAGGTGATGCCATGGGTTTTCTCGATGAAATTCACCGTGTGAAGTGAGTGGGAAAATCCTTCTTGTCTTTGCTTCCCACATGCTTCGTGTTTTCTGACACAGAACTCTTTAAAATGCTGTACAGTCACAGTTCAAAGAATAGATAAAGGATCTGAGGAAATTCTGGGCCTTCAGGCTTGGATCGGGCTTCCAGTCACACAGCTAAGTGTTTAGAAGTCAGGGTGAAAGAGAACTAACTGTTTGTTTCCCTTATAACAGCAGCAAATGCCTCTTCTCTCTACAGAGATCCATTGTCGTATTTCATTAGCCTGGTGTGTACTCAGTAAAGGCATGGCAGTACTGCTACTTTAAAACATGTGTTCTTGTCTAGCAGAGACAAGTTATTGCAAAGTTTTAACCTGAAACTATATGGAAAATGGGTGATGTCATTTCCTTTTCTATAATCTACAATAAGAATATTGAAGAGATGATTTGTATTGTAACAAATGCAGGCTTTTCCTTCCAAAATTGGCTAAATGCATTTTAAAACATGGCATAATTTGTCCTATTGATAGACTTGATCCCATGAAAGTAACTCAGCAGCACACACTGCTCTGTTCCAGTGAGATAGGCAAGCCAGCTCAGGCACTGTCAGGGGGATGCATTGATATTAGGCTGTTTGAGGAAGTAAAGGTTTGCTGCAAAGACTTAGTTCCACTTAGCAGGCTGAATCGTGTCTGCCAAGTTACATAGATAGAAAATAACACTTGGAAGAGTAGGCTGTCTCTATCCAAGGGAAGCTGCTTTTATTTTTATCCATTTCCTTTTTTCTTTCTTATGCACAGACAGGCACCAATTTGAGGCAGGTTGATTGCAGAAACAGAGACCAACTATCACAAATGACATATTTTCCTCATGGATGGGCCTCCTGATTTATACTTGAACTATAGCTTTCCCTTGATGGATGGAAAGACCCAGACAGAAGATGATGCAGTAGAAATGGCTAAGCCCAGGACATCTCCAGTCACTCAATCTTCAATTAAGAGAGAGTCTCTAAATCTTGGCTTCCTGATGTATAGATGCCTGATCGGGGCACTACCTAGAGTATGTTTTCTAGTCTCTACAGTGAGGAAACATGCTGAACAAAAATCCATGTAACCAAATATGATGGGATTATATCTGGCTAAGTTCAAAGCCAACATCAAGGATAGTAAAATGAAGTAAAAGGTTTATAACCTGTGCCAGAAAACATAGTACAGGACTCATTTCCAAAGTAATGCTCTCTCTGGAACAAAGGAAGTGTAGGAACTTTAATCAGGTTGCCTATAAATATTTATATAGTCATCATCCAATTACTGGGCATACTTAGTTTAGAAGTACATTTCTGAGCATGCTTCAGTTAAGTTTATAATTTTGAAAAAAACTGATAATAAGACAAACATTTCAGTGTGTTTTTCTCAAAGTCATGAAGCACATATGTAAATGATGGATGAAATGCCTTCTCCATACTCAGTTTGTATTATGAAATTTTAGCCAAAAATAAAGACGCTTTAAAGGTTTATTAATATAGGAGTCTGATATTTGCTTATCCACTCATAATGTACTTCAATAAGGTCACCAAGAAGGTGTGGGAGTAATCATGCCTGAGAAGCACTGGACTAAGCCAGATAACACAGATTCTCCCTGCAACTTTATTAGCTAATCCAAACACTAGAAACAGCAGGGAGCAATTATTGACTGTCAACTAATTCTGACTGTTAATCCATTCTCTAGAGAAACAGAAACAGCAGGGTTTATCTAGATTAAAAAGATTCTTATAATATATTGGCTTACACAAGTCAAGAGGCCAAGAAGGCCCAATATCTACACCCAGGAAACCCTCAGAGATGACAGGATATTAGTTTGAGTAATCATGAGGTAAGTTATGATCTGAAGGTGGCATACTCTAGGTCTGAAAAGAACTTCAGCTCTGTGCTCTAAATCCTAAAGACAGTAAGAGTCTAGCATAACAGCTCATGCCAAGGACTTAACTCCACTCAGTCTGCTAATATAATTATCATTTTCACCTAATTCCTCCTCAAAGACACACCCAGATTATGATGTGTGACTGAATAGCTGTATCTCTTGCATCCCAGACAAGTTAACACATGCAACTAACCATTATAACAATTGTTAAGAAATGCTTTCTCTGTCTGACTTTCCATGTTTATCCCATACCCTTGGCCTAGGCCACTGATAGCTCTATGTTAGGGAGGGGACAGTATTAAACATCCAGAGACATGTTTTCTTTTTCTGTCTTTTTTTTAATCCACTAACAAACTGTCACTGTGCAGATAGAAGTGAATTATCAAAGACAACAAAACCCCAGGAAGCAACCCATCCTCTTTCCCACTGCCTAATGAAGGATTCTGGGGTTTCCTGCTCACCCCTTTCCACCCTTACTGTGTTCTACATGTGTGGTGATATGCTATATATGTAATAAAACCAGTCTAGGATATCAGAGAAGAGATCCACCCACACTCAATCCAGGAGGATCATAGAGTGGTAACTGAAGCCTTTAATTCCAGCACAGGGAAAGACTGGGAGTGGTGACCTATGCCTTTAATCCTAGAAGATCAGAGCTTAAGGCCAACTTGGTTTACAGAGGGAGTACTAGGCTTCTAGGTAGGTAGTGGTGGTGCCAGGCCTTTAATCTCATAATTCCAGACACAATAATCTTTCCATGTTTCTGTGAGTTCAAGGCTATCTACCAAATAGTAATAGCTCACATCTTTAATCTTAACCTGAATGTGAGACAACTGGGTGAAGAACACATTTAAGGCAGGTGTAGGAAGATAGATGTTGCAGTAGAAGCTATGAGAAGTGAGGCTGAGGAAGCTGGAAGACAGCTGGGTGAGATTTGACTGTGGTGTTTCCTGTCTTTGATATTTCAGCTTTTCCCAAATATCTGGCTCTGGGTTTCCTTTATTACTATCAAAATTAGTACACTATTTGGCATTCAACATTGGGGCACAAGTTCCTCCCCACCTCAATAAGAGTTGCTTTACAGTAAGAACAACACGTGGCAGGAGGAGTAATTACCAGCTGGCTAGGCTTTCTGTTTGGAGTTAGTCTTCAGTGTTAGTCAAACAGGTCACATGTGTTTCCATTTCATTTTCATCTGGGTAAGTTTTTCAAACAGTAGCCTCTTACTCCTGGTGGGTTGGTTGTATTTTTGTTTTTTGTCTTTTGTCTTTTATTTTTTCTCTTTTCAGACCCCTCCTGGGCTGCTATCACACTAGGTACCTGCTCCACTTCACAGTATTTTTGAATCATCACTGACAACTGTATTGGTGAGTAAATCAGATTTATTTTTAAAGAAGAGGAAGTTGTTTCAGGAAATGGAAGGTGTTTGGTCTTTCTGTGATCTTTCTCTAGACGATTTAATACTGGAACAGGTAAATCAAAAGATAAAGTATATGGTACTATCATAATATTTATCATAGTGTTTATTACGAATACTTTTTGTTTGTTTTCTGTTTTATCATTAAAAATCAATTTATGTAGCTTCCAAGAGAAAGTCTTAGAAAAGCCTGTTATGAGAGAACACAAAGATATTCATACCTAAACAGAGGAATGTAAAGAACCAATCTCAGCAATGTCATCTAAGATTACACAAACCAGCCTAAGGCTATGAAACAAACAACAATAATATATCCAGTAACCTTTAAAAATTGCAAAATGATAAAAAATAATACAGAAGTTGGTTGGGCTCCTGCACAAATGTTAAAATTAAGGAGAGTAAAAGAACCAACTATGACATATGGAATACCTTCAGTATTTGTAAAACAGATGTTAAACAGTTGGTTATCATGTAACTGGTTCACCACTAAGGACTGGTTAGGTATGATTACTGCTGTTTTATAGGCTAGGAAACTTTTACAATGGAAAACATGGTGGAAGGAGGAGGCTAAAACAATAGAACAAAGAAGCAGAGCCAGAGGCATACACATCTTCTTGGGGAAGGGGATTATGCTGGTATTGAGAAGCAGTTCTTATACAATGAACATACTCTGAATTTATGCCACATGGCAGCATTAAATGCCTGGGATCAGGCTGAAGAAATAGGAAAAAAATGAATCCTTCATAATAGTAATTCAAAGCCCAAAATAAACTTTTGCAGACTTTTTGCAGAGATTGACTGCAGGAGTTAACAGAATGGTACTGGATTCAGAAGATAGGTGAATAAAAATTGAATCACTGACATTTAAGAATGCTAATATACAATGTAGAATTATATTTAGACCATTAAAAGCAAGGTCAGCTGTAGGGATATGTGTTGTTTCATGGTAACTAATTGTCCCACCCACTGGTTTAATAAAAAGAGCTGATTGGCCAACGGCAGGCAGAAAGTGTAGGCGGGGCTACCAGACTAAGAAAATCTCTGAGAGCAGAGTGCCAGGGGGGCACCAGAGAGAAGCCAGAGAGAAGCCAGAGGAAGCCGAGGACAGCTATGCTGCTCTAAAGAAGTGTACCGAGCTGCATGGCTGAACAAGAGATATGTGTTGGATGAAGGGTAGAGAGCTAGCAAGTGATATGCCTGGGCCTGAGGCTGATCAGCCAAAACCTAATGAAAGCGTCTGTTGTCTCTGTAGGACTGTGAGACTCCGGGTCTGCAGGTCTAGACCTTGAGGATAGGCCCGAAAGTCTGGGCCAGAAACCTCGTACTACAGTCAGCACCCTTAGATGATTGGATTCATGACAGAGTTAATCTAGAGTCTTATGACAGAGGTGATAACTGGGTAGGAGAAGTTATTTCTAGAAATATAAGAAAAAGGCCAAATATTAAATATTATAATTGTGGAAGGCAAGGTCACATAAGAGATTGTTAATAAGAATTTCCCAGAAACAGTGCTTTTCTGGAGTATACAAAAGGTGTGGTAAAGGGAGACATTGGACAAATGAATGCAGGTCAACAAGGGAGAGACAAAGTAACTTTCTGCCCTTGTGAAATGACCCAAAAGGGCTTTTAAAGCCCCCATATAAAATCCAGTTTAATCTTACCCTGCTATCAGGCAGTAAACACCTTCCTAGAACAATTAAAGAAATTAAAATCTATTTTTAAAAGACATACTACACTGGATGATAGAAACTCTATAGAAAAGGAAAAAAAACTCAGGAAAAATTATAAAGAATATTTTCACAATCTTCTTTAATGAACAAGGGCCAAAGTTAAAAGTATGGATAAATGATGTTATTCTTGGAATTTTAGTGAACGCAATGCTGGATGTATGGTAATTTCACCAGAGTCATAGCATCTAAGTTGGCCCCTTCAGGAGATAAGTGTTCAGTTTTGTGGAACTGGGTCATTATCCCAGGTAAAACAGAGTGCAAGGTGTCTTGAATGTAAAAGACCAGAAGAAAAGAGAGGAATATTAAAGCCATATGTGGCTAACATTGTTGTAAATTTATGGAGACAAGAGTTACTACAACAATGGAAAATACAAATTAACATTCCTCCAAACACAAAAATAAACCATAAACTAACACATGTTTCTGGAAAAAAAATATTGGAAGGTATTATGATAAACATCCACAGACCATTCTGGTTATATAAAAACAAGGAAAAGCTGCTGCTGATCTTTCAAAGACATCCACAGCACTACCTTTAAAATGGCTAACAGAGAAGCCTGTATGGGTTCATCAATGACCTTTAACAAAATAGAAATTGCAGGCCATAGAACATCTGGTATAGGAGCAGATAAATGCTCAGCATATTGAAGAATCAACCAGCCCTTGGAATTCTCCTGTATTTGTTATTAAAAAGAAATCTTGAAAGTGGAGAATGATAACAGACCTAAGGGCGATAAACAAAGTGATAAAGCCAATGGGCTCTTTACAGTCTGGGATTCCTTTGCCTTCTCTGTTACCTAAAGAATGACCTATTATAGTTATTGATTTAAAAGACTGTTTCTTTACAATATCATTACAAGAACAAAACAAATATAAATTTGTCATTACAGTGGTCACATACAATAATTCTCAGCCTGTAAAAAGATATCAATGGAGGCTCCTCTACAAGGAATGCTGAATAGCCCCACTCTGTGCCAGAATTTTGTACACAAGCCAGTAGAACAAACATGTAACAAATTCCCACAATCTATAATTTATCATTACAAGTACAGCATCTTGTTGGCTGATTCAAATATTGAAACTTTAGAAAAAAATGTTTGAAGAAGTAAAAAAAAAAAAAAATGCCTGCGTGGGGATTACAAATTGCCCATGAAAAAACACAAAGAGGTGATTCCTTTAATTATTCAGGTTACAGAACAGGCCAACAAAAAATTAGACCCCCAAAGGTACAAATCAGGAAAGACAGATTGAAGATACTTAATGATTTTCAAAGATTACTAAGAGATATTGTCAATTTATGACCAATGTCAATTTTATTATCAGAATAAAAAAATGATAAAAATGGTAATTTGTTTAAAACCTTAAATGATGACAAGGATTTAAATAGTCCAAGAGAATTGTCACCTGAAATTGAAAGAGAATTGGATTTGGTGTAAAAGAAATTATAGGATGCATATGTGGATTGTTTGGAACCAGACCTTAATTGTATTCTAGTTATAGTGACCTCTAAGCATTCTCCTTCTGGAATTTTAATGCAAAGGGAAAATGTTATATTGGGATGGATATTTCTACCACATAAACTGAGCAAGAAATTAAAGACATATGTGGGAAAGATTTCTGAATTGATTTTTAAAGAAAAATTAGGACTTCGTCAATTGACAGGAACGGACCCAGCAGAAATTGTTGTACCTTTACCGGATGAAGAAACTGACCAATTATGGGTAGAAAGTGAACATTGGCAATGAACCTGCAGTCATTTTGGGGGAGATATTAACAACAAATATCCTCAAAGTAAAAGAATTGTATTTCTGAAGAAAGCTAATTGGATTTTTCCTCATGTTGTATGAGATAAACCAACTTCTGGAGCCCCTACATTTAATATTGATGCAAACAAATCAGGAAAGGCATGTTAGAAATCATAAAATAGAAGTAAAATGGCTCAAAGTCCTTATAATTCTGCTTAAAAGTCAGAATTATATGCCATTATGATAGTATTAATGGATTTTACCGAACCTTTGAACATAGTAACTAACTCTCAGTATGCAGAAAGAGTTGTTTTGCACATTGAAACTGCTGATTTATTAATGATGAGTCAGAATTAACTTTCTTATTTATTCTGTTACAAGAAATAATCACTACTAGAAATTGTCCCTTCTATATAACACACATTTGACCCCATACAGATCTGCCAGGACCTTTATCACAAGGTAATAATGAAATTGATAAATTATTAATGGAAAATGTGATAGGGGCCTCAGAATTTCATTAAAAGCATCACATCAATGTCAAAGAATTAAAAATAAAGATTTCTCTATCACTTGTCAAAAAGCCAAAAAAGTTCTAAAAATATGCCCCACCTGTTCCTTCTCATCTGTTCTTTCTACAACCAAACTCCATTGCTAGCAGTAAGTAATCCTAAATGTATACATAGAAATGAAATCTTGCAAATAGATGTATTTTATTTTACTAAATTGGAAAATTAAGAAATGTACATCATACAATAGATACATTTTCAGGAGTTCTTTCGGCAATGGCTTTGAGTTAAGAAAAGACTGATCTTGTAATCACACATTTGCTAGAAGTTATAGCCATCATGGGAATACCTATGCAAATTAAGACTGACAATGCATTTTTTGATTATTATAATATAAATATATTACATGAATACCACAAAATTCTACAGGGCAAGCAGATCAAACCAAACTCTAAAGGATATGCTAAATAAACAGAAAGCAACAACAAAGACCCCCAGAGATAGACTACAAAATGCTTATTAACTTTTAACTTTTTCAATGCTAATGAGAAATGAACAACAGTTGCTGAAAGAAAAAACAGCTGAATTAAATCAGCCTATTTACTTCAAAGATGTACTGACTTTAGAATAGAAGCCAGGATATGTGCTACATTGGGGAAGGGGTTTTGCTTTTGTTTCCACAGGTGAAGAAAAGTTATGGATACCATCAAAATTAATAAAGACTCTATTTGAACTAGAGAAAGTTGATGAAAATAAGAATTGATGGCTCATCTGCTTATATTACAATTCTTCAAGTTGTAAGAAGAAACACAGGGTTGGGGCAGCTTTTTTTTTGTCTTTACAGAAAACTATAAATACCCATCTTCAAGAAGTTAAAAGACCATGGACATCTAGACATCTAAAGCAAAAGGGAGGCTATCCAGAAAATTTTTCAAGCAAAAGAATATCAGACACATTGGTACCAGGATACTCTAAAGCGTAAAATCTTATTGATTAACCTCTATATATTTTTATTGGTAAGTTGAAGTCCCAGTTTAATTATAATTTAAAGCTGGCTTTAGAGTGTGGCTCTCTCCTTCTCTAAACTCAAGTATACCTGTGAAAGGAAAATACTAAATCTATGTATCATACCAGAAGAGCCACCTGATATAGGACAGAAGAATGACTAAAAATAAGGGACTATTCTATTGTTACTAATCCTATGCTGAATAAATGCTTATATATTTAGCTTCCTGTACATTGTGTTGGGTTTTATTGTCTTATCAGTTTTATGCAACAATCCAGGACAAGGCCTAATTGTGAACTTGAAGTACCCAAAAGGAAGATGGGGCCTCACAATGAAGATTTCACATGGACTATGACAAAG
Organism: Phyllotis vaccarum; assembly: GCA_033318265.1. Taxonomy (NCBI): domain Eukaryota; kingdom Metazoa; phylum Chordata; class Mammalia; order Rodentia; family Cricetidae; genus Phyllotis; species Phyllotis vaccarum. The sequence goes on along the minus strand of JARWLC010000010.1, from coordinate 35,139,145 downwards.
CCACTAGTCTGACAAACACCAACCAAAGATCAAATTTGGACTGAAAATTGCTCAGGACAATTTTGAAGTGGCTAGCTGAGATGAACCATCTTCACAAACTACTATAGCCAGGACATGAGACAAGTCATGTACTTTCTTCTTATCCATAGACTGGACAACAAACGATACAGTTACTTATTTTAGGACTTGACAATTAACAATACTTTTTTTTTTCCAGGATCCCTTAAAGATGCTGTCAACCCCAGACAGCAGGAAGTAAACTTAAGAACATAGTGCCCACATTCCTAAGAGGTGGCATGAGTGATTTTTGGTCTTTCAGTGGGTTATGGAAGATAGTCATTGTTTAAGATAATTGGTTTAAAAAGCTAAAAAATAGAGTAGATTCAGGGTTCTTGTTTAAAGAAAGAAGGAAAGAAAGAAAAAAGGGGATACAATATAGGATATAAGGGCATATTACTGGATCTTCTTTTAAAAGGTACTACTAGCTTTAAATATTTTACATTGGATTTTGTATGTTGTATACAAATTGGGTACATTGAGATTAATTTTGTCACTGCATATATATCTATATGCTTGTTCAAGGTATTATACAGTTCATCTAACAATCTTATACAAATTTCTAGTCTATGAAAGTTTTTATTACCAACTTATTAGGATATCAAGAAATGCAAGTTAGTAGTTAGACATTACTGATGTGGGAATGCCTTTCTGTATGCTGTGAATATCAATCTTTAAATAAAGGAGCTGTTTTGGGCCATGACAGGCACCATAGAAGAAGTAGGAGGAGAAATCAGCACATAGATAAGAGAAGCAGGGTGGAGTCAGAGGGGATCGAGCAAGCCACCCAAGGAGCAACATGTAAGGAACACAGGTGAGCCACACGGGCCACATGGCAGACAGATTAATAGAAATGGGTTGATTTAAGATGTAAGAACTAGCTAGCAATGTGCCTGAGCCATAGGCCAAATTCATAAAGTTAATATAAGTGTCTGAGTCATTTCTGGGGGACTGAGCAACAGCAATGATGGCTAAGAGGTCTGGCGCGGCAGGGTCTGGGCATCTGGCTGCACAGGACCAAGAAACCCCCATTGTAGTAGTAGGTTCTCGGGTCCCGGGTGGCCAGAGGTCCAGAGACCCACAGACCTGCCGCCCGAGACCGCTCAGCCGCCCAGCCGCCTAGCTGCCCGGGTCCCCAGAAATGACTCAGAGGCTTATATTAACTTCATGCTGTTTGGCCTATGGCTCAGGCACATTGCTAGCTAGCTCTTACATCTTAAATCAACCCATTTCTATTAATCTGTCTGCCATGTGGCCCGTGTGGCTCACCCGTGTTCCTTACATGTTGCTCCTTGGGCGGCTGGCTGGATCTGCCTGACTCCGTCCTGCTTCTCCTACCTAAGCTCTGATTTCTCCTCCTACTTTTTCTATGGTGCCTGCCATGGTTCAAAACAGCTCCTTTATTTAAAGATTGAGATTCACAGCATACATAAACGCATTCCCACATCACTTCCCATTTCTCTCTAATCAAAAAGGAAGGTTTCAATTTTAACATAGCAAAATTACATATAACAAAATAGCTATCAAGCAAGAATTACAGTTACAATATCTAGTCTATTTGTATTTAGCAAAAGGCAAAATATTTAGGGACCAATATTATTGTGACTTCATCTTAAACCTTGTTCCTCCCTGTTTCTGTACCTCTCAAACATCTCATTCTGTCTGCTTCCAGTCTCCTAAAGTCATGAAAGATATAAATATCTTTTGAATATCGACAATGCTTAAGTTTTCCACTGTAAATAACATTTCCTCCTATCAGCTATCTACAAAGAATCTGGAACCGAGATGGGGCCTCCACCGGAACAACTCCTGCTAGTAAAACAAAAATAAAAGAAAGAGTATGAGAGAGAGAGAATAAGAGACAGATAGACAGAAAGACAGAGACAAAAATAGAAAAATCAAGAACCTGGTGTGCACCAATCAATAATTGCTTTCAAGAAATAGATTATTCAAAAACAGCTGCAAGATAGCTCCTTATGATTATCCTTCAGATCACACTGCTAATTAAGTTTCCAGATGGAGTTAACCACTATCCTAAAAATGGTTATAGATGTATGTGGTCAGTTCATTAAGAACTAACCATTGTTTTAGCTTTTACAGGATCCCAAAGAGATGCCATCGCCCTTAAGTCAGCAGGAAGCAACCTTATAAACGACTACACCCCGTTTCCCAATAAGTTTTATGCTCCAAAGGTTGTGGGTAAAACTGGGTAAAGGACAAAACTATAATATAACATCAGAGATCTTTTTTGAAGAAGAGAGGGGGAATAGATAGGATAGATAAAGGTAGACTGTTCTACCTACCTATACTCCATTCTAGCTGAATGTATGGGCTAAGCTAAAGACAATTTGCACTGTCATAGATATCTGTATATTGATACTAATGCAAAATCATTTTATGTTTAATTGTGATAATTTGTACATTGGTACAAAGTTTAATCTGAGATTGTTTTATATAACCAAAGCAACTTGTACTTCGATATAAATCTGAATCTGTAACTATTATGTAAAGCTGAATCTGAAATTGCTATATTTTATGTATGCTTCTACCTTTGTTTAAAATATTTGCACATCATTGTCATGTATACTATGCAATTACTACCTTCATTTAACTATACTAGATATAATATATGATTGCACTAGTTATGATATATGCACAAGATGTTTTATATACCTCTGGATGATATATATGTATTTACATGTCTAAAATGCTGTGGACACTTTACCTGGTAAAATACCCCTAGTTCGATAGTTCTACTAAGGGTCATTGTTCAGGGATTGTACACCCCTTATATAGGTATTCTAATTTTTAGTACAGGGTTTATTCCTTAAGACGATAAGATCTGCAGTCAACACTATTTAAGGTATCATATCCCAGTCATGTCAGATACAGGTTAGAATATCATAGATAGACAAGAATCTTCAACCGTTTCATAGACCCAGAGAATATGGCATTTAACATTTAAAATTCGGCCACGAGAGACACGACGACTACTGGTGTCACTGCTCCCTTCATGAGATGTTGTTGAGCATCGAAGATACTCTATTGGAGTTGGTCCTTTTGGCAAAAAATGGCCGGTTGAGTAAGGAACTGTCCTTACCTTGATTGCTGACAGTATACACATGATGTCAAGCTGGATGAACAAGCTGATAGATGGAGACTGACAAAACCTGCCTAGACAGGATAAGACAGTCCCTTCAAAATTGTTCTGCTTGTAAAAAGATCTGTCAGATACCATAGGCCTATACCCAATCCGATAGATGTTCGGCTGTTAACCGAAAGGTTGGTGGTTCGAGCCCACCCAGGGACGCCAGCCCGGGAGGGGGGGTAGGAGACGTTGGGTGCCAGATGTAGGTGGAGTTTACTTAGAAGGCACCAGTACCAGATAAATATTTATTAAAATATAAATCAGAACTCACGGTACAGTTAACAGATTACAATAGCACCTGAAGAGGGACTGGAGTCTGGAACGGTGAGGACAGTCGCCGATGCTACCCCAATCATCCAGGAACCAGGAAGAGAGCGTCTCGTGTTTCCACAGCCCCTTTTCAATGGGCTTTTCCCCGCCCCCTTCAAGGGGCCAGGTGCCCTGTATAAGTGTCTTTTGACCTTATCAGCTGACACCTGAATCCCACAACACCCCATTACTACACATTACAATCAAACTTATAGTCATATTAGATTTATTTTCAAGATCAAACAGATGCATTTTAGATAAAGAGGTCTTCTTCAAACAGTTAAGAGATCCATAGAATATGGCATTTAATATTTTAATAAGATAGGTTCTTATTATTTTATGACAATGGTGCTGCTTCTGGAAGCACCAATATACTTCAGAGAAGATCGTGGTCATGAAAGAAACTCCATATGGAGTTGACCTTTTTTTGTGACAAAAATTAGCCACACAGCAAGAAAGTACTCTTGCATTGACTGCTGAAAGTATGATGTTCAAAATGAACAAGCAGGAGACACACATGCAAAAGAAATGCCAAACCTTGCCAAGATAAGGTAGGAAGGTCTTTGATAATAGTTTGCTTCATAGAGAAGTCTGTCAGACATGTTAGGTCTGTAGGCCGAAGATGGATGCTTCAAAGATACAGAAGAACCTTGGATGAATATCCAGGCAGCCAGCTGTTTCATTTCTTACATTTTTTTGGAAGTTTCTTATTTACCTATGCTGTTTAATTAATTAATGTTATTTCCTTCTTAGGTTTCTGAGGAAGTTGAAGGTAAGATACCTATAATTTTCCTCATGACAGTTATAGAAAAGAAACTTACTTAGAAGTTAACGTGTATAAGTTTGAGAGACATCAAAATACAGTTTTTAGTTAATAATACAAGTTAGATAAAAGGTGAATTAGGTATAATCCACTGGATTCTCCAAAATAGGATAAATGACGGAATATTTTCTTTGAATCTGTCAATTGTTAATGGAATGGGCATTCGTCATGTAATTATATATATATATTATAATTATTGCACCTATTGTATATGGTTTTTCTAATGTTAGTTATAACCTTTTCTATTTTTGACACAAAAGGGGATATGTAATGATATGTTATACATTTAATAAAACCAGTCTGGAGTATCAGAGTAGAAGTCTACCCACAGTCAATCTAGGAGGATCAGAGAGTGTTAACTCGCACCTTTAATCCCAGAAAAGGGAAAGCCTAGGAGTGGTGACCTATACCTTTAATCCCAGCAGATCTAAGTTTGAGACTAGCTTGGTTTACAGAGGTGGCTCCAGGCTCCCAGGCAGGCAGTGGTGGAGCCAGGCATTTAATCATGTAACTCCAGAGACAGAGATCTTTCTGTGTTTCTGTGAATTCAAGGCTAACTACCAAATAGTAGTTGCCCACTCCTTTAGTCTTAACCTGGATGTGAGACAACTGTGTGAAGAATGTATTTAAGGCATTTGTAGGAAGAGAGAGAAGGCAGTAGAAGCAGAGGAACAAGGCTGAGGAAGCTGAAAAATAGCTGGGTGAGATTTGACTGTGGTGTTTCCTCTCTTTGGTATTTCAGCCTTTTCCCTGATATCTGGCTTTGAGTGACCTTTATTATAACCAGTATTTGTGCAACACATTTAGAAACATTTTAGCTCTAGATATAATTTTATTTTAGTTTTCAGAACTTCACAAATTAATTTTATGTTTTTATTTGAACTTATAATTGTAAGGCAAACTTAGACATATTTTAGCCAACATATAAATTGTTTCAATGAATCCCTTGATGTTTAAGAAGATAAATAATGCCTTTGGATTTTATTCAATGGAGTATTAATCTAATCCATTTTGTTTTTCAAATCAGTATGCATTGCAAATTAAAGCAAGAATTAATTTATTTCATTGTAACTGTTGATGTATAATCAATAAAATATTTTAAGAAATAAACATCACTCTTTCTATTTCTGTTTTTCTGTCTACATCACCCTCTTTAATTATTGATGTGATCCTCTCCCTTGTTATATGGCTTTCAACTAGTACCTAGACTCTTCTTTGGCCCAATGCTTGTTTCTCATCAGCTTTTTTTGCTATTGGCAATATATTACATTCCTGTGATACAAATTCACCAGGAGGTTATATTAATATAATTTTATTCAAATAAATTAAGAAAACAGAAAACCAGAACTTATGCTGGCATGAATAGTCATCTTTATTGTGCTATTTGGTTTTCATGAATTAGAAATACTTTCTCATATCACTTGAACAGTTTTAATTAGTATTTCAAGTGTATTCTGGTAATACTGGTTTTACTTGTTACACACATATAAATACATCTTGTAGTATTCAGCCAGCCTTCACTTTGGGGGAACTTAATTTTGTTAGATTTGTCTTCCCTGGATTTTTGTTGTTGTCATTCTTGTTAACATTTTCAGTGCTTTAAATATGTAATTTGATGTTCTTCTAGCATAAGTATTTTTATGTGTATTTTTTCTCTGTTGCCTGGTTGGCATATCTATTCTGTCTTGAGATGCTCTTGCTAAATATTTTATTCAGTTTGCTATAATATCTCACTGTATTTGAAGGTTGTTTCATTTTCAACAATGCTTTGACAAGTAAGCCTTTTATGAGTTATCTCTGCCTCGAGGGCTCTTCTTAGGAACAGGATTAGGAGTCAACTGGGCAGGGGCACTATTTGCTTGGCTTTCACTGGTCCCTAAGACTGTGTGATGTTAGATTCTTTAGGATTTATTGCTTCGGAGGAGTTCTGCTTTTGTTTCCACTGAAGATGAGAACCTGTGAATTGCTTCCAGGAAAATACGGTTTCATCAACCAAGACCCCCTGAAAAAACCTGATGAGAAGAGTCGGCCGTATCAGCTTCAGAGCTACAGACTGATTCAGCCTCAACAACCATGAGACTTTCAACGCCCCTTAATCAGCAGGAAGTAGTAATGGAAAACAACGCCCAAATTCCCCAAATATTGTTTCTAGGTGTTTGTTTTCATTATAAATGGTTAATGTTCATAGTTAATCTCTTTCTAAGAAGAAAAAGGGGATATGGCATATAAATGATTTAAAAAATATAGATTATTGAATTTACTTAGATCAGGAAATTAGCTGTTAATCTCAAAATGCTTTACATTGGTATAGATTTTGGTTTATTGATACAAATTTAAGGTCAATTTTATAATGCAGTATGTGTTTTTCTATTCTTGTTTAAGGTATGATGTTCATGTAACTGATTTCAAATTGTAATGTATAATTAAGAAATGAAGGTTAATAGTCACCTTTGATAATCAAAGTTATAGTTAGGTTAGTTAGGATTTTTAGGTATACAAAGATATATTTCAATTAGGTAGGTAATCTTCAAATACTTCTAAGACCTACAGAATATGGCATTTAAAATATTTTAAGAACTTAGACTTCTCTGGATAGTGAGACAGATCTGCCTCTAGCAGAACCAATTTACTTCAAGAAAAAAATGGACATCGAAGAAACTCCATATGGATTCTATTTGTGGCATTGGTTAGCCAATGGACATAAACCTGTTCTTATATTAACTGCTTGACAGTATGCTGTTTAAACTAGACATGCAGGTTCCATAGGAAGGTGACCTCTGAACTTTGGGAGAACAAGCCAAGATGGTCCTTTAGGTTCCTGCTTTGCAGAGAAAACTTTCAGACATTCTTCAGGACTCGAGGAGAAGCAACTGATGAACTGTGCCAGAATGGGCAGAGCAGATTTCCTGCTTCACTGAAATTAAAAGAAACTCTGGGCCTGTAGGCTGAAGATGGATGCCCCAACTTTATAAAGGAACTTTGGGTGACTGTCCAGGCAGATAGGTGTCATCTCTGTCCTTTATAGATTTTAGAAGTCGCTTGCACTTCTGGTTTACTTGGGTAAATATATCCCTCTGTGGTCTTTGATGTAGTTGAAGATTAGATAGTTATAGGTACAGTTTTTCTTAGTCATTCGAAAGGTATATTGGACATGAAACTTTAGATTCATAAAGATAAGGTAGATGATAGAGTATTTTCTTTAATTTTGCTAAATACAAATAGATTAGATATTGTAACAGTAATTCTTGCTTGATAGCTATTTTGTTATATGTAATTTTGCTATGTTAAAATTGAAATCTTCCTTTTTGATTAGACAGAAAGGGGAAAGTGATGTGGGAATGCCTTTCTGTATGCTGTGACTATCAATCTTTAAGTAAAGGAACTGTTTTGGGCCATGACAGGCACCATAGAAGAAGTAGGAGGAGGAATCAGAATAGGTAGGAAAGGAAGGGTGGAGTCAGAGGCAGATGGAGCTGAAGCCCAAAGGAGCAACATGTAAGGAGCACAGGTGAGCCACGGGCCACATTGCAGACAGATTAATAGAAATGGGTTGATTTAAGATGTAAGAGCTAGCTAGCAAAGTGCCTGAGCCATAGGCCAAACAGCATCAAGTTAATATAAATATCTGGTTCATTTCTGGGGGCTTGAGCAGGCAGCTGGGTTGCTAAGCAGTCTCTGGTGGCAGGTCTGTGGGTCTCTGGCTGCCCGGGACCAAAGAATCCCCACTATTACAATGAGGCAATAGTTCAAGGATGAGGAATACTCACTGTAAAAGTACAAAGAAAGTTCAAATTTCCAGAGCACACGTAAGAGCCATATGTGAGCCAGCTTACCTCCCCTGCTCAGGTGTAGGCCACACCAGTTAGAAAAACAGGAAAAGTACCTGTGTTCCAGCTTAGCTGCCCCACTCCCTGGGCATCTCATACCCTACACCTCAGCATCCACCACACAACTGGCCCATATCCCTAGTACTGGCAGATTTGTGCTGTCCTGGTGCAGGGCACACAAGTCAGGAGAACTGAAAAACCCCTACAGTACCCAAGGCAAAGCTAGCTGTGAGAATCTAGTCCCCAACTCAAACAGGGACTCCTTACTAGGTCAGACGTCATACGAGGCCCCAGAAATCCAGGCCACAAAGACCAGAAGATCAAAGAGAAACCAAGAAAAAAACAGCCAAAGGACAAACTCAAAAACTGACACTTAGACCTATAATTATTCCAAAACCCATGTGCCTAAAGCCAAGGTGAAAACACAGTCAACACCAGAAAAGTCAATATGGCACCTCCAGAACCCAGCTATTCTACTACCACAACGCTTGAATATTTAAATGCAGCTGAAACACAATAAAAAGGCCTTAAAATCAAATTTATAAAGATCATAGAGGTCATTAACAAGGAAACAAAAAAATTCCTTAAATTGCACAAAAAACAAACAAGAAATTTGAGGAAATCAAATTAAATCCCTTAAAGAACACCAAGATTGGCAAGAAAAGCAACATCAAAAACAAATAAGTGGGCAGTTGAAGAAAATTGTTCAAGATTTGAAAATAGAAAGAGAAGCAATAAAGAAAACACAATTTTGAAGACTTCTGGAAGTGGGAACACTGGGTAACCAAATAGGACCTATATATACAAGCCTCATCAAGATAATTCAAACCTCATCAATGGAAAGAATATCAGACATCAAAATTACAATAAAATGTAGACTCATTGTATGGCTGTTCCTCAGAAAACTGGGAATCAATCTCCCTAAGTATCCAGCAATACTACTACTGGGCAGATAACCAAAGCCTACACACATTTGTACACCAAAGGTATAAGCTCAACTATGTTCATAGCAGCATTATTCATAATAACAAGAGCCTAGAAACAACCTAGATGCCCCTCAACTGAAGAATGAATTAACAAACTGATGCATCTACACAATGGAGTACTACTCAGCAGAAAAAAAAATGGCATCCTTAAATTTGCAGGCAAATGGATGGATATGATGAATATCCTCCAAAGCGAGGTAACACAGGCCTAGAATGATTGGCATGGGAGGTACTAAAAGTGGCTTCAGATAAAAAGCAAAGAATACCCAAGCCCCAAACCACAACCCCTCAATAGCTTAGGATCAGAAGGAACTTAAGAAAGATATCCAGAGATTCTCCTACGAAGAGAAAATAGAGAGGATCACCTTAACAAATTGGGATCATAATAGGTTGCAACCAAGAAGAGGTAGAAACAAATCATGAGAGAAGGAGGTGATTGCATGAGAGGAGCAACAAGGAGGGAGAAAAAAAGAGATTGATATCTTGATAGAGGAAGACAATGTGGGGTTGGAAAGAGACTGATGCTAGGAAAACCTTCAAGAACTCCCAGGATGTCCCTGGCTAGGTCTCCAACCAATAGTGGCAGGGGTACCTAAACAGAACTTACCCTATAATCAAATCAATAACCACCCTGAGTGTCATCACAGAACCTACATCCAACAATGGATAGAGGTGGAGGCAGAGTTCCATGGTTGAGCCCTGGGTCGAGCTCCTGGTCCAGGTGAGAACAGGGGAGGAGAGTCTGTATGAGCAAGCAGATAGTGATTATGAGGAGAAGTCCTACAGAGATGGCTGACTGGAGCTCTGGGGAGCTCAATGAATGAAGAACAACCACCGGAGAACTACCAGGAAAAGGAGCTGGGTAGGCAACTTTCAATTGGCATGGGCAGTGAGTGGAGACTAGAGGAGTGGGATCAGACTGTGTTCCTGTACATGGGCTGGCACTTTGGAGCCCATTCCTGCAGAGGAACACCTAATCAAGTCTTGACATTGGGATGAGGAAATCATAATTGACTGGGTTGGACGTGCCATGCTTAGCTGACCTACCTTGAGTCTTCTTGCCCTTCGGGGTAAGGGAATGGGTGCATAGGGAGGAGGGAGGCTGGAGTTTCACTAGGAGGTATTGGGAGGAGAGTAAGGAGGAGGATCAGGGGGACGTAGGCAGAGTTTTACTTACGAGGCACCAGTATAAGATTAATATTTATTAAAATATAAATCAACACTCACAATACAGGTAACAGCTTATAGTGGTGCCTGAACCGGGACTGGAGTATCTGAGCGATGGACGATGGATTCCAAACCAGTCTCTCCAGCAGCCAGGAACCAGGCAAAATGGGCCTCCCAGGGTCTCAGCAGCCCCTTATCAATGAGGTTGGACACACCCCCTTTAGGGGTCAGGGACCTCAGATCTTATCAGCTGACACCTGAATCTCACCACAGGGAGATAAATTGTAAAAAAGACATTTTATATGTAAAAAAGAAAACATTAAATTTAAAAATCCCAACATAAAACATCTAGGAAATTTAAAGCACCATGAAAATACTAAACCTAAGAATAATAGGCATAAGAAAAGGAGACTTATTAAAATTACATTCAAATTCTCAGTGGAGACTCTGAAAGTCCGGAAGGTAATGAAAGATGTTTTTTGGGCTCTAAGATACCATGGAAGCCAGCCCAGCATGCTATTACCAAACAATACTTTCAATCACCATGAATAGAGATCACAAGATATTTCACCATAAAGTCAGACATCTATCGACAATCCACAGAATGTACTATAAGAAAAACACAAAACTAAAGAGATCAACTACACCCACTAAAACACAATTAATAGATAATCTCACACCAGGGGAAAAAAAAAAAAAGGAAAGCACACATACACACACCACCACCACCACCACTACCACAAACAACAAAATAACAGGAATTAACTGTTGCTGAGGGGTTTCTTTTGTCCTGGGCGGCCAGAGGCCCAGACCCTGCCGCATCAGACCTCTTAGTTGCCTGCTGCTCAGGTCCCCAAAATGACTCAGACGCTTATATTAACTTCATGCTGTTTGGCCTATGGCTCAGGCACATTGCTAGCTAGCTCTTTCATCTTAAATCAACCCATTTCTATTAATCTTTCCTGCCACATGGCCCGTGGCTGACCTGTGTTCCTTACATGTTGCTCCTTTGGGCTTCAAGCCTGGTCTGTCTGACTCCGCCCTGCTCCTCCAACCTATTCTGATTCCTCCTCCTACTTTTTCTATGGTTCCTGTCATGGGCCAAAACAGCTCCTTTATTTAAAGATTGCTATTCGCAGCATACAGAAAGGCATTTCCACATCAATTAACATTTGTTATTAATATCTCTTGATATCAATGAACTTAATTCCCTGTTAGAAAGATAGAAACTAACAGAATGGATAAGAAGATGGGCATATATCCTTCTGCTGCATACAAGAAACACACCTCAACACCAAAGATAGACATTACCTTAGAGTAAAGCATTGGGAAAAGATTACCCAAGCAAAAAGTGCAAAGAAACAAGAAACTATTCTGTTATTGAACAAAATAAACTTCCCAAACAAAATTAATCAAAAGAGCTGTGAAAAGACATTTCATATCATCAAAAGAAAAAGTGTCTATCAAGAGAGCAATGAAATTCTTAACATCTATGCCTCAAATGCAGAGTCACCACAGATCCTTGTGACAAAAAGCTAAACAGTGAATTAATGGGAGCTAACAAATTTTATTACCCTAATGGGTCTAATAGGCAGCTACAGAACATTTCACCCGAACAGAAAAGAACATATCTTCTTCCCAACACCTCAGGAAATAGTCTTCAAAACTGAGCATATATACTCAGTCAGAAAGCAAGTGTCAAGAGATTTAATAAAACTGAAATAACTCCTGGTATCTTACCAGATCACCATGGATTGAAGTAGACTTCATCAACAACAGACAATAGAAAGCTACAGACTCATGGAAACAGAAGTTTCTTTACTGAATCACCATTGCATCAGGAAGAAATAAGTAAAGAAATTAAAGACTTCCTAAAATATAATTAAAAGAAATGCATACCATACCCAGACATATGAAACACAATGAAAGCAGTGCTAAGAGGAAAATTCATAGGAATAAGTCCCTTTATAAAGAGATTAAGAGAGATAGCAAGGAAGCAACCTAACAGCACACGTAAATGTTCTATAACAAAAGAAGCCGACACACCAAAGAGGAGTAGATGGAATGAAATAATCAAAGTGAGGGCTGAAATCAATCAAACAGAAGTAAGGAGAACATTACAAAGAATCAATGAAAGAAAAACATTGGTTCTTTGAGAAATCAACAAGATAGACTAATTCTTATCTAAATTAACTAAAATTCAGGGGAAGAGGACCCAAAATAACAAAATCAGAAAAGTGAAAGGGGGATATACCGAAAGATCCTAAGTTCCAAAAACTCATTAGATCATACTTCAAAAACCTATACTCCACAAAACTGGAAAAACTAAAATACTTGGGCAACTTCTTTGATAGATATCACTTACTAAAGTTACTTCAGATAAACAATAAAAGAAAGCCCAGCACCAGACAATTTTAGCAAAGAATTCTACCATATTCTGAAAAAAGAGCTAACACCAATATTTCTAAATAATTCCATCAAATAGAAGCAGAAGGAACGTTTTCCCAAATTTATTTTATAAGGCCACAGCAACCTTGATGCCCAAACCATGCAAATATTCACCAATGAATGACAATTACAGACCACCCCCCAGGAACATTGCTGTAAATATATTGAATAATATACTTGCAAACCATTCCCAAGAACATATCAAAAACATCAGTAACCATAGTTCACCATATGAAAATCTGTCAAAGTAATCCACAATACAAATAAACTGAAAGAAAAAAAAAAATATACCATCTCATTAGGTGCTAAAAAAAGCCTTTGACAAAATCCAACATCTTTTAATGATAAAAGTCTGGGAGATATTACAAATAGAAAGGAAATACTTGATTTACAATAAAGAAGCCAGAAATATACAATGGGGAAAAAAGAAAGCATTTTTTAACAACTGGTGCTGGTTTAACTAGATGTCTGCATATAGATACAGATTGACATTCATCAGTCCACACAAAACTCAAGTTCTAGTGGATGAAAGATCTCAACATAAACCAAATACACTGAACTGGATAGAAGAGAAAGTAGAGAATATCCTTGAGCATATTGGCACAAGAGACAACTTCTTGAATAGATCACCCATAGCACAGGCATTAAGATCAACAATTAAATGGGTCTTCAGGAAAATGAAAAGCTTCTGCAAGGCAAAATAACTCAAGAAAGGACACCAACAAGTTAAATAATCCAATTCAAAATGTAGGACAGATCTAAACAGAATTTTCAACACAGGAAATCAAAATACTAAGAAACACTTAAATGTCCATTGTTTTTAGCCATCAGGAAAATGTTAATCACAATGACTTTAAGATTCCATCTCATACCTGTCAGAATACTAAGATCAAATATGCAAATTACAGCTCATGCTGGTGAGGATGTGGAGGAAGGCAACATTCCTTCATGCCTGATGGGAGTGCAAACTTGTACAGCTAATATGGAAATCAGTATTTCTGTTCCTCAGAAAATGGGGACAGTTTACCTCAGGACCCAGCTTTACTGCTCTTAGGCATATACCCAAAGATGATCTACTGTACTACAAGGATACTTGCTCAACTATGTTCATGGCAGCTTTGCTAATATAGCCAGAAACTGGAAACAACCTAGATATTCCCCAACTAAATAATAGATAAAGAAAATGTGGTACATTTACATAATGATATACATATTATACAGCATGGGGCCAAGAGTTAAAAACAATGGCACCATGAAATTTGAAATAAAATGAATGGAAGTAGGAAAAAAAAAAACCAGTCTAAATGAAGTAACCGAGACCCAGAAGGTGTACTCACTCATAAGTGGATATTAGCTGTAAAGGATAACCATACTACAATCTACAGACCCAGAGAAGCTAAATAACAAAAAAGGTTTAAGTGAGGCCAGGGGGACACATCAGAATCTCACGAGAAAGAGGAAATAGAATAGTTATTTCAGGTGGATTGGAGAGACCAACTAGGGATGGAGGGGGGAATATTGGGAGAAGGGACTTTAATAGGCAGGGTTATTTCAGAGGTATGGGTGTCACTTCTACCTCGCCTGCAAGGAAGACACGACACTAGGCTCTTCTTTCAGCGATTTATTCAGGACCTTGTACATGGATCTTATCCTTCTCTCTCCCTGTTTCTCTCTCCCTCCCACCCTGGGGGAAGCCCCACCCAGCTATATGCCTTCAGGATAACCAATCACCAAGCGCCACGTGGGCCTTGCCAATAGGTCCACATACATGTAAGCAAACCAAGTGCTCAGCCTTAGCCAAATAAGGAGTTGTTTACCCCAGAGAGTGCTCACCATCCGAAAGGTGGGAGGCGGAAGCCAGCGCCATCTTTAAGGTGGGGCTTCACAGCTCTCTACAATGGGAAATCTAATGCAATGGGAACTTCATGAAATATGTGAGAGTAACCCTAACAAAGATTCCTGTGGAGTTGGAACCAGCCATCTTTTGTAACCAGGCAAGACCCCAAGCTGAAGGACTGGGAAACCAATCCAACCACAAAATATTCATCTACAGTTTGTTGTGTCTAAAAAGTTCTGGAACAGGAATCTAGCAGAACCATCATCATAGAAGCCAGAGAGACTTCATCCGGCAACTGATGAAAGTCCATGCAGAAATCCACAGCCAAACATTAGGCAGAACTTGGGGAATCCTGTGGAGCAGTGAGAGGAAGTGTCAGGTGAACCACGCAGGTCAGAGATACTAAGAGAACACAGACCACAGAATCAACTCTTGTGGGCTCCTCGAGATCAGGGAACCTGTAGGGGTCTGACCCAGGTCCTCTACATATGTTATAGCTGAGTTTAGTGTTCTAACAGTGAGGGCAGAGCCTATCTCTGACTCTTCTGCTAGTGTGTGCGACCATTTTCCTCCCAATGGGTCCACTAGGTTGCCTTGCCTAGTCTTGATGTAAGGAATGCCTGGTAGTATTGTAGCGTATTATGCCATATTTGGTTGATGTTTCTGGGAAGCCTGCTCTTTACTGAGGGGAGGGAGATGGGGTGGGAAGCGCTGAGTGGGAGTAGGTCTGGGAGAGAGAAAAAGTGAGAGAGAAAAATTGGGGAAGGAGAAGGAGAGGGAACCGTGGCTGGGATACAATATATATGAAAATTTAAAAAAAATTGAAATGCATATGTTAGTGAGGGAAAAGCCACATCTGGTCATGTCCACCTGTAAGCCCAGCACTATGGAGGAAGGAGCAGAGACAGGAGAATCACCCTGGGACTTTCTGACTGCCAGCCTAATACTAAATTCAGTGAGAGATCTTGTCTGTAGATTGTGATTGAACAGAAAAACATCTGGCTTCTGGGTATGTGCAACTGCATGTGGCTCTATGTATTTGCAATAGCCACATACCACATTCACAGGCATACACATACATACAAGCACACACATAAAAAAATTTAAAAATAAAAATTGAAAAGGATGTACATATAGAGTAAAAATAATTAGTAAACATCCTATTTCCACACTCACTTTTTATAGACCTCATCATTAATAGTTGTGTTAAATTTAGCTTCAAGGCTTTCATTTAGTGGCTAGCCTCTGTTCTTTTTGGTGAACTTCGGCTTCCTAGCTCTTTGTTTGTCTGCCTCATCATCCTTAAATAAATAATGCCAGGCAGCAGTGTGTGCACTGAGTATGGAAGTCTCTGCTGACCTGGAAAGAAAGCCTGTCAGGTACATTTTCTATAAGAAATATCAGCTTCACAGTAGAGAAGTAAAAACTCATAAGAAGGTGCATAGTATCATGTTCCATGGATAAAATATTAAGAAAGGACTTCCTGTGCACAGGTATGTATAGATCAAAGCAGGAATGATGGGAGCTAATGGTCAGGAGAGAGAGAAAAATCCAGGGGCTAGTCTGCATCTCTGTGGGACCAAATATTGACCTAATCTGAGGCTAGGATTATAGCCCCAGGACAAAAACTTTGCCTTACCCTCCATGCCCCACAGTGCTGAATGTTTACAAATAATAAGATTACAACCTTGATACTCGGGGGAAGGGCTTGGTCCTACCTTCTCTGGATATTACAGACAGCATTGACTCATACTGGGAATGCTTACCCTCTCTGAGGAATGGATGGGGGAATGGAATAGGGCAGGAGGAGTTGAGGAGTTGGGGAAGGACTGGAAATAGGGGGAGTAGGAACAATGGTGAGTATATTTTTAAAAAATTAAATTAAAAATAATTACAGCAGTGGCTACTATTAGCTGATCAGTTTTCTAAAGACTTTACTCAACACATGCATTTCAGTTTCTACCAGCTATTAATAAAATCATAAAAAGCAGGTGTGTTGTGGAAAATGATTTCAGATTTTCAAAAAGTAGCTCAGAAGACTCACAGCTATAACTGGCTATCCAAAATGCATCCCCTAGTTTCTCAAATGTTTCTTTTTTCTGCTCTTTTATGCTACTTCTCTGAAATGTCAAGAAACAAGTTATTGACTCTATTCTATATATTTAAAGCATTGCTGGGATACAGTTTACATGTCTGAAGTTCACTTACTGAACATGATTAAGTGAGTAGTATTTAGTGTATTTATAAACCTGAGTATCATCATTACCATACAACTTTTGTTGTTGATCCGTGACGTTGGGGACAGGGACTATACAGAGAAGATAAGTACTCTATTATTTCTCTCAAATACACACACAGACTCTTTCTTACTTTGAGACTAGATCTTACTATGTTTTTCAGGCTTAGCTCAATGCCTTAAAACACTCTCAGCTTCTCTCATACTGGAATAACATGTGGCTGTCACTGACCATCTTGCTACCACCATCTAATTTTAGAAGATGTTCATTACACCATAGTGAAAACGTATATTGAAAAAACTCAAAATACAAGACTAAAGAAAGCAAACAGAAAGACTGTACATTCAATGCAGAGTCAGGCAGGCACTTCATACTTATTGGAGAGTCCTGATACTTAAATTATTCAATTTTATATGACTTTTAAAAAATGCTATAGTTTGGCTCCACACTCATGCTCACAAACCTAGCCCAGTGGTTTCTTCTTTTTACTGTAGTTGTGTATTCTAGTTTCCACTCACACCTCCTCTCCTAACAGCGCTGTTTGGTCTCTCCACCTTAAATCCTGTTTGTTACCAGGAATCTGTGTGCTTCAGTTTGCTAGTTGTTATTCTAATAAATGCTCTTTCTGTTTATTAGTTGTGTTTGAATCCTACTTTATAAACTCTTCAGAGCTTTGCAGCCACCATACATGATAAAATAATACTTTTAAATAAGTTTAAAAAATCTAATCCCAAAGATCAAGATCACAGGTAGGTGCAAAAGAATTGGGATTCATATGTTTGACAATAAAGGGGGTAAATTTCAACAGGAGAAATGAATTCTACAGACTAGCTGGGGAGAATAGGTTTGTCATTCCCATAAAAGACTGAAATACCCACAATATGAGGAGCAAAATAAAAAACTTAGCACAGATGTTCTAAGCTGGCAAGTCCTGGATGGAAGCTCTGGAAGAACAGTGCTGCTAGGAAACCTGCACTATTCCCGATACTTCTTTCTTCTTGGAGTCGGGTCTACCTTCTATAATTTTCTCCAGGTTTCTGCCCCAGGGCTGATTGTACTTTCTGCTCTCCTAATACTCTTGAAAGGTAACAGATGTCATGCTCACTTGCCAGGTTCACAGCAGGCCTCTGAGCAAGGAGCATGCCAGTTCAGTCCTCTAGAATTCAGGCACCTGGCTCTACTTGACAAATTTGCCAAGCAACACAAGAGTGAAGATATGCTCTCAAGACCTTTCTATTAACACAGTGTGGAAGTGTGACTGGGGAATGTGATGGGAAATGTAGCTGTCAAGGCCAAACATACAAGAAAGACTGTGCACCTAACACATTACAGGATTTAACTCACTCAGTCGTAATGACAGCTGAGTTGGTTGATCTTCCATGTTATATCTGATAGATGAGAAAATAAAAAATAAGAATATAATGACGGTAGAGAAAGCTCCTATGTCTGATACATATTCAACTCCATGAACACCCCAGATCAAATCATTCTTACACACACACACACACACCATACCACACCCTCCTAACCATAACATATACACACACACCATACCACACCATCCACACCACATCACAATCATACACACACCCCACACATACACATACTGTACACAAACACACACCACACATACCACAAATACACATACACATCACTTACTACACACACCTACCACACACACAGACACACACACCACACAAACTACACATATACACACACCACACACACACACAATTCGACTGTTATAATATTGATGTAAAATGTGAAGACATTAATTTAAAGTTACTTTATATAAATTTTACAAAAATATATGCATCAGCACACCTTTTTATTTTATTACACCTCTTCTATTAGGTAGAAATATACTTAATAATGCAGGACCAGGTGAAGTCCTGGCTTTCCTGGATACTTAATTCTAATTTATTACCTAGCTATATCAGTCAAACTAAAGCATATACATATTCCAATAAAATGTATATGACTTTCTTTGTAGAGACCATAAAACATTTAATAACTGTTAAGTATTTAAATTTTATTTAATTGGGATCATTATGCTGTTAAATGTCTGTTCAGTTGTGTTAACTATCTTTTCCTACTACAGAATTCCATATTGTAGAATGTGATACTTTTTTCATATAAACTTACATGGGTTTTCTAAATGTGTCTACAGCCTGTAGTTTAGTCTGCATGTGCATTTAGGCATTTGTACATTAGGTTTGAAGTCTAACTGTTTGTATCTTCTATCTTCAACTTAAGCTGTTTTTCTAAGAATTGAATCAAAATATATTAGATACTCTACTGATCTTCCTCAATTAGTGGAAGGACTACTTTACTCTTTTTTATTGCTGAAATGACCACAGTTTCCTCAGATGAGTGTTTTGGGGAATTATTTCTCATGCACAAAGCACATAATCTTGTATATTCACTTAAAATGATCTTTCCTGACATAATTTTAGGAGTTTTTATTTTATTTTTGTTTGTGTGTATCTGTGCATGTGAATGTGAGTGTTGGTAGAAGATCATGTCAGATCCTGTAGAACTGGAGGTACAGAAGCTCTTGAGGAGCCTGTGCTTGGAATCCTCTGCAAGAACAGTAATTGCTCTTAACCACTGAGCCATCCCTCCAGTCCTTCCTGAGATAAATTTTATTTTTAATGTTCCTAAGTGTCACAGTTTCTTTTCCACTACTGTAATAAAACACTATAACAAAGGGTAACTTAAGAAAGAGAGAGCTTATTTAGGTTTAGAGTTTCAGTTTGATAAGAATCCATGTTGAAGGAGTGGAATCATGGCAACAGGCAGTAAAGTTGGCAGCAGAAGGAAGCTTATATAGCATATCTTAAACCTCAAACATAACACAGAAAAAGCAAACTGGAAATGACATAGACTCTTTATACGCTCAAAGTCCCCATCCTGTGACATACCTCCTCCAACATGGCCACACCTTCTCACATCTTGATGGCTTACTTTATTAGAAAAATAAGCTAAGAATAGATTCAAAGTATGATTTCAGGATGGGGTTAATGATAGGAGAAAACAAAGAATACAAAGAGAAACTCCGTGTATATGTAGAGGACCCAATGGCAAACTGTCTGCAAGTAAATAGAGGCAAAAATCCTTAACAGAATATTGGAAAGTACAATCCAACCACATGTAAGAGTACAATACATTTTACAAAATGGATGCCATTTCAAGCATAATTCACCAGTCAAAAAGCATACCACAATATTAACAGACTAGGAAAAGATTCTATCATCTATTCATATAATCTTTCTACAAATTTATGTAACATAGATTTTGCCACAAAAAGGACACTACAGTGAACAGAGTAAATAGTGCAAGACTTAACTGTTCCCCATGACCAAGAATGTGGTCATAATGCCTTACTTCGACTCAACTGCCATTGTACTGTGGAATCTTTAAACAGATATTAATAAGCAATGAAAAGCAAAATTTCTTCCTATTCAGAGATAAAATAAATATCTTCATAGAAAATTTTTTGAAGCATCTAAAAAATATTCAAAAGCAGTCTGATGGTTTAGTATTTAGGAGTATTTTTCCAAACCTTATAATCTGACAAATTCTGGGGAACTACATGGTGGGAGGAGAAAACTGATTCCTACAAGCCACCCTTTGCCTTTCACAAATGAAAGATAACTTGTGCACATACAAGTAAACAGATTTTTAAAAATTAATAGCTATTTGAACTAACAAATGTATAAAACAAAATTCTAAGATCTGAAAGTCTTATATAAATTTAATGAACAAATGTGAACCACTTGCAGAGAGCATGCAAAAAGTGGCTTAAAAAACATAATGAAATGTGTTTGCAAGAGCTTAAGAAAGACCTAAAAATACTTAAATAATATGTGTTTATTCACCCTTTTTGAAATACAAACTGTCCATAAAGATGTGTCCAGGCTGCAGCTTATCAACTACAAAGAACCCAGAATAGTTGTGAATATGGCCCCAAACAAAGTTATAAACTTACTTCAAATCTCATGATTTTTCTCCACAAAATTAAAAATATATATAGAATTTTGATGATGTAAATTTCAGGTCTGAAATTGTATAATGTCATGCTGTGATGTCAAAATGTTAGACATTGTTTAAAGATTTATAGTAATCACAGCCTAATGTCCAATAGGTTTTTCTGGAAATTGAAGAGTTGATTGCAGAATTTACATGTACCTTCACAGGAGACAACTTTAAGTAAAACCAATTAGCAACATATGAAAAATTGAAAAAAAAACAGTAGATTATTCTACATTGCCTAACTTTAATATTATGACAGAGATATTCATCCAACACTACTTATACTGTTGTCAAGATAAACAATTGACAATCATATAGTTCAGAAACAAATCCTCACAGGCCTGTTGACATGGCATGGACTTAGATGTAAATACCCTTCAGTTGTAAAATTCCCTATTCAGTACATAGAACTGAAACTTTGGCTGTCCACATGTTCACCTTGCTAAAAATCCTTGTGTCATGGAGGCTTAATTGTAAATCATAAAAGTGTTAAACCTATTGATTAAAAATGAATAAAACAATGTTGGGCTATTAGGCAAAGTTTTCCTAACTATAAAAACAAAAGCATGCTTTGTAAAGGAAAATATTTTAATTATTCACCTCAAAAATTCAATAGCATTTGTATTTCCAAAAAAAACTGTTAAGTAAATGAAGAAAAAATTTAAAAAAACACAAAAATAAGAGAAAAAATTATAATCTCTACAGCATTTTCTATTACCAGAAGATAAAAAAGATATATGGGTGGTAGATAAGAAGTGCTTACTGAGTCATTAATTGTTAAGGAACTGCAAACTAAAAACACTGTGAAATAATACCATAAATGTATTAGAATGTTTTAAAACTGATTTTAAAAGGTTTATATATTTTTATATTACATACATAGATTTTTTCTTACATCCCTGTCACTGTACCATGTATGTGAAGTGCCTGAAAAGGGTGGAAGAAGAAAAGAGATTTCTTAGAACTAGAGCATCAGGAGTACATTTTGCTGTTGTAGGGATATCAGGACCCATATGGCAGCTAATAACTATGTATAAAACCAGTTCCAGGGACTCTTTACTGGCTTTAGCCTCTTCATATTTCAACAATTCCTTCAAGGTTGTGTATACAACTCAGATCTTTAATTCCTATAATTTATTCAAGATAAATAGTGATATACATTTAGTTAAAGCCTTATATGTGCATGTTTATATGACCTCAGCCTGGAAATAACCTAATTAGATCATCATATGGACACTTTAAACATATTTTGATATATATAAATAAATAGAATGGCACTTAGCCTGAAAGAGAAACAAGCTTTTGATGTATATGTAGTAACATTTATAAATTTTAAAAATAATTTTATTCAAATACTCAAGCCATATATTTTATGTTTTAATTTGCATAAACTCCTGGAAAATGCAAACTCAGGCTTAGAGGAAAGCAGAGATATTTGGACAGAAATGGAAAATTATTTCAAAATATCATGAAAAACTTTTGAAAGTTTTGGAAGATGGTGACTATTTTAGTCAAAGCGATGGCTTTAGATATGTGTCCATGTTTCAAAATACATCAGATTATACATTTTAAATATGTTTGTATTAGTATATATTTCCTACTGATACTTCTTGACTACAGTATGGCTACTATTTCTTGAAAGTTATGGAGTTGAAATACTATTAAGTCAAAAATAAGTTTAATATGCCTAACTTAATGAGCATCATAACTAACAGAGGACATCTTTCATACATGTTAATAAACTGTATAATAGAATAAAACACCATTTAACTATCAACAAAATGTAATTTTTGATTTAATATTCAATTTCAATGTATTTTTAAAAGTTTCACATTTATGCTTATAACATGTTTGTCTTAGTTTTTTTGAAAAGTATAACGTAAAATGCTTTTTAATTTTTGCTATTGTAATTTAATTACATTTCTCCCTTCCATTCCTTCTTCCAACCCATTCCATATACCCTCCCTACTCTCTTTTAAGTCTATGCCCTCTTTTATCAACATTTCATCAGCCATTATTTCATGCATAAGTATTTGTATACATTCATAAATACCAGTTGTGCTTCTATATAATTTTACTTGTATGTATGTTTGAAGGGCTGACCACTTGACAGTAGACTACCAATTGTTGTGCTCTTCTTTGGAAGGGACCCTCTTTCTCTTCCAGCTTCCCTCAGTTGCTTGCAGTTCTTTGTGCAGGGTTGAGGTTTCTTGACATGTTTGTTGATGCTGTTCCTGCACAGCTCATTTCAGTGCTCATGTTGAAGGAACTTTATGGGCATAGCTTCTGATGTTACTAAGAGACAAAGTCTCATAGCCATACCCCTTATTCTCTGTCTCTTATCTTTCTGCCTCATCTTCCACAGCATTACCTTAGGTGCAGAAATATTTTGCAGATGTATCCATTGAGACTGGGTGCCACAACTCTGCCTTTTGTTGGTTGCAGTTTTCTGTGGTGGTCTCTGTCTATTGCAAAGAGAAGTTTCTTTAGTGAAGGGTGAAAGCTACATTTAACTATAGGTATGAGAAAAAATATTTATAGATTTTTGTTAGTTAATACGTCATTTTAGTAAATTGTATTTGGAAAGTTGCCTCCAACAACAATATCTATCTTTGATGTGGTTCATAGACAGGCATCACAACTGGATAGGACTGTTGGTTGCCTCCCTCCTTTGGACTCTTGTATGGAACCTCCTGGTACCATAAAGCTGTTCTTCAGGGAGGGGTCTTTCAGGCCAGTTTCCGGTCAGTTTGTTGGCCCTGTTTGTGAAGTGTATGGTGCCTTCATCAGTAAAGTCTTACCTTTCTTCACTGGGGAAGTAATAAGGGAAACAATAGTCTTTAGACAATTCTGACCAAGTCAAAACTAGGCTTTTTATGTCTGCTATTGAGGTTTGACTTCTGTGTTCTTTGGCTCTTGGAGAAAACTTTGTCAGCCAAGAGGAGAAAAGTTCATTAAAACACTCTCATATATATCTCTATATAAAACTTTATATAGTCTCTCTCTATTTATCTTTTTCTCTCTCCATCTCTCTCTCTCTCTCTCTCTATACACACACACACACACACACACACACACACACACACACACACACACACATACATATGTTGTGTGTGTGTTTATACATTGAGTTAGATACATTATGGGGTTTATTTGGCAAATATTAATAGTATGGTTCCTTGTATCCTTTCTGCCATCTATATTATTCCTGAACATCCCTTCTCCTATATTTACTTTCTTCCCTGTTTCCTTAGAAGCTCCTCTCTATTCATTTTGCTGATCAGATTACTTGTACCCTTCTATTTCCTTCCATAATGCCCTCATCCTAGTAATAGCCCCATTTTAGTTTCCTGATTTTGAGGAGCTTCCGTAGAGAGAACACATGGAATTTATCTTTCTGGGTCTGTTTCTTCAAATTACATTGCCTTTTCTACTTCCATCCTTTTATATGAAAAGTTTATGATTTTATTTTTCTTTACCACTGAATAGTATTTAAATTTACATATATATACACCCCATATTTTCATCATCCATTCATCAATTGCAGGAGATTAGGGCTGTTTTCAATTCTAAGCTATTATGACTAAAGCAGCAACATACATGGCTGAGCCAGCATTTGTAGACTATCATTCTAAATTATGCATTTTAATTGATTCCTATGAAGCAAGTGTACCTCTATTAGCCCTTACATAGACATAAATTATTACCAACACCCTACTTTATTTTTGATTTTCCTCTGTTATTACTTCTCAAACACCCTAGTCAGACTAAATTGGATATAATAACTTTGTATTTTCAGAATTATCAAGATTTTAATTTTTATTGTTGGATTTGACTTGATTTAGAATTAGTAGGAGCTACCCTATGGTGATATCTGAGGTTTTTTCCATAATGGTATAACCAGAGAAAGAAAAACCACACTGAATGTGGGTGGCCCAATCCTACAGGGTGCTGGACTGAATAAAAAGAGGAAAAAGTGAGCTGAGAATCAGTGTTCATTTCTGTCACTTTCTCTCTCCCTCCCTCTTTCCATTACTCCCTCCCCTATTACCCCCTCTCTTTTTCTCTGCCTCTCCCTCCCTCTTTTCCTCCCTTCCTCTACCCTCTCTCTCTTTCCCCACTATGGGTGTTAAGTAACTGAATGACTGTCATTCATGCCATGAGAGAGATCATCTCTTACTGCCCCATCTTTTCCACAGTGATGGATGTAACTTCAGACCATGACCCAAAACACTTTTCTTCCTTAAGTTGCTTCTGTCATTTTATCACGAAGAAAAAGTAACTAATATATTTATATCTAAATAATTATAAAATATGGTTCATCTGCAATATGAATTTAGTTTCTTTGTACTTTATATTTGGTATGGGATATCTTTCTGTATACTTTGAATATCATTAATTAATAAAAGAACTATTTTGGCCCATGTCAAGGCATCTTAGAAGAAGGCGGGAAATCCAAGTGTGGGTAAAGGGATAAAAGGGCAAAGTCAAGAAATACACTGCAGGCTGCTTCCAAGAGAGCAACATGCAAAAGCACAGATAAGCCATGGGCCACATGGCAAGACAAATTAACAGAAATATCTTGAGTTAAGATGCAAGAGCTAGCTAGCAATATGCCTTAGTCATAGACCAGACATAGACCAGTAATTAATATCAGCTTCTTTGTGTTTCTTTGGAACTGTGGGTCTGTGGGTCTGGACCACAGGCTGGAGAGGCCAGAAACCTCTATAACATATATTGATAAAATTCAACCAAGGGTGCAACTTTCTTTGCTTTTCTGTCAGATTTTTCGAGATAGGGTTCTTCTGTAGCCCTGACATTGTCATTGACCTACCTCTGCCTTCCAAATTCTGGGATTAGAAAAGTGTACCACCACTGAGCACCCTCCAGCTTTATTTTCTGTTAGAGCAAAATGTTACACAGAAAACCTATATTTATTCATTTATACAAGTTAAAATGTTTCCTCAGAAAGATATTTTTACATTATAATTGCCTGTATCTCAGATTGGTACCTCATTTTGAAAAAGATTTTTTGCAGGCATAGTGAAGATAAGGTCCTTGAGATATATATTAATGAACTTACAAAGAAAAATATACATATGAGGAACTGCCCAATGACAACAGGCAGAACTTAGATGAGGTATTTTATAACACAAGGCATTAGAGAATATTGGTGAATAGCAGAAGCTATAACAAGCAGTAGAGATTCTCACCTTTTGAATGCTGATACTAGATTTCATATTTATAGCTTCATAACTATAACAATGTTGGTTTTAGCCACTCTATTGGAGATAATTTGTTATGACATCCCCAGGAAACTTGTGTGTTTGTGTGTATGTGTGTACATGTATTTATATAAACACATATATTATAGTCAATAGACAAATAGGCATTTTAGATTGTCGCTTAGATAATTCTGTAATGTTTCTATATTAGTATCCAGTATATTTATGCATATGTGTATATATCACTTATGTTGCTTATGTTTATGCATATATATGGAATGAGATATGAATCGTACATTTAGTTTTAAAAACAATGTCCAAGAGGTTTACAAAATGATTTAAAATTTTACTTTCTAACTTCCATTATATGAGAGTCTCTTTCATTCCATGTTTTAATCTTTGGGACTTTTAAGACACTAAAAATAAGTGCTGTTTGTCTGTTTGGCAAGTAAAAATTTCTATTGATGAAGAGCTGAGGGTGCTATACACTGCTGGAAAGAATGCAGTCTAGAGCACTAGACTGTGACAACTGGTCTGGATATTATCTCAATAAATTAAGAAGGAATTAGCATATGGATAAGCTGTATTACTCATGGATGAATACATGAAGGGCTAAGTCCTGCTACAGGCGTTATTTGCACATCCGTGTACTAATGGATAGTCACAAAAACACATCAGTGAAACAAGCCAGTTACACATCAACAGATAAAAATGTTGCAGTTAAAAAAAGAACTCATGAAATCTACATGACAATAATGAAAATAAAATTAACTGTGCTAAAGAAAATAAAACTTAGAAAGAATTTGTTTTATTTAAGGTGTGGCTCCTGGTAGCTGGAACATACTCCACAAGTATACAGATAGCACTAATTATACTGTGTGGCTTGAAACATCAGAGAGGACAGAATTGGGAGGATCTTGGAGGAATTAGGGAGTGATGAATGTGATTGAGATAAAGTATATGAAATTATAAAAAAAATGTAAAATATGTATGAAAAAGTAAATTGTGTTTTCTCCTAAGAGAAGAGCTAAGGTTGTCTCATCTTTGAGGTTTAGCAGTTTGTTTTAGGTTAGAAATAAGCCACTTAGGATTGAATTCTGTGTACATGTGGGAAAGAATAATAAGGAGAACTTTATCTTTTCTTGTTACTTGTGTAGTTGACAAATTCATTGCAGAAAACACCGTTTCTTCTGCTGAATTCTCTAACTTTGTTATAACTCAGTATCTACACCAAGCCTCTATCTAATCTCTCATAGTTTTGTTTCCTCTTATACTAATATAATTGCTTTATGGTATAATATAGTGCTATCTTTTAGGAAAATTTCTCATTCTATTAATTTTAAAATTATTATTCTGTGCATTTACATATCAATTTTGTAAAAAATTCTTACAATAATGACCATTGAATTTTAGATGTGAGTATAGGATTTAGTTTCAAAATTGCTTAGAATCTTGATACTTTTATACAGTTGAGTTTCTTAACTATTGGCATAGCAGAAACTTCTTTTCAGATTCTAATTTTCCACAGATATGCTTTGACTAGAAAAAAAACAGCTTATTCTATGCAGTTTAGTGTTAATATAAATCATAAATAATGAGTGTTGAAATATTTTTAATTTGTATTAGTTAGAGAAATAAAATTGTTCTTAAAAGTTGGGCTTAAATCTAGTGGCCAAGATAAATACACACATATTCACACACATATTCACACACATACAGACACACACACACACACACACACACACACACACACACACACACACAGAGATAGAGAGGGGCGGGGGATCAAAGTAATGCCAGAGGGCCCCTATAACAATTTCAGATCAGGAAGACATCTAACCTGAGGTTCAGTATTTGTTGCTGTCAATGTTTTATAATGGAAAACCCTTTCCTTTATATAATGGGCATGGACAAAGTCTTTACCTTGAAAAATTTCCTATTTACCTATCCCTTTCACATTTACTGAGATGATTTTATACCCTAGTCTGTTTATGGGGAAGCAGAAATTAACCTTCAGATTATAAACGAAGATTGCTTTCCTAGGATAAACTTAATTGGTTTACTTTTTATATGCATGGGAGAGCTTATTTGCTGTATTTTGTTGTGTACATTTGCAGCTGTATGTATGTTTGTGACCTAAGGCATTCCTTAGTATTATAAATATCTTCATATATCATACCCTCATAAAATCATTGGAAACATTCCCTGCTTTAATACCTAGAATAAATTTTACAAAATTGGTATAATTTTTTTCAGGATTATTTAGGGAGATTTACTGGAAATATTATGTCAATTTTCAGTCACTCTTATATGTATTCCTTACAGTCTACTATCATGCCCAGTTTCCAGCTGTACTTTCAAGGTATTCACTCATTTTGTTCCAATATACCTTTTGTCATAAACTTACTTATAAATTATTTTATTATTTATATAGTACATTAAGAAACTATAATTGTATCATAAAGTTACTCTATTACTCCTTTTCTGTATGTATGGAGCTGCTTCATTCTTGATATTGGTAATTTGAGTCTATTCTCTTTAATCCATTTGTTTACTGAGGATTTACTATTAATAATCATTATATAATATTTTACAATAAGTAGATAACAATTTATGTACCTTTTAGCTTCACTAATGTCTTTTCTTTTAAAAATATTATATTTATTTTGATGGATGCTTAAGAAATTGGTTTTAAAATTTATTCTTTAAAATTTATATATATTACATAGCAGTGGCAGTAACCCTCATCTCACACACACACACACACACACACACACACACACACACATACACACACACACACACACACACACACACACACACACAGTTAGGAGTCCCACATGAAGAACAAGCTACATAGCTTGCAGAGGACCTAGGTTAGACCCATACAGAATCCCTGAACGTTGCTTCAGTCTCTCTGAGCCCCTATGAGCCCTGCTCGGTTGATTCTGTGGGTCACATTCTCCTGGTGTCTTTGACTTTTTTCTCCTTTTCCTCAGAGTTCTCCAAGCTTTATTTGGTGTATGGCATGATTTTATGCATCAGTTTCTGGATGAAACCTCTCTGATGATGACTGGGCTAGGCACAGATTTATGAGTCTAGCAGACATCCATTATTACTAGCATTCTTCACTAGGGTCACCCTCATAGATTCCAAAGTGTTACCACTGCACTGAGTTTCCATATAACCTCTCAAGTAACTCTCAATTCCAGTCATCTCTCACAGTACTTTCTTCCTCTATTCCTCCACCATTCTGGCCTGATCCCTCTTGTTCTCATCCATATTTAACTCCAGTCCACAAGCATAACATATTCCATTTCTCCTTTCGAGTAATATCCATGCATACTCCCTTGAGGACTCCTTGATACTTATCTACTCTGGGTCTGTAGATTGTAGAATGAGTATCTTGAACTTTACAGCTAATATCCAAATATAAGTGAGTACCTTCCATATTTGTCTTTTTGTGTCTTGGATACATCACTCAGGATGATATTCTCTAGTTCTACCCATTTTCCAGCAAATTTCATAATATCATTTGTTTTCAACAATTGGGTAATTCCTTTGTGTAAATGCACTACAGTTTTTAATCTGTTCTTCAGAAGTCGTTTCCAGCTTCTGGCACCTATGAATAAAGCTGCTATGAACATATTTGAACAACTGTCTTTGTGGTGAGGTAGATTATCCTTTTAATATATGCCTAGGAGCAGTAGAGCTAGGCCTTGAGGTGGATAAATTCTCAGTTTTATGAAGAATAGCCATATCATTTTCTATATTTACTGTATATTTCGCAGTCTCACCAGCATTGGAGAAGTGTTCCCCTTGCTCCACACCCTCACCATCATGAGCTGTCACTTGTGATTTTGATCTTAGGCATTCTGACAGGTGTAAGATGGAATCTCAATTTGTTTTTTTGATTTGCATTTTCCTGATGGGTAAGAGCATTGAATATTTATTTAAGTATTTCCCAGACATTTAAAATTTCTCTATTGACAAATGTTTAAATCTCTACCCCATTTTAAACTGGATTATTTAGTTTATTTATGTCCAGTTTCTTGAGTTCTGTATATACTTATCAGATGTGGAGTTGGTGAATTTTTATTCCATTCTGTAGGCGGCTCTTCCGTCGTATTAGCTGTGTCCTCTGCCTTACAGAAGTGCTTAAGTTTCACAAGGTCCCATTCATTCATTTTTGATCTCAATGCCTGTGCAGTTTGAGTTCTGTTCAAAAAGTTGTTTGCTGTACCAGTGTTCAAGGCTATTCCTCACTTTACCTTCTATAAAGTCCAGTGTATCTGGCTTTATGTTCAGGTCTTTTATCCACTTGGAGTTGAGTTTTATGCCGGGTAGTACATATGGATATCTTTCTTTTATTGTGCATACCGACATTCAGTTAGACCAGCACTGTTTGCTGAAGATAATTTCATTTTCCATTGTGTTTTTCTGGTGAGTTTATGTCTTGGTCTTCAACTTGATTCCTTTGGTTCTGATCAAAGTGCCTGGTTTTATGCCAGTGCAATGAGGTTTTTATTAATAGATTTCTGTAGTACAGCTAGAAATAATGAATGCTGATATGTCTAGAAGTTTTTTCATTATACAGAATTGTTTAGCTACACTGAGTTTTTTTTTCACATGATGTTGAGTATTATTCTTTCCAAGTCTGTAAGAATTTAATTTTCTTGGGGATTGTGTTGAATCTTTTGATTCATTTTAGGGTGATGACTATGCCTTGACTTTTTACTTTCTCCATTATTTCCCTTTCGTCTCCTTCAAGTGTCTTATTGCTCTAGCTAGAACTTCAAGAACTATATCACATAGGAGATGGAGAGACAGCACAGCCATGTCTTGTTCCTCATTTTACTAGAATTGCATTGAAATTCTTGCCATTTAATTTGCTGTTAGATATCAGATTTCTGTAAATTTTGTTTAATATGTTTATATATATATATATATATATGTATATATATATATATATATATATATCTTTTATCCCTAATATCTCCATTACTTTATCATGAAGGGGTGTTGATTTTGTCAAAGACATTGGCAGCACCTAATGAGATGTGGTTCTATTTTCTTTTAGTTTGTTAATATCCTTAAATGTACATTACATTGATTGCTTTTAATATTTAAACTACCACTATATCACTAGATGAAGTCTACTCTATAATAGTTGATCATCTTGGCTCTATTTTGTTGAATTTGATTCGTATTCAATATTTTTACGTCTATAGACATGAGGAAAATTGCTAATGCTTTTTCTAAGTTGAATCTTTGTATGGTTTGAGCATCATGATAATTGTGGCTTAATAAAAATAAATCTGGAAATGTTCCTTCTGTTTTTACTTTGTGAAATAATTTGAGGGGTAATGATGGTAGCTGATTTTTCAACATATGCTAGAATTCTGGGCGGAAACTATCTGGTCCTGGGCTTTTTTTGGTTTATAGACTTTTGATGACTGTTTTTGTCTCCTTTAGGGTTATAGGATTATTTCAACTGTTTTTCTGATCTTGACTTAATGTTTGTGAATTGTATCTGTGAAGCAAAGTATGAATTTTCTTTTTGATTTTATAATTCTGTGGAGTACAGTTTTGAACTATTACTCAATGATTCTTTGGATTTCCCCTTTTCATTTCTAATTTTGTGAGTTTAATCCTCTAACTTAATTTGCATGAGAGTTTGCTTGTCTTGTTGATTTTCTCAAAGAACCAAGTCTTTTGTTTTATTGATTCTTTGTATTATTTTCTTTATTTCTATTTTGTTGGTTTCAAACCGGAGCTTGATGATAGTGAGACTTAAAACTTTGCATGTGGGTAAGTTATAAACATTTCAGCTATGGGAACTTGTCCAACCATTCTTTTTCATACAAAAGTAATAACAACAACAGCCTCAGGGAATGGCACACCTTTATTTTTGTGAATTGCAGCAGTGACAGAAATGAATGGAGGTTGTTTTTTTTTTGTTGTTGTTTTTGTTATTATTGTTGTTTTAGCAGAAACACTCTAAGGTTGCTTCGGTTTCATTCATACTTTCCAGGGAAACTTGCATAACCAACCTGAAGAGAGAGCCCAAGTTCACAGTTAGCAACATTTTAACTGTCGATGAAACAGCGGTGGAGTTTACATCTAGCTTAATCTTGTGCAGTGTTATTTTTCTCTTCTTGAATCAAACTACCTACCTTATGTTACAGAGAAAAACAGACCAAGAGAGCTCTCCTCATCAAATGGAATTCAACTTTGTCTGACCCTAAAAGGAAACATTAAAACCCAGGAAGACGAAAAGTGGATGATGAGTTCCTGAGACTGAAGCATAGGCCAAGCTTATCATCTAAATAAACACTTTCTACCAATCAGCCCACATACAAGATGAAGCTTTCCTCTAGTCGTCTGCATTCTGCTCGTCTCATCTCTGGATCAGTTTATTCTTCTATAGAACTTATCATTAACCTCCCCGTGTTTTTAGCTTAGGAAACAGGTTATCCCAAGAGTTATGACAGCAGAACCTTTATGGTTTTAAAATGGTTTTGTTCTTGAGAAAATGATTATGTAAATATAACACTTAAAAAAGTAAAAATCTTGTATTTAAGAAATACATTATTATGGATTTTTATCTCCCCTTTTGTGGATTATAGTTAAATATTAGGAATTAATAGAAATGTAAATATGCTATTATTACATCAAGGAAGGCGATAAAATGTTCAAGATCCTCTCAATACAGTTTAGTGCAGGGATATTAAAGTTTAATTGAAGTGCTGATACTAAAATATTTCCAAAGAACTGGTATTAAAAGAATTATGAAAAATACAACCATTCCTTGGGATATCACAGTGGTTCTTCAAAGTTCTTTACAGCAGCAGAATGTCTGCTTTGGTTTAGTTTAATTTTCTTCTAGTTGTAACTAGTTGTAAATTGAAATGACCCAATAATAAGCCTCATTATTCAGTAATGGCTGTGGGTATGATGGTCAACATTGTGGGCACCTTCTATCTCTTTTTTTCTACAGTTACCTCTTGACTTCACCCTCTGAACTTACACAGCTATTTTGGCTTCTCAGATAGGTTGATTTTTCTGACTTTTCTGGAACTGCCTACCTAATGACAGTAGGAACTATACATGGAGGTCTTCCACCTATTGTTTCTTTTTGTCTCTGTGAAATATGAAAAATTTAATCTCCCATGCCTTAGAATATCATCCACTTATCAAAAATATTTAGTCAATAGTACAGCTTAGAAGTAAGCCACTACTATTGATCTGAAGACTTAAGTAAGTGAATGAGTAAAACACATAATCTAAAATAAGTATGGATCTTACTACCTGGAATAGATCCATGTGTATTATGGGGAAATGAGCTCTTTACATAATGGCTCTGGTGATTGAGGTTCTTTCACTATATTTCTAGATGCCTTTTTAAAAAGCTCTCCAAATTTTTAATTTAGAAAATATGTAATGGACTATATTTACTGCTGTGAAGCATTTCATCTACATTAAAAGTAAAGAAATAATTTATTGAAAATACAAGAACCTATTTTAATATTTTATGTTGGCAATTGTTATTAGTTATAATTAAATAGTGTTGTGATAATATAGATACAGTTTTTATTCCTTACACATTCCTTTCTAGGCACATTTCTCCTGATCCTTCTATATAAATAGTCACTTTTTACATAGGATTTTCTCACTGAAAAGTTTAAAATATAGGCAAATATGCCCATAAGTACTTCTTTCCATGTGTGCATATATTTATATGAATTATAAACACATGTATAAAGATAAGTATAGAAAGTGGTTTATGGCCCAGATTAGCCCCACAGTTAAGACCTTCCCACCGCTGCTTATCTGGACTAGTAATCCCCAAGTTCCAAAGAAATACACAGACACTTATGTTTATGTTTGGTCTATGATTCAAGCATTTTGCTATCTAGCTTTTTACATCTTAATTCAACCCATTTCCATTAATCTGTTTTGCAACAAGGCCCGTGGCTCACCTATCTCTTTATATGTTGCTTCATGGGTGGCTGGATAGTCTGTCTGACTTTGCTTTCCTTCCCTTATTTATGCTTTAATTTTCCTGCCTACTTAAAAGATTCCTGACATAGAACAACACAGTCCTTTATTCACAGCATAAAGACATTTCACATAATTTCCCCCTTTCTGTCTAATTAAAAAAGAAGGTTTCCATTTCAATATAGCGAAATCACATATTCAAAACAGATACTAAACAAGAATTATAGTTACAATAACTAGTCTATTTGTATTTAAAAATATTAAAGGAAAAGTTCTATCACCTACCTTATCCTGGTGAGTCTAAAGTTTCATATCTAATATACCTTTTAAAATAAGAAAAACTATACCTATAACTAATCTTCAGCTACATCAAAGACCACAGAAGGATATAATATTAACTGAGCTAACAGGAAGTGCAAGCAACTTCCAAAATCTAGAAATGACAGAGATTACACCTGTTTGCCTGGACAGTCACCCAAAGTTCTTTTGTAACATTGGGGCATCCATCTTCAACCTACAGGCCCAGAGTCTCCGGCATATCTTTCAGTGTAGTAGGAAATTTGATAGATTTCTCTGCCCATTCTGGTATAGTTCATTAGTCACTTCTCCTTGTGTCCTGGAGAATGTCTGTTAGTTTTCTCTACAAAGCAGGAACTTGAAGGACCATCTCAGCTTGGTCTGCTAAAGTTCAGAGGTCACTTTCCTATGGAACCTGCATGTCCACTTCAAACAGCATACTGTCAAGCAGTCAATAAAAGAATAGTTTCTTTTCCAGTGGCTAAGTATTGGCACAAAGAAAGTAAATTTCATACGGATTTTCTTCAATGCCCATCATTCTCTTAAATGAGATTGGTGCTGTTAGGAGCAGACCTGTCTCACTGTCCAGAAAAGTCTAAGATCTTAAAACATTCTAAATGCCTTTCTTCTGTAGGTCTTTGAGGTGTTTGAAGAGTAGCTATCTAATTGAATTATATCTTTGTATACCTAAAAGAATCTAATTAATATGACTATAAATTTTGTTATCACAGGTGACTATTAATCTGCATTTTAAATTACATATTACAATTTAAAATAAATTGTACTAACATAATATCTTAAATAAGAGTAGAAATATACATACAATATAACAAAATTGACCTTAAATTTGCATCAATAAGCCAAAATCCATACCAATTTAAAATATATTGATCAATAGCTGGTTTTTGGATTAAAGTAAATTTAATAATCTATTTTTAAAAATCACTCATATACCATATCTTCTATTTTTTTTCTCAGAAAGAGATTGACTACTACCATTAACCATTTATAATGAAAACAAACATTTATAAACAATATTTTGGAAATTTGGATGTAGTTTTCCACTACTACTTCCTGCTGACTGAGGAATGTTGGAAATCTTATGGGTTCTTAAGACTGGATCATCTTAGCTGCAGTCTTGAAGCTAACTGTGACCATCTCTTTCCAGCAAAAAAAAAATTTTCAGGCAATTAAAATAGATATGTTTTTTTTTTAAGTTAGCAGCCTTTTCAATCATCTTTCTGTAGTTAGCTCATTAACGTCAAAAGATTAAAAGAAAACACAATAATATCTATAACCTAGACACTTTGACTACTAGAAGGAGGAGGTTTCTGGCCTGTAGAGCCTGTGGTCTTGACCCGCAGACCTACAGAACCACATACCCACAGTCCCACAGAAACACACAGATGTTTATATTAATTTTATGGCTAATTTATATAACTTGCTAACTCTTAGTTCTTAAACTAATCCTTATTTAGTTTATTTATTTATCTTATTTAGCCATGTGGCTTGGTACCTTTTCTCAGAGCAGCATAGTTCTCCTCTGCATCTTCTGGCTTCTCCTTCTCCACTGGTCTCTCTGACATCTCTGCTCTGTTCTTCCTGTTTCAAGAGTTTACTTAGTCTGGTAGCCCTGCCCACACTTCCTGCCTGCATCTGGCCAATCAGTTTTTTATTAAACCAGTAGGAGGGACAAATATTTACAAGGTACAAGAACAAACTCCCACAGTAGATAGGTATATGCTTACCACTCTAGTTGGCAGTATAACTGTGAGAGGAGAGCATAAAAATGAGGCAGACTAAATTTTCATTGATAGCCAGCTTCATGCAGGGCATCAGAAAACTTATATCCTGAAGGTTAAAAAAGGTCACATAAGTAAAGTGCTCATGAGTTCTAGCTTTGTACAATCACAAGTAAAGCCTACACATGCAAAAATCATGCTTTTTCCATAGAGGCACACAAATAACAGGCAGTTGTAATAAATAATCTAAAGTAAACCCACTCCTATCCAATATACCTGGAGGAGCATAAAAGTACATTAAAATAACAATTCTGTATTTTTAAAGAAACTGAGATCACAAGACTCTTGTCTTATTTTCAGGTAAACATTCCAAATTCTCCTTGAAAAAATTAAATCTTGGATTATGTTAAAATTATATATATATATATATATATATATATATATATATATATATGTGTGTGTGTGTGTGTGTGTGTGTGTGTGTGTTTCTTATTTTCAAAATAATAAGAAAATGTGAAAATGGCACACACTATAGTTTTAAATTTCTAGATCAGTCATTTCAGAAACCCAGTATGAGTTGAACACATTTTATGGACATTTTCTTAGTTGCTGAAATATCAGTTGGTTCTGATAGTCTTACTAATGTTACAAAAGCATGCTAATGAATAGTTTTTTGGTTTACCAGGCAGAAATTTTTCAAAGCATACAAATATGCCACATGTGTGATTGATATAAATAGGTGCAATTGACTTGAAATGCATTTAATAGTAATTAATGCCAACTTAGGCTCCAACTAACAGCTAATTAGAATTTTTTATTTCTCCGCACAGTTTATGTCAGTTGAAGATGCATTGTTTATATCGTCATTATATAGATTTGCCTATTGTAGTGTGTTGGAGAAGCTATAACAATACAGATCCAGTAATGTAATGAATTTTAATGCCTTCATTTTATAGCCCTAGGGAAGAGCTAACAAAAGATTTGGAAATTAACAAAAGTTACAATTAATTCAACTGTCTTGCTTACATACACATTAGTCCTATCAAAAAACAAAAGAAACACCCCCAAACAAATATTTAAAAGCATCTAGATGAGTCAAATAAATGCTCCTTGTATGTATGTGATATCATGTATGACCACTTGGTATTTCATAATCAATTAGGATCCTCAATAGGTTGTTTTCACATACTTATTTGCACACACACATATACATGTATGTATATAAAAATGTAATATACATGTATATAAATATGTTACATATGTGTGTATGTGTCTCTGTGTGTAACATATTAGTCAAAGAAAAGAGACCATGATATAGAGAGGTATATAGTGAATGGAAGTGATTGGAAAAATTGTAACATGGGGAATGGTATAATTATTTTAACTAAAATGTGCTAATTTATTCTCTGAAATACTTAAGAGATAACATATCTTGCCAAATCCTATTTATATGATTTTGAAGTTAAGTGTAATTATGATAAGGTTCTCTAGAAAGCCCTACAGGAGCTATATGAGGGCAACAAGCCACTCTGATGCCCAAATATGATAAGCCATAATACAATATTATTGATGTTCCAGTGTAAACAACTGTGTGTCTGAGAAGAGAAATACTATACTGAAAATAGTTTACTCAAAGTAAATAAAACGATTTTGTTATTACTAAATCTGATGAATATCTATCCTTTTCAATTACATTTTATATTCTATTTTTTTGATCTTTTATCCTGCCCCAATTCAGATCCTTTCTATCTCTCTACGCAACAAATTTTTGTTATTTTTCTCTTTCAGAAACAAAATCAAGAAAGAGAGAAACACAAAGACTAACAAAATTACACAAAAATAAATACAAGCACATTGTCAATCAGACAAAAATCCAAAACTAAAACAAAATGAAACAAAAATTATTCCCCCAAACAAAACAAACAATAACAACAACAAAAACAACAAAAAAAATACATTGAGGATTTTGTGTTGTCCTACTGCTCCTGAGCATGGAGCCTGCCCTGGAGTGTGGTTGATAGACCTAGCGACACTCCACTGGAGAAGACATTTTCACTTTGGCTTCAGGTGACAACTGCAAATGTCTTCTTGGTGAGAGGTGGGATCCCATCCACTCTCAGTGCTGGACTCCCAGCTGACCTGATCCTATGCAGGTCTTCTGAGTGCTGTCATAGTCTGTGTAAGTTCATAGATGCATCAGTCCTGTTGTATCTGAAAGAAGCTGTTTCCTTGGAGTCACAAATCACGGCTGGTTTTTAAAAATATCTATATCTCATCTTGCACATAGCTCACTGAGCTCTAACAGGAGGGATTTGATGACGGCATCCTATTTACTAATGAATATACCAAGGTCTCACATTCTTTTCATGTTGTTCAGCTTTAGGTTACTATGTTAATTACCACTTAGTGCAAAAAGAAGATTATCTAATGAGAATTGAGCAATGCTATGACCTATGGCTGTAGCAATATGTCATTTTGTTGCCATGTTCCTTTAACAGTAGAACTGTAGTACATTTACCCTTAGGATCTATGACCTATTTACAGGCTTGTTGCCTTCAGATAGCTTCTGCAGGGCTTTCTAGACAACCTTATTATAATTACACTTAACCTCAAAATTATATAAATAGAATTTGGCAAGATATGTTGTCTCATAAGTCATTCACAAAATAAATTAGTACATTTTAGTTGTTAGCTCATCCCATGTAGTGAGCCTTAAAGCCTTGTTTAAAAATAAGCCAAAAAATGGTTAGTTACTTTCATAACACTTGTGCCACTATTACACCTGTACACCTTGTATGCAGGGCATGGTTGTAGGTTGTAGAGTTTGTAGTTGGATAATATTGACAATTATCTTTCTCCCCCAGCAGTACTAAGAGTACATTTTAGCCCCTTAAATTCTTGTCAGTAGGAGTGAACCTTTGAGGTAGGCATCAACCTAATTTCTCCATGTTGGAAGACTTAAGTCTCAGCTTTAACAAAAAGAGAATCACAAAAAGCCCTGGGAAGAGTCTATGATGTAACTCATTCCTGGTACAGTACATTTTATTTGATATCTAATTGAGGCATTATCTCATCTACTGTTTGGGAATTCTATTTAGAATCCTTTCTCATATGTTTCTCATATGTTTTAGGAAGATTCCATAGTTACAGGTTTCTACATGGTTTTACAAATGGCTTTTAGTGTTAGTTGTTCCTGCCTATATTCTCTCCTGTACTTTTCTCTTCAACACCCCTTCTTATTCTAACTTCTCCTTTGTCTCTCTCCATAGAACTGTATTCTACTTCCCCTCTCCCTTCACCCTCAGTACCTTACGAGGTAATTATCCTCTGTGGTTACTTGGATTTTTAGCACTCGTATCAGAAGTATAAAAACTAACATCATATATAAGAGAAAACATAAAATATTTGTTCTTTTGGATCTGGGTTACCTCAGTCAGGATAATTTTTTTATCATTCTAGTTCTATGTATTTACCTGTGAATTTTATAGTTTCATTTTTCTTAACAGCTGAATAATATTCCACTCAAAAATGTACATATCTTCATTAACCATTCATAAATTGATGGACATCTAGGCTGTTTCCAATTTCTGGCTGTCAGGAAAAAGAAAAGCATCAATGAATGAATATCTCTGCAGTAGAATGTAGAATCCTTTGGGTTTATTCCCAGGAAAGTTGGTATAGTTGGAGTTCAGGTAGATTGATTCCCAGATTCCATAGTAACTGCTACCCATAATGACTATAGCAGTTTGCACTCCACCAGAAATAAGTAAGTGTTCCTCTCTCACTGAATCCTCAACAGCATGTGCTGTCATTTGTTTTAATGACCTTCGCTATTCTGATCAGGATAAGATGAAATATGAAAGCAGTTCAAATTTGCATTTCTCTAACGGCTAAGGATCTTGAACATTTCTAAGTGTTTTATAGTTATTTGTATTTCATCATTTGAGAATGACCTGCTTAGTTCTGTAATACATTTTTAAGTTGTGATATTTTTTTTCTTGATGATGTTTAGGGTTTTTTAGTTTCTTTTTTTTTTTTGCCAATAACTTTTATCCTAGGATGCCTTCCCATTATGTAGACTTCTGCTTTGCCTGACGGTTTTAGTTCCAGTGTTTTAAGTGTCCTGTTCAGAAAGTTTTTTTTTACATGTGTCAATGAGTTTGAGGCAATTCCCCCTTTTCTCCTATCAGATATATGGTCTTACATTGAGTTTCTTTATCTCTTTGGAGTTGAAGTTTGTTTAGTGTGGTAAATACAGATCATTTTACAGTCTTCTACATGTGGTCATCTAATTTGACCAGCACCATTTGTTAAAGATGACATCTTTTCTAAAATTGGTATTTTTGGCTTTTCAACAATCATATGTCCATATGTGTGTGGACTTGTCACTGGGTAAATCTTGAGTTTAATTTCATTGTTTAACATGTCTGCTTTTATGTTAATACAATGCTGTTTTATATAGATCAACTATATCCCTAATTTCTTTCTCAATATGTTTGCCATTTATATGGTGTTGCAATGAGACTTCTGGCCTGGACTTTCTGGTGTAGTCTGTCTAGTCTCTTGGCCCGGCCTTTCCAGCCTACCCTGGTGACCCAGACTTTCAGACACACAGTCCCATAGACTCATTGAAACACACAGACATTTATATTAATTGTACGATGATAGACCTGGGGCCCAGGTATATAACTTGCTAACTCTTTATCCTTGAATTAATCCATGATTTTTATCCTGCTCAGCCATGTGGCTTGGTACCTTTTATCAGAGCAGCATAGCTGTTCTTTACTTCTTCTGCCTTCTCTACGGCATTTCTGCTCTGTTCTTGCTGTTCCCAGGGTTTTCTTAGTCTGGTAGCACTGACCACACTTCCTGTCTGCCTTTGTTCAATCAGTGCTTTTTATTAAACTTGAGGCAGGACAGCTATTTACAATGTAACATTATAAATCTACTACAATATAGAGAAAGACTACTTTTGTGTGTGTGTGTGCGTATTAATTTTGTATCTTGCTACTTTTCTGAAGCTGTTGCCAGTTATAGGTATTTCTGGTGGTGTCTTAGGTTCTTTTATGTATGAAATCCTATCGGCTGCAAACATACTGGGACTTCTTTTTCTTTCTATTTATAATCCCTTGGTCTCCTCCAGTTGTCTTATGGCATTCCTTAAAACTTTAAGTACTATTTTGACTAGGTATGGAGAGAGTGAACATTCTTTTGGAAGGTATTCATCCATATTTTTGTGAAAATGGATTGAGTTTCTTTCTGTTTATGCAATATTGGCTGAGTCTCTGTTGTAAATTTCTTTGATTATGTTGAGCTTTGCCCTTTGTATCAATAGTCTCTCCAGAACTTTTATCTTGAAAAAATGTGTTAGATTTTTCAAAGGTTTTTTTTTTTCCATAGAATGAGAAAATCATGTAGTGATTCCATATTAGTTTGTTTATGTGGTGGTATATATTTATTTTTAAATTTATTTTTATTGGAAAACACATGAAACAGAATTTACTATCATATACAGTGGAGTAGTAAGTACACTGACATTATGTAAATATCATCATTATCTATCTCCAGAACATTGTGTATCAAGCAGGCTCTATAGAAACTCTGCTTTTCTGGGTAGTGGTAATGCCTACCTTTATTCCCAGCACTCAGGGAAGCATATCTCTGTGAGTTTGAGACCAACCTGATCTACAAAGTGAGTTCCAAGACAGACAGAGTTCCACAGTGATACAGCTCTGAAAAACTAAAAAGAAAAATAAAGAAGTCTGCCTCCATCAAATGACCTTCTACTCCCCCTTCTCCAATACCCACTGACACTAATTCTTATTTCTATAAATTTGACGGTTTTAAGCCTCATAAAATAGGGTCATATGTTTGTCTTTTCTGTCTAGCTTATTTCATGTAGCGCAACAATTTTTATTTTATATTTTCATTGAAAAAAATTCTTATGCTCTGATACTCTAATCAGTTTCCCTTTTCCCAAATTCTCCCAACTCTTACCACCTCCACATTAACCAAAATGAACAGAGTAAGAAAGAATTCAAAGTAAAAATAGCTTTAAAATAGCATTTAAAGTAGATTATATTTATTACTTTGCATATCTGTAACTATTCCTATACCTCTGGAATGAAGTCACCTTGGTCACGGTGAATAATGATTTCTTGCCTAATTTATTTTGAGATTATAATATGGTTACAAAATTGCTTTCTTTTTCCTCCTCCTATAATCTCCATAACCTCCTCTTTAGTCTCTTTCAAATTAATGGGCTCTGTTTTGATTAGTTATGATTATATGGATACGTGTACATGCTCATATTCCTAAATATAATCTTTACTTTGTAGATTGTTATTATTATTCATGCTTGCAGAGCTGATCATTGGTGCTGGATAACTGAGTGGCATAATCAACCTTGGAGAAGACTATTATTCCTAGTCTCAGTATTCCTTTGTTGTCTATAGTATATTTGTGGAAGAGTGAGGTGTCCTGGGACTTCCCCCCTTCCACTTTGGCATGTCTAATGTGTGATTATTGTTCTGTCTATGCTTCTAATAGTCTTGTCATGTGTTCTTGGATTCAATTTGTAAGTACTTGGTAGATGAAAGATTCTTATATGTTCATAGGAGATACTGTTGTTTTTTTTTTTTTTCTGTTGGGTCTTAGTGTGGTTTTGTTATCAGGTTAATAGTGACTTCATAGAATTAGAAACTCTTCCTGCATTTTCTATTAGCTATAATAATTTGAGTAGT
The DNA here is from genome assembly GCA_033318265.1 of Phyllotis vaccarum. NCBI lineage: Eukaryota > Metazoa > Chordata > Mammalia > Rodentia > Cricetidae > Phyllotis > Phyllotis vaccarum. The sequence continues at coordinate 35,096,263 of JARWLC010000010.1, read as the reverse complement.
ACTGGTATTAATCCATCTGTAATGAGATTTTTTGAAGGAAGGGATAGGGAGACTTTTAGTTACTTCTATTTTAAAAGTTGTTATGGGATATTTAAATGGATTTTTGATTTAATTTTTATTTTATTTCTTTTGAATTTTTTTATTTGTAGCTTAAAGATTTTTTTAAAAGTTTTTTATTTAAGTTTTTTTTTTTAACATAACAACCATAGTTCCCTTTCCCCTCCTCCTACTCACACCCAACCTTTTTCCCCCATCCCATTCTCCCCATCTACTCCTTGAAGAGGATTATGTTTCCCATGGGGAGTCAAAAAGTCTATCATATCAAGTTGAGGCAGGACCAAGAACCTACTCTGTATCAAGGTTGGGTAAGGTATCCCTCTATAGGGAATGGCTCAAAAAGCCAGTTAATACATTTGGAATACATCCTGGCCCACTGCCAAAGGCCCCACAAACTGCCCAAGCCACACAATTGTTACCCACATTAAGAGGGCATAATTTTTTCCCATGCAGGCTCCCCAGCTGTCAGTCTGGAATCAATAAGCTATCGGTAGCTTAGGTAGCTTTCTCTGTGGGGTTCTCCATCATGACCTTGACCCCTTTGCTTATATAATCACTCCTTCCTTTCTTCAACTGAACTAGGAACTCGATCCAGTGTTTAGCTCTGGACCTGGGAATCTGCTCCCATCAGTTGCTGAGTTCTACAACAGTTGAAAGTTCTGTGATAACAATTACGGTAGTTATCAATTTGATTACAGGGGAAGGCCTGTTCAGAGACTTTCTCAACTATGACTTGGAGTCTTAGCTGGGATCATCCTTGTGGATTTCAGAAAATTTCCCTAGCACCATGTCTCTCCTGCAATTGAAAAGACTGGATCAGAGTGAGTATCCCTTGGGGAAAGGGAAGCCCCCTACCTCTTCTCTAGACATAAGGATTATTGCTTCATTACTGAGTCTAAACTTTGGCACCCAAAAGCTTACTTCCTACCAGAGGATTCCAACTCTGTCTATGAGACATCTCTATCTATTCTTCAGTGGGACATCCCAGTTGGACCTCTGAATGTTATACCTAGCCTGTTAGATACCATGAACTCTTGTTAGAGGGACAACACTCATAAGTTCCAAAGATTTCATTAAATTACCACGTAAGTTGGTCACTGACCAAACAGGATTGCAAAACAAGTGCCTGGGCGTTTTATTTCTCCCGATAGCCCCAAGTAGGGGCAGAAGTGGGTTTATAAGCACAAATATCAGAAACATGAGTTTCCAAGTTACATTTACATTTTTCACCAATCAGGATTTGGAGATTATTGAATTCCTTTTGTGTCCCATCTTTGTCCACTGGCATATAGTGCGAGACTTTCAGTCAATCACATTCCCTGTTCCATCTGTGTTAGAAATAGCCAATGATACACAATGACAATTTCTATGGTTTACAGAGAGGTTGGTCAGCCATTGGAAAGTTCTTAGCTCCCCAAGGGTTGGGAACTTAAACTTTATTTCACCCAGCAAGGAATGGAGTCAAAATGGTAGTAGCTAAACCAAGGTGCTTTTGTTATACCCTTCATTTTATAGTTGACTTGGTATTTTACCTTGATGTTTCAATAGCCTTTACATTTAGTAGTTTGCTTATTATGCGTCAAGAGGAACTTCTTTTGGTCTTGTGTATTTGATATTCTATATGCTTCTTGTATTTTTGACAGGCAACTCCTTCCTTTGATTGGGTAATTTTTCTTCTGTGTTTAATTAAACATTTCTTCTGTGCCTTTGACCTGGGTATCTTCTTTTTCTAGTCCTAATTCTTGGAGGTTTGGTCTTTTCATACTGTCCCATATTTTCTGGGTGGATTTTTTGTTCTTGGAATTCTTTATACTTAACATTTTCTTTGACTGAGCTATCCATTTTTTTCTGATGCCTTCAAGATCTGAATTTTTTCTTCTGATCGTATACTCTTACCTCTGATACTTTTCTTTGGCATCCTAAGTTCCTTTTATTTTCATTTTTATTTCACTTAAGGTTTCCTTTAATGTTTTTATTATTTCATTTAACTGTTAATTTGTTTTTAAAGTCCTTGGACATACTCATAATTACTATTTTGAAGTACTTGTTTTGTGTGTGCCTTAGGTCAGCCATTGATCAGTAGGCATACTTTCTACCAGGGATCCCTCATGGCCACAGTGGCCTGGCCTCCAGGTTGGAGATTTTTACTATTGTTTCTCTCCTCCATTTTGATATTTTCAGATTTACTTTTAATTCTGTATCAGGAACACTTCTCCCTGCCTAGCACAATTCTCTGGAGATCCTACCTCTTTGTATGGATCCAACGTCCCCTTAGCTCAGCCTTTCCGTCTAGCTCATCTCCATTTCCTTTATGTTAGATTCTTTCATAGAAACACTTTTTACCAGGGACCCCAAGTGACCACACTAATCTGAGACAAAGAAGGTTATTTTCATCACTGTTGTAATCACTGATGACAACTTACAACTGTAAATGTCATCTGTTATAATCTCTCCATTCTTCTTGATTCTGGAGCAGCCTGATTGCAAAAGATCCTTCTTCTACCTCTTTCAGTTTGACCTCTTGATATGGACTTGGCTCTTTCATTGTCTCTACAAACTTCCTCTTCAGCTCACTGAATACTATTTCCTTTGACTCTATTTCATTCCCAGAGGCTTCTTTTGCTTTGTCTGAACCCCAGTTGTCCCTCTACCCTTTTCTTTTATCCTAACTCCATTCCTTTGTATCGCCTGCTAACCTTCATAAGCACTCTCTGTCAGGGACCCCAAAGCTACTGCACTGGCTTAGGATCCAGTGTGGGCAATAGCTACCATAGAACAGAACACCTACCAAACACAAAATCAGACATCAGCATCAAGATACAGCTCAAGCACCAGAACTCCAGATACCTAGATCCAGAACACAAAAGTAAACAACCAGGATGCTATGTCACTACCAGAAACCAGTAACCCTATTGCAGTAGGTTGTAATAGGCCCAATTTTTGTCTTTCTAAGGAAGAAATTCTCTAACTTTTATCTTGGTACTTTTATGATGGTAGAATAATTTTATAAAGCTTTCTAATATGGATACTCATGTAAAATAACAAAACCTATCATTAAGTGTTTTGTTCTGACTTAAGATATATTATTTGTGTTATTTATACTACTTTAACAGTATCATGATTTTTGTTCAAACGTAATACTAGCAACAGTTTTCCTTTATAGCATATACTATACATCAGATCTATGATTTCCAGGTATACTGTAGCACTATTGAGTAGAACATACCTTTAAATATATGCATAAAACAGTCTTTTCTTTGTTATCTTTTGCCTTAAATACACACTCAACATTTTATGTTTCAAATTATATAAACTATATAATTAACAATTGACAAAACTGTGTAAACTCACAAAACTAACTTGAAGTAGATGAGTTTCTGGTCCTAGGTGGCCAGAGGCCAAGACCCTGATAAGCCAGACCCCTTAGCCGCCTGCTGCTGCTGCTCCGGCCCCCAGAAATGACTCAGATGCTTATATTAAGTTCATGCTCTTTGGTCTATGGCTCAGGCACATTGCTAGCTTGCTCTTACATCTTAACTCAACCCATTTCCATTAATCTGTCTGCCACATGGCCCGTGGCTCACCTGTGTTCCTTACATGTTGCTACTTTGGGCTTTAGGCTTGGTCTGCCCCTGACTTCCCCCTTCCTTTCCTACTTATTCTGATTCCTCTGCTTACTTTTTCTACGGTTCCTGTCAAGGCCAAAACACCTCCTTTATTTAAAGACTGAGATTCACAGTATACAGAAAGGCATTTCCACATCACCAACTCATAGAAAGTACTGATTTTTGTTATGAAGCTCAGTTGCCAGCCTTATCACAAGGGAAATCACTAGCTGAAAACATTTGTTTTTTTCCATTTTTTTGTATGTTCATTTTACTATTTTTTATGAAAAATGTCTTTTTTATCCCTGTATCCCCATGATCCTCCTCCCTTCCCTACTCCCAATCCCTCCAAGTCAGACTTCATCCCCCCCCAATCCCCACATCACCTCCCCCAAAAGGGCAAGAAGTCTCAAGGAAGGTAAGGTCAGAATGGCACACCCACTCCAGGCAAGGCTGAATTCCTCATCCCCAAATTAAGACTGGGTTATGTGTTTCTCTGAAGGGAATGGGCTCCAAGGTGCCAGCCCACACACAGGAACATAGTCTGATCCCACCCCTCAAGGATCCACATACTGCCCATACCAATCAACCATTGCCTACCCTTGGAGGGCCTAGCTCATTTTTCCGATGGTTCCCCAGTAGCAGGTGTTCTTGATTCAATAAACTCCATAGAGCTCCAGCCAGCCATAACTGGGAATTTTCCTCATAATCCCTATCCTCTTACTAATACAGACTCTCCTCCCCCACTCTCAGCTGGACCAGGAGCTCAGTCCAGTGCTCAGCCATGGATCTCCGTGTCTGCCTTTATTCATTGTTGGATGTAGGGTCTGTGATGACACTTAGGGTGGGTATTCATTTGATTATAGGGGAAATCCTGTTTAGGCACCTCCTCCATTATTGATTGGAGACCTAGCCAGGGACATTCTGTGGGTTATTGCAGGATTCCCTAACACCTGGTCTCTTTCCAATCACACATTGGCTTTCTCTATTGAAATATCCATCTCTTTTTTTCCTCCCTCTTTGTTGCTCCTCTTACTCAACCATCTCCTTCTCTCATGATTTGTTCCCCCATCTTCTTGGTTGCAACCTTTTATGATCCCAATGTGCTAAAGTGGTCTTCTCTATTTTCTGTTCTTAGGGGAATATCTGGATGTCTCTCTTAAGATCATTCTAAACTCAAGATGTTCATGGATTGTGGACTGCAGCTTGGGTATTCTTTGCTTTTTGTCTAAAATCCACTTATGGGTGAGTACATCCCCTGCCTATGTTTCTGGTCTTGTGATAGCTCACTCTGAAGGATATTCTCCAAATCAATCTATTTGCCTGCAAGTTTTAAGATGTTATATTTTTTACCTGCTTAGTAGTCCTCCATTATGTAGATGTACCACAGTTTGTTAGTCCATTCTTCAGTTGAAGGGCATGTAGGCTGTTTCCAGGTTTTTGCTGTTATGAATAATGTTGCTATGAACATAGCTGAGCTAATGCCTTTGGGGTATGAATGTGCATCCTTGGGTATATGCCAAATAGTGGTATTCCTGGATCCTTGGGGAGATTGATTCCCAGTTTTCTAAGGAACCACCAGCCATACTGCTTTCCAAAGAGGCTATCCAAGTTTATACTTGCACCAAAAATGGAGGAATGTTACCCTTGCTCTGCATTCTTTTCAGCATATGCTGTCATCTATGTTTTTGATCTTTAACATTCTAAAGGTATAAGGTAGTATCTCAAAGTTGTTTTGATTTGCATTTCTCTGATGGCTAAAGATGTAGAACGGTTTTTTAAATGTCTTTCAGTCATTTGTAATTCTTCTGTTGAGAATTCCTTTTTTTGCCTGGTTTAAGTTCTTGTGCTCTCAATTCTTGAGTTCTTTATATATTTTAGAGATCTATCTTTTGTGAGATGTAGGATTGGTGAAGATTGTGATTCTTGCATGCAGCAGAAGGATGGCTTCTGTTTTTGTATCCATCGTGCTAGGATGTGTCTTTTTACAAAATAAATTGAGTCAATTGATATTAAGGGATATTAATGACCAATGATTATTATTTCCTGTTATATTGGGTGGTAGCATGTTTGTGTTTCCTTTCTTTGGATTATTTTTTTAAGGGATTATTGACTGTTTGTGGTTTCATGGATGTATCTGCTTTCCTAGGTTGGAATTTTCCCTCTAGTGCTTTCTGTAGGGCCAGATTTGTGGATAGGTATTGTTTAAATCTAGTTTTCTTGTGAAATATCTTGTTTACTTTAGCTATGGTGATTGATAGTTTCTCTGAGTATCTGGGTTGGTAGCCATGCTCTTTTAGTGTCTGTATAACATCTGACCAGGACCTTCTTGCTTTCATTGTTTCCATTGAAGAATCAGGTCTTATTCTGATGAGTCTGTCTTTATAAATAATTTAGCCTTTTTCCCTTGCAGCTCTTAGTATTTTTCTTTGTTCTGTAGGTTTAGTGGATTGATTATTATGTAGCAAGCAGATTTTTTTAAGGAGGGGGGTTCTAGCCTATTTGATTTTCGGTAAGCTTCTTCTATCTTTATAGGCATTTTCTTGTTTAGGTTGGGAAAGCTTTCTTCTATGATTTTATTAAATCTATTTTCTGTGACTTTGAACTGGTAGCCTTCTTCTTCAATTCTAATTATTCTCAGGCTTGGTCTTTTTATGGTGTCCCAGATTTCCTGAATGGTTTGTGTTATGACTTTTTTTGTTTGTTTGTTTTTGTGCTTTCTTTAACTGAAGTATCTATTTCTGCTATTGAATCTTCCACACCAGAGATTGTCTCTTTCATCTATTGCACTCCGTTGGTTATGCTTGCATTTGTAGTTCCAGTTCATTTCTTTCATTTTTTTATTTCCATCTTTGCTCAGTTTGTGCCTTCTTTGTTGCCTATATTTCAGATTTAATTCCTAGAATTTTTCTTTCATCTGTTTGTTTCCTTTTTATTGTTATTTTTTTCATTTTCTTTTAGAGATTTGTTGATATCTTCCATTTTTTCTTGTATTTTCTTTTATTTCTTTAAGGGAATTTTTTTATATCCTCCTTTATAGCTTCTATTAAAGTCATTTCCTTCTTTTTTCCTTTTATTGTTATTCTCAGGTCTTGATGTTGTAGAACCATTAGCTTCTTCTGGTGGTTTCTTGTTGTTCTTTATATTGATATTATATTCTTGCATTGGCATCTGCCCACTGCTTCTTTGGTTCACTCTTGGTTTGCTCTTGGTCAGCTCTTGGTGGCCTCTTACTCAGTTGTAACTCTGGGAGTTGAGTGTCTCCAGTAATTGCAGGAAATGTTCTTAGTTGGGTCTTAATTGGGTCTCCTTAGGCCAAGGAGCTTTGTGTCTCCAGTTGTCACATGAGTCATTCTTAGTTGGTTGGGTCTTAGTTGGCTCTTACTTGACTTTTAGTCAGCTTTGAACCAGGAGGCTTTGTGGTCTCCCACTGAAGACATTTTTATGTGTAGAAATTGACATTCATTGATGATAAAATAAAATTCTTTAAGAGAAAAATTTTCTTTGCTATAATCATAGTCATGAGAGCAACATGGGAATCAATTTATCTAATATAAATTATACATTTCTGAGTAAAAATAGGGGACAGTTTAAGGAATCTGAGAAATAAAAATAAAATCAATACAGTTTCAACATGATTGTATGACTAAGCACAGAAAAGAAACATAGATCAGTATTTAGATAAACAAACCTTAGTACAACTCAGCACTTGGGTCAGGAAGCAAGCAGAGTGTGGTGATTCCCTGTGGAAAGGTTTGCTTCTCCCTTTACTGTGATGAAACAGAGAAGAAGAAACTTGGGGAAGAAAGGATTGTACAACATCCACTTCCAGTTCACTGTCTACCACAGAAGGAATTCAGAGCAGGAACTCAAGAGAAACTAAAGTAAGCATCATGGAAGAATGCTGATTACTGGCACACTTGACTGTCTTTTTATATAGTTCAGGCCCAGTTTTCCCATGATTTTACCACAGTTGGTTCAGTCCTTCTACCTCAATGAGAAATTAATAAAAATTTTGATAATCTAAACTTATGGAAGCAGTTCCTCAACTGAGATTCTATTTTCTCAGGTATGTCTGTGACAAATTAATGCACACTGTGATATAAAAAAGAGGTAGAACATTCTCATGACCAGTAATTTAAAGATATGTGAAGATTGATTGCCCTTTGAATTGACTTGATGGTATGTGAGAGAGGTATTATATATTGATGCACTTCATAAAGTAGAACAATTTTTCTAAATATTGGAAACTTTCTTCACCATAAAGCTTGTTTATGAAATGAACTCTTATGAGACAGCTCCAAAATCATGAATTACAAGAAAATGGAAAGAAAATACACATATAAGTAAAAATGTAAAAATATAAAACAACAAAAAATTATATGAAACTCCTAAAGTAATACTGTACAAATGTGAACTTGACAATTAAAATAGCAAAGGGGGGATATAAAGACTACAAGCTGTATAAAAGTTCATTGAGATGTATCAAATTTTGAATTGGGTTAAGTGTTTTCATGACTTCCTTAAGCTCTCTAATGTGGTAGTTTTCATTTGTGGATTAATGAAGATAAATAATTTTAATTTAAAACTTTTAATATATATGAAAATATAACAATAAATAAAATCATTTAAAAATATTTTTAAAAGGTGATGAAAAGCAAGAGTAATTAATACTATTTAAAAAAAAAGACTCAGGCTCAGCATATATGCTTCTTAAGTAAGTTCAGACCAGTCAGGTTCATACCTGGCTCTCTGTAGACTCCACATTTTAAAACCAGGTTATTCAGATTTTAATCTATCTCATTCTATTTCTTGAAGAGTTTTACTCTTTTATGAGTATTTTTTTAGCACTTTGAAGATTTTCAAAACCACACATATTTATCTTTTCCTCAGAGATTTCCCTTTTTCCCATTTATTCAGAAAAAATATCATCCTAGGTAGCTGAATTCCTAACTAGGAAAAAAACTATCTAATTTTTTAATACCCAAAGTGAGAATTTACTATTGAAAAATTCTTGAAAACATATTAGTAAAAGTTCTTCAATAATAGGAGTTGGGTTCAAAAAATGGAATACAGTGTTCTATGTCGGAAACAGTAGAAGGCAATGCTCATGGAACTGACAGAGGCCACAGGGCAGGCAGAGTCTTTGAGAACCTTTGCAAAGGAACTGAAACTTCTAAACAGATGTCAGTTTTTGTCAGTTATAAGGAAAGAAGTTGTACTAAGTGACTTTAAACTTCATCTGGAGTATATAAAGCAATTTTAATATTAAGCATTGAAAAATTAACACCATATGAAAACTAATTTCTTGTTAGAGGACATATGTTAGAAAATTACATATATGTGGGGTAGATAATTGTATTGAAAACTTCATCTAACAAATGATGGGAAATGGGAGAGGGAAGAAAAATAATAAGCTTGCATTTAATCAGTCGTAATACATGGTGGTGATATACATTCACAGCAATAAAGAGTGGTGTATATTATATAATACATATTTAAATTATATAAATAAAATTCAGACAAACATATTTTCCAGTAAACTAAAAGATAGAAACATTTATACTATAATATACTAACCAAATATTGTTGGCATAACAATATTAATATGAGAAAAAGTATAAATTAAAAGAAAATATTGTAAATTTTCTGGGAGGGCTGGCAAGATGATTTAATCCCTGGGGTCTGCACAGCAGAAGGAAAGAACTAACTCCTTCAAGCTGTCCCAGAGCACATGTGTAGATATAATCCCTTCCCCTAATAAAGAATGTAAAAGAAATATTTCAAAATGATAAAGCATATATTATAATAGAGCTCTTATTTATACACATCAACATTTTAAAATTATATTTAATTAATTGAGTATATATTCTAGGTATGTCACATGTTACCACTGAAGAACAAAAACTAATTACTGGTTCTCTAGGCTTTTGAACCAAAAATTGCTTTGTATACAATTTATTTTATTTTTAAGTTCTTTTTGAGAACTTTATAGATAATAATTGAATATCTAATGTTGTGGGATTCAGGTGTCAGCTGATAAGGTCAAGGGACATTTATACAGAGCACCGGGCCCCCCGACCTGAAGGGGGCGGGGGAAAGGCCCATTGAAAAGGGGCTGCTGAAAGACGACACGCTCTCTTCCTGGTTCCTGGCTGCTGGAGGGAGGATCCCATCGTCCATCCGTCTGCAGACTCCGGTTCCTATTCAGGTGCCACTGTAATCTGTTACCTGTACCGTGAGTGTTGGTTTATATTTTAATAAATATCTATCTGATATTGGTGTCCTTGTGGGTAAACTCCAGGAGTGGGAACCCATTATATCCAAAATGAAAGAATGTGAGGACCATATTGCAACACTACAAAAGGGCAATGATACATCTTATGCTCAGAACAGTCCAGGTCAACCCCCAATGGGGTGTTATGGTACTGGAAATACTTTACATAAAGTTGTAAACATCACGGGGATACCTCCTTCACCACCACTATTGTTCCCAGCTACTATTCAGACCAAGATGGCACCAGGGGGTTCCTCAGAATATGTAGAGTATAGTTATGAGCCACTACATATGAAAGACATCAAAGATTTTAAAGAGGCAATATCCATGTATGGTATTCACTCTACTTATGTAAAGCAGCTCCTGAATTCATGGTCTGCAAAAAACCGAATCCTCCCCTTTGATTGGATGTAGCTAACGGCTGCTGTCTTGGACCAAAGCCAAAACTTGCAGTGGAGAAGCTGGTTTAGAGAGGAAGCCAGGACCTTAGAACACCAAGGAAGAATTAGGGGTTTCTTTGCTTCTCAGGACCAAATCCTTGGTGAAGGAATGTTTGCTGACGTGAAGACTCAAACTACTTATGACGAACATACTTTATTGCTATGCCGTACGGCCGCACTTAATGCATGGGAAAAGATTTTAGACCCAGGTCAAAAAGTTGAGCATTATGCTAAGGTCAAACAAGGTTTGAAAGAGCCTTATACTGACTTTCTACACAGGCTTACCATGGCTGTAAATAGAGCAATATCAGATCCAGAAGCTAGAAAGCAAATAATACTTTCTCTGGTCTTTGATCATGCTAATCCGGAATGTAGAAGAATGCTTCTGCCTTTAAAAATCAGAGCCGCACCTCTAGAAGAATGGATTCAATATACAATCAATGCTGAACCTCTCCATAGTAATGAAGACAATTGGGTAGACCAAGCCATTGATAAGGTAAGGAAGAGGAACCAAGGAATCACTTGTTTCAACTGTGGTAGACAAGGCCATGTAAGACGAAACTGTACACAAAGTACTCTTGGAAACGATGCCCGATCTAGGTTTAATTCGAACAGAAGGCCATTGCCTTCTGGATTATGCAGAAGATGTGGCAAGGGACGGCATTGGACTAATTAATGTAGATCTACCAGAGATAAAGAAGGCAACCCTCTGCCATCGGGAAACGCCTTTCGGGGCTTCCCGGGGGAAGCCCCCCAAAATCAGACTCCAAATTTGAGGATGGTGAGATCATATCCGGTCGTAGTAGAAGACCAGCATTCTCAAAACGAATAGAACACCCAATACCTGATCTTGAAAAACATACAATATCAGATGATAACATAAATTCAAAAGAAGATTCAGAAACTCCAAAGAAAATTACGAAATGAATATTTTGGCAGACTTCGATAAATGAACAAAGACCGAAATTGGGGGTACGGATAGACAATATTTATATCCAGGGTTTAGTCGACACGGGGGCTGATGTTTCGATCATAACCCCACGGTCCTGGCATCCGAGATGGCCTTTACAGACAGTAGATATCCAATTTCTGGGTATTGGAACAATATCTCAGGTGAAACAGAGTGTGAGGTGGCTTGAATGCATAGGACCAGAAGGTCAGAAAGGACGGTTGAAGCCATATATGGCTGATATAGCAGTGAATCTGTGGGGTCGCGACCTCCTAATGCAATGGAATACCCAGATTAAAATCCCTCCTGGTTATGATGTCAGCCGGAGGCTCAACTATGTTTCCAAAAATGACAAAAATTCACCAGCCATTCAAGTTGTACAAAAGAATTGCCCTCTTAATAAGACACTCACAGCACTGCCTTTGAAATGGTTAACGGAAAAGCCTATTTGGGTTCAACAATGGCCTTTGACAAAAGAAAAACTTCAGGCTTTAGAACAGTTGGTACAGGAGCAGTTACAGGCTCAGCATATTGAAGAATCAACCAGTCCGTGGAATTCTCCTGTTTTTGTTGTCAAGAAGAAATCTGGAAAATGGAGGATGGTGACAGATTTAAGAGCAATTAATAAGGTGATTCAACCTATGGGCTCCTTACAATCTGGTATTCCCCTGCCTTCTCTGCTACCTAAAGGATGGCCTATTACAGTTATTGACTTGAAAGATTGCTTTTTTACCATACCTTTACAGGAACAAGACAAAGAGAAATTTGCTTTTACAGTGTCTACTCTTAATAATTCAGGGCCAGCTAAGAGGTACCAATGGAGAGTCCTGCCCCAAGGAATGTTAAATAGCCCCACCTTATGCCAATATTTTGTACAACAACCACTAGAAATACTGCGCAAGCGCTTCCCACAATCTATCATTTACCATTATATGGATGATATTTTGTTGGCAGACCCAAACCCACAGACATTAGAAACATTGTTTGAAGAGCTACAAAAAGTATTGCCTAATTGGGGACTGCAAATTGCTCCAGAAAAAGTACAGAGGGGAGATTCTATCAATTATTTAGGATATAAGATAGGTTTACAAAAAATTAGACCACAAAAGGTAAAATTAAATAGAGATAAATTGAAGACTCTTAACGATTTTCAAAAGCTACTAGGAGATATTGCTCATATACGGCCCATGATTGGTATAAAGAACTATGAACTAGTTAATTTATTCAAGACTTTAGAAGGTGACAAGGGTTTAAATAGTCCAAGAAAACTATCTGATGAGGCCGAGAAAGAATTAGAGTTGGTAGAAAGAAAACTTCAAGAAACACATGTGGATCGTGTGGATCCAGACCTGGAATGCATACTTGTTATTTTACCCTCAAGACAATCTCCAACAGGAATCTTAATGCAAAGAGAAAGCATCATATTAGAATGGATATTTCTGCCACATAGGCCAAGCAAAAAGATGAAGACATATATCGAAAAAATTGCTGATCTGATTTTTAAAGGTAAATTGAGACTCCGTCAATTGACTGGAAAGGACCCTGCAGAAATTGTTGTGCCTCTGACTAATGAAGAAATTGAACGATTATGGGCAGACAGTGAACCTTGGCAAAAGGCTTGCAGTGACTTTTTAGGAGAAATTAATAATAAATATCCCCAAAACAAGAGAATTCAATTTATAAAGGAAACTAATTGGATCTTTCCTCGTGTAGTACAGGATGAACCATTTTCTGGAGCCCCTATATTTTATACAGATGCAAACAATTTAGGGAAGGCTGGCTACAAGTCTGAAAACCTAACTAAAGTGGCTCAGAGCCCTTATAACTCTGTTCAAAAGTCAGAACTATATGCGATTATTATGGTGTTGTTGGATTTCACAGAACCTCTTAACTTAATTACTGACTCTCAATACGCAGAAAGAGTTGTTTCACATATTGAAACTGCTGACTTCATTCACGATGATACAGACTTGACCTTACTATTCATACAACTACAAGATATCATCAGAGGTAGGATACATCCTATGTACATAACACATATCAGGGCACACACGGGCCTCCCAGGCCCTCTAGCGCAGGGTAATGAGGAAATAGATCGGTTGCTAATAGGAAGCGTGCTAAAGGCCACAGAATTTCATGAAAAACATCATGTTAACAGCAAAGGGCTGAAGAAGAGTTTTCCCATCACTTGGATTGAAGCAAAGGAAATAGTGAAAAAATGAGACACTTGCTCTTTCTATAACCAACCATCTTTACCTGCAGGAACTAATCCTAAGGGTACACACGGAAATGAGATATGGCAAATGGATGTGTTTCACTTTCCAGAATTCGGAAAGATGAAATATGTACATCATACTATTGACACCTATTCTGGAATGCAATGGGCGACTGCCCTGAGTTCTGAAAATGCTGATGCTGTACTTACTCACCTTTTGGAAGCCATGGCCATAATGGGAATTCCCACTCAGATTAAGACTGACAATGCCCCAGCTTACGTCTCCCGAAAAATGAAGATAATTTTTGCATACTATGATATAAAACATATTACGGGGATACCACACAATCCTACAGGACAGGCAGTCATGCAGAGAGCTCACCGCACATTAAAAGAGATGCTTTATAAACAAAAAAAAGAAATGAAAAAACCCAGAGAGAGGTTGCATATTGCCTTATTGACTTTAAATTTTCTTAACGCTGATGAAAAGGGAACTTCAGCTGCTGAGAGACATTGGGTAGTAGAGAAATCTTCTGAGTTAAATCAACCCATTTACTTCAAAGATGTGTTGACTTCCGAATGGAAGCCAGGGTATGTGCTTCGATGGGGTAGGGGTTTTGCTCTTGTTTCAACAGGGACAGAAAAGATATGGGTACAGACAAAACTAATAAAAGCCCGCTTCGAAAAGGAGTCTCTTCCTGAACAAGAAAAGTAACTGCTCATCCTTGACATGACAAACGGATGCGTGGTAAGGAAAACACACTTAACAAACCTGGGGCAGGGTCTCTCAGTTTTGTCTTTACAGGAAAATGGATACAACTATTTTTACGGCATTGACTAAACATTGAATAATTACTCACCTGCAATAGAAGACAGACTGAGGATTAAGGAATGTACAAGACGGACTACGAGACCAACTGATACACACATGCACTACTGGGTAATTTCTCAATTTTTACTGCTTTACATCTCGCATCTACATCTCAAAAAAAAAAAATGGTCCTGATTTGACTATTAATAAGGCTGGATTTGGATTGGGAACTTGTGGCTTTCTCCCTCTCTAAACCCAAGCATATTGGTAAAGAAATATGAAAAATTCTGTCTCACATCATAAAAGCCACCTGGTGTGAGACAGAAGGCAAAATATTTAGGGACCAGTATTACTGTGACTTCACCTTAAACCTTGTTCCTCCCTGTTTCTGTACCTCTCAAACATCTCATTCTGTCTGCTTAATATCCACAATGCTTAAGTTTTCCACTGTAAATAACATTTCCTCCTATCAGCTATCTACAAAGAATCTGGAACCGAGATGGGGCCTCCACCGGAACAACTCCTGCTAGAAAAACAAAAATAAAAGAAAGAGTATGAGAGAGAGAGAGAATAAGAGACAGATAGACAGACAGCAGAGACAAAAATAGAAAAATCAAGAACCTGGTGCGCACCAATCAATAATTGCTTTCAAGAAATAGATTATTCAAAAACAGCTGCAAGATGGCTCCTTATGATTATCCTTCAGATCACACTGCTAATTAAGTTTCCAGATGGAGTTAACCACTATCCTAAAAATGGTTATAGATGTATGTGGTCAGTCCATTAAGAACTAACCATTGTTTTAGCTTTTACAGGATCCCAAAGAGATGCCATCGCCCTTAAGTCAGCAGGAAGCAACCTTATAAACGACTACGCCCCCTTTCCCAATAAGTTTTATGCTCCAAAGGTTGTGGGTAAAACTGGGTAAAAGACAAAACTATAATATAGCATCAGAGATCTTTTTTTGTAGAAGAGAGGGGGAATAGATAGGATAGATAAAGGTAGACTGTTCTACCTACCTATACTTCATTTTAGCTGAATGTATGGGCTAAGTTAAAGACAATTTGCACTGTCATAGATATCTGTATATTGATACTAATGCAAAATCATTTTATATGTTTAATTGTGATAATTTGTACATTGGTACAAAGTTTAATCTGAGATTGTTTTATGTAACCAAAGCAACTTGTACTCCGATATAAATCTGAATTGGTAACTATTATGTAAAGCTGAATTTGAAATTGCTATATTTTATGTATGCTTCTACCTTTGTTTAAAATATTTGCACATCATTGTCATGCATACTATGCAATTACTACCTTCATTTAACTATACTAGATATAATGTATGATTGCACTAGTTATGATATATGCACAAGATGTTTTATATACCTCTGTTTGGATGATATATATGTATTTACATGTCTAAAATGCTGTGGACACTTTACCTGGTAAAATACCCCTGGCTAATGTTCGATAGTTCTACTAAGGGTCATTGTTCAGAGATTTTACACCCCTTATATAGGTATTCTAATTTTTAGTACAAGGTTTATTCCTTAAGACGATAAGATCTGCAGTCAACATTATTTAAGGTATCATATCCCAGTCATGTCGGATACAGGTTAGAATATCATAGATGAACAAGAATCTTCAACCATTTCATAGACCCAGAGAATATGGCATTTAACATTTAAAATTTGGCCACGAGAGACACGACGACTCCTGGTGTCACTGCTCCCTTCTCGAGATGGTGTTGAGCATCGAAGATACTCCTTTGGAGTTGGTCCTTTTGGCAAAAAATGGCCGGCTGAGTAAGGAACTGTCCTTACCTTGATTGCTGACAGTACACACATGATGTCAAGCTAGATGAACAAGTTGATAGATGGAGACTGACGAAACCTGCCTAGACAGGATAAGACAGTCCCTTCAAAATTGTTCTGCTTGTGAAAAGATCTGTCAGATGCCATAGGCCTATAGCCAATCCGATAGATGCTCTAAAGGTGCACAAATCCAGAGGTGATTGTCCAGGTAGCTGTGTTGCTGTCCTCTCCCAAATTTTGGAAGTAGCTGCTTCCATGTACTTCTGTCTTTCAGACAAATTCACCTTCCTTCTCAGGTCTTGAAGAGGTTGAAGAATAGATGTTTAAGGTTTTCACCCTAGTATCCCTTAGATAAGAACACTCAGGTGTTAGATTCTCACTTTCCCAGATTAACCCTTTAAAATAATCTATACACCCTACTATCTACCAATATTCTAGAACTATTAGATGTACCTTATATAAGTTAGGCTTTGATTAGCAATTGTACTTTGACCTCTCCTAGATACTACCTCATAATAATTCCTACTGTACATAGTCTTAGTTTAGAACCTTCTTAGTTAGAAAAAGGGGGGAGATGTTGTGGGATTCAGGTGTCAGCTGATAAGGTCAAGGGACATTTATACAGAGCACCGGGCCCCCCGACCTGAAGGGGGCGGGGGAAAGGCCCATTGAAAAGGGGCTGCGGAAAGACGACACGCTCTCTTCCTGGTTCCTGGCTGCTGGAGGGAGGATCCCATCGTCCGTCCGTCTGCAGACTCCGGTTCCTATTCAGGTGCCACTGTAATCTGTTACCTGTACCGTGAGTGTTGGTTTATATTTTAATAAATATCTATCTGACATTGGTGTCCTTGTGGGTAAACTCCGCCTACAACCTAATTTCCACCCTATCTCTTTCCCCTTTCATTACTGTATTTTCCCTCAAATTCATGACCACTTCATTAATTATTAATGTTATATGGCTTACACTTGCCCTTGCCAGTCATTCTGTGATTTAGGAATGTCAGGCAGAAGCTCAAGCTAGAAACCAGATAAATGAAGGTTTATTCCTGACAGGTTTAAGCTTAAGTAACATTTATATATATATATATATATATATATATATATATATATATATATATATATATATAGCTCAGGACCACCTTTTCAGTGAGTGGTGCTACCCAATCTGGACCATCCTACGTCAACTAACATGCCCCACAGGTCAGTGTTATCTGGTAAGTCCTTGAGCTAAGAATACCTTTTCTGTGACATCAGTATAGCAGTTAAAGTTATGTAGGAAAAGAAATTGAGACAAAGTTGACAAAAACACTATTGAGAGACATAGAGACCTGAATAAATAAAAAAATAATGCCTTACATGAGTTAGATAAGACAAAGTCATAAATATGTCAACCTTTCTCAAATAAGCATATACATTTAGTATAAACAAAACTAATTCCAATATTTAATGATCCAAAAAGAATATTCAAAATTGGCCAAAATAAATTTGAAAAGGAGAGTTGATGTGGGAATGCACTTCTGTATGCTGTGAATAGCAATCTTTAAATAAAAGAGCTGTTTTGGCCCATGACAGGCACCATAGAAAAAGTAGGAGGAGGAATAGGTAGGAGGAGCAGGGCGGAATCAGAGACAGAAGGAGCCAGAAACCCAAAGGATCAACATGTAAGGAACACAGGTGAGCCACGGGCCACGTGGCAGACAAATTAATAGAAATGGGTTGAGTTAATATGTAAGAGCTAGCTAGCAATGTGCCTGAGCCATAGGCCAAACAGCATGAAGTGAATAAGTGTCTGAGTCATTTCTGGGACCTGAGAAGCACCAGTGAGTGGCTAAGGGGTCTGGCGAGCAGGTGTGTAGGTCTGGGCCTCTGGCTTCTGGGGACCAAGAAACCACATTGTAACAGAGAGTTACTTACCATAGGTCAAAACATAATATATCATAATTAAAGCAACAGAGCTTTATTCAAGATACACATTTCATTAAATGTGTTTAATGCACAAACTATTGCTACTTCCCTTGAGAAATGATGTCATATCTAAAATGTATTTTGAATAAAACTTAATATCAAAGTATTGCATGATATAAATAGGCTGAACAGAAGTGAACACAGATACATTGCATACATTGCAGTCTTCAAGATCTCAAAAGTTAAAGTCACAATGCTGATAATATGAAGGAAGAATGTTTTGGACTTGTTTTAAATTTGAAATTTTCTTTTCTTTTTATCTTACACTTGGGAGTCTCAGAGGAGAAAAGGCACCAAGGTTATCAGGAGAAAATATATTTCTGATTTTTTCTTGATATATGCTTTGCCTGAGTACAGAGGTTACTGCGGCCTGAGTTCAGTATTGACACGTATCTGTCTGTACTCATGGGGATTCTAGCTTCTTGCTAGGTATTATTTTTTTTGTTGGTCTCACTCTTCATCATACACTTTGTGAGGTCATTGAAGAATTAGTTCAGTTAGTTCAGTTTTCCTATGACATCTGAGCTGTCCTCCGTGAAGTCATTCTCCATACTTCCTCTTCATGTTTACGTCATGGATTAAGCCTGTGTCTTCTAACTCTGCTGTCCCTGCATTCAGGAACATTGGGAAACACTGGTCTTCATAGCAGTGGGTTCACATTTATTGCTCCGTGAGTCAATGTCTTCACTGAGCTCTTTTTTTTTTCACAGAAGCTCCCACCCAATATTGCCGACAGAATTAGGGGTTCCAAGTCTTTGAGAGTGACACTTATACAGAAGTACTGAGAATTAACTTAACAGAGTCTTACCTCTGAAAAATCTTACATCAATCTCTGATACTTCAAATTCCTTTGGTACTGCAGCAATCTCTGATATAACATCTTTGTGACTTAATTCTCTTTCTTGTTACGCATTGAATGAAAGCCAGGTGACTTCTGCCTTCAATCCACAACAATGCCAACTTTTCTATTTCCCAAAGACTGCTTTTTGAATATGTGTGTGTGTGTATATATATATGATATATATATCATATATATATTATATATATAAATATTTATAATATATATATTTTTTTCATTTTGATTTCTCAAATTTTTGTCAGATTGCTGAATATTTTGGTTTATATCTTCTACTTTAAAAATGCAACTTTATCTCCAAATCTACCCAGATTTGAACAGATAATGGCTTACTTTGTTTATATTCTCACTAACCCACAAGGCCTCCAAACTGCTTAACTCTTTCTTTAGTAAGAAGTGTTGTTTGACAAACTGCTGTGTAAATAACACCTTCAGCATTATCTTTGATGTCCAGCTCAAGCTTCCTTCCTACTCAGGACCATGTGAAGCTGATTTCTCAGCTCCTGCCTGGTGGATATTTATGAAATCTGGCTCACAACATTATGGCCAGCACATCTAACCTCCATTTATTTCAACTGATGAAATTTCTTATATTAAGGGCCATCTGAATCTGTGGTGGTGGCTTCATTTTAATCTGACAACACATTTTTTTTTATTGCAAGGTATCAAGAACCCAGGGAAAATAGGTGTAAGGATTCCTGGCACATGGTAGCTACCTGGTAAATGTGCTAGCCCAAATAACCTGATACAGCACAGACAGAACATGCCCCTCTCATTCATATGCATGACTAGGTGGAGCAACATAAATTTATACATGCTATCTGAGCACTCTGGACAGTCCTGGAACACCTCTTCATCCATATTTGTCCTCTAGGCATGACTGTGCCCACGTGCTCTCTCATAAAGGAATGTCAAGAGGGTGGTCATTTTTTCTTTTCTCTTCACTTCTCTTACACCTGCCTGGTAACTTGCCCAAATAAACTCCAGTGTGGGTCACTGGAAGAGTAATGTGCTCCCATGTGCATCAACAACAATAGTCATGCATTTGAAGCTTATTCTTGGTAGAAAAGGCACACACATTTTTGTGCCAATATCTCTTTTGTTACATGGTATGAAAGATTCTGGGAATAATTGAGTTTCAAGAGAGCATCTACAGTTCTAGGAGTCATGGATGCTTCTGGTTGTATCTTCAGACCACAGAGTGTTGAAGCACAAAATGTTTAGATATATGAGAATTTGTTTCTTTGACTTTTGTCCTTGTGATCCCTTTTTTGATGGCATTCCACTTGCTGTACTTTATTTGTTACACTCATTTATAAATCTAAAATAGTTTATTTTGAGATTGTAATTTAATTACATTTCCCCTCCCTCAAAACCCTCTTATGAACACCCCTCCCACTCACCTTAACATTTATAGCCTCTGTTTGCATTAATCCTTATTGCATTCTTGCATGTATGTGTATATGCATATATATTTCTAAATATATCCTTTTGAATCTACATAATGGTACTTGTATGTGTGTGTTCTTGGCTGATCATTCAGTACTGATCAACTTCTCTAGGAAAGATCACCTCGCACATTCCTATCTTTACTCTATAGTTCTTTGTGTAGCATTGAGACCTATGGACTTTCTAAAATCAGTTGGCACATTCATTGCTGTCACACTTGTTCAGTCCATGTTTGGGTGGTCATTTAGTGAGACTTTACAGGTGTAGCTTCTGATATTCCTTAGGTGACAAAATCTCACAGCAAACATCTTTATCCTCCAGTTATTACACTCTGTCTGCCCTGTCTTCTGCAGTGTTGTCCAAACATAAGTGTATGACTGGTTTGTAGATATAATCCCTCAGAATGGGCCCTACAACTCGGCATTTGGTTCGTTAAGGTTTTCTACAGTGGTCTCTCTCTGTTAGAAAGAGAAGCTTCCTTGATAAAGAATGAAAACTCTACTTATTGGTGAGTATAGAGATAAGTTGTTATAAATTGTTATTAGAGATTATGCTAGCTCAGTAAATTAGGTATTATAGGTTCTCCAAATCCAATAACCATGATTTGACTAGCACTGAGCAGTTATATATTTTCTTCACTATCATGTTTAAAAGAAATGACATTATTAAATTTTGCTTTGGTCTTCTTGGCAGTCATCCATGTGTTTGGTGTCTTCTCTCTGGTTCACCCATGACAAGCTCTTTCCATTAGTTTTCTGAGAGGCAGCTCTGAGAGTTTACTTTGTCTCTTGCATCATTCTTCCTAGTGTGGATGCTACTGTGGTTAACAATTTCTTTTTTGCCAAGATGGATTGCTAAACCATCTCTTACTCAATTCATATCTGTTCCATTGGTATTTTGAGTTGGATTTTATAATCCATATACTTCGTTGGAGTAGACTAGAACAGTCTGAGATTTGACAGCCTTATGGCTATAGAAAAGAAAGCAAGATTACACGTGGTTACAAAGAGTAATAGTTATCATGTTTGTTTTCCACGCAGAATGTTTAAGCCACAGAGAAAATATAAGTCACTTTACTGGAGTGATGAGATGATTCAGCAGATAAAAGGACTTTCTAAACATGCCTAATGATCTGAGTGCAAATTCTAAAACCTATGTCAGTCAGAAGGAAATCAACTATGACCTGCACACAATGCTGTATGGCCAAATGCCTACATATGCATATCCTATACATAGACATAAACTATGGAAAATAGTAATAAATAAAGATACAATATATAATGAGAAGAAAATAAGATATATCAGATCTATAAAGACCCTCTCCAATATTCTTCATTTATCTCTCTCTGTTCTGTCAATTTTAAATTGCTTTTTTTCCCTTGTATTTTTAATACTGTTTCTTTCACTGATGACTGAGGAAAATTTTTACTGACCTTGGTTTGAGGGTTACACTTGTTTTATGTAAGTCAGCAAGAATGCTTCTGTAATGTTAGAATGTTGACATCTTTCAAATTGTATATTTTGCTGCTGTTCCTTTTATCTCTTTTATTTCCTGAGGCAGAGATTTCCTACAAAGCAGTTTTAGTTCCAATCATGTCACTGTTTAAATCCTTCTTGTGACAACTGACAAATATGATGAAGACATCTTGAGGCACCGGGTAGCCCAGAAGCTCAGACAAACCAAGTGCAGAAGTTTATATCCAAGTGTGTCACCTCTTTCCTCCCACCACATCTTCTTTGTCTTCCGCATTGGCTCCACTTTTCGGCTACTGTGCATTGTGCAGTAATGCACATTGAGTGTAAATTTCTGGCACAAAGATTTTAGGTTTTTGGATACAGGCTCAATAATAAAGTTTTGGATCATATAAACTTCTATTTATCTATTATTTATTTATTTATTTATTTATTTATTTATTTATTTATTTATTTATTTATTTATTTATTTGGAATCCCATACTATTTCATAATGGCTGTATAAATTTACATTCCTCCAATAGTATATGGATGGGTCTTTTGCTCTCTGCATCCTCACCAGCATTGTTTACTTAACCTTTTAATAATAATTAAGTAGAGTAAGCCAAGATGAGGTATTGCTTTAGTTTGCATTTTTGTTGGTGTTAGTGAATATGTATTTTATATGAGCTTGTGTTTTCTTTGTTGTTTCTTTTTGTTCTTGTGCTTGTTGCTGATGGCATTTGGGGGTTTCGGTTGTTTTTTATTTACCTTTTATGGGACAATGCTCTTATACACTAAAGATTTTTCTCTCATATTGGTTTAAAAGGGCTGATTGGCCAGTAGCTAGGCAGAAAACAGAGATAGGGCAACCAGACTAGGAGAACAGTGGAAAGAGGGATGGCAGAGCAGGCGACACAAGCCAAACTCAAAGGGAGCAAGATGAGAAGGCTGCACTGAGAAAAGGTACCAAGCCCACGGTAAACATAGATAAGAATTATGGGTTAATTTAAACAAAAGAGCTACTGCTAGCAGTTACTATAATGTTAAGCTTATGATTCAATTATTTGGGAAGTGGCTTCTGAATATTTGAGTGTTTCTGGCCAGGACAGAAGCTTCCAACCCCAGATTTTTAAGACATTTATCTAGTTCTGTAGCTTAAAAAATTGTTTGTTGTACTTATGATGTTCATCTTTGAGTTACGTACATGTATATAGTTGGATGCTAATATTTGTCAAATATACTCCTTTGAAATAAAAGTTGTTTCTTAATCTTGAGGTGTGAGAATTTAAACAATGATCTGAAAACATGGTATACAGTAGTTCTGGTATTTGTATCAGTGGGAGTTAACAAGAACCAGATATAATATATCTCAAAACATAGAGTACTGAGTTAAAATAGTGATACTTTCAATAAGAAACCAAGTATACAACTTTTAAGGTTTGTGTTTGTGGGTAGGTATGAGGAGGTGGTGAAGTCCTGAAATGTGGGAGGGAATAAGGTGTGCTGGATCCTGACATTTGGGAATTGGATCAAGGAAGACACTGGAGGTCATGGAATAACCACAAAATATGACTTCATATACTGATGGTTTTACTGTTGGATAAATTTTAAAAAATGATTTGAACATGAAAAATATAAGAGCTGGTTTCCTGTGTTGAAGGATAGTTTCTGGTTGATTATACTCTGTTATTTTCTATATTTGCAACTATTAAATAGGAAGAGAGAAAAACATCCAAAAGAAATAAAAGTCTTGTAAGCACCAGAAATACATAATTTTCTCTTCCACAGGCCTTGACGGCAAATGTCATCACTGTATACATAATTTTAAGTAAATATCCATGGTAACCATTACATCATGCTGCATAGGCTCCCTAGTCCTGTTTTATATGTAAGACAATGTGGATATTTGTGATCCCGAGTAGGGTATGGTAAGGTTCATATTTTTTCAATTAAATTAGTTTTTCTCCTTGAGGTTAATATTTTTTTAAATTGTTTTCTCCTTTTAGACTCTCAAAAGGTCACTTTAAAAGTGAAAGAAATGTAGTGTTTAAATGAATGTCTGAAGGAATCACCATTGTCAGGTGAACCGGGCCACACTTATCAAGTGTTGAAAAGCACAGGAAATGACAAGCTCTGGGCTTTCAGCATCTCACTCGCTCACAGAAGCCTCTGCTGGGTAATTTTAAAAGACCGCAGAAATCATGACTGTGTCTTAGACAATGACAAGGATGCTGGTGAACTTTCTGACTTTTGATGGTGTCAATTTTTCTGTCACTCTCGAATTTGTTTCCTCTTTCACTTCTCTCTTCTTATACTCAGTCATGTATTTGCCCATCAGGTGATATTTCTGATATCATCATGTTGTTTTAGTGGAAGTATAAAAATAAAAACCAATATAAATCTCAATTTATTTACTGTTTCCTTGTTTCCAGTGTTAAAGTAAAGTTGTTAATGTTTAATATCTATGTAGACATTTTAAATCCCAAAGAAGGCTTCTTGTCTGGAGTAAGCACAGCTTACCAAATAAACAAACAAAAAAACTGAAATCATGCCAAAATGTGGGTGGCCACAGAGTTCCTTTCTTCCCTCTAGTGGTAGGAACTATGTGAATTCTCTTATTTCTTTAGCCCTCAATTATAGCACAACATTAAGAATTACACATACAAGTCCATTCTTCCTTCTAGACACTGAGGTCCACATTAGGCCTATGAGTGTTTATGGATCCCAATACCTTACACTAACACCTGTATATTAGGCACTCAGTAAACATGTGTGGACTAAAAGAATGAGTATGTGTGCATGTTTAGGCTACCATTTGTACTGGCCCCTTATACCAAGTGACTTTTAGAGCAAGACTCATCGTGAATCACATGAGTGAGTGAGTCTATATGGACTCTATATATTTCTTCCACAATCCTACTTTTAATTTATTTTTGTTTATACTTTTAGAATTAATGATATGGTAGGGATAGTTGGACTTATTTTTGCCTATTCTTTAAATTTAATTCAATGAAAGGCCAGAGAGATAGCTTAGTAAGTGAAAGCCTGAGTTGACAAATTTAACTATTTGAGTGTGTCTCTATGGTCCACCTAGAAGAAATGATTCAGCCCCTAAGAACTGTTCTCTGATCTCTCTATGTGTACTGGTAATGCACTTGCACACATATGGTCATACATACATTAACACATGAATACATAAGTAAACAAATAACTATAATAAAAATACAAATTTGAGTAAAGAGCATGTAAGTATAAAAAATAGGCATTCTTATGCCTAGGGTGACGTTCAGTGGCAGAATACTTTTTTGGCTTGTGAAGTGGCTAAGTTTAATCCCCCAAACTGAAAAAAAAATATAAAGAATTATGCTATATTTGATAATTAAATCAAATAAATTATCATTTGTATGTGTGTGTGTGAGAGAGAGAGAGGGAGACCTATGTCCAGGTCAACATAGGGCAAGAATAGATACAGAATATGTCTCTGAAGAAACAAAACTCCTATTCCCTCAGAGTAGTGACAAATGGGTTGTCATAGTTGATTCATTCATTTAAAAATAACAACCGGAAAACTAGAAAAGTCAATATAATCTGACATATTAACCTGCTGTCATGCATTCCAGTTTTAGATATTTGCCAATAGTGAATGGTAATTTACCTCTGTCTCCTGGCAACATGGTTACTATGACAGACAGAGCCTTAGTGCTTGAGTCTGGTATTTCATTATTGGATCTCTAGTTATTTTTTCTAATTATTAGGAACTTCATTGTCTTGTTTATAATTTACTTGTCACTAGAGGAACTTTAGGGATCTAATCCCTAAAAGACATACATGAAGCATTAGTTTTATAACATGTAATGGTTGATAGTTGTGGCTCAGTTAGACCTATGAGGTTCAGAATACAGTCCTTTCCTCTGGGTCTTTGATAAATTGTGTAAATTCTCTGTGTCAAAGTTTCCTTATCTAGACATGGGAGTTAAAAATTCTAGGCCTTTGGAGTAATTGTAAAGATCACTTGAGTTAAGCCACTTAAGACACTTTTAATAGAACCAGGAACACAGTATTGAGGAATAGTTCTTAAAGGGTTGCCTTTCTAAGGAGAAATATTCATACTTTATAGTTGACATACTGTTGATACTCAGCATATTTTAAGAAACTCTCAGTTTGGATCTCTTAGTTAATGTTAATCAACTGCTTTGCAAATCATTCCTGGACAGAGAGAGAAAGCAGAATGTGAATGAATGACTCATGTGCCACACACAGTAGTTGTACCTAGCCACCTACTTTCCCAAGATGCAGTTAGAAGTAATCCAGGATTTGCAAGACACAGAACATAAATGGATTTTAGAAGAATTCAAATTTATTTACCATCTATAATTTACAACTTTATGAGGTAAAAAGAGTAGAAAGTCCAAAAAAGAAGTATCCTGTAAAATATTGCAGAGTTTGGAAGGTATTCATAGTCTGAGATTATTATATGCTGCTATCTCTGATACCAAAAATAAAAGATTTGCATCAAAACTAGAAAAAAGAATCAAGCATATAGAATTTAAGTAGTAGAAATACCAAAGAAGCCAAGTTCCCAGCAAACGTGGAAGTGTTACTGTGTATTTTTTTTTTAATGTCAAATGATTCAATTGACAGATGCATGTGAATTTTATGGATATGTCAGATTACCATGGGAACATTAACAATAGTGTAAGTGTGGACATTAGCTTCACAGATTTCACTTGCTCTAAGTGAAGAGTTTTCCATTTCCCATCCTTCTAGATCTTGAAATAAAAGCTAACATTTCTTCTAAAGAAGACACATTCAGTATGCATCTGGCTGTAACTCTAAATGCAGATGCACTGGGGAAGCATTTTCTTTCACAATCCCATGATCTCAGGGCACAGGAAACTGTACCTAAATAATGGTGTTTTCATTACAAAATCACTTCCAGCAGCATCACCACCTGAAATTCACATTAAAAATACTAATGATAGTAAATAAACTTTTAGAAATCATATACAATACTTCTTTAACTAAACTGTTAGTTTTTTCTCTTTTCATTAAAATATTTTCAGAAGTGATTTCAGATTACTTTGTTGCATAGATGCTGGTCTTCATTTAACAATATCTTTCAAATACATGTTCTCGGTATTCATCTTTTGAAAATATTGCCCAATATTTTGTATATTCAATAGTTTGAAAATCTGGTTGTAGCTGTTTAACCTACATTAATCTTAATTCTTCATCACTGGAAGATAAGCCTAAGCACAAATCACAATTCCTCTATTAACTTTCCTACTGTGTTCACCGAGATGACAGGATATTTAATGTTCCCCCTCTCTGATTAAGTACTGGTAGGGACTTAGGTGCAACAGAGGCAAGCTTTGACCCAAGTAGAATATCTTAAATAAACCAAGTTTAAGTCCAGAGATTACATATGTTTAACCTCCTTCTGTAATTTGAACAGTGGATGGTGGAATTGAGAAGAGAGTATTGATTCAGGTTTTAGGTGAACTCACACTACTTACTGTTCATTATGATTTGACTAATTTGTGCAACACAGACTGCCCTAAAGTCCAACAGCCCATGGGAAGTTGATGTATCTGATTATGTTTGGTTTGAGACACATAATAAATAAAACTATGTTGGTTTCTACTAAATTAAAACCTTGGAGAGAAAAAAATCAGATTTTTTTTTTACTGTAGTTTCTAAAGAAATTAAAAAGTCTTTGATTGTTCTGTGTCTTATAACACTGAAACAAAGCTTACCCCTTTATTCTCATTCAATCTGTCAATTCAAACAGCCTCCAATATTCAGTATATTTTGTATATATCTGTAACTGTATTTACTGTGTGATTAGTTATGTAATGGAGATAAAAAATTCTGTAGTATCACATATCAAATATTTATAATAATTATATGAAACAAACTACTTTTAAGGAATAATGTGGTGGTTTGAAATAAAATGGATCCCATCAAGAGTGGCACTATTTGGAAGTATGGCTTTGTTGGAGTATGTATGGTCTTGTTGGAGAAAGTATGCCACTGTAGGGGTTTTTTTTCTTTCATTTTGTTTATATGGTGGTTGACATTGAGAGACTTTCAACATTTTCATATGGTGAATCATCCCTACATCTTTTGGATGAAGCCTAATTGACCATGGGGAATGATTTTTGTCTGTTTGTGTGTGTGTGCATGTGTGTGTGCATGTGTGTGTGTATGTGAAAGAGAGAGAGAGAGAATGTCTTCTTGAATTTGGTTTGCGAATATTTTAATGATTATTTTTGTATCAAAGTTTATGAGTGAGATTGGGCTGTCATATTCTTACTTGGTTGTATCTTTGTGTTATTTGGTGATCAGGGTGACTGTAGCCTCATAAAACAAGTTTGCAGTGTCCCTTTTGTTTCTATTGTGTGGAACATTTTGAGGAATATTCGTATTAGTTCTTTTTTAAAATTCTGGTATAATACTGTGCTGAAACCCTATGGCTCTTGGGCTCTTTTGTTTCAGAGACTTTTAATACTTGCTTTTATTTCCTTAGAAGTTATAGGCCAAATTAAGTTTTTTATATGATAATGATTTAATTTTAGTAAGTAGTACCTATAGAGAAAATTGTCCATTTCTTTTAGGTTTATACATTTAGTAGAGTACAGGTTTTTGAAGTATAACATAATGATTCTTTGGATTTCCTTGGTGATTCTTGTTATGTTCCCCCTTTTCATGTCTTATTTTGTCAATTTGGATATTCTCTCTCTGCCTTTTAGTTTGCTTGAATAAACTTGTCTATCTTGTTGATTTTCTTTTTTTTTTTCTTTTTTTCTTTTTTTTTTTTTTTTTTTTTTTTTTTACAAAAATCCAATTCTTTGTTTCATGGATTCTTCTCTGTGTTTCAATTTTATTAATTTCAGTCCCGAGTTTGATTATTTTCTTCCATCTACTCCTTTTTGTTCTAAAGCTTTTAGCTGTGCTGTTAATTTTCTTGAGTAAGATTTTCCAAAGTTCTTTGTGTAGACACTTTGTTCTTTGAACTTTCTTCTTAGGGCTGCATTCATGGTGCCCTAGAAGTTTGGGTGCTGTAGATTCATTTTCATTGATTTTTGTGAAGTCTTTAGTTCTTCTTTGACACAGAAGTGGTTCAGTTTGGAGTTGTTCAGTTTCCATGTTGTTGTTGAATTCTAGATTTAGGCTGTGGTGGTCTGATAGGGCACAAGGGAGTTATTCCAATTTTTTTGCATCTATTAATATTTCTTTATGACCAAGTATGTTGTCAATTTTAGAGAAGGTTCCATGGAGTGTGGAGAATTATCTCAAGATCACAATAAGAATACCATCTCCTCCAACCAGCCAGACATAGTCTAGAGAACTATGCCCACATTCCCCAAAATTAATTATGGATGTTTTTCTTTGTTAGAGTGTCAGTTATCAGTTTTCATGTAGAATTGTCAGGAAAAATGCTACACAAAGAGATTAGATTGGGTGTTCAATTTTTAAGTGGTAAACGTGGGATAATTCTGTAAATATTTTTCATTTGTGTTTGTTTAACAAAATGCTGATTGGCTGGATGTCAGTTAGGAAGTAGAGTCAGGATAACCTGAGTAGGAGAATTCTGAGAGAATAAAGGCAGAGCAGTGAATACCAGCAGACACAGAGAAAGGAAGATGAGAATGTTGCATTGAGAAAAGTTACTAAGCCACATGGGTAAACATAGACAGAAATGTGGGATAACATAAAGCATAAAAGTTAGCAAGTAATAAGCCTGAAACATAAACTAAAGAGCTTATAAGTAATATAAGCTTTTGTGTGATTATTTGGGACTAAATGGCTATGGGACCAACTGGGCAGGACAGAGAAACTTCTGACTACACAATGTAGGCAGAGTTTTACTTATAAGGCACCAGTCCAAGATTAATATTTATTAAAATATAAATCAATACTCAAGATACAGGTAACAGCTTATAGTGGCACCTGAACGTCTCTCCAACAACCAGGAGCCAGGAACAACAACCCCCAGGGTCCCAGCAGCCCCTTATCATTGGGATTGGCCATACCTCCTCCAGGTTGACTGCACCCCCTCCAGAAGCCCTGGACCCTGAATAAGCATCTTCAGACCTTATCAGCTGACACCTGAATCCTACCACATCTCGAGTTTGATCTGTGGTCCTCAGATGCCATTTACAACATAGATAGATGCAAGATCAACCTCACTTTCAGAAATATAGATCCTCCTATCTCAGTCTACCTTTATATAAGCAGTGAGGGAGTTCTATATGGAACCTTCTTGAGAGTTACTTACAATTTCATTGTAAGTATCCAAGTCAGCCAGAGCTGGAGAAGGATCTCAACTCCCATGAGCTATCCATATCATTTTCTCAGGGGGAAGCTTCCAAATGTTTCTCTTACACACATCGTATAAAACGGGTACCATAGCACTTGTTAAGCATGTTTGCTGTGGGGATAAATGAAAATTCAAGCAAACCAACCCACCACAGAGCAGATAGGTATCCTTTATTATCAATGTCCAATATAAAATATAACAAGAAAGTTAAAACAGAATACTTAAATTAAGTGTTCAAATGGCTGAGATTATCTTTGTAAGTGAATGATAATTGAGACTAGTCACAATCCTGATATGTCTGCAGTTAGCTGAACTCTACTATACTAGAAAGTCTAAGAAAAAAAGAGGCTATGTAAATAACTTTGATATTTGGAATATGATCTGTTTGTAATCCCAGTATTTGGGAGGTAGAAACAAGAAGACTTCCGCAAATACAAAGCCAGCCTCATATACAGAAGGAACTTAAGACCAGTTTTAGTCTAAAGACCTGTCTCAGTGTTCCCCTCAGCCACCTCCAAAATGAACCAACACAATAGATAGAATATAAAGTAAACTACTAGAATTTAATACAAAATTTTATTTTTAAGAAGCAAATTTAAAATTTGAATGTGATGTTCCATAACATTTGTAATAATTATAAATGAGAAAAGGCACTGGTATTTTTTTTATCATATGTTGAAAATTCTGTTGGAATTTTTTACAAATAGACACGCTTTTACTTTTAGTCATTGTAATTTGGGGAGTAAGATTGTTCTTCACACATAGAAAGTGGAATAAAATTGATGTAAGAATCTTCCAAGAAAATTTATTTTGTCTATAATAAATATTTTCTGTTTCTATAAATAATTTAAATTTTTTTAAGTTATTAATTTTACTTTATAGTGAAATAAACAATTGATTCCATAAATAATGACATAGGACAATAGCTTCCCTTGTTTTTTGCTCTTTTTAGAAACTATATTTTTTATTGTAGCTTTGATATTATAATATAATTAAAACATTTCTCCTCTTCTTTTGTTCCTCCCTTTAATTCTTTAAATAAAATGGGCCCCCATAGGTTCATATATTTGCATCCTTATTCACTGGAGAGTGACACTATTTGAAAGAATTAGAAGCAATAATAGGTACGAGCATGATGGGAGGTATATCATTAAGGGTAGAGTTCAAGGTTTCAATAGGCCATGGGCAGGCCTAAGCTCTCTGTTAAAGTGCTCACAAAATAGAGAATTCATATTTATGCTTGACATTTGATGATTAAAATTATTGTGCTTAATTTAATTTTCTAATTTCTAACAGTGAGGTTGATTATATTTCATTAAGCCATTAAGTTGACATTATTATCTACTTTGTAAACCTCTTATTATATTTTCTTTTTAATTGTAATAGACAAAACAACTGCTATATATATTTATATTGTACAATATGGTAATTTAGTATTAATGTTTATAGATATAGATAGAATTATGTAGTGGGATTCAGGTGTCAGCTGATAAGGTCCTAAGACGCTTATCCAGGGTCCCGAGCTCCTGGAGGGGATGTGGCCAACCTGGAGGGTGTGTGGCCAACCCCATTGATAAGGGGCTTCTGGGACATGAGGAGGTCTCTTCTTGGTTCCTGGTTGCTGGAGAGACAGGATCGGAATCCACTGTCCGTCCATCACTCATCCATCGCTCAGATACTCCAGTCCCTGTTCGGGCCTTTCTGTATGCTGTGAATCTCAATCTTTAAATAAAGGAGCTGTTTTGGGCCATGACAGGCACCATAGAAGAAGTAGGAGGAGGAATCAGAATAGACAGATTAATAGAAATGGATTGAATTAAGATGTAAGAGCTATCTAGCAATGTGCCTGAGCCATTGGCCAAACAGCATAAAGTTAATATAAGCATCTGAGTCATTTCTGGGGACCTGAGCAGTGGTGGGTGGCTAAGAGGTCTGGGGCAGCAGGTCTGTGGGTCTGGACCTCTGGCTGCCCGGGACCGAGAAACCTCATTACTACAAAATTACATCAAACTAATTCTTATATCAATTGTCTCATATATTCTTAAAATTATAAATTAGTATTACTGCATGAGTATGCATTGTGTGTGTGCCTGCGCATCTCTATGTGTGTGTGTCTGTCTTTGTTGGCACATATGCCATAGTACATATGGACCACCCAGAGGACAATCTATGGAGTCATTTCTCTCCTCCTACCATTAAATAGGTTTTGGGATCACACTAAAATCACTGGATTTGGGTAACAAGTACCCTGACTTGCCGAGTGATCTGGTCTATCTGACCTCTTATACACTATATATTGTGAATGAGAATGTTTAAAATATATTATACTAGACATTTTCAGGTATATAATATTTTATTGGTAGTTATAAAGTATTCTATTGTTTAAATAGCATCCTTATTTAGCTGAAACATTATGCCTTTTAACAAACAATCTCTTGTGTGGAATCAAAGAATAGCACTTATTTTTCCTCTGAAAAAAAAAAGGAATTTAATATGATTTAATTCAAAACAACTTTCTTGTTATTGGTTATAAACCTGGTGTTAGAAACTCTGACTTCTCTTTAAGAGCCCCTCCAGTAGGTATACTCTAAGTCTGATGGCCTAGAGCAGGCCAGGAAATGATTGGATAACTTGCCTGATTATTGTATTTGCTTCCTTCTGTTGTCTCCTTTATGCAAGTGACTTACTGAATTTAGATGAAATAAACAACTAACTACTTAAATATAAATATTGCCTCTAAGATCACAACTATCTCTATTTTTTATGTACTAGTCAAATTAAATTCTGAAGGCGTTATTGGCCTGAGGTTTAAAATTGCCTTCCTAAGAAGCAGAGATTGTAATGAGATTGGATACTCTGAGATTTATTAGGGAGAATGCAGCCAAAGATAAGCAGAAAAGAATACCTGAACTAAAGAAATCTATTACCCAATGTGATACCTAATAACAGCATATTATATCTAAAAATTACCAAGTCATTTTCATCTCTCTGAAATAGGGAATGATATAAACACATGAATTGGAATGTGTGTTCATTGCCTCAATTCAACCTTTTCAAATGCATTTGTATTTCTAAACACTACACTATATGTGCTTTATAAATTCCTTTTTGAAGAATCGTTATGTACATTTAAAAAATGAGCACATATATGCGAAATTTAATTTTGAAACAAATAAGTGGAGTGAATATTATAGGAATAGTGAAAGAGACCCCCTACATATACTGTACATCTAACTCTTGTGTAAGGAAAATATTCCCAGTCCTCAGAGCTGTTACTGATGCAGACGATCAGAGCACTGCATTTCATGGCGTCATGTCCTAGGAGGCATTGAGGTGTGGAGGGAAGAAACTGGGGTAGGGATGTATAGGCTAGCCAAGCCACTTAGAAGCAGTCTAGCTTTGGAAAGATTAAGCTGTCTCTGTAAAATGGGAGTTGACTACATGTTATACGTACTGTCACGGGAAACAAATGGAAGGAACATGTGGGAGAAAGAGATCAAGGGTCATGTCTACAAAAAATGACAGTTAGGGTAAGGAGGTATGGAAAACAGAGCAAACAGCCAGGCCTCTTGAAGTCAAAAAGCCAAAGAAACACACTGGATGTTCCCTATGTTTTCTTTATTTTCTTTATTAATTTAATCTGATACATAGATGGAATGGGGTTGTCCTGTGAATTTTTGATTTGTATGTGATCAGAAACATTTTTATATATACATGGACATTTAATATTATTGTGGCTAAGGAAGTATTTATTTGGTTTAGATATCTTTTTCAGTGTTTTGACTTTTTATATATTTGCTTTGCTCCATATTTTTCCTTTCAAATTTCTTATTTCCTACAGTAGCCTTTTGGAGCCAGTGGTCAGCCGGGACAGAGGAACTGACCATTTTTCAATGTTATTTACCTCAATATGTCATTGATACCTGACATTATTGTGTTCTATTTCAAGGTGTAGAGGATGATTTTTCCTGATGATTTTCTAGGCTTGTTTTTTTCAGAAAATCGACTTAACCAGCAATGTAACAGGCAAGCTGTATGGAAGGTCAGCAGAACACCTCCCAAGGTAGTAAATTGGAGTAATTTCATGCTTCAAAGCTCAAGTCTAGGCTGATTTCTACAGTGTTCATTCTTCTTTCTTCTTTTAGTATAAACTAAAAATCTTACACTGTCAGACTTGAGTGTAGTTTAGGTAAAATTTAAGATAAAATATGGCAAAATTAAAATAATGACAACTAAAATGTTTCTCCTCTTTTGAGGAATATTTATTTATATTTTGAAATTTTTAATTCTTTGTGATGTTGACTTAAATCCATGTAAGGAAGGTTAACTTGTTTTTGATACAATGATTATCTTAAAGAGCTAAGACTCTGACTGAACACTGTGGATATGGTTTTCTGACCTTCAGGGTAACAGCTTGATGCCATACCTTTATTATTATTATTATTCAACTGCAACAAGAAGAATTTGTAGTCTCTAAGAAAGCCAGGCCCACTGGAGTGCCTCTTGCAGATTGAGTGACATATATTTCATAAATGGCTCAGCTGGCATCTCAGTCAGGAAGACCATGAAGCAGGTTCTGAAGTAGCTGACGATATGATGTCCAGGTGTGAGTAAGGCAGGAATAGGATCAAAACATCAGCACCAATTGATTGTGAAGCAGAACAGTGTGAAAGAGGGAAAAACTAAACAGAAATGCAGCAGGATTGCAAGGCGAGGTGGAAGGGGCCGTTATCATTTATCTCCTCTGAAAGCCCCCGTGGCAGAAAGATGGATTAACGCTGTCAGAGGTGTTATCCATGCCATCAGCTTTATTATATGGTAGAAAGCCACCTGTCACTTTCTTGACTGCATGCAGTGTTTGATCTAGGCTTCTATCCTCCAAAGCATAGGAAACATTTTCTCAGCCTTTTTTTTCCCCCTCGAAACCCTCTCATACTTGTCTCAATCACAGGTAGACCTGTCATATGCATTTAATTTAAAAAGTCATGACAGAACTCAATGTAGAAAGAGACCGATGCTATGGAAACCTCCAAGAACTCGTAGGAGGTCCCTGGCAACCATTAGTGGAGGGGGTTATGGAAAGCAGTTTCTGGCCGGGACTTTCAGGCCTGGCCTCCAGGTTTAGAACCGCAGACCCACAGACCCGCAGAGACACACAGATGCTTTCATTAATTTTAGGCTGATTGGCCTAAATTTAAAACGGAAAAAGGGTCTAGGCCCTCCAATGGTAGGCAACTGTTGATCGGTGTGGGCAGTATATGTAGCCTCGAGGGGTGGGATCAGACTGTGTTCCTGTGCATGGGCTGGCACTTTGAAACGCATTCTCTGCAGAGGAACTCCTAACCCAGTCTTGATTTTGGGATTTGCCTGGATTGGATGTGCAGTGCTAGACTGACCCACTTGGTACTTCTTGCTCTTTTGGGGGAGGGAAAGGGTAGATGGGAAAGGGGGAGGCTGGAGGCTGACTGAGAGGGTATAGGAGGAGAGAAGGGAGGGGTGACGGGGGATGCATGGATAAAAAAGACATTTTTCATAAAAAACAATAAAATGAAAAAAAGAATAAAGAAGTCATAACAAGAAAAAATCTCTGTTGAACATAAAGAGCTCATGAAATAAATGCTACTATTTATCAACTCTAATGGATTTCTGTAAAGGTCTTAAAGAAACAAATAATAAAATTGCAATGATCATCATATAATAAATACTCTATACTTTATTT
The DNA here is from genome assembly GCA_033318265.1 of Phyllotis vaccarum. Lineage (NCBI taxonomy): Eukaryota > Metazoa > Chordata > Mammalia > Rodentia > Cricetidae > Phyllotis > Phyllotis vaccarum. The sequence goes on along the minus strand of JARWLC010000010.1, from coordinate 35,060,323 downwards.
ATGGGGCAGACTTGCTTTCCCAGAATATATGGCTCTTGAAAGAACTTAAATTTTGGTGGTATCCTTTGCTTGCCAGGAGGTGGCAATAGTGATCTATTTTCATACTAAGTTTTGTAAAAGAACTCTTCTCGCCAAAATTAACTGAGTCAAAAAACTGTTTCTTTTTAATGCAAAATTATCCAGTTTAAATTCTTAAATTATTAAGTTGTTTCTAATCATCCACAGCCTGAATTTCACCAAAAACAAAAAAAGAAAAACAAAATAAAGAAAATTGTCAAAAGAGCTTCCCTGAAATCCAAAGAAACCACTTTGTTCTTCCGGATGCCCTAACATAATTTTGAAAAAGAGAATATATAAAACATATACAATCAGATTTCTACAAAAACTAAAGACAGGGAAATAATCTGGGAATTCTATAAGATTGTGATGATTCCTACTCAGTCAAGGATCACCCAGACTTGACCAAAAGAGAAGAACATGTCTGGAACCTACTGTAGAGGTCTTTAGGCCTGTGATTCAGACAGAGTTAACATACTGCTGTCAGAGATAAGGCTGTTGTCATTCATTGTTCATCCCAGGAAGGCTGAAATGGGAATGTGCAGCTCTTCCTGCCAAGGCAGTATGCACTTTTTTTTTTTTTTTTTCTTTTGACTCCGAGAGCTGGAAAACCCAGTTATTTTCTGCTCTCTTCAGCATCTAGTGAGCTCAGGAATGTTCTTTTTCTTTTCTTTATTGTAAGTGTTTCCTGGTAGATTTTGACTTCTTACTCTTGGATTATTTAATTCTAGGTGGTGATGGTCAGCTTTCTTTTATTGTGTTTTAACTTGTGTCTGTATTAAATCACTTCAGGAATGTGTGTGACTTAAATCTACAAATACAATAAGATTGCTTTGTCTCTAATAACTGAAGACATCCTCTTTTTGTAGTAGCATGATAACTTGCTCAAAAATCAAAACGCAGCAATGTATAAGCCACCTTATTTTCTTGGAGTATACAAAATGACTCCTGTTGTAATCTCTCAATTAAGATTTTTTTAAAATGAAATACATTTATCGTATTTTCAATAAAATTGTTTTTTAAAATTTGTTTCCATTAATATGTTCCTTAAATACTGTCTGTGAGCTATTTTGAGCTAAGTCATGACCAGTTACAAGCTCTTACTATACTGCAAGGTCATCTGCAGATAGATTCAAACATATCTTGAGGAATCTTCATTATGCACAGTTTGAATAAAGAGAAACAGAATTTAATCAACTATTTACTCCATGATTAAAAGTAATACTGGAGAATGGTACAGAAATAAACTAAAATTTATTAAAGTTATATTAACTGTAGCAGTGTTAAACACTGGTTCATTAGCTAAAAATGTGTAAATGAATTCTTTTGGAAAAGGATCTTTAAAATTTTTAATTTTAAATTAAAATATAATTACAACATCTTTCTGTTTTCTACTTCCATTCCCCAATGTGTCTCTTGTCCTTCCTCAAATTCATACCTTCCTTGTCTGTAATTGTTATTGTTGAAAAGATAGTACACATAAATATATAAATACAACATGCTAAATATGTTTAATGTTTTTTGTATGTATACAACTTCAATTTTGACTACTTGGTATTAGGTTCGTGGTTTATTCTTGGAAAGGAATAATTTTCCTACTCTTAGCATTTTTTAGTTGTCTAGGACTGGGATCCCTTTAGATCTCCCCCTTTCACTTTAGCACGTCTATTAGCGTTGTCCCTTTTTGGGTTTTGTTTAGGCATACATGTTACTGAACTATTATAGCAGAGCATCCTCCATCATTTTAAGGAAACATTATTTCTGGCACTTACAATTTTTCTGTCCCATCTTCTGCAATGGTCCCAGAACCACAGGTATAAGAGTTGCATTATAGTTGTATCCAGGGGGATGGGTCACTTCACAATCAGTTGTCCTCTGAATTTTGACCAACTGTGGTTTTCTGAGACAGAGTTTTATTGTGTAGCTCCAACGGCTGCATTTGCTCAACCTTTCTGCATAAACTCCTCAATGCTGAGATTATAGACACTTCTTCCTTACAGCTGAAATTAAAATTTTATAGTAGGATATTAGTTATGCTATGATATGTGATTAAAATATAGATTTATCAATAACTGTTTCCACGTATACTTAAAGTAATTGCTAATTTATGCTTACTCAACTATAAAGATATGCTGACAAACTCACAATGAGCATCAAAACTAATAAACTTTGAGAGTGAGTTAAATTTAGCACAATTTTATTTTCACTTTTAATGTTTAGTCTGTTAGATGTACTGTGATAAATGAAAACTATTCACATGTATTTTGGATGAAATTAAATATGAATCTGAACTAGTCTTGTAACAGTTCATATTTTCCCTTCCTCCAGTTCTATTTAGTCTCACAGGTGAACCTGACTTCTGTAGGGCCTGCCTCCTGTCGGCGACACCTCCCAGGATCCTGTCTCAACTGACTCAGTAAAGGAGAGATAGTTTGGGGGGTTCAAAGCATAAGAAAAGAAGCAGTGGTGACTGGTATGCAGCACAGACTGTATCTCCATGAAATGGGTTTCCCTCAGCTAAGCTCTGGAGTTCACCTTCTCTCAGAATTTCCATCCCCTGTTTTTCTGGCCTTTGTTGTTGATAACGATCGGGTGGCTTTACTATTCCTCAGTTTGTACCAGATGCAAATGCAGTTAGCATGATTTTCAATTTTCTATCAGTATGTTTTTTGTGAGTTTATGGTTTTGTATATTCATCATATAAACTCAAATATATTTTTGATTTGTATTCTAGATCCCAAAAGCCAGATATTGTAAGCACTATGTTTCTGAGGAATAGTACACAGCAAAAGGACAGTCTAGAAAAGGCAAGTGGTACATTAAAAAGGCAGGAGAAATAGGCATCAAAGAATGGACACAGTGAAGAGTCTCCAGCCAGCTTAAGCATGATGAATGTGTCTCTGGCAGGTCCTGTGCTTCTCCTCAATTCTCCCTACATTGCTAAAACCATTAGATCACATTCCTATTCTTTTTTGGCTACTTTGTCCTCCTGAGGCTGACTATCAAGGTCCAGCTATCAAAGTATTGAAGTCCAGCAATCAAAAGCCCTCACCCATTAACACAATCAAAATTAAGCTCCTCTTACTAACAAAGCATTTCTCTTTTTACCTTTATAAACTTCTGTTTTTCTATGTTCCATATCGGTTTCCCTTTTATCCAGAGGCAGTCAGCCCTTTGAGCTCCCTAGCAAATATCTCCCCTCCTCCTTTGTTCTCTTCCTGTCTCCCTGCTCTTCTATCTCTTATCTTTGTCTCTCATCCCCTGTCCTCTGTAGCCAAATAAATCTCTTTTTTGTTGAAGACTTGGTCTTGAGGGTCTCGAACCAATACTGATATTTCCACAGCAAATTTTAAAATACCAACTCATCAGAATTTAATACGATTTTAGACTATGCTTTATTTCCTAAAAATACGTTGCACAGATTTTTAATTTTTTTTTTAAATATAAGGTCTTGTTTGTAGGCCAAGCTGGGCCCAATCTTTTTCTTGCTGAGATAACATATGTGTGCTTCTATGCACTAATAGTTTTATTATATTCTAGTCTTACATGAGAGAAAGAAAGATTGACAAAAAACTAGGTAGTTTTTAAAGATAGTGTCTCAAGGAGTTTAACAGCTCACAAGCCTTCTGAGTCTCCAAGAGCTAAACTTATTTTACTATTTGAATTAATATATACCAAAGCTCCTTCATCTTATTCATTCAGACAATACTTGTTTGTTACCTATTATATATTAAGAATGGTTATCAGTGTTTAGAATAAAAAACCAAAGAGGGGAAAAATCAGTGACTGTCATAACACATGCCTAATTTACAATGGGAATCGATAAAAATCAGTTAAGCGTATATAATATGATTATTCACAATTGCTAGAAAACTAATAAAGCTAAGGAAGGAATAGAGAATTAGGGTGTAAAGGTAAAGATAATACTGTCCATAGGGTGACAGGAAAGGCTGCCCCAGGAGAAAAGGAAGGCCATGTGCCTTTAGCTGGATTTGCTTAGACTTTCTGAAAGGATGCTTGAAGAACAGTCTGTGCAAGAGGTCATCATCAAGTTAAACATGGATTTTGTGAACATAATATTAATAATCTTGGATAAGCATGTAACTGTGTCGTAGGACAGAGACTGCTTTGGGTAATATCCAAGACTGATACAGCTGAGTTATAGGTTAGTCCTACTGAGGAAAAAACTGATAGTGGATATAATCAAAAGACATTGTATACATTTGTATAAATAAAAGTATATTAAATATCAGCAACAACAAAATGAACAAATGTTAGACTAAGTGTTCATAAGGGAAAATATAAAATAACTGCTCAATTCAGCATGCATTCATGACTGTAAATTAATAACCACGTGTATTTACCATTGTGCTTTTTAAGGTTTGGACTTTTAAGTCTTGTGGGTAGAGTTTTTCTGTCCTGTCAGACACTTCCCAAATAACCACACAGAAACTTATTATTAATCATAAATACTCAGCTGGTAGGTCAGATTATCACTAGCTAGCTCTTACTATTTAAATTAACCCATATTTCATATCTACTCTATGACAGAGGGCTGGGTATCTTTTCTCATATGGTAAAGCAAGTTCATTTCCTGCTTCTTCTGAATCTTCTCAGGACTCCCCAGGCTCCTCTTCTTCCCACTCTCTTCTGTCTGCCGGTCCCACTTAATTTCTACCTGTCCAGCTATTGGACAGTCAGCTACGTTATTAAACCAGTCCCACTGACATATATTTCTGTTGTCAAAAGGAATATTCCACACTGTCTCTGCTGCTATTCTACATCTAAATTCCTCCTAATCATCTGTAGCTAGTAGTTGTATTATATAATCTGGTTCCTCACAGGTTATTATTATTTTTGGTTGTTTGCGGGCTCTTTACAGAACTAGGTATAACACTTTGATTCACATTCAACATATTAAATTTTGTTTTGCTTTTTAAATTTTGGTACACTTTTGAATTCAATTTTCTCCATAATTTAATTGCATATAACTGGAAGTTAAATAGCTTCCTTCTACTATCTAACTTTACAGATGCCCTTCAGAAATTAGGAATCCATTATACCAATCCTTGTCAGTTTTGAGATGCCTATGATCAGCTAAAAAACATTGAGTTTCCTGTGCCTAAACTGTCAGTGACTGCTGCTACAAACCTCACTTCTCTGTCTAGAAGCTGAAAATTTCTTTTGGCATTGATTGATATATCTTCTCTAGAGAAACTTGTGGGTGTAAATGTCTCAGTGGATCAAAGCTTTATGAAATACACTGGGGAAAAGTCCTCATCAGGTCAAGCTTTAGTTTTATTTCAAATTTTAGCAAAAGTTTTGTACTAATAACATCTGAATGCGTCACTCAAGTATATTGTATAAACAGAGTAAACATGAAGGGGACAAAAATCTAATAGTCCATTATTTCTACAATTCCATTTTTTTCTATATATATTTGTCCTCAGTAGAAATAGTCTGTATATTTCTTCTGTACAGTGATATGCATATGTGTGTATACATATATATGATACATGCTTTAAAATTGAGATATATAATTGATATGAAACATAAAAAGTAGACATATCTATGTTGCTATTGATATTTTTGTTTATACACTTTCAGAAATCTTTGCATATCACTGCATATCAGAATACCTGAGTGCTAACTCATAGATAGGTCCCTAAACATCTAATCTTTATTCTATTAAGCAAAGCATGAGTGCAGTATTGATGTTAAAGACAATGTTTGAGAAATTACCCTATAATTACATCTTTACAGAATCTGCTAGAAAAGCAGATGCCCAGAGGCAGATTTCTCTCTCATACTACAAGCACACATTTTGATCTAATAAAATCTGTTAGTCTTCAGCTCACTGTACAAGGCTTAGTCATCTGATGATTATTTTAATTCCTCAGTCTTTTAATCTATCTTTCACTTTGTTTTTAATAGTCAAACACAGAAGAAATATCAATTTATTTTCATTGTATTATTGTGATTTCTTGAACAATTTCTTATGTAAATGTCCAGTTTTATTTTCTTTGTAGACTTTTGTTATTAAATAGTGTTCTTTTTAATATTATGTATAAAGATTATTTTTATCAAAGTTAAGATTTCAAACAGGATGAAAGTATTTTTATTCAGATTTTACACCTTTTAATTTTACTTCTAAAAAGATTTACCTTTATAAAAAAGTAAAATGTCATTTTTTGTCTTATTGGTTTATATATAATCTATTTTGAGACTTGTAGTCATTGTATAGAGTAAATTATACTGATAGGAACATAACTGCAGAGGCAATCAGAAGGTTTACCAGACTAGAAAATTTCACTCAAAGAATAGCCAAAGTACTCTAGACATAGGGTATCTGAATCAAGGTGAGCATCTTAGCTTTTTTGAGTGCATCTGGAATCCATGGCAATCGTGGCTCAGTGTATGGATTCTATAGTTGCAAAGCTTACCAAGGGCCAGGTATACACACTTTCCTGAACCATGTTTAGACATGGTATATACTACTTAATGTGCCACTCCCTAAATGAACCATGGGACTCTTCATCATCTTCAGAAGATAAGCTTAATGAACAACACCAGTCCCCTGAATTGTATTCATTTTTCTCCTAAAAATACAACCATGATTTTCTATGGTGATTAGTAGTAAGCAGACCAACTTTTAAGAAGGAACATTCTCATATTTCTTAATGGAAGAGTTTAAAAACTATGCTGTCTCTCTGATGGGCTGTTAGCTATTGAGACTATCTACAGGTTATTTAAAATATGATCCTTACTATAAACTGTTTTCACATGTAGACCTGATATGTTGCATTGTTCCCTTGTTAACAGATTTCTTTTTGGCTATTCCAATTTCACGGAGCCTTGCTTTAATATTTTATAATAGTGGAATTCCTTATCTCTTCCTATATATTGCTCACCATCCATAAAAACTCTTTTCAAAACGAATCTTTTTAATGGCTGGATTTTTATTAAAATTAGATGAAGAATGCCTCAAATTTATAGGAAGATAGTTTTAAATTACTTAGACTGCTTGTAGGAACACTGTCACTCACCATTTAGATATTTGCATTTTTTATTATAACTTTGCAGTATTTTTATAGTATGTCTTCAAAAGTTTGCCCACAGATACTGCCTGTCTCCATTTTCCTTTTCATTCTTATTTTTTTTTTCCCTTTTTCATGTATCCCAGGTTGGCTTTGAGCACCCTGTGCTCCTGAACCAGCCTCCACATAGCTATTGCTATAGTAACATGCCTGAAACACTACACCTGGATTTGTTTACTTTTAGACTTTTAACGTTTTAAAATCTTTACTAAATATCAAAGAGCTTTACACATTTTGTCTTCCTATCCATACATTGTGCATCTCTGATTGCAGGCTACCTTCTCTTCTTTTCACATTTAGACCTTCACTTGCTGGCTGTGTGCGTTTCCCATGTAGAATTTTCTGTTGTGTTCCCGAAATACTTTATTTTTTATATTAAGTTGAGGAATTACCATACAAAGCAGTTCCTTTTTAAATAATTAATTGAACCAAGGTTTTGAGGTGATTGTGTGGTCCCCTAGAATAGGTTACCGCCTACATTCCAACTTGAACTCATAGTAAACCACAGAGATGGTTGTAACCCGAAGACATTTCTTTATACATTCCATACTTTGCTCCCCTTGTCTCTTATCTTTTATAGGTTCAAGTAAATTGACCTTTAAATATGATGGGATGTTTTCTGACATTTCTTTCTTTTTCGCATATCCTTGAATTTTCCTGACAAACAAAAATTTTAAATTTTTATATAATTTCTTATAAAAGTGCCATGAGTTAGGGTCTTTTCTATAACATGGTAAATATTTAACTACAATTTAGCATCGATTTCTATATTCAGTTCTCCTACCTGTTTTTAAGTCAACAAAAACCAATTGCATCTTAATTTACGTATTGGAGTATAATTTACCATTTTTTGTATCTTCATCATGAAGCTATGTCTGTGCCTTTCTCATTGCTGGGATTCTATTTCCTTTACTGGGGATTATTATCAGAATTTGTCCATGTGTTTAGTGCATGTTGCTATGTTTTCTACTTAGTATTTAAATTTTATGCCAACCTACTGATTTTTCTCCCTTTCTAACTTTTTAAAAACATTTTTATGTATTCTCTTCTATTTGTGCTTTTATTATAGAATTTGAAATTTATTTTGCTATTTTCTGCTAGCATATAGTTGTATTTCACAATGTTTTGCAAAATGATTTTTCCCACATTGCCGTCTATTTATGCACATTTAGATCTTCAAAATGTTCAAGTTGAGTTCTAAAAACCTCATTGAGATATGTATTGTTTTTTCTTTGTTTTATCCACAATGTTGTTTGTGTTTATGAAATTCATGAGATCTTATTAGTGGGCTAACACATTTTAGAAAGAAGGAGTATGTTTATACCATATAAAACTCTCTATGTTATGTTTAAACTTAAGTTATCCAAGTCATCTATGCTCTGATTGTTTCCAATAAATTAATCTCTTAACTTCTAATAGATCTTTGTTTACATTTTGATGATTATAGAATTCTATTGTTTTTGCCTCCAGTGAATGTGTTGTTTACGTTTAGAAAAGGGTTTAGTATGTTTCTGTTTAATTTCTTAATAAAATATGTTTTTATTAGTATAAAATACAATTTGATATATTTTTTTCTTTCTTTAATAAAAAATATTTAAACCATGTGCATTAATTGGGTGTTATTTTATGTTTTTAAATATTTATTGCCATTATACCTTATTGTATTTCTCATTGATATATTAAGATCACAGCTCTTCTCTAATTTAGTATTATTCTTTGTTATTTGAGGGAGTAATTCAAGGAATTCTACTTGTTGTTGTAAAACTTGGGGTTTAGTTTTACTCCAGGTCTGTTTTACATTTTTTTTTACTTGTTGTGCTAACTTGATGGTCCTACTTCATTGTTTTCTTGCATTTTGATAGTTTTAGATTCTTTTCCATTTCCTCGGAGGAGGATGTGTGTGATCCATCCTAATTCTCCTTTTCTAGTGGTTATTTTTGATGTTTTAATACATGTGCTCAAACTTGAAATGCAATACTGCAGATGAAAGGCAAAGTAGTTACTTTAATTATCATGATAGAATATCTATCTGAAATGACCGGCAGGAAGAATACAGTTATTTTGTCTCATGAGTTTAGAAAGAATGTGGTCCTTTATGGTGGGAAGGCATGAATAGTAAAACAGGTGCTAGCTTTGCTTAGCTGACATCCTCCTTTTCTTCTTTGTTCATTCTGGGACCTGAGCCCAGGGATGCTTCTGCCCACATTCAAGGTGGGTGTTTCTTCACTTAAATTTCTCTGAAACACTCTCATAGCAATTCCCAGAAGTCTCTTTTCTAGATGATTGTAAATCCAGTTAAGCTGACAGTCAAGATTCACAACCACAGAAAGCTAAAAGCAAAACCACTGCTCTTTCCTTGGGTTAGAGATTTGAATAAAAAGTCCTAATATTAAGTTCACAATTAGTTTGACATAAAGCAATTTAACAATATAATGTAACTCTTTTAAAAATAGTAAGGATTATTTTTCTCAAACCAAGGATAGTTTGTATACATTTAAACAGTTCATGGTACAGTATTGTAAATGTGTGTGGCTATTTACTAGAAATTTGAAGTTATCCAGAATTTTATTTTGTATCCTTTCTACAAGATGTTAGTCTTCCTTGGTTTGATAAAATCAGGGCTAAAATTTCATAACTTCTATACTTACTGTTTCTTCCAGGGGTGAGTCAAATGATACCAAGCCAGAAGATTTCTACAGTCTGCCCGTCTGTAAACCATTTCTCCCTCTGCCAAACTTTAGTAAAATTAATCTACTTCTGAATTGGAAAATGTTCAACTTAGCATTAAAATTACTTCTATATACATCTCATCTCCTCAGAGTTATTTGAGGGCAGAAGGTTTTTGGGAATCTGTTTTCTATTATGTCTATTATCTAGTTAAGCTATTGGGATGGCAGGCATTCTGAAAAGCACAGACTTGCTGTCATGTGATCTGGCATAGAGAAGAAAAACAGCCCCTCATGATAACCAGAAAAGGCAAGAATAAGGACAATGCAATCCTGCACCACAGAGCAACTCTCAGTCACTAGCAAAATGTTCTGTGTTTTCCATCCTGCTCCTTCTTCAGCAAACTGCCGCTTTGACCTACACTAAAACTTCATCATCAGGCACAGGCTCTCCATTTCCCTGATTTATTACAAAGGATTAAAGTGCTCACTGGTATTTACTTTTGATGATTTATGCTTAGATTATATTTATAGTCAGTGTGGAAGAAATATTGAAGGGTGTGTTCACACCAACATTTTTTAGAAGCGGCCTGCCTGAGAACAGATTGGCAGTGTATAATAGAAAGTCAGAGGAGAACCAGACCATCTTCTAATAGCATCCGTCTTCTGTGTACTAATTGCAAATGAGAGATGATCTTTATTCATTCCCTTAGTTTTTCAGCCAACCAACAAGTTAATATTTACTTAGTAAACTACAACAAAAGCTGGACCTGTGTATGTGGGCAGGAACTGTGCTTTATCGTTAAGGCCTTTCCCAGAATTGCTACCTTTACAATAAAAGTCCAGCGGGATTCCTTTGTGATGGGTTCTAGCTGGCTTGAGCATGGCAAACATGGCTCTGGCAGGCCTTGTCTTTCTCCCCATCCTCTCTGCCCTGTTCAGGCTGGCTAGAGTATGTTCGTAATTTATTCCTTTATTTGATCATTTCCTCCCCCTAAGGCCAACTATCGTGATCCAGCTATCAAAGTATTGGAGTCCAGCCATAACCCCCCCCCACTTCGACTCACCTAATTAGCATGCCCAATTGAAATGAAACACCTCATCCTAAAATGAGATTTTGCCTTTTACTTTCATAAGCCACCAATTGCTTATGGGACACACCTGTTTCCTCTCTATTGAGAGGTCACCCTTTGAGTTCTCCCCATTTCTTTAATAATACCCTTCCTCTTTGCCCTACTTCTCTACCTCTTGCATTTGTCTGTTATTCCCTGACCTTTGTTTCTCTGGGCTAAGTGAATCTTCTTCTGCGGAGAACTTGGTCTTTGGGTGTCTTGAGCTGATACCTGTCCTCACACTCTGTTGGTACTCATGTTGAGATACAGAGCTAGTAGCCTCCTCATGTTGAAAATCCTTCTATTAAATACTCGGTTTTCCCTCACTAAACTGTTAAGTTTTGTGTTTCAGTTTGCTCCATATTGTTAAGTATCTGTCATTCTCGAATTTGGAAAAAATAAAAGCATTTTCTCTTCATTCATAAAGTTGGAAAGTATAAAGTTAAAGAGTTTCCTATGTGAAAAGGATTGTATTCCTGTGTAAAAGATTATACTGCTTTTCTGTTGGTGTTTCAGGACCTCCTTGTTTGGGTAAGTTGACTTGTAGGAATCCTCCTCTGGAAGCTTCCACCTGCTGAGACTACATTATGTATTTCAATGCCCAGCCATGGGTCTTTAAAATGGAAAGTCTTTTTATTTAATCATAGCATCATTTTGTGGGACTCACTTTTGGGAAGCAAAATCATTACACTAAGTTTTTATTGCACTTTTTTGAATGTCAAAGGTTAGATTGTGTTTGCAAGTGTATGTGACAATTTATGCCATAACAGCTATTGCATTATAATTAACAGCTTCAAAGTATCAGCTTAGCAAACTTTACCAATAAAAAGTAATGTGTCTGATGTGGCAATTAACATGCTAATTGGATATATTAGTAAAGGAGGCAGAGGCACTCTCCACATTGTGAAATAAAGCATGCATTGAAGAAATGCTAGGGTCCATAAGTATGTTATTGGGAAGAAGAGTTTGAAAGGAACAGTTAGAGGATCAGAGAATGGCTTTCACAGGCTTTGCCTAAATTAAACAAAGCCACATCCTAGAGCGAGGCTTCTAGGAAAGCTGGCAGTTGCACCTCAGAAGGAGCTTTCTGCTTCAGGGATAGCTGACCATGAGCAAGACAAGCAGGTAGAATGGAGAGCAGACAAGGGAATTCTCTGACTTTAAAGGCCCTGTACATCTCTTCTACATCTATAACTGCCTGACTTTCACCTGTAATGGTGGTCTCTGGTATCCAGATCTTTCAAAACACTCTTGCTTTGGCCAACTATAAACAAGAAAATACCTAGAAAAGGAGATTACAGGAAATGACATTGCAACTCCAGCAGACTGAGTGGTACTAAAACTGACACTGATGTAGGAATGCCTTTCTGTATGCTGTGGCGGAGTCAGGCAGATCCAGCAAGTCACCCAAGGAGCAACATGTAAAGAACACAGGTGAGCCACGGGCCACGTGGCAGACAGATTAATAGAAATGGGTTGATTTAAGATGTAAGAGCTAGCTAGCAATGTGCCAAACAGCATAAAGTTAATAAAAGCATCTGAGTCATTTCTGGGGGCCTGAGCAGCAGCAGCTAAGGGGTCTGGCATGGCAGGGTCTGGGCCTCTGGCCACCCGGGACCAAGAAACCCCACTACTACATGACACTGTGGATGAGGCATGTGTTCTGCCATCTACAGGAAGAACACTTTGTACCTGGCATCCTCTCCTAAGCCCCCTCCCTCTGTCATAACCGCTGGCTGAGTCATTTTGGGTCAGGGGTTGGCTTGAGAAAGGGCTTAAGTTTCAGATTAGTTTTCTTGTTTACTGAGGGAGAGAAGCCTTAGAGACTTGTGGTTATCTTTCAATAACCAGTTTACTCCTGCTCACACCTTACTGTGACAAAGGGATTGTGAGGGCACAATAAAGTTTACATAGGAATGTAAGAAAAACTATACCTGGAAAATTCCTCATCTTCTTGCTAAAAGCACAGTAAAATCAGAGTGTATTGACTGTAATCTCTAAACAGAAGGACAATCTTGAAATGGGAAATAAAAAAAAAAAAGAAGGTTCCACTTCACTCTTTTCTGGAGTTTGCTTTAAAATCAATAAAATAACAACAATAACAACAAATCCAAAACAAAAACTGTACTTTCTAGTATCATTTTCACCAAAATTATATGGAACATTTCAAAGAGGTTTGTCATGCTTGGCTATTCTTGCTTTGCAGGTTCTCCTGATGTGGGAATGCCTTTCTGTATGCTATGAATATCAGTCTTTAAATAAAGGAGCTGTTTTGGGCCATGACAGGCACCACAGAAGAAGTAGGAGGAGAAATCAAAGGATAGGTAGGAGAAGCAGGGCGGAGTCAGGCAGACGGAGCTGAAGCCCAAAGGAGCAACATGTAAGGTACACAGGTGAGCCAGGGGCCACGTGGCAGACAGATTAATAGAAATGGGTTGAGTTAAGATGTAAGAGCTAGCTAGCAATGTGCCTGAGCCATAGGCCAAACAGCATAAAGTTAATATAAGCGTCTGAGTCATTTCTGGGGGCCTGAGCGGTGGGCGGTGGGTGGCTAAGAGGTCTGGCACAACAGGGTCTGGGCCTCTGGCCGCCCGAGACCAAAGAAACCCCACTAATACATTCTCCAGTATTTTATATGAGATAAACTTGCTTCATTGGTGAAGTTAATTTCCATGTGAATTTAATGATTGATTGAGATAATGGTTTTGACAATATTTCAGTGAAATTGCTTTTCCTGTAATTACAAGAGCATGCATACACAGCAGTTACTTTTCTCAAATATTCATGGCACACATACTGTCTGCCAGTAACTGCTAATACTGGCCATTCAGTGCTCATAAAAAACAGGAGCTCAAAGAGCACATAGGTTGCTCTTCTGTGAGGAGCAGCCATCAGTGGTGGAATTAGTTACATCTTTGAAGAGTACAGAGAACCACAAGGAAAGGAGCTTTAAATAAGTGGTGATGTCTGGAAGGAACTGACTCTTCCTGCTGGCTCTGTTTGCTTCAAGTTAATAAAAACAAGCTAGCCTGAAAAAGAGAAAACACAAACAGGAAACATCTTCATTGAACCTCACAGAAGAGAGGCTATAAAAATATGGCTCACTATGAAATGATTGTGTTCAGTATGTTTTTAAGTAAATGATGTAGGAACAACTGGACATGTACTCACTTCTAAAATGAAGAATAAACCATGGACTTCACATCTCTCACAAAATTTAATGAGGGATTGAACATGAATCACTAAACTATGAAGACATTCTAAGATAATAGTGAAGGACATTCAGGAAAAGGAAGATCAGGAAAGTAGGTTTCTTTCTTCAGCTCCTCCTATTAAGATGTCTAATAACCAGAGTGGAACCAAGAATTTGGGATTTCTCTGCAAATTTGTTATGAAGAAATCTTTATAGAATCAAGGAGGGATCTTGTTTTAGTTGAGAAAACAAAATACATATTTTTATTATTCAAACCAAGTGGACAGGGTTAACATGAAAAAAAAAAACAGAAAAAGGCTCACAGGAACTTATGTTATTAGAAATACTTTTGTTGTTACTGTTTCTGTTTTCCTTTCTGAGACAGTGTCTTATATTGCACAGGCTATTCTTAGTTAAACGCCAGATCCTCATCCACCTATTTCTGTTTCCCAAGTGAAAGAAATAAAAGAGCAGATTTCGGAAAGCTCCTAACTTTAGAATAGCAGTGGGAAATTCAACCATTCTCCCTTAGTCACATAAACAAGATGTCTTGACCTTGTGGCTGGCCATGGAAAGTCTCTAAGTGCAGAGGGCAGAAAGTCCTGATGGTCTGTGGTCTGAAAAGTCCCTGAGAACAGGCTAATGTCCTTGTGGAGACTGTGAAATGTCCCTGAAAATAAGCCAACCAATGACAAGATCAGAAAATCCACTTCCACCCAAGTTCCCCACTCCTCTCAGCAACACCTGCAGCCCACCAGTCCAATAGTGACCCATACACAGTCACCTGGTTTGTGGCTTTTGCCAATAAAAACTAGCAGTCTCCTAACCCTTACAACTCCTCTACCCTCTCATTGCCAGGTGTGTGTGCAACTGGAATTGATCTCCTGCAATAAACCTTGCTTTTGCATCAGGACAGCCTTGGTCTTTGGTGGTCTCCCTGGGGATCATGCCTTGGGTAGAACACCAAGTGCTAGGATGACAGACACCAAGCAGCATGTCTAGATGAGGTTTTAAAGTTTATACTTTCTGCTGGTATCATTATAAAGTAGCATAATTTACCTTAGATAATATTGATCAGATTTCTATCAACTAATAAATATATTTGTTTTGCTTACATTTTCATATCTCAGAAGGTAGGATGTGTCTTTTCATTGCTGGCATCTGTTTTGTAACAGTTTCCTCCAAGATTGAAACATTCCCTCATGCAGGTTACTTTTCTTACACAGGATGGTAAACAACTCAATATAGTTTTAGGAAGTCTTTGCAACTGACCAGATTGTCTAGAACCCCTTCCTGCTGGAGTAACCACGCGCAGCTGTGGAGGTTGCTTTTAGAATTGTAAGGAGGACACAGGACTTAGGCTTGGTGCCTGAAAGAGCTTTCCAACCATTGAGCAACTTGAAAAAGAACACAATCCTACCTGCTGAGCTACATGTGGGCCTTGCAGGTTCCCAGCTTTTGTGAGTTGCCATTGGTGTTGTGGTGGGCTTGAATATGCCGCAGTCTGTCTTTGAGTCATTTTTTCTCCTGGAAGTATCTCCTCTGCTGTGAAGCAATTTTTGTGCACTGTAAATGTATGTTGTTTACATTTTTATTAAAAAGCTGATTGTCTGATGGCTAGACAGGATTTAAGAGACAAGAGAGAATGCTGGGAAGAAGAAGGGCAACGTCAGAGGAGTCACCAGTGAAACAGAAAGGAAGCAGGACATGGAAGAGAGGTAAAAGTCATGAGTCTTGGGGCAGCACACATTAATAGAAATGGACTAATTTTGTAAGAGCTAGCTAGTAATAAGCCTAAGTTATCGGTTGAGCAGTTATAATTAATATTAAGTTTCTGTGTGGTCATTGGGGAATTGGCTAGGAAAAAAGAAAAACCACCTACACCCCTTACCTACACTCCTGTAAATATACTTAGTAAACTCACTGTTTCACCGAGTAGGACTTCAGTGGTATCCATACATTGGTGTACTGTGGTCTCTCTCTGTAGGATGAGTAGACATGTGCATGGCATCTACCCCAAAAAAAGTTTTGCCGCATAACAGCACCATATAGTGGCATCACTCTAATAATGGCTCATGAAATATCAGTGCTTCTTTCAACTACATCTTCAAAGCCATGGTGCCTTCCTTAATTCACTTTTTCTTCCAGCTGCCAGCAAGGTCAAAGCTAAAAGCAGCATTCAGTTACTTTCTAGACTTTGTGTAGAACTATCTGCCCCTTTTTTACTGCCTTTGTCCTCAATCTCTTTGCCTTTATCTTTTACGATATTATACATGTTGAAATTATTTTGAAAAGATGGACGAAAACCACAACCTTCATGATGTATTTTAGACTTCACTTAATTTTTTTTTTTGAAATAAGGCTTAGGGCCTCAGTTGGTGGTTAATATTAATGTCTAGAATTGAAGGCTGGCATTGTCGGTCTTCATTTGTGTGATCTGTGTGGCAGGAGCTCTTTATTCAAACTATTTTAAGGGTTGGGCTCATATCATTAATGATTCAGGTGCACTAATCAAATAATAACCTCAAATCCACACTGATTTCAGTCTTTATTCAGGACTTCGGGGAAAATAATCAGTGTTTGCTGAAGGAATGAAGAAATTTGGAAAGGAAATAAGCGTTATTTTTAAACCCCCTTCAAATATATTGCATAGGGAGGAGACTTTGACAGCTTTTTAAAGGATAATTGACAGCTTCTCTTAAAAGCGTCATTTTTCTCATTACTTATGGCAATCATGACATAATGCACTTAGAACTTTTAGTATAAAAATAGTATATTTTTAATTGTTTTGAGAATGCTACTTAAGTTTAACATTACTGATTGGCAAGACTTGGAAGTTGTGTATTTTTTTGTATTTCCTGCAACCACCCTCCACACACACCTTTTTTTGAAATTCTGCTTTGCTTGATTATTTTGTTTACTTTCTAAGAGAGAAAGAAAAGGTTTGAATTAGAGTATGTGGAGAGGTGGGAAGGACCTGGGAAAAGTAGAAGGGGAGGAAACCTTCATCAGAATATATATTTTATGAAAAAATTCAATAAACATTTTAATAAAAGATTTATAAGTTCATTAGTTCCTATTGCTTATGCTTAAATGGCAATGGCCAACATTTGATATCTCTGTTAATGACTTTACAGAATGAACAGAAGTAGATCACACGTAATAACAGTAAAAGTCACAATTGCACTTTTAAATGATTTCTATTTACATCAAGTACATAGAGCTATTTGTTCTATGCCAAAGGTTTCTTTCTTGGAGGGAAGAAGGAAAGTTCATGGTACTCACAGGGCTCCATAAACTCAAGAAAGTTATAACATTCAAAAATAGTCACTCTGTTATAAAAGCAATAAGCAATTGTTCGGGACAGAAGACAGTTACAGGCAGGGAACACCTGAGATGCAGATTTATCGGTCATGCCCATGCTGCGGTAGGATTTTCAGGGTTCAGCTGCCTGTGAGTCATCCGTTCTTCTATATGAAACACTTCATCCATCTTCATCTAGGCTCCTGTTAGTTACTAGCCATCCCAGAAAAAAAATCACTGTTTAACCTCGATAGATTTGATGTGTGACTGGTACCTACCTAATGTCACTAGATATTCATGTCTCCTAGGAAATGTTATGCAATATAAGCGCCATGTAAACAATTTTCTATGCATTTTTGTACTAACTCCTCACACCAGGATGGCTATCCTTAGGTTTAGAACACCACTCACTTTTAAGTTACATAGGGCTAAAATGTAGTTTAATTATGATGTTATATTTACCTGGAATCTATCTAGATGCCTTCTTTTTCTTCCCTTTGAAAACATAATTACTATTCATGCTTCGTCTGTTTTATTATTTTTCATCTCCACTTGTTTCCATCTCTTGATTAGACCTTTTTTATTTCTCATTTATTCCAAAAGCCATTTATAATTTTGAGCATTATAGAATCAAAAGACAGACATAGGCCTATAGAAACTTAAAAAATACATCCATTTCAAAGCCCTGAGAACATGAGAATATAAGAAAGACAAGCAGCGAAAAAACTGTCCTTACCTAATAAGAGTAGTTTCCAACACTACATAATTGTACAGTATGAAGAAACATAGCACACATGGCAAGAATACCATCAATCCACAAATAAACACAGATGGGCTAGTACCCTATTCCAGTCCAAACATGGAGAGATAAAACCGTCAACTTTAGATGTATTCCCTATACCAGTAAAATGCCATACCATGCCAACAGTAGCCCTAGTTAATTTAGGGCAATAACAAAAATAGATAACAGCATTTACTTGAAGTTAAAAAAATATTGTTATATAAAAGGGCATTTTAAAATGAAAACTGATCAACTTTTAAGTATGTATTTACTTAGACTGTATGAAATGTGTTAATTATGATGTGGTATATGTACTTATTAGAGTTCATATGTTAATGCAGGTTCATATGGTCTGCATGTGGAGGCTAGAAATGGATGCTGGGTTTGCTGATCAATATATTTTTTTAACTTTTATTTATTTGGAGACAGTATGCTGAATCTGAAGTTTGTGGTTTGGCTAGGCTTGCTGTCCAGTGAGTCCCAGGGATCAACCTGTTTAATCTCCATAGCATTGAATTTAGAGGTGCACCTTACTACTCTAGTTTTTTTTTTTTTTTTTTTTTTTTTTCGTGGTGTTAGGTATGAATACTGATCCTTATGTGTATTTCAGAACTATCTGCTGTGTCATACCTCCAGTACTGAAAGATGTCTTGTTGTAACGGATTTCTCTGGGTCCAGGGCGCCAGAGGTCCTGAGACCCACAGACCTGCCCGCCTGAGACTGCTTAGGAACCCACCACCGCTCAGACCCCCAGAAACAACTCAAACGCTTCTATTAACTTCATGCTGTTTGGCCTATGGCTCAGGCACATTGCTAGCTAGTTCTTACATCTTAAATCAACCCATTTCTATTAATTTGTCGGCCATGTGGCCCGTGGCTCACCCGTGCCTCCTTACATGTTGCTCCTTGGGCGGCTTCAGCTCGATCTGCCTCTGACTCCGCCCTGCTTCTCCTACCTATGCTTTGATTTCTCTTCCTACTTCTTCTATGGTGCCTGCCATGGCCCAAAACAGCTCCTTTATTTAAAGACTGAGATTCCCAGCATACATAAACGCATTCCCACATCACTTCCACCTTTCTGTCTAATCAAAAAGAAAGGCTTCAATTTTAACATAGCAAAATTACATATAACAAAATAGCTATCAAGCAAGAATTACAGTTACAGTATCTAGTCTATTTGTATTTAGCAAAATTAAAGAAAATACTCTATCATCTATTTTATCTTTATGAATCTAAAGTTTCATATCTAATATATCTTTCAAATGACTAAGAAAAACTATACCTATAACTATCTAATCTTCAGCTACATCAAAGACCACAGAAGGATATATTTACCCAAGTAAACCAGAAGTGCAAGCGACTTCTAAAAACTAGAAAGGACAGAGATGACACCTATCTGCCTGGACAGTCACCCAAAGTTCCTTTATAAAGTTGGGGCATCCATCTTCAGCCTATAGGCCCGGAGTCTCTTTTCATTTCAGTGAAGCAGGAAATCTGCTCTGCCCATTCTGGCACAGTTCATCAGTTGCTTCTCCTTGAGTCCTGAAGAATGTCTGACAGTTTTCCCTGCAAAGCAGGAACCTGAATGACCATCTAGGCTTGTTCTGCCAAAGTTCAGAGGTCATCTTCTTATGGAACACGCATGTCCAGTTTAAACAGCATACTGTCAAGCAGTCAATATAAGAACAGGTCCTTGTCCAGTGGCTAACCATTGCCACAAAGAGAGTAGATTCCATATGGAGTTTCTTTGATGCCCATTTTTTTGTTGAAGTAAATTAATGCTGCCAGGAGCAGACCTGTTTCACTGTCCAGAAAAGTCCAAGCTCTTAAAACATTTTAAATGCCATATTCTGTAGGTCTTAGAAGTATTTAAAGATTACCTACCTAATTGAAATATATCTTTGTATACCTAAAAATCCTAACTAACCTAACTATAAGTTTGATTATCAAAAGTGACTATTAACCTTCATTTCTTAATTATACACTACAATTTTAAAACAGTTACATGAACATCATACCTTAAACAAGAATAGAAAAACACATACAGCATAACAAAATTGACCTTAAATTTGTATCAATAAACCAAAATCTATACCAATGTAAAGCATTTTGAGATTAACAGCTGATTTCCTGATCTAAGTAAATTCAATAATCTAATTTTTTAAAAATCATTTATATACCTTATCCCCCTTTTCTTCTTAGAAAGAGATTAATTATAACCATTAACCATTTATAATGAAAACAAACATCTAGAAACAATATTTGTGGAATTTGGGTGTTGTTTTCTATTACTACTTCCTGCTGATTAAGGGGCGTTGAAAGTCTCATGGTTGTTGAGGCTGAATCAGTCTGCAGCTCTGAAGCTGATATGGCTATCTCTTTCCATCAGGTTTTTTCAGGGGGTCTTGGTTGATGAAACCATATTTGCCTGGAAGCAATCCACAGGTTCTCATCTTCTGTGGAAACAAAAGCAGAACTCTTCCGAAGCAATAAATCCTTAGACACAAATTTTGAAATCAAAATACCTTTAAAATATACTTTCTTGTTTAACTTAATAGCCTTTGCATTTGCAATCCATTGTCTTTCTGCAGTTAGCTCATTAACAGTTAAAAAATTAAAAGAAAACACAATAACAGCCAAAATCCAGATTTTGTGTCTATTTTCCATCTTCACGTGGCTTATTATATTTTTATTGCTCTATTTCTCTTTTTAAAGACTTTTTCTAACCTCTTTCTTTTCTCTCTGAAGCCTTTGTACCTTTTACAAACATTGTAACTTGTTTGCAGGTTTTTCTTTTTATCTGAATTTGTTTTATTGTGAATCCTTAATCATCTTCTAACCGTAAGAGTTTTCAAAATACACTCTCTAAAAAGAAGCATAGTTTTTGCAAATTAGGCATTAGTTCTCTTAAAGGGACCGCATCTCAATTTGTGGACAGTAAACAGAGTACACCCGAGAAAATGCTGCTACTAAGAAAATTTGTTTCCTTTTTGTTCAAAATAAACAGAAATCTAAAATCAATCACATGCTATTGAGTCTTCTGTGAGATTTCAGGAACCCGCCTGATTGTAGCTTACAATGCTTGCCGCCAGTCCACCGGTGCCATTTTGAATGTGACCTGTTGGCCACACTTTCTTTGTACAAAGACCCACTTCATATACACAATTTGGAAGCTGCCTTTGCTCAGTTTCTGCAATCTAGAACTCTTTTTAATCTTTCTCAGGCTTTAAGTGGATAATCGACCCACGTTGGATGCGCCATCTGTAGTAGTGAGGTTTCTCGGTCCTGGGTGGCCAAAAGGTGCGAGACCCACAGACCTGCTCGCCTGAGACTGCTTAGGAACCCACCACCACTCAGACCCCCAGAAAGGACTCAGACGCTTCTATTAACTTCATGCTGTTTGGCCTATGGCTCAGGCACATTGCTAGCTAGTTCTTACATCTTAAATCAACCCATTTCTATTAATCTGTCGGCCATGTGGCCCGTGGCTCACCCGTGCCTCCTTACATGTTGCTCCTTGGGCGCATTCCCACATCACATAGTTATAAATACAGTTTTTCTTAGTCATTTGAAAGATATATTAGATATGAAACTTTAGATTCATAAAGATAAAATAGATGATAGAGTATTTTCTTTAATTTTGCTAAATACAAATAGACTAGATATTGTAACTGTAATTCTTGCTTGATAGCTATTTTGTTATATGTAATTTTGCTATGTTAAAATTGACACCTTCCTTTTTGATTAGACAGAAAGGTGGAAGTGATGTGGGAATGCATTTATGTATGCTGTGAATCTCAGTCTTTAAATAAAGGAGCTGTTTTGGACCATGGCAGGCACCATAGAAGAAGTAGGAGGAGAAATCAAAGCATAGGTAGGAGAAGCAGGGCGGAGTCAGAGACAGATGAGCTGAAGCCGCCCAAGGAGCAACATGTAAGGAGCTGGGTGAGCCACAGGCCACGTGGCCAACAGATTAATAGAAATGGGTTGATTTAAGATGTAAGAGCTAGGTAGCAATGTGCCTGAGCCATAGGCCAAACAGCATGAAGTTAATATAAGCGTCTGAGTCATTTCTGGGGGCGGCTGGGCGGCTAAGGGGTCTCGGGCGGCGGGTCTGTGGGTCCAGGTCTACGGCTGCCTGGGACCCGAGAACCCTCCTACAACAATGTCTAGCTTTAAGAAGATCACAACACACACACACACACACACACACACACACACACACACACACACACACAGACACCTGCAAATGCTCAAGAACTGAATGGAAAATCAGAGTTTGTAACAATAGTTGGATATTTTCATCTTCTGTCCTCAAAAAATTCAATGTACAAATTACATAGAAAATAGGAGAGACATAGAAGACTTAAACAACACAATTCATATCCTCAACTTATTAAATTACAAATATTTTTGTTAGCAAATAGTCAAGTACATATTATTTCAAGTGCACTAGAGAACTCTCAAGATTAAATAATATGTTAAGTGTCTTAACATAGGGCAAATACTGGAAAATATCAATATCATCAGAACAGTGTGAAACTCTCATGTCTATGCCATACCTCTCCATCCATAGGGTGCAACAAAATGATTTACTTCAAATATAGGCAGAAAATATTTAGATTCGTTCAAGTTTCTGTTAATATGGAAAACATCTAATGCTATATAAGAATGGATCAGGATACCTAGAGTCACGCTAGATGGCATTGGGGTTGGACTAAAAGGCCTCATTTAGCTTGCATCAGGATGGTTTTAGCATTTGGAGAAAAAAAAAATAAGAAGAAATAATAAAGGTATCAATTAAACAAAAAGCCATGAGTTTATTAAAACATAAAAAAAACCCATTGTCACTCATTTATGGTTTGTATATAAAGTATCTCCCCAGAAGTTCATATGTTACAGGTTAGTTACCAATAATGATGTTTAGAGTCTGGGAAGCATAATTTGACTCTTCAGTGGACAGTAATGGTGGCTAACTCCTTGATAGACTAATCTACCCATCAGAGTTTAACAGTCTTCCCAGAGGTGATAGGACCTTCCCGAGGGCCCTCCCTGGAAGTAGGTCACTGGCATATTGCCCAAGGCCTCTGACTTCCTTTGCTTCCTCCTACCTGTCAAAATATGGGCTTCATTGTTCTGCCAAATGACAACATGATGCTTTATCTCACCACAGGCTCAGAAGAAGCAAAACCTCCTGATCTTTTTAAGGAGAATATCAAAATTGTGACCAAAATACATCTGCCTTTTCTAAGTTGCTTGTCCTAGGCATTCTGCCTCAGCCACAAACAGTCTAACATATAGTTATCAACATTTAGGAACAATAATTTATTTTTATGTAAACTGTATCCTGAGTAATAGGGAGTAAGAAATTCTTGACAGAATAATGTTAATATATATAAATAATTTAAAATACATTGCATATGTATCCATACACATATAAAATCATCAGTATGATATGGGTCTTGGGAATGACTACTGATTATTACTGAACTCATGACATGACAATTTGTCCAGAAACTTGTTAAAATAAGAGTATGGTCATATCAGCAAACCCACTGATGAATCATGACATTGTGCTAGAGATTAAACAGATACTGTACAGCTCCAAAAATAATCGGCTAAAATTCACAATATAATCTATGCAGTATTAACACCAAAATAATATTTGCAAATCCAATACAACTTCTAGACTATATCTGTGTGTTTACACAAAGTAATAGAAAACAGAGTTTCATGTTAAAGAAACCACATGGAGTCCCAAGGTGGGTCAGTTCAGTCTGGAATATCCATTTGAGGTAGTTCCGAGTCCCTCTTACCAGTATTAAGGCTGGGTTAGGTGTTACTGTGTAGGAAATGGGCTTGGGACTCCTTACCCTCCTTGGGGAATAGATGGGAGGATGGGAGTGGGGGGAGAAGCTGAGGGAGGACTGGGAGGGACTGGGAACAGGGAAGGGAGGGCAAGGGCAAGCAGTGGTATACATGGAAAAAAGCTTTTATACATAAATAAAAAATGGAAAAGAAAAAAAAAACACATGGAAGTAATCACAAACCCATAGGCTTTCTGTTTCTAAAAAAAAAAAAGTGTGTGTGTGTGTGTGTGTGTATGTGTGTGTGTGTGTGTGTGTGTGTGTGTGTGTGTATGTGTGTGTGTGATGCATGTGAATGTCAGTGCCCCTTGAGGCCAGAAGAGGACATTAAATCTCCTGGAGCTGGAATTATAGGCTGATGTGAGCCATCTTAATAGCTTTTCTCATTGGAATTTCTAAGACTATAGTTTGTTAGTTCAAGAAAATAAAGTGACAATATTTTTTAGATAGGATCTCTGTCTTATATACTTCTGACATTGCCTAGATGGCTACAGTCCCTGACCAAGTGTGCAAAGCACACATCACGTGCATAGTCATCATCAGAGCATACAAGTCACTGGGTGTTTTGTCATTTGTTTTACAATCTAAGGCCATCAGCAGAGTTAGTGTCCTGGTTATTTCTCTACTCCTGGGAGAAAGTACTATGACCAATACAACTTCTAAAATGATGAATTTAACTGGATACTTGCTTACTGTTTCAAAGGGTTGGTTCATAATCATCATGGTATATAAGCAGCAGGCATGTGGCAGTGGCACTAAAGCAGTAGCTGAGTGCTCACATCTGATCTGTAAGTTTCAGGCAGAGAGACCAAGATTGTGTCTAGTGTGGGCTTTTGAAACCTTGAACCAGCTCTCAGTGACAGGCCTCTACCAACAAGGCCATATCTTTTAATCCTTCTTAATCAATCCCCCAATTAGGAAACAGGCATTCAAATATATGAGCATATGTAAGCCCTTCTCCTTCAGACCATCACAGTGAGGGTAAAAGAGATGACCAACTGAAAATATTATCCATAATTCCCATTCCTACAATAGCTATTTGTTTGGTTACTTAAGGCGTTGGCTTTTCCAGCCACCTTTTCATGGGGTGTGACTACAGGACTAGTTTTGTAAAAACTAACAAGAGTTGCTTTGAGCAAATGTGTTTAAGCATCGAGTGTAAACCTTTTTTTCTGATGATTTCTACCTCCATCTTAAATGTCTAGGACATGACAGCAAGATAAACTTGAAGCTATATGGTTGAGAATGATGCAGGTAGCTTGAGTCTCAGTGAGTTCTAGAAGGAAAGCTGTCTTCACCTCCTAACAAGGAATAGCTACATCCAATTATATTAGTACAATGTCAAACTCTGATAGCAATCCACTGAATTTTTTAGGGTGGGCAGCTACAAAAGATTGCCTATTTATGTTAAGCTAGTTGTATGTGATGATCTTTATTACAAAGTAAGAAAATCAGGATGAAAACTGCTGGATAACTTGTCAGTAAAACAACAGTTAATAACTAAGAGACTGAGCATGAATCTAAGTCCACCAATCTAAGTCCAACATGCTACAAACCAACATGCTACTTGATATGTTCATGTTGCTGAGACTCTGTGGCCTGTTCCTTATTCTTCTATTTACCTTTTGCTCTTGACTCATGGCCTTAAGCTTCAGACTTCTGAAAAATCTTTCTTAGCCAAGATTTTCTCTAATCTTTTCTGTCTCAGTTAAGGTGTCTATTGCTGTGAAGAGACCATACCCATGGCAACTCTTACAAGAAAACATTTCACTGGGGATGGTTTATCATTATCAAAACGGTTGGAAGTATGGTGCTGGGTGGGCAGACATGGTCTAGAGAGATTATTGAGAGTTCTGTGTCCAAATAGGCATGGAGCTTGAGCTTCTGAGACCTCAAAACCTATTTGCAGAGACACACTTACTCTAACAAAATCATACCTACTCCAGCAAGGCTACACGTTATAATAATGTTATTCCTTCTGAGTCTAGGGCCATTTTTAATACCACCACATTTTACTTATCAATAGGCTTAAAAATCACACCTTGTTCTTTCAAATTAAGATCTGAATCTTTTCCATCTTTAAGAACATGGAAAACACAAAGCAAACAACTGCTTATGTTACACATATATACTTAGGTTGGCCATTCTCAGCATTATGGAGACCAGTGGTTCTCACAGTGGTTCTCAAACCAGTAGAGTAAGAATTATGTAGGGATTTTTTTAGAAGGGAATATATCTTCAGAACATGCTACAAAATCCCTGACTCAGATTCTCTATGGATGGGGCCCATCAGTTTTCCCTGTAACCACCCTTCCAGGTGATTGCTATACTAGAATTCAAATAAATTAAATTTACCTATACATGTTAAAAATTACTTGAAATTAAAAGAACCTAAGTAGCCACAAAGGACACAACGAATCTAGTGTTCTGCTACAATGTGTTCTATGTTTGGCTGAACCGTATGAAGCTACCTGATTCCTTAAGCAGTGCACATGGTATGTTAACTTTGCACGATGTCTGTGAGTCATAGCTTCTTTGACTTCCTATCTTGTTCTCTGTAAACCATCTTTGCATTTTTCTATGCTTTCTCTTTATGCTCTTTCTGCATTCCCCTTGACTTTATTCTTTTGACTTTATTCTTTTTCACATGCTCAGACTTCATTTTGCTGAGTTTTTCTCATTTTTTTCTCTCCACCCTCCTAAACTGACTTTCATTTGCTCAGTCAGGGAAGAGAGGCAGTAATGTATTACAATGTCACCTATCTCATATGACAAACTTCAAACTGTATACATCTTAGAGTTGTATTTATTTTGACCATTTAGGCCACTGATATTTTTTATTATTACTCTGTGATAATAGCTACTTTTTAAGAGTTTATTTTTTATTGTATGTGTGTGCATACAAGAGAGAAAAAGAGAGGGAGGGAGGGAGGGAGGGAGGGAGAGAGAGAGAGAGAGAGAGAGAGAGAGAGAGAGAGAGAGAGAGAGAGAGAGAGAGAGAGAGGTTTTCTTGGACTCCCTGGATAGAGCAGTCTGTTATCAAACTTTTGTCTCTTCTTCTGGGGTGCTGGTGTTAAAGCTGTGTGTTATCATAGTTGTCCTTATTTTATATTTAATTGTGTGTGTGTGTGTGTGTGTGTGTGTGTGTGTGTGTGTATACCTGAGTAAAGTGCTCAGGAAATAGGTGTCAGGAACTTGTATGGGAATTAGGAAGTAAATGTGTGTGCTATACAAAGCATTAGGCACTGTTAAGAACTGAGCCATCACTCCAGCTCCAGCCATTTTTTTTTTTAAGATAATATTGAAGCAGTTGGTGGAAAGGATTTCTTGTCTCCTCAGGTTTTTGTCTTCCATTCCTCTAAGAGCAGAGCAGGCATACTTCCACTCTCCTACTATAATAGGCCTACTCATCTTACAGGGAGATGTCATTTGTTTACAAAGAAATAAAAGGCTTTCTGCAGAGTACAGCAGGAGGCACAACACATGTGGTGGGCAAAGCCAGACCAGCACAGTGAGGTGTCTTGTTTCTGTTTGTGATTAAGTTATAGTTTCAACTTTGAAAGATTTCTCTGTTTTCTATTTTTAGTTGCATTTCTCAGTGAACATGAAATACTGCAGTATTATTTTTTTTTCTCTTCATACTCAAATGTAGAGTGTAGTGGGTCATTAGGAAAGCACTTATTTTAATGGACTTATCCAAATGTATTTTCCATTCACACCAATAAAGGGACAGACTCTACTTGAGTGAATTCTGGCTTTCAGAACAAGCACAACTACTACATGACTTTAACAGTAAATTATGGGGAAATTGGAGTCACTGTTGTGGCTACAAATGTGGTCTCCTTTTTAAAATAGATGAATTGAACAGCAAAAAAATAAAATGTGGGGCTTGACAGATGGCTCAGTTAAGAACATATGCTGATTGTGCAAAGAACAAGGTTCTGGTTCCTAGCACCCAAATGGTGGTTCACATCCACTAGAGCTCAAGGGATTTCCGCACCTTCCTCTGATCTCAGGAACCAGGCCAGCACACACTTGATGTTAATTCAAAAGATGTGAGAAAAAAGACAACCTCACCAAATTATTGTGACCAACTTTTTTATAGCAGGCAATTAGTTAAAGGAACCATTTTCTTGTATATGGTCTACCACCCTCTAAACTGGAGTTCACATGGTCAACATTAGATGTGAGGAAGGCAAGGTATGTATAGATCAGGAACAGTAAATTTCTAAATGGGTGGTTTGGTGGGCAAAATGAGTGGAATTACAGGAGCAGAATATAATGTTAGGTACATGACCTCCTGAAACAAAGACATGATTGCAAGGTAGTCTTAACAGAGTTGTCATAACAAGATAGTAATAACAATCATTTGAAACAAAGACAAGGTTGCAAGATTGTTTAAAAAACTTTTTGAAACAAAGGCATGGTTGCCTTTTCTTGGAACAGGAAGTAGAGAACTATTAGTAATTGAGGTTGCAATGAGAAATAGTCCATTTTTTGAGAAACATAGATTTAATCATAGTCATAAATGACCCTGGATTGTCTTTACTCTAAGATGGTTTCTAAACCTAAGATAGAAATATGCTGATAGATTCTTCCCATTTTTTATCTGTGTTGAGGAAGAACAAAAATTATAAAGCATTAAAGGATACATGGCTCATTTATAAATTATACCTATTTTTTAGCATAGAAATAACAAAAAAATTAAGGCCATATAAACTTTGTGTGCCAAAAGGGAATATAGGTAACCATTTTGTGGCCTTTTCTAGGGAGTTCATTTTGGACATAATATTCCTATCCTTTGTTGAGGACAAGGAATAGTATACACTTCTGCTCTAACTACTTACTGTTGTGCTGAAGTTAGAACTCTGTTATCAGGACCCAGGAAGGCTAAAATATTAGCCAATGACAAAGAGATTAGGGCAATGAGGTATTCATCAAAGTAATCTGTTCTGCTGATCCAGATGAAGAGACAGGAAGCCATCACATTGGCTATAAGGGTTCACATCTGTTTTCAGCATGTACGAGCTATTCTGGTTTTGTGGGCTTTTCTGGGATTGACATGGTGTAGTTCATCTTTAGAGTAGTTTGTAGTGTACACCTGATTTCTGGATCTATCTCCCACCTAAGTGGTACTCTGCAAGACAGACACAGACAAGGGAGAGAATCTAAAGTTAAAAGAACTTAAAGGAAACTTTTATATTTGGAACTTCCACTCAGGATTAGGCAACAGGCAGAGAAGTTTAGGCTGTTGATTAACAGGGGTTCATTTGTCTTGTGAGAGTTGGAATTAACTTTTATGAATATTCTGGTTCCCTGAAGTTTTATTACCACTGTTGGTAATCTATCCAGAAATCTACCTGTGGAAAAAGTAACCAATGAATATTTATAAAAAGCAGGAGTAGACTCATGCCTTTGTTATAGCAACAGCTATGGCTCTCGGTTAAAAGTAAGAACTTCGGGTTAAAAGTACTTCCAGAATACAGAATATATTATAAGACAACCAGAAGAAATTTAAAATCTCAAGCTTGTGACTGATATTAAGTCAGTTATTTGCAAACTTATCAGAATTTCAATGATTAAAGCTAGCTAGATGTTAATACCATCAGAGATCTGAGAGGGATAAATTTTAGCAGTAAATATAATTCAAATTAATTGAAATGGCAGAGACTTACCACTATTTGGGAAGTTATCTGAGGCTTCCATAGGTTGTTCTAGTAGTTTTTTTTTTTTTTTTTTGGAAGGTAGTGGCCATAAGTTTTAGGCTGTCACATAGGACAGCATTAAATCATCTGCTCCTACACAGGACATCATAGACCTTTGGCTGCCAGATCCAGAATTTTCCTGTAGAGGCAGAAGTTGGGAAAACTGATCTACTTTAACCAGGCAGAGCAGTTCAGACAACCCAATGGTGTTCACAGTTTAGGCAGACACGGGTAGTGGGCAAGGCATGGGGCTTTTCCCAGTGATTAGCATTACCATGGTTCATGTGGGGTTATCTGTGACCAGTACTCTCATTTGGAGAACTTAAGGTTTCCTCTAGGAGCTAGGATTTATGTTCCCCACTAAACATTTTAAATGCCATACTTAGCAGATGTCTGAAAAGTTTTGAATGTCATCTATGAATTATTCTTAATTTAAAATAAACTTTATTTGGTTTTTAGCTGTGTGTTTTAGGTTTACCATAAAAACATGTACAGGAGGATAAATAAAGCTTGTCCCTATAAATGAGTTATAATTGTAAAGAATCTTATCATTTATATTATAAAGTATTTAATCAATATTATTGACTAGTAGTTTGCATGTCTTAATTATCTTTTATAGTTTACAAGTTAGTATATTTTATAAGATTAGGATTTTACCGTTTTATTCTTGTTAAATTTATTTTTTAAAATTACAATTCTTAAATTTAAGCTTTTTTAAGTATCAAAATTAACCCTTAAATCATAAATATGACCCACAGGAAACTGACTTTACTTTCCTGATACTTCCATGGTCCATCATTGCAGAATACAAATTTTTTGTACGAGTCATTTTATCAAAATAGCTAAAATTTAAATACAAAGAGGTTATACATAATTAGTATATGTTAATTACTAATTACATAACCCTTAATAGACTTAGTTCAAGAAAGACATTTTATAGGCTCTTGTCAGACTGCTTACATCATTGTTTTGCTGCATCATAAGTTAGGAATATCCCAGTTTCTGTATTTAGTATTTGTAACCCTAACTTTAGTTGAGCTGAGACCTCAATGGGTATTTGGAATTCCAATGTAGGCTTGAGCTGTTCTCAAGGTGAACTCTTAAGGATTTAATCTGTGTTATCAAGAACAGTTAGACAGTTAGTTAGAAGGAAATTTTCAGGAGAAAAAAAAAAATAGCACAGTCAATAGATTTGGAGATTTGTTCAGAACTATAGACATTAATGGATTAGGTATTTGCTTTACAATTGCCTATGTAGCTTTCTAATTAACCCTGTTTTGTAAGTTTTAAGTCTTTTTTTATGATTCTACAGATTTCTAATACTATTCAATAAATTTCTAAATCCTGAGATACAGATTATTCATATAATATTCTTACAATATCTTAACAAAAGTTCTATAAAGTTAGATGAAACAAAATTTCTACTTTTTCAGCTGTTCTGCCTTGCTTTTTGCTTTGCTCCTCTTCCACTAGTCAGGTGGATTGCCCAATGTAGGACAGAAGCCTTCTAGCCTCTGAGCCTGTCTTTCAGTGCAGCAGAAGTTCATAAAACAACTTCAACATTCTCCATACACAAAAGACATTTCAATTCGTGTTAAAATAAATCCAGTGATCAGAAAACTCAATGGTAGGAATTTTGAATGTTAACTATCAAAGAAAGTGCCTGCCAGTGTCTAACTTGGGCCTGGGTGGGGAGAGTACACGAAGACACCCAGGGTTTGTATGACAGGAAGGGTGCCTGAATTTTGACACCCTGGTGTGAGAGTGGCAACAGCTAGAGCTTGATCTGGCTCCTAAGTCTACTTGAAGCTGTAGATGATTACTGGGGGCACCGATAGAGATAGAAAGGATAGAGTAAGCCAAAGTGAAACCAATCTACAAAGCATAGAACATACAAGAGATGGAGACAGAAAAATGAGATCATTACAGAATCGGGGCAATGAAAACAATTGGGATCATTCAGAGATTCACCTCTTCACCCAAATTTATATTTTTAAACAAATAAGGATTTTTTTTTCTTCCTCAATTGCCTCACTGCACAAACCAGGCACAAGAACACACCAAAGGCTTCTTTTGTGTTTGGTTTCCCTAGTCCAATTAGCCTGTGCCTCTCCAATTTCTCTCTTGGCTTCCAGTAATGTCTGACCTCCTGTGCTGACCCTGTTTAGTTTCTTGGCCATTAGTATCACAGAATGTCCTCAGGGTTCCTCAGCTCTGTTGCACAGCCTAGGCTTTGAACCCCTGCCAATGGATTCTTTGGTGACAGGCCTCACTGATTTCTTGGCTCTCAGTCTCAATCCTAGGACCCCAAGGTAGGTCAGATAAAGAACTGGTAGGTGTGGATGTACTCCTAAATAAGCATTGAATTGTGGGATTTCTCTTATTGCTCTGGATAAGGGAATATTGGATCTTTTCAGACCCTCCTATGTTCCCAGATCAGGATCCTACAGAACTAGATGTCACAGAAGGTATCTGTAACTTACCAAAATAGACCTTTGTAAAAAGTTGTTTGCTACTTTCTTTTCTTTTCCTTTTTTCTTTCTTCCTTCCCTCCTCCCTCACCTTCTTTCTTTCTTTCTTTCTTTCTTTCTTTCTTTCTTTCTTTCTTTCTTTCTTTCTTTCTTTTTTTTCCTTCCTTGCCTTCCTTCCTTCCTTCCTTCCTTCCTTCCTTCCTTCCTTCCTTCCTTCCTTCCTTCCTTTCTTTCTTTCTTTCTTTCTTTCTTTCTTTCTTTCTTTCTTTCTTTCTTTCTCTTTTTCTTTCTTTTGACGTACCCATTTACTTATGCAGTCTGCCAAACTGAAATTGTGCCTCAGAACCTTGGAATGTTTCTAAGGTTTGTACTACCAAGGGACCAAGTTGTGTGGCTTGAGCAGTTTGTGGAGATTCAGGCAGTAGGACCAGTATTGATCCCTAGTGCATGAACTGGCTTTTTGGAGTCCATTCCCTATAGAGGATACCTTGCTCATTCTTGATATAGGGGAAGAATCTTAGTTCTGACTCAACTTGATATTCCAGAAATTGTTGACTCATTATGGGAGGCCCTATATTCTTTGAAGAGTGGTTGGGGTTGGGGGGAGGCTGGAAGATGATAGGGAGGAAGGGAGGGAAGAGGAACTGTGGTTGCTATGTAAAAACAAACAAACAAAAAAAGTAAAAGAAACAAAAACAACTTTAAAAAGAAGTGCCCTTAATTTCATCTTTCCAGCTTCATTTTAAACACTTTTAAATTTTTATATTAAAAATAAAGATAATGGTGGTAATATTTGCACCTGTATTATTAGTTTTTTTTTTCTTACATTTATCTTATTTTCAGTATTTGATTTAATGGTTGTGTGTATGTTCAAGAAGTATTATTCTCATTTCCTGGAGCATCGAATGATATAGAACATGGACTGCAATTGTAACTGAGTAGTAGGTAATTTTTTAAACATAATCTTCTTGTGAAGAAGTCAAAAGATATTCAGCAATTCTTCTGATATTACATGGTTAACATCTGTTCTAGTGTTTAGACACAAATCCAAAGAGCTGTTATAATTTTAATTATAGGGCCTACCCAGATGAATTTGGGGGGCATTTTTGATATGGCTATTGATTTATCTCCCTCTCTTGGTAAATGTAGAGTCTTCAAACTCTGGATTAGAGGAGAAATAGTGGTTTGTGTTAGAGTGACCAAGTGGTACTCAACTATCCTCACATAACATCGATTACAATTTAGGGTGCTAGTGAAGCTTTTTTTTTTTTTTTAATTTTATCCTTTTTCAGAAAGAAATTAAACTAATATTGTTAATTCTTCTTATTATTGGTTTGTTTGTTTTTCTTTCTGTATGGGGAAATAACCAATTTATCAGAGATGAGTACATTTAGATCATCATCAAACTCTCTTTATAAGTAGAGCTAAATAACAAGGCAAGGTAAAGTACTTTCCTAACAAACTCAGTGGTGTTTCAAAGAGAGAAAAAAGGAAAAGTCCTCACAAAATTTTGATATGTACTTCAAATAGCTTAGCATCTTTCCAGGCAGAAAACTTATTATGGAGAAAATTTTATATTATAACAATTCTGAGTCGATAGACATTGTGTGAGTGTTTTGGTGATTCTCAGTAAATCAACCATTATTTGATCTGTTGGCCAGGTGAGAAATGTATTGTCTGGAAAGGAGAGCTGTTTGTCAATGTGAACAAACTATTTTTTCTTAGAAATATTGGTTGCAGAAATTTTCTGAGGCAGATATACTACTTATTGATTAATGCACTTATAGTACTGCAGGCACCTTTCAAAAAATATTGTTGTGCCATAAGTGAGAAAATACCTTCATCTCTCTGTTCTATTTGCTAAGCTGATGGTGTGGGCCTGGCCTCATTTTTGACCCACTCAGGGACATGCTTTGCTTTATCCTAGACTCAGGAAGTAATAAGACATTGTCAGTATACACATTTTCCCAGGGAGACTGCAGCTTCTAAAACCAATGTGTTGTCCTGTTTTTGTCAAGTAACTATTTTTATAGTTGACTCAATAGTGGTGTAATGATATTTAGCCTCTAGAGATTAGTTTTGAAGACAATATGCCTACAAATGCAAGGATTTTGATACCAGTACTTTAAATCGTAAAACCTAGAGGATCAATAAAAAACAAAGGGCATGTGTATTTCTAGTCTGAACAGTTTAAATTTAAAATAGCATATATATATATATATATATATATATATATATATATATATGATATATGATATCATTATGAGTGTACACACAACACATGTGTGTGTGTGTGTGTGTGTATGTGTGTGTGTGTGTGTGTGCATGTGTGTGAAAGAATGGGGGTGGATCACATGTATTACCATAAGCAGTTAGCTCATGTGGCCAACAGTGCAAACAGAGTGCCCTTATCAGAATGGTGACCAAGTAGCATTGATGTATGATTACAATACAGGTGTCTGGGAACCAGGACACTTTCTGAGTATGGTACCTTCCAGCCAAAGGCCAGCTGACTTGACATTCAGAATAAGCCTATATTGCAAACAAGAAGAATTATGCAAAAGAAACTGTCTTTTATTCTAAAAGGATCAACCTTTGTTCTACCCAATAC
This sequence comes from Phyllotis vaccarum, assembly GCA_033318265.1. Classification (NCBI taxonomy): domain Eukaryota; kingdom Metazoa; phylum Chordata; class Mammalia; order Rodentia; family Cricetidae; genus Phyllotis; species Phyllotis vaccarum. The sequence continues at coordinate 35,025,460 of JARWLC010000010.1, read as the reverse complement.
TTCAGTTGATTGGATAAAGTTCATCATATTGGGATGGGCAGTCTGGCTTATCATGGTCACCAAATTTAAATGTTAATTTATGCAGCCAAATATGTCTTCACACAAACATCTAGGTTATAGATCTATGTATAATGGTGCACTTTGTATCTTAGGAATGTTATCATACTTAACCATCATTATGAGCAAAAATAAAATCTTTTATTCTCATTTTTCTAGATTTTTTCATAATAAATAAAATATATATGATTATATAAATAAGAATCATATTCTTCTAAGACAGAACATGTCTCTGTCTCTAATTTCTCACATACTAATTAGATTGATTTATATCACAAACTCCATGAATTCTTTCCTATCTTCTTGATTTTCTGCTGTATGTTAAGTGATAGACCTTGTTAGCCTGCATGATTTGATGAGATCCAGCCTCAAATGAAAATGAGTCTCCTTTACAAATATCTGAGTAAAATGAAGTTAAGGCTACAAAAGAACAAAGTTGTTTTCTTTGAAAGTATTTTATTGTGATCCAATGAGGTGGTTCAGCATGTAAAATATGCTGACTTGAGGTTAATGCTGAGGATCAACAGAGTAGAAGAAAAGAACTAACTCCCCGAAGTTCTTATTTTAAAATGCTGTGTACACTCATATATACTAATGAAAAAATATATTGTGCATAAAATATAATTGGACTAATAGTGCATTTGTCACTTTTCTCATTATTATGACCAAATACCTTGCAGGAATCTGCTTAAGGAGGAAAGAGATTGTCTTGTCTCATGATTTCAGTGTAGGCAATAGTAGCAAGGTCATGAGGAGTATGGTCATATTTTATCCCCAAGCAGGAAGCAGGAATCAGATAGAAGGACCTTACTCAGATTGTAGCTACCTACAAAGAGATAAAATTTTAGCCCTTTACAATGAACCCACATGTGGCTAGAGGAAGTGGATCCTGCCATTGACTACCAACTTAGGTGGTCTTCTGAAGACCAACTGGCCATTTTCTTGTTGATGGCCTACTTTAGGAGCTATGTAATTTAAAGCTACAAGACAAGCTTGAGAGAAGTTCCTACAGGTGTTGTTAAGTTACCCAAAGCAAAGTTTGTTTTAACCAGGGACCAATGTGATGACTGTTGACCTGTGATTCTTGGTATCTGCTGGAAAGGTTTACTTGTTATTTGGTTCTCCTCCTTTTTCTTCTTCTTCTCCTCCTCCTCCTTCTCCTCCTTCTTCTTCTTCGTCTTTTGGAAAAATTCTCCCCTTATATTTAACACAAAAAACAAAAATACCATGTAGAAGCAATGCATGTCCTATCAGTAGCTATAAATCTATCAATGAAACATGCTTTAAAAATTGTGATGATAAAGGATTTTCCCTGCCCCTATAATACTCTTTATTGATAAGAGGGAAAAAAATGTACTCTGTATTTAGAAGGTCAAAATAGGAAACAAAGATTTAGGCCCAACTTAATGAGCAGTTAGCTCCAGGGTCTCAAGAGAGAAGTGTACCTCTGGTCTGAGGTGCAGTCATGGCACATGTGGTAGTGGTGCTATCACTAGATCTTAGTGACATACCCATGTGTATCAGCTACTGACTTCCAAATTATTACTGAAATATTCCAAGCAAAGAATGCTAATTACTCTTTTTATTTTTATTTGCTTCTGCTTTTGAGTTCCTGTGAGCAGAGGTGAACAATTTTGCCCATATCTGTGGAAGCCAGAGTTAACTTTGGGTGTTGTTCTTTAGGAGCTGTCTACCTTATGCGTTTTTAGATAGTTGAATGGGTAGTGAGCTCCAGAGATCTTGTCTCTGCTTGTCAAACATTGACTCACCTTGCCTGGCTCTTTTTATATTTGATGTATTAGTTAGCTTTAACTATTGAACTAACTGAAGGATTACCCAGATTAAATTTTCCTAAGGGCATGCTGTAGGGGTTGTCATTTGATACAGGAGAGTCCAGCCCACAGTCAATGGTATCATTTTTTGAGCAGGTGGTCCTATGAAATATAAGAAGGCTACTAAGCATGAGCTTGCAAGTAGGCCAATGAATAGTGTTCTGCCATTCTTTCTGCTTCTAAGTCTTGCCCTCACTTCTCTCAATGAAAATACTACGCCATAGATTTGTAAACCAAATAAGTCCCCTATTTCCTAAACTGTTTTTTGTCTTGAAGATTTTATCACTGAAAGAGAAAAATAACTAGAATATGTACTTTTGAGGGTTGTATTCAAGTCCTCATGATAAGGTTAAGTACTAAGTAGAACTGAGCTATAACCTGTGCCTGTTGAACTTTATTAGTCAGTACAATAAGCAAGAGTGTAGTTGTTTTTGTTTCTGTTTTCTCTTTAAGGGTCTGCCAACTGGTTCCAAATAAATACACAAGAATTATTACTTACACATGCCCAGCCTTGAGGTCCCAGTCAAGTTGAAGAATGGGAAGGGGATTATATGATCAAAGGAATCTAAATCATGATGGGGAAACCCACAGAGACAGTTGATTCAAGCTACTGGAAGCTCACTGACTCAGGATTGACAGATGAGGAACCTGCATGGGACCAAAGTAGGCCTTCTAAATGTGGATGACAGCTATATGGTTTGACAATTTCAGGAGCTTTTGTCAGTGGAACCAAGACTTATCCATAGTGTATAAGCTGGTTTTTTAGAGTCCATTCCATATAGAAATATTCCTTGCTCAGCTTTGATATGGGGTGGGGGAGTGCTTGGTTCTGACTCAACTTGATATCCCAGACTTTATTAAGTCCCCATGGGAGACCTTACACTCTCTGAGGAAGGGATGTGAGGTAGGAAGGGAGGAGGAGTGAGTGGGAAAAGGGGAGTGAGGGAGAACTGTAGTTGGTCTGTAAAATAGAAAAAAATTAAAGTAGTTTAAAAAATAAAATGATTCCTAGTCTTTGCTTGGCCTATTTCTATCCTGCTATTCTTAAATTATCTCATCGACCTTTCTTTAGTCTATATATCTTTCTTTCCTTCTTATTCCATGGCTGTTGTGTTGCTGGGTGGCTGGCTGTTGGTCCTTTCCTCTCCTCCTTTCTTGCTCTCTCTCTTATTTTTATCCTTTTATTTATTCTCTCTGCATATACATTTCCTGCCCAGCTATTTGACATTCAATTCTTTATTAAATCAATCAGGTATTTTAGAGAGACAAAGTAACACAACTTTACAGTGTTAAACAAACCCAACGTGAAATAATGCAACACATCTTTGCATCATTAAACACATTTCTACAGAATAAAATAATGTAATATATACTTAACCAATATTCTAAAACACATGGGTAATAACTTCCTCAGAATTTCAGTAGTTTCTCAGAAGGTATGTGGAAAGTGAGAATACCTGCATGGCTTTCTAGTCTATGTTCAGAGAGTTGCAATGGGAATTCCCAGGAAGAAGATCGGGTTGAGACTGGACAGTTTATAACACATATTTTTAAATTTTCTCACAAAATGAGAAGATATTAAGTCAAGACTTACTGAATACAGTTTGTGTATTGAAAAATCTCTCTTCCCAGCTATGTAATTATTGATCTCATAAGATAGATTTTGCTCAAGTGAGCAAACCTTTGCCAAGTGTAATTGGGTTTTGGTAAATTCTAGAATCAAAAAGCAAAACAGAAACTTGAGTATAGAACAAAGAAATACAGCCAATATCTGTGAAATTCAACAGGTCTTTGAGGATAAGCAGAGAACATGAATAATGATGTACAGTTTAATGAAAGACTAATTCTCATAAGTATTAATTAACACAATTAGCACAATTAAATACCCTCCTTAATTTCTTTGTATCATTGAAGAAGCACTTTATATTCAAGTTTTTAAATTATAAACAATCCATTTATGATTATTCAGAAATAAAGGGATGAATGGGAATAAGAAACCATCAGGATGAATTGCTTCTAGAAAGGAGTTGTAAATGTTTAAAACACATTGATTAAGAACTGAGCTAGAAAACTATATGAGAAAGTAGACGCTAGCTTTTACTTTGCCGGCCTAGAGGAAAACAGTCTTCAGCTATGTTCTAGATGTTGCTCTGACCTGTTCCTCTGTAATCTCCAGGGCTCTAGCATCTAACTCAATAAGCTTTTCCTGTTGTCCTGCAAGTCAAGTTTCTTTGGTTATCATGCATTGTAATCATCAGTTTTTATAGATCTTCATGATGCCTGCTATTCAGCATTTTGTTTTCAATGTTAATGTCCAGCACATGCCCACCTTAGTGGTGTGCTGAGTCCTCCCAGGAACCGTCAGATTGGCCTTCTTTTCACTATACTCTAGCTGCCGTGCTGGGATACAAATGTCTTTTTGTACTTATGCTTCTCTTTGTCTCATTCTCATAACATCAGAGCACTAACTTTATCCTTTCTTTGGCAATTGTGGCTGTATAGCCATGAGTCTCTCCTTTTTTGAGGATTACCGGCTTGGTGAGCCATTCTACTCATTTTTTTTTTTTTTTTTTTTTTGGTGTTTTATACATTTTTTTTTTTTTTGCCAAAAATTATCTTTGGCTTCTCAGAGAGACACTTGGCAATGTCCTTAGCCTCATCTTCTCTTCCATCCGATGATATACCTAAACTTCAAGGAACAAACAACCTGAGATTGAATTACCCTATTAACATTAGAGGATGCTTGTCTGAGGAGGGGTGTTCATAAGAAAAGTCCTATCATAAGAGTTCATGGGATAGAATATTAATAGAGGATGTAGAACTTGGTATCATTGGTGATGGATGGCAAGATGAGATGCCTTAGAATGCAATTTCAGCAAGCAGAGACACTATTCTTTCATTGACCAAGCAGAGCTATTTCAGAAAGAGAATATATGTAAAAGAGAGGAGACATTGTATATATTAAATTTCCCTTTCATATGACATCTGAAATAACCTGGTAACTAGATTTTGCTGTCCAAATGTTTACATTTATTTATTTTTTATATATAAAACTTATGAGATTGAATTAGGTGTTTTACAAGTTCCCCTCCTTACAAATTTCAAACACTAGAGGAGACATAAATTCTTTATGTTAGAAATGGGCAAAACCAGTCTCAGTGGCATGAATCTTTCATGTGGTTTATAATAACATTGAAAAAAAAAAAAACCCTTTATTTTGAGAAACCACTTTTCTATGATGTGGCTGACTCATAAAAAAAAAAAAAAAAAAAAAAAAAAAAAAAAAAAAAAAGCTCTTTGGTAAGAATTAAGCAGTGGGCAGTCCCTATCATCTGACCAGCAGGTGAGAGACCTGCCTACAGACTGTACCATCACTGCTGCCACCCACTAGATTCTGTTTAAAAGACTCATTCTGCCACCCAACCCACACACACATATCATCTTCCTTGTGGCTAGCCTCCCACACAACTCCAGCAGATTCCATAGGCACAGGCACAAGAAACACCAGTTGACAGAACAGACTCCATAAACAAAGGCTCAGTCAACACCTCTGTAGACACAGGTGTAGACCACATCATTCAGAAGAACAGAAGGATATACTGGATCTAGGTATCCAAACACTCACAAACCTAAGCTGAGAAAACCCTGCTGAACCTGAAGACCTGACAATCAGAACCCTTGGCAATTCAGCCCAGAAGACAATAAATAAATCAAATAATAAAGGAACAAAACACTCATCTAACAGTACAATGCAAGAATTAACACCCATACTTATACATTAATGCCAGTATAAGAATACATTAAAAACAGAAAGAGCAATATGACACCACCAGAACCCAGTGCTCCTACAATAACATGACCTGTTCATCCCAATGCAGCTGAAACAGAAAAGGACCTTAAATAACTCTATGAGGATGATAGAGACACTTAAAGGGGAAATAAAAATTTTCCTTAAGGACATTGAGGAAAAGACAAATACAAAATTGAAAGAAATCAATAAATCCCTTAAAGACAAGAAAAAGCAATCAAACAGGTGTAGTAAACAAGTCAAGACATGAAAATTGTAATAGAAGCAATAAAGAGGACAAAAACCAAGGGACTTATGGAAATGGAAAATCTGGATGAGTGAATAGAAATTACAGATGCAAAGATCACCAAGAGAATACAGGAGATGGAAGAGAAAAATCTCAGATTCTAGATATGATAATGGAAATTTATTCATTGGTCAAAGAAATTGTTAATCTCCCCAAAATTCCCAATATAAAATATTTAGGAAATCTAAGACACCATGAAAAGCCCAAGTCTGAGAATAACAGTCACAGAAGAAGAAATAAAAAATCCTACATCAAGGGCACAGAAAATATGTTCAACAAAAACACAGAGAAAACATTTCCCACTCTAAAGAAGAATGTGCCTATAAAGGTACAAGATGCTTACAGAACACCAAATAGATTAGACCAAAGAAAAACAAAATAGTTTCTTTGTGATATAATAATCAAAAGACTAAACATACTGAATAAAAAAAGAATATTAATAGATGCAAAGGAAAAAGGCCAAGTAACACAAAAATGCAGATTTTCAGAATTATACCATACTTCTCAGTGGAGATTCTAAAAGGCAGAAGCACCTGGACAGATGTTCTGAAGACACCAAGAGACCATAAGTGCTACCCAGGACTTCTATAACCAGCAAAATGTTCATTCACCATAGATGGAGAAAACAAGTTATTTTATGGGAAAACCAGATTTAAACAAATCCAGCCCTACAGGAAGTACTAGGAAAAACTTCAATCCAAAGAAATTATCTGTACCCACAAAACCACAGGTAATAGATGTTGTCACACCACAAGAATACACACACACACACACACACACATACACACACATACACACACACATACACACATACATAGACACACACACACACACACACACACATTGCCATCACCACCACGATAACTAAGAAATAACAAGAATAACAACAATCACTGCTCATTGCTATTGCAATATCAATGGACTCAATTCACCAAGATAAAAACACAGGTTAACAGAATGAATACGCAAACAGGATCTATCCTTCTGCTGCATACAAGAAACACACCTCCTAACTCCACTAGATGTGCCAGACTGCATTGACTCACCCCGGAAGTCCTTACCTCCTCTAAGGAATGGATGGGGGAGGGTGTAGTGGGGAAAAGCTACAGGAGGACTGAGAAGAGGCGATGGAGGGGTAATAGTTGTGGGTATGTTAAAACAATTTTAATTAATAAAAGAAAACAAAATATACCTCAGTTTCATAGACAGCTGTTACCTGAGAGTACAGCATTGGTTAAAAAAAATTTCCAATCAAATAAACCTAAGAAGCACACTAGTATAACAATAAAATGGAAACAAAGAGAAGAATACAAAGAATCAATGAAGCAAAGATTTGGTTCTTTGAGAAAATCAACAGGATAGACAAATGCTTATCAAACCTAATCAAAAGGCAGAGAGAGAGTATCCAAATTAAAAAAAATGGGAAACAAAAAGCGGTACATAATAAAAAACACTGAAGAAAACCAGAGTCATTGGGTCATACTTTAAAAATATGTACTCTACAAAATTAAAAAATAAAAAAGAAATGGACAATTTTCATGATAAATACAATATACCAAAACAAAATAAATAATTGAGTAGATCTATAACCCCTAAGGGAATAGAAGCAGTCATTAAAAGTTTCTCAAACAGCTGGGTGGTAAACTCCTTTAATTCCTTTTCTTGAGAGGCAGGTGGATCTCTGAGTTTGAAGCCAGCGTGGTCTACAGAGTGAATTCCAGGAAAGCCAGGATTGTTGAGTAAAGAAATCCTGTCTGAGGAAAAAAAAAGTCTTCCAACCAAAAAGTTCCCAGGAACAGATGGCTTCAACACAGAATTCCAGCAGAATTTCAAAGAAAGCTAACATTATTACTCTTCAAATTGTTCCGCACAATAGAAACATTACCAAATTCATTTGTTAAAACAGATTTATTTATTTATTATGGTGTTTGCAGTGTTCTGCCTACATGTATGCCGGCATGTAGAAAAAGGGCACCCGATCTCATTACAGATGGTTGTAAACCACTATTTGGCTGCTGGAAGTTGATCCCAGGTCCTCTGGACGAACAATTAGTGCTTTTAACCTCTGTGCCATCTTTCAAACACTGCCAAGTTCTTTTAATGGAACTAGTTACCCTGATAATCAAACCATCCAAAGATACAATAAAGAGAATTACAGACAAATTTCCTTCATGAAGATTAATACAAAAATACCCATTAAAATCCGGGAAAACCTAATCCAAGAACACATAAAATTATCCACCATGATAATATATGCTTCATCCCAGATGATGAAAAACTATTAATGTAATCTACCATATAAACAAACTGAAAGAAAAAATATACATAATCATCTCATTAGATGATGAAAAACCTTTTACAAAATCCAACACCTCTTAATTATAAAGGTCTTGGAGATATTAGGAATTCAAGGAACATACCTAAATGTAATAAAAACAATATACAGAAAGCCAAGAGCCAACATCAAATTATATGGAGAGAATCTCAAAGCAATTCCACTATAATTGGAAATAAGGCTCTCCACTCTCTCCATATTTATTCAATATAGTACTTTAAGTTTGAGCTGGAGCAATAAGAAAACTAAAGGACATCAAAGGGATAAAAATTGAAAAGGAAGAAGTCAAACTTTCACTTTATGCAGATGATATGATAGTATACATAAGCAACCCAAAAACTTTCACCACGGAACTCTTGCAGATGATAAACACCTTCAGTGATGTGACTAGAATCAAAATTAACTAACTAACTAAATAAATAAACAAATAAATCAGTATCCATCCTATATGAAAAGGAAAAATCGGTCAAAAAAGAAACCAAGAAACTAACATCCTTTACAATAGCTACAAATAATATAAAGAGCTTGGGGGTCATTTTAATCAAACAAGTGAAAAGCCTGTATAATATAAATATTAAGCCTTCAACATAAATAAATTGGAGATTTTAGGAAATAAAAAGTTGTCCCATGCTTTTAAGTAGGTAGGATTAACATAGTAAAACTGGCAATCTTACCAAAAGCAATCTACAGATTCAATGCAATTCTAATCAAAATCCCAGCACATTTTTTTATAGACATCATAGGAGGAAACAAAACACTTAGAATAGCTAAAACAATCCTGTCCAATAAATGAAACTCTGGAAGTATCATTATACCTGAATTAAAGCTCTATTATAGAGCTAAAACAATATAGACAGTATGGTATTGGCATAAAAACAGACAGGTATAAAGATAGAATCAAATTGAAGACACAGACATAAATCCACACTTGTATAAACACCTGATTTTTGACAAGAAGCCAAATTTATACAATAGAAGAAATAAAATATCTTCAACATATGGTGCATGTGACTTAACTGGATATTGGTATGTTGAATGCAAATGCATCCATATCTATCAGGCACCCTGCACAAAACTCAAGTCCAAGTGGACCAAAGGTCTCCACATAAATCCAGTTATGTTGAACCTGATAGAAAATAAATTGGGAGGTAGCTTTAATCACATTGGCACAAGAGACAACTTCCTGAATATAAGACCAGTAGCACAGACACAGCAATCAACAATTAATAAATGGTTACTCCTAAAACAAAATAGCTTCTGTAAGGCAAAGGAAAAATAAAACAAAATGGCAGCCTACAGAAAGGGAAAATATCTTTACTAAAACCCCACATCTGACAGAGGTTGATCTACAGAATATATAAAGAACTCAAGAAACTAGACATCAAAATACCAATTTAAAAATAGTTACAGGCCTAACAGAATTATTAAATGAAGACTCTCAAATGGTTGAGATATATTTATAGAATTTTTCACCATTCTTAGCCATCAGGAAGTTGGGAATCAAAACAACTCTGAGATACCATCTTACACATCAATAACACTGATGACAGCTTATGTTGGAGAGGATTTGAAGTAAGGGAATACTCCTCCCTTATTGGTAGGGGTGAAAAGCTGCACAGTCACTTTGGAAAGTGATTTAGTAGTCTCTAAGAAAACTGGGAATCAATCTACTTCAAAATCTGGCTATACCAATCTTGGGCATATGTCCAAAGGGTGTTCAACCATACCACAAGGACATTTGCCCAACTATGTTCATAGAAACATTATTTGTAACAGCTAGAACCTGGAAACAACCTAGATTCCCTTCAAATGAAGAATGGATAGAGAAAATGTGGTATGTCTACACAATGTAATGTTAGAGTGACATCATGAAATTCGTAGGCAAATGGAACTAGAAAATATTATCCTGAGGGCAGAAGCCTAGACCCAGGGAGATAAACTTGCTATGTATTCACTCATAAGTGGACATTAGTTATAAAGTTAAGGATAACCAGGTTAAATCCATAGCACCAGAGAGGCTGGGCAACAAGGACGATCAAAATATGGACTCACGGTTTTCCCTCAGAAAATGGGGAATAGACGAGATCTCCTGGGTAAACTGGGTGTGAGGGAGGAGGGTTGGGGGAATGGAACATGAGTTGGGCAGTTTGGAGGCAGGATAGAAGTTGAGAATAATGAAAGAGATGGTCTTGATTTGGAGGGCATTTCAGGGATAGGTAGAAACCTGGCCCCAGTGAATCCACAAGGATGACCCTAACTAAGACTCCTAGCAGTAGTAAAGAAGGTGCCTGAACTGACCTTTTCCTGTAATCTGATTGGCGACTACCCTAATTGTCATCATAGAGCCTTCATCCAGTAACTGATGGAAGCAGATACATAGATACATAGGCAAACATCAGGAGCCTTGTTAAGGAGAGAAGGGAAAAATTATATGAACAAGGGAGGTCAAGGCCATGACAGGGGAACTACAAAGACAGCTGACCTGAGCTTGTGGAAGCTCACCAAATCTGAACTGACAGCGAGAAAGCCTGCATGTGACAGATCTAGGCCCTCTGCATGTGTGTGTGTAACAGTTGTATAGTTCGATTTGTTTGTGAAGCTCCTAGCAGTGGGATCAGGACACATTATTGGCACTTGAACAGCCTTTTGGGAACCTATTCCCTAGGTTGGGATCCCTCTCCTAGCTTTAATGCTAGTGCTCAGGGGTGGGGGTCAGGGGAGTGTTGATCTTGCCTCAACTTGATGTTTCTGTGCCATGCTTAGTTGACATCTATGGGAGGCTTGCCTCTTCCTGAATGGAGACATAGAGGAGGACTGGATACAGAGTTGGTAGAAGGGAGGCAGGGGCAGCAAATAGGAGCATAGGAGAGATGGCAAATTTCTGTCTACATGTAAAATAAATAAATAAATATTGAAAAACAAAACAATGAAAAAGTTAAGAGATCTGTTTAATTTTCAAAGACTTTAGTTTCAAAGAAAAAAAGCCCCTTTACAATGTTAGGTGGTATAACCAGAAAAATACTGAGGAAGGGAATAAGCTTCCTTATGAGTGTCAAAAGCTTTTCCTCACAGCAAACAAGAATCAAGAATATTTGAAGTTAAGGTAGTTCAGAGTACTACATAAGAGGAATTTTGTTTCATTCTGTGTACTTTGCAAAATGAAAACTAGAACCAAGTTCGTGCTGTTTCTGAGATGAAATACACTTTATTGTTCCTGTAAGAAACAGTTCTGGGACCTGCGGCACAATTAAGTTAGGAACTTGATCCAGAAAACACATTTCCCTAGAAGAATGAACCAACTTAGAGAACACTGAGCTTCCTCATCAAAACTTTAAGCCCCAAGCTTGTTGTATTTGTTAATCTAAAGCTTATTATGGCAGATGTTCTGCCTAATTCTCACGTTCTCTGCCTTTCATGATCTTCTTTAAGTGTCCTCTGTCATATGCCCAGGAGGTTTTGTAATTTACTTAAACATTTTGAGACATAACCCCACCATTGGTAAGATAATGGTCACTGAAGGAAGACTAATAAATTCAATGTTGCTTCATCAACAAATATTTGTGGTGCTATTTATGGACTACATGTTAAATTAAATGACTCATTCAGAATAAAGTGATTTCTCTATATTATAAACTTTATTATAATGAGGGTTTTCTAGTGTCCGTGTACATGTATCTAGAAGCTTCCAAATAATCACTTACCTTTTTCTGTTACTACCTACCACTGTAAATGTTGTTAATGGCCTTCTATCTATTTTCAAATAAAATCACTCAAAATTGCAAATAGCATTTCACCAGTGTTGGACACTTTTTTATATTACACTTGCATTTATCCTCCCAGTGATTAAACTCTTCTCTTGAAAGCATTGAATACTTTTTGCTCATGACCCACCAGTAATCACTAGATAATGTTTATTCTTTTCTGGCTAAGATTTTCTTTTCTGAAAATAGCATAAGTAGTTAGGTTATTACTTATGACAAATTATATTTTGACAATTTAGAATCTTCATTTCCTCTATGTTCACAGATTTCCATCAGGCTTTTGATAAATGTAAGTACTGACAAAATAGTGTTACTTACAAAAAAAATCCCCATCCATAGAAGCTCTTCTTGTTCCCAAAAGAGTGTAAAATTTTTTTAAAGTTAATGATTAATTTTACTTGGCATAGGTAATAGTGACTATATACACCAATTTAAATTAAAATAAACTACTTATAACTATCCCCTCAGTTTCTTTTAGCTTATTCTGTTCCACTTCTGATCAGAAATCTTTCCATTTACTAAGTTACTTACATCCAGAAACACCCCTTCCCAATAAAAATGCTGCCCTGGCTCTTATGCTTGTTGCTTTCACTATTTTCATATTATGAGGAACAAATTTCTAGGCATGACTATACATCGTTTTCTTTATTTTTTGGAATTTTCATACACATATGTAGTGAATTATGATTGTATTCATACTCCTCATAAGCCCCTTCCTTTCTTTGAAGCATCTTTCTATCTACTGACTTGTTGGCTACACCATTAGAGAGAATGACATCCTTTTATCAGAAAACATTTAGAAGTCATGGTTTCTCAGTAAGGGACTAATCTTCAGACACTTATTTTATCTGTGATGTAGAGTTAGTGAGGCCAATCTATGCACGGATTCATAGCTGTTGTGTGTCTGCATGGTAGGATTGCTATACCTAACTCAGAACCCTTCTTTCATTCTTTTTGGCTTTGCTGAAACGTTCATCTCTCTGGGACAAGAAACAAAGTGTGTGGCTTTTCTTTCCATGTTATTACAAGATCTTATTTGGTCCTTATTCATCTCCATTTGATTTATCCACAAAAAAAAAAATATGGAATAGTAAGATACTCCAATCATACCAAAGAATGGTCACCACTAAGTACTAGTGTAGGACTCACTGATGCCACTTGTGAAAGTTCAGTGCCTATCCTTTGACTTGATGAACATGTTTGAAGAGAATAGGTTGACACTGAAGTTCTGCCTCTCATAAACTTGTTTGTGTTTCTACCCTCTCCCATACGTAATTTGAGGATATTACATTTCTAAAATGTCTTAAAAGTAAGAATGTGATTAAGAGAAAAGAAGAGACACTCAAGTATCACACTTTAGGGGAAAAAAATCAACACAAAAAACAACAAAACAAGGAATAAGAGTGGTTTATGGGCTTTTAAAATGCATGACATTGGCTCTGTACTAAGGGAATACAAAAACTAGGCATGTGAGGATTTCAAGTTGTTAGCAAATGATTGCTGCAGATTAGGAATCTGTAAAGAAGTCACATATAAAAGCACACTCCATTAAACTTGAAATGGTGTGAGGACGTCTGATGGAACAGATATCAACCAAGGGGGGATAGATGAATCAGTGAGTGTTTATGATTCTGCATAATCATATTTCTGCATTGCATCTTGACAATGGGCTAATGGGAATAGTTGTGATTTCTTTTCAATACAATCACCTCTTAATTATGCTATTGTGAATAGAGAATAGTGTTCTTCAACAGATGTCTGCAACTCCATTACAGAATCTTAAAATAAAACTGAAAATGTGGTACTGAGATTGATAGAGGGACAGGTTGATTGGATAGATCTCACGTTAAGTCCTCTGGTCATTATCTAGAAGAATATTTACTTCTATCTGCCTTTCTACCTTACTTTTAGTATTACAAAATTTGGAAGTAAATTCTATTGAGATAAATTATCACAATAGTATAAAAGTCCCCCCCCTTACACACACACACACACACACACACACACACACACACACACACACACTCAAACACACACATACACAACTGGCTTATTAGCACTGGGAAAATTGTTCAGTGGATAAACACTTGCCTTGTATGCCAGGGTTCATATTTCCAGAATCCATTTAAAATCTTGGTGAAAGTTGGTACTCAATCTGTAATTCCAGAACTCAGAATGCAAGCAGGATCACTGTACTTAGCTGATGAATGATGGCTGTGTGGTCTCTGATTGACTAAATGTTTATGTGTGCAGGACAGTGGGCTTTTAATGTATAACTAAAGGACAGAACAGCAGTAGGAAAGGACATGTTAGCGGGAGGAGGCTGAGTTGTCAACATTATAAGCACTAGAGTTAAAATTCTAGATTCTGAATCCCAGCTTGCTCTATTCCTCTGTTTACATCATTTAACTACAGAACATCTCATTTCTTGCATCTGTAAGGCAGGAACATAGTCCATAATAAAATGATATTATGAAGTTCAAATAAAGTCAGAGTAGCATAAGAAGTCACTATCAATAAATGCAAAAACGTAGTAAAAAAGGAAAACTGAATCACTTGCTTAAAATATTTTTACAATCACTCTTTTCACTCATTATCATGACTTAGTTTACAGACTTTTATTGTACTTATCATGGCTGTATCAATTACCAACAGTGATATTTTTATTTTTTTCTATATATTCAAAGCATGAGTTATCAAACAAAATGGAAAGAGTGGTTCAGCTCCACCTAGAACTGAGATGTGATAACCATTAGCATTCTATAGTAAAATGTTTGTAGGATATCAGTGATGGATTACAATATAAATATGGAGTGCTGTGCAGTAGTTAGTTTCCATTAAGCTGGGACATGCAAATTTAAATAGATTCTGATACTGAACAAGACTTTAACTAAGTGGTTGTATCATAATCCTTTCCCAATATTAAACAAATACTATCTTACACATTGTTTGTGTTGGAAAAGGATTTAAAAACTTTGGTACAGATAATGACCTTCTAATAAAATGTGATTTTAATATATTATGAATGTATATATGTATAACTTTCAAATATAAGGAGTCTATGTTTCTTAATTAGTTGAAAAATAGTACTGCATAATAATGGCCAGATACTATGGAGGTGAAAATGTCATATATTTAACACTTCTGATAATCATTATATTTAGCCTCCTATATGAATGTTTCAAGCATTCTAGTTGGTGTTAACAAATCTCTTGTCATTTTCTGCATTGTGTTTCCTTTTGAGAGAGGCTAGAACTCTAGAAGTATATCATGATTCTGCTTAAGCCATCCTTTAGGAACTAATTAATATATCATACACAACATTTAGGATAAGATATTAAACACAAACATATTTCAAAGATATTTTATAATTCAATTTTATTTAACATACATAATGTCTCCTCAGAGTTAAATGTCTTCTTATGAAGTGAGGTTCAAGTTTGTTCCTAAAGGCAGGAACTTAGGCATGGGAACCTGGAGAAAGGAATGAAAGGGAGTGCCATGGAGGACTACTTCTTTTTCACTTTCTCCCTATGGCTTGCTCAGTCTAGAATCTAGAATGACAAGCCCAGCAATGGCACTGTCCACAGTAAGTTGGGCCCTCCCACATTATCAAGAAAATGCAACAAGATGGACTACAGGCCAAGGTGGTAGAGATACTTTCTCAATTAAGGTCCTGCCCCCATATCACTGTAACTCTCTAAAGCTGACATAAAACTAGTAGGAATACTCATGTATTTTTTTTTCTGAAAAGTGGAAATATTGTAATATGGTTATAACTGTATTTAAAGCATTTTTTACATTTGATAATTTCCTAATAGGTTGTAGAGTAAGAATGTACTCATATGACAAATAGCCAAATCCTGATATACATGTAGTTTGTGTATGGTTCTTAGAACTTAGAGGTAGTCTTACAGAAATTAGTAAATTCCTAGAATGGGGCACCACGGAGAATGTTAATTCCAGTGTAGACTTGCTTTAAGATGACTGCTGAAAGACAATGGGATGATAACCTAGTTGCTTGCTTTAATCCTCTTTCCCAAATATGTTGTCGTTCTAATGACTTATTTATAACTTTGCAAGATAACCTTAATCTTATGATATGTTGAGGGTAGAGCCCAGGGTCTAACATAATAGGCAAGTGCTCTACTGCTCTGTTATAACTCCATTCAGACAATTATTTTAGCAAGGATTATCTTTCACTCACATGCTTATTTTGAGAATATGCATATATATGCATAATAAATATATGCATATATGTATGTAATACATAAACACACATATAAAAGTTATTATTATGTTGTATCAATTTTATAAAGATGAAATTATGGCTCAGCAAGTTTAAATCACAGAGCTAGTAAATTGTACAGCTTGCTTTATTGCTCATTTCCTGGACTATAATGTTTGTGTCGTTAAACCATAAGCAACTTAGGCATTCTCTGGTATCCAAATATTTATTGAATATACTCATCCTATCTAAAGAACAATTAAATTCCTGTTCTTGCTTTGCAATATGAAGGTACTTCTAAAATTTCTTTGAATGATAATTGAATTTACAATGTCTTATATCTATAAATCAGCTTTAGAAAACCATTTACTTCAATATATGGGTTTACCCTGATTTTCTAATCGTCAGGTATTCTTATGTAGGAAATATAGGAGGAAAATTGCCCTTTGACTAATCAAAAAAAGGATCCTTAGCGTTGCTTGATATTATATGTCGCTAAAGATGAACTAATAGCATAATATCACTTGGAATACTTAAGGTACATCCAACACAAAATCATATTGTATAATACAGTTACAAAGCCTGAGACTGACACTGCTGGAGATGTTAGACTCCAGCAGTTTTTACCTGTTTTTTATTGAAATTTGGCTGGCAATTCAGATGGGATCTGAACCATTATGCATTTGATTGGTTGTTGACTGTCATGCCACTGTAGTTGAATGAAATATCCTGGAGTTATTTGACTATACACCTTTTGTGACATGTACATATGCCATAAAAGTGGGAATTCTTGAGGCTAGAATGTCTTCCACTGAAGGATTTCAGGCTTTCTGAGGCTGGAGAGAATTCCCTTCTTAATACAGAATGTCCCATATACTTTTTTTTTTTTTTTGGTCTCCATTATACCATGGAAAAGAGAATGAAAAAAGTAGGTGATGTTAACAAATGGTGACCTCAGTCCTCCAAGCTGCTCCACTTACTCTCCAGGCTTACACAGGGATCTTTAGAGTTGCAACTGGTCAGCTATGGCCCAAGAAATTCCTCATTATGTCATAAAAAAAACCCCTCTTGTCTTTGACCAAGTGCAAAGGAATAATCCCTCCTAGGTTTCACAGTTTCTGAGAGGTTAGAAATTTTTCTTCTTGATCGAGGTGATAGGAAACTCTTGTTACCAGTTTAGTGGGATTGTCCAAATTGATTGTAGGAGATTACAGTAATCTCCTACAGAAGAGTTATGCAAAAGACCACTGTTTTAATTAAGGAATTTGTGTGAATTAACAACAGTGAATAGACAAAGCAAGGACCTTTCCTTTCTTGCCATTACAATATGCCATATAAAATGAAAGCTTTTAGTGAGTCCCATGTTCGTAAAATACTAAAAAATTCTAGCTTAGAAAATTTGCATATGCCTTTCTAAATGTTGTACTACTTTCTTAATATAAATATATTTTAAAACTTTAATGAAATAGATTTATCTAAGTTCAAGATCATATAATAGAATTATGTATGACCCTTAGAACCTCATCTATAGGGAGCTAAGCTTTAGTTCCATTAAAAAAAATGTTGAGTGCCATTTGTCTGAGGAAGGGACATTTCATATAGAGAGGGCACACAACATGGATAAATGGATATGAATGAATGCCATTTTCATTTATGTGTTATCTTTGAGACAGGAGCTTTCCTGACTCTAGTGACCTTGAATTCAATACATAGTCAAGAATGACTTTAAACTTATATACCTTCTTCTTGTACCTCCTGAGTGCTGGATTACATATGTGTTACCATAAGCACCTAGTATATGAGGTACTAGGGAATGCATGCATGGATTCATACATGATGGTTAGCACAGTACCTACTGAGCACTCCACCCAGGCTCTATAAATATTACTTATGTTCACTTTAATCTTATGCCATAATATAAAATAAAGTTGTAATTCCATAAAATATTGGCAAATTTAGTGGCTTCACAGCGAACATAGAATTTTAAAGTAGGGTTCCTTTTAAACAGCACTATCTTGTCAATTTTATGAATACCTTAGTCTATTGCTGTAAAAAAATATTCAAAATGGATATGCAATGTGGAAACTGAGAAGGGCGTCTGTCTTTCTATGTAAAATGTAGAACTATAAGAGGTGGATAGAATAATTTAAATCATTAAATTGAACCTCAATTTCATAGGTTAAAAAAGTACTTTTGTTGCGGTTGCTTCTTTTTCCTCTTCCTCCTCCTCCTCTTCTTTTTACTTCCACTTGTTTACAGAATTACTGTCAAAGTGGTGGCTGAGATGGTTTTGATTAAAATTGGAACATTTTGATATATGGGTTGAAAATGATGCGTGCTCTCATCTGAACGCCATGTTTAACTACAAACTCTAAGGTATAATAAAGGAAGGCTTTCCTGATTCATATCCATGGCTCTGCAAGGTATATGAGCTTAAGTTAATAGTGTTATTAGGTCTCTGTTAGGTTTTTGTTTGCTTGCTTTGATGTTTTCCAAATTCCTAGAACTACTGCTTAAGTCATTGTCCCTTTATATTTGCTAGGCTTTTATTTAGAAAATGTCAAATAGAGATTGATGTCATCTAAACATACAGTACTGAATTACCCATCTTACACCTCTTCTGTTTAAACCTGTGAATATCTTAAAATATGCCAAGGTATGAGATTTTGCTCTCCAATCATAATATAGATATCAAAGTGATGTGATTCTGGGTGCTTAACCCACCCAAACACATGCAGAAAAACTATGTGAGCAATCATATTCATACCTATGCACATGAGCTTCTATACTCCTTTACCAGAATAAATATTTAATACTTGTCTTACAGTAAGAGATATATTTAAAGGTTATTACCACCAAGGAAGGATTAAGTTGTAGTCTGTCAAATTTTAGTATGTAGCCCAATTACTCAGAAGTAAAGAGCTCACCTAGAAAGTGAAAGGCCCTGGATTCTATTCTCATTATCCTAAAATGAAAGGAAAACATATATTGGCCACTATCACAGCATTTAGTACAGTTCTAAAGAGGGGAATGTGGATTAGAAGGTCTCTAACCAATAGTGGAGGGGGTGCCTAAACAGGACTTCCCCTTTATTCAAATGAATAACCACTCTAAGTGTCATCACAGAACCTACATCAAGCAATGAATAGTGCTGGAGGCAGAGATCCATGGCTAAGCACTGAACTGAGCTCCTGGTCCAGCTGTAAGAAAGGAAGGGGAGACTATATCAGCAAGGGGATAGGGACTATGAGGAAAATTCCCACAGTGATGGCTAGACGGAGAGCTGGGAGCTCGCTGAATCAAGAACAGCTACTGGGGAACCATCTGGAAAAGGAGGTAGGCCTTCCAAGGGTAGACAACTGTCAATTGGCATGGGCAGTATGTAGAGCCTTGAAGGGTGGGATCAGACTGTGTTCTTGCGCATGGGCTGGCACCTTGGAGCCCATTCCCTGAAAAGAAAAACCTATCCCAGTCTAGATTTGGGGTTGAGGAATTTGGACTTGCCTGGAATGGATGTGTCAAGCTGAGCTGACCCACCTTGGAACTTCTTGCCCTTTTGGGGGAGGGGATGTGGTTGTAGAGGGGGGAGGCTGAGGGCTGACTGGAAGGGATTTGGAGGAAGGAAGGGAGGGAGAGCAGGGGAATAGATGAATAAAAAAGACTTTGGTTTGTTTGTTTGTTTTTTTTTTTTTACAAAAAATAATAAAATGAACATACAAAAAATAAATTATAGAGACAGAAAGAATTAGACAGAGACAGAAAACTTACAGTGAGACTGTCAGTAAATACTGTAGCAGTTTATTTCCCCTGGGCTTTTTATACTCCAGCAAAGGGGAGGGGCAAGTACTGTCAGGTGTAAACATTTCTTCAGTTCTTAAAACATAAGACACCTGGTAACCAAACATTTGATCAACTCACCCTATTATGCTCTCTAATGGGGGAAAACAAGCTCAGATTCTCTGACCTTGAGTCTGAATGAAATAACTCACAAGCTGGAACACTTGTGGGTCCCCACAGACAAACCAACAAGTTGTGTTTTCTCAAAACGGTTTTAATTCAAGACATCAAAATTCAAGCCATTTTTTTTAAAGAATATTTTTGCTGCTGAGGAGACTATAAATTTACATCTCTGTCTTCTTCTTAATGAGTTACTCTTTTGAGGGATTAACACATGGGTGAAAAGAATGTTTGAGGACTGCAGAGATGGCTCAGTGGTTAAGAACTACATGCACTCATGATGATAATTTTCTTGTTCCCTCCATTTCCCCGCAAATTTCATGTCATTGTTATTTACAGCTGGATGTTAGATTGCCACCCAAAAGTTGGTAATAGATGAAAAACAAACACTATCAAGATGACAACCCACAGCTCCAGAGAAGCTAGCTAACAAGGAGGACCTTTAGAGGGACACATGTTTCACTCTGTGAAGGAGAAATAAACAAGGTCTCCTGAGTAAACTGGAGGTGAGGAGGGCAATGGAGAGAAGATTAGGAAGAGAACTAAAGGTAACAGTATGGTTGAGCTGTGGGAAGGATAAAGTGGGAGAGCAGTGATGAGATATTTTGATAAATGGAGACTTTGTTAGGTTGGGAACAAATCTGATGATAAGGAAACTTTCAAGAATCCACAACTTAGTCTACTAGTCATGGTGGAGAGGGTGTCTTAACTGTCCTACCCTTGTAACCATTTTTGTGGAAATTTAACTTTCATCATATAGCCTTCATCCAGTAACCGATGGAAGCTTACGTAGAGATACATAGCAAAGCATCAGACTAAGCCCTGAGAGTCCAGTTGAAATGAGGAAAGAGAGATGATATAAGCATGGGGCATGGGTAAAGATGGAGAAATCTACAAAGACAACCAAACCAAGCTCACGGGAATTCATGAATTCAGACTGACTGACAGCATTGGAATCTGACTAGGTACTCTGCATAAGGGAGACAGTTCTATAGTTTGAACTGTTTGAGGGTTAGTGGGATCAAGACCTATCTAAGGTGCATGAGTTAGCTTTTTGTAGCCCATTACCTATGGTGGGACACATTGCTCAACCTTGATACAGAGGGGCAGAACTTGGTTTTGATTATGCCCCATTGGAGGCCTCATCCCTTTGGATGAAGGAATGGGGAGTGGATTGTGGGAAAGGCTGGTAGAGAGCAGGAGGAGAGATGAGAGGGGGAATATGTGGTTTGTATGTAAAATAATAAAAGAATTTTCAAAATAAATAAAAATAAGTTGCACACACATACACACACAGAGAGAGAGAGAAAGAGAGAGAGAGAGAGAGAGAGAGAGAGAGAGAGAGAGAGGGAAAGAGAGAGAGAGAGAGAGAGAGAGAGAGAGAGAGAGAGAGAGAGAGAGAGAGAGAGAGAGAGAATAATCTCAAATGGCTGAAAGACATTTAAGGAAGTCCTCAACATTCTTAACCATCAGGGAAAAGCAAATCAAAGAGACACTGAGTTACCATCTTACACCATTCAGAATAGCTAAAATTAAAACTATCGATAACAGATAACAGCTTATTTTGGAGAGGATGTGGAGTAAGGGGAGCACTCCTCCACTTCTGGTGGGAATATGAACTTATACAGCCACTCTGGAAATCAGTGTAGTGATTTATCAGAAAATTGGGAATCATGCTATTGCAAGAACTAGCAATACCTCTATTGAGCATGTACCCAAGGGATGCTCAATCATACCACTAGAACACTTGTTCAACTATATTCATAGCAGCATTATTTGTAATAGTCTGCCAAAGAATGAATAAAAAGTGGTATATTTCCACAACAGAGTATTATTCAGAAGTAAAAAGGAATGACACAAAATTTGTAGGCAAATGGATAGAACAAAATATAATCATTCTATGTGAGGTAACCCAGACCTAGAAACAGAAACATAATATGTACTAACTCATAAGTGGATATTTGACACAAAGATAAAGATAACCTTCTATAATACACAACCCCAAAGAAGCCATGTAAAAAGCAGAATCTTAGAGGGCCATGTATGTAGGACCCCAGGAAGGGACAATAGTTAAAATATCCTGGGTAAATTGGGAGAAATACATAGAAGGGTGGATGGTGGAAAATGAGGAATTAAGATGACTCAGTTGGGAAATGGATGGAAAGGGAGAGAATTGAAGGAGATATCTTGATAGAGTGAGTCTCTATGGGATTAGGGAGAAACTGCTGCTATGGAAATTCCTGGGAATCTAATAGGATGACTTCAGCTACTACTCCTACCAATAGTGGAGAAGATGCCTGAACTGGCCTTCCTTTGTAATCAGATTAATCACCATTATAATTGTCATCACAGCACCTACATACTAGAAGCAGTTGCAGTGATCCATAGCCAAGCACTAGACTGAGCTTCTGAAGTTCAGTTGAAGAGAGGGAGTTGGAAACCTATGAGCAAGATCATGGTGGGACACCCACAGAGACAGTTCTGGACCTGGTGGGAGCTCATAGATGCTGACCTGACAGATGGGAGACTTGCATGGGCCTGATCTAACACCTTAGAATGTTTGTGACAGTTGTGTGGCTAGATCTCTTTTGGGAGCTCCTGGCAGTGGAACCAGGACTTATCCAGGGTGCATAAACTGACTTTTTGGAGTCCATTCTCTTTGGTGGGATAACTTGTGCAGCCTTGATACAGAGGGCCAGCATCTTGGTCCTGCCTCAACTTAGTATGCCACCAGATTCTATTGACTCCCTAAGGGAGGCTTTACCCCCTCTGAAGAGCAGATGGGTGGTGGGGTGGAGAGAGGTCCGTGGGAGGACAGAAGAGTGGGAAAATCTAAAAGAAATGGATAATTTTTTCTATATGTACAACTTCCCAAAATTAAATCAGAATCAAATAAACAATTTAGAAAGACATATAACCCCTATTGAAGAAGAAGCATTCAATACCTTTCCCAACTGGAAAAGTCCATGGTCAGATGGTGTTAACATAGAATTCTACCAGAATCTCAATAATAATAATAATAATAATAATAATAATAATAATAATAATACTCAGATTATTCCACAAAATGAAAACAGAAAAAATATTGTCCAATGTAACTTTGAATCCACAGTTACTCTAGAAACCAAACCGTTAAAAGAGCCAACAAAAAGAATTACAAACTAATTACCTTTAGAAACATAGATGAAAAAATATGCAACAAAGTACTTTCTAACCAAATCTAAGAACACATCAAAAAGATCATCCACATGATCATGTAAGTTTTATCCCAGTGAATTAAGTATGATTAAACAATTATACCAGGATACCAAAATGATGCTGCATAATAAGAGAAATCCTTGAGGTATTATCAGCTCTGAATTCAAGAAGTAGTACAGAGATATAGAAATTAAAAAAAAAAAACCCCAAAAAAACAAAAACATGGTATGGACACAAAAGTGGGTAGGATGATTAATGAAACCAAACTGAATATATACTCATAAATCCACACTCCTATGGACACTGATATTTGTATAAAGATGTCACAAATACACACTGAAAATCCAGTCCTCTGTGTTTAAATTATGGCCTTCAGTTTAGTGTTTGTAGTGGGATTTCTGAGTATGTGAAAGAGTGAGTCTCTGACTCTTGTGCCTTCTCTTGGGCTCTTTTGCTTTTGTTTATTTGTTGTGTAAAACTTCAATATTATTGGTTTTGTTTTATTTTATTATATTTTTAATGAATAGATTAATTAATTTATTAATAAATAGATGAACAAAAACATACCCAATAGGGTGAACAACTGAACTGTCTCTTATACCTGCTAAGAAAGAAATGTCAGTTTTCCTCCAATGCAATGACACTGGGTATATCAACCACTACAGAGAAGTATTCATGTTCAGAATTAGTTGACCAACATTTAAAGGATATCATAGTTTTGTGTGTGTGTTTGCTTCTATTTGATTACAGGTCATTTGGAGTTTTGTTATTGTTGTTATTTTCTTTGGTTGTTTTATTTTTTGGATGATGTTTTGTTTTATTGATATGGGGAATTTTGTTGTTTTGGGAATTTGTTTTTAGAAAGAACTTAAAGTTGGCTAGATAGGTAAGACTTCAGGGCAGGGAAAACATGATCAAAATATATTTAATTTAAAAATTGTTTTAAGGTATTAAAAAGTTGAAAAATGACAAAATTTACACTTAAAAACTAATGACCTAAGGTCAGATTTGAACATGAACTATTTAAAATCAACTACATCCCAAAGCAAATCTCAAAACTATTTACTCAAATATATTATACCCGTTCAAAATGTAACATTTAAATTCATTTATTAGATCAACATTTGCTATATAAGGGCTGAGAACGATGCTTCGGCAAGCATAGGCTACATAAGTGATTATTTACTACACGTGTAGAACCTGGGCATAGTACATACATGTATAACATAAATGCTAGGGAAAGGAGATAAACATCCCATGAGCTTGCTGGACAGCCAGTCTAGACAAACTACCATCTCTATTTCCAGAAAGGGACCATATGTCAAGAATGATAGGGAAGGACATCTAATTTCTTCATATGGCTTCTGGATGGAACATATGTGTGTCCCACACACATATGTATTAACAAAATATACATATGCACATAATATACACAGAGTAAAATAGAGAAGATGGAAAACTTAAAAATGCGTAAAATATAGAAAATATATCTCATAATACTAAAAACTTATCTATACATATAGTATTTACCAAGAAAATATCAAGATGTCAGATAAAGAAATAGCTATAAAGTACCAAAAATATCTTAGGTATAGACTTAGTAACATAGACAAAAAATTTAGCAGTAAGGAAGCAAAGATTCAAATACACGTCACACTTATCAGTTGTTGGTCTTATGCCTAAACAGCTAAAGTTCTTATTAGAAAAAATTTCCCTGTGTCAATATGTTTAATATTATACTCTATTTTCACTTGTATCATATTCATTGTAACAGGTTTTATGTAGGGAGAGTATGCTGTTCCAAGGTAGATAATTGTCCCACCTATGAGTTTAATAAAAAGAGCTGATTGGCCAAAGGCAGACAGGAAGTGTGGGCGGGGCTACCAGACTAAAAAGACTCTAGGAACACGCAGAACAGAGCAGAATGCCAGAGAGAAGCCAGAGGAAGCAGAGGACAACTATGCTGCTCTAAGAAAAGGTACTGAGCCGCATGGCTGAACAGGATAAGTGTCATTGGTTAGATTAAGGGTAAAGAGTTAGCAAGTTATATGCCTGGGCCTTAGGTCGATCAGCCTAAAAACTTTTGTAAGCATCTGTGTGTCTCTGCGGGTCTGTGGGTCATTGGGTCTAAACCTTGAGGTTAGGCCCAAAAGTCCGGGACGGAAACCTCCTACTACAGTTGAGGTTATTAGTCCATTTGGAGTTGAATTTATGTAGAAAGAGAAATAAGGATTTGGTTTTATACTCCTGCATGTAGCCACTCAGTTTGATCAGCATCATTTATTGAGAAAACTGTATATATGATGTTATTGATGAATGGTCAGTGAATTATTTATGTCATGGTAGAAAAATAAGTTACGAATAAGTTTATTGCAATTTTCAATATGGTGAACTTCAAGTAGTTCAAGTAAACTTATAGTAGCATGAAAGTATGATATTGATGTTATTAATGAATTTTCAATTTCAAAATTTAGTGAATTCAAACATTTATATGTAATCAATTGAATTTAAATAGTAAGCATTATAAATATGAATGGAGAAATTGTAAAGAGCTAAGTAATACAGTGTTTCTCAGGTAAGTGAGACCTGCTGTTGATATTATAATTATAATAACAATGATTTTGATTGTTTATTTATAGTTGTTTCCCTGGAGCCTGCATGTTTGTGTTTAGTCCTACACCCACTGTTCACGGTTCAAGTAAATAACCTGTTTTTGTTTTTTACCTGCTAAATAAAAAACAATATTAAAAGTACCCATTTCATATTGCTCCTTCTAAAATCAAATGACTTAATGTAGATCCAGAATGGATAAAACAGACACAAAGTGCCTGGCCTGTGGCAGACATTAGATAAATGTTAAGTATTTTTATTAGAATAATTTAAATGTCTACTTGATAGACATATATGCCTAATAGCACAATTGAATAAAAGAACAGAGAGCATAGTCATTAAAGATTAGCAAAATAAATGAACATTAAATAAATTCAATTACTTTAAAATCATATATCAATTTGACAGAATTAATAACTATAACAAGGAAGCATTTCTGAACTTTGACACAATAGCAGTATATTTTTCAAAATACTGAATTAAAATGAATACCAAATTATAAAATGCTATGTATATTATTATCATTTCTCTAACATGTAGGCAAACTTAGATGTGTTAATTAAAGTATATCTCCATTTTTGTTCTTGTAACTAAGCTATTCGGAATTCATCTGTAACCTAGAGTAATTGATACAGAATATTTACATAAATTAAATTGTACCTCTCAACTTTACAAGCTACTAATTAATTAATGCCAGAGGCAAGATTACTCATGTCGATCTGAGGAATTAGGCATTACTTAATCCTGTTTAAGAAATCATATTGTGAAGAAAAGGTGAAATAGACAAATAGTAAGATATGAATTCTCATTAGGAAGAGACATATTTTTATTAAACTTATTTTTAATATGAAGCTAATAGATGTACTGTACTTTTCAGGACACTATTGATGCTCTTAAATCATACGATTATACTCCTTCTACAGCTATGCCAATGTATGCATTTTCTTCTTTATACTATTAACCTTTTAATCCATTGTTTCCTCTTCTTGGTGATGATTATTTCTTGATGTCATTGTGACAATGCACTTTTCAATTTCTCAAGACCTTTCTTCTTGATATAGTGTGGTGATTTATAATTCTGTTTGTTAACCGACATATTCCTACCTGACATTCTGGCTCCCTATTATTCAAATTGTATTTTGTATGTCTACAACAAAGACCTTTGTAGCACAAATTCTAATTGCTTTTAATGAAAAGATATTGGGTGAATGCTGAAAGACCTGAGAGACAAAGGAACAAACCACAGTCACTTCTTACCTCACCAACTCCTCAGACACAATGGGAGAAGATCCTGTCTGTAAAAATCTTCAGACTGCAAAGGCTGAGCTCCTGTCTTCTTCTGCCTTCCATTCCTCTCTCCACCAAGTTTTATCACTTCCTCTCTCAACCTCTCTAGTGCCGGTATTAAAAGTATGAGATCCCAAATAGTGGGATTAGAGGTGTGTGCCACCACGGGCTGGCCTCTATGGCTAGTCAGTGGCTAGCTTTACCCTTTGATCTTCAAGTAAACTTTGCTTGTTAGAGCATACACAAAATGTCATCACATATGCCCTTTTTGTTAAAATAAAAGGGTTTCAATTAATATAAAAACTATATAAAACTATATATATAAAACTATATAAAAACTATATTAAAAAATATCTGTGTAGCAGGATTTCCTGAATCTCTATCCAACCTTGTCTTGGTAACACTTGGTGGTCTCTTATTTTGTGACCTGCTTATCCATTTTGGACAGAAACTGTCAGCAGTAGAGGCAAGGGCAATTACTTGCCCAGTAGCTAACTTTTGCCTCAAAGATATGGAGTTTCTTTGATGCCCATCATCTTTTTTGAAGCAGATTGGTGCTGCCTGAAGCAGACATGTCTCATTGTCATATAAAAAGATTCTATGTTATTAAAACATCTTAAATGCCATATTCTGTAGAACTCTAAAGTGTTTGAACAACCAATCTAAAATATATGTTTTATCTTAAAAACATGCCTAACCTGATCATAAATTTAGTTGTGAAAGGTGACTATAACAACTGAGCTGCACTTCCTTATTATCTTGACTAGTTTGTTATAATAGCTTTCAAAGAATAGCAAATTGCATTACATTTTTAAGTGAGCTGTGTAGGTACAATATCTTGAACAAGGGAAAAATATATGTACAGAATGTCCTAACAAAAATAACATTAACTTTGTATGAGTATACACAATTTATGTACAAAATATACAAAAATCCAATTCAATGTAAAATATTTAAAACTAGTAGTTGCTTTATAAAAGTAGATTTAATAATAAAATCTTATAGCTATATTCCCCTTTCTTTTCAGAGTATAATAATCTACCTTTTAATTTAAACCTATCATATCTGTATCCCCTTCTTCAGTTTGGTTTTTTGTTTGTTTGTTTGTGTTTGGTTGTGAGCCTAGCCTTTATCTCTTCATCCCTTCAGTTTAGTTTTGAATGGTGTCCCAGATTTTCTGGACGTTTTATATTATGATGGTTTTGCTTTTGATTTAATTATGATTTAATACTTTCTTTGACTGATTAATCGATTGACCCTATTGTATCCTCAACTCCAGAGATGCTCTCTTCCACATCATACATTCTGTTGGTTATGCTTGCCTCTGTAGCTGCTATTCATTTACTCAGATTTTCCATTTCCAGAATGTCTTTGGTTTGTGTCTTTTTTATTTTCTTTATTTCAATTTTCAAGTCTTGAAATATTCCCTTCAACTGTTTGTTTTTTTTTTATTGGTTTTCTTGTCATTCTTTAAGGAATTTATTGATTTCTTAATATTTTGTCTTTGTCCTTTCTTCTATTTCTTTAAGAGGAAATTTTATTTTTTCTTTAAAAGTATCCATCATCTTGATAAAGTTATTTTTTTTTTTCTGCTTCTTCTACATTGTGAAGTTCATGTCTAGCTGTTGTAGAGCCCTTAGGTTCTGGTGGTGCCATATTTCCTTTTATATTTTGAATGTATTCTAGCACTTGTGTCTACCTACCTCTTCCTCAAATCAGTGACAAGTATCTGAGTCTCAAGGAGTTTATCTTGGTCCAATCTGCACTGGCCATTTATGTATCTCAGGAAGCCACTCTTGGTCCAATCAGTGCTGGTGGTATTTGTGTCTCAGGGAACTGCTGGGGTTTACAAAATGAGTGGGTTTGGTGGATTGAGTGAGATTTGTATATTACAGGGTTCAATGGTGGGTACTGGTTTGAAGGCCCTGTCAGAGTCTTAACTGCTGACCTGCAACTGGGTAGCAGGCAGTACATTTTGACAGAGTGTTCAAATATGATACAGAAAAGGCCTCTGGTAGGTATAGTTAAAGGAATAAAACAAAACACATAATTATAATTTTAGAACTTTTAAAATATTGAATATATATTTATTTAATAGGTATTTATATGTCAAACCAAATATGTTGATGCAGTGTCCAGCATAATAGCTGTAGGTATGTGATTTTTTTTCTCTTTTTATACTGCCTTTTAACTGTTTCATGGCGAAGTTATAGGTAATGTTTCTGTTATGCTGAATTGAGAAATCCACAGCATCTGGCAGAAGAAACAGATTAATAGTTTGGTTTTTAAAGCTAAAGAAATACTAGAATGTTTAAGCATGTCATTTTAGAAAAATGTTTTCTTATTTTATAATTTTAAAACATTTTGACCTGCATACAAGACTGACTTGAAGTCTCTTCTTTATTGGTTAACACATTATTTTTAGACACAAGACAGAAGGATAGACTTCTAAGGATCTAAGGTTCACTTAACACTGGAATATTCTATGTTATAGGAAATGCCTCAGTGAGTTATGCAAGTTCACATATGCCACACAAACTCTATTGTTTATCAGTTTGTCTTCTGTCCATTTAACAGTCATCTTCTAATGTTTATCAATATATCTTTTGTCAATCATCTATTATCTATCTCTCAATATATATTCATATATGTATATATCATATATGCATTTATCATTCATTTTTATACTATTATCTATTAATCAATCTTTCTTCTATTTATCAGAGTGATATATTTTTGTCTCTCTATTATCTATATATATTCCAACTATTTATATTTCATTTGTCTATCATCCAACTTTCTTTCTGTCCATTGTTATTCCTACTGAGCTCTACCATTCTACTCTTAATTTCAGTAGTATATAGTGAGTACAATTATGTTTATGACTGCTACTCCAGATGCATTGATATAATAAGTGAATTTTTTTAAACATATATCTTGTCTTACATGTAAACTTTTAAATTTTCTCAGGTGGCTGTGTATTGTTGTCAGGCATATTGCAATATACAGCTCTGTGCCATTTTTAAGCCCCATACACTACACAGTCGATTTAGTTTATGTTTTTACTCCTGTATCATCTCTGTCTATTTTCTGCAATTGATGATTTTTACTTTTAAAGCAGAAAAGTATAAAAAGTCCTATTGAAACATCTGATGTATTTTTATGTAAGACACTATTTCAGAAAACCTTAGATATTATTTATATTGTAAGTTCTTCTCTGCCCGAATTTACTTCATGATCATCTTGGATCCATTCAAACACTGAACTTTCTAAAGAAGAAAGGTGAGTAATTATTTTCTATGGGAGCAATAACAGTTCACGCATTCATAAGTCTATATATACACATATTTGTCAATATTTTTTAAAAGGACAAAGAGACCCAGAGAGGCGTTCTCCTGCTGTGAAGGACAAAAACTCAAGATAGTGTATTCTGACAAAATGTATATTGCTTTGCCAGTCTTTGAAATGTCACTCCATGGGCAGCCGGCTGCTCTCGGCTCAGAGCCTTGGTGCCAAGACTGCTAATAAAAAGAATAAAGGTTAATGAAGGCATCAGGTTTTTTATTATATTGACTAAAATAGCCGAGGGCTTTCTGGTGATTTGTTCAAGGTATAAGGTTTTACTTTATTTTGAAAATTGTTCCATTATTTATGCAGATTTTTAATTTCAATGGAACTGTCTTCTTAATTAATGAAATATAAAGTTATGTTAAAATGATATAAAATTTAATGTAAGTAGATATGTAATGTCTAATCTATATGGCAAATAAATCAACAAATTCTTCAGAAAACTCACTTTTAGCACCAGCTGAGGGAGTTGTGCCCATTAATCCTATCTGTTGTCTTACAAGAACAATGAATTGAAAGTTTTAAGATTGTCTCTGACACAGAGACACAGAGAGAGACTGATCTTTGATTAGGATATATGTATTTCTGGACTTAGATTTGGTTTTAGGAAGTGTGATTTTATTTAATGAAAAAAAAAACAAAAAAAATGTATAATAAAGCTTGTAATCCTGTAAGATGACAAATTATAGAATGCCCAATGACAATCTTATCTCGTAGTCAAAATCTCATTTTAAAATTTCGATGTCCATCACGCCGCACAGACCTGCAGCCCCCAGCAGGGTTAGGAAAGAACTTGGAAAACAGGATAGCTTTGCACGCAAATGCAGGCCAAATAATGTCTGTATTTAAAAAACAGTGTGTGATGTGTTACCTTTGCTGTGTGTGGCTGCGAAGAAGCTTTAAGTTTTCTCTTCTCAGCTTTTATTCACAGTCTCCTTTCTCTTGTCAACTGGCCACTATCGTATTTCACATCTTATGGTTTCATATTAAAATAAAACCAATTCTACAGAAAAAAGCCTGAATTCTGCTGTTATTACTTTAAAGGTTCGCAGTGTTTTAGATACTGAGTATGTTAATGCCTCACTTCTGTATTTGAAATTCTTCTCTGGTTTCCTTCCTTAGCTTACAAAGTAATAGGAGTCAGAATGATGTTGTCATCCATTCTTAAATTAAGTAATATTGTTAATTATTTTCTAAAGCGTATCCTACTACTAGATATGTTCGACCCCCTCCAGCAAATATTCTTGAGTAGTATACGAGGCAGTGACCCTCCAGCACAGAAGGAGTAGCCAGAAAAACTTCTCAATGCCGGTTATGTATTATATCAGGAATATGAATTATCATTAAAAAATTAACTTCTCTGAAAATTTATAGATAATTTATAGAAAATTCTCTATTCATACATAATGTATTTCCCTATGATGAAATGTGTTTTGGAGTTAAGTAAACATTATTATTAGTGAAGCAGGATTTTTATTATTCTCAAAGGGGATGAGAGATTGTGGTAGGTATGAAAAATGTTATGTCTATTCTTGCTCTCCTGAGAAGAGCAGAACTTTCCAGTCTCCTGGGACCTTTTCAGTAACCCATGTGATTCATGGAAATTCTTCACTGCTGGGAAGAAAGATGTTTCCTGGTGGTCTAGTGGTTAGGAATTGGTATTTCCTCT
The DNA here is from genome assembly GCA_033318265.1 of Phyllotis vaccarum. Lineage (NCBI taxonomy): Eukaryota > Metazoa > Chordata > Mammalia > Rodentia > Cricetidae > Phyllotis > Phyllotis vaccarum. The sequence continues at coordinate 34,993,084 of JARWLC010000010.1, read as the reverse complement.
ATGGCCAAAGGTACAGACAACATGTGTGTATTGTTTGCAGGAAAACTTTGAAATATTTCACTGTTTTTTTTTTTCTTTGAATATGTAAAATGGCTTCGCATTCAATCCTTCTCATAACAAGGCTTACATGAAGCTGACTTATGGAAGGATCGGCTAAGACTAGAATTAACTATGGTAAGAACATATGTAAGGATGTTGATCTTTGTTAACATACAGGAGCATTCTCCATTGTAGATGCCCATTTAAATGGTTCTAACAAGTGTTACAATGACAACTGAGATCCAAAACATTCTTGCTCCTCCAATCAATGAAGTGACAATAACAAAATATTCACTATAACAAATGGGAATTCTATTTTCAGTTTTCTTTTCCAAATTATTATTTCCACAAAGGTCAGAAGCAAGGCTCATTAATCTCACTTGGAGACAGTCTTACCCTTTCTGGATCGGGTTTAGTAAGCTGACTTAAAAAAACAGATCCACAAATAATTACAACTCCCAGGCAATTAAAAAATATAGTATTTTTACATGTGTAATTGAATAGCACAGAACAAAATCACAAGAAGCCATATAAAGCAAGTCATTTTCTTTCAGTAATAGTACAGCTGGGATGGATCACAAGCACGTATGATAGTATACAAGTATTCTAAGTAATTTTTATGTGTAGGAAAAGTAAGATAACAGCAGAGTACAACTTGGTTACACAAAAGATACTCCATAGAATGTTATATGTCAAACTCTTGAAATGTACATTTACAATGTATGGGATCGTAATAGCTATCAAGTATATGTGCGGACCCAGTTGGGTAGTATTCAGGTAAAAAAGTCTTGAGTCTTCATACCATCCAGATGTTTTACATCTTGCCATGTGATTTTGGCTTACATAGTCTGTTCTTCGAAAGATTTACCTAGATATTTTGCAAAATTATTATTTACATAATATTAATAGAAATTGTAGTGATAATAACAATAATAATAGTAGTAGAGATGGTAACTCTCATAGGGTTAGTGTGGTCATAAAAATTTTGAAAAAATGCTATGGTTTTGTACACTACTGACTACAAACTATTTACTAGTCTTTCATAAATAGTTCTAATCCAATAACCACACACACGAATGAGGATGACCAAGTAGGTCTTAAAACAAAAATTAAAAGAAAGCAAACAAGTGAAAATAGACAATAGAAATTAAGGAGACTTGAGCATAAGGGAATTGCAAGGAAGGCAAGAGTTTAAAGGCAGAGACAGAAGTTATTGTAACCAAAATGCTCTGGGTATGTAAAATTGCAAAGCAAATTTAATAAAGTTATAAAAAATTAGTGACATTCCTAAAATATTACAATTTTTTATAACTTTATATTATTTGGGTTGAACTTTTTGGATTGACAGTTTCTAAAAGAAAAGTATTTTTTTTCTCTGAGTATTTATTAGATTGCATAAAAGTACAGGGAGTAATATTTGAAGACTAGATTATATAAAACAATGTGGAAAAGGGAAAAGAAATTAGATCTGGGTAAATCTAGACCTTCAACAAGTACCTTCAAAAATTATCTTATATAATAAAGTTTCATCTTAAAGATCAATGTAATATTTCCTTTGTTTTGTTTGCTGGTTGTGTAGTTTTCATAATTAAAATTTTCTCTGCCCTTTTTTAATTGTGTAAAGTGAATGTTAATTACACTCACCTCCTTTTCCCATTTCCACATTTGTAGCATTCTGCCTTGCTTTTTGAGCCAAGTGTTTTACAAAGTCCTTTTATAATGAATTATTTTGCAGTAGTCTCATGTAGCCCAGGCTGGCTGTTAGCTTGATACATAGCTGAGACTGGCCTTGAACTCCCTATCATTCTGAGTGTTTCCAAAGTGCTGGCATAATAAAAACAATTGCATCAACTTAAACTTTGTATCAATTAAGCTGGATGACATTGCAGACTGTTAGGATTTGCTACTTAATATTAGCACCTAAGAAAGAACATCCATTCATGTTATTGCATTTACCAAAGTTAACTCCGATTTAATACTAGATAGCGTGGATCAGATATAATTTGTTCTTTCATTTACTTTTTAAAAATTAAAATTGCCCAATGTTTGAGAGAAAAACAAATATTTTTGGGGCAGCACCATTTTCTTTGCATGCATTTTTCTTCTGGGGAGGACTTTCTAGAAGTGGATGATAGAGTTGGGTAGCAGTACATGTAGCTGTTTCTTTGCTTTTTCTAAAAAAAAAAAAAAAACAAACAGGAAAAATTTCACCAAACTAGTTTCCAGCACTGCCCTGTCTCCCAGTAGAATACTATACTTCTTTACACTCCATGCTATGGCTGGGTCCTAAATATCCAGCAAAAACCCATGTTCACTTTCTCACCAACACATGGAACAGCCACCTGGAATCAGCCATGTCAGTAGCCATGCACTTGAATTCTTCATGCTTTTAATTTAAATCTTGGACCATTAGCATGATAATTGTTTTAATACTAACTTGCCATAAATCAACTGATTGGGAGCCTCACCTGAACTGTCTTGGTTGAAGCTCCACAGATTGCTGGTGGAACTTGGTAACAGTAAAGATAAAAAGGACATAGGAGAAGAAAGATGGTCTTGACTTTTATTCACTTGGCCTATTTTCCCCTTGTTGCCGAGTTATTTGCCCAGTTGCTGCACCTGCTGATTTCTTCACTGATATCTCCACCATCATTTCCAAGCTTTCATGATAGATTAGTGCCTAGATGTTGTCCAGGAACCATTAGACCTGGAAACAACAGTTTAGGACTGCTTAGTCTTGTGTACTGATTAATGATTAGTTGTCAGTATGTACCAGTTCCCTGTGTCCCTCTGCCACCAGTGAGATAAACCTTATAACAATTTCACTGGGTGTCTCAGCTCTTAGGTGTAATTCTGTTATTTATGTCATGTCAAAGCTAACTAAACACATTAATATATAATATGTAATGCATTTATATATATGTAGTGTTACTGGTACTTGTCATAATACTGATTGACTTTTTCCAAGCATCGATGCTAAAGCAGATTAATGATTCAACTACTCCCTTAAAAAGAATTTAGCTGGGTGCTAGTAAAGTTGGGTTATGATGATATTGTTAGTAGCTTTGAGACAGAAAATCTTGGGGAACAATTTAAAGATTATAATATACATTTTTAATAGTGAAAAAATGACTTATTGAAATCACAAAACAGAAACAATGGAAGCCTGGCTATTGCTGGCTGAAGAACCTTTCTTTCTAGAATGAAGTTTGATTTGCATTAATAATTAACATCTAGTTAGTATACTCTGTTGTATAAATATTAATTGCTCTTATAATAAAAACACAGAGCTAGATATTGGGGTAAATGTTAAAAGGTCAAAAAGACAAAGGAACAAGCCACAGCCACTTTTCAGCTCACCAACTTCTTAGCAGAAAGGGGGAGATTCTGTCTCTATGAATCCTCAGACCAAATGCCCTGAGCTCCTTTCTGCATCCTCCTTATATTCCTGTTTTTAAACAGCCATATCACTTCCTGTCTCAACCTCCATAGTTCAGGGGATTAAAGTTGTGAGCCATTATCACCTGACTCTGTTTTTCTTTAGACTGGATTAATCTCTTGTAGCCCAGGGTGGCCTTAAAATCACAGAGATCCATCTCCCTTTACCTCCCCAATTCTATGATTAAAATTGTGTGCCACTGCTGTCTGGCTTCTATGGCTAACTGTGGCTGGCTTTGATCTCTGATCTTCAGACAAGCTTTATTTTTTAGAGCATACACAAAATTAAACCACAATATTCTATTTGTGATTTCCTAATAGCTAGCCTGTGAAAACAATATTCCCAGGTTTTATTGGCTATAATCATCTGTATCCAGCAAATACTATTATTAAAATATAGATCTCTGCACAATATATGAAAACCAACATACCCCAAGTTGTAGTGTTTTAATTTGCTCACTATATACCTCACACTATTAAGAGTCTAAGAGACAGGTTAGAATCTTTGAGCATAAGTAAAGTCAGATTTCATCTATGTAGAGCTACCTAGTTTAGTTAACAAACTCTCCAAAAAGAGATTTGAAATTGAAGGGAAAGATGTGTGGATGAAAATAGATTTTATGTATATGTTAGAACTAAAAGGTCACAAATTCAAAGCTGGTCTTGAATGTATAGTGATTTCCAAGTAACTCTAGGCTACATGGAAAAGAAGGGGCAAAGAAAAAAATGGGGGGAGGGGTTAAAAAGAAATGAACAAGTCAAGGTAACTTAAAAATAAGGTCATAACATTAATGGTCCTATCTAGCCCTTATTATCTTTTTGATCACGTAATATTAAATTGTTAAAAAATAAAATATGAAGAGACTAAAGTCTGTCAGAACCCAAAGAATACTATTCAGAAGAAAATATCTCTAGGATTTAGTCTACAAATGTGCCTGACACAACTCATTATCGTCTATTTAAAATAAAATTACTAGCTTATTATGGAGCACTGACTTAATGTATTCTTGCTATGGAAGGGCATAGGGTTATTCTAAGGCCAGGATATTAATCACACTCAGGTATCTGACCAGAATGGAAAGGAAAATACATAGTAAGTTTATCCATAAAATAGAAGTACTGTACTCAGAACTTGTGTGTTGGGCTGAGGGCAGTTATGAGGGAACTAAGTGCATACATGAGCAGGTTGGTCACTGACTACACGATTACTACACAGCTGCCGTACAGCTATCAATCTTCTCCAGTGTTTGTTTCGAACCTTAGGACTTTCTCCTAGCTGATACAAAATAATTGCTTAGTCTAAAAATATGAGGCTGCAATAATAAGAAAATATATTTCATTGATAATAATCGGTTATATCCTAGTTTAACAGGGAACATTTTAGTATGACAAGATCAAATACAAGTAAAGATGTATAGATAAGAACCTCTATACATGCTATGAAAGAACAGACAGTTTCTAAATAATCTTTCATTATTCAAGGATTATAAAAATTTTACACTGAGGGCTATAAATTTAATTCCTAAGAATATCATCTGCACAAATTATTGTGTACAAATAAGAGCATTGACAATAGCTTTATTGAAATAGATATGTTATTGAGAAAATATTTAAGATGAATGCTATTTGAGTACACAGCATGTGACTGAGTAGGATGCAGACTAGATTTTAGCTTGTTCCTTAATTGACATAGTGAGTACATTCCAAATTAAATGGTTTGGGAGATGGCTCTGAAATTAAGGTCAGTTTGTGTGCATGAATGAGGACTAGAGATCGGATTCTACCATTCTTGTGAAAGCTGAGTAATTTCCCACACATATATGAAACCTCACCATAGAGAGAGGAACGCAGAAGGAGTCATGGGGCTGAACGGCTGAAAGGCTAGGTGAAAACTGTGAGTGCTGGTTTAGTCTAGAGAATGTCTCAAAGGAAGATGGTAGAGAGTGATAAAGGAGCACTAAAGACGTTCTTCTGACCTTTCCATGCACACAAAAGCATATGAACGGATCACACACAGGAGCATACACTACCAAAGCTTTACACACACACCTGATTGCAAAACTTCTATAAAAATATAAAACATGCGCATTTATGTTGCATGTACATATATTAAACACACATGAGAAAATATGGTTAAGATATTTCATGGGCCAGTGAGATGTCTGAGTCTGAAAGTAATCATGTTGCCAATCCTGAAGCCCCCGTTAGTAGAACTGACAGTTAAAGTTTTCCTGTGCCCTCCATGCATGCACTTTAGCATAAACATACATAAACATTAGCATGTACACATACACTTACATCCTCATACATAAAATACATGTTTTTTAACGCAAGTATTAAAGATGGAATGATATATGTAAAACAGAAGACAGAAGCTCATTTTAGGGAATTCTTATTTATTATAAAATTACAAATAGTGTTTTTGATAGTACTCCTTTAGGGAGCTGTTCTTTAATAGTTACAAATCATTTAATGAAACTTTTATATCACTATATGAGCAAGGGGATAGAGATTATGTGGAAAAGTCCCAGAGTGAGGGCTAGCTGTAGCTGTGGGGAATTCTCTGAATCAAGAACAGCCACTGGGGAACCATCAGGAAAAAGGAGCTAGGCCCTCCTCCAAGGGTAGGCAACTGTCTTTGGCATGGACAGTATGTGAAGCCTCGAGGGGTGGGATCAGACTGTGTTCCTGTGAGTGGGCTGGCACCTTAAGAGTCCATTCCCTGTGGAGGAACACCTAACCCAATCTTGATATTGGGATAAGGAAATCGGACTTGCCTGGATTGGATGTGCCACACTGAAGTGACCCACCTTGGGACTTCTTGGCCTGTTGAGGGGGGAGGGATGAGTGCATAGGGAGGGGAGCAGCTGAAGGCTGATTGGGAAGTGTTGGGAGGAAGGAAGGAAGGGGAGCAGGGGATACATGGATAAAAAGGTTTTTTTTAAATAATGAAATGAAGATAAAAATGAAATAAAATATTATCGTTAAAAAAAGAGAAGCCAATAAAAAATGTAACCTATTTACCAAGAGCCAAAAATTGATGGTAGAATAAGTCATCCCTGACTCTGTCCACCAGTAGTTTTCCAGATTAGCAGTAATTCATATTAGTAAACACTAAAAAGTGGAGAATTTAAAGCTATTTTTAAGTATGGCAAATATGTGTTTTTAAAGAAGAAAAGAAAGCAAAGCTTCCATAATTTCTTGTATCTCAAAAAAAAATTACTGTATCACATGTGAATTCGACACTTATTATCTTACATGATATTACATTCTAGCTCTAAGAAAAATAGTAATATTAATATCTTTCAGATATTAAATTAATTATACTCATAATTGAAAAACAATTTTTCTTAAGCGATCTCTAGGTCCATGATTAATATTTATAGGATATGAGAAGAAACAGACCATGGAAGTTTCTAGATTAAGATAAAAACTCCAATAAAAAGGGAAAAATAATGTGAACTTCATGCAAACTTTCAGTAGAAAGGAAATCAGAACGTATGCCTGAATTTGCTGTCAGAATCAACCTTTATATCAAAACGCCAGCAGCAATAGAATAAAATGAAAACCTTCAAGATGACCTTCAACAAAATGCTATTAAGCAAAACCATCACAACACAGCAAATTCCATACTCCAAATCAAAGTTAGTATATTCTTTGGAAACTATGTTAAAAATAAATATTAATTATTTTCATTTAGTACATGCACAGGAGACAAATCAAGCAATTATTATGATTATAAGAGTTAGAGCTGAGAAATCTGTAGACAAGTACACCAATAAAAGATACCAAAAAAATGCTAAAAATGTTCCTTTAATATAGCTCACAATAGCAATGGCCATGACTACTATTCAAAAATTTACTAATATACTTCTCAGCATATGAAATATACTAAGCATTAGGTAAAAATGTAAAAGGACTAAAAAATTTAATAAAAAGACATTTCATAAACTATAAATTTTTATATAAAATATAAAAACTATTCAGAAATTATTACAATGGATCAACAATTTTCACAACATATTGTCCCAATATATTGATATACAGTTTATTAAAAACTATTTCCTCATAAATGTTCTTTATTGGGTTAAGAAATCATGTGTTCATTTTTATGGCAATAACATCTACTGTTGCTAAACAGTTTTATTTAAAAGAATCTTTTTCAATTTTTATTACATGTGAAACATATATAAACTATGTTCAGAGTTTAAAAGAAACAATAGTTAAAATATGTCCAATTTTCATAAATGTATTTAAAGGCACTATAATCACATTTTAAATTCTTAAGAGTTTGCATGTGTGTATGTTGATACTCTTTTAAATACTTTTATTAGTTTCTTAAAAACTTTGCATAATGTGTTTTGACTACTCGTCTGTACCACAACTCTTCCCAGATTTACCTTTCTTTATGTACTTTTTTAAAGCCATTAAGTTGACTTTGTGCTGTTCAGTTTCTTGGATGTATGGTCATGCACTGGAAAGTGGTCATATTAGCATGGTCTGCATATTTGAAGAAAATGGGCAGCTATCAGTTCCCATTACTCCATGGATAAAGAGTAAGATTTTGTTCCCAACTCTTCATGCTGGGACTTGCTCTGTCTTCTGCTTACGATATCTTGTGAGTTTATACATGCACTGTTCTGTTGCCTCCCATTTTTTCATAGTCATCTGCCATCTCTGACTATTAGACTGTTCCAGTCTTTCTTCCACAACCTTGGGAAGAAAGGATGCTATACATATTTTCCATTAAGGACAGAGGATTTTTAGGTTTCTTGTTTACTGTCACCTGGCCAGTTGTGGTCTCTCTTTTGGTCACTATGTACTGCAAATGGAAGCTTTTCTGAAGACAACTGAGAGATGCATTAATATATTGATAACATAATGATAAGTCTTTAGGAGTCTGCTTAAGACTATTTCTATTTATCAGAATAATGGCATTAGTTTCTCCTACCTAGCCATAGGTTCTTGACTTCACAATGGTGGCAAGTGTGGGTTTCATCTTGCACAATGGAGACATAAATCCAATAAATAAAATGTTGGCTCCATGATATCTGTGCCACTGTTGTTCTAACGAGCATACCTTTCCAAGAGAGTCATTGATGTAACTCTCAGAATTTGCAGCTGGATAAGATTACTTTTAACTTCTTGCAGCATGCATACACACCACCTTCCAGCATTGGGAAAGGTCAGTGCTAACTTGATTTCTCCATGTTTTATTGCTCAAGTATCTTCAGAACCAAAGGTCATGTCTTTATTAATAAGGTCTTACTTTCAAGTCCTGGAGGGTAATCAAAAGAATAGTCAAAGTGTATATGCTTGGTGATCTATGGGACCTTACGGGAAGGGAAGCAACTCCAGAAGAAGTATCCCATTTTGGGGGACAAGAATTTTTATTTGTCAGTCTCTAAATAGAGCACTTCTGTCCTGTGGTAGAGTAACTAACTCTTTTTAAAGTGCAATTAATTTACAGTGTCAGTACAACGTTTCTTCTGTCCCTTTCCTCACCCCAAATCTTTCTATACAACCTTCCACAAACATCAAATAATATATACAGACTGAAACTATTGTATTTAAGAATCTCTATATCTGCAGGTATATATATATGTATGTATGTATATAATATATATGTTACTAGGAAATTTGTGATGATGTAAGAAAGATTATATTTTGATTGTAGCTAATTTTATCTACTCAGAAGAATAGTCTGAGTTCAGTTACAGCTACTATGTCTGTCATGTACATCTTCTTCAGGTCAGGTTTTGCACTATAATGTTTCCCAGAAAATTGAGTTTTTCAACAAACTTCCATTACATTTTGCATTTTAAGTGTAAGTATCTGTTTCTGTTTTAGAGTTTTGATATACAAGAATATGCAAGTAGAAGATTCAAACTCAATATATGATAAGCACATCATAATACCATCAAAATAGTTTACTGGTGATGATATAATTTACTGTAAAAATTAATGTGGTGATATGTTTTATATTTAATAAAATCAGCCTGAAATATCATAGAACAGAATTATCCACAGTCAAGCCATGAGGGTCAGAGAGTGGTAACTGACACCTTTAATCTGCCAGAGTGTGGTTAGAATTAAAGGTGTGACTAGGGTGGCTGTGTCCACCCAGATCCCTCTAATTTTTTTGATTTGTTTCTGACCACACCCTTAATCTGCTAAAGCACTGACTGTAACCGTGATTAAAGGCTAGACTATGGCAGCTGACTTCTACCAGTTGCCTCTATTTCTTTGTTTGTGATAACACCTTTAATTTGCCAACACGTAGCTAGGATTAAGGCTTGACTAGTTTGGCTGATTCCACCCAGCTCCTTGGTGTGTGAGAGCTTGCCTTCAAGTCAGATGGTCTGGATCTTGGGTCTATTCTGGTCAGAAACTTAATACTATAAATGGTGCCCAACATTGAGTACATACACCCACATAAAGCTGGAGAAAGCTTTAAAAAAGTATTCTAGAGCACAGAAATAAAGCCAAAAGCAGCCTCTGAGTTGTCTCTGAAATGGATCATGGTACAGAGACAGAATGCAATGTGGGTTTGAATTACAAATGGTGGGTTTGCTGCATGTAGCCTGAGCTGTAACAAGGTCAGTTCCTGAAATGTCAAAGGAGCCTCAATGCAAGCAACAAGCTGCATATGACAGATTTAAGATTATTGCTTTCAGACAAAGAAGAACAGAGTCAAAGATGGCTTCTTGTAGCAGCATTTTATTGGGTTAGTTCTAACCAGAACTAATGGAGGTAAGCAGTGGCACAGCTTTTATAAAGAGGGGGTTCCTGACTCAGCTTCAGTAGAAAAACAAAACAAAACAAAACATGTGGCTCTTTTAAGGGAACCTTCTGTCAAATACTTAAATAGAGTTTATGAGCAGTGAGTGGCAGTGCTCTACTTGGTGGCAATGTGGACAATAAAATTCCCCAGTGTGATAATTGAATAGTTATTAGTACCTCTGCTAAAAAGCTAAACTGTGTATGAAGCTAGACTAGGAGCTGGATAGAGTCAACCAGCCACTCTAGCCAAGCCTTTAATCCTGGTGATACGTTACCAGATTAAGGGTATGATCAGAAACAGAAAGAAATAAATGCAGCTAGGTAGAGTTAGCCACTCTAGGCAAGCCTTTAATCCTAGCCACACTTTGGCAGATTAAAGGTTGGTCAGAGACAAGAAATAATAGATAAGAGATATATGATAAAGACAGATTAAATAAAAAGCCTTTAAATGGTTTCCAGTGTATTTAAGAATATACATAGGCTTGAGAGAGAAAAGAAAAATAAAAAGGATTGAGAAAGTTCTGAAAAGAGAAATTGAGTAAAAAATAATAATAAGGCACATAAGGATGGAAATTTCATGGAAGGTATGGATATTGTATGTTATTGTTTTCTCTTTAACTACAAGGAAAGAAATAAGAGCCACTGAAAAACATTTGGTTATAAATGCTGCTGGATTAATCCAATTTATGTATTTTATAAATGAGTTGACTTTAAAATTGAAATTAAAAGATATGCTACTTTGAAAAAGAAGTTTTCTTTTTATTTCTATAGAAAATGAAAGACTATGGATTTATTCCTGGTTAAAAAACAATAAGGTTTTATCAAGAAAGGCCCTTTGAAAAGTCTCCAATAAAAAAAGATGGCTCAGATGATCCAGCATTTCAGAGCCTTTCTGTTGCAATTTTCTCTTAACTCTGCATTCAAAACAGCTTTGAAGAGCTTGGCTGAGATGACTGTTCTTTACATACTACTCTACTAGTAATTTCTCAATAATCTTAACTTTTTTCTTTGAGTCCCCGTAAGATTACTAGCATGCCCAATTAGCAGGAAGTAGCCTAGAGAATGATGCCCACATTCTCATAAAATGGATTAGGATGTTTGTCTCTGTTTGCACTGTTGGTTATAAGTTGTTATAGATAATGATAAAAAGAAACTGTACAAAGAAAATTAGATTTGGGGTTCATCTTTTAAAGGAAAAAATAGAAGAAATTCTGTGGGATTATGTTCTGATACACTGTAAATATTGTCCCTCCTGCTGGTTTAATAAAATGCTTATTGGCCTGAGGGCAGAGAGAAAAGGTGGTTGGGGCTACAAGACTAAGAAAACTCTGAGAAGAGGAAGAACAGAGCAAAGATGCCAGCAAATACAGGAGAAAACCAGAATGCTTCTCTGAGAAAAGGTACCTAGTCATGTGGCTAAACATGATTAAGAATAATGAGTTGAATTAAGCAATATGCCTGAGCCATAGACCCAGCAGCATATAACTAATATATGACTTTGTGTGTTTATTTGGGACCACACAGCTGAGGGCTGTTTGTTTGGGACAGCTAGTCCAGATCTCAGTGTTAGGCTGGGCCAGAAACTCCTTACTACAAATAACCCAGTTCATGATTACAGAGTGATACAATGTCTCCCTCCTTTAAATACTTAAAAACTACAAGAGGTGACAATAACTCCTATATCTCCAGGGAGCAAAATTCTATTACATATATCAGACATAGAAGGCATAAGAAAATTAACCAACACAGCAAGGATGGCCCATTTCAGTTGCCAGGATGCAATAGAAATGGAAGCAGACTGTAGTTTGGGAAGTACTTTGGCAATCCTAGGTAACTGGTAGGAAACAGATGATTGGATAGAGATTCCCACCATCCATAGTATGTCAGAATGACACAGAAATGATTGAAAATGTGAGTTCCATGCTTCTAGATGAAGTACAGATAGATACTAACAATCCTGTTCTGGGAAGTGGTAATACTACCAGTTTCGTTTTAAAGTTTTCATGTTTTCTCTGTATATTAGCCATTCTGTAATTACTTGTCTAGTAAGAACTAAAACATCACTCATGCAATTCCATATTTAAAAAAAATATCCTGTAAAAAGTTGTGTTGGAATTTTGATGGTGATTGTGCTGAATTTTAAGATTACTTTTGGTAAAACATGTTAATCTTACCATCCATGAACATGGGATATCCTTCCAACTTTCGATAATTCCTCCAATTTCTTTCTTCAAAGACTTAAAGTTCTTTTTATACAGTTCTTATCATTGCTTTGTTAGAGTAAATGCAAAATATTTTATATTGTTTGAGGCTATTGTGAACGTATGGTTTCCATGATTTCTTTCTCATCTCCTTTGTAATTTACATATAAGAGAGTTACTGATGTTTCAAAAGTTAATTTTGTAACCAGCTATTTCACTGAAGGTTCTTATCAGCTATAGGAGTTCCCTGGTTGAATTTTTGGGTTGATAATGTATACTATGACATCATTTGCAAATGATGGTAATTTAACTTCATCCTTATCGATGTTTATCCCCCAATGTGCATCCCCTTGATCTCATTTTCCTGTCTTATTCCTTTAATTATAACTTCAAGTACTATACTGAGTAGCTATATAGGGAGTGAAGAGTCTTGTCCAGTTTTTGGTTTTAGTAGAATTGCTCCAATTGATGTTGGCTGTCAGTTTTCTATATATTCATTTTATTATATTTATGTATTTTCTTTTTATCCTAAATGTCTCCAAACCTTTATAATGAAGAAGTATTAGACTTTGTCACGTTCTCTTTCAGAATCTAGTGAGATGATCATGTGGAATTTTTCTTCAGTTTGTTTATGTGGTATATTGCATTAACAGATTTTACTTTTTGGACAATCTTTATAATTCTATGTTGAAACCCACTTGGAAATGTTGAATGTTCTTTTGAATGTATTATAGAATTTGGTTTATGAATGTATCATTGAGTATTTTTCTGTTAATGTTGGTGAGGGAAAGTCATCTGTAATTCTCTTTGTTGAGTCTTCATATGGTTTACGTGTCAGGGCGTCTATGGCTGCATAAGAAAAATTTAGCAATGCTCCTTATGCTTCTATTTTATGAAATAATCTCAGGAGTATTGATATCTTTTCTTCAAAAGTATGGTAGAATTTTTCACTAAAGCTATCTGGCCCTAGGATTTTTGTGGGGGAAGGAGAAATTTTGATGACTGCTTCTATTTTCTTACTGGTAGTAGGTCTATTTAAATTGTTTATCTGTTCTTGTTTTAATTATTATATGTGGTATCTATCAAGACATTTGTGTATTTCTTTTAAATTTTACAATTTTGTGAAGGACTGTGCTTTTATTTATTAGATTTTTTTTTTTTGTTCCCATACCAACCACTGTTCCTCTTACTCCTCTGATGAAGAAATGCCTTTCTGTATGCTGTGAATCTCAATCTTTTAAAAAAAGAGCTGTTTTGGCCCATGACAGACACCATAGAAAAATAGGAGGAGAACTCAGAGCATAGATAGGAGAAGCAGGGTGGAGTCAGACAAACCGAGCTAGACCCCAAAGGAACAACATGTAATGAACACAGGTGAGCCACAGGCCACATGGCAGACAGATTAATAGAAATGGGTTGATTTAAGATGTAAGAGCTAGCTAGCAATGTGCCTGAGCCATAGGCAAAACAGCATGAAGTTAATATAAGTGTCTGAGTCATTTCTGGGGGCCTGAGCAGCAGTGGCTGACGGGCGGCTAAGGGGTCTGGCATGGCAGGGTCTGGACCTCTGACTGCCCGGGACCAAGAAACCACACTGCAACACTCCTCTTTTCCCAGCCAACCCTCAGCTTCCCCCATTTACTCTTCAAAGAGGGCAAGGACTCATAGGGGAGTCAATACACTCTAGCATATCAAGTTAAGGCAGGGCCAAGGCCCGTCCCCCAGAGTCAAGGCTGAGCAAGGTATCCATCCCTTGATAGGTGAATGTGTTTCAAAAATCTAGTTCATGCACTAGGGATAAATTCTAATTCCACTGCTAGAGTCACAAACTGCCCATGCCACACAGCTGTCATCCATTGAAGTACAAGTTTTTGTAATATGACCTCATGATTGTCTGTATTTCCTCATTGTCTGTGGTTATAGCATCATTTTCATTTATGATTTTAACTTGAAAATTCTCTCTTGAATATCTGTTTGATTTTTCTCTTTTGATTTATTCTTTCTATTATTCTTTTTATTTCTATTTTGCTGATTTCAGCCCTCAGTTTGATTATTTACTGCTGTATACTCTTTTTTGACTCTGTTTCTTATTTTTATTCTAGAGCTTTCTGCTGTACTTTTAATTTGTTAGTATGAAGTTTCTCTAAATTCTCTATAAAGTCACTCATAACTATGAAGTTCCCCCTGAATGCTGCTTTCGTTGTGTCTCATATGTTTTCGTATGTTGTATATTCATTTTCATTGAAGTTTAGAAAATCTTTAATTTTTTTCTTTACTTCTACACTCATTTACTGGTAATTTAAAAACAAAGTAATATACAAATGCAATAAAATCCCCATAAAAATTTTAACACAATTCTTTACAGACATTGAAAGAACACATTCAATTTTATATGGAAAAACAAAGCATCCAGGATAGCTAAAATAATCCTGTACAATAAAAGAACTGTCAAGGATACCACCACCCCTGATTTCCTGATTTCAAGCTCTACTACAGAGCTAAAATAATATAAACATCATGGTATTTGCTGAAACCCATACAGGTGAGTCATAAAACCAAAAGGAAAAAACAGATATAAATCTACAAACCTATGAATGCTTTATTTTTGACAAAAAGCCAAAATTACACAATGAAATAAAGGATCTTCAACAAATGTTAATGAGATACCTGGTTGTAGGCATGCAGGAGATCCATATCTATCACCCTGCACAAAACTCAAATCCAAATTTATCAAAGAACTCAACATAAATCCAATTGCATTGAATGTAATAGAAGAGAAAGTGGGAAACAGCCGTAAACACATTGGCTTAAGAGAAAACCTCCTTAATGGAAGGCCATTAGCACTGACACTGAGATCACCAATTAATAAATAGGACCTAATGAAATTAAAAAGCTTTTGTAAGGGGAAAGCAAAGGGACAAAACAGCAGGCTGCTGAATGGTGATCCAAAACACAAATGACGGTTTATGCTGGAGAAGTGGAGCAAGGAGAATACTTTTCCCTTGCTGGTGGGTGTTGAAGCAAACTTGTATGGCCACTTTGAAAATAAATGTGATGGTTTATCAGAAAAATTGACTCCTAAATACCCAGCAATCCACTCTTGGGCATATGCCGTAAAGGATGCTGCATCATACCGCAAGAACACTTGCCCAACTCTGCTCATAGCAGCTTTATTTATAGTAGTCAGAAGAAGGAAATAACTTAGATACCCCTCATTGAATAATGGATAAAGAGAATGTGGTATATTTTCACAGATTTCAGGTGTTAAAAACAATGATATCACGGCATTTGCTGGAAAATGATGGGAAGTGAAAAAAAAATATCCTGAGTAAGCTAACCCAGATTCAGAAGACAAATATGATGGGTACTCTCACATAAATTGAGAAAAGCTGTAAAGTTAAAGGTATCCATGCTATAATTCACAGACTCAGAGAGACTAGGTAACAAGAAAGGCCAGGAAAAGATTTTCCTAGGAAGAGAAATACAGAAACCTTCTGGCTTGCCTGGAGACAGGTGAGAGTAGGAGCATGAGGCATCAAGTTGGGGGTGAATGAAGGGAAGAATATTGAAGAGATGACTGGAAAAGGAAGCAAATTGGGATGAAAAATATATTTTGAAAGAAATCATCCAATGTCTTAATACAAATGTTCAGAAGTAAATTGCTTTCCCAAAATATGAAATTCTTCTTGAACTTATGCAAATATAATTTATTGAACAAAAGCAATGGAAACACAAAGAAGACACTGTGCATGCCTGAGCTTATGAACAGTCAGAAATTAAACAAAAGAAAGGAGCCGCCTCTGCAGTCATCAAAATGTATGCACTCTGTAGTCATCCCTCTGCAGTGTCTTCTTAACCCAGACTCTCTTTACGTTCAGTTAATTCTCACTTTTAACATTATTCCTTTTTGATCTTGGGGCCTTGATGACAGTTTTTCAGTGTTGTGGTTTCAGTTTGGACAGCTCCTCTAAGATTTGCTACACTACTCTAAACATTTGAATTTCCTCAAGTGAAAACAATTCTAAATTAATGATCCTTTCTTCTTTGAATTAAACATAACTTCAACTGATGGACCAAGGCTTACACAATACTATAAACCTCAGAAAGCGCAGTCATTCAACTCAAATCACTCAAAAAATTCACTTAAAATGAAACCAACTTGAATATTTCAATGAGAATCTATGCTTATTCAGCTAATATGAGTAAACTACATGAAGTGTTTTATTTCCAGGCTGCAGCTATTTGTCAGTGGGTAAATGTTCATGCTATGCATACTTCATAATCTGAATTCGATTCTGGACACCACATAGAAAAGCTAGATACAGAGGTGTGTGTCTATAATGCCATTATTTCTATATTGAGATGGGACCTAGATGCAAAGAATCATCTATCTAAACGCTCTTAGACAGCTTCCCCTGGAACACACGGGCCAATTGAAGCAAGAGAAACTCTTTCTTAGAATAAGATTGAAGAAAACTGATTCACTACCTCTAGATGCTCCCTCACACACCCAGGAAAACATGCAAAAACTCACACACAAAATCATCCATATGTGCACACATAAAAAGAGACACACTAAGAAAGAATTAAGATACCAATATCTTTTTATTTATTCATTTTTAAATTATTTGTTGGTGTACTTCTGCAGATGTCGGAGGATAGCTTGATGGAGTCAGTTCTCTGACAATATTTATTTCTAGGCCAAATTTAGGTTGTCAGGCTTGGTAGCAAGTGAATTGCTCACAGAGCCTTCTCTGTCTCCAAACCATTAAATCTCATGGGCATCATTTTGATATTTCTGATAGAAAATAAGTATCTGGAGAACTGGTATTTTCTAAAAACAACAACAAAGAAAATCAAAACAAAACAAAGAGTGGAAATAATTAATTTTTTTAACATTAGCTCTCTGGTAATATCCAAACTAAGCAAACAGACCCTTTATTTTTGAAGCAATGTTGAAATTGCATCTATACCACCACTTGTTTCTCTGGGTGAGAAGCAAAATTTTCTAGCTACAATATATGAAATTTTTACTTTCCTTATGCTCTTTTGTATATATGCTTCTCAGGATTTTATTCAATATTTTTTAGCTGAAATGCAAATCAAAATGAAATTATATGTGATATATAAACATAATCTTAAAAATAATTATATTTGTAAGGTATTAGTAAATTACCAATTCTTGATTTAATTTTTTTAATTATGCCAAGGATTTCTTAAAATATGATCAGCTTTCTCATGTCCACCGTAAGGCAAGACTCTCTTTAAAAATATATGACTTGAGCAAAATGAATAATCTAAGTTTGTTCAAAATTAGAGATTGTCTTTTCATTAAGGCCTGACAATGACAAAAGGATTCTTTTTCAGGAGTGGGGATGGGGAAAGAGGGAAGATATCAGAGTGACAGCTTCATACACATCATGATTAGTGAAGTCTCATTGATGGCATATAGCAAAATAGCAGTTAAAATTTTTATATTTTTATGTAAACGGTTAAAAAAAGTTGGTTTTATTTTAAACAAATACTTAAACATATGTATATTTAAGAAAAATATTACAGAATATTAAAGAATATTATTAGATGATAGTTATTCATGTTCAGCTCTTAAGCATTTTGATGCTTACTTTAAGATAAAAAAAATCTGACAAGTTGTAAGTGTAATGTAGAGTGTGTAGGTACTTCCATGGAGGGATACCAATTTCTCATTGAACAGCCTTCCTTTTTTCTGAAAGTTACTTCACTCCCATGTCTTAGCTCAGGTTTAGTCCCTGAAATAGGCTATTACTTTTTAACTTACCAGTGCTGGCTTTAAGACAGACAATAGCTACCTAATGTACTTATTAGTTTAACAAATTATCCACTGTCTCCAAACTGAAAATAATGACTGAAGACTAAAAATTTTATATTACATTTTTATAATTAATTATAATAATTCTTTCTTATTAAAGTGAATTGAACTCATCTTGGTGGAAGATGATTTCTCTTTGGTTGAAATCAACCTTTGAGGCATTCATTTTATTTTTCTTATTTCAGTGGTATAAACTTAAATTAACCCAAAAGACAAAATTCTGAATAGTGACAAATACCTTTGCATTGTTATTTGGGTCATCCATTTTAAAACACAAAAGCATAAAAATTCTGTATGAAATAGAAACAAAGAGAACAAACACTACAAAGAATCAATGAATCAAAGAGCTGGTTCTTTGAGAAAGTTAACAAGATAGATAAACCCTTAGCCAAACTAACTAAGAAGCAGAGGGAGAGTATCCAAATTAACAGAATCAAAAATGGAAAGGGGAACATAACAACAGACATCAAGAAAATCCAGAGAATCATTAGTCTATACTTTGAAAAATCTATATTACATTAAGATAGAAAATCTAAAAGAAATGGAAATCTTTCTGGATAGGTACCACCTACCAAAATTAAATCAAGATCAGATCAAAGACCTAAATAGACCTATAAGCCCAAAGGAAATTGAAGCTGTAATTAAAAGTCTCCCAAGTAAAAAAAGCCCAAGACCAGACAGATTCAGTGCAGAATTTTACCAGCCATTCAAAGATAACTAACACCGATACTCTTTAAATTGTTCCATAAAGTAGAAACTGAAGGAATATTGCTGAACTTTTTTTTATGAGACCACAATCACCCTGATTCCTAAGCCATTCTAAGATGCAACAAAGAAAGAATTATAAACCAATCTCCCTTATGAGCACTGATGCAACAATACTCAATAAAATTATGGCAAACTAAATCCAATAACATATCAAAAAAATTATCCACCAAGATCAAGTTGGCTTCATCTCAGAGATGCAGGGATGGTTGAAAATATGAAAAACTGTGAATGTCATCCATCATACAAACAGACAGAAGAAAAAAAAACCCACATGTTCTTCTCATTAGATGCTAAAAAATCTTTTGACAAAATCCAACACTCCTTCATGAAACAAGTCCTGGAGAGATCAGGAATACAGGAAAAATACCCAAATATAATACAGGCTATATACAGCAAGATGACAACCAACATCAAGCTAAATGTTAAATACTCAAAACAGTCCCAGTATAATCAGGAACAAGATAATGTTGTCCTCTTCCTTCCTATCTATTCAGTATAGTTCTCAAAGTTTTAGCAAAAGCAATAAGAGAACAAAAGGAGATTTAGGCGATACAAACTGGAAATGAAGAATTCAAACTATCTATGTTTATAGATGATATGATCATATACTTAAGTGAGTACCCAAAATTCTACCAGGGAACTCCTACAGCTGATAAATACCTTCAGCAATGTAGCAGGGTACAAATTTAATTAAAAAAAAATCAATTGTCCCACTATACTCTAAGGATAAAAGGGCTGAAAAAGAAATAAGGGAAACATCATCCTTTATAATAGCTACAAATGGCATTAAATATTTTGCTGTAACTTTAACCAAAGAAGTAGCAGACCTGTTTGACAAAAACCTTTAAGTCACTTAAGTAAAAATTGAAAAGGATATCAGAAAATGGAAAGATATCTCATGCTCCTGGACAGATAGAATCAACATAGTAAAAATTTTACAAAAAGAAATCTACAGATTCAATGCAATTCCCATTAAAATCCCAACACAATTTTTTACAGACCTTGAAAGAACAATAATCCACTTCATATGAAATAATAAGAAACTTGGAATTTTCAAAACAATCATGCTCAATAAAAGATGATTCAGGAAGAATCACCATCTCTGACTTCAAACTATACTATATAGCTACAGTAATAAAAACAGCCTGGTACTGTCATAAAAATAGACTTGTGGATCAATGGAATTGAATCAAAGACCCTGACATTAACACACACACCTATGAACACCTGATTTTTGACAAAGAGGCCAATAATATTCAATGGGAAAAAAGATAGTATCTACAATAAATGTTTTTGGCATAACTGGATGGTAGTATGTAGAAGAATGCAAATAGATCCAAACCTATACAAAACTCAAATCAAAGTGGATCAAAGACTTCAACATAAACCCAGCTACACTGAACTTGATAGGAAAGAGAGTAGGAATTGCCCTCCAATGCATTGGCACAGGTGACCACTTTCTAAATATAATACCAGTAGCACAGACACTAAGAACAACAATCAATAAGAAACTAAGAAGCTTCTGTGAGGCAAAGGACACAGTCAATAAGACAAAACAACAGCCTACAGAATGGGAATGATCTTTACCAACCCTATATCTGACAGAGGACTGATCTAGAAAATACATAAAGAACTTAATAAACTGTAGTCCAAAAATCTAAATAACCCAATTAAAATGTGGGGTTCATAGCTACAAAGGGAATTCTTAATAGAAGAATTACAAATGGCTCAAAGGCCCTTAAAGTGCAGAGATCCATGGCTGAGCACTGGGCAGAGCTCCTGGTTCAGCTGAAAGCATGGGACAGATGTCTGTATAAACAAGGAGATAGGAATTATGAGGAAAATTCCCATAGTGATGGCTAGCTAGAGCTCTGGGAAGCTCATTAAATCAAGAATAGTCACTGGAGATCCATCGGGAAAAGAATCTAGGCCCTCCAAGTGTAGGCAATTTTCGATTTGCATAAACAGTATGTGGAGCCTCAAGGGGTGGGATCAGATTGTGATCCTGTGCATGGATTGGCACCTTGGAGCCCATTCCCTGCAGAGGGACATTTAACCCACTCTTGACTTTAGGATGAGTAAATTGGACTTGCCTGGAGTGGATGTGCTAAGCTGAGCTGACCCACCTTGGGTCTTCTTACCCTTTGGGGAGAGGTGATGTGTTGATGGGAAGGGACCAGGCTGAAGGCTGACTGGAAGGGATTGAGAGAATGGAAGCAGGGGGGGGGGAGAGCATGGGAATACATATATTAAAATGACATTTTTAAAATAAAAATAATAAAATGAAAATATTCAAACTTTCTGCAATGAAATATATATATATATTTATATGAAATCTGTATATATATATGAAATATATGTATGTATGTATGTATGCATATATATGAAATATATATATGAAATATATATATATATATATATATGAAATCTATGAGACTCTTCTAAATGGGTAGAAAGTGCTAATAGTTTGCCATCTAGACTAATCCAGCATGCACTGTCTCTAAAAGTAGAATAAGTTGTCTAAGGTCATAGAATATCACAGAATACTTGACCCCAACTCTCAACTTTGTGCCACACAACATTGCCATCTTACCTCTTGTCTCACACCTACATTTTATAGTTCATAAATTAGAGTTTAAGAAGAAATTGGGACACAGAAATTCAAATAACAAAATGGAAAACCAGTTGTGACAGTGTGTGCCTGTAGTAGGGAGGTCAGCACCTCCCTGACCTAAGTTCATGGCCAGGGTAGGTTTGAGGATCACTTATGACTTTCGAAGCTGTAGCTTTAAGGCTTGGTAAAGAACAGCTTAAACTTTAGGTCTCTGAGCACAGCACTCTCTCTGCTTCTCTTCACTGTCTGGAAAGAAGATCTATTTTTTCCAATCAAGTGGATTATTTCAACATCTTTTGTATTTTATGTAATAAGTTGTATTGAACAAATATAGGTAGATTATTATATCTATCTATAACAATTATTAGCCAAAAAATTCTGTATGAACTAAGCAAAGTACCACAGATTGCTGTAAAATGTCCTTTTAGATATTTTAGTACTCCTTACAGATTAGAGTCTGAATAACAGATGCTGATGTGGAGTCCAGATCAAATAAAGATAAGTGGTAAATAATCAAGGAATATGTTTGGGATTAACGTGGCAGTGGGACAAAAGATAATAGAAGCATGAAAACAGAGATATCAATGGCTGATACTCATTCAGCTCCACCCACTATACTGTATAAATTACAAATGGTAGTATTTTTAGTCTATGCAATGTCAGAACTGCCTTAAGGTGGGCAAAAATGGCATAACTCTTTCAGCATCACCATATTCAGATTAGGCTGTCAGTAGTACTTATCCATTAAGCATTAACATTGGCCAAGGGAATTTGGAAGTTTTCTGGAAGATAAACAGAAGAAAAATACTCCCATGTTTCTACAATAGCCCTGGACATTATTTTAATTTTTACTAATTCATTCAACATTGATACAGTCATTATATTAAATATATAATTAATGAAGTCTAACATGTGCATTAAAAATTAGACTCAGTTGAATTCTATTAATATATTATTATTATTATTATTATTATTATTATTATTATTATTATTATTGGCTTTCTAGAACTCTGGACAACTAAAGTCTCATAGTATGTCATCTGCAGCATGTTGATTACATCTATCCTTCAGCATTACAATGAAAATGCATTAAAATGATTAAAATGATAAAATATAAAATGTGTTTATAAGGTACCTTTAACAGGTAATGGTACAAAAGAAGTTATTTTTTTTCTTGGATATTACTTTGACTGCCTTAGAAAAGTAGAGTCTGATATAAAATGATAAAAACTCGATCACATTAGCTATATATTTACTAGCTTTGTGTTATTTGAATGTCCTTTTCATTTTCTATTTATTCTTCTTACCACTATCCAAGGCCTTCCAGGAAAGCTCTAGAGTTCTACATTTACAGATATTTCAGTCAGATTGGTTTGTGGTCTCATTTGTGAGTTGATCAGCATGAATACTTCCATGTTGAATTTGCTTTAATGACTAATAAGTGGAAATAATTTTGTTCACCTACATTCATGACAAATTCAACACAAAAATATTTTAATATGTCAAATTTTATATGTGAATGAATAATTTCAATAGAGTATTTATTAACACACTGTTATTTTCAAAATCCTAAAATGTATATGTGATTGTGGTTCTAATGCTGGCTCATCGCCACTGTGTCAAGTGGCATAATTTGTCAGGTAATGTTTCTGTGGCTTTTTGCTTCTGCATCTGGATTCTGGTTTGGGAATAAATTTTTACTGTTATTGACTTACAGCACAAACATTACAAGAAAAGGTTTTAAAATTGTTCATACTGTTTATACTATGTGGTCATGCCCCTTTTCTTGTTTAGAGTAGGGTAAGAGGATGTCAGTATATATCAGCTGACTATTAGCTGTCTCAAGATGTGTGAGTGAACTGAGCTAACCAGTTACTGATTAAAGGGATCCCAGTCTATAGATGTTCATAGTGTGTGAAAGAAATGGTGGCTTTATGATACTGAATTTTTGGCATCAGATGTTCCAAAATTGGTTATTATTCGAAAGAAATCTCATTTACTTTTTAGATATGCCATCCATTCACTAAATTTTGTTTAGCATTTGATAGGCATTAGAGGAATATCATTAAACAAATATGTGAATGTAAAGAGTAAAAAATAATTGTTTAACTGAGGAGTGGAAATGTGATAATGTTAGGACAGTAAAAGCCAGACTAGGTATAGGATGAAATTTATGCAACTAGTTTAAAAAAATACATAGCAAATAAAATATAACATTAAAGTTCCATATTCAGCAAACAATAGCATTCTGGAGTCTCCATTAGTCATTTCTGCCTGTTAATTTTGTGACAATATTTCAAAAAATTTTATTGTCTTTATGTTTCATACTCTTAATTTCATAAATATAAAGTATTTCTAAATATCACTTGCACTATTCAATGATTTTACATAAAGATTTCTTCTAAAAGTGAAATAGAAAAATAAACCTCACAATCTAGGAGAATTAGTACTCTCATTAAAAATAATGATCATGAAAGAAAAATTGCTCATGAAAATATATCGTTGAAATATTTGGAAAAAGAAATTTAACCTCAATTTTTCATAATTGTTATTTGTTCTTGAGTGTGTGAATTAGGTAGTTTGTACAATCCTGAAGGAGAACTGTCAGAGCCTTCACTTGGGACTTATACTGGTATGTTCCATGCAAACTAACAAGATGACTGTGGTGGCTGGTTGTGTGGTTAAATCTGGAAGTAACAAGATGCTTAGAACTTAAATAGAAAGTATTCTGTTTTTTATCCAAGATGAAATGGTATTAAGTAGTCATTTTATTGTGAAGGCCTCAGATAAAATGAAATAGCCAACCTAAATTCTTACCCAAACTTTGTACCTCTTAGGGCACTTGAAAATAGTTTGAATGACAATTCTGAGGCCTTGAACTTCACTTACCATTTTAAACTTTTACTATCAATTATATTTTTAGACACTATACACTACAAAAAAATAAACTATGACAAAGTTGAAACTGTAAATACAATTAGCTTTATAACTTCTTTAATGCCTCTGTGTCTTTATGCCTGCCTCCATCCTTCAATAACACCAAATACTACCAATTTTTGTCTCTTCTATCTCTATACCCATAAGACATTTGTTTGCATGTGTACAGTGTAGGCTAGGATCTGCATATGCAAGATGATCAAGGTTTTTTCTTCTGTGTTTCTGTTACCTTTGTGTCATATACGTTTTAAATCCATCCATCTTACGTTTAAACTAAACAAAGTAAAAAAAAAAAATAACTAGGAAAACAAAAGAAGCTATCAAGAAGTCAAGAATTTGAGGGTACACAAATAAGATCTCCTAGACCTTTGTAGTCGCAAACAGGTCACCTGCCTGCGCACCCACAACTGTCTTTAAAGTATGAAAGTCATAACTCAAAATACTGTTGTTTGCTAGAAGAATCAAAGATAAGAGTCTAAGGGAATGAAAAATTATAATGACAGCTGTAAATCAAAGAAGAAAAATATGGGCATACATTCACTATAAAAGGGAGTCTTGAAAAATTTAAATATTTTTTCTTGAGTCAGCCCGACACAATGGCTCCATCCAATATGGTCATGATTTTCAATGAAGTTCACATATCAGGAGCTGAAGACATACCCCAGAGGAAACTTTTAAGTTGTTCTCTGTTTCTCTATACACTTGCAAACCCTAAAGCATGTTAATGGATTTTCTGCCATTCTTCAGGAAATTATCAGAGTCTTCAGTGGGAATCAGGACAATATATACTTGAAGGGTTTAACAAATCTCTTAAGACCAAGGACAAAATTGATAGTAATTTATGAAAATCTGGCCAATATTTTGTGATTTCTGTTCCATGCATTACGCTTTTGGAGATCAGATATTTCAGAGGGAACTTTTTAGTACTGAATTAAAAGCTGTGCTATTTAAAAATAATAGTTCTTATAATACAGTAGACTATGAAGTAGATAGTATGTTTTAATATATACAAAATTACTTATAAAACATTATAATTGAATAAGTCAAATATTGTATTAATTTTTGCTCTCCATATTCCCCCATTTCTTCTTCAAGCTTGCGTCACTATATACTGTAGCACTTACTTGCCTCTTTCTTGAAATATAACACCTTTATTATGCCTTTTTTCTCATTTATATAATTACTTTCAGTTTGAAAATGACAACAAGGCATAGATATTAGTTCTACTCACTGTTATATATTAATACTGTGAAGCAAGTATAGCATACAGTAGTAGTAAATGATATTTGTAGAATTGAATCATGAATAAGGAATATGCTGTACACTTTAGAGCAATGTTCATTAATTTTTAATCCTGTATAAAATTATTTTATGGGTTGGATATAAAATTTTTCCATAAAGATTAACAGATTGGAGCTTTTGGTCTCTAGCATTGTTTTGGGAAATTTCTTTTTGACCTCTAGCATTGTTTTGGGAAATTTCTAGAAACTTTGGACAAAGTAGGTCCTGGGATATGTATTCTTTAAATATGATATTTAGTCCCCAGTCCCTTTATTTGCACTCTTTGCTTTTTTTCCTATGAGGTAAACATTCATTGCCATATATCAGCACAACCATGATATTTTTTCTTTCTTCAAATTGTTAAGGCCAAGTATTTGGGCAAACATATGTGGAAGATCATTCAAAGAACAGAAAAAAAATCCCTGATTACTGCCATTACTAAGGAAAAGTATATCCTCACAATATGTTCATGTTGGTTTTACTTCTATGTGCTTAAAAGGAGAGGATAGGACTGGGGAGAGCTCAGGGATTCATTATCTTCCTTCCATTTGCTGAATGCACAAAAAATGACAGCCTATACCAAGAACTGTGAGGAATAAATTTCTATTATTTATAAATCATTCAGTATAGGGTATTTTGTTATAGCAACTTATACTAAAGAAGCCATGGTGATGGCTATCTTTATCTATCTGATAATCAAGTCTTTATAGGTTCTGTAATTATTTGGCCAAAAGCCAAATCTGAACATACTACCCCCCCCTTTTTTTTTTTTAAAAAAAAAGCATATACCTTAGTTTTTTAATGATTTTTACCCTCCAGCATTCTTGTATTTATTTTTTGTATATTTTTGTTATCTGGTCTTCCATCACTTGGTCTTAATTATGTTGAGCCACTAAGAGTAGAGCCTGAGATATATCAAATATACACTTTTCACAGGAGAAAATGTAACAAAGATAGTGTACCAACAAAACAATGGCAAAGGCAAATACAAAATTCTAATATGTCAAAGCCCTCCGAATTGTACTCTGCCATTTTGGCAACTGGACAATAACTTCAATGTTATTCTTTTTAGATTAAAGCCACCAGGACACTCTAACTTAATTGTATCCAAGCCTGCAGGAACTTAGCTTAAATATATGGTTTGTTGCAAGTCATCAATCACCTTTATTTCCCATTTTAATGAGTCTAGTGTTGTACACTGAGGGGACAACTAATACTAACCTTGGATAAAAGCATGCTTGCAAAGTCAGGCTTCAATGTCAGCAGAGGGACAATAAGCCAGGATGAGAATATTCAAATTGTATGGTACCTTGTTATTTTATTCAAGGTCAATTTATTTGTTCCAAGATCATAAATGAAATCTATAGTTAGAGTTATGCAGACTTTTTTCATGTACAAATTTACTGGATATGCAATACCTTTTAGATAATTTTACTGTGGGTATAGGATACAGGGATAGGATTCACAAAGTACTTAATTTGGATGCAGGAGTAAGATGGATAAGATAGAAGAACGGGATAAAAGAGTAAAATACAGAGGTTGGATGTAAAACTAGAATACTTGAGTCATGTGTCAGTGCAAGAAGATACATCAATATGAGGAGCAAGGATAAGGAAGAGGATGTAAATGTAGGATGCAGGAGCAGAAAGCAAGTTTAAGATGAAAGTGCGGAATGCAGGAATAGGGTGTTGTGTCCGAATGAAGAAGGAGCAATTCAGAGCCAGGATCAAGATAGTAGGAGTAGGATGTGGGACCAAGATATAAGAGAATAGTGAAGAACGATGCAGAAGTTGCAGTTAATCATCTCACTAGCGAGGAAAGCCTGAAAAACAAGATGCAATTGAATGTTAGAAATCACAAGAAGAGAGAAACACTTGAAGTAAATATCACAGGACTCTGTCTAGAAACGCTTTGATCCTCAGTTTAGTGTTCTAAGCCTGCTGTTGGAGTTGTTTAAGCTCGTAATTACTCTTTGACCCTTTAAGCTGAAGGAAGGTTATAAAGCAACTACCCAGATTCAAACTGTCTAGTTGCTTGTAATCTTCCTTTTTTGTACTGCTGTGCCTTGCTCAAATTTTTGAGGTGCCTTCAGATACAGCCAATAATCCCACTGAAAATTACCCTACAGCTTTCTACTACCAGCCAGCAAAACAACAGCATTTAACAGCCTTCCTTACAATTCAAAATCCACCTGAGCTTTTTATCTTTCTGTTCCATCTCATCTTTCATCCCTCCAATTCAATTTATTTTTAATTCTCTGACTAAGTATTTCTAATGAAACACAACTCATTTACTTCACTTCACTATTAACCCTTGATACCAACAGCTTGAAGAATCTTCTCCTTGGGACAGTTTGACAATGGCCCTTAAGATGTTTACCAATCCTAGCTTATGCTATTTTTATTTAAACGCTGTCTAGATTAATTTATGAATATTTTAAATAAAGCAATACAGAAATAAATTTAACCCAGTGGCCATAGCATATCATTCCTAATATGTACTCTATAAACATTTGACTGACTGGTGAAGTATTTATCAAGAGTTGTCCAAAGGATATGAATTAACTAATGTAATATGTTTATCTTTACATAAAGAAAACCTGTAAAAGAGTACTGCATGTTTAATGGAGATTTACAAAATTTGTTTTACTACAGAACTGGGGAAAACATCAACTTTCAAATAAGACAGAAGTGCTGATTATGCTTCTGAACATTGTAAATATTTGTCATTCCTATTGGTTTAATAAAATGTTGACTGGTCAGAAAGCCAACAGAAAATATGGGTACAGCTACCAGACTAACAAAACTCTGGGAAGAGAAAGAGGAGAGAGAGAGAGGCCAGTAGATGTAGAGGGAAGAAGATGAGAATGCTGCTCTGAGAAATGATACAAAGCTGTGTGGCTAAACAAGAAAAGAATTATGTTAGTTTAAGAGTAAGAATTAGCAAGTAATTGTCCTGAGACATAAGCCAAACAGTTTGTTATTAATATAAGCCTCTTTATATTTATTTGGGACTGAATAGCTTCTGGACCATCTGGGTGAGACACTAAAACTTCATACTACAAATGCTGTCAGAATATAGGGCATGTACACTTACATAAAACATAAGAAAATTTAAAAATAATTTTAGATAACAGAAACAGAGCCCAAAACAACTTCCTAGTTGTGTCTATCAAGTGGGCTGTGGTACAGAGTGTTGTGAGTACTTGAGCCACAAAATGTTGAACTTGAGGTGTCCAGCCTAAGCTGCAACATGGCTGGTTCCCAAAGTATCATGGGAATCTTGATATAAGCACAAGCTGTATACGTTCAACTAAAAGTTTCTGTTCAACGAGACAAAAAGGAAGCAGAGTCAAGCATAGCTTGTTGGTAGCAGCATTTTTTCAAGTGGACTCTGCTTGCTGGTGGAGAGAAGACATGCAAGCAGATGCAGAGGAAAGTAGACAAAAATGTAAAGGTACCAAGACGAGAATCATAGGTTAGTTTATAGGTAAGAGTTATTAAGTAATATGCCTGAGTCATAGGTCAAACAGCTTATAATTAATATAAGCCTTTGTGTGATTATTTTGGAGAAAGCAGCTGTGGGCAGTTCTGGACTTCAGAGCTACGTTAGATCAGAAACTTTTTTATTGCACAGAAGTGCATATGCAAAGGTGCTTTCAGTTCTTGGAGTGGAAGAGGTATCTAAAGAGTATTGTAAAATTGAATTGTAAAATAATGAAAATAAAAAATTAGATAAATTAAATTTTAATTTCATAAAACAAACATCAGATGTAGACATTTCCCATTTATGACAACTTTGATAATGTGAATGCAGATATTAAAAGTCTGTTTGCTAATTCTAAAGTCTAATTGTTAATTAAGACAAATATGATCCATAAGAATCTGAGAGGTACAGTGTCCCTTTAAAGTGAATTTGATTATATAGCTCTGATACATTATTTTGAAGTTCTAATTTAATTTTTATTTTATAATAAGAAAATGTGATTTTTCTAATTTCTAAAGATTTTATTGAGAACTTTAAGATAACACTCAAGTAAGTTCAGAAGTGCCTAACTACATAAATGGTCAATCATTGTATTATATTATATATACTGGAAAAAACAAGAATGTCCTCACATTTTTTATTTTACATACGTGGAGGCTCAGGGAAATTTAATTCAATGGATATGAGAATCTATCTGTACTCAGATGAGAAGGACATAATTAAAACATTTTGTCACAAGGAAGTATATGGACTTTGTAAAAAGATAAAAGAACTCAAATTTTAGAGATAGATTTACTAAAAAATATTTATACTCCACTTTTGGCCTCTAAGTAAAATTAGATGTCACTTGGAAAAAGAATGTTTACTCAATCGGAAAGAAATTAGCAAAGTTTGTTGAGGTAAGTTAAAGGCACAGAGCTGGAGCCTGTGTTGTGCACATGTCTTGGCATCCATGTGTTCGTGTTAGCATGACTGACAGTCGTTAAGATTTCTTTTCAAATGATGGTGTCCTAGTGGATATTGAATGCAAGTTGGTCAAGTTGTTTCTCATTTGCTATAAATAACTAAACACTGGACAACTGAGATTATTTGTTCATAGGAGACTCAGTGTAATTCTATTGTTTTGGTACTTTGCAATGAAAGATGCATACATCAGAGGAAGTAGACATTTGACTTGGAAATTTGTCAAAAACTTTTATTTACAAAGATTTGTGAAAACATATATTTCAACATGTATGAAAACATACACTTTATTGACAAGATTTTGACAATCACAGACAGACTAACATACATTTTCTACTGTGTTTTCAATATTGTTAAATTTCTGAATTCTGTATATCGAAAGATCATGTGAATAAGTCAGTTTATTAAGGACCTGATATACCAGAAAACTGCTTTTTGTTTGTATAAGACGATGTGTTTTCTTTTCCCCCATTTTCTCTCATCTGCTTGTATGTACAATAAAGAATAACGAGTTTCTCCTGGTGTCTATTTATTTTTATCCAGTCTTCAACATGAAGAGTCTTTTCTATGTTATTTCTTTGTTCCTACTTGCTGAAAAGTGACCAGGGGAAGCTGCCTAGGCCTACAGCAAAGTTTTCAGTCATGTCTATATTATTTCTTCCTTTTCCCTCACTGAGGAGACAAATATCAATTCTCCTACAGAACTACAATATCATGGTGAATACACATGAGAGAGTCCTGATACATAATCCCATTCTGTGTTCATAACACTGGCTCCAAATGGGATTAGAAATTAAATTTCTTATCTTTTTGATATACTTATTTCAATCACCCATACATTTAATTGCCCAAAGTCACAGTAATTTATTATTTCCACAAGCCACTTTTTTTCTCCTGAGAATGTATCAGATTCTTTGGGATTCAATTATCCCAGAGAAGATATTTGTATTTCCACATACCAAGTCAGAGAGTCCACTTGGAATGTATGCTGGGCCCTCTTGTTTTATTTTACATATCAAGTCACAAGTGTGAATCATTTGCAGCAAAAAAATTCACTCTGTCTCATTCATAAAACATTTCTGCAAATTCTGGCTAGTAATTTAGTTTATAAATTGTATTTATGTAACAAATAAGTATAAATATATATTTTTTATATTTTAATAAATCAAAACCAAACTAGAAACAACTTCTTTAGTACTTTCAGAAAAATTATTACATAAATGAACTATGTGCATCATACAGAATTTCCATATAGTTATTTACAGTTAACCAGATATTACTTTCTGGACCAATATCTGATATTTTACATTTGCACATATTTAGAGAGGCATAAACAAAATGGGATATCACACAGTGCCCCTTAAGCATTACCTAGAAAAACATGGAGAGTGGCAGACAAGTAGATGATGTAAAGAGATGTTTAAACTTACAGACTCTTAAAACAAATTATAAAATATTTTTATGTGTGCTTCCATTAGGTAAAAAGAGAATTATAGAGCCTTATAAGAAGTATTTTCAAAGCAAGCTGGGAATAAACTGGAGTCCCTTGATGATCAGAATTACTGGTAGGCTCAAAATAAAAGGGATACTTGAACATCATCAAACCATTTAATCTATCAATTTATAGGACATGTAGAAAATGGAGAAGTAAGAAGTGCATGGAATCAATGAGTAACTAGGTCAACTCCATGAGAAACCAGTCAACTTCACAACACATATATCTAACAGGAGAAATGACCAGTTATGTAAAAAAATAATGAAATAAATAGAAAAACAGAACGGACTACAAAGAATTCTGAGAGACAGGATCAATTTCTGTCCATTATGTTTAGAATCTTACCAGAACAATAGACTGCAACTACATATGTTGTGAAAACAATTTTTATTTTAAAAATCTTTGGCAGTGATGGGGGACACTACAAGACTGAAAGAAAATAAATAGATCTGATTTAATGAAAAATTATTTATTTTATTATATATGCATATAATTATATATACATAAATATACAATTTTTTAAAGACAGGATCCCACTATGGATCTCTGACTGTCCGGGAACTCACTATATGGATCAGAGTGGCTTTGCCTCCATAGTGCTGTAATTAAAGGCATGCACCGCCTTGTCTGGTTAATGCTGAACATTTTATGTGACCTGATTAAAAGGGAAGAAAAGCTACAGCAGCTGTATGTGTACTCTTCAGACTTCTGAGAAAATTTGCGAATAGGCATTGCTCTTGTTAATTTTCTCAGGACTGATCCTGATAGGATTTGAGTTTATTTCCTATCAGGATCCATAATACTTGCTATTTACTTAGAATATGTATTACACAATTCAATACATCTAGAAGGATAATTTTAACCATAGATCCTATACTAGAAGATATTAAGAAATTATTGTCCATTTAGTTAGATATAACAGTCATTTATGTAACCAGAAGCCCAGTTCTAACTTTATCAAAATCTTAGAAAAATCTAATCATATACAATCATATACTTCTCATGATTTGACTTAATAATACTTAGGTGTTTGTATATAGCACAGAAGAAACATTATTGTCAAATTATTCATTATAATGAATTCTTTCTCAAATGTAATTAAGGCTCATTTTTTAATACTACCAATAAGTTGCATCATATTTTTACTGGAAGAATGCATTGACAATCTTTTTGATTTTTGATGCATTGATGCAAAATAATTTCAATTTGTATTTCAAGTATTTTTTTCTGTTAAATATCTTATTGTATGCTTTGAAGCTCTGTAGTTACTCTTAAGATACATTTCTAGCAGGGTGATTCTTTTACTTTAGAGATGATCTGAAACACAGTCTTAATTAGCTAAGACTAATTCATTAATAAGTTAACAAAATCCAGAGTCAGATATTGAGGTGAGGGCTGAAAGATCAGAAAATTAGAGCATCCACTTAGAGACATCTACCCATAGGAGTCCTCAGGCTAAATGGGGTTCTAGTCTTGGCTCCACCAACCTTATATTTCTGTATATACCTCCTCAGTGCTAGGAGCAAAAGTGTAAGCAATCATCACCAGGCTCTGTTTTTCTTTTAGAACTGGTTAAGTCTTAAGTAACTCATAGATTAAATGTGTGAGCCACCACTGCCCACTCTCTGATCTCCAGGCAAGCTTTATTTGTCATAACACAAACAAAATACCATACAACAATAATTATTTGGTACATGAAGAAAAATAATAATTACTGACTGCATATCTGTTTTAACTTTTTTTCCCATTCAGAAACACATTAGTCAGACCTTCATTTCTTGGCCTTGACATTTGGAGGTATTGTTTATCTCACTTTCAGTTCTCAGATGATCTTTCAAATGATGTTTCTGATAACTCTTACATGTAAATGTCAAATTTGTTGCTAATTTATTCTAGAGATAATATAAACAGTGAATAAAACTGAGCATTGTTTTCCAAATGATTAATTTATTATACAAACACATTTATTCAAAATTTTCTTCTTCCATTAATTTTAAATTCTGTCTATACGGCAAGTGCTGAATTAGTGTCTGGACTTAACTATTCTCACCCATCACCCACAGCCATCTAATATAATAATTTATCAGCAAGATATTATTTTAATATAAAACTCTATGATAATATTAATATGTAGATATCCACCTAAAAATTAGTTTAGTGTTTCAAGTTTCTTGAAAGTATTTTACTAAAACTTTTGCAATCAATTAATCCAATTTCAAGAAACAAATATTGATAATATTTGCTTCAACTTATGTTAAATTAATAAGTTCACATAATTTAACACTTTATTAAATTTTATATTCTTATACAATAGCATAGTATCTTTTCAATATTTCAAATACACTTTTGCTTTGCTCCAAATGTTTTTCAGTGACAAATGTGATGCACACCAGTGATGTCAAAACAAGAGAAACTAAGTCAAGAGAAAGCTGATGAGTTTGAGGACAACCTGGGCTACATACTGAACACCAAGCTAATATTAAAGGCTAAATGTTTAGCAAGTCATTGTCTCAATATATAAAAATAGATATAGTAAAAGTTATTAATATATTTGCATATCAAGGTATAGGTTGGATGTAGATATATAGATTATATATATGTCTAATATAATATATATTAGTCAAATATAGATATGAATAGATACAAATAGGTATAAATTACGTTTGTGTTGTGAGTCTAAGACACAGTGTGGCATGTGTGTGGAGGTCAGAGGACATTTTTACTCTACCATGTGAGTGCCATTGACAGAATTCATAACAAGGTGGCTAGCATCTTTGTCCACTGATCTACTATGCCAGCCCTATATTTTATCTCATATTTATTATTTATAACCTTTATTTCAAATTCTTTCTGTTCCTGTTTTATTTCTGGTATTATGTATGGAATAGTATAGTTTACTAAATATTGCAGGTTTTCCCGTTTCTACACAATGAAAGTATTGATTAATCTGGGATAATTATACCTGCCACTTTCTTGAACAGTCTCTGGTTTGTGTAGACGGAGTTTTACTTTCAAGGCGCCAGTCCAAAATTAATATTTATTAGAATATAAATTAACACTCACAATATTAGTAACAGCTTATGGTGGCACCTGAACAAGGACTGGCCTATCCAAGCGATGGATGAGCGATGGACACGCAATGGAAGGATCTTGGATTCCGATTCTGTCTGTCCAGCAGCCAGCAGCCAGGAACCAGGAAGAGAGCCATGTCCCAGCAGCCACTTATCAATGGGGTTGGCCACACCCCCTCCAGGTTGGCCACACCCCCTCCAGGGTCCCGGAAGTATCTTCTGACCTTATCAGCTGACACCTTAATCCCACCACATCTCCCCCTTTTGTCTAAATAAAAAGGTTCTAAACTAAGACTATGTACAAGGAATTATTATGAGTTAGTAACCGTAAATACCTATTCTTCAACCCCTTCAAGACCTGAGAAGGAAGATATATCACTTGAAAGTCAGAAGTATATGGAAGTAGTGGCTTCCAAAATTTGGGAGAGGACAGCAACAAAGCTACCTGGACAATCATCTCTGGTTTTGTGCACCGTTGGAGCATCTATCATATTGGCAACAGGCCTATGGTATCTGACAGGTCTTCTCACAAGCAGGGCAATTTTGGAGGGACTGTCTTATCCTGTCCAGGCAGGTTTCGTCAGTCTCCATCCATCAACTTGTTCCTCCAGCTTGGACACCATGTATGTACTGTCAATAATCAAGGTAAGGACAGTTCCTTACTCAACCGGCCATTCTCTGCCAAAAGGACAAATTCCAATGGAGTATCCTCGATGCTCATACCATCTCGGGAAAGGAGCAGTGACACCAGGAGTCGTTGTGCCTCTCATGGCCAAATTTCAAATGTTAAATGCCATATTCTCTGGGTCTATGAAATGGTTGAAGATTTCTGTCTATCTATGATATTCTAACCTGTATCTGAGATGACTGGGATATGGTACCTTAAGTAATGTTGACAGTAGTTTTTATTTTCCTAAGGATTAAACCCTGTACTAAAATTAGAATACCTATATAAGAGGTGTACAATCCCTGAACAATGACTTTTAGTATGACTATCAAACATTAGCCAGGGGTATATTACCAGGTAAAGTGGCCACAGCATTTTAGACATGTATATACATATATATCATCTAAACAGAGGTATATAAAACATCTTGTGCATATATCATAACTAGTGCAATCATACATTATATCTAGTATAGTTAAATGAAGGTAGTAATTGCATAGTGTACATGACAATGATGTGCAAATATTTTAAACATATATATGAGACAGAATACTTCACATTTTCTTTATCAATATGCTTGGGTTTAGAGAGGGAGAAAGCCATTTGTTCCCAATCCAAATCCAGCCCTATTAATAGTCAAATCAGGACCATGCCTTCTTTATCCCTGGTAGATCTACAATGCCGCCCCTTGCCATACCTTCTGCATAATCCAGAAGGCAATGGCCTTCTGTTCGAATTAAACCTAGATCGGGTATTATTTCCAAGAGTACCTTGTGTACAGTTCCATCTTATATGGCCTTGTTTACCACAGTTGAAACAAGTGATATCTTGGTTCCTCACCCTAACATTAGCAACAGCTTGGCCTACCCAATTCTCCTCGTTGCCATGGAGACATTCAGCATTTATTACATATTGAATCCATTCTTCTATCAGTGCAGCTCTGATCTTTAAAGGCATACATTCTGTATTAGCATTATCAAAGGCGGCCAGAGAAAGTATTAATTGCTTCCTAACTTCTGGATCTGATATTGCTCTATGAACATCTGTGGTGAGCCTCTGTATAAAGTCGGTATAAGGCTCTTTTAAGCCTTGTTTGACCTTAGTATAATGCTCGATTTTTTGACCTGGGTCCAAAATCTTTTCCCAAGCATTCAGTGCAGCAGTTCAGTACGGCATAGCAATAAAGTATGCTCATCATAAGTAGATTGAGTCCTCACATCACCAAACATGCCTTCACCAAGGATTTGGTCCTGAGAAGCAAAGAAACCCCTAATTTTTCCTTGTTGTTCCAAGGTCTTGGCCTCCTCTCTAAACCAGCCTCTCCACTGTAAATTCTGACTTTGGTCCAAGACAGCAGCTGTTAGCTGCATCCAATCAGTTGGTAGAATCTGGTTTTTTGCTGACCATGAATTCAGAAGCTGCTTCACATAAGTAGAGTGTATACCATGCATTGATATTGCCTCTTTAAAATCCTTGATGTCTCTCATATGTACTGGCTCATAGCTATACTCTACATATTCTTAGGATCCCCCAGGTGTTATCTTTGTCTGAATAGCAGCTGGGAACAATAGTGGTGCGGAAGGGGGTAGCCCTGTTATGTTTATCACCTTGGGTAGAGTATCTCCAGTACCATAATATCCCATTGGGGGTTGACCTGAACTGTTCTGAGCATAAGATGCATCACTACCCTTTTCCAGTATTGCAATGCGATCCTCCCATTCTTGAATTTTGGATATTAAGGGTTCCCATTCCTGGATTTTGGATACTACAGGTTCCCATTCCTGGATTTTGGATACTACTGGTTTCCATTCTTGAAGTTTAGATACTATTGATTTTTCTAGAGGTTGAGTGTCCTGATGAAGCAGTCCTTCCAAAGACTCACTGAGTCAGCAATTTTTCCATCCTCATCATTAACATAATTAATGATTTTCTTGTTCTCATCATTAATGTAGTCAACAAGTTTCTTGTTTTCATAATTTACATAGAGCCTATATTTCTCTTGTACAGTGTTATCCTTATCTACAGAGGAAGCCTTATCTGAAAGCTTGTTGTAACCAATTTCCAGAGTATCTATCCTTTTTGCCATTTTAGTGCTTGACAGTTCCACATCACATACCTTGGACAGTAACTGTCAATTTACATTTTGCACCTGTTTAACCTCATCTGCCACTGTAGAGTTCGATAGTTCTATAATACATAATCTGGACAATAATTGTTGGTTTCCATTTGACAACTCTGTCATCATCCTCTTATTTTGAAAAATAAAATAGAGAAATAAGCCAAAAAATAGTAGGACTGGGGTATTGAATCCTTCAAGATATTCATTTAAAAATTTATCAACCACCATGGCAAAATATGTCCTAAACTCTTCAAAAGAATAATAGTCAGCCATTGCATCAATTCAGATGTAATTACGCTGTTTAGTACACAGGTGTCACAGTAGCGTTCAATTCCCTACCCACTGTATGGTAGATGCAGAGACTCTCAGCAGCAGGAAGCTGCGGGCTGAAAACCGAGTGCTGCAGTGGGCTGAAAGCAGAGCCAGGTGCTGTGGCAGGCCGGAGAGATGAAAACCGTGCCTGCGCACTGAGCTGAAGTCTCGCGTCTGCGCACTGAGCTGAAGTCTCGCGTCTGTGCACTGAACTGAAATCTCGCGCCCAGGCAATGAGCCGAAAACCCCCGCCTACACACTGGACCAGCTGGCTGGAAACCGTGCCCGGCTAGCAAGAGGGAGCTTTAAGCCCAAGTGAACAGTCTGTATGTCCCCTGGCTTCTTACAGTTTAGGGCACAGGGCTGAGGACGTTGGGCGCCAGATGTAGACGGAGTTTTACTTTCAAGGCGCCAGTCCAAAATTAATATTTATTAGAATATAAATTAACACTCACAATATTAGTAACAGCTTATGGTGGCACCTGAACAAGGACTGGCGTATCCAAGCGATGGATGAGCGATGGACGCGCGATGGAAGGATGATGGATTCTGATTCTGTCTGTCCAGCAGCCAGCAGCCAGGAACCAGGAAGAGAGCTCCTCATGTCCCAGCAGCCACTTATCAATGGGGTTGGCCACACCCCCTCCAGGTTGGCCACACCCCCTCCAGGGTCCAGGAAGTGTCTTATGGCCTTATCAGCTGAAACCTTAATCCCGTCACAGTTTTGTTATGAACTCATGTGCTTTCCAGTTGTGTATCTTTTGGAATTATTTTGATGTTTATTTTGTCAAATCAACCTGCTCTGTCATGACCCTACTATCTCAGTATTAGCATCTTGTATCTGAAGAAATATCTTACTTTCTTTGTAAATGACTTCATAATGGTATTAAATTAAACTGTAATTTCTATATTTGAACAAAGTTGCAGTCACTCAGGAGAAGGACTTAGGCATTGGCAAATGCCTTCATATGTGAAGTAAAGAACATGATTTCCCCTCAGTGTGATAAAAGGGTTTCTGAGCCATCCTTGAATTTTTGCCCTAATACTTCCCATGTTAGGTTATTTCTTAGTGTTCAATTTAATATTAGCCTGATGTGGAAATATCCTTCTATATTCTGTGAATAAAAGAACTGTTTGGGCTTATATCAGGCACCTTAGAAGTAGGCAAGAAATCAGAGCACAGGTCGGAGAAGGAGGGCAGAGTCAAAGGAGCTGCAATCTAGCTGCCCAAGATGCAAAATGTAAGGTAACACAGGTGAGCCACGGGCCACTTTGCAAAACAGATTAATGGAAATGGGTTAAATAATGATGAAAGAGCTACCTAGTAACGTGCCTGAGGTATAGGCCAAATAGCATGAAATTAATATAAGTGGCTGTGTTTCTTTGGAACTGTTGAATTGCTGGTCCAGATAAGCAATGGTGGGTAGGTCCAAACTGTGGAGCTAGTCCAGGCCAGAAACTATTTTCTACATTAGTGAGTACCAAGACAGAGAAAAAAATGAGGCAATAATTATCTTGTTTTCCTGCTGGTAGCCTTTCTTGCTTATTTTTATGTTTATTTCATGATAAGCATTAAGGAATTTATTCTGGATGCTTCCCATGATTTTTGTAATCTTAATAAATTTACATTTATACATCTTACATTGATCATATAATCTTATATAGTAGTATAGCAATGCACACATAATATACAATTAGCTAATATAAACATTAAAGCATTTTGCTATGTGGTTCTTACCCAAATTTTTATATTTTTGAAAATGTTAAATTTCCCTTTAAATTTTCTCTCTCTGATCATTTATTTAAACTATATCTTTTCTTAAAATAAATAAACCACAATTCTTTAATATAATTAGCAATCTCCAAGACATAGAGCAGAAATACATGTAAAAGCATATGGGGAAGTATGAAAATGACAGTACAGAGCTGGGTGTTGAGGCACCTACCATTTCAGAACTTGGGATGCAGAGGTAGAGCTGATGTTACATTAAGGCCAAGATTGTTTGTCTACACAGTAAACCTAATCTCACACCTACCTCTAACTATATCTTGCATGGACATGTTATAGACAAATGTACCTAGATTTCAGTTTATTAAATCACTTTTAATTTTTTTCAATTTATTTTTCTATTGTACAACACATGCTCAGTTAAATCTACCCTACATACCTGACACCTGCATTCTACCCTTCATACACTTGTCAGAGTTCTCCTACCTTCCTTTCCCCAAGATTCACAGTTTTGTTTTTTTTTGTTTGTTTGTTTTGTTTTTTTTTTTTATTTCCCTTCTAAAGAGCAAGCATCCCAGGGATATCAACCAAGCATGGCACAACAGAATGCAAAAAGATGAGGAAGAAATTCTCAGATCAAGGCTATATGAAACAACAATTCAGAAAGAGAAAACAGCTTTAAGAGTTGGCAAAAGAGTCAGAGACTCCCTCATTTTCACTGTTGTTAATAGTCCTTCAGAAACCCCAAGTGAAACACCCAGAATATAAATGTTGAGAACCTATCTTAGAACCATGTAGGCTCTATGAATGTGATTCAGTCTCTGTGATCTCCTATGAACCCCGAATAGTTGATTTTGTGGGCTGTGTTCTCCTCGTGTCTTTCTGGTTCTTGCAGACCTTCCCTCTCTTCTGTGAGGGTAGCCAGGCTCAACATAATGTTTAACTGTGGTTTTCTGTATTTACTCCCATTAGCTGCTGAAGGAAGCTTTTTTGATGATGAATGGGCTAGGCACAATCTATGAATTTTAGTAGAATATCATTAGAAATAATTTCACTGGCCTTTCTGCTATAGTGCTTCATTCAACCCTAGATCTTTGGCATCCTTCTTCCAGTTCTTGGACATATGGGCAGTCTCGGGCATGTGTTCCCTCTTCCTCTGTCATTTTATTAATAGTTAGATAAAACACTATTTGTGTAAACGTACCACATTTTTTTATTCATTCTTTGATTGTGGCCCATCTATGATGTTTCTGGATAGTGGCTATTAAAAATATAAAATCAAACACACTTTCATGATAAAACAGTTTTAAAGATATTAACCATAAGAGAAAGACCATGCCCTACATTGGATGTCCAGGA
This sequence comes from Phyllotis vaccarum, assembly GCA_033318265.1. NCBI lineage: Eukaryota > Metazoa > Chordata > Mammalia > Rodentia > Cricetidae > Phyllotis > Phyllotis vaccarum. Next base: position 34,951,974 of record JARWLC010000010.1, on the reverse strand, counting down.
ACTCAAAACTGGATGACAGAAAGATCTAAGGTAAAACAGAACTTACAGCATCAAATTACATGGAGAGAATCTTGAAGCAATTCCACTAAAATTAGGAACAAGACAAGGAAGGCTGTCCACTCTCTCCTTATGTATTCAATATACTACTTGAAGCTCTTAATGTTTCAAAACCAGAAAGCATATCGGCAATGAATTACTATAAAAAAATGACTTCTTTTTCAAAATTTTCGGTTTGAGATATATTTTATTTAATTTTCTTATTATATTGTGTATTTTCACTTACAATATAGCTATATATCACATCACTAGTACAACCACCATCAAAAGAATCACTTAGAGTTTGAATGTGTTTTTATCTGCTTAATTCATAACCCATCTCACATATACCTAGCATTGGTCCTTCTTTATTTGAAACTGGTGAACACTCTTAGAGAAGATATTAGGAGAAATATATTCTTCTCTTAGGACTTTTTCTTTTATGTGAAATCCTGCTTCCTGAAGTCTTGTGAGTTTAGTTGTTCTCCGTGGCTAGAAAGTTCTGGTTGTTATGGCAGTGAGTGTTGTATATTATTCATAAAGAACACACATAATCACGACAGAAAGCTTAATGCCGTGCAAATTCAGGTTAGTGGTTTTTCTATTTTGTAATCTGTCTTATAAAGGCAAACAAACATCATTGCCATAAAAACCCAGATCATATTACTGTCCTATCAAGACATTCCAACAGCTTTCTTTCAACAAATAATCAAGTTATAAGTATGCATGAATTGATCCATTCCTTGATGTTTGCCTTACTTTGTGTGCTCAGGCCCTCCAATGTATATCATTATGTTGTATGAAGCAACATAACTTGTCTTTTCTCTAATGTTTTTGCAGTACTGATACCTACTAGAACAAATATAAATGAGCAAGAAGAAAATGTGGAAAAATGAAGAAATGCATGAATGAATGTTATAATATGTTATTAATTGTAATTTTTTTAACCCATCAAAAGTGTATAGTAATATATGTGGAGCTTGAGGAAAGTAAATTTAAATGTGTTATTTGAGATCAGATCAGTTTTCTACATCAATTTGACCAAATTCTTTTTATTGAGTTTCTTATTATTTTAAGCTATAAAATAGAAGATATCTTGGAAAGAATAGCTAAGAATTAGACTATGAAAAAAACTATTTTATTTTATATCTTCTATAGCCTTACTGTAGAATTTTAATGTGATTATACATATCATATTTATGTTTCGTTCTAAAACTTGAAATATTTAATATCTTACTGATTTTAAGTGCATTGATGTTTAAAATAAATTGTATCTTTTCTAACATAATTGTTACTTTAACATAATGAAGAGAATTACATTATATATATGCAATTGTATATATGTATACATATATATGAAATAACAATGTCTTCAGTGAAATTCACAGCAAAATGTAAGCTTTACTATGAGTGTCGTAGGAGAGATACAAACAATATAAAACTATACTAGGTAGCATCCTTTTTGCACATTGAACTAGGTGTTTTCTCATGAATAACGGGATGTACTAAAATTGATGGCACAATTCTCTTTTTCAGAGAAGTCATGTGATAAAAAGAGAAAATCTACAAGAAAAAGCTACTTTAAAAAGTTCACATCTCCAGTGATCAAAAGATAAAGCTTATATGTGACCTTCCATGTCTACCTCTATTTTTAAGGATATTAGACCATATTTCTGATCCCACTGATAGTTTCATAAGACTATTTTTGATTAGCTCTGGCATTGCTGCTATAAATGTGAAAAGATTTATGAATTCATTTTCACATTTAAATTATAAAATTCTCTGGTGCCTCTGAAATTTGAGCTTTGCAGTTAAATGGAATATTTGTCTGGAGATATCTACTATGTTTTAGAACATAGATTACTGTGAGATGTCTTCATCAGTGATAAAGTACATAAAACTGTCTTGGCAATTAGACTTCTGGGTATATTATAAAAGAACATATAAACTCCCTTTGCAGCTATTATAAATATGATAAAATTCAAGCTTGTTTTTTAAATCTCATCATTTACATATATACTACACATTTTAAGACAAATGAAATTTTATTAGATTTAAAATATTATACATATAGTTTAGTTAATCCATTTCATTCTGTTCAAAGGTCATAGATTTACAACAGAATATTAACCAGTGCATATGAGTTTCTAGTTATGGAACTATAATTAGAAAGTTGCCAAAGGCTGCTACAAATAATTTGTTAATGATTCAGTAGGAAATCATTATTTTGCCAAGATTATTTCAAACACAATATGAGCATCTAATCATATTTTATATTCAGCAGAATTAATTTTTGATAATAGAATCAATACTGTTTCTTATGATTATGGAAATGTTCATTAAAATTAAGTTTTTGAAACATCAGGCATAAATTGTAACTTCTTTTGCAATTCTGATCACCAATGGAAGGAAAAGATTCTTCAGGCTTTTGAAGCATGTTTTCTCCAAAATTGCTCTTGTAAACTGCAGACAGCATCCATCTGACTTGGGACAGCCTTCTCTTGCTGCTGCTTCACAGTTAAATTTCACACTGGGAAAGAATTTTCTGAAAGCGTCCCTGTCTTTCTTGTACCAGCCAAGCGTTAGAAATGTTAAAACTAATGTTCATGAGTAGATCAGTCATGGTGATACACTGTACCTCCGAAGATCTGAGAGGCAAAAAGTAAGCTCATAGTTTTTATTATACATTCAAGTTTAAGTTTGACAAATCATTTGTGAGGGGTGTGTGTGTGTGTATAGTATATGTGTATGTGCGTGTATGTGTATGTATGTATGTGTTTATGTATATGTATGTGTGTGTGGTATGTATGTCTATGTATGTATGGACTTGTGTATGTGTGTGTAAGGGTTGTATGGGTGTATGTGTGTGGGTCTGTATGTGTACATTTGTGTATTTGTGTGTATGTCTGTGTGTGTGTAAGGGTTGTATGTGTGTCTGTGTGTATGTGTGTGTACATTTATGTATGTGTGTGTATAAGGGTTGTATGTGTGTCTGTGTGTGTGGCTGTGTGTGTACACTTTTGTATGTGTGTGTGTCATATGTGTGGTGCATACAGGTTAGTGTACAATAAAATTTCAAACTCAAAAAAGCTTTTCCTCATTTTAAGAACATAATCTATGAGTGATCTCCTGTGCTGTGTGGTCTGAGAAATGCTGGAGGAGATGGCTGATACATTCAGTTTTCCTCTCACTTGTGAAGTCTGTATTTTACCATTTTGGAATGTGAGGCCGAAGAGAGGGAATGATGATTAACATTGCAGAAATTATGAGACTGAAATTGGAAAGTAACAAACACATAACTTCTATCACTGCTTACCATGCCTGGTCACCATTGTCAATCACTGAAATTCCAACAGGAAACACATTAGATGGGAAAAAATAAAAATATGGCGGCATTGTTACTTTTTATTTCTAACTTCCTAGATTTTTGCCCTTGAACTCTGTTTATTTCTTATTAAACCATGTACATGTCGGTTATATGTATGCATTTCTTGCATGTTTTCGTCTTTTAATACAATATTAGTGAGATTCATTAAAAATCTGTTGATTAAATCAGTATTTATGCACTGATGTATGCTTTTATAGGTATATATTCACTCACAGCTTTCACCTCCTAATAAACCTATCTTTCTAAATTGAAATTCAACAATGCTTTTAGCACCATGAACATCATCTCATAGGAACACATGATGGTCAGTCACTGCCCACCATGAAGTTTCTGGCTTTACAAAAGACTATCATCCTCCATGGATTTTGTATGACAAAAGATCAAAATATAAAATTAAAATATGGTTTGTATTAAGTGCTCTGGTTTCACTCTTTCATAGAGTTTGAAAATGTTATGTTTAATCATCCTAACTGTGACTACACATAGTTCATGCGTTGTTGCAATGAGGTTTCTGGCCCCGTTTGGCCAGAGGTCCAGGCCCACAGACCTGCTGTCCCAGAGCACCTAGCTGCCTGCCATCAGTTAGGCCCCCAAAATGACTCAGACATTTACATTAATTTCATGCTGTTTGGCCTATGGCTTAGGCACATTGTTAACTAGCTCTTTCATCTTAACTCAACCCATCCTCATTAATTTGTCTGCCACGTGGCTTGTGGCTCACCTATGTTCCTTTCATATTTCTTCTTTGGGAACCTGGCTCCATCTATCTCTGACTCTGCACTTATCCTACCTATGCTCTGACTTACCCCTCATACTTTTTTTTGGTGCCTATCATGGGCCAAAACATCTCCTTTATTTAAAGATTGATACTCACAGCACACAGAAAGACATTCCCCCATCAATAGGTTCATTTTCCTTTTTTGTTTTTATCCTTTTCATGGTCACCCTTATATTTTAGTAGCACAAGAGTTAACCTGGTAAATTTTGTTATAGTTCATTTATATTTACCCTGAAGCCTCTTGGCTTGCAATATGCATGTTTCTTCTAATTCAACTTAATATGAATGGTTTCAAATAAGGGAGATGATCAAACTCCTCCATGGTTCTTTTTAAAAGAACATGCAAATGACTAGGTCCCACCAATGGCCTTCACAGAGCAAACTTTCCTTGGAAGTAGGTCAAGAAATTACACACAAATAAAATTCACATGAAAATGTATACATAATTTTTATACAGATATTTGAAGATATGGAAATAAATCTTTATTTTATCAAGAATTTTTCTACCTACTTAAAAAAATCTCTTAAGGAATAAAATGTAAAATTGCCTGAAATATAAGAAAAATAGAGTTCAAGTGACAGAGTGATAATAAATAATTAACAATTTGTCCAATTTATGTGCCAAATGATTGCTGCTACTGAATTCATACCAATAAAAAGTTTTTATCCTTTCAAAAGCATGGCATTATGCAGTTATTAATAAGTTTAGATCCAAGCACAGTAACAAAATAAAAGAATCTGTAGTAGTGTAGAAAAGATATCTTATTAAAAGAATCAGTCACCGACAGACACAGACAATGAACTGTAAGTAAATGCCAATGTTAAACAGATGAAATTAAATCAATCTTTAAATTGCCATAGCATGTTAATCATAACTCAGCTCTGGTGGAGATCTTAGAATGCTTTCTTCCTATATGATAATGTAACTATTAGCTGTGCTGACATCATCGTGGAAAGGAAGGACTGTAGACTGTGTAAGCTTGTGTCTAGACTTTTCAGTGTTGTCATCTACCTAAGATATCTAGTTTAAACATTCAGTGTACCAACAGCAGTCATGATAATAATAAAATATAAAATAAACAAAGAAGATTTAGAGTGTCATCACATTTAAGGACAGCTGTAATCTTCCTTTTATTATATATTGCATGGCTTATAAATTCTCTGACTTCATTTTATCATATCATTTTTTACTCTGCTAACATCAGAGGTAATGTTTTTGTCCTTGTTAAAATTTCAACCATTTTAATGCTAAAAACAAAGTATATATAAGTATAGGTAACTTTAAATTCTTATAAATAACAACCATTTGTTACCATGTTTTCAGAAAAATATGTCATTATTAAATTTGATGTGCAACATGAAGTCACTTCATAGCATCACAATTATATTGCTCACATTTTTCAGTAACATTAGAGACTCAAGAGGTACAAATAAATAGTTATATAAACATGCATACATCTTAAAAATAATAAAACCCAAATATGTGGACATAAATCACCTTCTGAGCTTAATTCTGGACTAAATTCACCTATACAAGCTGTAGGTCTCTTTGTAAAGTTCTGAGTGACAAGATAATGCTTACAGTTGTTGCTTTAAGTTGTTAAGCTTTGCTAAGGACATAAGGTTTAGAACAAACTTTAAGTTGTCTGGAGTAGCTCAGAACAAGGCATGTTTTCACTTGCCAATGGCATATCCAAGCGTGTCCCAGTGTGTTACCATGGGAACATACTGGGATAGAAGCTGGAAACATGGAAGGGACTCAGAAAGAGAAAATGTACATCTTTTCAGCCCTTTGAGTATTCTTCTGAGGATCTAAAATTACTTTCTGTATCTATGAATTGAAGCTGTATTAACTTCATTTTATTGTTTCTCAAGTTTTTCTGTGTTTGTTTTTGACTAATTTGTGTGAGAACTCAAAAACGTCTTTTTATTCTACTTTCACCTCAGAGTAGAAAATATTTGAGGAAAAAATTCTTAATGGTGTCTTAGCATATCATGCACATTTGAATATGGTGGTATAAATAAAGCAGACTAAAGAGCAAAATGAGAAATATAAATATAGCTTACCTTTACACTTAAAATGACGTTGGGATGAGTAAATCAGATATGCCTGGAGTGGATGTGCCATGCTGGGCTGGTCCACCTTGGGACTTCTCACCTTTTTGGGGGTGGATATGGGTAGATGGGGAGAGGGAGGTTGAAGGCTGACTGGGAGAGATTGGGAGAGAGAAGAGAGGGGGAACAGGGGAACACATTTATGGAGATGTTAATTTTTTAATGGAAATAAATTGAAAAAAAAGAAAAAATAAGAAAATGAACACATGTGAATAATGAAATACGATCATATTTACCCTTTCAATTCTTTTTTCTAACTTATCCTCTGTCCTGCACAAAATATCTTCATCCCAACTCATGTCTTTTATTTGTATATCTCTCTAAATCCTATTGGTGCTGCTCATATTGTACAGTGAGCATAGTCATTCTACTAGTGATCACATTCTGAAAATAAGAATGCTCCTGTATCCCCTGGTAACCCTCTACTGACAAGAACTCGTCAATGATGAATGGGGTCTGAAAGTAATCTAACCCTCTATATCTTACTTTCTGTCATAATTTCTACAATATATACCTGGCAAAAATTAATAAAATTATTCCTAATAATATTTTATTATTCTTCTCTATCCATATTTCAGTGCCTTGTTTAGTCACCATCTGAGAGACTTTCTCCAGCAGTAGACAGTATCAGTTACAGACACCCACAGGCAGACATTATACAGAGAAAGTCTGAATTGGAGGCCTCCATTGAATCCCACCAGTTAAATCTCATTGAAACCTGGAAGAAAGATTGCAGGAGTCAGAGGTGATGGAGAACACCAGGAGGACATGCTCTCTAAATCAACTAATCAGGACTCATATGAGCTCAGAAAGACCAAAACAATAAACATTCAGCCTGTGTACCAGCTCCTCTGTGTATGTCATGAATAATAGATAGGTGTTATATGGGACATAAACAGTTGGAGTGGGTGCATCTCTGATTCTTTTGCCTGCTCTTAGGACTTTTTGTACTCTAATTTAGATTGTTTTGCCAGCTTCAATATGTGGGCTTTCCCCCTGTTTCCATGTATCTGGTTTTGTCCTGTTTGGCTGTTGTTTCTTGAAGGCCTGTTCTCTTCTGAAGCAGAAATGGGAACTGGATCTGGGAGAAAAGGTAAGTGTTAGGGAGCTAGAAGGAGTGGGGGGAAGGGATCATATGGTTGGGATATATTGTATGATAGTAGAATCTATTTTCAATTAAAAAAAAGTACTATAGGAAAAAAACTTTAAATAATACAAAGAAGCAGTCAGAAATAAATTTGCAGTTACATTTTTTATACTACCATGCTTCTCTGACAGCAAAAGAGAAAAGGTTGGAATGACAAGTCACTTACTAGATGAAGAAAATCTTCAGAACTTATATTCAGATCTTTAGCACCCCTGCAAATAGATGGAGGAGGCTTCAACCACCTGCACTTTGGTACAGAGAAGGGAGAAAGAAAGAAGAATCCTTGGAGCATATAACAGGCTAACTTAGCTAAAATCTGGCAAGCTCCTAGTCCAATCAGATTCTTTCTCTAAAGAGTTAGTGAATTGTCAGTGAATTACTCTCTCCACCTCATATGTTCTTGCATATATGTATACCAACACATGAATAAAATTTTGAAAGTAAATATGTAATAGTATCCTACTGGCCAGCTATTCCTGCCTATAGTAAAACTAAATTAAAATATAAAATATACATTAATAAGACTTTGTAGTAGGATTAGACTCAGAACATGGAAGAAAAAAATGTATTTCAACTCTATCATACTATTCCTTCTATCTAGTTACTGTGATCTCCAGCTCTACTTTATTATGTATTTATTTTCGTTTGATAGGTGAAATAACTCCAATAGACCATAGTGAGTGTTATTACTTTTAATTTTAATAGTTAACATTTTAACTATAATTAATCTATGAGCTATATTTGCAAAAAAAATAGTAAGTGATAATTTTTGCAACCTAGTAGTTGATTGGTAATATTGCTTCACTCTGAATCAGAACTATATAAGGACAATCTCATGCTCATATGTTTGAAAGGCAAAAAAAATATTTCTTTTACTATGTGAGCTTACTTGCATTAGTTACATTATAGGATTGATTTAATTATTTATGAAATACAAAAATAGCAACTAGTTGTAGGACTGATTGAATATAAACACTAATAAAGCATCTGTCATGTTATGTGAGGTGATGTCTGTATTCTGTGTGTCTAAATACATCTTAATATTCATTTGAAGTATAACTGTTTCTTCAGTATCACATCAACAGCAAACAACATTCTGGAAGCTGTGGCGTACGTATTAAGAATGGTTGCTTAATACTGGAGAATACAGAGATGTACAGAAACAAGTAATTTGTAATTTACCTCATTAAAAAGGACTAATAGTTTTACCAAAAAAAAAAAAAAAAAAAAAAAAAAAGGAATCTTAGGTCATATGGAATCTACAACATTGTTTAGATTTCATAGATACAATTTCCTTGTCATAAATAGAAGACACTATTTGACAGCAGACATTCCAGTCTTACGACTTTTGTGATTTTTCAACCACCATCCCCTCTTCTAAGATATTCTCTCAGCCTTTACTTTGTTCTGGCTAGTTTTATGTCAACTTGAAAAAAGCCGAAATCATCTGATATCAGGGAACCTCAATTAAGGAAATGTTTCCATAAAAGTGAGATGTGGGCAAGATTGTAGGGCATTTTTTAAATTAGTAATCAATGGGGAGGGTCCATCCCATTCTGTGTGATGCCACTTTTGGGCAGATGGTCCCAGATTCTATAAGAAAGCAGACTGAACCAGCTATAAGGAGCAATCCAGTAAGCAGCATCCCTCTATGGCCTCTGTATCAACTCCTGTATTCAGGTTCCTGCCTTGCTTGAGCTCCTGCCCTCACTGCTTTTGATAATGAACTGTTATATAAATGAAATAAACCATTTCCTCTACAAGTTGTTTTTGGTCATTGTGTTTCATCACAAAAACAGTAAATAAACTAAGACAGGTTTCATTTTGATATGTCATTTGGGGCTGGACACACCATAAGTCTGTTGTTTTTTCTTTGCATTTTGATCAACTGTAGAATTATTCAGTAGTCACCATTTCAACATAAAAAGTCTCCTTTTATGAGGGATACAAACTACACTTGTCTGTGTGAATAAAGAGATCTAGAGTTAACTTGGGAGATATACTGATTTAGAAAAATAACAGTAGTTTTGCCTCTAGGATCCATGACCTCACCAGCCCTTGATAATAGGCATGAATTTCTTCACACTGAACAAATCTTGAATCCAATTAGGCAGCTATTGGTTACTCGAAGATTTCTGTGACACTAATGCACCTTAAGAAACTCCTTCAGGGGAAAAAAAGATCCTCTCATAAGTTACCTAAGTGACTTTTTTTGAACATATTATATACACATAAATAACAGTACCAAATTGACTCAAAGAATGTGTGTGTGTTGTGTGCATGTGCGTGTATACCTATGTGTTGTATTGTGTATATGTGTGTTTATGTGTTGTGTGTGTGTTTGTATGTGTGTGATGATAATTAAAAAAGAGCATTCCTGTCCTGATTTCTTTTGATGATGAATTGTGATGGGAAAAAGTAAGCCAAACAAATTCTTTCTTCTCTAACAACAACAAAAGACTTGTTTATTAAACATATTAAAATATATTCAAAACTTGCATACTGAACTACTTAATATTACTATTATAGGCTAAATTTTAAATAAATAGGCAATTGTACTTTTTGTAACTATCAAAGAGTTCATTCTAAATTTGATATGACCATAGAAGTACCTCAAATATAAAAGAAACTCAAAAAATAACAAAATTGTAAGGCTTAACTATTTTAGTTATAAACTTCATGAGTCAGGGCATTATAAAAGACGATCAAAACAGAGAACTTAAAGGAATAAAAAAACTAAATAAAGCCTGAGGCCAGAAACTGGCACAGATGCATGTAGTAAAAATTCACTGGTTTCCAAAAGAATTCTCTGAAAAATATAGAAATAAAGATGGTATTATACAAAGGGATTTTGAAAAAGTGTTTTTGGATAAGTTAAAATTAGATTTTTTTAATGTCAACAACCTAATATTATTGGAATAAATGTAAAATATAAAATTACAAACTTCAAGAGGAAAATTATATAGTTGAAAAAAATTAAAAATATTTTATGAGATTAAACTAAAACTACAGCAAAACTGTAGTCATAGAAATGTTATATAAATTGTAATCTAACAACATTAAGTAAAATTCTGATCTTTGAAATTCTAAGAAACTATTGATTGTAAAGAAACATTTCCCAGGCACATATCTGATAGGACTTTTATAATAAGACAAATATCTCTCAAGATTCTTTAAATAAACAAAACATTCCATGCATGGTGACACATACTTTTACTCCAGAAATCAGGAGGTAAATATAGGCAGATCTCTGTGAGTTTCAAGACAGCTTTGTCTACACAGTAACAGCCTATCTTAAATTTAAAAAAATAAAGCCAAGTGAATAAATATTTTGAATAATTATCTCATCAAGCACATGAAAAGGTATTCTGTATCAGTTGTCATTGAGAAAATAAAAGTGGATGTGCCACGCTGACCCACCTTATGACTTCTTGCCCTTTGGGGGAAGAGGATGGGAGAATGGGATAGTGATATGGGTATGCGGGAGTCTGAAGGCCAACTGGGAAGGATTGGGAGGAGGGAATTGAGGAGGAGCAGGGGATACATGGATAAAAAGACTTTTTAGATAAAAAATTAACAAACTGAAAAAATAAAAAAAAATGAAAGTTAAAAACCACTGTTAAATGCTGTTGCTTGTGTATGCAGTTTTTTAAAAAATATTTAAAAGCACTAAAAATCTTGAAGACAGCAAGTATTCATGAAGACAGCGTGTGGCAAAAATTAAATTGTGTCTTATGCCTCTTGGAATGATAGTACTTCAGCCTCTTGAATGACAGAAGCCATGTGATACAGCCATCTCAACTTAATGAATAAAAATTATGATATAGAATTTTGTAGAAACATGAATGTAATCAGTTTCAAAAACTAAATGTTCATAACAAGTCAAATATTCATCTATTTGCGAGTGCAGAAAAGTATTGGAGTCAAAACCAACATACCAGAATATTTTCTGAAATCTAAAAAGGAAAGCTACCAATAAGTACAAAGGTGCGAATAAATGTAAAAAATGATTTAGCTAAATGAAAAGCTTAAGAAAACAATACTCTGTGAAACCATATACGAGAAAAATGTAACAATAGAGCTTAATGCATGACAGAAAGCTAATCTGCCAATATGTCTTTAGCACATAGTTTGAGGGAAGAATTAAAAATGGTATAAAGAAAGCTTTTGAAAGTAAAGCATATATTCATTATCTTACTGCCTTCATGATCTAATTTTATGAGTATGTGTTAAAAGCCATTAAACTCCAACTTTACAGAAAAAAAAACAAGAAAATTGGATGTAAAAGAATATCATTTTCAAGTAAATTAGAAGTATCATTGAAGCATCAGTTTTGACGATATTAAACCCTAGAGATTTAATCACTATTTGTCAACAGTAGGACAACAGAAGAGCACTATATCTGCAAGTCTTACCATCCCTCTTCTGGTAGTCTGGCTATTTTCTGTTGGACACTGCCTCTTTCACAACATCACACTGGTCTTATCGAAGGAGCATAAGAAAAACTGGAAGGAGATTGCATAGAAATGCATTTCTAGTTACAAGTTATAGTAAAACAGCTTTCCCAATATCTTTATTTTATCTTAATATCTACTATTCAAGAAATGTCAAGGAACATTTATCTTTCAGTTATAAGTAATGCAGTATGGAAATGTATGCCAATGATGTAATTGTCTGAGAAAATCTTGAGGAGGTAAGATTAATTTTTACTAAATCATTATTATTCCTATGGCAGGCAGATGCTAGGGTTGTGGTATTAATGAACTTTGAGTTCTTTCTGTTCACAGATCAAAATCTGCTTCTTAATAAATTCAGAAGCTAAGGTCTAACCCCTCCACTGCAGATCCGTTTTCTAATTATCTTAGTAATGGCTCTCAATTACTATTCAATGTAGGTCTACATCCCACTGTTAGCGGGTCAGAAGATCCCTCAGGACTCATTTTTTTTTCTGTTTTAGTAAATGACTTGCCATCTGCAGATATTTCAAGTTCAATGAGTAGATTATAAAAATAACATCGACATGTTAGGAATTTGGCACCACGTTTGACAGGTTGATAGTTAATTCAATATACAGATCCATAAATTACTTTCTAAATTCACTGTCTTAAAAAGAAACTAACCCCCCTCCAAAAAAAAAGTAAAAGAAAACAAAAAAAAAAAAAAAAACATGGGAAATTGCTTTAAATAAAAGACTTGTTTTATTTTAAGTGTTTGTGTTTGTATCTATATAAAAGAGAAAGAGAGAGGGGGGAGGGGGAAAAGAGAGAGAGAGAAAGAGAGGAAGAGGGAGAGGGGAGAGATGAGAGAGAGACAGATAGAGAGAGTTGTGGATGTGTGAGATCTTTCTAGAGCTAGAGTTACCTTTTGTGATCCACCAAGCTTAGTGCTAAGAAACTAACTCAGGTCATTTGCAATAGCAACATATGTCCTAAAACACAAGGCTATCTCACCATATTACTAATTACCAATTGCCAATTTTGCTAATTTCATATTGTATATATTTTCCATTCTGATTTTTCTTCCAGTATGATGTTTACAATATTTCTATGGAATGACTTTGCACAATGGGAAAATTATGTAAAAGCAAGTGTCATACAGCTATCGCTTCTGAATTGGAACAGTGCCTCCCAAAAGGAGGATGGATACAAACAAGTCTCAGGAAGTAAAAGAAACAAGCTGTGGGATCTCCTGAGATTTGCAAGTTGCACAAGGTTCTTTAGCAAGATCATATAGCAATAAGCAGTGCTGGGAATAGGAAACAAGACATGCTGGGAGATCCAGGGTTGGCTCTCTTATGGGTGGAATAGATTTTGAGCTCTGTAGTTGCCTTTGAGCCACCCACACCCTTGTTTGGAACACCAGTAAACTATTTATTCTCTTACATGGCAGTGGGTGGTATTGTTTCTTTAGTCGAACACTAGCATTCTCTCTATGGCCAATAGTCATTTGTTGAAAATTACACAAGAAGGCAACTTATTAGAGAACTGAGTGAAGGAACTGTGTCCTGGTACCAATCTGACAGAGGTGAGATTTCTATCAATAACGTTACTTGCCTTCTGTGTGTCACAGGTTATTCACCATTACAGAAACAAAAAAATTTATTCCCAAAAAATTCCAAAGCAATAAGAAATTATGCATTTTCACCTTTCAGTTCTGACATTTGGATACTGTGTTATGAAAATAGTTCATGATTTTGATAAAGAATGACAAATATGCTAAGTGAAGGAAAATTAGAATAATAAAAAGTAATACTCAAATTTCTATGAACACAAAAATCTTTAAATAAATAATGCTACTTAGTGTACAAATGTAAAGTGGGTTAATATGAAGCAATTAAGATTATACTTTAACACTTTACCTAGATAAGAAATACCATAACACATATGTTTTAGTATGAAAACAATGTATTACATATATTTATGCATGCATCTGTAACTCTGTAGTATAAATTTATGGTAATTATTATATCATCTCTTTGCTATTAAAAGGTTTTCAAAAAATATGTTCTTTGATTTTTACAGATTCAAAAATATGAATGGCAAATTCCAGGAGTAAACAATTCTCATTTTCATTTCCATATCATCCTGAGAAGTCTGCAAGTCATGTGACATATACCTCTGCCATACTTAATTTTGTTAAGTTATGAGCTATCACACTGTCTGGAATGTGGACATGGCCTTTATCTCATATAGGGTTTTCCATCTACCTGGAGTTATTCCCATAACTCCTATCTTTGTTATCATAACAACTGTCATATTTTCTATCTTCCTAGTATGTACTGGGATTCTTCAACACACTTCTTGTAAGTGAAAGGAAGAAATATTATTTGATGAAATGAGAAAATAGTGGATTTTATTCAAAATATCAACCTTCGATATTGAACAACGTTCCTACATAACTCTTATAATGGTGATGATCACGACAAAGTATGTTTTTAAAATTGCATGCACTAGAAAGGAAAAAGTAAAGAATAAAGGAACTTCAAACAAAACAGTATATTAAACATAAAGTATTAGAGGTGAAATTATCAGTGTAATAGCATAAGTCAACCCAACAAAATTAATGGACTATCAATTAATGGACTATCAGTCAATTCAAATTAGATAAAGTGAATAAAATTCTCCAAAACCACAGTATTTTAAATATGATACAGAAGTAGAAAATATGTCTGACATCTTCCAAAGAAATTAAATCTTTAATTAATAGAAATAATAACCAAACCCACTGGGGAAGAGGTACATAGGCCAAGAGGTAGCATCTCCAATTCAGAGCATACATATTAAAATAGCAGCTATTAATTTTTCCAGAGAAAAAGAAAGAAGTTAATCTATCTACTGCAAATTTATCTTGAGACCAGGATGAAACTTAGCATCAAACATACGTAAGATTTTAGCTAAAATATAGTTTTGTGACAGTTTTCTCATATCAGCCTAACACGAATAAACAACACAAACAAGTGAGATCTGTAAATGCTGGGGGATGAGGATAACATAATTAGTGATATTATCTGACATACAGAGTGATTCAACATTTGATATAAAATGCAATTCATCGTCTTTCCTTTCGATACAAGAAAATTATAATTGCCTCAAATATCCAGAAAAATCCAATGAACATTCAAATGGAACATAAATAAACTTCACTAATCTGATAAGGACAGTATAGGAGAAATACATGGTGGAAATTATCTGCCCATGTATCTAGTAGTAGTTGACTCTATGATATCGGACACCTCTTCTGATCTTCAGTATATGCAGGAATCTAGAAGTAGCTAGTGCTAGTGAAGTAATAGACTTACCAAAACAGACAAGAGCAAGTTTTCTTCTTCCATATCTTTTGCATAGGCTTCCAGCTGAAATTGTGGCCCAGATTAAATATAAATCTTTCCACCTCAGAAGATGTGAATTAAAGGAGCATCTTCATGCCTTAAAGATCTAGATTAGAAATATGTCTTCATACTTAAAATGATTTGATTAAGAAAAGAAAATCCTCACAGGTATTCCCAGAAATGTAGGTTTTAATGATTTCAGATACAGTCAAGTAGAAAACAAAGGATAGTCTTCACATTGTCTGAGACATTTTACAACCAAACTACAACACTGTACCCTTGACACTCATAGACTCATGGCTATATCACGATGCACAAGGCATTTAGTCAAACTTCAGAAAAATATCCATAATATTGACAGTATCAGCATTATTCAAATGTCCAAACTGTCTCCTAAGACCCAAAGCAATTTTTCAGTACTGAGTCCCTGTAAAAATTAAAACAAATAAGTTACATATACTCAATATGCAGTGACAGAGAGTAAGTATTTTCATTCCAAAAGTGGGGAGTAGAGACATAGTAAGGGAACACTGGACTAAATACAGACATAAAAGAAACAGAATACACACAAATTTCTGAGGCAGTTATGTTCTGTGCTCTTGGCATCCTTATTTAGACTTTAACAGATTTGGTTAGTCAAACTCCCTTCAGCTGTTACCAAAGACTATCTCTTAGTCTGACTACTAAGTGCCTACAGTTTTCTTCAGTGAATATCCTACATTCCTAATATCTCCATTCTGCTGCGTCTTCACAGTTATTCATAAAGCCTGCTGGGAAGTGCATGCAAAACCAATCTGACTTACTACCCATTATCTAGTCTCGGCTATCCATTGTCTAGCTTGGCAACTTTCTTTTTTCACTGCAACGAGTTTATTTACAAATATATTTTGTTCACAGCATACAATACTTAGGTGTTTGAATAGGTTATTTTACAAGTTTTTGCATTCCATCACAATTTACCTAAAAAATATAATATGCTTCTATAAAACATATAATTGTGGTACAAATAATTGAAAGGGGTTCTGGAGTTGAGTAGCACTTGAAGAATATTTTAATTAAAACTATTCAAGGAGTACTCAAACCACATCTGGTACATTCACAAAGGCTGGGAATCAACACTTCCTGTGCAACTGGTAAATATTGTATACAAGATCTGATTCATATCTGAAAAAGACATGAAGAAAGGGATTGATGATATAAGGAAAAGAGGAAGAAATTGGAGGAGAGAGAGAAAGGCAGGAACAGAAGGAAGGAAGTAGACAAGGATGAAGAGAAGGACAGAAGGAAGATGACATCATTAAATTCTTTGTATAGTAAAATGGTGGCAGCTGTACCCGTGGCTATAACTACGGAGTATCAAATATCTACAATAGCAGGCATGGGATGTGCTAAGATTATTGCTTCCCATATACATACTTTTTTTTTTCCTTTTTCTTATTCTAAAGTCAAATTGCCCTCTTTGTATCTCTGTCACCCACTGTCTAGAGCCCCTGATGTTGCTCCGTTATTGACTGTAAGAGATAAAGTTCTTACACAGGATTGTATCTCCGTCACTGTTGACTATGAGCTTCTGCTTCTGCTTTCTTTTCTTCTTGTCCTCAGATGGATTCCATTTTACAGCCATAGAGCAGATGACACTCCTGATCTCTTGCTGACTTCCACACATGAGCTAAATCAGGTCATTCACATGGATCATTTTCTCTTCCAGAAGTAGCCTCAGCAATTTTCTAGAACCTTATCCAGGCCTCCACATTTCCGCAACTATCACATGCTATATGTCTGAAAAAAAAAAAAAAAAAAAAAAAAAAAAAAAAAAAAAAAAACCAAAAACCCTACACAATGTAGATGTATCCTCAAGCTCATCTGTAAATTCCAGATGTGACCTATTCTTCTTATAAACAAACCATTAGTGGCAGCCTCACCTGATAGAACCTGAAAGCCATTTTAGTATGGAATTGTAGTTAAGCAGGGAAATTTTTAAAAGGCATCCTCAGCTATAAGCTACAACTTTCAAGTAGGTAGAACCTGTACTCAATGTTATTTTCCTCTAATTTGATGAAAATCATGTTTTTTTGTCTAGAATAAAAGATAGATGTTGACAAACAGCTATAGAAACTTGTTTGGCAGACAATCTGTCCTCAAATTTAACCCTCCTCATTAACTTCTCCTCTCCAAACTGCATATTTTTTGGATATTTCTCTTCTATTCGCAGCTTTGGATTCTCATTATAAATCTTAATAAACAGAGTGAGAAAAATCTCCATGTTACAACCTGAGTGTCATGTTTTCTTTAAATTACCTCTGTCAGATATCTTGTTTCATTACTTGACAATTACATCTCACTCAAAATTCTTGATGTAGGCAGAATGCAGTCATATTCTTAGCCAGAAAATGACTTGAACAGTCTCTAGCACAACCCCAAGGTATTATTATCTAAAACTGTCTTTCTGTATATTTATTTCTTAACTTCTACTGTCTCTGACCACACCTTTAATCTGCCACTGTCTCTGACCACACCTTTGCTTGGCTAGGGTGATTGACTCCACCCAGAATCTTCTATTTCTTTCTGTTTCTGAACACACCTTTAATCTTCCAGGATTCATGGTTGGTAGGATGGGTGGATGGCTCCACCCAGCTCCTAGTCTAACTTCATAGAATTTATCTTTTTAGCCCAGGTACTTTGGGGAATTTTAGGGTCCATATAAATACCAAGTCAAGGTTTGTCATCTGCTGCTCATTAACTCCATTTACATATTAGGCAGCAGGGCCTAAAACATACAACCAAAACTCTCACATGTGGTTTGCATCTAAGGCTGAAAGCCAAGCCTTACTTTGCCTCCAGCAAACAGAGCAGATCCAAAAAAACATTGACACTAAGAGGCCATTTTTGATTCTGTATCCTTTTTGTCCTTATGAACAGAAACCTTAAATACATCATTTACAACATTTTGCTTATAATGAGGGTTCTGTGAGACTTCAGGAACCAACCATTTTACACCTTAAGCTGCACTCCAATAGCCTGCCATTGTAGCTCAAGCCTGCATGCCTCACCAGGGTGTCTCTGTACCAGAGCTCATGTAAGACACAACTTAAAAGCTGCTTTGGGCTCTAGACCATTTTTTAAGCTTTCTATGGCTTTATGTGGGTATATATGCCCCATGTTGGGCTGCCATTTGTAGTAGGAGGTTTCTGGCCAGGACTTGCGGGCCTTGCCTCAAGGTTTAGGCCCACACCCACAGACCCTTAGAGACATACAGACACTTTCAGTAGTTTTAGGTTGATTGGTCTAAGGCCCAGGCATATAACTTGCTAGCTCTCTACTCTTCATCTAACTCATGACTCATCCTGTTCAGCCATGGGGCTTGGTACCTTTTTTCAGAGCAGCATAGTTGTCCTCTGTTTCTTTTGGCTCCTCACAGGCATTCTGCTCTGTGCTTCCTGTTCTCAGAGTTTTCTTAGTCTGGTAGTCCCGCCCACACTTCCTGCCTGCCTTTGGCCAATCAGCACTTTTTATTAAACCAGTGGGTGGGACAATTATTTAAAATGTAACAACATAATCTCCCACAGGTTACATCTGTACACACTTATTTGTACTTTTGTTCTCTGAACATCCACCAGGATGGCCTGTTAATCACCTTGAAACAAGGAAACATCTGCTAAAATCATTAACCATAGTAAAACAATGTAGTAGTCAGATTAGAGTACAAGTAAAATTATATTTAAAAGCTGTCATTAAGAGCATAAAATTTTATACTATAGATAATATGAAATTTGACAATAGACTGTGACACAGAAAATTACCACGATGTGATTATAGAAGCCCACAGGGTAGGTAAAACTACCATAACTGAAAAGCTACAAAATGAAATTCATAAAAGAAGAAATCAAAATGGCTACCAAGGATCTAAAGAATTGAAAACCCTATTAATCACCATAAAAGTTGCATTCAAAGTAATGTAGGTAGCATTATAATCTACTAGTATAAATAAAAAGAAACTGACAAAATATTAAAAGAGTGTCACTGTGAGTTTGTAATGACTGGAAAAATCATAAACTGTTAGTATTGTTGAACATATTGATTTACTCAATATGATTCTGAATGGAACCTAAGGATCTATTGAGTCTGAATATATGTGTATTCTGAATGGTGCAATTCCTAATAAGTATATAAAACAGTATAAATCATTAACAAGGATATATTCACATAAATAAAAATATGAACATTTCTTCCCAGAAACACTATTAATAAAAGTTAACAGTCTAGATTCCATCAAAGGACACAGGTGGTGATATATTGTATAGTCCACAAATTAGTATGGAGTATTAGAAGACAGAGCCATTTCTTTCAGCCTTTGGGTTTCCTTTGGGTTTGTTTTTTTGTTTGTTTGTTTGTTTGTTTTGTTTTGTTTTTGTTCTTTTTTTGGGGGGGGGGGACTGGGTTTTCTGTGTAACAGTCCTGGCTGTTCTTGAACTTGCTTTGTAGACCAGGCTGGCTCAAACTCACAAAACCTTCCTTCCTCTGCCTCCCAAGTGCTAGGACTAGTGCCATGCACCACCACTGCCTGGCTTTTAGACCTTGAACTCACAGAGATTCAGTCTGATCTCTGTCTCTTGAGTGATTAAAGGTGTGTGTTACCACTCCCTGACCTTCCTGGCTTGACTGTGGATGATTCTGTCCTCTGATAACCCAGATTAATTTTATTAAATATATAATATATCACCACAGATACATGGGGAACATACACGATTCATTTGACTGATTGTTGGCTGTGAAACAGGAAGAGTGGACAAATTACATGACTCCTTTCAAGGAAATAAATACATTTGAGTGGGAAAATTAAGGCAAAAATGATTTAAAAAATGAGTATTCTCTGTAAAACTAAAAGCCATGCAAAGCTACTCTATGCTGACAAAAGTCAGAATAGTTACACTTAGGAACAAGTGTACTGGCTTCTGTCATTCGCCCTCCCCCCCCCCCCATCTTGTAGTCATCAATGTTGCTAAAATCCATTGAGAAGTATAGGGAGGTAACTCAGTCAGCAGTCAGTGAGGTGTTTACTTTGCATACAGGAGGACATGGGTTAAAACCCTAGACCCATCTAAAAGGGCAGACAATATGTTTCACTTTTATAATCCCAGAATGGAGGAGGTATGGGCAAACAGAACCCTATGGCTCAAGTGGCCAGCCAGCTTACTTGGTGGATTTTGGGGCAATGAAAGTATCAGAAAAATAAAAAATAATAAAAGTGGGTGGCACCTACAAAACGATAGTTGTGCATGTCCTCTGGCTTTACTAAACACATGCAGTCATGTACTCACGCATATCCACTTGCATCCACATCGTTCTTAGAATTCTACACTATCAATGTGCTTTATTGATTTATAAACCATCAGAAAATCATCCACCAATCAAATAGTAATAATAAAAATACTTGCTTGCCTTGCAGTTTTCTTAGATTAGGTGGAACCACACAGGTCAGCATTTTGTAGTTTGCTAAGTTGTTAACGCCTCAACTTTTGCTGCACAGTCTAAGAGTGTGAGAACTTATAACACAGATTCTAACCCACTAAAATACTATCCTAAATCTCCATGACCACTTCTAATTTTCTTTCTGGGTTGTGTTTAGAAAACAGCTTGATTTCCATGAAGACTCTGACTCTTTCTTCGTGATTGCCAAGAAATCTCTTTTAAAAGGTTGTGTAGAAGTTCACATTCAGAAGAAAGCAACTTTCACAATGTTGGTTCTTATAAATGAGCCTTTCACACAAGCATTAACAGACAGTGAAAACACACAGAATCATACATGCACAAGATGCATATATGTATGCTGAAAACCTTTGTGTTGAATTTTTACTTTGAAAGTGGCATGCAAAAGAAAATTCTGTCTTCTCTAGCTACCAGATACACATAATTAAGCTGATGTCTGTTTTACATTTCCTTGTGTACATATGATGTGCATATATGTGTATATGTATTTTTTATAAAGCTCACATGTGTGCAAGTATGTATGAAAATGTGCACATGAAAGACCCAAGTTGTTGTCAGGAGTCATCTTAGATTTTTTGCCTCTTTATTCACTGAGACTCTCAGTTGAGCTCAGAATTTTGTAATATATTACAAATATATGTAATATACTTATATATATGTGCATATAAAAACAAAATAATACAGAAAAGGTCATGAATACAAAAAAAAAAGGAAGGTTTTTTGGGAGGAAGTTTGAAGAAAAAGTGGGAAGGGGAAACAATTTAAATATAGTTTCAGAAATAAAATAACTTAAAATGTTGTGTGAAACTCAGAAGAGGAGCTTGTGTGTTTGTATGTGTTATACCAGACAGCTCCTGCACCCAGACCCACCATGCAATTCCTCCCTTTCCCATCTAACTCTGTTCACTTTGACTACTGCTTTCAACCATCATGTCCTGTTTATAATGCCCCTGTTCTCTTGGATGTGTTGCTGTAAGATTATCTCAATCATTGCTTCAGCAACTTTATTCCAATCTGAAACCTAATTTTCCTGTTTGTTTGTAATGTAATGTAAATTATTTGTAAACTATTTTTCCCCATTCAAGGTATATAGTCTTTCTAGAAAACTTTTCTGTGAGCTGATCAGAAGCCATGAGCAGTAGTATCCCATTTATGGTCTGTTGTTCTACTTTGTGAAGAACCTAATACTCTGTTGTTTAAAAGTCTACATGCATTTAAAAAATATTTCTTTTATTTTTGTGCTCATAATTTATAGTCCCCTTTACATCAACACAATGCAACAGAAAGAAAAGGGATGACATGAAATGATGTATCACATACACATTGAAGATTATTGACTTACAAGAAGTATTGGAGGGTTAATCATATGAAAGTCTATCACAGAGTTTATAATCTACAGAAAGAGGGGGGCAATAATAACATAAACAGAATGCATATTGTACTAGATAAATTATGAAAGAGATCAGGGAAGGTAGGAAGTATGCTGTGTAGTGTGTGTGTGTGTGTGTGTGAGAGAGAGAGAGAGAGAGAGAGAGAGAGAGAGAGAGAGAGAGAGAGAGAGAGAGAGGGAGAGGGAGAGGGAGAGAGGGAGAGAGAGAGAGGTGGTATCAGAAGGACTGATTACATCTGAATCACTTCTGAGTGCTGACGAAGTATCCAGCTCACAGACAACTGCATATATCTCATAGATTTTGCTGTTGTCTCTGTGAACAATGACTATGATAATACTGAATTGGACTCCTTAAACCTTCACTGAATACAAAGGAAAGATACAATTCTACAAGAAGCAACACAAGACGCAGCAGAGCATAGGTCAGCAGGTCAGCCTTCACAGAATACCTAATCTATATGCTCAGGATTGTCGAGCAATCAGCTGCACTTGGAAGAATTGATTCTCTCAGTGTATACTTAACCAACATCAGCCTCCATGCTAGATTGTTTTACATATGTCAGAAGTAAAAGTCTTTCAGTAAGAAACTGAAATGAATTCTCTTTAAAATGGAAAGACCAATGAAAAGGTGATGTTTGCATTTTAAATTTAATGAAGAGAAAGAAAATGTTAAACAACCAAACAAAAATAATTAAAAAAAAAGATTTTGTTGGTTGATTTAGGAATGTAATGAGAATGGAGCTCATGACCTGCAGTGTCTTGGATATCAGAGATAAAGAGACTTGAATATACACAAGACTTCAGCCATCCCAACAACAATTCTTGATGGCAGTGAAATCTTTTGTAAAATATGTTGTGTCTATTCACAGCTCTGGAACTTACTTGGTTTTCTTTCAAACAAACTTTTAGATCCTTTAAAAGAAAACAAAACCTTTTATAAGAAGACGTAAAAGTACGTAGAAGTGCAAGCATGCAGGTTGACTTTAGCATTCCACCAAAAGAAAACATTAAGAATGCCCCACTCTTCACAATTTCCTGGGGGAAATATGAATGAGTGTAGCAATGAAATGCAATTTCAAAAAAAAATCAGATTTTGGATTATTTTATATGGAAAACATCAATTTAATAAAATTTCTATCAAGACCCAAAGTAAGAGGGCTACATGCTTAACTGACAATAACTGCCACTATGGTGACTTTTATTCCACATCAAATTTAAGTATCACTGTTCAGCTCTTGCTTACATAGCAATTGCGTATAAGTCACTCATAAGTCAAAGGAATTTTTTCTCTTCTACTCATTATCTTAAAAAAAATAAAAAAGGAATTCGTAGTCTTTTCGCAAGAAAAGTACTTATTTCAGTTCAATAATAGGCCAATAAAATTTCTGAAGTTAATATCGTTTGAATCAAATGTAAATTATAGAAAAGCCATATTAAATCTAAAAGGAGAAAACTGTGTATCTGTTAATACACTGCTATACTAACCTGTGCAAATTTAAAAATAGTGGCTTGAGTGTGATATTTATGTGCTTGGAAATTTGTTTTCCATATTTATGTTCATAGAACATTTCATCATATCAAAACTATGAAAAATGCAGTGACTATATATTAGTGCACATGCTTCCTCCTTAACTTATCATTCTCGGGGCATTATTAGCTAATAAAATTGAATTGATGAAGTAAAACTCTCACCATTCATTGTCTCTGAATTCTTGCAGCCATTTGTCAATAGTCATTCCTAATATAGTATTATCATAAAAATTAAACCATATAAATTTGAGAAAACACTAAGCAGTAAATAATTCTTAATTATCAACACACAAATAAACATCTCATTAATTATGCCATGCATTAATAAAAAAAATACGTTCTCCATATTCAGACATAGGCTTCCCCCTTCTAACTAAACCAAATAAGCACAGCAGTGTCTGCAGCCCTAAAAATGTGTAAAGGTTAATGGCCACACAGTAAAGGAAGTCTGCCCAGAAACCTGAGGCTTGAGTATTGATTCTGAATACCAGGTCATTCTTCTCTTTAACTTATTATTTTTTAATTCAAAAACGTCTCAAACTAGGTTACAAAAACATAAGTGGAAACTAAACAAAGAAAAATCCAAATAAATTGAAAGACTGTCTTATACACGCTGTTATGCACAACATCAAAAGGAAAAAGAAGTTCTGATTTTTTTTTTTTATTTTGTAATAATGAGAAAAGTCAAGTTTTTCTTCAAAGTTCATGTTAAGTTTTCTGGCACGCTGATCCATGTTTAATGTTGAAGTTCCACCTTAAGAGAAGTTTGCAGTCCTATCTTCCTAGGACTTCTGGTCTTAGACTATATGTGTATGGATGTAAAAATGTTTAGCTTGCTATATTGTGTTTTCTAGGAATGTCTGAAGATACAACCATAAAGTCTCACCATCCTGACTGTCAATGAGCAAAACAAGGATAAGTACAACTTGCACGTTAATGTGGATGAGACAAGGTCCAGGATGCCTTAACACTAAACCAGTAGATACAGGCAACTAACAATGCTGAGAACTGGAGAAATAATTGAGCCCAGGGAAGAGCACAGCAATTAATTATTCGATGCCTAATGGCTAACCTTGAAAACATACATACAGGTAACACTGTACAGACAGCAGTTTGTGCTTCAGTTATTAAGAATAGATGCATACTTACACACACACACACACACACACACACACACACACACACACACACACACACACACCATGAGTGTAAGAGAGCATGGAAGACAGTTGGAGGGAGGAAAGAAAATGAGTAAATGACATCATGAAACGGCATCATTATAACCTCAAAGTGAATTTTTTTAAAGGAGTAAAAAGATGGGTCTAGATAAGGGAAATGCAGTATATATATTTAAAAAGTTTCCAAAAAGGATTTTGAATATTTTTACGAGGAAATGACAAATGCCTAAGGATGTTGATATTTCTAAGCTGATTCACACAGAGATGATGTGTATATGTCAAAACAATACAAGAGTCCTTATGCATAGAAACAACCTTATGTTCAACAGTTTAAAAATACAATTAAAATTCAAAAAGATATACAAATTGGAAACATTAAAAACAAGTTTCAGCCCTGATGTTAGAGAGTGTACTGGAAACACACAAATGAGCAGATCTATGCTGATCCTACGGGGTATGTACCTTTTTGTGTCTTTTTCCCGAAACATATTGCATGTCTGACTTTCTAAATACACTAGAGATAAAGATCAAATCCTCTATCTCTCAATACTGAGTCTGCATTATTGCAGTATTGCATAGTAATCCTCAATCAAGCTTTCACCAAAATAATAGAAGCTAGATGCATTGATGCAGGGGAGTTTAGGCATAGTCTTTTTTTTTTTTTTTTTTTTTTAAATCAGTGAATAAAAGGGAAATCTGTAATGAAGCCAAGAAAAAGTTACACTTAACTCTGGAATAAGTCAAATACAAATGAACAAGTTCAGTGGGTCAGATAGTTCATTCCCACACAGAGGCTTAAAGTTTATCATCAGTATCCCGCTCTGAGTGTCTAGAACTTTGTGGATAAGTCAGAGGGGAAGGGCTTATGAAGAATGAATGCTTTAACATAACTAATCAGAATAGTATGCAATAGTATCAAAGAAATTATAGAAATGGAAATTTACAAACATGATGAGCTGAAATTAAAAGCTAAAGGTTAATTGCAAATAGGCAGGATCTGTGAAAGTTGGACGTAAAGGAACAATGATTGTTCTTAGAACTTAAAGCAGAGTTGATGCTGGTGAATGGCTGTTTAGATGGAGGAACAGGGAACAGTGCAATGCTGAAAGACTGGGAAGACTGTGTTCTACCATATTACCCGCAACAAGGAGTAAAGAAATATTCTTAGCTATTTCCCAATTTTCAAATTATTCATACAGTTGCTGTGAATTTTTCCAGGCAAGACTTTTTGTTTATGAGTCTTACCTTATTTAGTTTAAAAACAAGGACCAAGACTGGTGGCTTATATGTGTCTCATCTTATAAGAAACTCCATACACTTTATTACTTGGCTACACTACTTGCAGATTCTTAACAGTTGTATGTGAGAATTTTAGATGATCTTTCCTTTCTTTGACAACTAAAGATATTGAGCAACTTATGCTATCACATATCATTTTAAGCTGTTTTTTTAAGTACTATTACATATCTTTTAAAGCTGTTTTTCCTTTGAAGATCTTTAGTATTTGAAATGTCTGAATATTAGTAAGATATAGAAGTTCTAATGTGAACACTTCGTATTGTGGTGTAGACAAGACAAATAAAATGTAACTTAAAATTTAAACTAAACAATGACAAGGCTTCCTTAGTCTTCTCATCTTAAGGTCTTGAGCTATGATCTACAGTTCTCTCCCTTTCAGGTTTGAAGTCTAGTCACTTCAGATCCTAACAGTCAGAAGCGTATTGCTCTAAGCTTTCAAAATCAGAAGCCTGTGACTTTACCCTTCAGAGCTATGCCTCAGGCTTTCGAACCAGAGAATTATGAGCAGGAGCCCTGATGTTAAGTCAGAAGCTAATTACACTTTGAATGCCAACACCCAGCACCCCGTAGCAGGAGTTGTAACACTCTCCTGGTCTCACTAATCTTGACCTTCGTTGGCTTTTTTGTCTTGGTCTGAAGATTTCTTCACTCAGCTTTTTGTCTGCCTCTTATCTATTATCAATTCTAAAATGGAATGGCAGTAATATCATCTGATATTGGAGTTATCAAGTCAATTCTTATACTTGTGATAAAAACCACAAGTAAAAGCCTATAGGGACATGGACTCTGCATTTTCAAGGGAGGCTAGTGATGCTATACGAAGGAGAGCAGCCTCCAAATCTAGTCAGAGTGAATGGTAAGAACTTCTTTAATTATATTATGAGGCTTATGAAATCTTCTGCTTCAGATTCTATGTGTGCGTCTCCCTGACCTCACTTGTTCCTGAATCCCTAAACAGGTGGTTATCTTCTGTTCCTGGAATAAGAACTACATGGCAAATGGGATAACCCAGAATTCACAGAGGCTTGTGAAAGCTAAGGTAAACTCAGTTGGAGCTATGCATGCTGTCTGGAGTAAAGACAGGCGAAGCAGCAGTTATGGTTCCAGGGTTTCTTGTATGCTCAAAGATGCAAGGATGCAATGATGATAGGTCAGCTTTGTGAAGGAAAGGGCTACTTGGCCCATATTTCCCTTTCAGTGCTAAAACACGTAAGGAAGGGCTTGACAGTTGTTAGTCAAGTATTAGGCTGGCCTGATACATATGGACTTGCTCATTAAAACCATCAAAGTGTGCTAAAGATTAGTACATGAAATTGGTATACTAATCATTGTAGAACAGTACTCAAAACAGAATCATATAATCTAGATGATAATAGTGGCTCCTCTGACCTGTCTTGTTAAGAAAAATTCTAACTTGTGACCCCAAACTCTTCATGCTGCCTAACAAGACACAAAGTGTCTTTTCTAGAAATTTGTCTCTGTATAAATGGATCTAATTCTGAGACCGACACAGTAATCTAAAAATGAATCTAGGGAAAGAAGGAAGAATGATTTTCACTCATTTATTTAAACTCTATTTTTCAGAAATCTTCAATACATTTAAAAACAAAAGACTTCCTTTTTCTATATTAATAAATGTTCTACAGTTGTACAAATACAAATTAAAGTCTGTTTTTCTAGCTAGATAAATGATGGACTAGTGAAAAGCACGCATTGCTCTAGCCAAGTACTCCAGTTCTCATAGGTTGGCTCACGACTCCAGATCTAGAGAACTGAGCATCTCTGGCCTCAGTGTGTGCATGCACACACACACACACACACACACACACACACACACACACACACACACACACACACACACAAAGAGAGAGACAGAGAAAGAACTGAAAACAAAAGCTAACAACTACCTAATTGGACTTAAGACCCACTCAACATAAGGAAAAGCATACTTGGTACTGAAAAACTAGCAAGCTCCCTAGGGCAAGTGAGTCATTGATCTTAAGACAGAATTTACTACCTTGGTAAATCAGCATAATTCCTCACTACATTCTAATTGTATACTTATGCCCACAAATAACTACCACCTCTTATTATAGAAACCTATCTTTATAGCAATGGAAACCATCACAGAAAAACACCACTAGACCCAAACCAAGATCAACACATTGTGATTAGCAACCCCCCTAAAGATCATTGCTATGAAATTATGGCTCAGGGAATGTAACTGAATGATTGTGAGATTCAGAACAGGAGGAAAATTATTGTAAGATTGCCTCTACTAGAGATGTCTGCTTAACCAATGCCAAAGTCAATAGACATATTAACATGGAAGGTGGAATTTTTCATGGGGCCAATGCCTAGACAAAGAAGCTTAGGCAACTTATGACTGCTGGGAGAAGATGGATTAGCATTTTCCTGGAATGAACCCGTTTATTAATTGTTCAATTCAGAGTGGTTAGCCTTGAAATTATATTTACACCAGAAGCAAAACATGATTGTATTTATAGTTGTGCATACATACAAATACATATGTGTGTATATCAATAACCAAAGGAAAAAAGTCTATAGGCTTGAGGAGAACATTGAGAGAAGAAAAAAAAATATAATTCTATTTTACTCAAGAATATGTTTAATTAATTTGAATATATCAAAATATTCTGATATCTATGATCTGTTTTGAAGCTAAAACACATGGTCATTTTAGTTTTTAACAAATATTAAACTTATGACTTGGGAAATATTCCTACACTGTAAAAATCAATATATAAAACATTTTATGTGAAATAAATTTTATTTTTCTAGTATTTACTTGTTCTTTTGAAATTAACAGTTGAATTTATTTTCTTAGTGCTTATATAAATGGCAACTAGATGTTTTCCTAAAACACAGGTTCCTAAGATGTTCTGTTTCAAAGAATATACTTTCCAACCCCTTTGATGATTCTCCTTACTTACCATGATCTTAATTATGTTTCTGGTGGCTATCATCCATTATATCATGACACTCATTGAAGTTGGTGACTATTCACTAATTTACTTCACTATATATTTTAATTGTAACATATTTGCAAATTTACCTATGCTTATTTTGAGTAGAAACATGAGCCAACATCCCTAGTCATAAAAATCAGACCATCTTCCTAATCTCTGTTCAGGTTTATGCTGTCTAGTTCACTCATCTTCCTTCAAATTTAAAGTGTAACTGTTCCTTATATCTCTTCTCAGTACTTATATTTTCTGAACTTAAAAAAAATGATTATTGTTTATTATGTTTGTGTGTGTGTGTGTGCTCTGTGTGTGACTGTGTCTCTAGAAAAGATAAGAGAGCACTGTGTTCTCTGGAGTAGAAGTTAGAGGCTACTATGAGCTTCCCAAATTGGGTAGTGTGAACTGAATTTTAATTTCCTGAATAAGCAACTGAACTGCATCTGAACTATTTCCCATTCCCAACTTGCTCTTTCATACTCAGTAACTTCCATTGGGCTCCATGTTAGTAGGAAGTTAACTAAAGTTGAAACACATTTCAGTCATGTTTGCGTTTCTTATAGCTCACAAAAGAAATGTGTGCTAAAGTGTACTAAATATTCCTAAATGAATATCACATTGAATTTTGTTGCATAATAGTTGGTCAACATAGGTTAAAAGATCTAATATATTATAATTAAGGTATATATTGTCTTTTGCTTAATACATGTCAATTGTTAGTCTTAACATATCCAGTGTGATACTTTTATGTATCCAGACATTTATGAATATTTCATCTGATTGAATATCTAAATTACCAAATTTATATTTATTTTACATTTTATCTCTTCCTTTGAGAAATTCTTATATATGCACAATTAAATGGGATCATCCCTACCTGTCATTTTTCCCTCCAACTCACTCTAAACTCCCTGAACACACCCAATCTAAACTTTTGCCATTTTCTGATAATTCATCAAGTACAGGTAGCATTGTCCATTATGTGTATGGGTGTGGGTTTATCCAATAGAATGAGGGACACCTTCAAGTGTCTACATCCTCACAAAAACATGGATTTTTTTTTCCTCTCCCAGAAATTCTTAGCTTCTTATAGCTACTCAGCTAAATGTGGTCTGTGGATCTTCTACACTGTCGATGCAGGGTTTTTGTTGGCTTAATTATGTGTATGTCTTCCTCAGGGAGCCACAACTGGTATGAGATCATATTTGTGACAGTCATTCCATGTATTTATAGAACTTTATAGTATTTATAACCTCTGGCTCTTAATTCTTTCCACTTGTTCCTCTGGGTTATTCCTTGAGCCTCAGGTTGCAGATCAATGTAGTTGTTCTGTGTTGGGCTGATAACTCAATTTCTTTTTCTCATCGCTCTGACCAAATCTGAGTCTCTCCAGTGAATGTGTCCACTGCAAAAGTGTTCTCTGACCAAAGCTGAGAATAGCCCAAATATGCAAATGTTTACAGTAATTATAAAATCTGATTTTATTAATATAATCTGATTTGATAATTAATATAATCTGATCACTAAAATTCACTTTTTTCCTTTAAACAGGAGACGTCTATCATATTTTCTATAACCATTTCCTATTTTACCTCTGAAACCACACTTGAGATTAAGTCCATTTCAGCACATGAACAATCTTAATAACTGTTAGCATATGCTAAGATCAGAAGAGTACAGGAAAAAATTCATTAAGTAAATGTAAACATTCTCAATTTTCAAAGTGATTTCATAGGTACTATAATTTTAAAAATAGTGAATCACAAATTTTATTCATACCCCTAGACATAGGATATTCATTGCACATTTTGGACATCAATATTGTTCTCTAAGGAAAAATATAGCTAAAATTTAAATTACAAGAGAAATGTAGTCTACACTATATTATAAATATCAAAGACATCATAAAGAATGCAAAGGTTGTAAAATGCCTGTCTTTCATGAGCTGGAAAATAAAAAGAAAATATGAGTATTATTACCACATAAATGTGCAAATAAAGCAAAATTTTCAATAAAAATTATTAATTATAGCTTGTTTTTATTTTCTTATTTGTGTAGGTACTATATTTCAACTGATTTTTCTATTTCTTTAAGGATGAAATAGAAAGAAAAAAGTATGATGAGGCTCACAAAGAATGCCTGAGCTTGGCTCAGCTTGCTGAATTCACAGCAGATAGAATAAAGTAATTGCTAATTCCTTGAGTTTTGATGATTAAAATGATCAAGTTCTTTATGGTTAAATGTTAATGTAAATGAATAATCATACTGTCTCAAGTATTTAAGGAAACTTATTAAGCTGTATTTAGTATATAAAAATAAGAATGTGAGTAAAGTAAATGTCTCTATTTTTAAAGAAAGTGTCATTCAGTAGAATAATAAATCTAAGCCTTTACAGAAGCTTTGCAATTGGCCTAATGTTACACGAATTTACATTTTAGGCATGTGGGAGCTAAGGTCAAGAAAATGATGTGACTTGTTCATGGCACAAAATCTATTATTAGGATAAGAATTACATCCTGCTCCTAAGCAGGATTAATAATAACATTTATCCAACTTTCTCAACAAATATTTGCTTTGTTTAAAACAATCATCTGATTGTAGCAATTGGAGTATCTTAGAGTCTATAAAACTTCAAATTCACAGGCACCGAGAAAGTATTTTGATTTTGTTTAAAATTTTCAGGTTTTTCATTTATTTTCTTAATATGAGTCTTTCAGCTTGAAATAACCAAGATATCTTTTTTTTTTTTTACATTCTCATTCATTATCTTTATTTTATAGATCACACTAGCCCATCTTTTTAAATGCAGTTGTTTGGAAGTAAAGTACATCGTGAATGAAGTCATTTGAAAGGATTTTTTTGGCCTAATCGACTGCTAATCCATGAGTGGTTTATGGAATATTCCCTAGATGCTGAGTTTAGTCTCAGTCCCTCAGGATTCCCTTTTCTTCCTGAGAGCAGCCCATGTTGTTCCCTTGTCTATCTACAGAGATAAATCCCTCCTCTCCAGATTGTCCTCCCCTGCATAAGCACTGTGTCTTCCCATTTGAGGTGGATTCCAAGGTGAGCTTACCTCTTGTGTCACTTCATACTCCTGCCCTTTCAAAGTCCATGAGCCAACCATAAAAATGAGTTTCTAATTAGTGCCGGTCATATAAAAGGAGCCAAACAAACAGTAGAGCACATCCACTTTTACCCAAGGAGTGCAACTATGCAACAATTGGTAGGATCTGAAGTTTCCATCAGCACAAACACTATTGTATACATATAAGAAAGAGTGATTACTGGGGAGAATTTTGTTGTTGCTGCCGCTAAGAATTTGTGTTTATTATAATTTATTTTGTAAATACTTCAGGATATACAGTAACAGATTGCAGGCTAGCATTTTCAAACTTTTTTTTTTTTTTTTGGTTAATTCTCCTAGCCTGTGTTCTGTCACACCCACCTTTGTACACTCCTCTTGAACCACACAGCCTCCTTTCTTTTCACTGTGTCTGTCACAATTCCCCATGCAAAAGTGCCTCTCTCCCACCCATCATTATCGTCTTTCTAATTTCACAAATTATAATCACTAATCACATTTAATGGAAAACACTTAATACACTCTGGTCTTTAAGAACAGGCATGACTAGCAAGAACCTATTAGGACAACAGAGTGACTTATGGAGTGTATTTATCACTTGTAAAGCATCTATGTAATTCTGTGTCACAGAGGTATTTGTTTACTGTTCATGGAAGTTTACCACAGATTTTTCTTGACCTCAGAGAGTTTGTAATAAGAAGCAGCACTAGAATTTTTTTCTAGGGGATAAGGTTTGGAAGAAATGAGAAATTTAAATGCATAGAGGCAACTAAGGTTGGATATATTTAACTAGTCAAAAGAAAATTAGCAATAATAGAAGAATAATTGGCAGATCAATTAAACCAATTGCTTCTCTATACTTTGCACTGGTAAGACTATACTCTGAGGCAGCTTGAGTGGGAAGTATTGCACAAGTTCTACTTGGTATTATTAACAAAAAACTAGGAGTCATATTGGGGAAAAGCTGAAATGTCAGAGAGACAGAGAAATAAACTACAGCCAGTTCTCATTTAGCCAGCTCCTCAGGCCAAAAAGGAAAGTTCCTATCTCCACATAATCTCAGATTCAAAACCCTTATGTCCTCAGCAAAAAAGAAATGTAGGTGAAGGGTGATCTTCTGACTTCTGCCTTATCTGCCTTTCATTGTCCAGCTGTCTAACTTCCTGGTTAAACTTTCTTAAAGCTAGGATTAAAGACGTGTGCCACTACTGCCTGGCCCTGTTTGGCATGAACTCACAGATATCCAGAGGATCTCTACCCCGAGTATTGGAATTAAAGAAGTGGGTCACTACTCTCTGACCTTCAGGGCTTGGCTCTGTCCTTGATATTTCAGACTATTTTATTAAATATACAACATATCACCACAATGAAGAATGTTGAATTTATTACAATTCCATATTATGGTTTGGGTTTATATTTAAGTCCCAAATAAAACGGCTGCTCTCAACAACATGTGGTTTTGTAAATTTCTTGTGATTGTTTGTTTGCATGATTGCTAAAACACTTAGAATAATCTATTCTTGAAGATTTTCTAAAGTCTTTTGTCTATAAAATAGCTAACAAGCTGAGATTTTGGATAAACTAAGTGTATATTCTTAGTATCTTAAAGAATTGGCTTTATATTTTAATTTTTGTATTAGGCTATAGGCTGTTATCAAGAAATACTATATGTAAATTTTGAAATTATTTTTTCTTATTTTTGAAGATAAATATGTCCTCATATAACTCTGAATCACTTTTCATAGGATACTTAGAAGGAATTCCTTATCTTTAGTGACTATGGTTTGTATAAAAATGTTCCTCATATGTTTATGTGTTTGAAAATCTTATTAGCTGAGAATTCTTATAACTGTCAATGATCTTATTTCTAGGAAGAAAGTCCTCACGGTATTTGAAGACATCCATTCCAAGAGATTTCCTTTTATTTCTGGTGCCTGATTTTATTTTCTCTCTGTCATGTGTTTTATAATAATAATAATAATGATAATAATAATAATAATAATAATAATAATAATGATAATAATAATGATAATAATAATAATTTCGACCTTTAAGTTGTATATTTATAGCTCACATTATGAATCAAGTTGACTAGCAAATAAGAAAATAGATTTAATAACTGACAGTCTATAGGTGATTTCAAACAATTTGATTGTTCTTACTATTATACATAGTTTTGTGTAAAACTGGAATGCTGCTTGAGAATTAAAATCCCATAGCATTTTAATTTTCATGAAGTGTTTTTTTTTCTTTTTCGTTGTTGATATTGTTGTTTTTAGTTAGTTTCCTTTCTGAATATTGTGAGTTTATGGCAATTAACCTGAAGAGGAGATGTCACTTCTAAAAATTAATTTTATCTGCATTTATTGTTTGTCATTAGAATAAAAATTGTGAACTAGTTACTGGTAAATTTGAATACCACTGACTGTGCAAGGATTGATGATGCTTTATGGAGAAAAATCACATCAAAATGATGTTATACCAAGATCTCTTTGCTTTTAAAATAATCAGCTTGTGTGTGTGTGTGTCTGTGTGTGTCTGTGTGTGTCTGTGTGTGTGTGTTTGTGTGTGTGTATGTGTGTGTCTGTGTGTGTGTGTCTATGTGTATGTGTGGTGTGTGTGTGTGTTTATTTACAACTGACTGAACAAAAACAGTACTATAGAAACATTTAACTTAAATTCAAACAGATGTTAGTTGACAGTAGAAAACAGAAGACAAGATTTTACTCTTTAATTTGAACATGTTTTAAATGTAAAAATAGGAGAAAGTGATAGGATTATTGGATAGTCCAGATTTGTCTATTTATCACATTATTGAAATACTTATTACATTAAGATGAGTTAGAATCTGTAGAAATAATATTGACAAGGAAGGGAACATAGACATCATTTTATGTATGAAAAATATTGCTGAAATATAACCTAAAGCTGAGATACAAGGCAAAATACAGCTGTCTCCAAATATTTTGAAAGCTTACAGGCAAACAATAATTTATACTTACTTTAAAATACTTCAAAGGATGAAAATAGTCTTCTTGAGAGATGTAAGAATTCAACAAGAATAAAGTAAATCTTGACTGAGCTGCCACTCCATATTAGCCTGAAGAAGATGTCAGCTGCTCGTCTTTCAGGGATGTCACAAGCAAGTAAAAATTGCTATGGCAGATCTAATTAGATTCTGATGTAATACCTGCACTACTATATTTTTATATAATAAAATATCTATGTTCTTTCAAGAAGTGAACAATAAAGAAATAGTACTTAAAGTAATATACTGTACTAAATTACATTTAAAAATAAGCAGAAAGTGAAAATATATCCAGCCCTTCTAGGATCTTGTGGTCAAGTTAGAAAGATAACTACAAATAGGTAAATTTTATAGTATTATTATTGTAATGGTGGAATTCCAAACAAAATGCTATGCAATGACACACTTTGGGTCAAATATGAACTTTCTACTATATAGTATTAATATTTACACTGAAACATACAGTTATTAAGAGATAAATCCATGTATAAAAATGAAATATAACAATTTTACTTTCCTTTGAACATAATCTATATATTAATATTCTCTCAAACTATTACATATAAAAATAGAATTCTGTCACATACTGAGATATTCAGATGAGCACATTATTAGTTGAGAAATGCTTAAGAATCAAGAAAAATTAAAAGTCTTTGAATAAAGTGAAAGGCTTGAGTACAGGGTAATTGCAAAGGAGGCAATGGTGCAGCTCCAACATTGAGGGAAATAAATTATGCAAGTGATTTCAACAGCAGGGGAGTTATTTGTCCTGATGGGAAGCTGTTGCAAAACTCATGAATTTCAAATCAATGAATTAAGAACAAAAGATTTGTAACTTAGTTTTTAAAAAAGTGAATGACAAGTTCTCCAGATAGAGGTCAACATCATGATTTACTCTTACAATTGAACGGTTCAATGTTATGTTCTTCTCATACTCTAAAGAGGAATATATTGGTGAGACAAATCTTCAAAGTGACTGTTGTGTTTATGTCTGAATGATTGAAGAAGATATTCAAAGGAGAATGAGGGCTCTTGCAAGGTCTACCATGTATGGTGATTTAGGAGACATGCATAGAGTCTATTCTCCACTGCTGCCCCTTTTTATAGCTTATTGTTCTCTGTCTAATGTAGCTACATGAGAACCATAGAAACATCTATGCCTGGCGCAGAACCAGCAACATAATCCAGTTTCTCATTTTAGCACATTATAGTGTAGCTCAGAAAGTGACCCAAATCTTCCAATGCTACTATTATCATTTGTTAATTATCTTCACTCAAAATATACAAGAAAAATGAAACAATTAACTTTTTACTTATTTTGCTATATTATTAATGATTATTAATAATAATTATTATTATTGTTATTATTATTTAATTTTCAAGACAAGGTTTATCTGTGCAACAGCCCTGGCTGTCCTGGAACTCACTTTATAGATAAGGTTGGTCTTTACTAACAGAGACCCACCTGCCTCTACCTCCTGAGTGCTGGGATTAAAGGTGTATGCTAACAATGCCAGACTCAGTAATTATTTTTCAAAGACTACACACACACACACACACACACACACACACACACACACACACACACACATATCTATAAAATTCACCTGTAAGGGGTGAAATATGGGGACATGTAGATGCAAGTGACTGTGGAGGCCAATTGAGGGTGACAGATCACCCAGAACTCTATTGTGAGCAATAACTTCTGAGGAGCTGTGAGCGCTCCAGATAGGCAAACAACAATATAATAAAGTGTGGATACCACCAGTGTCCAGTTTGGTGAACCAATGAGTTTTATTGTGGTCACTTACATGAGTGTGGGGTTGGAATTATTTCTGTGACATGAAAAGGCAAATGCCTGAAAGGCTAAAATATTAAGCAGATAAATATCTCACGAATAGGCTTTTAAATCACAGAAAAGTTGGGATGTAGCAGGTAAAACTGAAGTAGTCTTAAGTTTGAATTATGTTTCTCTGTCATTTTATATTTTTTTTAGTTGAAACATTTTCATGACTATAGCAGACTCAAATGAAAATAATTTTAAATGAGTGTTTTTTATGTATTTATTTAAAGTTTATCTGTTTTCATATGTATGGTTCTGTATCCTGTATTGTTTTCTTAAGGTGGCTTGAATAAATATTTTTTAAAAGCCTGATGTGATTAAAAACAAAATATATAAATCCTGTATATTACAAACACCGTCATTGAACTTTGTATTTATCTCATTATTATGCATAACTATGTAGCCATTCATTTGAATTAGCTGTATCCCTCCTAGAATGTTCTCTACTATATAATATTTTACTTGGACATTGCATCTAAACAATGTGACTTTGATTTTAT
Organism: Phyllotis vaccarum; assembly: GCA_033318265.1. NCBI lineage: Eukaryota > Metazoa > Chordata > Mammalia > Rodentia > Cricetidae > Phyllotis > Phyllotis vaccarum. The sequence goes on along the minus strand of JARWLC010000010.1, from coordinate 34,914,361 downwards.
ATCTAAGAACACATATATGCACCCATGCCCCTCCCACATAATGATCTCAAATAATCTAATACATTGAGCAATAAATACTTTTTAATATAAATTAATATCATGTTCCTAAATTTTGACACAATATTTTTATGTTAAAGTCATCCTTAAAATTTCATGATTTTATTTACATCATTCACCTAGGTTTTCAGTAGATTTCTGGATTATGCTAAAGCACACACACTATAAAACATTATCTTAACTGTTATGTAGTTTCCTGTTCAGTGATGGTCAATACATTCATAATATCATGCACTTATCATCTCCTTCCCTATCTCAAGCTCTCATCTTCTAAAACTGACAAAGTCACTTGCAAATGGGAAATTACTCAATATTATTTTCTATTTCTAGTTGACTTAGTTCTCTGAATTTAAAGTCTTAATCAATATTAATGCTTACATCAGAATTCCTGCTACATGTAGGTACTACATTTAACTTATTGATTTGTTGGTATATAGACATGTGAGTTGAGTTTCTCTATTAGGTCTTAATAACTAATTTTCTATGAAAACGGTACACAAAGATTTTTTGAAGGACCTTGCTTTTAATTTTTTGGGCATGTCTGGAAGTAGAACTACTGTGGCATGGTAGGACTATTCCTAGTTTTCAATTTAATTTAATTTTTTTTTTATTATTCTCATCGTTTTCTTATTCTCATTAGTTTTGAACTGACAACATGGCTTTTCCTGGTGACTTCCGTATAAAACACATATGGCATGTCTCTTCTGGCTTCTTAACTCCTTTTGGTCCCGCCCCCTTTTCTTTACACTCACAAACTCAAATTTAAAAGAAAAAGCAAACATTTTCAAAATTCAAATTACTCTCAGTCATATTTAAATGCAAACAATGACTGGCTTATATCTTAAGTCATCATAGTCTGATTTCTAAGACAATAGTATATGAATTTACAAACATTGTTAGTATACTTTATTTATGATGTAGCCAAAACTAGAACTGTTTTTCTCTTTGTAAGACTTAGGTGAGTCACTAGAATTAAACACCAAGGGAAGAGATCATTTAAAATGTTCTCGTAAGACAGAAGGTCTCCAAATGATGCCAGCCTGAGCTATAATGTGAGATTAGTGTAGCCTGTATAGAAAATCCCATGTCCCACTTACAAACTCACCAAAGCATTAGAGAAAAGGTTTGTGATTCTCTTTACTTACTGTTTAAGAAAAAATTTAAACAGTAGATAATGCCAATAATGCTTAAAATTTTCCTAGAATTTGGAATCCATTAAACTAAAGAAACAGACAAGGCTATTGCATCACTATAAGTTCAAATACAACAGCCAAAACGGGGCTGTCAAATAAAATAAAATAGGGCTTTGCTGCCCTAACTCCAGCAGACTTCTGCCGTTGATATACAGACCATACCAGCCACAAATTGTGAGTGGCTTATCCTCTCCCTTCTCAGCACCAGCACCACTACTGGGCCCTGCCCCCAACTCTGGAGGAATCCACTGTTCTGGTATAGCCCTCATCAGATCAATGAGTGACCCAAAAGCAAGCTGGGGTACTGCTACCCACTAGGTACCCCAAGAACCACACCCCTGTCCAACTCCTTACACCTCATCATTCTCCCTCTGACTAGCCCTTCTCCAGAACTCTAGAAGAATTCACAGGCCCAGAAACAGTCCACACCATTTGGAAAAACTTACCCCATAGGCCTACATACAATCTATAGTAGTTGGAAAACCACTGTGATAACAACATATTACAGAGTTTTAAAAGGAGATATTGACAATAAAGTTGAATGAATGAGTGTAACTCATATTCATTCCACATGTAGGTAAACCAATGGCTGAAAAAAGTGCAGGGACTGGAGCATATATCCCACTGAGGAATGGGATGTTTTGATGCTACTATGGAACAACATTCTAAATACTATGAGACCTCTTGATAGAGATATTATCTTTCGTCCAAAATTAAAGAATATCTTAAATAAGTGACTTTAAAAAAATTAGCTTAGAGTACACTTTGGCTAGGTTAAAAACAAATCAAACTGGAATAAATATACATGAAAGTGTAGAAACACAGAGGAAAAGATACAAAGAATACTTAATGCAACCGTGGTAGAAAACTTTCAAAGGTGTAGGGGAATATAGTAGTATGAACAGAATGCTAGTTTATAAGGCGTAAAGGCATTATTCAAAACTGATTTTAAATGGACATTAATTAAGCACAGCACTTGAATGTTGTGAAGTATATTAAGATACCATAGTCAGTGAAAAAATGCTTAAAATCACAGACTAATTCTATGTATCATGAAAACTAGTTTGTTATTCTCAAGAGATCATGTAAAGGCCCAATGTAGAAATTCAGGTGTGTGGTGATGAGGACACAAATTAAAACCAGAGGTCAGAGCCTTGGTTAGAACTACTCAAATATATTTTAGTTAGAATCTTGGTTAAATTTAGCTATATTGCTATATATATTAGAGAAATATATCTTTGTCTTATTGAAACTAATTTCACAGTAAACTTAACAACCTTAATTTTAAATATTTAAATTAAGTATAGAATACCTTTTCTGCTAAAGAACAAAACTAAGCTTCATGTTCCAGAGGCTCTAAATTCTGTTATCCAGGATTTCTTTCTCCCATCACCTCTATCCTCAGAGGTGTTCTCTATGTTTCATAACTTCTACATTGCCTATATATTTCATGAACTCTATCCACTGTCAGCTCTATTCTCCAAGACCCCTAGCTTCATGACCTATATCTCTCCTGACCTTTATCCTTCAAAACCTCTCTAGCCTTCATGACCCCTCTCCTTATGACTTCTGTTCCCTATGACCTCTATCTATCATAACCTATAACCCCTCCCCAAAAGCACTGTTGTCTATGTCCTCTATTAAGCATCTCTATCTTCATGAATTATATCTTCCAAGACCTTGGTCATTCATGACTCATAGTCTCCACAACCTATATACCCTATGACTTTTATCCTCTATGACTTCTATCCCACATACCACTATCCACCATGACTTCTGTACCCCACTGTCTCTATTATCTATGATTTCTGTCCTCCAAGGCCTTTATCCTCCAAGACTATATCTTCATAATCTCTATCCCTCTTTATCTCCATCCCCCATCATCTATTCTTTATTATGTCTTTCTACCCTGGTAACAACATTGTCATTTGATAGTCAAGCTTCAGTAATCCAGTGGCAATTCCCTGAAGTACACGATTTTCTCAGTCTCTGTGCCACTCAAAACTCTGTTATTATGTTTATTTCTTCTTCACAACTTATTACTGAAATCAATGTGGTACTGTAATTTCTACCAAATTAATTTTCATGTTCTCCTTTACTGGCACATAATAAGTACACTATTTTTTTTAAATAAATAATTTATAAAGCAGTATATTGGAATGATTTTACCCAACAATTACTGTCTATCGTAGACATTTTTTCAGTCTTTTTTCAACTTAGTGAGATAGATTTCAATACTTAATATATACTATAGATCTTTTTGTTTACAAGTATAATGGCCAGAGATCAATCATTCTGCATATCTTCTTTCCAAACCTATTTAAAGTTTAAGATGGAAATGCATTATTAAATGCCTTCTGATTTTTGTGTTTTTTAAATAAATTATCTGACTCATATTTTTGCCTAGCAGGCACATATTCATTCTCAACTGTTAAAATGAAGCCGTGATCCATATATTCTGACAGTGAAAAAGAAGATGCTGAGTTAATCTTTTCTTGACATCTGCCCTCATCATCCTCACCACTGAGCACAAGAGAGCATTGTTTAATCATGACCATGAAAATGAGGCTTTGAAATACTAAAGTTAATGTCATTACTGTATATTAAAAGATTACCTCACCATTAAATGATTTCTTTTGTTCTCTTCCTGACCACCTTGATGAATACAGCAGGATAATAACATTCTCATTATTTTAGGATCACATTTGCATCCATAATGAAAGAGTCCCTAAAGGGCACAGACACCATAGAGGCAATTGTCTGAATTAATTAAAATTGTTTTCCTGATTAGATAGAAATTACAAGCATAAATGACACACCAGAGAAAGTTTCTCTCTTTTCATTCAGCATCAAGGCACAAATATCAACTGTTTGTAACTGAAAAGATTTATAAGATTAAACTTAAAAAATGGAAATTTTCATATATTTCTGTACTTACAAAAATTAGTGTCTTATTGGTCATAGAAATAGTTTTTCCCCTTGAAGTCTTTAGTGGTTGATTAATGGAGGCAAAAGTAATGAGATATCTGAAATATAAATATATGTAAATATATAGAAATGTATATAACAAAAACATTAAGTATTTTTCAAAATTATTTTTATTTTATATATATGAGTGTTTTACTTGAATGTTATACTTACATATTTACATGTAAATGTGCTACCTGTGTTGTTGGTGCCCATGGAGACCGGAAAAGAATATCAGATACCCTGAAACTATAATTTCAGCTGTTTTGAGCCTCCATAAAAGTGCTAGAGAGAACTGTGTTCTCTAATAAAAAGCAAGTGTTCTTAATTAGTGAGCCACTTCTCCAGGCTAGTTTTAGTATTCTTGATCTAAGATATGCTACAGAAAACTCAAATAATATGATAAAAATTCTTTTTATTTAAAAGATTTTTATACATCTTTACAAACAAGGGGAAAATCCTTTACTTTTGAGCATGTTTTTAATACTCCTCAAGTTCTAGTATGTTTTTCTGTGTGCAAATGAACTCAAATGATCTATTTTTGTGGTATTTTGTAGAGCCGTGAAAATATGAATTGTCTTGAATTGATTGTGCTTTTCAACAATTTCCTAATACTGTTTTAGCAAAAGAACAAGACCTGTTCTTGAAAGAAACTTTGATAGAAAAAAAGGAATAAAATAAAAATATGTGCCATAGTCCTTCTAAAGTAATATGCTTACCTTACCTAATGTACTGTTACTGTGAAAAGTTTCATCCTATGAGCAAGATGAATACAGATTCAGGCCAAATGCATGATTTTTGTCAATGATAACTTGCAAAGAAGTCACTTAATAACAATGGAATTTTCTTATAATGAAAAAGTAAAGTGCAGCAGAGTAGGAATGTGTATATATTCAGACTTTTCTTTATTCTATATTATAGTTTTTCTTCACATATGTATGTTCTTTAGTTACAAGTCATGCCCTTGTAATTTGTAAATGCTGACACATTTATATATTATTTATATATTAGCAACCTATTCTCTTCTCTATTGTACTTTCTGACCATGGGCTTTTCAGGAAGTATAGCTTAGTCAGAATGTCAAAATCATGCATGTAACTAAAACAAATAATAAACACAACTGTAGGCGTGATTGACCTTTTTTTTTTTTTTGAGATGTAGATGCAAGATGTAAAGCAGTAAAAATTGAGGAATTACCCAGTATTGCATGTGTGTATCAGTTGGTCTCGTAGTCCGTCTTGTACATCCCTTAATCCTCAGTCTGTCTTCTATTGCAGGTGAGTAATTATTCAATGTTTAGTATCCATTTTCCTGTAAAGACAAAACTGAGAGACCCTGCCCCAGGTCTGTTAAGTGTGTTTTCCTTACCACGCATCCGTTTGTCATGTCAGGGATGAGCAGTTACTTTTTTTGTTCAGGAAGAGACTCCTTTTCGAAGCGGGCTTTTATTAGTTTTGTTGGTACCCATATCTTTTCTGTCCCTGTTGAAACAAGAGCAAAACCCCTACCCCATCGAAGCGCATACCCTGGCTTCCATTCGGAAGTCAACACATCTTTGAAGTAAATGGGTTGATTTAACTCAGAAGATTTTTCTACTACCCAATGTCTCTCAGCAGCTGAAGTTCCCTTTTCATCAGCATTAAGAAAATTTAAAGTCAATAAGGCACTATGCAACCTCTCTCTGGGCTTTTTCATTTCTTTCTTTTGTTTATAAAGCATCTCTTTTAATGTGCGGTGAGATCTCTCCACGACTGCCTGTCCTGTAGGATTGTGTGGTATCCCTGTAATATGCTTTATATCATAGTATGCAAAAATTATCTTCATTTTTCGGGAGACGTAAGCTGGAGCATTGTCAGTCTTAATCTGAGTGGGAATTCCCAATATGGCCATGGCTTCCAAAAGGTGAGTAAGTACAGCATCAGCATTTTCAGAACTCAGGGCAGTCGCCCATTGCATTCCAGAATAGGTGTCAATAGTATGATGTACATATTTCATCTTTCCGAATTCTGGAAAGTGAAACACATCCATTTGCCATATCTCATTTCCGTGTGTACCCTTAGGATTAGTTCCTGCAGGTAAAGATGGTTGGTTATAGAAAGAGCAAGTGTCACATTTTTTTACTATTTCCTTTGCTTCAATCCAAGTGATGGGAAAACTCTTCTTCAGCCCTTTGCTCTTAACATGATGCTTTTCATGAAATTCTGTGGCCTTTAGCACGCTCCCTATTAGCAACCGATCTATTTCCTCATTACCCTGCGCTAGAGGGCCTGGGAGGCCCGTGTGTGCCCTGATATGTGTTATGTACATAGGATGTATCCTACCTCTGATGATGTCTTGTAGTTGTATGAATAGTAAGGTCAAGTCTGTATCATCGTGAATGAAGTCAGCAGTTTCAATATGTGAAACAACTCTTTCTGCGTATTGAGAGTCAGTAATTAAGTTAAGAGGTTCTGTGAAATCCAACAACACCATAATAATCGCATATAGTTCTGACTTTTGAACAGAGTTATAAGGGCTCTGAGCCACTTTAGTTAGGTTTTCAGACTTGTAGCCAGCCTTCCCTAAATTGTTTGCATCTGTATAAAATATAGGGGCTCCAGAAATTGGTTCATCTTGTACTACACGAGGAAAGATCCAATTAGTTTCCTTTATAAATTGAATTCTCTTGTTTTGGGGATATTTATTATTAATTTCTCCTAAAAAGTCACTGCAAGCCTTTTGCCAAGGTTCACTGTCTGCCCATAATCGTTCAATTTCTTCATTAGTCAGAGGCACAACAATTTCTGCAGGGTCCTTTCCAGTCAATTGGCGGAGTCTCAATTTACCTTTAAAAATCAGATCAGCAATTTTTTCGATATATGTCTTCATCTTTTTGCTTGGCCTATGTGGCAGAAATATCCATTCTAATATGATGCTTTCTCTTTGCATTAAGATTCCTGTTGGAGATTGTCTTGAGGGTAAAATAACAAGTATGCATTCCAGGTCTGGATCCACACGATCCACATGTGTTTCTTGAAGTTTTCTTTCTACCAACTCTAATTCTTTCTCGGCCTCATCAGATAGTTTTCTTGGACTATTTAAACCCTTGTCACCTTCTAAAGTCTTGAATAAATTAACTAGTTCATAGTTTTTTATACCAATCATGGGCCGTATATGAGCAATATCTCCTAGTAGCTTTTGAAAATCGTTAAGAGTCTTCAATTTATCTCTATTTAATTTTACCTTTTGTGGTCTAATTTTTTGTAAACCTATCTTATATCCTAAATAATTGATAGAATCTCCCCTCTGTACTTTTTCTGGAGCAATTTGCAGTCCCCAATTAGGCAATACTTTCTGTAGTTCTTCAAACAATGTTTCTAATGTCTGTGGGTTTGGGTCTGCCAACAAAATATCATCCATATAATGGTAAATGATAGATTGTGGGAAGTGCTTGTGCAGTATTTCTAGTGGTTGTTGTACAAAATATTGGCATAAGGTGGGACTATTTAACATTCCTTGGGGCAGGACTCTCCATTGGTACCTCTTAGCTGGCCCTGAATTATTAAGAGTAGGCACTGTAAAAGCAAATTTCTCTTTGTCTTGTTCCTGTAAAGGTATGGTAAAAAAACAATCTTTCAAGTCAATAACTGTAATAGACCATCCTTTAGGTAGCAGAGAAAGCAGGGGAATACCAGATTGTAAGGAGCCCATAGGTTGAATCACCTTATTAATTGCTCTTAAATCTGTCACCATCCTCCATTTTCCAGATTTCTTCTTGACAACAAAAACAGGAGAATTCCACGGACTGGTTGATTCTTCAATATGCTGAGCCTGTAACTGCTCCTGTACCAACTGTTCCAAAGCCTGAAGTTTTTCTTTTGTCAAAGGCCATTGTTGAACCCAAATAGTCTTTTCCGTTAACCATTTCAAAGGCAGTGCTGTGAGTGTCTTATTAAGAGGGCGATTCTTTTGTACAACTTGAATGGCTGGTGAATTATTGTCATTTTTGGAAACATAGTTGAGCCTCCAGCTGACATCATAACCAGGAGGGATTTTAATCTGGGTATTCCATTGCATTAGGAGGTCGCGACCCCACAGATTCACTGCTATATCAGCCATATATGGCTTCAACCGTCCTTTCTGACCTTCTGGTCCTATGCATTCAAGCCACCTCACTCTCTGTTTCACCTGAGATATTGTTCCAATACCCAGAAATTGGATATCTACTGTCTGTAAAGGCCATCTCGGATGCCAGGACCGTGGGGTTATGATCGAAACATCAGCCCCTGTGTCGACTAAACCCTGGATATAAATATTGTCTATCAGTACACCCAATTTTGGTCTTTGTTCATTTATTGAAGTCTGCCAAAATATTCGTTTCGTAATTTTCTTTGGAGTTTCTGAATCTTCTTTTGAATTTATGTTATCATCTGATATTGTATGTTTTTCAAGATCAGGTATTGGGTGTTCTATTCGTCTTGAGAATGCTGGTCTTCTACTACGACCGGATATGATCTCACCATCCTCGAATTTGGAGTCTGATTTTGGGGGGCTTCCCGGGGGAAGCCCCGAAAGGCGTTTCCCGATGGCAGAGGGTTGCCTTCTTTATCTCTGGTAGATCTACATTCATTGGTCCAATGCCGTCCCTTGCCACATCTTCTGCATAATCCAGAAGGCAATGGCCTTCTGTTCAAATTAAACCTAGATCGGGCATCGTTTCTAAAAGTACTTTGTGTACAGTTTCGTCTTACATGGCCTTGTCTACCACAGTTGAAACAAGTGATTCCTTGGTTCCTCTTCTTTACCTTATCAATGGCTTGGTCTACCCAATTGTCTTCATTACTATGGAGAGGTTCAGCATTGATTGTATATTGAATCCATTCTTCTAGAGGTGCGGCTCTGATTTTTAAAGGCAGAAGCATTCTTCTACATTCCGGATTAGCATGATCAAAGGCCAGAGAAAGTATTATTTGCTTTCTAGCTTCTGGATCTGATATTGCTCTATTTACAGCCGTGGTAAGCCTGTGTAGAAAGTCAGTATAAGGCTCTTTCAAACCTTGTTTGACCTTAGCATAATGCTCAACTTTTTGACCTGGGTCTAAAATCTTTTCCCATGCATTAAGTGCGGCCGTACGGCATAGCAATAAAGTATGTTCGTCATAAGTAGTTTGAGTCTTCACGTCAGCAAACATTCCTTCACCAAGGATTTGGTCCTGAGAAGCAAAGAAACCCCTAATTCTTCCTTGGTGTTCTAAGGTCCTGGCTTCCTCTCTAAACCAGCTTCTCCACTGCAAATTTTGGCTTTGGTCCAAGACGGCAGCCGTTAGCTGCATCCAATCGAAGGGGAGGATTCAGTTTTTTGCAGACCATGAATTCAGGAGCTGCTTTACATAAGTAGAGTGAATACCATACATGGATATTGCCTCTTTAAAATCTTTGATGTCTTTCATATGTAGTGGCTCATAACTATACTCTACATATTCTGAGGAACCCCCTGGTGCCATCTTGGTCTGAATAGTAGCTGGGAACAATAGTGGTGGTGAAGGAGGTATCCCCGTGATGTTTACAACTTTATTTAAAGTATTTCCAGTACCATAACACCCCATTGGGGGTTGACCTGAACTGTTCTGAGCATAAGATGTATCATTGCCCTTTTGTAGTGTTGCAATATGGTCCTCACATTCTTTCATTTTGGATATAATGGGTTCCCATTCTTGGATTTTGGACATTACGGATTCCCATTCCTGGAATTTGGACATTGCAGGTACAAATTCTTGTATTTCGGATACCATCTGTCTCAAAGTTTGACTTTCTTGATGAAGTGATTCTTCTAAAGACCTCGCCGAGTTAGCAATTTTGAGATCTACATCATTAACATAATTAATGATTTTCTCGTCCACTTTATTAATGTGGTCAACAAGTTTCTTGTTCTCATCAGTTACGTAGAGTTTATATTGTTCTAGTTCTAAAGACCTCGCCGAGTTAGCAATTTTCAGATCTACATCATTAACATAATTAATGATTTTCTCATCCAGTTTATTAATGTGGTCAATAAGTTTCTTGTTTTCATCAATTACGTAGAGTTTATATTGTTCTAGTACAGTGTTATCATTATGTGAAAGCTTGTTGTAACCAGTTTGTAGCATATCCATCGTTTTAGACATAGCAGAGTTTGAGAGCTGTAATTCACATATCTTGGACAACAGCTGCTGATTTAAGGTCTGCATCTGCTTAACGTCATCTGACAGTGTAGCGTTTGATAATTCTATAATACCAAGTTTGGATGGTAATTGAAAGTTCAGATTCGTGACCTCAGTCATCACCCTTCTATTGTGGAACACAACATACAGAAACAGACCAAGAAATAGTAAAACTGGGGTACTGAATACCTCAAGATACTCATTTAAAAACTTGTCAACCATCGTGGAAAAATATATACCAAATTCCTCAAAAGAATAGTTGTCAGCCATTACCTCAATCCAGGTGCAATGACGCTGTGTGGTCAGAAGATGTCACAATAACGTTTAGTGCCCTGCTGTATGGCCGATGTAGAGACACTCAGCACGCTATTCACAGATCCTAGGTGTTAAAGGGTCTCAGCAGACAGAATAGAATCTTTGGAAAAAACAAATTCTCACAAGTCAAGACAGGATGTTAATTACAAGATAGAATGGTTTTAGTTATCTTTGTTCACCTACAGGAGTAATTCACAATTGTCCCAGGTTACAGGGGTTAGGGGCGGAGCTGCTGCTTGAATCTGCAGTTTTTGGGTCAAACCCAGCCAGCCAGGTTGGGGGAAGGGCGCTCGTGCAGCCGCAGTTCAAACTCAATTAAAATGAACTGAGCAGCGGTACAGCTAGGGGCGGAGTTACCGACTGCGCGCTCAGCAGAAGCAAGCAGCCCGGGTCAGCCGTTTAGCTAGGCAGAGAGCCGCGCGCTGGGGGAGGGGTGAAGTTACCGATCGCGTGCGCAGCAGTTCCTACAGCTAGGCAGCGGAGCCGCAGCCGCGCGACTGGTTGAAAGGCAGAGATACCGACCGCGTGCAGCGGTTAGACAGACCGACCGCGCAGCAGTTCCTACAGCTAGGCAGCGGGCCCTGGCCGCGCGCAGCTCGCGCGGCTGATTAGCGCGGCCGAACCAACCAGCCAAAGATGGAGCCTAAGCCGTTTAGAAGTCACCTCTCACTATCAAACCCGCATGCATAGGGCTGGATACGACTTGCCCACAGTCAAACCTGACCTGAGTGCGTTCTAAGCCCGACCCGCGGGTCCGGGGCGTTGGGCACCAGATGTAGGCGTAACTTACCCACAAGGACACCAATATCAGATAGATATTTATTAGAATATAAACCAACACTCACGGTACAGGCAACAGAGTATAATAGTACCTGAACAGGGACCAGAGTCTGCAGACGGACGGACCACATGAGCCTCCCTCCAGCAGCCAGGAACCAGGAAGAGAGCCTCTCAGCGTCCCGGCAGCCCCTTATCAAGGGTTTGGCCACACCCCCTCCAGGAGCCCAGGACCCTGGATAAGCTTCCCTGGACCCCACCAGCTGACACCCGAATCCCACAACACACAACAAACTGTTAATGCTTTGAAAGCATTGGTGAATACAATGACCATATTTATGATTGCTATTGGGCCAGCTCACATAGAATATCATTCAAGTATCAGAAAGGTGAAAGGATTTACTTTTTTTGAGTAACTGTCTACTGACTTAATACAAATCTGACCCCAGGAACTCGCTGTACTAGAGGACAGAATCACAATATTCGATGTGTACTTGCCTAATATAAGCAAACTTGGAACTCAATCTGCCGAGTTATCTCCAAGATAGTTTTATGCTGAAATAATTCATTAAAGCAGAAAATTGGGGAGAGATGCCTCAGAAGTTAAGAGAATTTGAACTTGAACAGCTTCTGAATTTAGTTCCAGCATCCACATGGCAGCTCTCAAATATTTGACACTCCACTTCTGGGTGCTTCTAGTCCCTTTCTGCCATTCCTTTACACTGACTTGGAATACATGCCCAGGTAAGTAGTCATTCACATAAAAATAAAGTGACAGTTTTCTCTATGGAAGAGCATCTAAATTAGCTATCAACTTACCAAATGAACAGCCTTGAAAACATACATATGATTAACATTATACAGTGTGAGATTTGTGTTGTTTCATTGGAAATAATTATCCCACCCACTGGTTTAATAAAAAGCGCTGATTGGCCAAAGGCAGGCAGGAAGTGTGGGCGGGGCTACCAGACTAAGAAAACTCTAGGAACAGGAAGCACAGAGCAGAATGCCAGAGAGAAGCCTGGAAGAAGCAGAGGACAACCATGCTGCTCTAAGAAAAGGTACCAAGCCGCATGGCTGAACAGGAAAAGAGTCATGGGTTAGATAAGGGTAGAGAGCTAGCAAGTTATATGCCTGGGCCTGAGGCCGATCAGCCTAAAACTACTGTAAGCATCTGTGTGTCTCTGCGGGTCTGCGGGTCTGGGAGTCTGGGGGTCTGGGGGTCTGTGGGCCTAAACCTTGAGGTTAGGCCTGAAAGTCCGGGCCAGGAACCTCCTACTACAATACAGACTGAACAGCTTATATTTATATACATGTAGAAACAATTAACGGAAGCCCAAGGCATGAAGAGAGCAAAGAGAGACATATGAGGTGAGAGTTGATTGGAGAATAGGGACAAGGAAATTGTTGTAACTATATTATCTCAAATATAAATAAACATCTTTTAAAAAACTTTAGTGACTATTTTTACTATTCAATTTACTCGTTATCCTTCCTCAAGTGCATAGTTTTCACAGCTACCAGGAATCTGTTTTGTAAGTACAACTTAAAAATGGTTCTGTAACTAAATATCTAATGCTTTTATCCAGCAGATGTCTTAGGTGTTCTCAAAGCATTCAGATGTGCTGTGAAGAAAATAATTAGTTAGAGTGGAAGGGATTCTCACAAATCTAAAACAGAAAGATTCAGTTGATATTCAGTGAAAATGAGATGTATTACATGAGGGAAATTTTACTTCTAACAAATACTCAGGGAGTCTTGTGGAAGGGATCAGTGCTTGCAGGATATAATGTTGGATATGAGTCATGGATGTCAAGTGAATGAACCTCATTGAACAATTTCATGGACTTGTCAAGTTTTCTACCTTTAGTACAAAAGGGAGAAAATAGAAAGAAATAAGAAAGAAAGAAAAACAAAAAAGAAAGCAAAGAATCAAAAAGAAAATACATCAAAAAAGACAAAGTTTAAAGGGCAGTAGTCTGCCCTCAAATTTTTTCATATATTCTGAAATAAATCAAATAGAGTTATAATAAAGATATAACATTAGCTACAGAATTTTGCTAAAGGGCCTATAATATATCTGAAAATTATAATATCTGTTGGAAGGTAAGGCATAAGGGGATGACTTAAGGCTGCCAGGTTATTATGATAGTCTTTGGAAGCTGTCATCAAGTATTGAAAAGAATAAGAGTCAGATGTCATGAAAATAATATTATGCTGACAGTAATATTGACAGAATAACTAGCATTTAGTGAACCCTTATTATGCATCAGGTCCTAGGCTAAGCACTTGGCCTAGATTATATTACTTAATCATCACTGAACTGGAACCACAGATAACAAATCTGTCTACATGTTAGAGATAAGTTAAGTAGAGGTTCTTAGAGACTAAAGTATTCACCCAAGTCCTTACACCCTGCACTAAATGGAGACATGATTGTAATGTAAAGCCTTTTCTTTATTGCTTTGTTATTATTAGAAACACATTTGTTAACTACGTGAACAAGACAATCTGTTGTTCTGGAAAACAAAACAAAACAAAAAAATTACTCAAGTATGGCCAAGTATCTGAGGCTGAGTGACAGGAAAGACAGCTGTTTCATTCCTGGAAATCAGGGTGTGAATATATTTGTTTTATTCACCCTACTCTCAACGGCATATTAGTATGTGAAATGTAACACATTTTCTCATAACATAGATCCTGATAACTTCTACAGTCATAAAACTAACCAACAGATGAACAAAATAACTTAAATCTTAAAATGCTTTAGGTACAAAGTCATCTGGGCTACAAATTGAAAAAAAAAAAAACAGAAAAGAAAAAAAAATTTTTAACCAAATCCAAGTCTTCAAAATACTTGACTTCTCACTTACATCTCTCTTCCAGAAAGGTATACCTGTAAAAATAGAAGCAAATGGTTCTACTGCCAAACTACAGTTCCCCAACAATGGCACTAAGTGGTAAAGCAAGCATAGCCACATGATCGTTTTACACTGAACAACTATTTTCAAATTCTTTCTTATTTCCTATTGTATCTTTTCACTATTTGCTATTCACTGTGCTCTCAGATGTTCTGAAAATCCTGCTGAAATCTGAGATCTCACACAGTCTTCTCGGAGCTTTTTCTCCGTTGCCCCCCACTCCTTCCATCAGAAGGCATACCCCTCTCTTCTACATCATTATTGCTGTTCTTTCTTAGTGTCTACCACTGTATCATCTCCTCTTACTAGCGTCAATAAATTCTTCCCAAGAAATCCTGTTCTGTTTTACTTTCTCTTTCTTTTTTTTTTTTTTGTAACAAATCATTATATTTTTATGATGGGATTACTCAACAGTTCTTTAAGTTTTTTTAAGTAATAAGCTTTCAAATGTGATCTAGTGCCCAAATGCATATTCTAGATATCAAGATACTTACTTAGGTAGAGGTTTCTTTTGAGTTCATATATTTATTAGTATTGCCATTGTGTTCCAGTTACTTTGAATACAACTTTTATAATCCATTTATCCGACATCATCTTCATATAATGAATTACAAAATACTTTCAGTTTTAATGCTCCAAAATCTTCCTCACGGTAAAGAAGAAAACAAGATATATATCACCTGTTCATCTTCAGTTTATCACCATGACACAATTTGTACTGAGATGTACAAATCATTGCCTACGAATTATCTCAATTAGTTTTCAGGATCACAGAATAAAGGCATCTGAACTGAGAAGATTAGGTACACCCCAGAAACAAAAGGTCCACAATTCAGTTACATGTGTAGCAAACTTCACTTATGAGCAAAACTATTCATTATTGTATCCCTCCTTTTTCTCCTCCAGAATAGTGGGTGCGGTCTCAGTTTGTCCAGCATCACTAGAGAAAATCTTCCTGTCTATAACTGTAAACTTTATTTTTGTCTATTCACTTTAATATATTTATCTATGTAAGAGGAAGTTTAAGTCTCTCTCTCTCTCTCTCTCTCTCTCTCTCTCTCTCTCTCTCTCTGTGTGTGTGTGTGTGTGTGTGTGTGAGAGAGAGAGAGAGAGAGAGAGAGAGAGAGAGAGAGAGAGAGAGAGAGAGACTATAAGATACACACACACATATATGCATCTTGATTAGTTAAATTCATCAAGCATAAAATCATCCATGGAAAGCATACAAAGGAACCAGGCTGAGTAGTGCCTCCCTTTAGTCTCATCACTCAGGAGGCAGGGGCAAATAAATCTCCATGAGTTTGAGGCCAGCCTGTTCTACATTTTGAGTTCTCAGTGAACCAAGGCTGCAGTGTGAGATTATGTCTCAAAAATCAGACCAAAATAATAAAATAATAAAGACATAAAACATACAAACGAACATGATGTTTCTTTGTTTTTCAGTCAACTTTTGTTTATGACCACCATAATTTGAGTTACCTATTGTTCATGTCATAAAATATTATTTTACTTTTGCAGCTACTTAACAGTGTAAAGTCATAATAGCAGGTCACACGAAAGGAAACAGTGTGGTGAAACGGACCACAAGCTGTAGCTGGCTGACCTTGTCTTGGTTGACAAAGATGACCTTACTGTCTTTATGGAGATGGAGAAATCAGTCTCAGTGCTAAGGAAACTTGGGGACCAATGGAGTCGTTCAATGTTACCTTTCCAGAATCACAACACAAAACATATTTTAAAAAATGTTTTAAAATATTAAAATTGAGAGATACAAGATAGTAATAAAGGTAGGGAAAGAATTGTATCAAAAATACTATTTGGGATATATTATGCTTTAATACACTCCAAATTAAAAAAAAATTCACATGTATATGACAGTGTATCACCCATTAATGAGTATGTCTGAGAAGATGGATAATCTCCCCTCATTCTCTTGAGAAAGAGTTTTTAACTGATTCTAAAGCTTAACTATTTCTTTGTTGGCTGGCCAGAAAGTTCTAACAATCCTCCTGTTTCCACCCAACCAGACATATCCAAGAACTAGGGTTAAAATCACACATAGCAATGTCTGACCTGTTGAGATGTCTGGGTGTTAAGGTTGTCAAGTCAGATCCACAGGCTTGTACAGCAAGCTATCATACCCACTGAGCAGTTTTTCTAGCTCCAATGCTTGATGTTTTCTTTCTAGGTAATTTTTATGGAAACTATACAGAAAAGTTAGCTGACATCTCCTTTATAAAGTATAGAAATGTCTGAAGGCACTCATTTTCTTTCTCTTTTTTTTTTTTTACAATAAAAGTGTCCAGTCTTTAGGGATTCAAGTACAATATGTTTTCTAGAATAACTATTAATCAAATAAGCCTCAAGATTTTCTCAGTAATGCCTTCTATATAATAATATAGAATGTCCCATTTTTTTCTTAAATACAAGACTATATAACTTCTTATTTACTTTTGAGGACAAGGGAAATAAGACGCTTCAAATAAGGCTAACTTGAATAAGTATATGAACTTAATCTGAATGTGCAAAAAGAGGTAGCAGGCATTAATGGGTTCATTATTATTCACTCTGATCAAAGACTTTTCACTTTACTAAGTCATCTCCACACCATTCTTCCAATTTAGCTGGAATTACTTACAAAAAATTCCAAATTACTATGATGACAAGCTGCAAATAAAAATGCTACCAGTGACATCCATTGAGTTGGCTTGATGCATAAATCTCATCTCTGCCTGGGGAAGACTCAGGGATTATTTCTCCCCTTGGATAAAGTATTACTTCATTCAAATGAATCAAACACAAGAGGCATAAACTCCTTCTATCTCCTTCGTGCCTTTCCTTTTTATTGCGTACTTTATGACTGGGGCTCAGTGTTCTATTTTTCTTTTTGTTGCTTTGGATATAAAAATATGCTCTGACAACAATCAAAAAATATAAGCAAACTTCTCTTCATGGATTTATTCAGGAAACTGCATTTGAAAATGAAAATTCAAAGGTAAACAAGAGCCAACTTTCCGAATAAATGATATGCACAGAAAGCTGCCTAATTAGTGGTGTAGAATCACAGTCCTCTGGAAGAAGGAGCACTCACATTTTTCTCCCTCTGGTACCACTGTTTCTATAACATCACCAGCAATGATTATGGTTTGATTTCCCCTTAAAATATCCTCCTGGTCCTCTTCATAACATCAGTAGGAAGCCAGTTCTGTGTGGCCCACTGGGGAAGGATAAGATGCTGCGGATTATATCTTCATGGGCCTGTTCCTGGTCAACATCATAAACAATGCCAGAGGATATTTTAATGTTGTGTCAGAAATCTGTATTTCTCAAAGTTGTTGAGATAAAATCAGAAAACTGGGGTGTTTTAGGTTTGCTCCTTATGAGAACCCTCCGTAGACATTTCAGGGGCCCATTTACTAAGTGTGTGGACATGACCTTTCTCCTGTACATTCTTACTCATAGTATCTCTCTCTCTCTCTCTCTCTCTCTCTCTCTCTCTCTCTCTCTCTCTCTCTCTCTCTCTCTCTCTCTCCTCTCTCTCTCTCTCTCTCTCTCTCTCTCTCTCTCTCTCTCTCTCTCTGTCTGTCTGTCTTTAAAGGACACCAGTCCTTATAGGCATCACACTTATGACACCATTTATCATTAGCTTTCTAAAAATTCTGTTTAAAAATATAGATGACTGGAATTTAGGAAATGAACATGCTAATTCCAGGGATGGGGTAATATTCTCCTATCTTCAAACATAGTTAGAAGCAAATTCACAAAAATACTGTGTTGATTTTGAAGAAAATGTAGAACTCATACTTTTATTTATAGAGGAGCTAAAACAGGCACAATTTACATAGACAACCAGAAAATATTGTAGGTATTCCAGCAGTGTGAGGGCTAGACAGTTTCATACAAAATAGAGAAAATGAAATAATATAAAAATTAGAAATAAATTTAGCTATAGTATTAATACCTGGAATGAAACCGAAACAACAATTAGTATAACTATACCCACATTTCAGAATTCAGAATCATGTCTGACATAATTTAGACCATGAAAAGAAGGAGCTGTCTGATGAAGGGGGTGTTGTCTTGGTTTATATGCTTGAAGGAGAGAAGAGAAACCCGTCTGCAATGTGCTTCAGTCTGGTTGAAGGAATGTGGCCTTACCCTTGTGTTTCTTCTCAGGGCTTTTTTCTTTATTTGGTTTGATGTTATTCTTGGATAACTGACCAAATCGGAAGCAAGAACACTGTATTTACCCATTTTCTTATTCACTGAGAAGGTGAATGCTTTCCTTTCCTTTCTTCTAACCACGAAATGATTTTAAAAGAAATATCAAAACATCAAAACACCAATCCCTGTTGTAAACGGGAAGAGATTACTAGGAGTGTCTTGGTTCAACCCAGCCTATTACCAAGACTGGTTGTGGTTCTCTCTATCTCTTTCAAAACACAAGCTCAATATTCAACAGAAGATGAATGAAATGGAACCTGCCACAGTTACAAATAGCATCTGCACTGTGGCATCTTTGTGAACTCATTACCAAAAGTCCAAGCAAAATTTTCTTCTGTAGTATTTGTTTACATTTTCTATTACAACAATAAATAGGTATGTGTGTAGAAGAATTATTGAAAAATAAATGATATAATAATCAGTTAATCATTAATACATATAATATGTTTAATGTAGTAGAAAATAGATATGAACCTGGAATATAGTAGATTTTTCATAAGACAACTAGTCATGAAGCTCTACTTTGAAGTCCCTATGTCATTATCTATATTAGAAATTGATTTCATAGCATTACTTATAAGCTTTGCTAATTAAAAGAAAACAATTACTAGCTACTGGCTGTGCTAATACATGTAGGTCTGTATCTACTTCTGTATTTTCATATTATCACCGTTTTATTCCCAGTATTGTCTACCTCTATTGTCTCCAGACTAAAAGAAATTATTGTTACTCAGCCAAACACTGAAAATGTTAGATTTCCAGCTTAAGTTCATCATCACAGGAATATTTTGTGTATCTCTGAGGAATTATCTACTATGAAAACTGGAGGGAAAACTGGGTAAAATTGGAATTATAACCTGAAGAGATAACCCAACAATAAAGAGCAATTGTTGCTCTTACAACAGATCCAGGTATAGTTCCTAGCACCCATTTGACAGATAAAACTATCTGTAACTCCATTACCAGAGGATCAAATGTCCTCTTCTGGCCTATATAGGCATTTGATACACATGGTGCACATACATGCAGGCAAAACACCCATACAAATAAAATAAAACTAACATAGTGTTTTTAAAGAATGGAATTATATTTTATTATCAATAAAAATCATTTTTTGGCTGATATTTTTCTTTATATACATAAATTTTACTTCAATTCTATGTGTTTGCCAAACTGTTTCTTCTTAATCCAGTTTAATATTTAAAAAAATTGTATGACTGAGAATGTTCTTCATTATAAATTGTAGCTTCTCTTCTTGAAGCTGTATGTTAGAAGTCAATCTTTCCTTTTGTCCACACAATTAATGTGAATTCAATCATGCAGTATATAAATAATCCAGTCTATTACCAAGCTACCTTTTCAACTTTAATTTTCATCATTCTCAACTTACACAACCTATATTTATTCTCACATTTCAATGAATGCATAACTTTCATGATACTTTATAATTTTTAATTAAATTCTTTTGATTTTTTTAAAAATTTTATGGGATGGATATAGTCTACCTTCAGTTTTAAAAACTTTTCCTAACAATTCTTTCAATGTTAATTTTTTTGAGATTTTAATTATATAATTGCATTTCATTTTCTTTCCTCTAAACCCTCTCATATCCCCTCCTCATTCAATTCCAAATTCATGGCTTCTTCTTCATTAACAGTTACATGCACATTTATATGTATATACATATATAGTCCTAAACATGATTTACTCACTTTATAATGTTACATGGAGATATGTTTTCAGATCTAACCATTTGGTCTTGGTCTTGAATTCAGCTGGTCTGCTCTCATTTGGGTAATGTTATTTCTCCCACTGTCAACACTGTTTATTTACATATAGTCCTTTGGATAACGGCTCAGTTGCTTTCTCCATTTGAAACATCATATGGTGATTTCTGTTACCATGAAAGCTAGGTCTTTAGGAAGAAGTATTCAGGTAAATTCTAGCTTAGGGTCCTCAGAGCCTTGTCAGGTCCCTTCAGGTATACCATGGTGCAATAGGGACTGAGCTTTAATCTTTTGTTTGTAAGCAAGAGCAATAATGTAATGTTTTGGGAACCTTTTGGACAATACCAACAAACTCAAAACAGAACTTCTCATGCTTACTGTTGAGGTTTTTTGTTAGATCATTATTATCTCTTGAAAAAAAAGTCAGTCAGCTCATATAAGAACATTTCATTTAAACTATCTATATATGTTTATATACAGAATAATGTGAATTATGTACCTCATGTAGTTAATGCTGCTAATTCCTTATGACATCCTTATTGCTAATTTTACCTTCCTCTTCCCTGATCTTAACTCCCACTTTCCATAAATAGAGTGCCCTTTTCCATTTTCCTGATAAGGTCGTTGTACCTTTCTTTAATAAAATGAACCTTTCTTTAATATAATGGAAATAAAAATTCCAGAGTAAATTGTTTGTTTGTAAATTATTTATTTTACAATAATTTTTATCTATGAGTTTTATTTAACATACTTGGGGATAAGCATATGCATCTTTTGGGTATATGCTCAAATGTGGTATTGATGAATTGCTGGGTAGATTGATTTCTGAGTAACCAACATTCTGATTCCATCAGTAGCCGTACAATTCTACATTCACAGCAGCAATGAAGGAATGTTCCCCTTATTCAACATCCTTTTCAGCATAGGCTATCATAAGAGTTTTTAATCTTAACCAATTTTACAGGTATAAGATGGTATCTCAGAGTTGTTTTGATTTGAAATTTCCTTATATCTAAGGATGTTGAACAATTCTTTAAGCATCTTTCAGCCATTTGAGATTCTTTGTTGACAATCATCTTTTTAGCTCAGAAACCTATTTCTAAGTAGGTTATTTGGTTGTTTGATCTCTAACTTTTTTTAGTACTTTATATATTTTAGAGATCAGTTCACAGTCAGATGTAGGGTTGGTAAAGTTATTTTCCCATTTTTTAGCCTGTCATTTGTCTTATCATGCCTTACAGAAGCTTATTAGTATCAGGAAATCTCATTTATTAATTGATGCTTTTAGTGTCTGTGCAACTAGTGTTATATTAAGAAGTGGTCACCTGTGCAAATGCATGCAAGGCTATTTTGTGGTGGGAATTAACTGTCAGCTGATAAGGTCTGAAGACACTAATGCAGGGTCTCAGCTCCTGGAGGGGGAGTGGCCAGCCCCATTCAAGAGGGGCTGTTGAGATCTTTAAAAGGCCCCTTTATTCCTGACTTCTTAAGAGACTAAATCACTGTCCATCGCTCGTCCATCCAATTGTTCAAATATATTCCTAAGTTATAGCCTGTTATTATAAGTGTTAATTTGTTTGCCAATAAATATTTATCCTATATTAATACATTTTAAATAAAATTTACTGCCATATCTGGTGCCCAAAATAAAGATAAATTATTCTAACTACCTATAAACAATTTTAGCCAAATATATAGGCTAAGCCAAAGACAATTTACACTGACATAAATATTTATATATTAATACAAATATAAAATCATTTTATATGTTTAAGGAAATTTACACATTAATATAAAATTAAATCTAAAATTGTTTTATATGTTCAAAGCAACTTATACATTAATATAAAATTAAATCTATAACTGCTATATTTTACATACACTTCTACCTTTGTTTTAAATGTTTACACATTATTGTCATGTCCACTATACAATTACTACCTCCATTTAACTATACTAAACATAATATATAATTACAGTAGTTATGATATATTCACAAAATATTTTATATACCTCTGTTTAGATTATATATTATCTAAATATATATACATATATATATATATACATGTCTAAAATACTGTTACCATTTTACATAATATATACACCTCTTCCTAATGTTTAATAGTCATACTAAAAGTCATTGCTTAAAGTTTATACACCCCTTTATAAATAACCTATTTTACAATACAAGTTTAAATCCTTAAGATGATAAAAACTACAGTCAACATTAGTTAAGTTGGCATTTCACAATCATCTCAAATACAAGTTAAAATATCATAGATAAACAAGAGTCTTCAACCATTCCATAGACCCCAAAAATATAACATTTAACATTTGTTATTCAAAATTCAGACGTGAGAAATGTGACGATTTCTAGTGTCACTGTTCCTTTCCCAAGATAGTGTTAAACATCAAGGGCACTCCTTTAGAGTTAAATAAAATGGCCAGTTAAATAAAAAACTGCCCTTACCTCAATTACTAATAATACACACATAATGTCCGAACTAAATAAACAAAATAATAAATAAAAACTAACAGAACCTGCCTAGACAAAATAAAACAGTCCCTCCAAAAATGCCCTACTTATAAAAAGATCTATCAAATACCATAGGCCTATAGCCAAAATAATAAGTGCTCCACTCACACAAAAAACCGTAAGTGATGTCCAAATAGCTATGTTGCTGTCCTTTCCCAAATTTTAAAAGCTACTACTCCCATGTGCTTCTGACTTTCAAATAATGTATTTTTCTTCTCGAGTCTTAAAAAAGTTAAAAAATAAATATTTAAAGTTACTACCCTATTATCCCTTAATAAAAAGCATTCAAGTTTTAAATTTTCATTTTCCCAGATAAACAATTTTAAAATTATTTTTACACCCTACCATCCAACAATATTCTAAAATTATGTAATATACTTTATATGTGTTGTTTTAGTTATAGTTTATACCTTATCCCCTCCTAAATATTACCTCATAATAATTCCTATTATATGTAGTTTTAGTTTGAAACCTTCTTAATTAAACAAAAGACAGAGATGTGATGGGATTCAGGTGTCAGCTGATAAGGTCTGAAGACACTAATCCAGGGTCCCGAGCTCCTAAAGAGAGAGTGGCCAACCCCATTCAAAGGGGCTGATGAGATCTTAAAAAGGCCCCTTTGTTCCTGCCTTATAAAGAGAATAAATAACCATTCATAACTCGTCCATCCAATTGTTCAAATATATTCCTAAGTTATAGCCTATCATAAGTATTAATTTGTTTACCAATAAATAATTATCTTATATTAACATATTTTAAATAAAATTTACTGCCACACTATTTCCCAGGTTCTTTTCTATCATGTTCAGTATAACTGGGTTTATGTAGAGGTTTTGATCCACTTGGATTTGAGTTTTATGCAGGGTGACCAATCTGGAACTATTTTCATTTTTCTAAAAGCCATCATCTAGTTATTCAAGCACCATTTGTTGAAGTTGCTTTAATTTTTCAATTTATATTTTTGGATTCTTTGTTGAAAATCAGGTGTTTATAGGTGTGTGGATTAATCAGGGTCTTCAGTTCTATTCCATTGATCAATGTGTCTATTTTTGCAGCGATACTGAGCTGTTTTTATTTCTATAGCTCTGTAGTAGAGTTTAAGGTCAGTGATAGTGATGGTTCCAAAAGTTCATTTATGGGAAAGAAATTTTTTTCAATCTGGGTTCTTTTTATATATATGAAGCTGTTCCTTTGATGTCTCTGAAGAATTGTTTTGGGCTTTTGATGAAGATTGCATTGAATCTATAGAATGCTTTTGCTTAGATTGCCATTTTTATTATGTTGATTCTACTTATCCAAAAGCATAGATAATGCTTTGTCAGTGAATTAAAATTCTTGTCATATAGATCTTTTATTTCTTTGGTTAGAGTTACCTCCAAATATTTTATGTTATTTGCAGTTATTGTAAAGAGTGATGTTTCGTGAAATCTTTTCTAGGCTCTTTTACCATTTCTTTATAAGAGGGCAATTGATATTTTGAATTAATCTTGTATACTGCCACATTGATGAAGGTGTTTATTAGCTATCTGTATTCCCTGGTAGAATTTTGGTAGCAACTTATGTATACTATCATATCATCTGCAAATAGAGATAGTTTGACTCCTTCCTTTCCTTCTTGTATAACATCTGTCCAGGACCTTCTGACTTTTATAGTCTCCATTGAGCAGTTAGGTGTTTACTGAGGGATCTGACTTTCTAGGTTACTGGGTATTTTTCCTTTGAAGCTCTTAATATCCTTTTTTACTATGCATATTTAATTTTTTGATTATTATGTGGATGTGACAAGTGTACTTTTTGGCAGGTCCCTTCTATTTGGTGTTCTGTAAGCTTCTTGTATCTTCAAAGGCTTTCTTTTTTAGGTTGGGAAGTTTTCTTCTATAAACTTGAATACATTATCTGTGACTTGAGCTGTTATTTTTCTCTTTCATCTATTCCTATTATTCTTAGTTTTGGTCTTTTCATGGTGTTGAAGATTTTTGGAGCATTTGTGTTATGATATTTTTGACTTTAATGTTTTCTTTGACTGATGAATCTATTTCTTCTATTGTATCTTCAATTCCAGAGATTCTCTCTTCTATCCCTTGCATTCTGTAAGTTATTCTTGCATCTGTAGTTCCTGTTCATTTGCTCAGATTTTTCACTGCCTATATTTCTTTGTTTTGTGTCCTTTTTATTGCTTCTATTTCATTTTTAAAGTCTTGATCTATTTCCTTTACCTGTTTGATTTCTTTTTCTTGTCTTTCCTTAAGGGATTTATTAATTGCTTTCAAAATTTTGGGGTATGTATTTTCCTCTAGGTCTTTAAGGGAGTTAAACTGTTTAAAGATTTCTATCATCTTCATAAAGTTATTTTAAGGTTGTTTTCTTCTGCTTCTTCTATATAGTTATGTTCAAATATTGCTGTTATAGAACCACTTCTAGTGGTGTCAAATTGTTCTTTATGTTGTTGAATGTATTTTTGCAATTGCATCCACCCTTCTTTTCTTACAATCTTGTGAAAGCACTATTTATGTTTAAAAGATCTTGGTCTAATAGGTGTTCTTGGTGCAATTGGAGCTCTTGGTGAAAATGGAGCCACTGGGTTCTGTGTCTCTGGGAGCAGTTCCCGTCTCTGGGAAATAAATGGGTTTTGCAAACGGAGTGGATCTTATAGGCTAGTTTTTTCAGATAAGGGGTGGTGATAGGTTTGCCATCAGGGGTCCTGCTTTCTTATCTGCAGCTGAAGCTATGATAGAGTTGGAGGGCAGAGTTGTGCCCTGTTGCCCAGACCTGGAGGCTGGGATGACTGGACAGCTGGGAGAAGGGTTACTCACTTCTTGTGATGGAGTTCTCCAGAGTTTGTGTCTCAGGAAGATGCTGAAGCTGGGCAGGATAGGTAGGTTTGTGGAATAGATTGAGGGTTACAGAATAGAGAGTATGATGAGAGGTGGTGATAAGGTTATGGTCAGGCTTGCCTGAAGGAGTTTTGCTTGCTTAACTGCAGCAGGATTTTAGGGGTATGTTTTTTGCTCTATTGCCCAGACCTGGAGACTGGCCTGGCTGACCTGCTGGGAGGAAAGAAAATCATTTTTATTTATTTATTTTTTTGATGGGACTCTCCAGAGTCTGTGTCAGAAAAAGCCAATGAGATTGAGGATATGTGTGTGTTTGGGCAATAGAGTAAGGCCTACAGGATAAAGGGTATGGTGAGGGACAGTAACAGGGTGATAGTCAGGTTTGCATGCAGGGGTCCGGCTTGTTTACTTGCAGCTGGATATATGATGAGTTTGAAGGGCATGATTTTTGCCCTGTTGCCCAGACCAGGAGGCTTGCCTTGCTGGACATCTGGAAGGAGGAAAACTCACTTCTTGTGATAGAGCTCTCCAGAGTCTGTGAGTAAATGATGCTTAATGAAGAATTCTGGGTTTCAGTATTTCCAGATTAAATTATCATTATCAGCATTTTAAAATGATAGCATGGTTTACAATTGTTTTTTCTTCCCAGACACAGAAGAACAGAGTTTTTAAGTAATAGTAGCTTTTCATGTATTACATATGTTTGTTAGTTCTAATAAATGATATATTCTTCTATTAATCAATTCACGCATTATTCATATTCCTGTAATTATTATATGTAAGTTGATATCAAATTAATTTGTATTATAGAAGACATATTGTTTATAGGAAAGTTTCTACAAAAAATTTATCAAAAGTAGTATCAAGTTCTTACGTACTAGTATGGTGTCAATGCCCTTTGAAAAGTTTTACAATAATTTTTTATGTTATCAGTAATTTGAGAAACACAAGCATTGCATTAGATAAAATGTAAATCAAAGAAACAACGTGTCAATGAAAAATTGATGCACAGCGTTTAGAAAGATTAAGCACTGTCTGAGTCAATGCTTTCTAGTAAAAATTTCTGTGATAATAGTAATGTCAGATGCAGTGACTGAATGAGTAAAATACTATTTTTGATGAGAAGTCTGTGTGTGTGTGTGTGTATGTGTTCATTTTTATTTTCACATGCGTGTGTACTTGTTTTTATGTATGTATTAAGGCCAGAAGTTGACATCAAGCATCTTCTTTGATCAGTCCATTCTTTAATAACTGAGGTAGGTTCTCTAACTTAATCTGTAGCTTACCAATTCAACTAATAAAGCTAACCAGTGTTTCTGAGAAATCCCTTGTCTTTGTCTGCTGAATTCTTGGATTACAAATCAACTGTCATGGCCAATAAGGTTCGTTTACTGAGGGTTTGGGGGATCTGCACATTGTTGCAATATTTGTGAAGCAACCTCTATACCTACAGCCATCTTCCCAGCTCCACATGTAATGCAAGAGTTATTAATTTAAATATAAATAACCATTTATGAAAGTAGCTCCCACATAGAGTCTAAATTATGACGTTTAGGAAAAGTCTTTATGAAGACTTTGAACTGAGAGAGGCTCTGTAACCCTATGGCCATTTGTCTACTGAACATCAAAAATTCCAGTGGTAGAACTGATGCTTAACAAGGATTAGGATGACACCAGCACAAGTCTTAATATATTATATTCATGTCTCAGTCTTGCCTTTCTTGTCCTAAGACATTATCTTAGAAAAGACTAAAAGACCAGAAGGATGTTGTAGAATATTATTATAAGATGTGCTACACATGTTTATTGCGTGAAACATTTCTTTAATGATTCAAAGACATGTTGCGTTCTTTTATACTGCATTTGTTTAACTTTGTGAAGCTGCGTTACCTCCCTTTCTAAAATATCTGTAGATCTAATAAAGAGCCAATGTCTAATAGTGAGGCAGGAGAAAGAATAGGTAGGGCTGACACAGAGTAAATAGAAAGAGAATGTCTGAGGAAAAGAAGAAGGAACAAGAAGGGGAGGATGCTATGGGCCAGCCAACCCACCAGAGTCAGCCACAGAAGAGTGAAAGTAAGAATTACAGAAGTAAGAGAAAGTAGAGGACCAGAAGCAAAAGGTAGATGGAACAATTTAAGATTATAAAGGCTGGGAAGAAACAAGGCCAAATTTTTATAATTAAAAATAAGCCTCAGTGTGCAATATTCTTTGGAAGGTGGGTGATATGCCCCCCAAAAGAGTAAAACAAACAACAGAAAAAAAATGGTTGCCTTGGTATTTATTATTTTTGTCCAACACTTATTCTATCTTTAGTGAAGACTTACTGAATATAAATACGATTTACAGACTTAAAAGAATGTATCAATGGGGGGGGTATGGTTATAAATGAAGAAAGGAATTGGATAATGTCTATATCAGTATATTTTATGTGTTGTCAACAGCTGTAGTTATATCTAGAATCTTTCCTGTGGCAAACTAAGTTAGTATCTCTGTGTACTCCATACTCTCCTTTGCAAAATTTTATAGTACTATATGTAGCTGTGAATAACTGTGTACATATTTATGGAACGTATTAATCTTGTCATTGACAAGTATTTCAATGTCAAAAAATAAATGATATCACTGTGTATTTCACAGTGCTATTCCATTAAGAGCAAGAATCTTCTGACAACGTATATGTCAATTATACAATCTGTTAGTATTCCCACCACTTCAGTTGTACAATAAGAATGCCACCAGCTACCATTTGCTGATACCCATCATAATGAAAATCTGTTAAGTTAATGATGAGACAGGTGTTCATCATTTAAAGGACTCCTGAGGAGACTGCTCACTTAGCTATTAACAACATTTCTAAGACATTTATCAATTATGAATTCCATACAGACTTGATTTATTAGCATTTAGATCATTAATGAAAACAATAAGCAAAAAGATTAGTTAAATTAATGCCACGCTTTTTGTAAAATAAAATTTATAAGAAATAAAATTTGGTCAGAATAATTAGACTATTCCACAGTTATTTCACAGTTAAAAATATCTTAAGAACAAAATTACATATAAGTGTAATTTTATGTACAAATGGGTATTTGTACATGTTTTCTAGCAATTATCAGTATAATTAAAATTACATTTTTCTGTTCAATTGCCTGTAGGATACTATACAGATGGAACATAGAGAAATAAAGTATCTCTAAAAGAAGAGAGCACAGCAGAGGCCTGAGTGCTAGGAAGCTAGAATCTCTCAATCCAGAGGCTTGACATTGGGATATCAGCAGGGTTGATTTTTCCCTGAGGCTTTCTCCTTTGTTTCTTCATGACCATCTTGAATTGCCTCTTCTCTATGGATCGTTGTGTACAAACATCCCCTTTTCATAAAAATTCCTCTCTTTTTGAATTAGGGTACAACCTAATGGCCTTAATTACCTCTGGAACAATCCAGTTTCTAAAAAGAGCCACACTCTTAGGGTTAAGAGTTAGAGTGTCAAGATGTTGCCTTTAGAAAAGTTGATACATTTTATGGAAGTTAATACATTAGTATTTAGGAGATGATTATTTAACAGAATTTCAGGTCAGTTTTTTTAAAAACAAGAGACAAAGAATAATTCAATGAATGAACACCATCATGTCAGTTTGTTTAATACAATATTCAGTGTCCAAAAAGTAGAAAAATTGTGTGAGAAATTGTAGGAATGTACTATTGTGTTGCATTATGGGAGACAGATGGAAAAGTCAGTCACCAGCACAATCTTCCTCACCCCACTCCATTGTAAATGACTGCATTGGGTTGCTGCACAAGAACGGTATTCAGAAAATGAGTTCCAGGGCAATACTCTGCTACTGACACTAAGCAAAATGTCTGAGTGTTCACATCTCAGTGGAGGAAAAGTTCTCTCATTGCCTTAACCAATCTCAAGGGCACTGAAATTTGCTCACTAGTCCTGGTGTTTCTTTCCCTATCGGGAAGTTCTTCTTTTGTCTTATCCAATATCAAAGGCTTTGGTTTTTGCTCGCTGAATCTGGTTATGACTTCCTCTCACTGCCTCAGCCACTCTTGTGAGCTTTGGCTGTATCTTTCTAAAGAAGGCAGATGCTCTCAATATCTCACTAATTTCAAAGGTTCTGTTTCCCACTGATGGAGTCTGGGAGCGCCTATTTCACAAGAGTTTTCTCCTACTGCTTTAACCATTCTCAAATACCTTAGTTTCTGGAAGAAAGAAATGTTCTCATTACATTTATTCCTGATACAACAAAGAAGAAAAGGTTTTTTAGACAATAAAGGTCCCATCTACTTAGGATTATAGGTTCCTGTTTTTCCATTCTAAAATACAAAATTCCTCTATGCAGTTGATATATTAATTTCTTTGGTTCCTACATGGGGAATCTGGTGGAATTACAGTTAAGGAGCAGGTGACAACGTGTGGCTGTTTCCAAGATGGCTTCTCATTGGTTGGAATTTATCTCTTTCCCAATCAGATGTAATTTTTATAGATCCTTAAAGAGAAAAAAATGGTTTGGAACTCTTGTTTTCACATCTTCTAGATGCTGTCTCCTATCACTGTTCGTGGGGAAATCCTAAAGGGTAAAAGAACAATTCCTTTTCTTTTTCAAAAGAATAAAAGCTGTACTAAAAATACAGGACAAGACCACAGGTTAATCCTGTAGTCACTGTCCATTGTATGTCCCCCTACTGTAGAATGTATTGTGCTGTCAGTCTCATCTCCCAGAGAGAACAGTTCTTCCAAAATTATCCCAAAGACACATATTTAATATTTCATCTTTATAACTTTATTTTCTATTTTCTTTCCTCCTCTAATTTTCTTATGTCTAATAATCTAAAAACAGAACATGCCTCTCTAAAAATATGTGCAACTAAATACTTTTTTGAGTCTTGTACATCATATGGCCTGAAGTCACAAATTGTACTGATTTTCTACTTCAACTTACAGAGTGCAATCATATTCTTGCTACAGTATTATGTCGCAGCTCTCTAGTATAGAATAATATTACAAGTGCTTGTTTTAAAAGGAAAATGATAAATGGGTAAAAAAAAAAAAAAAAGAGCAGGGAATAATTCTACACACCTTAATCTTAGCATTCCATTCTTAAGGCAGATCTCTGAGTCCCCAGCCAGCCTGAACTACAGAGCAAGTTCTAGGACAGGCAAGGCTACACACACACACAGATACACACACAGACACACAGACACATACACACACACACACACACACACACACACACACACACACACACACACAAAGTTGATAGGTAAGTAGAAAAATCAAAAGGACCTAAGTAATGTTCATAAATATGACTGGCTCGTTATAAAATGTGAAAAAAAAACCCAGAAAAACAAACAAACAAAAACAGAAGGGACACGATAAAATCATTACTTAAGAAAAAAATTAGACAGTATTAATCAGTAACAGTTGTGTAATTACATTTGTTAAAGGAGCACTTGTGTTTATTTATAAGAACATCAATAGTTAGAAAAGCATTGAATGAACATCTATGTTGACACTCACGTTTGTAATCTCTGCACAAATACTGCAGTCAGTCCGGGGCTAGCTATGTTTACACCTTGAGTCTACATGCCAGAACTTCACAGTAGCTATTCTATTCCATCCCTTCTCATTCCACTGTGAATCATGTAAGCAGCAGACTCAGAGAGGCAGTATCTGTGAAATCAGTTTGAGCCAAATGCAGTTTACATTTAAAATGCCAACTGCATGACAGCGAAACTATCCATTCTCACAGTGCCCTAAGTAAAACTTTGGGTTGTTCTTTGGAGGCCTGACAGAGATGAAACCACAACACAGAAAACTGCTAAACGCTGCATTAAAGGAGTCTCAGGAATACTAGAGGACAGTCCCAGCAAGTGTTTGCTGCCTGATCGTAGTTTAAACAACGAAAACATCTCACTTCACACTTAAATACCAGCTTCTTTTCTTTGTTGTTTTTGCTTCGCTTACAATTCTGAGCATCATTCCAGGCTGACACAGCAAAAGAGTTTCTGAATAGATTGGAAATGCATTCCAGCAATATGTTTTTGTGGCCCTGATATTATTTAGCATTGCTTTAAAACTCTGTTTTGTGTTTAGTCACAACATTTATTTTGTTCATTGGCTTTCAATGTTGCATGAAATACTAAATTTTGAGCAAAACATGAAACAAATAAATATGTTTTTCATGCACAGTAGAACAAGAAAAATTTTAGACTTTCTATGATTTCAGAATATGAATCTCAATTGCTATATCACAGAAGCTTTATGTCAAATGACTAGTAAGGTAATCCTAAAATTAAAAGGAAAACATCTTCCAAAGAACCCTGAGAAGGAAATTCTTCGAACACATAGATAAACTTAATTTACTCTTATTATGTATTAATTAACAGAAGTATATATGAGAATAGTAAGACAGAGACAAGATAGAGTTATATCTACAGAAGATTTCAAATCATAAACTTCCATTTATCTACTCCTTTGTAGATAAAAACAAATTCTTAAACTTATTTTAACTTAATATTTTAATTAAAATTTCAGCAAAATATATCCCTTTGACATCTGCTCAAGCCTAATACTATAGTGTAATAATCTGTGTTCTTGTGAGGTATGTAAGTAGTTTTTAATAGTGACTTATCCTTTCTGTGGACAAATGCAGAGTAAGTTATTCATCACAAAACCTTCGGATCTGATAATCCAAGATCCTATATATATATTACAGGCACATGTCAGCTTTTTGAAATTTTCTTTATACTTATCATATTATACTCTATAAGAATCTCTTCCCAGTTCTGAAATGATGTCAAATCTTTTCACCTTGCTTAGCAATTTTCCTGTCAGAATTGATTTTGCTTAGCATATTGAATACAACACACAGACTATCATAGTTACTGTATCTAAAAAATGAGACACAAATTGTTGAAGTTTTAGAAGCCTTGCTGAGTTCATATGAAAGAAATCCCTCTGTTAGAGCTAGCTTCAGTTGTCATTACCTCTTCAATGGTAAGAATTCTATATCTTCTCTGAAAATCAGTACAATTTTTTTGTCAATGTTTTTATAGATTTGAGCAATTCAACTTCTACCTTTGTAACATCATCATTTCCTGACTAATTTAAATGTGATTTATTAAAATAAGTTTAAAAGTTACAATGAACTGTGAGTTATTTCAGTTTATGACACAGTTAAAGTTATGTATGACCCATTTCTACTGAAAAGAAGTTAACAGATGGTGAGTAGTAATTCTCACTGGGAACTATTTGTGAGCTCTTGAGAAGAATATGCATATCTGACTCAGCTTAGAGAATCAGGTAAAATTTAACTAAATTTTATTCACAAACTAGATGAAAACAGCGCTTTTATGATCAGTCATGTTTGTTTTAAAATAGCAACATATGATTGATTATATGCAAAAATACATGTGTTCCATGAGATAAGTATCGAGAAAACAAATACTCGTAGGAAATGGTGACAGCAGGTTTTATGATGGCTCACCAGTCTAAACCATTGTCATGGCAAGAGAAGCTGGGCCACTGTGGTAGTTTTAATGTACTAGCCCCCTATAAGTTCACAAGGAGTGGCACTGTAGAAGGTATGGCCTTTTTAAAGTGGGTAGGACCTTGTTGGAGGGAGTGGTCACTGTGGAGAAGGCTTTGAGGTTTCTTATGCTCTAGATACTTCCCAGTGTCTCATTTGAGTTCTCGTTGCCTACAAGATGTAGGACTCTGAGGTACTTCTCCAGCACCATATTTGCCTGAGCACAGCTTCATTCCCCTCCATGTTGATAATGAACTGAACTTTTGAAACTGCAAGCCAGTCACACCAATTAAATGTTTTCCTTTATAAGTGGTCATAGTCATGTTGCCTTTTCATAATAATAGGAACCCTACCTAAGACAAATCTTAAAGGACTTCCCTAAAGTGTGATTAGATTTTTTAAGTAATAGCTATTTTTGGAAGTAATTAGAGGATAAATATGTAGAAAAACATGTCCAAGATTCAGTCTTTTTTCAACTACAGAAATTTTCCATTTTTTTTAACTTTCACAATATTTAACTAGACAGAATTTGGACATAACTTATCTAATTTAAATACAGGCTTAATTAAATCAATATGTAAATTTACAGAGCAATGACGCATACCAAGGCTACTAGGACGTTTATAACCCACAGAGAAATGCTTTTACTCATTAACATTACAACGTTAGAGAAAGTCATTAAATGACATGATGATAGTGATTACCTTCAAGTAAGGAAGAAAACTAGACTCAGAATTGGCCATTCCCTATTGGACCAAGAGTGGCTCCCAGAGACTCAGAATCAGCTTGCTCCTACTGGACCAAAAGAAGGTTTTTGCAACAAATAATGCAGCAAATACAAGTAAACCAAGAGCTCACATTGGTTCAATAGAGGGTCCCTGAAATACAGACACATCCATGAGCAGATTAAAACAAGATCAGCATACAGAGACACAGACAAATACTTCGCTAATTTGAGGAAGAGATGAGTAGATGCCAGTGCAAGAATATATCAACATAAAAAAAAAATATATAACACCACCAGAATCTGATGGTTCTTCAACAGCAAGACCTGAACATTTCAATATAGAAGAAGAAGGAAATCATCTTAAAAATAACTTCATGGAGATGATAGAAGACTTTAAAGAGGAAACAAAAAATTCCTTAAAGAAAAGAAAAATAAAGAACAAATTAGGAGAAATCAATAAATTTCTTAAAGAAAGCCAAAAAAAAATCAAGAAAAAGTAATTGAACAGGTGAAGAAAATAGTATACAACTTAAGAACAAAAAAGTATTGAAAATAAGCACTAAAGAAGATACAGACCAAGGCTATGCTAGAAATGAAAAATCAAAGTAAACAAAAAGAGAAACTATAAATGCCAGCATAACTGACAGAATGCAAGAAATAGAAGAGAGAATCTCTGGCTTGAAAGCTCCAATAGTAGAAATAGATATATAAGTCAAAGAAAACACTAAGACCAACAAAGTCATAACACAAAACATTCAAAAAATCTAAAACATCATGAAAAGATCAAATCTATGAACAACAGGAAGAGAAAGAGGAGAATACCAGCTCAAAGGGACAGCAAAATATATTCAAAAAATCATAGAAAAAAATTCCCAATCTAAAGAAGGAAATGCCTATAAAGTTATAAAAAGCATATAGAGTATAAATAGACTAGTCCTCCCTCAAAAGTTTACTCACCACATAATAATTGAGCCACTAAACACAGAGAATAAAGAAAGAATACAAAGGAAAGAGCTGCAAAGAAAAAAGGTGAAGTACCTTAAGAATCTCTGCCCTTATTTTCCTTAATTTCAATGGAACCGATTTACCTATCAAAGGACTCAGACTAGTAGAATGGATATGAACACAGGATCCATCCTTCTTCTGCACACAAGAAACATACTTCAACTACAAAGAAGACACTATCTCTGTTTAAACGATTTATAAAAATCTTTCCAATCAAATGGATTTAAGAAGAAAGCTGGTGTTATCCTTATATGTAACAAAATATACTTCAAACTAAAATTAATCAAAAGAGACTGGGAAGGTCATTACATATTAGTCTCAGAAAAAATCCATCAAGATGAAGTACCAATCCTGAACATCTGTGCTCCCAATACAAGGGCATTCACATATGTAAAAGAAATATTACTAAAGCTTGAATTACATATCAAACACCACACACTAATAGTGAGAGGCATCAACACCTCACTCTCACCTATAGATCGTGGATCAAACAGAAATTTACCAGAGAAAGAAAAGATCTAACATATTATCACTCAAATGGACTTAACAGATACATGCAGAATATTCCACCTAAACACAAAACAATATACCTTCTTCTGAGCACCCTATGTAACCTTCTCTAAAATGAACCACATACTCAGTCATAAATTAAATATGAATAAATGTATTGGAAATCAAAGTATCCCCTTATCCTATAAGACCACCATAGACTAAAGTCAGAGTG
Organism: Phyllotis vaccarum; assembly: GCA_033318265.1. Taxonomy (NCBI): domain Eukaryota; kingdom Metazoa; phylum Chordata; class Mammalia; order Rodentia; family Cricetidae; genus Phyllotis; species Phyllotis vaccarum. Next base: position 34,878,636 of record JARWLC010000010.1, on the reverse strand, counting down.
CAACAATAGCACAAACAATAAAAAGCCTACAAACTCATGCAAACTGAGCATCTCTCATTTCAACCATGCCTGGGTCAAAAAGAAAAAGAAAAATAAATTAAAGATTTCCTAAACTGCAATGAAAATAAATCCACAACATGCCTAAACTTATGGGACACAATAAAAGCTGTTCTAAGGAGAAAGTTTATAGCACTGCAGGCCTTCCAAAAATATTGGAGAAATGTTACACAAGAGACTTAACAGCACAGCTAAAAGCTCTAGAACAAAAAGATGGAGACTCACCCAGAAGAAATAGACAGCAGCAAATAATCAAATTCAGGGCTGAAATCAATGAAACTGAAACAAAGAGAACAATACAAGGAATCAGTAAAACAAAGAGTTGGTTCTGTGAGAAAGTAAACAAGATCGACAAACCCATATCAAAATTAACCAAAAGGGAGAGAGAGAATATCCATATTAACAAAATCAGACATGAAAACGGGGACATAACAACAGACACCAAAGAAATCCAGAGAATCATTAGGTCATACTTCAAAAAAAAACTGTACTGCATACAATTTAAAAACTTAAATAAGATATAAAGCTTTCTGGATAGGTACCACTTACCAAAACTGAGTCAAGTTCTTAAATAGACCCATAACTCATAAATAAATAGAAGCAGTTATCAAAAAAAAATCAAAGGTCCAGATAGTTTTATCACAGAATTCTACCAGAATTTCAAAGAAGAATAAATACCAACACACCTCAAATTATTTCACACGATGTAAACAAAAGGATCATTTCCAAACTCTTTTTACCTATAGTGACCATTATACCCAAATTATACAAGAATTCAACAAAGAGAATTACAAACCAATCTCCCTGATGAACCTTGATGCAAAAAATACTCAACAAAATACTGGCAAACCAAATCTGAAGATATATCAAAAAAGTATCCATCATGATGAAGTGACTCCATCCCAGAATATGGTGATGGTTCAACATACGAAATCTGTTATTAACATCCAACATATAAACAATTGAAAAGGACCACATAATAATCTCATTAAATGCTGAAAAAGCCTTTGACAAAATCCAGCACCCTTCATAATAAAAACCCTGGCGAGATGAAGAATACAGGGGAAAATACTGATCCCATAATGAAGGCAATATATACAACTTGACAGTCAACATCAAAATAAATGGAGAAAAGCTCAAAACAATCCCACTAAAATTAGGAAAAAGAGAAGGCTCTTTCCCCTTCTTATTCAATATAGTTAGAACTTATTCAATATAGTTCTATAGCTTTTAGCTAAAGCAGTGAGAGAACAAAAGGAGATTAAGGGGATACAAATAGGAAAGGAGGAAGTCAAATTATCTCTATTTGCAGATGATATGATAATATACATAAGTGGCCCCATAAATTCTACAATGGAACTCCTATAGCTGATAAACACCTTCAGCAATATAGCAGGATAGAAGATTAACTAAAAAAATTCAATAGCCTTCCCAGATGCTATGGATAAAATGAATGAAAAAGAAATAAAGGAACTATCACCCTTTATAATAGCTGTAAATAGCATTAAATATCTTGGTTTAACTCTAGCCAAAGAAGAGACAGACTTGTTTGATAAGAACATTAAGTCATTGAAAAAGAAAATTGAAGAAGATATCAAAAATGGAAAAATTCCCCCATGCTCCTGGATATGTAGAATCAACATAATAAAAATGGCAATCTTAGCAAAAGCAATCTAGTGATTCAATGCAATCCCCATCAAAATCTCAACACAATTTTTTACAAACCTTGAAAGAACAATACACAAATTTATATGCAATAACAAGAAACCCAGGATTGACAAAACAATCCTGTTAAATAATATAACTTCAGGAGGTATCACTATCCCTGACTTGAAGCTATTCTATCAAGCTACAGTAATGAAAGCCTGGCATTCAAACAGACTTGTGAATCAAATTGAAGACCCTGACATTAATCCACATAGCTATGGACACTCAATTTATGACAACAAGGCCAAAAATATACAATGGATTAAAGATAGTATCTTTAACAAATAGTACTAGCATTAATGGATGGTAATATGTAAAAGAATGCAAATAGATCCATATCTATCACCCTATAGAAAACTAAAATCCAAGTTGATCAAAGAATTCAACATAAACCCAGCTACAATAAACTTAATAGAAATGAATGTGCTAAATACCATTCAAACCATTGGCACAGGTGAGCACTTCCTAAATATAACACCAGTAACACAGACACATTAAGAACAACAATTAATAAATGGGACCTCCTGAAAATAAGAAGTTTCTGTAATGCAAAGGACACAATCAATAAGACAAAAATGACAGCCTACAGAATAGAAAAAGTTATTCACCAATCCTACATCTGACAGAGGACTAATCTCTAAAATATATAGAGAATTAAAGAAACTAGAGGCCCCAAACCAAATAATCTAATTTAAAATGGGGATCAGAGTTATAAAGGGAATTCTCAACAGAAGAATTACAAATGGCTGACACTTAAAGAATTACTCAACATCTTTAGCCATCAGAAAAATGCAAATCAAAACAACTTTGAGATACTATCTTATACCTGTCAGAATAAGATCAAAAACACAGATGACAGCCTATGCTGGAGGGAATGTGGAGCAGGGGGAACACTCCTTTATTGTTGGTGGAAATATAAACTTGTTCAGCTACTTTCAAAAGCAGTATGGCTGTTCTTCAGAAAACTCAGAATCAATCTCTCCAATGATCCAGCAATACTACTATTGGGCATATACCCAAAGGATGCCCATTCTTACCCCAAGGGCATTAGTTCAGCTATGTTTATTGTAGTCCATATTACTATTCATAGTAGTCAGAACTTGGAAACAACAATGGATTAACATATTGTGGTACATCTATACAACAGAGTACTACTCAGCAGATAAAAAAATGACATCCTAAAATTCGCAGGCAAATGGATGAATTTGGAAAGTGTCAACCTGAGAGAGGTAACACAGGCCAGAAAGAGACATTGTATATACTCACTCATTAGTGGATCTTTGACAAAAAGCAGAGAATAACCAGGCTGCAAATCATAACCACTGAACAGCTTGGGAACAGAAGGAACTTAAGCAAGACATCTAGATATTTCCCTGGGAAGGGGAAACAAGATCTCTTGAGTAAATTGGGATTAAAATGGGTAGTGACCAAGGAGAAGTAGTAACAAATTAGGACAGAAGGAGATGCATGAGTGAGAGGAACAACAAAGAAAGAGAAAAAAAAAAAAAGAAATGGATATCCTGATAGAGGGAACCACTATGGAATTGGAACAAAACTGGGTGTTAAGGAAACCTCCAAGAACCCACAATAAGCAATAGTAGAGAGGGGGCCTAAACAGGACTTCCCCTATAATCAGATGAATGACCACCTTATGTGTCATTACAGAACTTTCATCCAGCAACAGATAGAGATGGAAGCAGAGATCCATAGTTAAGTACCAGGTCGAGCTCCTGGTCCAGCTAGAGAGGAGAGTGTATATAAGAAAAGGTATTGGGATGATGAAGAGAAAATTCACAGGGACAGCTGAATGGAGGTATCTGGGGGTTCACTGAACCAAAAACAACCATTGAGGAACCTGTATATGAGCAAAGAAATCCGGATTATGAGGAGGTTTGCTACAGAGATAACTGGCTGGAGCTTTTTGGAGATCACTGAAACAAAAACAGCCACTGGGGAATCTTCAGGAAAAGGAACTAGATCCGCAAAGGTACATGACTGTCAATCGGCATAGACAGTTTGTGGAGCCTCTTGCAGTAGGAACCTACTTTATTCCTGTGCATTAACTGGCATCTTGGAGCCCATTCCCTTCAGAGGAACACCTAACCCAGACTTAATACGGGGATGAGGGAATCGGACCTACCTAAATTGGATACACCAGAGAGTACTGACCCACTGTGGGTCTCCGTGCCCTTCTTGGGTAATGAATGGGGTGGGGAGAGGCTGAGGGCAGACTTGGAGGGACTGGGATTAGGGAAGGGTAGGGGAGCAGTGTTATAAATGGAAAAAAAAAAAACAACCAGTTTTAATTAACAAAAGAAGAGCTTTTTCTTATTTCTTCCATGTAATCTAAATTGCATGACAGAAACGAGGCTTCATTTTGGCAGTTACCCACAATTTTGACTCACATCAATTGTTTTGGCTTCCACTAAAACTGTGCAGGAGGCCATTTAACAAAGAGTAACTGAAACAAATAAAAAATAACAAAACTCAAATAGTGTCTGAAATGCAAGGTCAATCCAGCAATTTCAAAAGCATTATCAATAGCACCATCTGTACCCTTCAATGCTGTGGGCACCTGTGCAATTACTTTTCACTGGCGAACTCTGCAACCAACTATGCATCATTCTTTTGAGGTTGGTCTGTGGTAAACAGATTTTTATATAAAGGCAATTGAAGGGCTAGACTATCATTCTTAAATATAGCCATTATATTAACACAAATGTAAGGGCAGTACTCGAAGAATTTGTCATTTACTTGTCTAATTTCCAACATGAATCAAGGAGAAGTAAGTGAGATTGTCAATACCGAAACTTAGGACTTCACAAGGCCTCTTTCTCAGTAGTGAGAGGCAGTCACATGAGAACAATTCAATAAGGGTCAAGGAGAATTGCAGCAACTGCATATATTCAACTAACAAGATACTTTCATTGTTTTTAGTTTATTTCTAACATTTCACAAAGATCTATCCTCAGCACAAGGTTCCTGTTGGGGATTTTTTTTTTTTTTATCCAATCAAATCTATGGTTATATTCCTGCCAATGTCAGAGGCAGGAGGAAAAAATTAACTAGTTGTATTATACACACTAATATCTAAAATAGTAGTAACTAAGTATCAATACAAATTCAAGCCCTAGAAGTCTTATTTTAAAAATATTAAAATTGTCATGTCTCCCAAATGCTATGTACATAATAGCTATTTTCAAGAGAAAGAACATTTAATCACTGGATATTATTTCTGACTGATTACTGTAAGAGATGGGTTCTTGTAATATAAATTAACAAAAAGCTATCCATCCATTTTCAAAGTATGTGGTAAACCAAGAATCCCATGTCTGCAGCTGAGTTAATACCCTACATAGTACATTAATTGGTACTTATCATTTCTAAATTCCAGGAATCCCCAAGGTTTAGGGAAAAAATAGTGATGGACAGTAAGCATCACATTGCATCCATAGAATTAATTAATTTTATCATTTAGTTCACCAGAAGGTTAGAAATTTAAAAGAACTCACACCATTTACCATACAGAACTTTCTCCTCATAGTTGTAGCTTACTGTAAACAGATATTTTAGAGTGGGCTAGTAGTGCCAATGCCATAGTCCATATGTAGAGGTCAAAGGTCAACATTTTAGTACTATCACATTCCATAGTCTACATGCACAGTAAAGTGATAATCATATGAATAGAATTTTATTCTTTTAAATCTTGTCTTCTTTCTAGTACATTTTCTCTGTGTGGAAAGGAGAAATGTGTTGAATTTCTTTGATTTAATCAAGAGTAAGCCAAACATTTTAACTTAAGAAAAGGGCAATTAGGAGGAGACTTCTGATATACTCAGTTTTAAGCTATTATAGGAAGAGGCTGAAAGAGAATGAAAAGCCTGCAGCCCACACCTCATGACTGCAGAACTGAGGAGGATCCTTGAAAGCTCCTATTTACGTAGGGTACAATTTTCAAGAAATGTGAGACTTTTCCAGAACTAACACTTCTAAAAATTATAATTTTCTTAAACATTAATAAACAGCACTGCCTTTTGCTCCACTTATCACCCCATGGGAGCTGGAGCTCATAATACTGTAGTAATGAAAACTCCTCCCAATTCTTCAGTTGTCAATGGAGTTGTCATCCTAGTTGAACCTAGGATGGTAAATCTTTTTAATATCTCTCTTTATACTAGACTTATGCAGAAAGAATCAAAGAAAATATTATTAAATGAAACTCAAAGTTTCTTTTAATACCATAATCTACCAGGTTTTGATAATAATAAATTAATAATAAATTATAAATCTCACTTATAATGAGAACCATTAGGATTTTAAGCTAAGTTAAAAATGTTAGTACTGACTGAGGTAACAGGTATGTCAGAATTCTCAGGGAACAGTTTTAAAGAAGATAAGGAGTATTTAAAAAATAATATGAAAATATTTTGAAATAAATAAATATACGAAACAATAAATTCCTAAAATGAAAATTGTGTAAATGAAATAAAACAAAATAATTAAAGAAAATACTGAATAGATTAACAACAATGTAAAAAAAAAAGAAAGAAAAGAATGACCAAACTCAGCTTTTGGGAATGAATGTACATATCTGAACAACTCATTAGGAAGACCAGACATAACAACAATAATAAAACGGAAGACTCTCAAGCAGAAGATACAGGAATATGTATAACACCCAGATTTGTGCTATCATTATCAGAACAAGAGAAGCAGGATATGCTGAACAACACTCAAAAATGTCACAGAAGTAAACATGAAAATCAGGAAACAGCAAATATCTCTTATTAAGAAACTCAATAAATTCCAGGTATAAATCTATAGAAATAAGTGACAGTGACTTAATACTCAAAGTTCTGACAACTAAAGGCAAAGAAAAACAATCTTGAGAACAACTAGAAGAAAAAGGCATCTTATTTATGGTAGAAATGCACACACACACACACACACACACACACACACACACACACACACACACACAAAACCTTTTCATTTAATAGAAGTCTCAACAGATATCACTAAAATAGAAAAGAACAGGATACCATATGTTAAGAGCTGAAGGAAGACCCAGTCAAAGTATTACAAAGCAATGATGAGGAAATCAAAACATTTCTTCCTAAAATTTAACAAATAAAGCCATGCTGAAAACTGACTATGGTGTTTTCTAAAACCATCACAGTAATTAAATAGGAGAAATCTTGAAGTCTCACAAAAGAAAAAGAGCAAATCTTTTTAAATACAATAGAGAATACATTTTTTCTTAAATGTTCTTTGTTGAGTGTCTCTCTTAAAACCTTCAACACAGCTTGAAGTAGCTACAGATTTGTACATTTTCACTCTTAACAGGGAAAGTAACAAGACAGAAATTGACGAACCCCCTGTATTTCTTTTATCTGGAAAAGTATGTCAACAATAGGCTACAAAGATGTAGATATAGGTCCAGATACAAATAGATATAGGTAAATATATACATATATCATACATGTCATACACCTAACAGGTAAAAATATGTACATATCAATATGTAAAGTCAAAATGTCAGAAGGTTTTCACTATGCTATAGCTGGAGCAAATGTCTTCACATATCATTTATATAGAAAACATTAGGTATGATTCAGGATGAGAGATAGAAACTGGAGAGGTGTCCAGGTCACCAGGATCTGCTTGAATGAACAGGATTTGTATCATATAACAGACCAAGGAGATAACTTTGTCCTTTTGTCTCTTTCCTTTCTTGTGAAGATGTAAAAAGTATCAAAAAATGAACATCTTTCAGAATCTTAATCTTAGTTGTTTCTTTGTAATCTGTGTTATTATTTATAGGGTATTTCATATAAGGTGGTTCTCTTTATTATGTTTATGGGGAATAGTAACATCAACCAAGACTACCGAGATCTAGTCTGTGACCTAGAGAGGCTTCAAACTAGAGATTACCTTGCTCTGCCTACTGAGTGCTGAGATTACAAGAATGTATTACCACATTTTACTCATGCAGTATTTTTGTGTTAGCACCAGTAATAGACTCAGTTGTACCTAGAAGTACAGCATCACTGTATAAAATGATCATGTAAGAGGGGTGATTCTGTACAATGCAATGGAAAAAGGAAACACAGTATAGAAAGGAATAATAATAATAATTAAAAAAAACCTAGATGACCATGAACAGAATTTAAAATTCTGTATCAATCTGTTGAGAATTCATGTTAGAGAGGAAGAAAAGAGGGTGCTGAGGGGAACACTGACATATTCTAAAGGATTGCTGAAATAGACAAATACACTTCTGATAACATTATCAGAAAGAAAGAGACATTCTAATGAAGTCTCAGAGTCAAATGAGGAACACAACACTGGAAACTAGAAGAAGTTTCTCCTTCGTACTTATAGGTGGCTTAACCCACCCAGTGACCACCTAGCTGAAGGTCCAACTATTAATACTAATGTATTGGGAGATATGTTTCTCTGTAAATTCTGGGTGAATAAAAAGCTTAAATTTTAAAGCTTAAGACTCAAACCTTGGTCTCCTAAAACTACTGTGGAATCTACTCTTTCCACTGTACTTCAAAGTAGATCTTTCTTTGGACTACCAGCTCCCAAATACTGACATGGAGACTTCTTATTAAGCATGAAAACTTATTCTTAGCTTAGGTTTCCCCTAACTAGCTTGTAAAATTTAAATCAACCCATTTACATTAATCTATATTCTGCCATATGGCTCATTATCTCTCCTCAGTACTGTATGTCCCACTTCTTCCAAATCACATTGACAAAAGTTCCCACCTCAAAACCTTCCTCCAAGTTCCTCTTTCATCCCTGAGGTCCCACCTATCTTTTCCTGCCAGTCTTGGCCATCCGTCTCTTTATTAAACCAATAAGAAGATGCCTTAAGCTGTGAGGTAAAAACAGAGGCATACCTTCACACACTGTGATCAAATATCCTTCAACAGTCCAGCAAAAATCTCAAGATTTATCATTGCAGTGTGGCAATAAAGGATACACTTCACAGAAAAGTAAAAACATGTTTATACATATATGTATTTAGCAACAACTAATAAAATATAGGTCATAAATTTGAAAAAAGAAAGGCAAGAATATGAAAAGGTTTGGTGGGAGGCAAGTAAAGAAGAAAATGATATAACTATAATATCCAAAATAAATAAATGCTTTCAAAAATTGTTTTATTTGCGAATGATATAACTATTCTTTTTAAAAATCTAAAGAATAAACTCTAAAAGTAATTTTATATTATTAATTAAATATTTAAAGTGAAGTTAAAATGCAAACTATGTTTAATTGCTCAAAAAGAAATTAAATATGTGAGTCTAGATTAAATTGTATAGGAGATACTTGCTGAAAACTAAAAATATGGTAAGAACTAAATGAAAGCAAAACTTATGATCCATTGTGTTCTAGACCATAAAAAATCAGTGTATTTATGTCAAATTTCACCGACTTGCCTTACGAGTTCTATGAATAATAATATCCATATATCCATATATGAATAAAGATACTTGTATATATGAAAAGAATTACATCAAATTTCATATGGAAAGCAAAGAAACTGATTAGTTTGTTAATGTGGAGATTAAGTGTAAAGAATAAATGAGAACACTCAGTTTCAAGACCTGTTATTTAGTAATAACTATGGAGATATGTGATAGTGCCAAATATTGCCAAATGATTCTCACCACAGAATAGAAACTCACAGCACAGTATCTCAGCTGACTGGACAAAGACTAGAGTAAATGTCCATGGAGGAAAGACACAAAGTGAACATCAGAATGCTTTCTCAAAAGAAAAAGAAAACCAAATATATTTTCAAAATCAGACAAAATTTACTTTACAATGATTTATAAGTTTATGCACAAAATAATTGTATGAGATTTAGACTAAAAAATAGAAGAAAAGATCTTGAGCTTTAAGACTAAGCAGAGAGACTGTTAGCAAAACACATAGGCCCTATCAAGAAAAACATAAAGGACCAGAATTTAATTAATTTTATTTTTTAAAAGAAATATGAGAGGAAGAGAATGATATATACTCAGAGAATAACAAATGGAAAGTGTAAAATACTTTTCACTTAGCCAGGAAAAGGAAGAGTCACCAAGAAGACAGTGAAAGGATAAATATATTCTTTAAAAGGATAACACAGAGAACATATTTAAGAAGCCAAAAAACCCACCCTCCCCCAGAAAAAAAAAAAAGAAAAGCCCAAAAGATAATACAGGGGACATTGTACCAGTTTTACATTTTCATTTGCTTTGTTCACCAAAAACATAATAATTTGTCCTTGGGTATCAAATTGGAAATTTATATAGAATGTGTTTGGGGTGTCCATGAAGTCTAATGAAACAGAGTTCTCTAGTCACAAAAAAAAATCATTCTTCCTTTGTTGATCTCAAGTGTTCTCTGGTGTTGCTTGGTTAAATCCCCTTGCTGCCAATGTTAATACCAGTTTTTATGTGCATTTGCTTTTGGAAGACACATAGACACCATATTCAATGGCAAGAGGGTTTTCTTCATTGTCCTATAAACTTCACTATTCATTTTCTAATCTTCTGCTGAAAACACTAGTTAATTTTCATCTTCTCGTTTTTTAAATTTTATTATTTTTTTTGTAAAAGAAAATATTTCTATCTATTTATTCCCCCGCTCCCCCTCCCTTCCCTACTCCTAATCCCTCTCAATCAGCCTTCAGCCTTGCCCCTCCCATTCACCCATCTTCCTTAAAAGAGCAAGAAGTCCCATGGTGGGTTAACTCAGCTTGACACATCCACTCCAGCAAGTCTGATTTCCTCATCCCCAAATCAAGACTGGATGAGATGCTCCTCTGCAGGGAGTGGGCTCCAAGGTGCCAGTTCACACACAGGAACACAGTCTGATCCCACCCCTCGAGGCTCCACATACTGCCCATGCCAGTTCATAGTTCCCCACCCTTGGAGGGCCCAGCTCTTTTCCCGATGGTTCTCCACTGGCTGTTCTTGATTTAGTGAGCTCCCCAGAGCCCCAGCCAGTCATCACTGTGGAATTTTCCTCATAATCCCTATCCCCGTTTCTGAACACTTTTAATTTTATTTTTGAAATTATATTATCACATTTCTATCTTCCTCTTGCTTCCTCCAAGCCCTGCACACCCCTCTCCTCTCTTTAAGTTTGAGCCACAGTCTCTTTCTTAACTAATTTTACTTATAATTGAATTCTGTGGGAATAAAAAGAATTTTAAATCTGTAAAATTTGAATTAAGAATAGAGAAAGTGTTTTCTTTCTTAATATTCACACTTCTGTCATTTGTACCACCTAAGAATAGAGGTGTTCCCTTATTATCATTCGTATGAGGGATTAAGCATTTAGTTTCATTTTCAGTATATGGCACTTATGAGATAAAATTCAGCAAGAAATTACATGAGCCTGTTCCTATGTCTTCCTCAGCAACTGGGGTCCATTTTTTTTCCCCGAATTTCTTTTTAAAAGGGTTATTTTAGAACTGATGCCTTCGCTCACTATGGGGCTGAAAGCATGAACTAAAATGGGGAAAATTAAGCTGGAAAGTAAGTGTGAATAGCTAACTGTGGGGTAAGGAATAACATAAAAAGAAGAAAATTAAACTGGAGGTTTAGGACAATTATGTTCAGCAAGGGAAAAGAAGGGGGCTTTCATAGTGGCTGGCACATACACTTAAACATCTGCCAGACTTGGCACAAGGTAGGACTAATGAGGAAAGAAATATGCTCTTAGGCAATAAAGAACACACAGGTACAGAATAAGACCAGAAGACCAAGAAGATTATGGCTTTGCTTAATATACAGCAATGGGGAGAGAAAGTAAAGATTTTAATTCAGTACATAAAGCACTGCTGAGGGTGGAGGGTTCAGAGAGTCTTTACTGCTCCTGCAGGAAACCTGTTTGGTTCTCATAATCAAAGACCAGCAGCACACAATCACCTGTCACTCCAGATCCAAGAGATCTGATGCCATCTTCTAAATCCCATCTAACACACACACACACACACACACACACACACACACACACACACACACACACGCACACACACACACACACTCTTGTGCATGATCCCCACACAGGAACATACATATGCAGATAATTACAAATGAAGTTATATAAATTAAGAAATCTGTTTCTGCTACTCAAATATCATTTAGGCCTTTCTGTTTAGGCTTCCCATAATTCCCAAGAAACAAAGGAAATGGGCAGACTTTCAATACCTGGAGTCTTTTGAATGGGAAATTATGAGTAGGGACTCATGTCTTGTGTTTCTATATTTCTTCACACAGTGCCCAACACATTGAGAAAACAGAGTGACTCACAGGCAGAAAAAAACCTTCTGAATTTGTTTTTTCTGTCCGTTTTAGGCACAATACTAATAGTAGCAAGAGAAATGAGTGATGACAGCTGAAACTTGCTTCTGTAAATAATAATTTCCACTGTTCTGAAGCATTCTCTCTGACATATTCATTCTATTTCTGCAAGAAGAAACCAGGATTAGTGGATTTAAAGCAGTATGTAAAAAGGAAAAACAAAAGCCATGTGTAACACTTATCTGTCCTGAGTCAAGTCACATGGTTCATGGTGTCAGAATGTTTCCTCCTCTTTTAGATTTTCTGGTTGATAACTGCAAATGTCTCTCAACCAGGCCCCCACCCATGATTTGGAGTGAGTCATTAATATTGAGTGCCTCTTTGCTTCTGTTTCAATTTAATTTGTTAAATTGTGTGTGTGTGTGTGTGTGTGTGTGTGTGTGTGAGTGTGTGTGTGTGTGAGTGTGTGAGTGTGTGAGTGTATGTGTGCCCATGTCCATGTCACAGCATGCATATAAGATCAGAAGACAACTTTCTGGAATTGATTCTCTCCTTCCACAATGTGGATCCTGGGGACAGAACTCTGCCTGTCAGTCTTAACAGTGAGCACTTCTACCCACAGATCCATCTCATCAGCCCATCCCTCTTCTATGTATATTGCCGAAATTTATATTTAAGCCAACAAATGAACAATAAATACAGCAAAAGGGCTTGAAACTGGTGAGAATCCATTTCTTTTGAAAATAGAATTTTTCATACTTATGTTTTCATTTATTCACATTTAACATTCTTAAAATAATATTGACCTTCTAGCAAATATTTAAATAAAGACTGGAAGAAGCAAAGCCATAAATCATTAGTAACTGATCTTCAGACTTTGAATACTTGAGAATAATAGCTAACAAGTGCTATAAGTTAGTGCTACTATTTTCATGTCAAGCACATGCATATTACTATGCATTCATTCCTTTAATCCATATTCTGAAAAATTATTATGGGAAATCTATTAATAACCATACTTTACAAATGAAAAATTTTCAGGAAAAAATAATGTAAAAACTGTACAAAACATAAACATTTTTGCCAAGTGTGGCATGTTCTCATGCTTCCATATACCCATATGTATGCTCCTGTGCCACTGCATATAGTTCAGAAATATTTGCAATGGGAAATTTGCCTAAGTATTCACACAGACACAGATTGTCAGTACCTTTTATTTATTTCTTTTCTTTTGTGATATTACAGTCTTTCAGCTTCCCTACAAAAGCATTATGCTTACTACAGGTTTCTTGGTGACCTAATGGAGTCTTGGTGCTACTTTTTTGTTTAAATTTAATTTACTTACAGAACAGAAGAGTTATCACAGAGTAAAAACCTGTCAAAAGTATAAAATAATGCAACAAATTTATAATGTATTTGGTAAATTTAATCTAATAAGACACTTTAAGGTAACTGTGCAGTGTTAAGCTTATTCTGAAATATGCATATGTGATATATGAACAGAAGGAATTTGGGGAGAGGAAGAGAGAGGGAGGAAGGGGAAATAGGGAGCTCAAGAGCATGATACCAAAACAACATTCTAATTTCAAGCTCAAGGCCACAGAGCAGACAGCAGACAACTGTCAATATTATAGCATCCACAGAAGAAACGAGCAAAACAAAACCTTTCCTAAAGAAATAGGGAGGGAGTAGGTGACCTGCAGGGACCATGGGAACTGCTAACACATGAGAGCAAGTGTCTGCAGACAAAACTGCATGTTAGCAATTTGGTGAACTCAGTATCCACCCCATCCCAGGATGGACCACTCTTCCCTGATTGGTTCTGTTTTTCACCTTATTTGCATATCCACATTTAGCCAACCATAGTTCAGCTGAGCCTACCTGGTACAGGCTGGCAACCTATGAACTTGAACTTCAAGCACACAAGTTTTATAAAAATTCCGTGAGTGTTCTAGAAGGCCCTACAGTACACTACATTGTTAGGTCCTTAGAAACTTTGAGCCTCAAGCTTCTCTGAGTTGTCAGTCCCTTGGCTAACTTCCTATCTCATGTGGTAATCTGTTTTAAATTGTTCAACATGTTTAAGATTGTTATTACAGAAATGACGATACAGTTGTACACTTTGCTGTCTGTCTACTCTATTCTTACAACAATATATGACAAGTATACCAGCTGGAGTTTTAAGATAGGTTAGTCACAAAAATTAAATGATGGTTAAATTATGGTAATTAAATCAAGAGGAAAATAATAATTAGACAAAATTTTTTTTTAAAAAAGCGCAATACTTTGATTAAAGTGCTTTATAATACATAGCTCTACATTACAGTTGTGATGTTACCAAGTATATTAACCTTGTTTTGGTTACTTGTGTTTATTATATGAAGTTTATTTTATAAAATGTAACATTGTATATGAAATGCCATTGTAAAATGAATTAAAAGATAAGTCTACAGAATTTCATACTTACAAAACACAATAATAACATTTTGGCCAAACAGAGCTTACTAAGATTATCAATTGTAATCTTTACGTTTTGAAATCAGTTAAGACATTTTACCATGTTAGCACAAGCAAAACAGTAACAATAACAATGTTCTCTTAAACAACTTTAAAAATTCAATGCTACTTTGTGGGGTTTTGACAAAATACTTTAGGAAATGAAGATTAGAAGAGGTTTCCATAGAATATATACCTGGGAGTTAGAAGCAGAAGTCTGACTTTGGCATGGGTTGCATGAGACCCTGCATCACAAGTGAGGGTGGGGAGCAAGAGACTGGACATGTGAGATTCCTGACCAATAGGACAGTTCTTGCTGCTGAGGCTGAGGATGTGAATTCAATGCTCAGAACCCAACAAAGGGATTTCTGAAAGTTGTTCTCTAGTCTCTGTGTATGTTCCATGATGAACGTCAACCACCCACCCATACACTCATGAAAAGATTAATAAACCTAACTAAAAAAAAACTTTATGGAATCAAAGTACAATATGTTTCCCTGGTTTGGAGTGCACAGGGATCTTGCTATTAAAAACTCAAGAATAATATCAAAAGAACTATAAAAGTATCTTTATGAATTATAAAAGTTTATTCAGTCATTAAGAAGTAAAGAAAAATTATAAATCAATTACAATCTTTAATACACAACACAGTGAAAATTAGTAGTATTTTAAAACTATGGAAAATAAAAATGGAATTGAGATAAAAAGAAACTGCAAATTATAAAACATTACATTAGAATTATTGGCATAGATTTACATATGTATAATGAAAAGATAAGTTTAAGAATATGTTAAAATTTTTAAATTATGAACAAGCTATCTGATATAAAATTATACTAGAGCGATTTCAATAATGAATTATGCATATTTACAACTTACTTAAATTTTTATGGGACTATATGTTGTATTTCAATAAAAAAATTAAATATAAAATGAAAAGCCATTATTTTCATGGTGCATAAATTTCTCTATCCTAAACTAATTAAAAATCTCAAGTTTGAATTTATTAGTAACTTAAAGAAAATTAGCTTGTACAATTTAATATGAAACAGTTCTCTTCTATAAGCTCAATTTTATTTTCTATTTTTTAAATATGAGATGTGGTTTTTTTTAAAATTATTTTAACTAAATAGTTTGTTTGTTCATTCATTCATACAGTTTCTCCAATGAACTAATAAGCAATATTTTTTATATTTAATTTTAGGAAGAAAAAAGTGTGACAAAAACAACTAAGTGTTATAAGTTTTACTGAAAAATGATTTAGAATTACTAAAACTCTACTCATTTGTTTTGTGACATCATGGACAATTTCAAGTCTATAGGTCCTAATTAGAAGTAGAATGTGATTTTTTTTTCTCTATCAAATAAACATAAACCAAGAACAAAAACAAAACACAAACATTAATAAAAATGCCATAAAAAACATACAGTTGGTCTTTTATGGCATCATGGCTCACCTATATCAACATGGCATAAGGTGGCAACACAGACCAGTAACATCCACATGGCTTTGGCTTTTAGTAGTAATGTGGACCATGGCCTCCTGGAGAAGCACAGGGCACAGACACACTGTCTTAGGCAGTATCATGGGCAGCAAACATTGACATGGTCTTCACTGGTAACAAAGACCATAGACATCTACAAGGACCACAGGCTTCAACACAATCTGGGCCACAGATATAGTATCTAGGGGCATGGTGAGGTATGGTGTTCTGGGGTAGACCTAGTGCAAGATCCAGGCCAGAGGCATGTTTGCATCCTTGTTCTGCACTGATGCTGGAGACCATGTTGAGGTGTTTGGACCATGGGCCACCAGAGGTTGTGTGGACTTCTGTGGTCTATGCTCCCACAGGTGACCATGTTGGTGTCTGAGTTCAATGTTCCTACTGAAGGCCATGAGGATGTCCCTGATCTTTGCTGACACCTGGAACTATGTGGAGGTCTATTTGCCCTGCTACCACCAGAGACAATGATGACGTTTGTGACCTGTGCTTTTGCAACCCAGGGCCATGATGGTGTCTATATTAGGCCATGTTGATGTAATAAGCCGTGTCAATAGCTGTGACCTCTACTGACACTCGAAACTATGAAGAAATCCATGATCCATGTAACTACTGACTGCAAAAGACAAGGAAGC
This sequence comes from Phyllotis vaccarum, assembly GCA_033318265.1. Taxonomy (NCBI): domain Eukaryota; kingdom Metazoa; phylum Chordata; class Mammalia; order Rodentia; family Cricetidae; genus Phyllotis; species Phyllotis vaccarum. Next base: position 34,861,926 of record JARWLC010000010.1, on the reverse strand, counting down.
TTCTTTTGAAGTGGTATCAATCACTGCAGTCTCTCACTTGAGAATGTGAAATGTAGAGGGTTTTTATGTTTTGGAATATTTGAACAAGGTGAAGATGTTCTGCTGTGATTGGTGTGTAATAAAAAGCTGAATAGAGAGGCAGAACTTCCAGGCAGAGAAAGAACTCTGGGAAAAAGAAAGGCAGAATTATCAGCCAGACATGGAGGAAGCAGGAGGTTCAAGATGGAACAGACATAATGCCACATGGCAGAGCATATATTATAAAGGGTTAATTTACATTATAAGAGCTAATCATATCAAGAAAGCTAAAAGCCAATCTCTCATAATAAGTTTCTGTGTAATATTTGTATGCTGGCAGTGCTGGCAGTGCTGAGGAGATTATATTTCTGTGAAAATCTCACCCCGGCCCCCCACCACATTCCAGTATATACACGTTAAAAAAAAAAAAAAAAAAAAAAAAAAAAAAAAAAAAAAAAAAAAAAAAGTCTAGACAAGAAGTCATTGAACAGACTCTGAAAAAAAAAATGTGACAGGGATATGTCAGTGTAGCTCTTTACAGTTGGTGACTTTGAATGGGGGTAGAGGTGGAGAAATACTCATTTTTTTTAAAGGGACTGGCCACTAGCAGTTGATCATGTTCTAGTGAGTATATGGGCAACACAAATTGAAAAGATATTTTTTTCAAATTTCTATAATTTTGTGGGGTGAGGGACGTCAAAAGTTTGACGTATAAAACTGGGAAGACTAGAAAGTGTGATCCAGATGCATAATGTAAATTAAAAGTAATCAGTAAAAATATATTGGATAATAAAATAAATAGCTCCCATGGGGAATGCCACAATCAACATTGATAGTTTTATATGTTATAATAACAATGAAAAATAAATTAAAATGCTAAACTTAAAAAACAGGAGTATCTAGAAGAAATTGGGGGAAGGAAAAACATGGTCAAGATTGAATGAAAATTATAATAAAATATACAGTGCATACATATATCACTTGTGAAATTTTCTGTCCCACTATACAGGCAATATTGTTTTATTTATTATTTTTACCTCTCTCCTATGTCTTACTATTGTGTCTGTACACTACAGTGAAATAAATAGCGCATTTTCTTCTGAAAGCATTTAGTAATGAAAGCAAGACATAACCTCACTCTCTTTAATACAGAAAGTGAGTTTTTAGAATTCTCAAACTCCTACTCAGAAATATAAACTGTCACCCTATTGCTACACACACACACATACACACACACACACACACACACACACACACACATATCATATGTCATGTGTGTATTTGTCCATTGAGAAATCATAGTGGGTCAATTGATAGGGAATAAACAGTTCTGGCTCCCCCTAAGCTCATGGCTAATAACACATGAAAATTTTCATCCTATTTTCTGAAGACCAAATAAACTTTTCAAAGGAATAGCTACCATAATTCTGAACTATAATGCTACCTGTTTATATACCATAGTGCTATTGCCTATCCCTGGGAAATAAATTTACTTTCTAAAAATAAGGTCTTGGAGCAAGGCAATATTATATTATATTAATTATAATATAATATTAAACATAAACATATTATATTAAATTATTAATATTAAATATAAACATAACAGCAAGGATTACGATTCTGTCCTCATATTGGCATCTAGTTTATGGAGCCCTTACATAAGGCACATTTAAATCATAGTATTTTCATTTTTACCGTAGTTTTATAAAATTAAAGGATCACAACATAGACTATGTTAAAATATTTTAAGTTGGTCAGTCTGCTAGGGAGAAAATATTTTCTGCTCACCCCTAGTTTACTAAAACCCTTTTGATCTTTATAATTGATAACTTGATTTTAAATACTTGATCAGGCTGGTTTAATATACAAAATAATCTTTTCATTCAAAACATTAGCATTGTCATTTTAGTTTTTCTCAATTAATAACATGATCAAAACAATAAAAAACTCAATTGAACATTTTCCTATAGAAAAATGTCTGTCAATTAAAATAACAGTAAAAATGAACTTTTCCTTTCATTATGATTTTTTTTTTACAGAAATCAAATAAATGCCATACAAATTGACACTAGCTGCTTTGAAAACTATTTTTAAAAAATTTCTTAAGGACATTGTGTGAAAATTTCAATTGTAGTGAGACATGGTTATTCTGGCTACTTAATGTATGGATGCTCTGAGGGTCTGGACATTGATCTCCTTAGGATATTATTTACTTTCTTGCCTATTGTTTATAACATCGAAGAAGGCACAATAGGAAAGTACAGAGGATGCCAACAGGGTCGTGATAAAATTTAAGGGTACAGGAAACCATAACTATGGTAACGGTGAGCTCTAGATAGGAGCAGTAGGAAAAACTACAGGAGGTCATAAAAAACATAAACTGGGTATGAAGAATTCAGACATCACAGAACAACTGAACCACGAGTAACAAAACTATAATAAATCTGTTCAGTAAGAATGAGATTGTTCCCAAATTTAATAGATTGTCATCCTGTGAAAAATGTTCATGAGCATTAATGTATATGAGGTTATTTGCTTTATACTTTTCTCCTTTTTAACTTTCCTCCACTTCCATGTAAATAAACATTTTAAAATTGTATAAAAGATGCATATCAAGTAAACAATACTATTATCATAGCCATCAACAAAATCCTAGAAATATAATAAACAGCTTCAGGGGAAGGGGAGAGGTACTGAAAGATTACTTCAGGGCTAGAGACTTACAGTTATGCAGGAACTATTTAAGTATTATTAGTTTTATCATTTTAAATTGAAAATAACAGTAAAAAAGTCAATAATTTAACCATTAAATCGGAAATAATAAGCTCCAACCTTTACGTACACCAGGAATAAAATAAAAAGGAATGATAGTATTTAGAAAGAAGGTTAGTCTGGAGACCTCACTGTTGTGTGAATATGGTCCAACTGAATTTGAGAAGCTTCACCCAATGGACATGATCTTCTCGGGAGGTATATGACCAGATAAGAGCCAGAGAGAAGAAACATATTACATACATGTAACATATCACCACACACACCCCTTGGACTCTGGAGGGCTAGCTGAAGCCATGGCTTGGTGGCCTTCTCCAGACCTTCCCCATCTTCCCTTTTGAACAAAGAGGCAACAATGTAGTTGCTGTATTCATGAGTGTATTGTGTTGGTTTCATCCTTTAATAAACCTGATTTGACTGGAGACTTCTGTATCCTAATTTACCTCAGCTCACCTCAGCATCCTTGCTCAGTTCATTATTCAATAAATGTTCATTTGCCAACAATATACCAGATCCACACAGATACTGGTTTCTTGCTGGCTAATAAATTTTGAAGATGGGCAATTAAAATTCATAATGGCAAAAGATTTTTTTATCAGCATATGTTCTGCATAGAAAAATAAAAATTTACTTTTGCACTAGATGGTGAGAGGACGGTTAATGGTGGGGGATGATTTAGAAAGACTTAGTAAAGAAAACATTGATAATCAAACTTCCCCAGATAGGCTACTAGATCTGTTGACTTGAAACACATTTTTTTTCCATTGGAATATAATGAAAATTTTGGAAATATTTAATTAATTTCAAGTTTGTTGAAATTTAATTTTGTCAAGATGGATCTTTTTATCTATCTATCTTTTTATGTGGATACTGGGGATAAATCTCATGTCCTGCATTTTATTGCATATAAAGCAGAATTTACTTAAATTCTTTCTCTATCCCCTTAATAAATTTAGCATTGTTCTGTTAGTATGTTTCTTGATTTTCCTACAACATTAAAGGATAGCTTTTTCTTCATAGTAATTCTTACCAAAAGAAAGAAAATACCTGGAAATTAGTTGGATTAAGAACTTGTGTACAAAGTTGACAATATGCTCACCAAATTATAATATATGAAACTGGGCTTCTGCTTCAGTTTCCACCTTAACATTGTGTGAGAAACTGCCAATACTGTAAGTGCCTTCTCTCTCTTGGCAGTCTATCACTCATTACTTTAATTAGAACCAGATGATAATTTTACATTCTTGGTATCAAATGATAATAGTAAGAAACCAAGAAGCAAATTCTGGTTAAATATTGTCTCGGCAAATTTTCCCAGTCAAATGTATCATGCCTTCAGAACGTGGTTTCTCTGAGAGAGAATGCCCAGCTCTTCAAACACTTGCCATATGGCAATACATTAAGACTGAGATAAGAAATATCATCAGAACGTCTTCCAAAAAGAAAAAGGCTACAGTATTCTCAACTAAATATTTGTTTCATTTAATCATGTAGAATAGCTAAACACATTTATATTATTAAAAGATAATGCATTTTCTGTTGCCAAAAATGTCTTAACAACAACAACAACAAAATACCTGACACAAAAGAAACTCTCCAAAGCTGGGGTTGAGGAAGGCTTTATTTGTTTGTTTGTTCCCCTCACCACAGGAAAATAAAGGATTCAACTAAGGAATCTGAAGGCCATTGGGCAAATGAGAAATCTAAAGATGGACAGACAAAAGAATCCAGAGGAAAAATGTACCAAGAAAAAGAGTAAATTTATGTGGTGATAGATTGTGTGTGTAATAAAGTAGGTTTGAAATTCAGAGGATGAGTCAGCTACACATGTAGCCATGAAGGTCAGGGAGTTGTGACACACACCTTAAATCCTAACACTAAGAAGTTTGAACAAAAAGGTGATATTGCTGGGCAGAGAAAAGTTAATAAGGTAAGAGGAGACAGAGTTTGAACCTTTTATCTGAGGATCTGGCAAGCTGAGAATTGGCTGTGGCTTGTTCCTCTGTCTTTCTAACCTTTCAGCTTTTCTCCCAATATTTGGCTCTAGATTATCATAATTAATTAATTTAATTAGGAAATTAAAGACATATGTGGAAAAGAATTCTGAATTGATATTATAAAAAAAGCTAAGACTTTGCCAACTGATAGAAATGAACTCTGCAGAAATTGATATACCATAATTAACAATGAAATTGACCAGTTATAGGCAAAAAATGAAAGTTAACAAGGAATTTGAAGTAATTTGTGTGTGTGTGTGTGTGTGTGTGTGTGTGTGTGTGTGTGTGTGTGTGTGTGTGTGTGTGTAGGGGGCAGATACTAACAACAAATAACCCCCAAGCAAAATAATGCAATTTATAAAGATAACTAATTGGAATTTTCCTCATGGTCTATGGGGATCCCCAGTTTCTGGAGCCTAAACATTTAATACTGATGCAAAAAAAAAAAAATCAGAAAATGAAGGTTACAAACCAGAAAATATGAGTAAAGTGACTCAAATCCCTTATTATTCTGTACAAAAGTCAGAATTATATGCTCTAATGATGCTATTCCTGTATTTTACAGAAACTTGTAGAATAGTTACTGATTCTCAATATGTATAAAGATTTGTTTTACACATTGAAACTCCTGGCTTTATTTATGATGAATCAGAAATAACTTTATTATTTACTACGTTACAAATATAATCAGGATTAGGAGTCATCTGTTATATATAACATGCATCCAGTTCCATACAGATCTGCCAGACCCTCTAGCATTAGGCAATGATAAAATTGGTCAATTACTGACAAAAAAATGTGCTAAAGATGTCATATTTTCCTTTAAAAACTATATCAATAGCAAAGGATATAAAAATATTTCTCTATCATCTGGCAACAAAGACAAAGAAATTGTAAATAATGTTCTACCTGTTCCTTCTATAACCAAATTCCATGACTGGTAGGTAGTAATCCTAAATATACATCTAAATTAAATTTGGCAAATTCATGTGTCTTGTTTCACAGAATTTGGAAAATTAAAATATGTACATCATTCGATAGATATAATATTAGAATTTCAATGGGCAACTGCTTTCAGGTTGGAAAAAGTTGATTCTATAATCACACATTTGCTTGAAGTTATGGCCATTATAGGAATACATGTATAGCATGCAATGCTTCAGCATGCCTCTAGTAAAATAAAACAGTTTTTTGCTTATTATAATATAAAGCATATTACAGGTATACCATAAAATCGCAGTCATAAAGAGATCAAATCAAACTCTAGAGTATATGCTAAATAAAAACAAAGGGGTAACAAAGACTCCTAGGAATAGATTACACAATGTTATATTAATTTGGAATTTTCTCAGTGCTAATGAGAAATGAACAACAGCTGTAGAAAGGCAATGGGATATAGAAAAACTACTAAACTAAATCATCTTATCTACTTCTAAGACGTGTTGACCTCAGAATAAAAACTAAGATATGTGCTATGTTGAGTAAAGGGGTTTTGCATTTGTTTCCACAGAACAGGAAAAGCTATGGATACCATTAAAATTAATGATGACTCACTACAACAAAAGCAACCTCTTGATAAGGACAAATGTTGGCTCATTCACCCGATATAACAATTCTATAAATTGTAAGAAAAGCTAACCAAACAAGGGTCTATAGAGATTCTGCTTTTGTCTTTACAGAAAAACAGAAATAACCATCTTCTAGAAGTCAAGATACCTTGGATGTCTACATGTATAAAGCAGAAAGAAAGGATATCCAGAAAAAAAATTACAAGCAAATTAAATGTGGCCTATTTGTAATAATATACTCTACAGGGTAAATTCTCACTGCTTGCTATATATATCAACATACTTCTATGAAAAGTTGAAGGGCAAGTTAAATTGAAAATTAAAGGTGGCTTTGGAGTTGGAGTGTGGCTCTCTCTTTCTCTAAACCCAAGCAAGCTTCTTAAAGAAAAATAAATCCTCTATACATTGTATCAGAAGAGCCACCTGAAATGGGACACAACTAAAATTAAGGGACGATGCTATGACTACTAGTCTCATAAACTTTTGGTTTTATTTTGACTATTTAAAGCTTTTTCTAATTGTACAAATTTTATATCAAAACATCAAAGATTTATATATATTAAATATACATGTCCATATATATTTAAACTAATTACAGAAAGAAAGGCTTTCTGTATATTGTTTCTGGTTTGAGTATCAGTTTTCTGCTGTGAATCATTACCATGTCTAACTGTGATATTTGAAGTCTCCAAAAGAAAGATAGTGCCCCACAATGATGATTTTACATTAACTTTAGTGACAAACATCACCTAAAGACCAGTTTTCATTCCAAACTGCTCAGGACAATTTTGAGTAGCTATGTGAGAAGATCAAGCTTCACAGAATACTCAAACCAGAACTTGAGACAAGCCCTGTACTTTTCCATCATGTGGATACTGGGCAACAAATGATATAGCTATCTCTCCCAGGACATAAAAATTAACTTAAATTTACTATTCAAGATCTCCTAAAGATGCCATCACCATCAGGAAGTAAGTTTAAGAACATGACATCCACATTTCAAAGAGTTGGGGTGAGTGATTTTTGGTCTTTCTATGGGTTATAGATAATTATCACTGTTGCTACAAGTTGTTATTCGTAATGGTCAGGTAAAAAGCTGAACAAGGAAGATTAGATTCACAGATCTTGTTTGAGAAAAAAAGAAAAAGTGTGGTGGAAATCAGGTATTAGCTGACAAGGCTGAGTGAGAGGCATGTCTCTGGAGTTCTGGGAGCTGGAATGGGGTGTGGCCAGCCATTTAAAAGGCTGCTGGGAACTTGAGCAGCCCCTGTTTTGTTCCTGCTTTCTTGGAGACCAGATCAGCAACCCCGTCATGGGACAATCCTAACTTCAAATATTGCACTACAGTTTAATTTGTATCCATGAGTGTTAAAATACCCTTTAATAAATGTTAATTGGATATTATATTGCAAATGAGAATTACTGCAATATCTAGTGTCCACATGGGTTATGAGTTAGCTGGGCCTCTATCCCACCAGCATTTTGGGCTGACCTGTTCAGTGCCCAGAGCACTGCCAACAAGCAGGGAGTGTCCTGTGAGTCTGAACTCGGGTGTGTAAGCACCACACATGTTGCTGTGGACCACTGACTGCATTGACTACATGGCAGGGTGCAGATTTTGTCATATCGTCCTGATCGTGTGAGAATTTGCCTCTGTTAAGGTTACTCAATCTGTCTGTCTGCTGAGGCTTCCTAAGTTCAAACAGGTAGGAGGATATATCACTGAGATCCACTGCATCCACCATATTGGAGGATGCAGGTTTTTCAGCTTTTTGAAGCAGAAGCATGGGTCTCCTGTATGTGTGAGCAAGTGGAGAGGGTTAGCTAGTTGCTAGTCAGCCTCTCTGAGCTTGCAGGTTTTCACCCTAGTCTTTGAATCTCAAATTGAAGTTGTATACATAATTAGAATGATAGAGAATTAGTTAAATACTGCCTTTAGCAACAGTAATAGAGCCAGAGCCTACTTGTGAGGTCAGAATTCTTCTCAGGCAGTAGCCTGAGTTTCCAAGAAGTAGACCAATAACTATGAAGTTGAAATTGCTGGCTGTGATAGCAGTAGATTAAGGCACAGCCATTTTGTTGAAATTAAAGCAACAATTCCTCTTCCACCTCCTTTATCTATTTGACTCTGACATATGTGGCATATCCACCATCTCTAGAATTTCAGCATTTCAAAATATTATGTAATATGGAGATGGAAATGTAGCTTAATTGTTAGAGTGCTGCCATATAAAATATGAAATCCTAGTTTTAATTCCCATTACAATACAATAGCAGCCGTGATTGCACAATCCTGCAATCCAAGAATTTGAGAGGGAGAGGCAAAGGTACAAAATTTCAGGTCACTCCTGACTATTTAGTGAGTTTGAAACCAACCTAGGTTACATGAGTTTCTGTTTTAGAACAGAAATATATGCTTGGGAATGAAATCATATAGAATAGAACTTTGAGATAGCTTCTTTTATACCCAGCCTAATATACTAGAAGTTCATTCAAGATGTTTAAATTATTGAATTCCATTTGCTTATTTTCTTAAGAGCTGTTGGGTTTACCTGATGAAGAATATTGATTGGTGATCTTTTCTTTTTTTACTGTGCCTTTTTAGCTTTGGTATCTGAAATAGTGTTGGCTTCATAAAATGAACTGAGTTAAGGTTATGCTGTTTCTGCTTGCTAAAGACTTTAGTAAAATTTGGCATATTTCTTCAAACTGGAAAAAAATTCAAGTGAGATGACATATTTAGGAAGCACAGATTATTTTCCTGTGTCTGCCTCCTCTGAGCTTTGATTTCAGTCTTTCAACACTATTCTCAACCCTTTCCATAGATCTTGGAGATCTAAGCTGAGTTTTTTTTTTTTTTTTTTTTTTTTTTTGTTTGTCCAGGAAACTCTTGACCCACTGATTCATCTTCTTGGTGTGCCTCTTCTACACTTTGAATATAATTATCTGAAATTGTTCCTCTATATCTATCTAGAGGCACATGAGAAAATGTTGCAAATAATTTTTAATAACCAAGCATGATGTTGGGCATGCAAGATAAGAATAATAATATATTGTATGGGCCCAGGTTTTTGGTCAATGTTTCATTTCTTCCCTCACTATCTCCTAAATCTTATTTTTATAACTTTTTTATAGTTTATAATTTTTTTTCACCTCCTTCTTAGTGTATGTATACTTGGAACAAAGTTATTTGCCAGGGATTGGCTTTACCTTTCATTGCTCCATTGTGTTTAATCTTGATTATCAACCTGATGGTATTTAGAACTGCCACAGAACATGTATTTGGGTATTGCTGTGAGGGTTTATCTAGAGTAAGTCAATTCAAGTAGAATACACAGCATTCATGGGCAATCCCGTTCCAGGATCTGGGATTCGGGACTGAAAAGAAAGAAGGTGAGCTCTGTAAGGACATTGAGAGCAAGAGCCTTTTACAGGGTGACAGGCTGCACCTTCAAACTGTGAAATAAAATAAATATATATATAAATAATAATAAAACTTTCCCTTCTAAAGTTACTTCTTTCATATCCTTTCTTATAAGAAGAGAACCTGAAGATATCCCTAACTAACTGATACATGATGCAAATTGCTCAAACTGAAGAAAGACAGACCAACAGGTCTAAACATTACTGTATGCTTCTTCCTGGCATTGGCAGTTTGAAATAGGAAGTTAGCCATCATTTTTAGTGTTTTCTTCTGTAAGCAAGCTGTTGTTTTTGTATAATTACTGTTTAGATTTTTCCATATTTCATTTTCAGGCATTGGATTATGTGTTTCAGCATGGCTTAAGTTGATTTATTTTGTTTAAAATTTTTTAAGCCTTCTATTTTTGTTCCTTTTTAAAATTTGGGACATTTTCAGCCATTTTTTTTTCTTCGATCGCTTTTTCATCCTTATTCACTGTCTAACTCTAGGAAACCTTCATGATGTAACTATCAGTACATAATTTTAATATGGTACTCTATCCAGTCACACTATAGATAACTTTTGCTTTTCAAAGTTCAGCTTAAATTTTTAATAAACTAAAAAATATTCAATTATTTCTCACCTGGTTCTAAAGTAGTTGATGTCATGGAATTTGACTCAGTACATCTTTAGTTGTCTTTATTCCCATTTTATTATTAAATTAGAGTTGAGTTATATGTGTCATTTTTCCTCTAACATATTTTCTGTCTAGCACTTACTCATCATATGGACTGTGCAGTATGCTGACTCTATGGCTTGTTAGTCTATTTCTGTAAAATTATTCACAACATGATTACATAAATTGCTTTACTGTATAACATAACCTTAAGTCTCAAGTTTAGCTTTGCCCAGAACTTAGCTTTCTTCCTTCAAATTGGCTTGACTAGAATCCACTTATGAATTACAAAGGATTTAACATCATGTTGGTCCTCATCAGGAAAATTTCCCATCAGCTCTTTGCTATCTTCCAAATATAAAATATCTGTCATGAAATCATCACTTATTTATTAAAATAATAATGACGGTTTTCAATAATGGTGAATTTAATACTCCATACTCCAAGTGGGTATATTTCACATTTAGAAAAAAATCTTACTTCAACTCAGGCTTCCCAAAATTGGATTAAAGGGTTGTGACCACGTGACATAAGTCCTTCCAATAAGTCTATGTCTGGATGTTTTTGGATGTTTCCTTACTGAGGATAAGACCCTTCTCATTCATGATGAAGCTACCATGCACTGAAATTAGGGCTTCTTGTGTCATATATGATCATATGATGAAAAATGGTCAATTCTCAGAGTGTGTGTAAGATAACAAGGGCAGACAGGATTAAAGAAAAGAGATGGGAAGTTCTAGGTAGCTGCAAGGTGGCTTTCCCTGAGTGGTTCCCATTTGTATTTCTACACTTTGTGGTTTCAGTAGTTTCAGCTTACTTAAGAGTGATCAGTACATGTTTATCAGAAAGAATAGACACAGACATGATTATCATCACCATGGAGTGCCTCCTTCTGAAATACAAGCTAGCTTTCCACACATATACTATTCTACTTATCATTTTATCTGTTTCATTTTAAAATACCTGATATTTTTTATAGGTTATATCAAGGTTTTAAAAATTATAATCTGAATAAATTCCATATGAGTCAAAGTCACCAATGTGGCATGGCATTCTATTTATAAATTTAAAACAGTTGGCTTACTTGTAAAGTTATTATGTGAGAAGTTTGTGGTTATTTTTTGGTTGTTGGTTCCCAGAAGAATTATTATGATGTAAATTAATATGTTTTTATTTCCATAAAGGGTGTCATCTATGCTATTCATTCCTTCTGAACTAAAAATAAAGTCAGAAAGAAAGAACTATAATTTGTCACTAAGACTTCCTAGAATTTGCTTAGCATCCTAAATTTTTACATTAGCTTTTTTCTTTAGCTCCATTTATAGTATTTCAAAACTGCTGAGAAATTATGTTCTCAAAGAAAATAAGTTCATATTCTTAATAGCTATGCTCAGATAAGGGTACTAATCTATGCCTTACAAAATTATTCTAAAGATAAAATGAGCTGTCTTGTCTCTCCAATTACCCTGGTAATTTCTTGAGAATAAAAACTCTGTTTGCTTCTTCCTTCCTCTTTATACTGTGCCAGCAAAACATTTTATACTCATAAAAAAATAAAAAATTAAAACCCTTCAACAGTGTGAGCAGCCAATAAAAATCAATATTGGCATCTTCTATTTCTGACCATTTAATTCTTGAGCTTTTGTGAGTATAATAAGGTAGATTCCATAGTGAGGATGGTGATAGACTGAATCACTGTTGAGTAACAGTATATTAGAGACTAAACAGTGAAAATCTTGTCAAAAATGAAAGGAAAACTTAACTTGGGGACTTAGATTTCAAATGGTGTGTAAAGATGTGCTAGATTGAAGAAGAGTAAGGTATAAAAGCCCTTGTTCTGTTTAGAAAGGAAATTAATTCCACAGAGACAGAGAGATACGAACAGTGAAACCACAGTGGTCATACAGGGAGCAATAGAAGCAAAGGTGTGATGTTTGCTAAACACAGGATATTTGACCATAGGAAGAAAGTAGAGTTCCTCGGAAAATTGTGTCAACCCCAGACTTAGGCTACCAGGAATACATGCCAATTCTGATACTTTAGTAGCAGAAAGTTGAGAGATGCATAAGGAACAAAGGAAATGTGTCAAAAGACAAAGCAAACTAAGTAGAGTGGGAAGAGTTTCTGTAACTAACTCAACCAAGTGAAGAGGATCGCTAAAGAAATGGACTGTAAGCATGCTATGAAAAGAGAAAAAGAAACCAGGATTCTTAGTTAATAAAAATCTATGAATAAGTTAAACAACTGAATAAGCTATGTTTGTATATCAGATTAATTCCATTATGCCCATTAATTTTGAAAAAAAAAACCTATTTTTTTAAATTTGTAGTACTATATGAATTTAATTATGTAAACACCAAATTTGGAGGGATTGCACAACACAACTATCATTCTAAAAGTATCAAGGCTATGAAGATAAAGTAAATGCAGACAAATTCAAAAACTTCAAATGAACATATGGATTAGATATGACATGTAGCAAGACAATGTTTTGCCTATAACATTTTATCACAAATGCTGTACCTGTACTCAGTGTTGTCAAGATCTATTTTGTAAATCTATGTGTTTCTATTCTAAAATACTATTTGCTACTAAGTTGATAACTTATTTCAGATGAAAGACACACACACACATAGACACATACACAACTCCTTGTATGCATAATCTTTATGTAAATTGATAGTCATGTCTTGGTATGACTCTCATACCAAGAGAAGTAACAGTATTTACTAACACTGATGAACATTGAGATAATCACACAAACACACTTAGTCTTTACAAATACATCAATTAAAAAGCATCATAGGAATATTATTAATTTGTATGCTGTGTAGCTATATCATCAACATTCTTCCAGATGGATATAGAAAAGTTACTTTGGAATGCAAAACAAGTTAACTATTTAAAGTTAATAACTCAACAATTTATTGGGGGGAGGAACCAATTGTTCTATTGCTTTTATAAGATGTTATATGTTGGAAACTTGTAGGAAAGAACAGAGCTGTGTTAATTCTTTTTATGGGTGTTTGAAATTAAGTTTCCTTATTGGTCCACCACATCTTAAATGTTCATGAACAGCATCCTTGTATGATATATCATTTTATGACCTGCTTAAATCTTTTACAAGCTATCCTATGTTAAGCTGTGCTGAAGCAGTAAGCAGATGGGGCTGAAGAGATGGCTTAGCATCTTAGAGTACCTGCGGCTCTCTCTTGAGAACCAGTGTTATGATCCTAGTATAATGTAAGATTGTAAACTCACAAAAACTTTAAGCCAGGTGCTTCTAGCCTCCTTTAGCACCTACACATGTACAGAAGCATACACTGACATACATCTATACATGTAAATAGTAAGCAAAAAAATATTAAAAGGAAAAGCAAAAGAGCTTCTTTTATGGGTTGTTTGGAAGCCTAGTGGCCACAGAACAATGCTCATTGAAAGTGACTGGGATGTGCCAGGAAGCATTAGCATTATCTAAGCAAGTGTGAGGGCAAAAGTGAATAGGAGATGTCTGTGTTCAGTAGATCAAAGTAGAAAGCACCACCTACTATGGACATAATGATAGAACCTTTATGTTTTATACAGTAGGCTTTTCCTACTCTGCCTCTTCTGTGTAACTGCCCTTTTCACAAAAGTAGCAACTTAAGTCTTCAGACTTTAAGGCTTGCCATAACTCGAGTTTATGGATCAGAACAAAGGCTCAGCTGATTCCATTAAGTTATCTCTTCATTATTCAAAATTATAACAAGTAGAGTGTTAGTATCTTATGAGGGAAACTGAGTAACGAAGTATAGAAACTCATTCAAGAGAAAAAAGGAGAGGGACAGGCATTAAACTAAAAAAAAAAAAAAAAAAAAAAAAAAAAAAAAAAAAAAAAAAAAAAAAAAAAAAAAAAAAAAAATCAATCTAATTTCCCAACAATATCCAGGGGCTATTCTTGTTCCAACTCACTTGCTATTTCTAGCTCTTGTAAGATATTGTGCTTTTTCTGAGCAGTATGTGTGTGTGTGTGTGTGTGTGTGTGTGTGTGTGTGTGTGCCTGATTGTGTTTGTTATAGATGTTTTAATTGAGTTGAGTTACTTGTAATCAAAGTAATATTTATGAATAATAATGAAGAGCATAGTCCACATCTAGAATATTCAAAGAAAATCAGTAACATACAAATAACATATAAAACTATAGAATATTTGAAGAAACCATAAAGAGGGTGTGTGTGTGTGTGCGCACTGTGGCTCTTGGAATATGAATGATTTGTCTTGTTCATTTTTATACAGCAATATCTAATGAACAAGAACAAGCATTAACAAAGAAGAAAAATATATGAGGACATGTTCACCCAGCATCCAATTGGGAAGGATGTATGCAAAGCTTCAGAAGCCATCAAAATCGTTGGATGACAGTGATGGTTCTGTTAAATGAAGACAAAATAATCATTAGATTTAACTATCTGGAAGTTATTTGGCAAGTAGAATTGAAATTAGCTCAGTGAATCTCTTCCTACCAAATATCATTCTTACTTAATGAAACAATCCTTTATTATGAAGTCATTACGCAACTTCTTATTAATAAATTTATGTTCTCATTTGTCATATCAATAGTTTTTTTAGGTTAGGAAAAATGATGTGATTAAATAAGTTTCAAGATGGTAATTGTATTTCTATTCTTCATCAGTATTTTTAAGTTTTATCCAAGTTTGACTTAGTTGTATAATCTTTTCTTTTTACATTTTCTCCATCCTTAATTGACCTCTAAATCAATAGATTTCCCTTGGTGATACAACAAGCATCCCTAAATTCTATTTACACTAAATTTTAATGGGTGCTTTGTTTCTGTCCTTCAAAAACATTTGCATTTTAAAAGAGGATAACTGATTAAAGGTTTTAATACACACTAGTTCCCTGGGAATGATGAAATTATATTAATTACTCTAAGTATTTGAGTCTTTGTTTGGTACTTAGCAACCAAAATTTCAAATGTATAAAACCTTGAGTCACAGAATATCAGCAAACTAATACTATGCTACATCATTTACAATTAACTGTGGAATAATTTTGTGGAAAGTCTTCAAGCTGATTGTAAGACTTGAGCTAGTTACCACAGTAAAGGAGATTCAATCTTGAACTGAATTACTAGATACTACAGGGTCATGAAGATGATGAAGATGATGATGATGATTTTAAGGTAGAATCTCATAGTACATACTGGCTTGAAATTTTCTACAGCCAAAATAACCTGGAACTTCTGATTTTCTGTCCTGTACCAAAGTGCTGGTATTATAGGTATGCATATCCATGCCCAGCTTATATCATGTTAGGAATGAACCAAGGGATCCATGCTTACCAGGAACACAGCGGCTGATTTGGTTTATTTCTGATAGACCACTGGCACATTGTCATCAAAGCTTCTCTATCATGAAGATTGCTAGTGAGAAGTGAAGACTAGCATAGCTCAGTTCAATGTATTTCTTCTTTCTTTGGCAAAGTCACCCATTTTAACTCACTTCAAAAGAATGACTCATTTTCATAGAAATAATGTAAATCAAACAATGTGATGTTTAATGTTTAATTAAACAAGTAGTTTTGGTTACGCGGTACAAAGTACTGCTCACAAATATCTGATCAAATAAGCTTGCTTACAGTACTATCAGTTTCATTAATCATCTCAAACAGCTTCAGGAATAAGTGTTATAATAATATTTCACAAAGCAGGGTGTGTGTGTGTGTGTGTGTGTGTGTGTGTGTGTGTATGTGTGTGTGTATTATTCTACTATAACTCTGAGTAAGACTTAAGAGATGGGCTACTTGTAGGACCCAGTTAGAAGTCTAAATGTCCCTTACATTTTCAGAAGGCCCAGTCTATATGTTACCTATTACTTCAAATTCTAGTACTTATGTTCATTCAAGAATTATTAAAATATATTAATAAATCAGAAAAAACATTTCAGAGTCCAATGAAAGACAACACAAAGCATATTCCAGTTTCTGTAATTAAGCATTTCATGATTTGTACCCAGTAAAATCCACTTTCACTAACTGAAAAGTCACCCAGTAAAGAAATTTGCTTTTTTAATTTTTGAAATTATAATAATTTGCATCATTTGTTTCTCCTCATCTCTCCCTTTGGATCTTCCTATATAACCCTCCTTAATCTTTTTCAAATTCCTTTCTATTGTTTGCTGTTACATGCATATAGGTGGATGTATATAAATATATATTCCTAAATACAGCTCAGTCTGTATAATGTTACTGGTATATATGTTTTTAGGGCTGACCATTTAATTGGATAACCAACCAGCATTTTCTTCCTTGGATAAAGAATTGTTTCACCCGTTATCAACATTCTTTGATTGTCTATAGTTTGTTATGTAGGGTTAAGGTTATATGAGCTTTCCACTGTCTATATTAGCATGTCTACTGTTGTTACCCTTCTTCAACTCATGCTTGGATGTCAGGTTGTAGAGACTTTATTGGTGTAGCTTTTGACATTACCAGTAGACACAATCTCACAGAAAACTACCAGACCATGGCTTTTACAATCTTTCCTTCTCCTCTTCTACAAGGATCCCCCTGAGCTTAGGTGCAAGAATGTTTTGTATCTGTTTCCACTGGGACTGGCATCCACAACTCTGTGTTTTCACTGATTGTTGTTTTCTGTGGTGGTCGACATCTGTTTCAAAGGAAAGTTTCCCTAATGAAGGGTGATGACTATACTACTAATCAGTTAATATAAGGACAAGATTATAGTTAAGAAAAATGTTGCTTTAGTAAAGTAGTGATTGTAGGTTATCATCTAAGGTGCATGTCTTACTGACACTGAGTAGTTGGCTAGCTTTCCAGTACTAGGGACTGTTTCTCTATTGTTGAGTGGGTGTTAAATTCAATTAGAGAGATATTAGTTAACATCAAAATATGTATCCCACTAATGTTGTTAGTTGTACAGGTCAATGTTGTGTTTCATACGCATCATACTTGAATCAGACTATTGGATGCTTTGTTTTATTGAAAGCTTGCATAAGAAATAACCTGAATTCTTCCTGAAGCCTAGCTTTCTAGTTAGATTTTTGGTGCCAGAAATATGTTTTTAAAATGTATTGTTGTTCTGCTTGTTACAATAAAGATTTTTCTTTTAGATCTCTTTTTACTAATAAAATTAAATTAGGAAATAAAAATTGTTCTAAAAGCAGAAAAGATACTTGTCACCCAAAATATTTATTTTATTAATTGATCCACTTTCAGAGGTTACTCTCTTAAAATCTGATCTACCTCTGTTGTAAATATATTTGAAAATACAGTCTCTGGGGGTTTCAGACTCTGAGTGATGTTGACAATAGCAATTGTGAATCTCAGAAGTTTGGGTCCTAATATTTTCTCACTTTTAAAATTATTAATAGTTAAAAACTAGTGTTACTTACTTTAAATGACAATGATTTCTTTTGAAATAATAACCCAATGTAAATTACATTTGAAGTAAATTATTATTTATATTAAATAAATAAAAAAAATAAATATAATTAATTACATAATTCAAAGAAATAAGGGTAGAAATTGTTGGTCTCACACATGAGAACAGACACAAACTACCAGTGCTACACTAGAGCTTATTCGGGAGAGTTGCCAGGCAAGTACAAGGGAAGAGAAGCACAAGAGAAAAGAGACCGTATTTCATGTGGTGTCTCCTTTTTAAGAGAATGGGTGGGCACAGGTTTATGTAGACACCTAGAGGCATTCCCTCTGTATGTGGCATGTTCTACAGGTGCTATGTTGGGTTTAGTAAGTGGCTGTTACATGCTAGGAATTCTTATCTCACCTGGCGCCATGTTGGGTTATCAGACTAGCACATTTACCAAGTAGCTGCTATGTGCCAGGAATCCTTACAGAAGTGTTTGTTCCTGAAGATGAGGCAAAAAGAAAGATTGGGAAATATGCAAATAAAATGAATGGTTATTTAAAGTAGTTTTCAATTTCAACATTACATCTTGTCCTGTAAAAACAGAAACAAAGAACCTACCTCTCTGCACACCTTTGTTTTCTTTTTGCCTTAGCTGAGAAAAGAAGGAAGAAAGAGCTTATCATGCTCCAAAATTCAGAGCTACAAGCTACCCCTCATTCTGCCTCCCCAAGTGGTTCACAAAACATCCATACATTTCTTGTAGAGTAGCTCTGAACTAGTAGTAGAGCTAAGCATAGGGCTTAAGGCAAAATTAGAATCTCTTTCTAGACATAGACATTTAAAAGAGGTCTCTCAAATGCCCATTGTATATGGTTCCAAAACCTGTGATCTCATGCTTATAGGATGAGCTGAGCAATTAAATGTATCTGCATGAATGGCTAAGCCAGACACAT
Source organism: Phyllotis vaccarum (assembly GCA_033318265.1). Classification (NCBI taxonomy): domain Eukaryota; kingdom Metazoa; phylum Chordata; class Mammalia; order Rodentia; family Cricetidae; genus Phyllotis; species Phyllotis vaccarum. Next base: position 34,843,149 of record JARWLC010000010.1, on the reverse strand, counting down.
AGAATCAGAGCTGTATAAAAATGTCAAGAATTTTAAATATCAGAATAGGCTTTGTACATGTAAGTACACCTAAAAGTTAGTCTTAAATGTGTTGTAATTAGGATAAAATAACACTATATTAACTGAACTTGAAATCAGACAGAAGAGGATTTCTTATCTTTTTAAAGATTATCTCAATCTACTTCGGACAAGTGGCCCTCTATCTCAGCTTCTATAGTTACTAGAACAATAATTATGTGCCACCACACACAGCTCCACAAATGTTTCATGCAAGAAATTTATGGAGACAAAGAGAAGGTAGAATTAAATATACTACTATAGTTCACAAATATATTTAAATGAAGAAAAGAGAGTGGCAGTAATCTCTATTGTGGTGTGCTGGGAAGAGGGGGGGGGTCTCTTCAGATATCACTGCTAGCAGGGAAATGAACACAGAGGGGTAAAAATGAAAATTTGGTGCTGCTGGACTTGGTCAGTCAGACTGGAGCAAGTCTTCTAGAGGGTCTACTTCCTTGGTTTAAATTCCTTACACATTTAAACATATTAAAGCTTTGAGAAAAATATTCCATATGATGATTCTCATAACAACGCTTCAGAGATGGCTATATCAAAGTTCACTTGCAAAGTAATAACACTTTAGCAAAATATTTAAGACATTTATCATAACAATGAGTTCTATTAATTGGAAAACAATGCTCAGGGCTAGGTTCTTGAGAGGACATGGTTGTAATAAGCATAAGGATAGATTTTATTGATGAAGGATGGAATGTATATGAGGCCACCTTCTTAGGAGTGGGCTCTATTCACTATGAGAAAATGCCCAGGAATAGGGCCCAAACAGTTCTCAGGATTTCAAAAAATTAAGGTTGATGCTGGCTACATATAATAGCAAAGGATCACCAGTTTGTTTATTACCAGAATTCTGGGTGGCCAGAAATTCTTCATTTTTTGGAAGTTGGGTTCCCCCAATGCTACCTTTAGCTGTGTCTTCTCCACTAATGGATTACTACATACTAATGTACACATGGTCATCACCAACTAGATTTAGTATATTATCAAAACAAAAGACATGAAGTAGATGAAGTAGAAAGGGAACATATTGAAAATAATTGAAGATGGAAAATGAAGAGTACATATGATCATATTTCTTAGTAACACATATGAAATAAGCAAAAGTGATGATGACTTAAACATAAATAACTACACACACATATTTATATGTTATTTTAAAAGGTTTTTTTATGCATATATACCCTGCTTGCCCTCCCTTCCCTCCTCCAAGTTGCTCCCAGTCATCCTTCAGCCTCCCCCCACCTCATTCCCCCATCCTGTCCTGAAGAAGGGCAAAGGCTTTCATCTGTGTTTTTAAACTTAGCCATTCTGAAAAGTGTAATATGATATCTCAAAGTTGTTTTGATTTGCATTTCTCTGGTGGCTAAAAATGTCTAGCAATTCTTTAAATGTATTTCAGCCATTTGTAATTTTTCTGTTGATAATTCCCTTTTTAGCTCTGAACCTCATTTTTAACTTGTATTGTTTGCATTTTGGCCTCTAGTTCCTTAAGTTCTCTATATGTTTAATAGATCAGTTCTCTATCAGATGTAAGGTTGGTAAAGATTTTTTTACCATTCTGTAGGATGTCTCCTTTTCTTACTGACTGTGTTCTTTGCCTTACAGAAGCTTCTCAGTTTCAGGAGTTCATATCTCTTAATTGTTGTTCTTAGTGTCTGGGCTAATGGCATTGTATTTAGGAAGTGGTCACCTGTGCCAATGTGTAAAAGGGTATCTCTCATTTTCTTTTCTATCAAGTTTAGTGTAGCTAGGTTTATGTTAAGGTCTTTGATTGACTTGAATTTTAGTTTTGTTCAGGGTGATAGATATGGATCTATTTGCATTCTTTTGCATGCTACTATCCAGTTATACCAGCCTTATTTGATGAATATACTATCTTTTATCTATTGTATATTTTTGGCCTCTTTGTCAAAAATCAGGTGTTCATAGGTGTTTGGACTAAGGTTGGGGTCTTTGATTCAATTTCATTGATTCATAAGTCTATTTTTATGCCATTATCAGGTTTTTTTTTTTTTTTTAAAAAAAAAAACTTACTTTAGCTCTATAGTATAGCTTGAAGTTGGGGATGATGCTCCCTCCTGAAATTATTTTATTAGACAAGATTGTTTTGACAATCCTGGGTTTCCAGTCGCATGGCTGAACAGGATAAGAGTAATGGGTTAGATTAAAGGTTGAGAGCTAGCAAGTTACATGCCTGGGCCTTAATCGATCAGCCTAAAAATTATTGAAGGCATCTGTGTGTCTCTGTGGGTCTGCAGGTTTGTGGGTCTTCGGGTCTGCGGGCCTAAACCTTGAGGCAAGGCCTGAAAGTCTGGACAGAAACCTCTTACTACAAATGGAAGCCCAACGTGGGTAAAATATACCCACATAAAGTCATAGAAAGCTTAAAAAATGGTCTAGACCCTAAAGCAACTTCTGAGTTTTGTCTCTCATGTGAGCTGTGGTACAGAGATGCCCTGAACATGTGAGCTTGAGCTACAATGGCAGGCCAATGCCCCCATTCAGCAAGCAGTAGCCTAGAGAACGATGCCCACATTCCCAAAACATGGATTATGGATGTTACTGTTTATTCACAGTGTTGTTTATAAGTTGTTATAGATAAGGGGGGAAAATATTAGATTTGGAATTCTTTTTGTTTTAAAAAGAGAAAAGGGGATACATAGGGGATTGTGTTGTTCCATTATAGATAACTGTCCCACCCACTGGTTTAATAAAAGCCCTGATTGGCAAAAGGCAGATAGGAAGTATGGGTGGGGTACCAGACTAGGAGAACTCTGGGAACTGGAAGGACAGAGCAGAATGCCAGAGAGAAGCCAGGAGAAGCAGAGGACAATTATGCTGCTCTAAGGAAAGGTACTGAGCCACATGGCTGAACAGGATAAGAGTAATGGTTTAGATTAAGGGTACAGAGTTAACAAATTATATGCCTGGGCCTTAGGCCAAACAGCCTAAAACTATAGTAAGCCTCTGTGTGTCTCTGCAGGTCTGTGGGTCTGCGGGTCTAAACCTTTAGGCTAGGCCCAAAAGTCAGGGCCAGAAACCTCTTACTACAATAGTTTGCTAAAATTAATTCACAGGTAGCTACAATAATGCAAAAAATTCACAGGTGACTGAAAACACAGGTGACTGAGATACAGGATAAGGGAAATTTAGTCATAGAGTCCCTGGAAGGTTGTGGACCAATCCAACACTGCTTCACATTAACTGACCCTGTCTTCACCATCTAAGAGCATGAGAGAGCAACTATTATGACCAGTATGTGCTTCTCATATCTTAAGCTAGACAAGAGACCATGCTCTAGGTTCTCGTACACAAGGCCATAGGTGGACCAATACCCACTCTAGTAACCAGTGGAGATCATCTTGAGGTGTAGTCTCTCCAGTCCCACATGATAGAACAGGGATTCCAGACACTCAAGGGCCATCACTTGGTGACCTAGGGACTGTTTAGAATAGTAAGGACTGGGGACTTACTGATTAGCCACTGTTGGATCAGGAGATTAGTCATCAGAAGGACTTAAGAGTGTATAAAAAGTATGGTGGCTTTACTGGCCAACTTATAGTTACTACACTAACATTAAGGGACCCTCATAGCATGAAGTACGCCCCTGTGGATTCTAGCTTAGGCACAAATCACATCCAAACACCAATTTCCAAGCACAAACCAAACACAAAGAGAGCCTTTATTAAGCAAGGCAGCTAAATCTTAATCTGACAGAAACAACATCAAATAGCTTTGCAAGTGTTTGTATTAAAAGGAAAAAGTGGAGGTCTGTGTTAGAATGATCTAGGATGTGTTGATAAGTTATGAATGGGTATTTTAATTACATTAGTCATAATAATCTATTTTGATTGATGGATGTTGATGTTTTGATATTTGGACCTTGGTAATAATTCTCAGTAATCAGTCAGTGGCCAAATAAGAGAACAGATCATGGTGGTTAGCTTTAGAAACATAATCTAATGATTCAACAAGGAAAAGAAGAGTAAAAGGTAAAATGTACTGGTCCTATATTTACCATGCTTGGGTCTGTGTTTTCCATGCTTAGACCTTAGAGCCCTTCTTATGGGGCTGAGACTGGGGTACTGGCCTTGAAGGAATGAAGGGAGAAGTTCTGCAGTTAGTCTAACAATTTTCCAATACAAGTCCATATTGTCATTTCTATGTGGGATCAGACACACAATTCATGTTTTTTCAATACCACCAGAAGCTGATCTTGGAGTTCCACACCACAGTGTGGATAACAGGATAGATAAAATGTTTTTGTCAAATAACCATTTATTCATTCGTCTATTTTCTCAGATCATGTTTGTGCTATAATGGCATAGTAAGATAGTTGTAAACAATAATGTTCTGGCCATAAAATCTGGTCTTTGAGTGGGGAATGGCCAATTGCTTCCTTAGCAATTAGTATGTGGATTAGAAAGTTTTATTAATTTTTTGAAATCTAGTATCATCTAGCCTCTGACCTCCTTCTCTGGTAATTATCTCAAAGACAAAGAGGTGTAGTGCCCAAATATAGGAAAAGACTTTACCATTCTTAAGAGATTTCTGTGTATATCTTTCCTACATGAAGCTCTGTCATTAAAATAAATTATTCTATCTTAGACCACTGCACTATTATTTCAATATATTCAGGAACATATTTTTAATTTTATTTATTCATTATTGTGGTGCAAATATCTTTCTCCGTGTAGGAAGCTAGACAAGTGTTAGTCTCACTACTGTCCTTTGCCTATGATACCTATTCTGAAATACCTTTTATACATATATTTCATAGTCTCAAGTGTGGAGTTTAATCTAGCTCCATTTCCTGAGTAATTTTTTCTGTCAAAGAAAGTCTACTAATTATTATTTTTTCTTCAGAGCATCACAAGAAAGCATGAAATAATTTAATGAAACAAGGTCATGTTTATATGCTTGTAAATTTTACTAGGTTAAAATATTTGCAGGAAACTTCTCTTTGACATTGGTGTTGATGAAATGTAAGCAAGCTATTTAAATACGGAATTTACATATAAGAATAAATCACCTTTAAGCGCATCAAACATAGACCATTAATATGCAATTATTTAGTCCAACAGAATAAAATAAAGGCTTCTCAGTGCAACTAGTGATGGGCTGCATCTTAGAATATAATGATATCAGTGTAGCAAGATGCAATGGAAGCAGCTATATTGGTGCTCGTCCTTGCTCAGTTAAACCTGTGTTTTTGGTAATGATATATGGCTTGCTAACATCCTTCCTCAGACATGTTTGTGTTTTTGTTGGTTCTCAGAAGCCGTGCATTACTATTTCTCCATTAGTCATTCCTCTTTTAACCCATGACCTTAGGTAAGTAAACTGCGTTTTGTGGAACTTTGACCACATTTAAAAATTATATTCTAAATGTGTGTGTGTGTATGTGTGTGTGTGAGTGTGAGGGTGTATGTGTGTGTGTGTGTGTGTGTGTGTGTGTGTGTGTGTGTATAAATGTTCACATTTTATAACACGGTGCCCAGGTGGACATAATCAGTGGACAATTTGCATAAATGAGAGTCAGTTTCCTTCCTTCTACTGTGAAAATCTCCAAGATTGAAATCTGGTCCTTTGTCTCAGCAGCAAGCACCCTGGCATGCTGATAATATTGATGGCATAATTTATATGTCCTAATATTTATTGTACCTCAGATAAAAATAACCTAAATCTTTGTAAGGTATGTGATGTAAATATAATTATGTCTAAACTTTTCCTAGTTTCTTTAATTCTATGAATTTGAAATTTTTATGCTAACAATAATATCTGGTATATCAAATAAAATAAAACTGTCAGGGAGATTTATTATTAGACTTATAGTCTAAATTTTGTAGATTACCATATTGCTATCTTTGTCCGGGTTACAACTTTAGGAAATTCTGAGAATTGGTTCACAAACAAAGCTGTCTTCTAGTTCATTTATCACAGCAATTTTGATGATAAAACTTCCATTATTCTGAATGGCTGATAACATAGAAAAACTCTGTTTAATGACCTTTTAACAGTAAATGACTCATTCTAATATTTCTATTTTCCCCAGTTATTAACATCAGTACTTTTATGAAAACATTTTACATGTTTTATGGATGATATTGTAAATAGAAAAGAAAATCTTTACTTTTATAATGATTTTCACAATTAAAATTTCTGCTCTTTATCTTGCTAGACTGTAGGGTACACAGCAACTATTAGTGACTCACATTTTAGCAATGAGCCATTAATATTTTTCCTTAGATTTTACCCTGGATTTCTGTGAAGCTTGGAATTCTTAAAATTTCATTAGGAAATTTATCTCTATTTAAATACTTTGATACACTGTGATGCAAAATTGTTTTAATAGTCAACATGTCTGTAGCTATGTCCTAGCCCTAGGAGCATGATCCTCTAAATGGACAGCCTGAGCTGCTAAATCAGACCATGTTTCCTTTTCCTTGTATAAGCTCCTATAAACAGTTCATTAAGTGAGTAGGGCAAGCTTCTGCCTGTCTCTAGAAAGATTTTGTCCAAATTGACAGATTCAACTATCTGGGAGAAACTAAGACCAAGTGCATCCAGATTAAATGAGCACTTTAAGTCATTAATAATATCTTCATAAAAATTAACCTCTGAAAGTTATCAAAAATAAATAGATATGTTGCAATGAGGTTTCTCGGCCCTGGGCAGCCAGAGGTCCAGACTCACAGACCTGCAGCCCCAGACCCCTTAGCCCCCAGCCACTGATCAGCCCCCAGAAATGACTTAGACACTTATAATATTAATTAACTTCATGCTGTTTGGCCTATGGCTTAGGCACATTGCTAGCTAGCTTTTACATCTTAACTCAACCCATTTTCATTAATCTATTCCTACCACATGGCCCGTGGCTCACCTGTGTTTCTTACATGCTTCTTCTTGGGCAGCTGGCTTGGTCTGTCCCTGACTCTGCCCTTCCTTTCCTACCTATTCTGATTCCCTACCTACTTTTTCCTGTGGTGCCTGTCATAGGCCAAAACAGCTCCTTTATTTAAAGATTGAGATTCACAGCATACAGAAAGACATTCCCACATCATAGAGACATGACATAAAGTAATTTGATAATAAAAGTAATGCATGGTTATGTCTTTACAAATAATCAAGAATATAATATATTTAAAGCAAAAGATTTTCAAGAATATCTGGTCATTCTCCCCTTTATTCTTGATGTTCAGCATGGATGCATTTACTTTTTGATATTTTTACCTTACATTTGCTAAACAGCAATTTTATTTTTCTTGAGAATCAATAATATAAAAACAGCTTGCAAGAAAAAATAGATAAGATGTTAAATACAAGAACTTTAGCAAAACTAATTAATCATTCAAAGAACATTGTAGTGATATGTTATATGCTTAATAAAGACCAGTCTGGAATATCAGAAAGGAGATCTACCCACAGTCAATCCAGGAGGATCAGAGAGTGGTAACTCATACCTTCAATCCTAGGACAGGTAAAGACTTGGAGTGGTGACCTATGCCTGACCAGTCATGATGACCTAAGCCTTTAATCTGAGTTTGAAGCCAGCTTCATTTACAGAGAGAGTTCCAGCTTTCCAGGCAGGCAATGTGATACCAGACCTTTAATCCCATAACTCTAGAGACAGAGATCTTTATATATTTCTGTGAGTTCAAGGCTAACTACCAAATAGTAGCAATCTAATTAATCTAAACTGGATGTAAAAACAACTGATCAGAGAAGGTATTTAAGGCAGACATGTGAAGATAGAAGAGGCAGTAGAAATGATGAGGAGTGAGTCTGAGGAAGCTGGAAGATATCTGTATGAGATTTGACTGTGGTGTTGCCTCTCTTTGATATTTCAACCTTTCCCTAATGTCTGACTCTGAGTTTCCTTATTACAACCAGAATTCATGTAACACTTGGTGCTTAACATGTGTCATGAATCTACCCCCCCACACATACACACATACAAAAATCTGTTTACTGGCCAGATCAACATGTGGATGTAGGATGAAGTCACCAGCTGACTCGGCTTTCTGATTTGAGTTAGCCTCCAGTCTTAGGTAGTCTGGCCATACTAGTCTCCATTTCATTTTAATCTGGGTAAGTTTTGAAGAGAGTGGTCTCTTTCTCCTGATGGTTTCTGGGGTTTTTTAGTTTGTTTTCAGACCCCTCCTTGGGCTGCTATCACACTATGTATGTTCCCCACTTCGCAGTCATTTGAATCATCACTGAAAACTAGATGTTAGTAAATTATTTTTTTTAAAAAAAATGGTGTGTATTCATTTAAGGCAATGGAGGTACTTGGTGTTTCTTTGATCTTACATCAGACAATTTGATATTGGAACCAATAAAAGAAAAGTTAAGTAAAGTGCATGGAACTATCATAATGTTTATCACATTGTATATTAAGAATATTTTATTTCTGTTTTATCATTTAAATATCAACTAATGTGAATGCCATGAAAAAATATCTTTTAAAAGTCTGCTAACAGAGAACACAAAGATATTCAAACCCAAACAGAGGAATATTAAGAACCAATCTTAGCAATGTTGTTTAAGATGATACAAAAACAGCCTAAGGTTATCAAATAGTCAACATCAATATATTCATTAACCTTTAAAAAAATCACCAAATGATAAAAATGGTATAGAAGCTAGTTGGGCCCAGCACAAAAGGTAGAATTAAGGAGAGTCAAAAGAAGCAATTGTGACATATGGGATACACTCACCATTTGTAAAACAAATGTTAAACAGTTGGTCATCATATAACCAGATCACTCCCGAGGACTTGTTAGATATGGTTACTGCTGTTTTGGAGGCTGAGCCACTTTTGCAGTGGAAAACATGGTGAAAGGAGGAGGCTAAAACAGTAGTAAAAAGAAGCAGAGCCAGAGATATAGAAGTCTCCCGAGACTAATTTCTTGGGGAAGGATATTATGTTGATATTGAAAAGCAATCCTTATACAACGAACATACTCTGGATTTATGCCACATGGCAGTATTAAATGCCTGGGGTCATATTGAAGAAATAGGAAAGAAAACTGAATCCTTAGCAAAAATATTTCAAAGCCCAAAATAAGCTTTTACAGACTTTTTGCAGAGATTAACTGCAGTGGTAAACAGAATGGTACTGGACTCAGAAACTAGGCAAATAATAATTGAGTTATTGGATTTTCAGAATGCTAACTCATAATGTAAAAGAAAAATTACAATGTTAAAAGCAAGGTTAGCACCCTTGGAGGATTGGATTTGTGAGACAATACATCTAGAGTCTTATGATGGTGATGATAACTGGGTAGGAGATGCTATTTTCTTGAGGTATAAGAAAAAGTAAGAATGTTAAATGTTACAATTGAGGAATACAAGGTCACATAAAAACAGATTGTAAACAAGGCATTTCCAGAAATAGTGCTTTTTTTAGGAATAATCTCAACAGAATACCCCTCCCTTCTGGAGGATGCAGGTAATATGAAAAAGGGAGGCATTGGACTAATGAATTTAGGTAAACAATAGACCAACATGGGAACTTTATGCCTGTGGGAAACACCCCAAGGGAGCTTTCAAAAGCCATCCTGTCAAATCCAGTTCAATTTTATCCTGCCATCATGGAAGAAACACCTTTCCAGAACAATAACAGAAATTAAAACTCATTTTAAAAAGACTTACTACACTGAATGATAGAAAGCAATATAATGGGATTATGTTGTTGCTGTAAATAATTGTCTTGCCTATGTCTAATAACAATGCTGATTGACCAAAGGCAGAAAGGAAGTGTAGGCAGGGCTACCAGACTAAGAAAACTCTAAGACCAGAAAGTAGCGATGCCACAGAAATGCCAGAGAAGCCAGGAGATGTAAAGAACAAGTATACTGCTCTGAGAAAAGTTATTCAGCAAAATGTCTGAACAAGATAAGAGTCATGGGTTAGTTTAAGAGTAAGTGCTAGCTAGCAATATGCCAGACCACAGGCCTATCAGCATAAAATTAATGTAAGTACTTGTGTGTTTCTGTGGGACTGCAGGTCTGCATGTCTGCAGGTCTGAAGGTCTACAGATCTGTGGGACTGTGGGTCTGGACCACAGGCCAGCCAGGCCAGAAACTTATTACTAAAGAGCATGACTGAGGTGACTAATATCATGTTTACTATAATACACAGACTTTTTGAGATAATCACCTTTTGATTAAAGTTCATATAAATAGAAAGCATAAAATATGAAAAACTGTTAACATGATAGGGAGGGTTGCAATAGGATGCAAGGAACATAGTACTTTAGAAAGAAAAACTTTCAGTGAGTACACAGAGATGGAATACTTTATGCCTAAAATGGAACATCCTTAGAAAATTGTCCTGAGGGAAAATGACTATGTAGAATACAAGGAATAGAGTTGGAATCTAATATCGTGCTGATGTTTAGAGGGTTTTCAGAGCAGAGTGTCAATATTTCTAGATAAATACACCCACACACTCACAAACACAAAATAGACCCAAATGTGCAAAAATGTGGAAAGTCAGTGGAAATAATCGTGAATAAAATACTGTGTACATTACTGGTTATAAAACTGTATTCATGAACTGGGTATGAACATCCCTCCAATTCTACCACTAAGCATCAAAAGAGATACTGGTACATGACTGAGAAAATGCATGGCCTATAATATTTTCAGAACAGGAATGCCTAATCATCACCACAATTTTTAAAAATGAGAAATGTATGGGAAATGTATGGTATGACATCAATTCTTATACATAGATATACTTTGAAGTTATGAATGACATTATGAATACTGCATTTTACAATGAGGAGTAAAAATAACTGATGGGTTCTAAAATTTATTACATAAGCAATATGCCCCTTAATTTATTTCTCTATTTATTTAAAAACAATTAAAAACTATATTCTTGCTACTGTTCCTCAGCAGTGTCAAACTCATCACAAACTTGGACTGAGAGGCTGAGGTTGTCTACTAAGTTTGTTATATTTACTTGGGAATCTGTGTTTCATGTGGTTTGTATGCATCTCATCACCTGAGATTTCTCCATGTTCAGTGCATCTTGACATTTGCTGTAGGTGAGCATCCTTGGTTCCTTAAGTGGATTTGTATTGGACATAGTCCGTGTGTCCTAGACTCCTGATATACAATATGGAAGCAGCAGAGGAAGAATCTACCCCAGACATCTTTTCTCTTTGTACTGAGAAGCCTACACAGAATATCCACAAACCAAGAAAATATTCATTAAAATATAAAAAATTGTTAACATTTGTAAGAGACTTTAAGGAAAGAAAAGTCTTTCTTTCAGATGAATCTTATTTCCATATGCAGATAATTCCTTGGCTGAAGTTAGTATGTCTATTATAAAGCTAATATAGAATTATATATGCTAAAATGTATTATCTAATTTACTAAGGAGTCAGATAAACAAAAAAGGATTTTAAAAGTATTTGTACAAAAGATTAAATTTTGTGTATATACATATGCACATGGAAATATGCAAACATGCAAACACATACTATATATACATACTTACAATTATATAACTTATGTTACATAGCAAGTAATTTAGATAGTTTAAAATATTTTTATTTGTAAAAACTTTTATTGACTTAAAAATTAGAAATATTTATTGTAAATGTTTTTAAGTAGTGTTGCTGGCTCATTTGTACTAATGGACTTTGCTAAAACACTGAAAATCTGAAAGAACTCATTTCTCATTGACTTGTTTTATTTTCCTGTAAATATATATGTGTTCATGTGATTATATATAACATATTATATATAATGCATGTTATATTCACGTATATATAATATATACAATAACACACACATGACTATATCTGGGTGTGCATGCCTGATTTGAATTGTATTGTTTTATTTTTTTTAAATTGTCACTGCTCAGTTGACTTAGAATGCTCATTCTTCATTCCATATGTGGATTTAGTTTCAAGTTGACACGGAGATATCTAAATTTATCTTAGCCTTTTAAAAGTTCCAAATAAGTCCATCTTTCCCCTTTCCTTATTTTTCCTGTGCAATCATCCATATTTTTTCTAGTATTTGCTGGCTAACCATACCAGATGTAAGATTCATCCTTTTTTCCCCCATTACTATCCCATTCATAAACACATGGAGATAAAATAGAAGGTACCAGTTTCCCTTGTCTACATAGCATCTACCCACAAAGCACATTGCATCCCAAAATTTCAGAATTAAGAAAAATGCTCAATAAAATGAACTATATTTGCAATTTTCAGAAATGTGATAGAACTAATTCTTATAGACTTTAAAAACACTTGAAATGCAGTACACACTTATTTTTCTCTAACAAAAATGCATATTATAGTTGTGATTTCAACAGAAATGATAATTATAGGCCACATGCACCTCAAGATGTCAGATTTGTGTTTGTCATGTGCTCCAATAATTTGAAAATCTTTATTTTCCATGAATACATGTACTGTTCATATGCCTACTTCATCATTTCAACATTTTCCTCTACCCTGCTCTCCACCACTTCCCTAGGTGATATTCTTCATCCTCATGAGTTTCCTTGCTGTTTCCCATACTGCTATAGTTTACTACACTTTCCCTGTAAGTACTGAAAGAGAAAATCTAAGACTGACTTTCATTCATAAATATCCCTAGGTTGACAACTTTTTGAGGATGAGGAAGGATTCATAGTTTATTCATGTTTGTATCCTTATTAAATATCATGGTTCATATTTCTTGATTCTTCCTTGTTTATCAAAAGCATACTGCTAACACAGCACAGCATCAGTGCTTTAAGAGGAATGAGTTGCAAACAAGCTAAATTTTAGAATTAAAAATGCAAATGAATAAAAAATGATACCAGGAAACAATAAGTTATTAAAAACAAATCAACACAAAGTCTAATTAAATAATAAATTTTAAAATGCATTCAGAAATTTAAGCTACATTTCTTCCATTTTATAGTCACCAACTGTGTGGTTAATTTTGTATCTTCATATAACATACATAAAGTACATTCAGTGGATATATGTAATATTTTAGAATTAGTGTGCAAAAATAAATTATTGATTTCATTTAATAATTATTACATTAAATATTAATTTTAATAATTTTATATGTAGTTTTTATATCCATAAACAACTTAATTATTTTAATGGCAAATATCCAATTCAAAATTTGCTTCTTAAGGAACATTTAAATGTAGATATTAAAATGACTGAAGGATGGTAATTAGAATAAAACTTAAAGACCATAATGAAAGCTTCTCTCAATTCCATACAAGAATTTTTGAGAAAAAGCTACCAGACATGCCATTATTTTTTATACTATGAATCTTTTATTAGCATATATTAATTGCACACAGTAAGGATTAATTTCCATGGAGTCAGAGATTCAGAAACTCTTATAGGTTTATTTAAAGATTTTGTAAGAAAAATATTAAACACCCACAAAAGCAAAGTTCCAAAGGGGGGGGGAAACTCACTGTGTTTTGTTGAGGCATCTAGACATCTCACTGATGTCACTGTGCTGAAAACTAAAGACTGGTGTGATGTGGGGATGCCTTTCTGTATGCTGTGAATATCAATCTGTAAATAAAGGAGCTGTTTTGGCCCTTGACAGGCACCATAGAAAAGTAGGTGAAGGAATCAGAATAGGTAGAAAGGAAGGGCGGAGTCAGGGTCAGATCGACCCAGCTGCCAAAGAAGAAGCACGTAAGGAATACAGGTAAGCCACGGGTGGCCACATGGCAGACAGATTAATGGAAATGGGTTGAATTAAGATGTAAGAGCTAGCTAGCAATGTGCCTGAGCCATAGGCCAAACAGCATGAACTTAATATGAGCGTCTGAATCATTTTGGGGGCCTGAGCGGCAGTGGGTGGCTAAGGAGTCTGGGGCTCCTGGTCTGTGGGTCTGAACCTCTGGCTGCCCAGGACCGAGAAACCTCATTACAACACTGGTGTGTGCAATAGTACCCACTTACCCCAATAGTCATAACGTATCTTGACAAATCATCATGTCTAGAATAGATGTAGAAAGAAAAATACAGTTGATAAATATTAAAAGGCAACTGTCTTGTATTGACACGAATCTCCTAAGTACCTTATTATGGTCTCTAGTTATAGTTTCTGCATCCCAGACTCCATTTAGTATACTACTATCTTAGATTGCCACTATGTTTAACAGAGATATTAAAAAAATAACACATTCAATGCAAACTTCACATAACTTTCCAGAACTTAGTTTCATCACGTGTTTGACAATTTCAGTAAGTTCTACTCACTTATTTATAGAAACACTGCTTGCAACTATGATAACACCTTTCATGCACAAGCAATCCTACAAACTTACACAATGGTTCTGTGCTTATTTACTGGTCCCATTCATACCTGAATGCATTGCTGTCCTCTATAGATTTTCATCTCCAATTAGTGTGCTCAATGACTATCTCCTCATACATACGTTTCTCCTCATGGCATTCTTATTCCCCTGTGAAATGGCTTGCATAGATGAAAATTGCCAGATTTCATGGTGGTGGTTTTCTACTGCAAGTAGAACAATCTGAACCCAGGAATCCTGTGCTGCCTACCTGCCCCTCATGGTTTGGTCTCTGCCTCATTTGTTCCACTTAATTTGTTTTTAGCCATATAATTTGAAGAGGAATTTCTTTGTCTAAACTTGTTGTGCTTCCATATTTTGACGACTGATCCCCTCTGGAATTGATAAAGCCTCTGACAACACTCATTAGCTCCCATTAGCATGTTGATCTCAGTTCAGGGGTTGCCTATACTGATTTAATTTTCTGCTACAGTAATACTAATTTTCTTACAAAAGTTTATTATTGAAGTATATAATATTATGGCATTCAGAACCTCCATCAAAGACACTTGAAATAGCAAAAATATTTATCTGCCACATTGCCAAGAGCCTGGAGGAGTACTTCAACAATTTGTTGAATGAATGGATAAAAGCATACTATATAGAATCATGAGTAACAATGTACAAGAGTTTTGTATTTTTTTTTAATTATACCCAAAACACCTCCTCAAAATTATATTTATATAAATTAATTTTTAAAAATAATACAGGCCTATCTCTATGTTGTTCATGGTGGTCTTCAACTTCTTGTATTCTGGCCTCACCCATGATATCCATATGTAGCACAATATTATGCATGTTGGATTTTATGTATTGAGAGAATGTGAAAACTATTATGACTCATTTAGAAGAACAGATTATAGGATTGACTTGTCTTATTATTTTTTTAGATGAAATCATTTCACTTTTTGTGAGAAAACTGTCATTCTTTCCAAGAAGAACATTCAAATATCAGGAGAGGTCAGACTACAAAATAGGATAATTGCTAAAGACAGCTTTAATTTGGCCTGATTATTCAGTAGCTACTATATTACTAAGGAACCACAGATTTAATAAGGGCTTCTCAGAGGTTTTCATTCAGGAACAAATATTAAATATTTTACTATGTACAAATTATGTAGTTTGGAATATTTGTTTAGGAAACAAATGTGTAATTCTTAGGATAAATATATGAAAATAATTTTAAAAAATAAATAAATCAGACTATCTATAGCTCTCTGATGTGGGAATGTCTTTCTGTATGCTGCGAATATCAATCTTTAAGTAAAGGAGCTGTTTTGAACATTGGCAAACACCATAGCCACAGACAGAAACATAGGTAAGAGAAGGGGGCAGAGTCAGAGACTGATCAAGCCAGACACCAAGAAAAGCAACATGTAAGGAACACAGGTGAGCCACAGGCCATGTGGCAGAGGATTAGTAAGAGTGGGTTGAGTTAAGATGAAAGAGCTAGCTAGCAATGTGCCTGAGCAATAGGCCAAACAACATGAAATTAATATAAGCATCTGTGTGTTTCATTGTGACTTTGGGATTGCTCATCCAGATAAGCAAGGGTGGGCAAGTCTGAACTGTGGCATGAGTCTGGGCCAGAAACAAGAAAAATATCTTAAATTTATATGAAAGCTAGCTTTGTATTAATGTTTAATGTCATGGCTTATAAAGAAATTATCATGTTTTTAAGAGAAAAAACAAAGTAAGAAAACATTCCTCAATTATATATATAATAATGATATATATAATGCATATATATGCATATTATGATATATATATATAATGCATATTCAGAGGTAATATTTTTTCTAACTTTTTGTTGTACTATCTGAAAGTCTTTCTATACCACTTCTCCTTGTGTCTGCAAAAAAAAATATACCTAGTATTAAAGTAATATTTATCTTAAGTAATATTTATTTTATTAAATAAGAATATTTATTTTAATTTGTTTTAGTTTTGTACAAATTTGAAGTTTCCTCATGATCTTCCAGTTGGGTGTGGTGATACATGCCTATCATCCCACCCTGATGCAGGACAAAAGTAAAGACCATCCTTTGCTACACAAGGGAAACAAGGATTTCTTGTTTTACATGAGACCCTGTCTTAAAAACAAACAGACAACTGAGTAAAGTAACAGGAAAACTTGCTATATAAACCTGAATACATTAGGTCAACTACAGAAATCATAGAAGGAGGATATAAAAAAGGTTGTTCTCTGACATCCAAACATGAGCTTTGGCATGTGTACACCCTGAATTCACATGCACAAACACAAATACACTAATAATAATGGTGACATTGATAATAATATTAATGACAATAAGAACATTCACACATAAAATGAAAAAATCTTTGGGTTAGGTTTAATTCCAGGGAATGTGCTACTTCACCTACTCTATCTCAGTACTTAACTCTTTTTCTTGTTACTATCTCTATAGTTATGCCAACATAACTCCACCTCCCCACCCTTCCAGATCCTATACCTTCTATGACTTATTATAAATGAACAGGCTTCTAACAGATGAAACCAAAAAATAACAAAAATAAAATGTAATAGGATGAAGCAAAGCCCATCTCATCAAAGTTGTGTAAGGTACACTAAGATAAGTAAAAAAGCCCAAGAGAACACAAGTCAGGGACCCACTCATTCACACACTACAGAGTTCTATAAAACTCTCAAGCTGAAATCTATAACATACATAGAGAATCTAATCTACATGTGTGTCATCACTATGCTTGTTTCTTTGCTCTCTTTGAGTTCACATGAGCTTTGCTCAGCTGATTTAGAGGGCCTTGTTATTCTGGTACCCTCCATTGATCCCCTCTGGATTTGGTATTCTTCCTGGCTTTTCTGTTCCAGAGTTCTCTGAGCTCTGAGGACTGAGATATAATGGAAATATTCCATTTCAAACTGTACTCCAAAGACTCTCTCTCTTTGAGTCTTGTTTGGCTATGGGTTTCGAACCACTTCCCATGTGATGCAGGAGGAAGCCTTTCTGATGATTAAATAAGTTACTGACCTTATATGTCTCTGAGCTATTTCATCATCTCTGTTTCATACTCACTCAAGAGGTGTCAGGTATTGGTTCCATCTTGTTGAGCAGATATCTTGTGGTTTCTATTTACTAGGTCTTCCAAATGCTCTACAGCATTCAAAATGACACTGGAAAGCAAGCCTTCAAAACAAATAGGGACATTTGATATTCAAACCAACACAACATATTTGCTACCCACACACATACACACACACATAACTAACTTGATTGTGTGCACATAAACTTTGAATGAGAACTTTCTACATTTTCTTTAAATCTTGAATAGATATGTCACAGCTTTTTATTATTTATTTTTTACATCTAAGAGACATTATATTACTTTCTAACATATTTATCCTAATATAGATTGAGTGTAGACAGAAAGAGAACATTAGGGAATACAAGGTAGATTTCAGGAAATACTTGACAGAGGAGACAACAGGAGAGTCAGATCCTTAGCCATGAAGGGTATGCAAAGAGGACAGAGCAGATCAAAAAGCCCAGTACAGTATGTAGAAATTCCTACTTTAATTAGTTTGTTGAATAGTTTATCAATGACAAAATTTACCCAAGCAATTTTGAACTATGCCAATTATGCCTCAATAGTAATAGTCTAAAGACCAATAGGGATGGAGCTAAAAATCCACATGAAAAGACTTTGCTCAAATATTCAAGTAATTCAGGCTTGACAGGCAAGTGTGAGTAAATTAGGAGCTGAATAAATTCTTGGATATTGTAAATTTTCCAAATAAATATAATAGTGTTGTCAAAGATTTCCCTTCACATTCTTAAGTATGGATTGACCCAGTTGTTAGCAGAGGATTACAAATGTTGGTTTTATAATATAAACATTAAACTTTCAACTTTAATAATTTATTTCATTTAATATTTTTGGTTTATGAAAATTATATCTAAATTCTCTAGTAATCACAGTGATTGAGTGGAAAAGATAAGTAAATGTTTTACTAATCATAAAAATTATTATAAAGAACAATTTCAATAACGAAGTCTTCTCTCATCTAACTTTTACATTCTTAGAAAGGTATAATTTTGAGTTATGGCATGAAGATATTGACTACAGTATTCCATAGTTTAGTAACTTGATATCGTACAGTAGCTATTTAGATTGAACTTTTAATTTAAAACTGTTAGAACTACCAGTTAGAACTAATAATAGTTTGCAGTCTGATTTTTGTTCCAACCACCAAGATATAGGCAAATTATGTCCCCTCAGGAGCAATCCCTTTCCATATGCTAGTGGAAATATGTGTATGACTTTGAGCAAAAGTCAATTTAAAAACAAGCAAGCTTTTTTTTTTTTTTTTTTTTTGATAGAGAAGGCAAAATTATATAATGTAAAAAAGAACATATCTTCAACAAATAGTGCTGGACTCTAACTGGATGTCTGCCTGTAGAAGAATTAAAACAGATTCATATCTCTTTCCCTACAGGAAACTCAAGTCAAAATAGAAGACCTCAACATAAAAATAGATACACTGAACCTTATAGAAGAGAAAGTGAAAAATAATCTCAAATGCTTTGGCATAGGAGACAACTTCCTTAATTGAACAGTTGGTGCACAGGCACTAATATTGGCAATTAATAAATGGGACCTCATGAAATAGAAAATTTTCTGTAAGTAAAAGGACACCCACCATCATTAGGACAAAATATCACAATTAAAATTATTAATTTTAAAAGAAAGCTGTAATCTAGAAAAATAATAAAAATAATGGATTTATAGTACATATTTTCCACAGAATTCATTCCCATTCCTTGTACATGCACATGCACACACACACACACACACACACACACACACACACACACACACACACACACTTAATTATAATTCAAACTAAGGATGTACCTGCTCTCAATACAATCATGTAAAGCACATTTACAGGGAAAAAATAAAGGCATATGTTCAGCTCCCCAAGCAAGCATTGTGTTTTAGAACTTTGTAGCTGTATTCTCTCAGGCTCTGGCTAAGTGATTTTTTTTTCTCTATTTGCAGAAACTGGAATTATACTTATTGCTGAAAGCTATCATTGTTATTGTTATTACATGTTACGTTTCAGTTTATTTCTTTAAGGGGAAATAACATCTATTCCTTTTGTTGTGATTGTTTTTATGTTAACTCAACACAAGGTAGAGTCATAAGAGAGGAAGGAGCCTCAACTAAGAAAAAAATACCATAAGATTCAGTTCTATGGCATTTTATTTATTAGTGATCCATGGGGGGAGGCCCAGCCCACTGGGGGTGGTGCCATTCCCGTATTACAGCTTCTGTTTTCTATAAGAAAGTAGGATGAACAAACCATCAAAACAAGCCAGTAAGCAGCATCCCTCCATGGCCTGCATCAGCTCCTTCCTCTAGATTCCTGGCCTGTTTGAGTTCCTGTCATGACTCCTTTCAATAATGAACAGTGATATGGGAGTGTGAGCCAAATAAACTCTTTCTCAGCTTGCTCTTTGGCCATGTTGTTTCACCATAACAATAGAAACATTGACTAAAATACCTTTGGTGTTAGGCTTAACCAATACTAGTGACTGCCCAAACTATGGTTTGTTATGACTGATTTTATAAGGCAAGCACATGGAAGGAATGAAAGGGACATCTTTAGTGTGAAGTTTCATGCATGTTCTTGTTTAGAACATACTAAAAAGATAGAAAAGCCCATGAATTTAAGGTTCACAAGAAGGCAAATAAATAAAATTGTATAATTAATACTTTTAATAAAGTAGGATACTAATTTTTGTTCTTATATAATATTTAAACAGTAAGTATATACTTCAACTTATTTTTTAGTAATTATTGGATAAGGCATTATAAGAAATATAGTATTAATAAAGTATGCTCTTGTCTTTATGCTACTGTCTATTTTATTTTTCAGTTATTTAGCTAGAATTTACTGTTAGGATAATAAGAGATAACATTCACTTTTTACTTATCATACTTTAGACATCCTTTTAAATGTTGCCACACTTCATCCTCTTCATTGATGACACAAATAAATTTCAATAACCTTTGATTCCATTTTTATTTTTAAAACCCTGAGACAGAAGGAAGCTAATGCATTGTAAACTCTAAGTTGTTTCTACTGGAATATCAGATCTAAGCCAGGAAATCTGCATCTGATCACATGTTTTGTTTTCAGAACAATGATAGATAATATACTTGTTCTGCCTTCAAAGAATTTGTGCTAAGGAAAGATGGAGAGTTTTGTCTATGTTTTGTATACTGGTGAATGTGTCTAGGGATACAGAATTAAAGTCTAGCTAAAAAATGTCCAA
The DNA here is from genome assembly GCA_033318265.1 of Phyllotis vaccarum. NCBI lineage: Eukaryota > Metazoa > Chordata > Mammalia > Rodentia > Cricetidae > Phyllotis > Phyllotis vaccarum. Next base: position 34,822,399 of record JARWLC010000010.1, on the reverse strand, counting down.
GATGAAGTCAACTTCCAAGTACTTGCATTCTTCCTAAATGTAGTAAAGACATGGTAACATTTTCAGGCCTGAAAGTCATTAAGCTAAATAAAACAATTTGTCAGCATTGTGTGACAATTATATTCAAAGCTTGTATCATCTTATAACTAATTTCCTTACATGTACATAATTAGCAACTCCTGGGCCTTGATTGTTTGAATTTCAAGATAACTGAGAAGCTAATGTCAGATCAGGCAGGGAGTGGCAATAAATTGAACTCAGAAAAGTTAAATGGAAGCAGAAATAGCCTTGAACTTCTGAGAGTAGCTGAACACTAACTGTTTTAAGCACAAAGATTGAGTGTTTGTCTACTTAGAGTAGAATTTCAGCCTGCAAAAAAGGAAGACCATGAAAGGGAAAAGACAAATCAATGTTTTACTCATATTTGATTAAAGTTACTAGGTAAGGATAATATATATCCTTAGTAATGGAAATATATGTTCATATTTGTAAAAGAGAATGATTTATGAAATATACACACTATGAGTCATTTAATCTTTAATTTCTTAATCTTTAAAACATTTATTGTTTAAGACAGCATGCTAAAAAACTTAATTGGTGAAAATTGAATGTTATCTGTCTTGTAGTCAATTTATGTCTTAGAGGTAAAGAAATGACATATTGGGCAGTACCCATTCTGTTTCACTTGTACTCAAGGAATACTGGCTGTTAGATATCATGAACTTTAATCTTAATTATAGGTAATTTGACTTATTCAAAGACATATGAAAAAGAGAACCTAAAGAAAAAATATCTATCATAAATCTTTGGTTGTGAGTCTTGCCTTTAATGACTGGGTCATCTCTCAGCCCTGTATATATTTCAGTTGGGTATTGTGTCTACCATTGGTCAAGAATTCCCTTTGCAGTCAAAAATCTTTGAGTCTTCAGTTACGTTCTTCCTGGTATGGCACCAGGGAACTTTGATACCTCAAAAGGACCCAAATACTTATAATATCATTTGTAATGCTATTTGACACCCACAGCCTTAGTTAGCTGTTCAAGAGGATTATGTTAAGGCCTTAGAGATACAACAAATAAAACAAAAATAACAAGGTAAGGCCACAAGCCCACAAACCTAATTCCAGACTATTGTGTGTGTGTGTGTGTGTGTGTGTGTGTGTGTGTGTGTGTGTGTGTGTGCACCAGCCACCAAATTTGAGTTAGTTATTCTTTTTATTTTGATGGTCTATCACCAACACTTCACCACCATCTCCAAACTCACAATAATAGTTCCTCACATGTGATTGTGAAAATTTTGCATGGCCTATCTCTAAAACTATGATTTGGTAACCATATTCTTGCTCAATTAAACAGATTATCTACTAGCTTTATCTGGCCTAGCTAGTGCTAAACCTATACAAGTGATCTCAAATATAACTATCTAGATGAATACCAGGACAATTATTGATTTTATCAAAGAATTTAATGATTTTAAAGAAAAAATAAAAAACCACTTCACTGAGATCTAAAAAAAATAACAATATTTGAGTGATGAGCAATAATAACAAATATACTACTAAATGACATCATAAAGATTTAAAAACTGAATTCAATAAAGAGATCAAAACACTGAACAGAACATGGTCTAATAAAGATAGAATTGAGAATATTGAGTATTTTCCTTAGAAAACAAAACTGAGGGGCAATCCTTAATGTAAAAGAAGCAAAGAAAAGAAGTATCAGGACTTGAAGACAAAGTAAAAAATTAGATAAAATAAGCCAAGAAACTAAAAAAAAAAAAAAATTCAAAAACACAAGATCTGGACATACAGAAATGTGTAACACTATCAAATATCAAATTACAAAAACTTTTATACATATTATATATGTATGGGAAAAATCTCAAGACAATTGCAGACATCAAACTGTGTCATGGATTATAGAAAAAAATCTTCTTTAAACTAGGGGAAGACATATTCTTACAGGTACAAAGGAACACAGAGAATACCAAAAATATAGGACAAAAGTATACATCTCACAGCATTTCACAGTTTAAACACTAAATAGAGAGACTGAATACTGAAGGCTACAGGGAAAAAAGACATAAGATAAATGAAAAGGAAAAACCATCATAGCAATAGAAACACTCAAAAATAGAAGATTCTGGAGCAGTATACTCCAAGGCCTACAAAACCATGACAACCAACCTAGAGTGTTATGTACCTACCTTAAACTAACTGCCATAGTTGAAGGAGAAAGAAAACTTTTTATAATTCAAAAAGATTAAGAATAATAATAACTAACAAAGAATGCACTAGAGTATTGGAAGCAATACTCTAAAGTGAGGAGCAGCACAGTCAAGTGACTCAAAAAGAAAACAACTGAAGCTATAATTTAATTAAAACAACACTACTAAAAGCACAGATTAGCAAGAACATCAAAATGATTTCAAATGATATGCCTCGTTTAATAGTAACACTAAGTATTAATGGCCTCAACTCTTTAATCAGAAGATACAGGCTCTGATATTATTTTATCTTGCTGTAGTATGCTCATATCATATCCTTGCAAGGCCTGCTTTTTCTTGGGAAAAAAAGACAAAAAGAAGTGGATCTGGAAGAGCGGGGAGGTAGACAGAGAACTGGGAGTGCAGAGGGAGGGGAAGCTGACAGATATATTATTGTAGGAGAGAAGAATAAGTTTTTTTTTTTTTAAGGCTACATAAATGTAGTTCAAGGTTTCTGGCCCTGACTTTTGCGCTTTGCTTCATGGTCTAGGTCCACAGTCCCTCAGACCTGCAGACCCAGAGTCCCACAGAAACACACAGATGCTTTCAATAGTTTTAGGCTGATTGGCCTCAGGCCCAGGCATATCACTTGCTAGCTCTCTACCCTTAACCTAACCCACGTTTCTTGTTCAACCTTGCGGCTGGGTACCTTTTCTTAGAGCAGCATACTTGTCCTCTGCTTCTTTTGGCTTCTCTCTGGCGTTCTCTCTGGCATTCTGCTCTATGCTTCCTGTTCTCAGAGTTTTTATTCTGGTAGCTCCACTTACACTTCCTTCCTTCCTGCCTTTGGCCAATCAACGCTTTTTATTAAACCAGTGGGTGGGACAATTGTTTACCATGAAACAACACAATACCCCTACACATAAATAAATTGAAACAAATTCCATCTATTCATTGCATACAGGAAGCTTATATTTGTTTTAAAGTTAAGTGTCATGTTTAAGTGACAGGATGAGAAAACTGTATTTGAAGTCAATGGGATCAAGAAACAAACATTCCAGAACAACTGTAGAAGCCTCCCCCACATCATCTTTAGTAGATTTCACAGAACTTCTGTTACCCCATATCCATCTACTTGTTTAATCCCAGATCTAGCACCACTCCCCACTAAACACTAAGCAATCCTTGCTAACCCACAGACCAACTATATAGTTGTTATCACTAGCAACTGATTATATAAAAAGATTAATATTTATTAAAGAGCTTACATGACTTGTGGTATGGTATACATATTTGAATCTTTCCAAATTCTGCAAAATGAAACACATCCATTTGCTAAATCTAATTTATTGGTGTACCTTTAGGATTAATTCCTGTAGGTAATGGTGATTGGCTATAGATGGAGCAAGTATGCTATTTCTTTATGATTTCCTTGGTCTGGTGCTATGTAGTGAGAAAACTTTATTAATCCCTTGTTATTAATGTGGTGTTTCTTATGAAATTCTGAGGCCCCCACAATGTTTTCTATGAATAACCAATTAAATCTCCTCATTACCTCATGATAAAAGACCTAGAAGACCCATGTATAATCTGATATGTGTTATGTGATTCAGAAATGACTTAACCTACCCAAGTCTCTTCATTATAATTGAGAGACTCAGCATTGATTGCATAATGAATCCACTACTCTAGGGGTACTGATCTGAGTTTTAGAGGTGTAAGCTCTGTTTACATTTCAAATTAGCATGGTTAAAAGCTAAAGAAAAAAATGTACTTTATAACTTATGGATCTGATACTGATCTATGTAATGTCTTGCTTAATCTCCACAAAGTCAATATAAGGTATTTTTAATCCTTGACTGATTTTAGTATATGGCTCATGTTTTTTTTTTTTGTTTGTTTGTTTGTTTGTTTGTTTTTTTGGTTTTTTTTTGTTTGTTGTTTTTTTTTTTGTCCTGGATCTAGAATATTTTCCCAAGCATTCAAAGAGGCAGTATGTATGTTCATACATAGCAGTAATGTATGTTCATCAAAAGTAAACTGAACCTTTACATCAACAAATTGACCCTGACCAAGAATTTGACCCTGAGAAATGTTAAACCCTCTAATACTTTCTTGTTGCTCAAAAGCCTATTCTCTCATCCAATTTCTCTATTGTAAATATTGGCTATAGTCTCATACAACTATTGTTAGCTGCTTCCAATCATTAGGTGGATTATATTTTTGTAGAACACAAGTTTAATATTTGCTTTATATATGTGGAATGGATTCCATGAACCAAAATACCTTCCTTGATGTTTTTTACATCTCTCATATTCTACAAACCCTGGAGATTCATCATATGTTTGCTTTTTCTGAGCAGTAATTGGGTAGAACATAGGAGGAGAGAAAGGAATACATTTAATATTTACAACTTTGGGTAAATCATCCCCATCTCCATAAGATATCAGTGATAATTACCCTGAATTTTTGTGGGTTTATCATGCTTTGACATCCTTCTTAATTACAGCCCAATGATCCTCCCATTGTTAATGTTTAGAAGTCACTGATTTCTCTAGGGTCTGAATCTCTTCAATAGGTAGTCTTTCTAATGATTCTATGGAAGTAATGTTTTCTATTCTCACCATTAACATAAAGTTCTACAGATCTACACCTCTCCTGCATAGACCTAATACTTATGTCCAAGGAAGAAGATCTACCTGAAAGCTTGTTGTAGCCAATTTCCACAAAATTAACTTTGTGTCCCAATTTATCATTGGCATATTCTATGTTACACATTTCAGAAAGCAATTTATTATTCTTAGATTTCACATCTTCTATTAGTCTAATAAATGTTTTATACTTAGGTTAGATATCAGACCATTTTTTAGATATATAATTTAGACTAAAGTTAAGAAATAACAGGAGTGCAAGCATAAAGCTCTCAAAGATATAATTGTGCAAGATATCCTTGATTTTAGCAGCAAAAATATTTAAATCTTGGGATATTGTATTGTCTGCCATTTCTATTGAAGAAGTTGCTTGAAAGGGAGAATTACTATTACCTCAGATTGAATGTAATGGTGATGTTTGGCCAGCAGACGTCACAGACATCACTCTAATTAGTCAGGGCACACTTACTTGGGCATTTAAGTTGGGTTTGCTATGCATATAGTCTAATGAAAGGCAAACTCTCACAATATCATAACAGTTTACTGAAAACCTACATTGAAACAATACACTGAGAGAAGCTGCTTTTCCTTACTGAACAAGCAGGCTTTGTGGCTCTTCCCACAGCTGAGTTTAGTGGAAATGTGAGTGCAAGGAGACAAGTCATGGAGTTACTGTTAGCCTGCTCCACCAGAGAGCATATATCCCTTTTTAAAATTAGCCGTCGAGAGGATTTTAATCTGCTGTAAAAAATCTATAAACTCTAAAGGCAAACCACTCAGGACCATGTGGCAAATCTTGGCCACTGACACTGATAGTGGCAAGGCTTCTGGTAGTTTGGAGCTGAATCCAGAGCTTCAGGGATAGAGAGGCAGCCCTCTAGTGAACCACATGACAAGCCCTGACCTCTGCTAAGGGTATTGGCAAGGTTTCCAGTAGCCCTGAGCTGAAACCAGAGCCATAGAGCTGGAGAGGCAGCCTGCTAGCAACTGTCTTCCCTCCTTTTTTTTTCGTCTCCTTTTTTGTAAGTTTATGTTTTAATTATTTTAAAAAAGGCCTTTTTATTCATGTATCCCCCTGCTCCCTCTCCCTTTCCTCCTCACAATCCCTATAGTCAGCCTTCAGCCTCCCCCGTCCTGATCCCCGGTCCCCTCCTCAAAAGGACAAGAACACTCAAGGTGGTCAGCTCAGTGTGGTGCATTCACTCCAGGCAAGTCCTATTTCTTCATCCCAATATCAAGACTGGGTTAGGTGTTTCTCTGTAGGGAAAGGGTTGCAAGGTGCCAGACCATGCAAAGGAAGTCTTATCCCACTCCTTGAGACATATATTATTGAGGCCTACCACTATTGGCCATATACCAAAAAGGATGGACATTTTTTACCCTACGGGAGTCAGCTCAAGTATGTTAATAATAGCATTACTTATAATATCCTCAACCTGGAAGAACCCTAGATGCACTTCAACTGAAAAAAAAAATGTTGAAAAGTGGTGGTATATTTATATAATGAAATACTAATGATCAGTTAAAAAATGACATTCTGAAATTTATAGACAAATGGATGGATCTAGAGAGTATCATCCTGAGTGAAGGAACACAGACACAGAAAGACAAACATGGTATGGACTCACTCATAAGTGAATACTAAACATAAAACAAAAGATACCCGGGCTACAACTCACAACTTCAGAGAAACTAAGTATCAAGGAGGACCCTAAAGAAGAAATCCATTGGTCTCCCTGGAAAGCATAAATAGATAAGATCTCCTGAGGAAATTGGAATCATGGGGCAAGAGTAAGGAGAGCTGGAAAGGGAGCATGAAGAAATGGAATGGTAGAGTTTAGAGAGAGATGGAAAGGTAGAAAAACAAAAGAGATATCTTGACAGAAGAAAATATTTTGGTGTTAGAGGGGAATATGATGTTAAGGAATTTTCCAGGAATCAACAGGGATGACCCCAGCTAAAACTCCAAGCAATAGTGTAGAGGGTGCCTAACTAGATTTCTCCTATAATCAAATTGATGACCATCCTAATCATTATCACAGATCTTTCGTCATACACTGATGGAGACAGAAGAAAAGATCTGCAGCTAAGCACTGGATCAAGCTCCCAATCCTGTTGAAAAGAGGCAGGATGGATTATATGAGCAAATGAGGTCAAAATCATTATTGGGAAATCAACAGATACAGCTGACATGAGCTACTGGGAGATCACTGACCCTGCATTAATAGTTGAGGAACCTGCATGGGACAGAAGAAGGCCCTCTAAATGAGCATGGCAGTTATATAGCTTGAGTAGTTGGTGGGGTCTATGGCAGTGGGACCAAGATTTATTTTTAGTACACGAGTAGGCTTTTTGGAACATATTCCCTATTGAGGGATGCCTTGCTAAGCCTTGATGCAAAGGAGGGGAATTTGTCCTGCTTCAACTTGATATTCCAGACTTTGTAGAATTCCTATGGGAGGCCTATCCTCTTTGAGGAGTAGATGGAAGGGTTGGGTGTAGAAAGATGTGGAGTGAGGGTGAGGATGGGAAAAAAGGATATGTAAAAAAAAAATTAAATATCAAAAGTCAAAAAGGGAAATATTCCAGTAGATCCATACTTATCACTCATTTTGAAATGAATTGAAGATCTCAACATGATATCAAATACACTTGGACTGATAAAAGAGAAAGTTGGAAATAGCCTTAAATTCAGTGGCATAGAAAAAGATTTTCTAAACATAACAATGTTAGCATGGAGACTAAAATTAACAATTAACTAATAGGCTCTCATAGAATTGGAAAATTTCATATGGCAAAAGTCACCATCATTTGGACAATGTAGTAACCTATAGAACTATAAAAGATGTTCTCCCATTACACATGGGGGCTAATATACAAAGTCTATGAAGAACTCAAGAAGCTGAATAGCAAAAATATAATTCAATTTAAAGATATGGCATATATCTAAACAGAGTTCTTAGTAGGAGAAAGAAACTCAAGTGGCTAAAAATCATTCAATTTTCACATTTCTTAGACAACTGGAAAACAAATCAAAACAAATTTGAGATTTCAATTATTCCCATCAGAATGGCTAAGATCAATAACACAAGTAACAGCACATACTGGTGAGGATATGGAACAAGGGAAGTTATTTACTATTGTTGGTGGAAGTGAAAACATAAACAGTCACTATGAAATCAGTTCCTCTGGAATATGGAAATCAATCCATCTAAAGATTCAGCTACACCAGTCTTGGACAAAGGACACTTCCAGGATGTTTGTTCAACCTTGCATTGTTCCTTGTGGAAATATAATGTATATTGAATAAATCAGCTCGGAATATCAGAGAACAGAAATATCAGCTCTTTAATTCATAATACACAGGAATTAGAAACAACCTAGATATCCATAAAAAACTGGATAAACAAAATGTTATATATTTATAGCGTAGACTGAACTGTCAAAATGATATTATGTAAATGGATGAAACTAAAACAAAATCCTTCTGAGTGAGATAAACCAGACACAGAAAGATAAATATGGTATTTCATATATGTAAACATTAGCCTTTAAAAAATTATAAACAATTTGCAATATGTGGACCCAGAGAGGTTATATATAGAGAAAAGGACTTTTGGGGTTGGGGGAAGTATAAATGGATCTCCTTTGGGGGAAAAAATTAGATAGTATAGGTAGACTCAGTGGGGGAAATGGGAAAGGTCTCAGTTTGGGAGGAAGAGGTAAGATATGAGAGGAGAAATTGAGGAGAAAAAGCTAGAATTGAAAGGCATTTGAGGAGTGGTATGGACATCTAGTCAGTGGCAACTTTCCAAAATATGTGAAGGTGATTCTAATGAAGCATCAAAATAATGGAAAACTGGCCATCTCTTGTCACCAAATAAAGCTTTCAGTAATAGAGCTCAATTGTATCCAATTCATTTGTTTGTCAAAGTGATCTCATGTAAATCCCAAACAACTCAGGCTGTTGCCAAGCTATTACGTTACTCTCCACAGTCTGTCTGCCAAGACCTAGTGCTGAAAATAACACCCACACAACTCATCAAACATGGAGAAATTGAATTAGTTATTACATAGAATATTCACCTCTACATTTTAAGTTTTTTGATAATAAAAAGTATTCTTGGGCTACCAAAAGAGAGAGCTAAGCACCAACCCAGTTACAAATGCTTTATCTACAATCTGTCCTGATTGTAAAATATATTGTGGCAATGGTGATACAAAGCTTATAAGAACAAGAAATCAGAAGCTACATATGACAATGTTTGGATGACCAAGAACCAGAAACTAGGTAGCCTAGAGACCTAGGGTAAAAATCAAATGACACTTGTTTAGAAAAGAAAATGTAACAATACATGACAACCAATGATATTCTGCTAGACTCATAGATCAGTGTCTTATCTATCCATAATAAGACAATCTTCCCCTAGAGAAGGTGGGAACAAATACAGAGACCCACAGCCAGACATTACACATAAAAAGAGAATTTGAAACACACAGCTATAAATAGCAAATCATTATGAGATATCTGCTCAGAGCTCAGGAAACCATGCAGGAGAGGTTGCAGAAAGAATGTAAGGAAGAGAGGAGATGGAGACCATAAATAGTAAAAGTCCTTCTAAATCAATGAGCACAAAGTTCATATGAACTGACAGAGATTGAAGCAGCATATAGAGAGCCTACATAAGTCTGTCCAAGTCCTCTCTCTCTCTCTCTCTCTCTCTCTCTCTCTCTCTCTCTCTCTCTCTATATATATATATATATATATATATATATATATATATATATATATATATATATATATCTTCCAGTTTAGGGTTTTTATGGGACTCCTGAGTGTGAATGAGTGAGTCTCTTGTGCCTTTTCTGGAGGCTTTCCCCCCCTCTGTCAGCTTGCCTTGTCCAACATTGCTGTAATGATTTCTGTTTTGCATTATTATATTTTATTTTGTAATGTTTTGTTGTTATCTCTTAGAGTCTTGCTCTTTTGACAGAGAGGCAGAAAAGAAGTGTGTCTGGATTGATGAGTGGATAGGAAGAAACTTGGAGGAGCAGAGGGAAGGAAAACTATAACCGGGATATAATATAAAGAAGAAAATATGTGGTAGTTTTAAAAAACTACACCTACAAGAGAATTTGACTATGGTAAATGTATTTAATGAAAGGTTATTACAGATATTATCAGAAACGTCTATGTACATGTAAAGTTCTTCGATCAATAAAATATTTTAAATAATATTATTAAAGGAAGTAAACCAAGTAGATGCTGCCCTTCTAATATCTGAGCAAATAAGACTTTGAACTAAGACTAATGAGAAGAGACAAAGAATACTTCATTCTATCAAGGGATAAATTAATCATAAAATTATCATAATACTAGGCACATATGCAATAAAACTCTGATATGCCAAATTTTATAATAAGGGTAATAATGTAATTGAAGGCACAGATAAACACACACTAACAGTAGGCAATTTCAAAATTCCACTATCTCCAAAAGATTATCCTCATAAAAAAATGAAAATTCTCAGCATTAGATGACCTCTCACATCAAATGCATCCAACTGATATCTACAAAATACTGCATCCAAACATCAAAGTATATACATACATTCTACTTAGCAGCAGATGAAAGCATCTGCAAAATAGTTTACACACTGGGCACAAAGCAACTCTTAACAAATATAGAAACATAAAATAATCCTATGTATTCTTACCATTAGGCAATAAAACCTAATATTTTCAGGGGGAAAAAAGACTAGTAAATTAATTAATACATGTAAATTAAGTAAGTCATTACTAAGTGATGAATGGAAAAAAAAGAAATCAAATTTTTAAAAGTAAATGAACACACAACACAATAAAACTTTTGGGACACCATATCTTTATACACAGATATTTTTAGGTAGATAGTATTATGACTCCTTATGGCTTATTAAAATTACCCTTATTGTTATTTTAACCCTTCTCCTTTATCTATCTGTATGTATCTTTCTGTTATATGATATTTTGTTTGTGTTTTGACAAATGAAGTTTGATTAGAGATCTGAGAGTGGAGCTTCCCACTAGCTAGCCATAAAACACAGGCTGTGGTGGCAAATACCTGTAATCCTAGTATTTTGTAGGAGGAAGCAAAGAAGATCAGGAATTAAAGGGCACACTAGGCTACAAGTGATTGAATGGTCTAAAGAGAGATAACTGGTGCATGCCTTTAATCACAGCACTAGGGAAGAGGACATAGGAATATAAGGTGGGTAGAGAAAGGATCTCAGCTCCTTTCAGTCTGAGATTTCACAGAGGTAATAAGTACCTATGGCTGTTCTTCTACTTCTCCAATCTTTCAGCATTACCCCAATATCTGCCTCTACTTCTAAGACTAATAAGTACTACACTTAAACTCCTTTCTTACTATTTGCATTTTTGCCATTGAGACTGGACATGTTCTCCTCAATAACTAAAGATTACCTAACAAAACTTCAATATCAGGCATGAGAAAAACTCTATTTACTATTGGCCAGGGTTGTCCAAGTGATTTCCCAAACATTATGAGCCATTGCTGTTGCTTTGGTTTTTTCCTAGAGGTAGAAGGTGAGTCTTTGTTGATGAAGGTACCTTGCAATTCAGGTAGAGGGTTCAGAGGTGCCTGAGCTGGTACTGACATTGAAGCTTCTTTGATTAGCTTTTAAGGTGCAATGCAAGTGGCCAGTAAAGGAAAGCAACAGTCCTGGTGTGTGATATCTTTTTGTATGCCATGAATATCAGTAAATAATAAAGAGACTGTTTGAATCTGTGGCAAGGCATCTTAGAAGTAGGTAGGAAATCAGAGCATAGATAAAGGATAAAGAGGGCAGAGTCACATGGAGATTTGATCCAGCTGCATAAGAAGCAAAAAGCAAAGAAATAGGTAAGCCATGGGGTACATGGAAAGACACATTAGTGAAAATGAATTGAATTATGAATGCAAAAGCTAGCTAGCAATTTTCCTGAGCCATAAGCCAAGCAGTATGTAATTAATATAAGCTTCTGTGTGTTTTTGTGGGACTGCAGTTCTGTGTATCTGGACCATGGGACAAACAGGCCAGAAAGTCATATAACACAGTCCTACTTAACCATAAAACATAAGAAACACTCAGTTACTTGCATGACACTAGTGTGAGCCAGTGATGTCAATAGGGTCTTAGAAAGGAATTTAACCACCATTTTGCTAGTTCACCATAATTTCTTACAACATTTTATATTTTCATCATTATCTCTGCTTTTAAATTATTAGGATTATGCTTGTGCAGTCAGTGCAAATATATAAAATGAGGTTCTCCTTACTATACTACTGCATATTTATTAATTTCATTTTATATTTGAAATATTTATTTTTGTGTGCAGATGTGGGTGGGTGTACATTGAGTCAAGAAAAAAATATTATAACCTCTGAGGCTAGAGTTACAGGTCTTATGAGATGTTCTGGTCTTTTACAAAAATAGAAAATCTTCTTAACCACTGGGCTATCTCCCCAGCTCTGTGAAAAGGCCACAGATGGAATAGAAGTATAGAAAATGTTAAGTCTGTCTACTAAGATTTTCTGATGTTCTGGATGTTAGTGCTTTACAAGCTCATTCATAAAATGGCAAGCACAGTGCACAATCATGTTTTTCCCCATCCTCAATAAATATATAACATTAATCCAACCTGAAGGATTATAAACTGTTACAATAACGTTTCTTGGCCACAGGAGGCCAGAGGACCAGACCCACAGACCTGCCACCTCAGACCATTTAGCCAGCCACCACTGCTTATGCCTCCAAAATGACTCATACACTTATATTGACTTCATGCTGTTTGGCCTATGGCTCATACACATTACTAGCTTGCTCCTTCATCTTAACTCAACTCATTTCCATTAGTATATCTGCCATGTGGCCCCGTGGCTTACTGTAGTTCCTTACATGTTTCTTCTTTGGGCATCTGGCTCAATCTGATCTGACTCCACCCTCCTTCTCCTAACTATTTTGATTCCCCACCTACTTCTTCTAAGGTGCCTGCCATGGCCAAAATAATCCTTTATTTAAAGATTGATATGCACAGCATACAGAAAAACATTTCATGTCATCTCCACACTTCTGTATAATCCAAAAGGAAAGTTTCAATTTTAACATAACAAAATTAGATGTAACAAAATAGCTACCAAGCAAGAATTATAGTTATGATATTTAGTCTATTTGTATTTAACAAAATTAAAGAAAATACTCTATCATCTACCTTATCATTATAAATCTAAATTTTCATATCCAATATACCTTAAAATAATTAAGAAAAACTATACCTATAACTCTCTAATCTTCAACTATGTCAAAGACCACAAAAGGATATATTTACCCAAGTAAACCAGAAGTGCAAGCAGCTTACAAAATCTAGTAATGGCAGAGATGACACCTATCTACCTGGACAGTCATCCAAAGTTCCTTTATAAAGTTAGGCATCTATCTTCAGCGTACAGGCCCAGAGTCTCTTTTCATTTCAGTGATGCAGGAAATCTATTCTGTCCATTCTGGAATATTTCATCAGTCGCTTTTTCTTGAGTCCTGAAGAATGTCTGACAGTTTTCTCCACAAAGCAAGAACCTGAAGGACCATCTTGGCTTGTTCTGCCAGAGTTCAGAAGTCACTTTCCTATGGAACCTGCATACCCAGGTTAAACAGCATCCTGTCAAGCATTTAATATAAGAACACATTCTTGTCCAGTGGCTAACCATTATCACAAAGAAATTAAACTCCATATGGAGTTTCTTCAATGTCCATTTTTCTCTTGAAGTAGATTAGTAATGCTAGGAGCAGACCTGTCTCACTGTCCAGAAAAGTCTAAGTTCTTAAAATATTTTAAATGTCATATTCTGTAGGTCTTAGAAGTGTTTGAAGATTACCTATCTAATTGAAATATATTTTTGTATACATAAAAATTCCTAACTAACATAACTATAACTTTGGTTTTCATAGGTGTCTATTAATCTGAATTTCTTAATTATACACTACAATTTTGAATAAGTTACATGAAAATCATACCTTAGCCAAAGAAGAAAAATACATACAGCATAACAAAATTGACCTTAAGTTTGTATCAATAAATCAAAATCCATACCAATATAAAACATTTTTATATTAACAGCTGATTTCTGGATTAAAGTGAATTTAATAATCTAATCTTTTAAAATCACTCACATACCTTATCCCCTTTTCCTTCTTAGAAAGAGATTAACTATGACCATTAATCATTTATAATGAAAACAAACATTTATAAACAATATTTTGGGAATTTGGGCATAGCTTTCCATTACTACTTCCTGTTGATTGAGGGACACTGATAATCTTACAGAGTCTTGAGACTCGATCATCTCAGTCTAAAGCCCTGAAACTGATGTGACCATCTCTTCCCATCAGAGAACTTTCAGGGGGTCTTTGTCGATGAAACTATTTTCTTGGATGTAGTAGGAGATTTCTGGCCCTAACTTTTGGGCCTAACCTCAAGGTTTAGGCCCACAGACCCACAGTCCTGCAGATGTGCAGACCTGCAGACCCGCAGTCCCACAGTCCCACAGAGACACACAGATACTTTCAATAGTTTTTAGCTGATTGGCTTAAGGCCCAGGCATATCACTTGCTAGCTCTCTACCCTTCATCTAATCCATGACTCTTCCTGTACAGCCATGGGGCTCGGTACCTTTCCTTAGAGCAGCAAAGTTGTCCTCTGCTTCTTCCGGCTTCTCTCTGGCGTTCTGTTCTGTGCTTCCTGTTATCAGAGTTTTTCTTAGTCTCGTAGCCTTGCCCAAACTTCCTACCTGCCTTTGGCCAATCAAAGCTTTTTATTAAGCCAGTGGATGGGATAATTATTTACAACGAAACAATACAATCTCCCACACCTGGAAGCAATCCACAGATACTCTTCTTCTGTGGAAACAAAAAGTAGAACTCTTCCAAAGCAATAGCTCCTTAGACACAAATTTCAAAATCAAGATACCTTTAAAGTATATATTCTTGTTTAACTTAGCAACCTTTGAAATCCATTGTCTTTGTGCAGTTAGCTCATTAACAGTTAAAAAAAATAAGAAAACACAATAATAACCATAATCCAGATTCTGTGTCTATTCTTCATCTTTACATGTCTTATTATATTTTTGTTACTCCATTTCTCTTTTTAATGGTCTTTCTCTACTTTTTTTTCTTTTCTCCCTGAAACCTATGTACATTTTACACACATTGTAACCTTGTCACAGGTTTTTTTTCATCTGAATCTGTTTTGTTGTGAATCCTTAATCATTTTCCAACCATAAAAACTTTAAACTACTCACATTGTCTTAAAGAGCCACATAGATTTGCAGAAAATCTGAGTCAGGAAGTTTTCTTAAAGGGGCCATGTGTCTGTCCACCATTAGCAAATAGAGCAGAACCACAAAATGATGCGACTAAGAAACTGTCTTTGACCCTGTTTACTTTTTGTTCAATATAAACATAAATCTTAAATCAAACACATTCTACTGAGTCTTCTGTGAGACTTCAGGAACCAGCCTGGTTGCAGCTTACAATCCTTGCTGCCAGTCCACTACCACAATTTTTAACGTGGCCAGAATGCCATGCTATCTCTGTACAATGTCCCACTTCAGATACACAATTTGGAAGCTACTTTGACTTAGTTCCTGTGCTCTAGAACCCTTTCCAATATTTCCCCGGCTTTAGATGGGTGTTTGCCCCATGTTGGGTGCCATCTGTTACAATAAGATTTCTTGGCCCCAGGTGGCCAGAGGTCCAGACCCACAGACCTGCCACTCCAGACCGCTTAGCCACCTGCCACTGCTTAGGCCCCCAAAATGACTTAGACACTTATATTAACTTCATGCACAACTAGCTTGCTCCTTCATCTTAACTCAATCCATTTCCATTAATATGTCTGCATGTATCCTGTGGCTCACTGTAGTTCTTTACATGTTTCTTCTTTGGGCATCTGGCTCAATCTGATCTGACTTCACCCTCCTTCTCCTAACTATTCTGATTCCCCACTTACTTTTTCTAAGGTGCCTGCCATAGTCAAAATAGTCTTTTATTTAAAGATTGATATGCACAGCATACAGAAAAATATTCCCACATCAATAAACTCAGTCTTACTGTCTATACTTCTGCTAACAATATCTACAGCTTAGAATACACCTGCCCTACAATAGCCTTAATACATGTGATGGTGAGTTTTAACTGTCACTTTGTCAAAATGTAAAATCTCTAAGGAAAGGATATTCCATGTGGAATTTTATAGATAATTATAGTCTATATACAACCTTATAAAATTAGCTTGATGAAATTATTCAAATTAGAAGGCATAGCTTAAAATGTGAGTGGCATCATTCTTTCATCTGGGTTCCTAGACTACATACACAAGGAGAAATTGAACTAAGCATACATAAATTTCTTCTTTCTTTAATCTTGGCCATATATGTGACTAGTCAGTTTCATGTTCCTGCTTGAATACATAATCCCCACAATTATAGATTGAATGTACCCTGGAATAATAAACTCAATAGTCTTTTAATTCCTTGCAACTGTATTTATTATGATATTTATTACAGTAATAGGAAACAAAACCAAGAGAATATTAATTTCATAGTTTTTAGCATCTTGTTTCATAGGCCTGTCAATGCAATTTTATATCATTAATTTCTGTTAATGTTGGAAGTGATGTTTTTATATTGCTTTGACCAAGAAAAACATGAAGTACAGAAATTTATACATTTAGTAAAAATTTAACATACAAAGTAACAATAGTCTAGTGGAAATAAAGAATGTAATATTTGTAACAGGCTAGAAATATGATATAAAATCTTAGAAACTTTTCCAAGATTATAACAAATATTTGAAAATAAAATAACAATAGTGAAGAACTAATGTTCTATCAAAAAATTCCTCAAATGAATTCTAGAGAAAATATAGACAGTGCTACAAGAATAGATACCTGCAGATGCAATGTAAAGCAGGGTATGAGACCACTTTTAGACTCCTTACCATTTTAGATTTATTTCTCAAAATCATTATGTTCTCACATCTTTGTGCTCCAAACCATTTGTTGTAGCTGTGCTCACTGATTTTTGTTCTGAAACTTCTAAAGTACTTTGCATTCTGTATCATGGCCCTCTTTCATTACCTCCCTATTTGTGGATATTCATTTCTGATTTGGCTTAGGTTTGGCTTTAGGCTCCCTCACCTCTGGAAAGTATCATTGGTACTCTGCTGCCCATCTTCTGAATGTGAATTATGTCTGTCACCCCCAATGACATGTGATAGCTGACAATTTGAATCAGGTTATCTGCCAATGAGAAATGATCTTTCATAATTTCAATACCACATGGATTTTCATGGTTATTCTAAGTGTTCAGCTAAGGCTAGGAAACTGCTAGTATTTCTAGGTGGTGCATACATTGTTGAAATTTCTTCCCTTGCTAGAATGTATTTTGAATCTTATAGTCAGAAGCTTGCCCAGAGGTCATGCTTAAATGACAATGGCAAAGCCAGATTTTTCTCTTGTTTCCCTGTGACCTGCTTTAGCTGGAAACAATACCCCCTTATGGCAGCTCTTTGCTCACTTGTGCCCACTGTCACCTCCTAAGGCTGTAGTTGTAGACTAAGGAAAGACACGCAGGTCAGATTGGTTTGGGTGCCTGTCTCAAAAGAGACATATTACTGTCCTTAAAAAAAGGAAAAAAAAAAAAAACTTTTCTTCTCCAGGGAATCTATTTTAAACTTTAAAAAGAAAATCTAATTTTGTCCCATTCTTGGGACAATAGTTCCCTAGCTAGTTCCTATCCTTTCTTGGGTAAGCTATCTCAAGCCATTCCAAAGACTCCTTTCTTTTTATAAGAAGAAAATGTTTTCAATGAGTTTCCAAAAAACTCTATGGTCTTTGTTGTTGCTCCCCCTTCGGAAGAAAAATAACATACTGCTTTCTATAAGAATAGGAACTTTGTAAAATCTGTGATACATACAATTATATATGTTCTCTATATTATTTTACTCTTCTGTTTCTTTCCAACTTCAAGTACTTGTCACCTTGCCACACCACTGTTGTACTTACCATTGCTATATGTTACCACTCAAAAATAATACTCTCCCTTTTTGCACAAACTTTAAGTCACCCTTAGGATTCCCATATTCATGTTTACAACTTTGTATAATCCCATCCCCTTGAGTGGGGCCTGAGTCTGACTTCTAATAGAGTAAGGTGAAAGTGGACCAGCTATAATTTCTGCAATTACAGTATTGCATATGAACCATTGCTAGCAGACTCCCATGGTTTTTCTCTCCTTGAAGTATGTGAAGAAATAAATTGATTGTCAAAAAGAGACTTCTAATTTGCTAAGTGATGCTTTTTGACTCCAAGTACTTGATGAAGACTCAACTTTACCCAGCTTATAGATTTTAATATTCTTCAGAACTTGGTTGAACCATTCCTAGATTTCTGACATGTGAAGTAATGAAAAGATGCTTCACTCAGCTGCCAGCCTGAATTGTTATCCAGCACAGAACATCAACAATTCATCTTACAAATAACTTTCCCATAGAGTAACGTTGTTGTGGGATTCAGGTGTCAGCTGATGGGGTCCAAGGAAGCTTATCCAGAATCCCGGGCTCCTGGAGGGGGTGTGGCCAAACCCATTGATAAGGGGCTGCTGGGACGCTGGGAGGCTCTCTTCTTCCTGGTTCCTGGCTGCTGGAGGGAGGATCCCATTGTCCGTGTCCGTCTGCAGACTCCGGTTCCTATTCAGGTGCTACTGTAATCTATTACCTGTACCGTGAGTGTTGGTTTATATTTTAATAAATATCTATCTGATATTGGCGTCCCTGGGTGGGCTGGCTTGGTCTAGTGGTTAAGATTCTGTGCTCTCACCATTGTGGCCTGGGTTCAATCCCTGGTTAGGGAACAAAAAAAAAGAGAGAATGGAACCCTAAGATCTCAGCAGCCTTTTATCAATGGGTTTGGCCACACCCCCTCCAGGAGCCCGGGATTCTGGATAAGCTTCCTTGGACCCCATCAGCTGACACCTGAGTCCCACAACATAACGTGGCATTCATTGGCATGTGAGTCTGGTTTCATTGTTCCTGTCTATCTTCTCCTGCTGTTAAACTGAACTTGTCATCTACAGAAAGCTCTGTATAGATTCCTACTTCAGCTTCTTTATTACTGTCACATGTTCTACTTGAAATGACTTACTTTTTAGCATTCTAAAAGTTAGTAACTATGAAGACTTGAAAGCCAAATACAAAGAACACCCCCCAGTGTATCTTTGAAAGCACATAATTTGCATTGTTTTCTTTAGGTTAGTGAAATTAAATTTTTTGTTTTCTCAAAACACTTTTGTCTGAATACAATCCTTAAAATGCTGATCATGTTAAATCATGGTTCATTTTAATGTGGATTTTCCTTTGTTTTGTGTATTATCTTAGAATTGGTACTAGGTTCTTCTGTGTTGCATAAATAAAGGAAACTCAGAGCCCCATCTCAGGGAAAGGCTGAGATATCAAAGAGAATAAACACCACAGTCAAATCTTACCCAGATGTCTTCCAGCTTCCTCAGCCTTGCTTCTCCTGGCTTCTTCTGCCTGCTCTTTCTATGCCTACATTACACTCAGTTGTTTCACATCCAGATTAAGATTAAACACGTGGCACCACAATCGCCTGCCCAAGAGCCTGGAACTCCTTCTGTAAATTAATATGATCTCAGACTCAGATTTGATGGGATAAAGGGCATAGGTCACCCCTCACAGACATTCCCTGTAGCTGATTAAACTTGTGAGTTACCACCTTCTGATCCTCCTAGACTGACTGTGGGTAGACCCATCTGAGACAGGTTTTTATTAAATTTACAACATATCTCCACACTTCTGGTCTTAAATATCTAGATTCTGAAATAATGATTTGAAATACAGCTATAGCATTCTATACATATTTTTGAAATTGAATCAAAGTAATGTATCTTTCCAAAGGTATGTTTTAGTGTTTGCTGCATTATAGGTACAATAATTTTTAAATGAATAATCTGTCTGTGATCACTCATATTCCTAACATCAGCACCTAAATGACAAGGAATCATTATAAATCAAAAGCTACTTTAATGAGGCACAGGCATTTCAAGCTACAAGAAATTACCTAGTGAGTTTTTTGATAACATTAAAAGCTAGCATTTCCATTTTATAATTACATTATATTTACATAATACTTGACTAAATACATATAATCATAACATTAAAATATAAGGAGAAAGAGCTGACTAACAATCTGGTAGAGAACTTTGCATAATTATATTTTTAAAAGAAGTATGTGTTTCAAAATTCAAACTAAAAAAGTGAAAAGCTCATTTCCAATTAGTCGCACAACTGGTGTCTATATGAGATTAACTAACTACCTTGGGGTTAATAATAGAGAACCCCTAGAATGGCTGACAATATAATAGTGTGAGGTAACAAAGAATTTAAGTAAAATCTAAAGACAAGGCTGTAGTCAGAAGTTTCTGTCCCACCCAGCCAGTCTCAAAGCCAGTTAGTCCCAAATAACCACACAAAGGCTTATATTAATTATAAACTGATTGGTCTATGGCTCAGGCTTATTACTTGCTAACTCTCTTAAACTAAATCATGATTCTTATCCATGTTTAGACATGTGGGTTGGTACCTTTGCTTTGGAGTAACATCTCCTCTTCCTTCCTCTGCAACCGGCTTGCATCTGTCTTTTTGCCTTCCTCACCCAGAATCCTCCAAGAACGGTTGCCTCTACTTCCTGTCTGATGTCTATCCAATCAGCACTATATTAAACAAATACAAGTCAAAATATTTGCAGCTTTATCTCATAAAAGACTGCAATTACAGTAGTATATTTAAATGCTATCGTAGTATTCAATATCATGGAATAGAGAAAACAAAACAATGGACTTGAACCATAAGTGTTTACTTCTCCAAGCTTATGAAGTCTTATTTTAACAGTAGAAGAAAGAAATGGCATCACTGATGTTCATCTTGAGCATTTACAATATTCCTATCTCAGGGATGGAAAATATTTATAAAAAAATAAAGCAAGAGAAAGTATGGACAGTCCCATAAGCACTGTCATTCTTTGTTCTCTAAAGATTTAGTGATGCATTTATAATAAATTATTTAGAATTTAAGTCTCTCCACTATAACAACACATACATACATACTCTCAAATAGAACAGTAACATAGATATATACACATACTTTTTATAAGTGATCAAATCAAAGCAATTGAATATAAAACTCAAAGTAAACAAAAATTATGTAAGAAAATTCACTTGAAGATTCTGAAGTTTGAAAAGTCTTATGACTTCCCAGGATGATACAGTCACGATGAAGTAGTCTTTAAAGTGTACCTATATCAGCAGGTCAGCAGATGTGTACCTGGAGACGATCTGTTCTATTGTTCTTTTCCCTTTCCCCAGAAGGAAATGCCCTGGATGGTATCTACTCACGGGCCCTTTCTGGAACTATCAGGTGACAGCAATGGCCTGCTGTCTGTATGTCTTTCATTAAGCCTGTCATGGCAATTGTGTGGTCAAGCTTCTCTGGGCACAGCACAAACACTTCATCTCTATGTCTGATGTCAATGTGTTATTCAGATCCCAAACTGCATCCAGCTTTGTTAACTGCATCACACTTCTTTCTCTTGGTCTGTTTTCACTCCCTGTTGGCAGCTCCTTACAATAAGTATCCTAAGGCTCTGGTATTTCCAACATATATTCATCTTATTTACAGCTTCATAAAATGGGCTCTATAGGCCTCAAAGAACCCAAGATATTAGAGATGCCAGAACCTTAGGATGCCAGCTTGGTTTTGATCTTGCTTTTGGTTCGGTATTATTTCCTCATTATGCTCCCTCCCTATTTTTTAGGATAGCAATGTATATCCTGTGCTATTATGTGGTGGAAATTAGCCTTTTAATTTTTATACAGGGGATCATGTCTATATTTAAGAAATTGCCATGAATATCAGAAACTTTCCACAGTGGACTTTTGAATAGTAGTGAGAATGTGATTACTATGGAGACATTTGAAGTTATACTAAATGTATTTTGCAATGACTATAAGACTTTGGGGTCCAGGGAGTGGAATTTGGTAGTCTGAATAAAAAAAGTTTTCAAAGGCTCATAGGTGGTGGTATTATTTAAAAGGATTAGGGGATGTGGCCTTGTTGAAGTAGGTATGTCCTTGAAGGAGGAAGTGTGACACTGAAAGTCGGCTTTGAAGATTCATATATCTCCATCTCTCTTTCTTTCTTCCTAAAGCCTTTGGATCCAGATGTATCACTTCCAGTTATATTTTCAGCACCATGTCTACCTGGATGCCTCCAGGATAACAATGAAGACTGGAGGAATAATGGGTGAAGCAAAAACAAACAAACAAACAAACAGACAAGAAAACAATGTTGCCCCTGACTTGACCTTGATCTTAAGAGCAAGAGCCAACGGGAGGGGTGGGGGGGGGACCACTCTGCTCCTGGTTGACCCAAAGCTCCAGAGACTTGAAAATTTCTACTCTCCATCTCCTTCCTACCCCACTCCACCCTAGCCCCATCCCCTGCCCCACATGACTTAGTATTAACAGCCAAACAATACTTCCGACATGCTATAAGTCTTAAGGTTCCTATTGATGCTACAAAACACCATGACCAAAAAGCAAGTTGGAGAAGAAGAGGTTAATTTGGCTAATACTTCTGTATCATTGTTTCTCTCTGAAGAAAGTCAGTACAAGAACACAGAGCAGGATTCTGGGGGAAGGAACTGATGCACAAGCCATGAAGAGCTGTTAATTAGTAGCTTGCTCCACATGGCATGTTCAGCCTTCTTAAAGAATCTGAGACTATTGGCCCAGGGATGGTAATACCCATAATGGGATTGATCACTAATTGAGAAAATGCCTGACGGATGGATCTCATGGAGATATTTCCTCAACTGAGACTTTATCCTCTCTCATGACTCTATCTGGTGTCAAGTTAATAAAAATAGCCAATATGCCGCAGTTTTTAAGTAGCTCAATATGCACGCTCTTAAAAATACATAAAAAACCTCCTCTCTATATAACCCTCTTCTTTCTGTTCTTGATAAGAGGCAGTCACCATTCTGTGCTTCTCCCCCAAAATTCTTGTGTGCTGTTTGTTGCATAGATGACTTTGGGTTGCTTATACCTTGGTTCAATGAAAAAACTTTTTTTTTTAAGATGAAGATGATAATGAACTAAACCTCTGAATTGAGTGTTGAATGTTTTCCTTGAAAAGAATTGCTGTGGTCATTGTTTCTCTTCACAGTAACAAAACCCTATAATACAAATGATGTCTAAATGTTGGATATCTCCATTTTTATGTGTGGTACACACTGTGTATGTGAGAGAGAGAGTGTGTGTGTGTGTGTGTGTGTGTGAGAGAGAGAGAGAGAGAGAGAGAGAGAGAGAGAGAGAGAGAGAGAGAGAGGGAGGGAGAGAGAGAGGGAGGGAGGGAGGGAGGGAAAGAGAGAGGATGTGTGTGTATATAAGAAGGGGTTATGTAGAGATATAAGACTGTTGTATAAAATTTGCTAAATTCACCAATGTACACATTCATGTTATAGCTGGCTACATGATGAATATACTTGAACTTAATGAACATTTACAGTCTCTCTAAATGATGAAGTTGAAATTTAGAAATGGCAGAGAGGAATTAGTAATTTAGCTTTCTTTTTTCCTTCCTCTTCTATGATTCTTTTACATGCAAATGCAAAATCATTTCATTACTAGAAAACCCTATTTTAGGGAAGTAGTTATCTACAAAAAAAGTCCTAGGGAGTGCCATCAAGTATACAAACTGTATTTTATGTGTTTGTTTATCCTGAGTTTAAGTAATGATGTTTGATCTTTACGTTTTACTTTTTGTGGGAGGGTAGCTTGTCTTATTTTTAGCCAATGCTTCTTAAATTATTCCGTCTAACTTTTGTCTTGTGGCTTTTTTCCTTTTCTTCTAGAATCTTACTTTCACTCTGGCTGGCTGTGTGACTGGGTTACTGGCCCTTCTTTCCTCATTCCAAGATATCCCTTGATTTCCCATCCAATTTTCTCCTTCTATTTCTTCTTTCTGTGTGACAGAAGCTCCTCTTTATTAATTGCTGTTGTTAGTGTCTTTGCTGCTGGTGTTCTATTTAGGAAGTGGTATCCTCTGTCAGTGCAAGCAAGGTTACTTTCCATTGTCCCTTCTTTCAGGTTCAGTATAACAGGATTTATGCAAAGATTTTTGATCCATTTGGACTTGAGTTTTGAGCAGGGTGATAGATGAACCTATTTGCACTCTCTATATGCCACTATCTGTGCCTGAACCAGTTGTTGAACATGCCTTCTTTTCTCCACTGTATAATTTTCAATTCTTTGCCAAAAAAATAGGTGTTCATTATTATGTGGTTTAATGTCAGGGTCTTTCATTTTATTTCATTGATCCGTGTTTGTTTTTATACAAATACTTAGCTGTTTTATTATTATATCTCTATAGTAGAGCTTAAATTCAGGGATGGTGGTGCCTCCAGAAGTTCCTTTATTGTATAGAGTTATTTTGAGTTTTTTTTTAATATCATTATTTTAAGGTCTGTGAAAAATTGCTTTGGGATTTGATGGGCATTTGTAGATTGCTTTTCGTAGATTGCCATTTTTACTATGGTTTTACCTATCCAAGAACATGGGAATTCTTTTCATTTTCTGATATCTTCTTCACTTTCTTTCTTTAACTACTTACAATTCTTGTGATATAGGTCTTTTATTTGCTTAATTAGAATTATTCTGAAATATTTCATGTTATTTGTGGCTTTTGAAAAGGGTAATGCTTTCCTACTTTTTTGCCCATTTATCATTTGCATATAAAAAGGGTATTAATTGTGGATAGATAATATTGCATCCTGCCACATTGCTGAAGGTATTTATCAGCTGTAAATGTTCTCTGGTAGAATTTCTGGGTCATTTATGTATTCTATCATATTATCTGTAAATAGCAAAAATTTGAATTCTTTCTTTGCAATTTGTAGCCCCTTGATATCTTTTGTTGTCTTATTGCTCTAGCTTAAACATTGAGTACTAGCTTGATAGATATGGGGAGAGTGGACAGCCTTGTCATACTCATGATTATTGGGAAGGCTTTAAGCTTCTCTCTATTTAGTTCAATGTTGATTATAAGCTTGTTGTAATTTATGTTTTGGCATATCTCCTGTATTGCTAGTCTTTTTTGGATTTTTTTTTATCATAAAGGGGTGTTGAATTTACTCAAAGGTCTTTTATACACTGAAAGAGATGATCTTTTTGTGTATTTTTTCAGTTTGTATATTGTGGATGACATTGACTAAATTTTATATGTTGAATCTTGCCCACATCTCTGGATTGGTCTACTTGGTCATTATGGATGACTTTTTTTTAAATGTGTTCTTGGATTTGGGTTGCTAGCATTTTGTAAAGTATTTTTGCTTTAAAGGTTATGAAGGAGATTGATCTGTAATCCTCCTTCTTTATTGCATCTTTGTGTGGTTTGTGTAATCAAGGTCACTGTAGCTTTATAAAAAAAAGATTTTGGCAGTGTTTCCTGTGTTTCTGTTGTGTGTAACAAAATTAGGAGTGCTTATATTATCTCTGCTTTAAGGTTCTGGTAGATTTCTGGGTTGAAACCATCTGGCCCTGGGCTTTTATCAGTTGGAAGACCTTTAATAACTTCTTTTATTTCCTTAGGAGTTATAAATCTATCTAGTTGTTTATCTGGTATTAATTTGATTTTTATAAGTGGTGCTTATCAAGAAAATAATTTATTTCTTTTAGGTTTTCCAATTATTGGAGTACATGTTTTTTTAAGTATGACCTAATGAGTCTATAGATTTCCTTACTATCTGTTGTTACACTCCCCTTTTCACTTCTGATTTTAATTTGCATATTATTTCTCTGCCTTTCAGTTGTTCAGAGAAGAGTTTGTCTATCTTATTATTTTTTTCATAAAGCAAACTCTTTATTTTATTGATATTTTGTATTGTTCCTTTTGTTTCAATCTACCTACTTCTTCCTCTAATCAGTGACAGCAGTATCTGAATATTGGGGAGCTGTTCTTGATCTAATCTGTTTTGGCTCTGCCTGTGTCTCTGGGAGCCAGTCTTGGTCTAATTGGTACTCTTTGTTCAACTGGAACCATTAGGTTCTATGACTCAAAGAGCCTTTCTAGTTCCAATTGGAGCTCTTGGTTCAACTGAAGCTCTCGGTTCAATAGGAGCTGGTGGATTTTTTGTCTTGGGGATGTGTCTTCAGGGGAATTGGTAGGTGTGGGTTGGGAAAATGAGACTTCTAGATTTGCAGGGTCTGATGCAGAGTAGGTAGGGAGGTGTACCTACAGGAGTCTTCCCTACTATCCTGCAACCGAGCATGCCACCCTGTTTTATCCTTTCTCCTGCCTTGCTATTGGCCTTTCAGCTCTTTATTAGATTAACCAGGTTTTTAAAACAAGCAAATTAAGAACAGCTTCACAGATATAATTTACAAATGCATTATAAATGGGTGAAACACATCTTTGTATTATTAAAACAAATATCCCATAGCATAAACAAATGCTATACATTTCAAAATAATATTCCACAACACATTGGGTATTAATGAATTTAATTAGATCAGATAGGGTCACCACAGAAGACCCTTGGGAGATTAGGCTTATTACCCAGTGAAAGCACAACAAGGCTTTCATAAGCTCATCCTCTCCTGGAAAAAAAATATAATCAGCTACCAATAGCTTTGGCATAATTTACCCATGGTCCTGTGGATAAATTCAACCCATTCTTTTGTAAGCATCCTCACAAACACATTGCTTTATCAAGTTTTGTTTGAATGTAATTTTCTTTGGTCTATCATTGTCTTTAGTATTTGTGGTAAATAAAAACAGTCTTTAAACAAAAAGTTACATATCCACACTACAGGATTTCAGTGAATTGAAACTTATATACACTGTGTATATAAGTTTTTTATTAAATATATATATATATATGGTTAGACAAAATATTACTCTTCAAGAGAAATGAGATAGTCTCACATAATAAATGTTTCATTAATTAAGAATGCTACATATAAACCACATAACGAGTGGGTGACTTAGCAGTTAAGGTGTTCTTCCAGAGGACCTGGATTTGTTTCTTCAGAATCCATCAGTAGCACACAAAGCTGTAACAAATTTTTCAGGCTACCTGGTGGTCTCTTCTGTCATCTGAATGCATGGAACACATGTGGTTCACAGACATATAGGCAGGTAACACATACATTCACATAAGATAATAATAATACTTATTATTAGTATTGTAAAAAATCATATAAGTAAGCAGTATCTCTAACAATGATAGTCATAAAATATGCATGGAAATAGAACTGATGGACTCAGTTAAGTATTCCCATTTAAGTACCCTCAACTGTCAAACTTTATAATTAAT
Organism: Phyllotis vaccarum; assembly: GCA_033318265.1. Lineage (NCBI taxonomy): Eukaryota > Metazoa > Chordata > Mammalia > Rodentia > Cricetidae > Phyllotis > Phyllotis vaccarum. Next base: position 34,795,052 of record JARWLC010000010.1, on the reverse strand, counting down.
CAGGTAGAGTACTACAGACCTATATCCCCAACATTTGAAAAGATACACAGAAGCTCACAGTCAGCCTGGACTATATAGTGGATTACTAATTTATAAAATATGAGTATTAACTAATCCCGCAGGCATGATAAAGTTTAGTAGAAGAAACTCTAACAGATTTGGTGTAGATGCTCTCTAGCAAAATTATGAGATTACAGACACTAAAAGTATACAGATTGGTTTAAAAGAAATCCTGTGTTACTCAAATTGTCAAGTTAAGATTTACTTGTTTCTGGAAATGTGATAAATTTTTGAAATTTCTGCTTTGGGAGTAGAATAAAGGTATATAATTTCCTCAGAATACATCCACAATAGATAAAGATATTCTAATTATTTATGTGAATTGAGGTATATCTGTGAGAAGACAGCATGTGAACAAAGGGTGTGGTACTGAGTATATATAGGATGGACTAGTAGGAATATCACTGTAGAGTTTGATTGAAAGATACATTAAATTGATTATATCCAGAAAGTGGAGTAAGAGATAAAAGCTCCTATCACCAACAAGGAAAATTCCCTTACTTATGAAGTATCACTTCACCAGAAGCTCTGAATCATGAGCTCAGTAAATTGAAGCCGACTATAAGAGACAGGTGATAACAGATTCGGAGACACAATGGCTTTGAATCTGTGAATGACTTCTAGGGGTCTAGGAAAAGAGATATCAAGAAAGGACATGCATTTTATTTATAATGCCACTACTTAGGACATATAAAATGCTTAAAAAAATACATAATATTAAAGTATAGCATTTCTTTCTATTAAATCAGTCTTCCATTTCCATACTGACTCTTTGTACTTAATAAAAACTTCTCAATATAAGTGCAAACAAACCATATGGAATACACTGTGGGAACATGACTCTCAGAAAATCCAGAAAAAGGCCAAGGACTCTTGTAGTGATATGGTATTCTGAAAATGTCTTTTACATTCTAAGACACTAGAAATTTGTGTTGAGCCAAAATTAATAATACATACACCCTGAGGTCAATTAAGACTTTAGGCTTTTATCTTATGGTATACTCAACCTGTTTGTATAAACTGGAGTTAAGAGAACAATCATTCTTCCTTACCTTGAATTTTTCAAGTAACTTTTACAAACAATTTTAACAACCTAAGTTACTACCTTACTGTAATTTTACGATATATATATTTCTATGGCCCTGACCCAGTATAACCTCTTATTAATCAATTGCTGATAGCAGCAAAAATAGAGCTTGGAACACTACGCCAAAATGACTATGCAACTTAAATGTTGAGCACACCCCTTGGATATTGGTTGATAAAGAATGTAGTGCCCACTGTTCTCTGGTCAGTTTGGTTCACTTGATGTCAGAGACTTCATCCTTTGTAAGCTCTTAAAGATTTCTATAGATTGTTCATTCTCTATGTGATGCTTCCTATGCTGCTCAATGAAGACAATACAAAGCTTTTGGTTGGGGACAGACACATACAGATAGTTCCAAATGGTCGCAGACACAGAGACAGATTGACAAGACAGACTTCTAAAAGATTCAAATTATACTAATATAACAGATAAGCAGAGGATAAAAGATTCAGAGAAAATGGAGCAAAGAATTCAAATATGTATTGGATAGAGTTAAAGAACTCCAAAGGGAAGTGCTTTTGTTTTATTTCCTTTCTTAATGCATTACTGGAGACTTGAGGTTATTTAATAGTGTATTCAATCCACTAACAAACTGTATTTCTATAATTTTAAAATATTGTTTTGATTCTTTTCATTTCAACCCTGTTAGGGATGACAAGGCTTCAAAACTCTGAGTAAGAACTTCTGAGAGAGAGAGAGAGAGAGAGAGAGAGAGAGAGAGAGAGAGAGAGAGAGAGAGAGAGAGAGAGAGATTGAGAGAGAGAGAGAGAGAGAGAGAGAGAGAGAGAGAGAGAGAGAGAGAGAGAGAGAGAGAACTTTTCAAAAAGCCTGTAACACTTCTACCTATTTAGTAAAACAGCTGTTACTTCTGGTGTCTTCAGTTTATGGTTGAATAAAAATTAAGTACATGATACCATAAAGAAAAAAATTCAATTACATAAAATGAATAATCCATGATGATAGAATGAACTGACAACATACCTCACCAAATATGTACAAAATAATTGATATTATTTTCATCTCCATTTTAAGACAGAGCTCAAATTTTACAATATAAAATAGGATATTTTTATATGCCAGCTTTAAATTATATGACAAATAACCTAGTCATTTAAGGGCACTTACAAACTTACCCCTAATATTGCCAGAAATAAATTGATTCAACTTATTTTATCATTGTATTTTTCCCTTTTATTTATACTCGTGACTTGTAACAGCATACGAAAAAGAAAATTAGGAATCTTCACCTTAAATTTAGTAATGATTATAAATGATTTAATGATTATAAATCAGAAACATTTAATAGCTATTCATATTATGTAGTTATGAGATTATTTTTTAGTTCTGAAGCTATAACTAATGTTTTGCCTATAACTCTGGCCTGTAAAAAAACTTGGATAGTTTTTTTTCTAAGTGGCTTATCCTCTTCATTATAGTAAACTTGGTCGAACAGTTTCAAACTTTTTAATAAATCAACAAAATTGTTCCTTAAGAAGACCATGATTATTTCACAGTTTATATTGTCAGTCTCAGAGTTTTCTCTACTACTCAAAGCTTTCCTTTGTGTTGTGCATACAGTGCTCATTTTTCTCCAGTGTTGACCAGTGTGAAGAAAGAATTTGTGAAAGCTGTGGATAGCTTTTCATGTGTGAGTTTAGGCACACAAACACATGCCCACCCATATTCTTAACCATTATTGTTGTAATAATAATTTCTCTTCTTAATACAATGTGCTGTTAGAGTATGAGACTTGTCTACTTCTTGTTGACATTGAAATACAAGTGCTTTTTAACATCTTTGGTATTATACATTAGTATTCTTTTTGGCATCCTGCTGTTTCATGTCTCTAGTCTATAAGGTCATGTAAAGGACTGTTTTGTTCATCATCAGTCAATGCATTCCTTCCATGTCAAATGTTTATAAGAGACACCCACACGTGGCTAAGTCAAGTTGTGAGTAAACATATATCTTCTTAAGTATTTCTTTGTATTCATTCTTATGTGAGCTCAGGATCCAGTTTGGCCTTTTCCATCTGGTAGATGCACTGGGAATGCTAAACATATATTATTTTCAAGTAAGCAAACTGTGTTTGAGAAATGTTACAGTATAGAAAGCATGGATGAAAAAGAAAGAAAAGATTGTGACACTATTTATTATTTTTATAATTACCTTAAGTTTTAGCCAGAATATATTATGTGTCAAATACACTATTGTATGCAGACTGAAAAGCAACTTAGAAAATTAAATCACCAAAATGAATCAGTTACATTGAACATTATGGAGACAGTTGCACTGCAGATCTGTTGGATTTTCACATGAGATTAACCACAAGCTACCAAATGCCATGCTAGAATTTATTCAGGGGAGTTGTCAAGCAGGTATGATGGAGATAAGCCAAAGAGAAAGAGACTTTTACATGGCAGCTCCTTTTAAGAGAGCATGTGGGCACAGATTCACATAGCCATGCCTAGGGGCATGCCTTCTGTAAGTAGTGTGTTTTGTTGGTGCCTTGTTGAGTTTACCACAAGGCTACAAGCCAGGAATCCTTACAGATCAGTAAGAAATTCCAGATTTTCAACTTTGAATGACAGTTGCTTTTACTGTTCTTATTGGAAGTCTGAGTGATTAAATAGGTAGTTACCATGAAGTAACAGAGTATGAAAAAAGAAAAGCATTTTTATGGCAACATATATTCAGCTCATTCTCATTCCAGAAATTGGAATTATACTAAAAATGCTCTGTATGTCTATAATGTATTATTATATTTTATAATACAAATTATTGCCTTGATTTTTACAATCTCTTTTTCATATTATTTAAAAACATGTATCTCTTAATTGTTCAGCTTCTTAACAACATACATTTCAAAGTCCCCTCTGGGTGCCTGGCAAACTGTCTTCAGGATTCTGATAATTAGTTGATATTTGAATTTATATTACACTTCAGCCTGACCTTTACAACAGAAGCAGTTTAGATTTGGAACAGTGTAGTTTGTTAAGTCTCATTATGTTTCTTATTTAATATTTCAGAAGGATATTGCTTTTTATAAATTGAAAATCTTATTTTTGAAAAGAAATGCAAAGGAGTCAAGGTCACCTCAGGGGCTCTAAAAATATCTGATAATTTACTCTGAGCAATTTAAAACACCTACAGTTCACACTACTGGGCATGTGACCTTTGCAACAGCTTAAGTTCTTGCAATTATTTTCATAATTTCCTCACATATAAATGGGATATATACACAGATCTATGGTAGATAGATACATAATTTATGGTAATATGTTTTCAATAATTTAAAAATGCCAGAAAGGGAGATCTTTTACATATTATCTTGATGTACAATATCATAAGATTTTTCACTGGAGAGAACTGTAAATTTTGAAGTACACTAAGCAGATATGCTTGCAGCTATCATGAACAGGATGCCCAAAGTGACTTGGGAGAAGAGTCTTTCCTTGCATATTATAGTTTATCATGAAGGAATCAAGCAGAGACTACAGAAGAATGCTGCTTATTGCCTTGCTCTCCTTACTTGTTCAGTTTGCTTTCTTATGTAATCCAAGATTACCTACCTGTTTAAGGGTGGCATATCTACAAAGGGTTTGGTCCTCCCACAACATTCATCAGTCAAGAAAATAATCCACAAGGGTGGACTCAGGCCAAACTCATAGAGGCAATTCCCCTACCTGGTGGGTTCTCTCCTACCAGGTAACTTCAGTTTGTAACAATCTGACATTTTATTTATTTTTAAAGACAATTATCACAGAACATCAACAGTAATTACTTAATAATATGCAAACAATTAAACAGTTAAAATGGGACATATACAGTTATCACATTTGGGACTATAAGTCCATATGACCATAAAGACTTGTGTGTAGAGTTCCAGAACCTATGTGAAAAGGTATGTGTAGCCATACATACTCTTATCCCTAGTACTGTGAGTTTAGAGAAAGAAGGCTATAGAGGTTTGCTGACCATACAACCTAACTAAAAAGTAATGAGCTGCAGGTTCAATGATAGACTGTCTCACGAGGGTAGTAGACCTCATATTTGTCCCCACTCTCATTCTCAAGCACTGACCCTTCCTAGGCACATATATACAAATTTGCAAATGTGTACATGCATGCACACACACACACACACACGCACACACACACACACACACACACAGAGAGAGAATAGGGAATAATCTTGTGCATGAGGTTTTTAAAATTTTTAAAAATACTATCAAGAGATAATTTTTATATAAACATCTTGCTCTTTTATTCATAAATTAGTTCATGTAAATTACTAAGCATAAAATGCTCATAGCTTTCATCCTTTACTATATAAAAATAAATTATCTTAATAACTTCTTTAGTATGCCTCCTGTCTCCTACATGTTGCTTATGTAGGCCATGATGGGTTTTGTGGCCAGCTCTATTGCCTAAGACTATTTTGATGTCTGTGGTCCACAACAAGGTCATGTGATTTCTATGGTTCATTGTAATAAGAAATTTCTGGCCTCTCCAGACTAGCCCTGGGGTTTGGATCCACTTATAGCCCTGCTTTGACCTATCCCTGAATAATCACACAAAGACTTATATTAGTTTCATACTGATTGACCAATGGCCCAGGCATATAACTTTCTAATTCTTTCATCTCATCTCAATCTATTTCCATTAATCTGTTTAGCCATGTGGCTTGGTATCTTTTCTAAGAGCAGCATTGTTTTCTTCTTTTCTTTGTATCTGCTGACCTCTCTCCTGGCATCTCTGCTGGTGTCTCAGCTCTGTTCTTCCTGTTCCTAGAGTTTTCTTAGTCTGGTAGCTCTACCAGTATGCCCCATCTGCCTTCTGGCCAATCAGCTTCTTATTAAACCAACAGGAGGGACAAGTTGACAGAACATAATCTCTCTACAGTACATTCTACCACTGGAAATGATGTGGATGCTGTGGGACAATGCTCTTGTACACTGTAAATATTTGTCATTTGAATTGGTTTAATAAGGCTAGTAGTCAGGTAAAAAAAATATGGACAGGGTGACCCATCTAGAATGATTCTGGAAAGAAGAGTGGAGTCAGGAGTCAACAGCCAGATGCAGAGGAAGGAAGAGGAGAATTTTGGACTGAGAAAAAGTACCACACCACATGGCTAAACATGGACAAGAATTATGAGTTAATTTAAATGTAAGAGCTGGTTAGTAATAAACTTGAGCTATTGAGCATTTATAAACTTGAGCTATTGAGCATTTATAAGTGTTAGTAAGTCTACAAGTCAATTATTTGGAAAATGACTGCTGGGTATTTCTGGTTGGACTGAAACTTCCAAAAACATGTGGATGTCCATGATCTGTGTTGTCATCAGAAACCATGTGGAAGTCTATGATCTCTGCTCCTGCTGACTGTAAAGGGCAATGAAACTTTTTTTGGAGAGGTATCAATAACTGCAGACTCAAACTTGAGAATAAGAGACAATAGAAATCTCCTGTGACAATCTTCCACCCACACATTTACCCACACACAAGATACAATCTAGAAAGAAAATTATTGATGAAAACTCTTATTTTTTTTTTTATAGAAATGCTTAAATGTAGTTCTTTTAGTTGCTGGTTACTGCTGGGAGTTGGGAAGGACTTTCGTTTTTTAAATTTGATTTTATTTAAAATATTTTTCCATACCCACTACTGCTCCCTCGCCTGCCCCTTCTCTCAGACCTTCTCAAGCCTCTCCTCTCCCCTCTTCTCCTATTCATTCCCAAGAGAAGACAAGGTATCTCATGGTCAGTCAATTCAGTCTGGCATATCCAGTTGAGATAGGACCAAGTCTTTTCCCCAATTATGAAGGCTGAGAAAAGTGTCCTCCCACTATGCATGGGCTTTGCAAAGACAGTTCATAGACCCAGGACAGACTCTGGTCCAAGTGCAAGAGGCTCCAAGAACTGCCCACATTTTTAACTGTCATATATATTCAGAGGGTTCAGATTCCTTATATGAAGGTTTGTTAGCATGTATTTCAGTCTGTGAGCTCCCAACAACACAGAACTGCTTACTCCATAGGCTTCTCCATCATGATCCCAATCTCTAATCTTTTATCCCTCTCTTCAGCTGGATCAGTAGCTCAGCCAGGTGATTAGCTATGGATCTCTGCTTCTGACTCCATCAGCTGCTGTTCTACAATGGCAATTAGGGTGGTCATTCATATGATAATAGGGAATGGCCAATTAAGGTACCTTCTCCACTATTGATTCCATTGATTACAAGTCTGTGTCTATGTCAATCCATGCTGTTTTTATTTCTGTAACTCTATAGTAGAGCTTGAAGTCAGGCATGGTGATGCCTCTAGAAGTTCTATTATTGAACAGGTTTATTCCATATGAAGTTGAATATTGTTCTTCCTAGGTCTGTAAAGTATTGTGTTGGTATTTTGATGTGGATTTTATTGGATACGTAGATTGCTTTTGTTAAGATTGCCATTTTTATTATGTTGAATCCACCTATCCATGGGAATAGGAAGATGTCTCCATTTTCTTATATCTTCAATTTGTTTCTTCAATAACTTAAATTTCTTGTTATGCAGGTCTATCACTTCTTTGCTTAGATTTACCCAAAGATATTTCATGCTAGTAGCAGCTATTGTAAAGAATGATGTATCTCTGATTTCTTTTTCAGCCTTTTTATTACTTGTGTATTAGGAGGTCAATTGACTTTTTTGTTAACCTTATATCCTGCTGCATTGATGAAGCTGTTATTACTGTAGGAATTCCTGGTAGAATTTTTGGGGCTACTTTCATATCAAATGAAAACAGTGATAGGACTTCTTTTTTCCCAATTTGCATTTCCTTCATCTCCTTTAGTTGTATTATTGCTTTAGCTAAGACTTTGAGAATGATATTGGATAGATATGGAGACAGAGGACAGTCTTGTCTTGTTCCTGATGTTAGGGATTGCTTTGAGTATTTCTCCATTTAGTTTGATGTTGTCTGATGGCTTGCTGCATATCGCCTTTATTATGTTTAGGTATTTTCCCTGTATCCATGATATCTTAAGGACTTTTACCATGAAGGAGTGCTGGATTTTGTCAAAGGCTTTTTCAGCATCTACTAAGATGATCATGTGTGTTTTTTTTTTTCTTTCATGTTGTATATATGATGAACAACAGTGAAAATTTCTTATATGTTGTACTATCCTTGGATCTCTGGGTTGAAGCCTACTTGATCATGGTGGATGATTTTTTTGATATGTTCTTAATCTTATTTGTCAATATTTATTGAGCATTTTTTGCATGAATGTTAATGAGGGAGATTGCATTTTTGTATAGTTTGGGTATTAGGGTGACAATAGCCTCATACAAAAGAGTTTGGCAAAGTTCCTTCTCTTTCTATTGTGTGGAAGAATTTGAAAAGTATTGGCATTAACTGTTCTTTGAAAATCTGCTAAAATTCTGGGATGAAACCATCTGGTCCTGGGCTTTTTTAATACTTGGGAGACTTAATAACAGTCTTTATTTTATTGGGGGTTTAGGTTATTTATCTGATCTTGATTTAATTTTGGTAAGTGGTACCTGTCCAGAAAGCTGTCCATTTCTTTTAGATTTTCCATTTTAGTGAAAAATGACCTAATTATTCTCTTTATTTTCTCAGTGTTTGATGTTATATCTCCCTTTGAATTTATGATTTTGATAATTTGGGTATTCTCTCTCTGCCTTTTGGCTAGTTTGCATAAGAATTCATTTAGCTTGTTGACTTTCTCAATTGCTCAACTCTTTGATCCATTCATTGTTTGTCTTGTTCTCTTTGTTTCAATTTTATTGATTTCATCACTGAGATTATTTCCTGGCATCTATTCTTTCTAGGGGAGTTTTCTTCTAATTGTTCTAGAGCTTTCAGCTTTTCTGTTAAGTCTCTTGTATGAGATTTCCTCAAGTTTTTTTATGTAGGCATTTAGTACTATAAATTTTCCTGGTATCACTGATTTCATTGTAGCCCATATGTTTTGGTATGTTGTGGGATAATTTTCATTGGATTCTAGGAATTTTTAATTTATTTATTTACTTTTTCCTTAACCCAGAGGCAGTTCAATTGACAGATATTTAGTTTCCATGAGTTTATAGGCTTTCTGTGGTTTATGTTATTGTTCAATTCTAACTTTACTCCATGGTGATCTGATAGGATACAAGGGGTTATATAGTATTTGATTCTTGGCCTGTCTAGTCCATGCTCCAGATTCACAAACCAGTAGTCCTTCAGAATCACATAGACACTTATATTAATTGTTCTCTGCTTGCTGATTGATCTGGGGCTAACTTGCTAATTCTTAATTCTTAAACTAGCCCATGACTTTTGTTCAGTCACTGGGCTCAGTATCTTTTCTCAAAGAAGCAATTCAACTTCTTTCTTCTGTGTCTGCTGTCCTCTCATCTTGGTGTTTCCATAGGGTCTCTCTGGCTGCTTTCTGGCATCTCTGCTTGGCTCTTCTTGTTCCTAGAACTTTCTTAGTCTGGTAGCCCTGCCCACGTTTCCTGTCTGCCTTTGGCCAACAGCATTTTTATTAAACCAGTAGACAGAACAATTATATACAATGTAATAATATAATCCCACTGCAGTTCCCCTTCCTTTCTTTTTTAAAACAAGAAAGATCCCTGTGTCTATGATCCTTTTTTTCTATTACCTATAATGACTTATAACCAACACTGTAAACAAACATAAGCATTCATAATCCAATTTTTGGAAATGTGGCCATAGTTCTCTAGGCTATGATAAACAGGGGTGCTGGCAATCCATGGGAACCCAAAGGAAAAAAAAATAGGACTATGGATAAGTCTTTAGTGGAGTAGTCTCAAGGGTGGGTCAGTTCAGCTACTCTCCCCAGAGTTTTTTCTGAATGCAGAATTCCAGAAGAAACTGCAAAAGAGGTGAATTGAAATGCTGACTCATTTGGGCCATAGGTTTTCATTGGAGATCTTTTAGGGTTCTTCCTCTATAAAACCTTATTTTCTTTAACCAAGAATAAATCTACAGCTTCTAATTTTCTGTGAAAATAAAATGAAGGACTTTCTTTATCTTTTTTTTTTCTTTTCTCTCTCAAGCATACATATATTATTTAATACATTCCAAACCATTTAGAGTCTTTTTAAAATTTGCCTTTACTGTATATCTCTTATTTATCTTTTTCTGTTTCTGACTACGCCTTTGTTTGGCTAGGGACATTGACTCCACCCAGCTCTCCATTTCTTTCTATTTCTGACCACACCATTTGTCTGCTTCAGTGTGGCTAAGGAATAGATGATTGGCTAGGGCAGCTGGCTGGCTCCACCCAGCTCCTTGTCTAGCTGCATAGAATTTAGCTTTTTACCTGAGGTACTGGTAGGACAGAATTACAGCTCTGGGGGAATTTAAGGGTCCATATAACCACTAAGTAAAGTACTGCTGTCTACTGCTCATGAGCTCCATTTAATTATTTGGCATCAGGGCTTCTTAAAACACTCTCAAGTGCTTCTTTTTATGCTTTCTAAGGCTTTACATGGGTATACATGCACAACACTGGGCTGCCGTTTATAGTAGGATTATTCCCATTTTTTATTTATCCATATTTGTTTTATGACTAAGTATGTGGTCTATTTTAGATAAAATTCCATGGGGTATTGAGAAGATGGTATATTCTTTTGTGTTGGGGTGGAAAGTTCTTGTATATCTATTATGTCCATTTGAGTCATAACATCTGTTAGTTCCCTTATTTTTCTGTTGTATTTCTGTCTGCAGTGGGGTATTTAAGTCTCCCACTATTGATACTTATATTTTGATGTGAGTTTAAACTTTAGTAATTTTTATTTTACATATGTGGGTGCCCTTGTGTTAGGGGCATAAATGTTCGGGATTGAGACTTCATCTCGATGGACGTTTTTCTGAGATAAAAAGTACTGTCCATCCTGACCCCTTTTGATTGATTTTAGTTTGAAGCCTATTTTGTTAGATAGTAGAATAGCTACATCAACTATTTTCTTAAGTCAATTTGATTGGATAGTATTTTCCCAATCATTTACTTTGAGTTGAGATAATGTTTGTCTCTGATGTTGAGTTGTGACTCTTGTATGCAGCAGAAGGATGGATCTTATTTTCATATCCACTGTGTTAGCCTGTGTCTTTTTATAGGTGAATTGAATCCATTGATGTCAAGGAATATTAATGACCAGTGATTGCTAGTTACTGTTATTTTTGGTAAAAGTATGGGTATGTTTCCCTATTGTTTAAAGTGGGATTATCTATTGTTTGTGGATTCATGGGTGTATCTAGCTTCCTTAAGTTGGATATCTCCCACTAGTGCTTTCTGTAGGTCTGGATTTGTGGATAGGTATTGTTTAATTCTGGTTTTGTCATGAAATATCTTGTTTAATCTATCAATAGTAATTGATAGCTTTGCTGGTTATGGTAGTCTGTGCTAGCAACCATGGTCCCTTTGTGTCTGTTTAACACCTGACCAGAATCTTCTGGCTTTTACTGTTTCCAGTGATTAATCTGGTATTATTCTGATTGGCCTGCCTTTATAAGTTCCTTGGCCTTTTTCCTTTGTAGCTCTTAGTATTTTTGTTGTTGTTGTTCTGTAGGTTTAGTGCCTTGGTTATTATATCACAAGCAGACATTTTTGGGGAGTCTAGTCTATTTGGTATTCTGTAAGCTTCTTTATCTTTATAGGCATTTCCTTCTTTAGGAAATTTGGAAAGTTTTCTTCTATGATTTTGTTGAATATATTTTCAGTGCCTTTGAAGTGATATTCTCCTTCTTTGACTTCTATTATTCATAGGTTTGGTCTCTTCATGGTGTCCCAGAATTCCTGGATGTTATGTGTTATGACTATTTTTTTTCTCTTTATTGTTTTCCACTATCAAATATTCCACACCAGGCATTCTTTCTTCCATCCTTTGCATTCTTTTGGTTGTGTTTGTATCTGCAGTTCCAGTTTATTTCTTCAGATTTTCCATTTTCAGCATTTCCTCAGTCTGTATCTTTTTTATTTTTAAATATTCAAAAGTTTTTCCTTTACCTGTTTGATTGCTTTTTCTTTTCTTTCTTTCCTTTTTCTTTTTGTTTTCTTTGAGGGATTTATTGATCTTCCCAATCTTTTGTTAATCTTTTCCTCTATTTCTTTAAGGCAGTTTTGTTAAATTTTCTCTTTAAAGGCTTCTACTATTTTCATAAAGTTGTCTTTATGCTTGCTTCCTCTTGCTTCTACATTGTCATGATAAGGTAGCACCACCAGATTTTGGTGGTACCATTTTTTTTTTTTATGTTGTTTTATGTACTCTTGAATTGGCATCTGTCAATTGCTTCCTCAGATGACTGCAGGATTTGTCTGTATCTCAGGGAAATGATTTTCATACAATCTGTTCTGGGAGTGTCTGTCACTCAAGAAATCTCTCTTGGTCCAATCTGGGCTCTTGGTCCACTTGGAGGTAATGTATTCTGTGTCACAGTGAATTATTCTTGGTACAATAAGAGCTAGCTGATTCTGTGTCTCAGGGATATAATCTTTTTCCAACATGAGCTTTATCCAGAAGAAGCTCTTGATACTAATGGGATCTGGCAAATTGTGGGTCTCAGGTACCCCTCTTGATTTAATATGTGCTGAACAGTGTGGATTTCAGTTATCATTCTTGACCAAACATATACTGAGGAACTGTGAGGTCTCAAGTATCTGCTCTTGATCCAGTAGGTGCTGAGGATCTGTGGTTCTCAGTTAGCCACTGAGGTCACAAGGAATAGGATATGTTGCAGATTAGGGCAGAATTTATAGATGGGTGTCCATTGAACTGGATTTTACTGGGGAGTTCTGGACTGCAGGAGTTTTCTCTGATGGCCTGAATTTAGGGGAGAAATAAAATGGGATGTTGGTACAATGGTTGTGTCCCAGGACTTAGGACTGAGTTCTCTGTCTAGGCTGGTAAAAAAAAAATAATAAATAAAATAAAAAAATAAAAAAAAAAAATTAAAAAAAAAAACTGACATCTTGTTCTAATAAGTGCTGAGGATCTGTAAGTCTTAGGTAGTCACCGAGGTCTCCTCAGTGACAATATCATTGGTTGGGGATTGGGCGAGATTTGTAGATGTGGGTGTCCAGCAAACTGAATTTTAATGGGGAGGCCTGGCCTGCAGTTTTCCCTGCTAGCTTAAATTTAGGGGAGAGATGATTGAGCAGACTATTTCTTTTAAGGGTCTGGCTTCTGAAAGTTGACTCATGCTCCACAGTGAGTATATGGGCAACACAAATTGGACTTGGTATAATTTATTTACTTTTTACGGGAGGCTTCCAAGGGTAAGGTAGGACTTGTGAAGAACTGTGATATGAGTGTGATCAGAGTGAATTATGTGAAATTCCAAAATAATCAATTAAAAATATGTTTAAAAGAGATTAAAGGCAAATTGAAAATCCAACTTAAGAATTTTAAAGAATGAACAATTAGTGTCCATTATTCTTGTGGTTGAGTATCAGTAAAGCTGATCAGGTATATCATATTTGGGGCATATAAAGATTTACAAGTCCCAATTTTCTTCTGAATATGGAATAAAACATGCTTCATTTTTATCCCTCTTGAAATATTTTAGGATCACTGAAAACCTCTTAGATAAAAGAAGCAGACAATATTTTTGTAGATCTTGTTTCAAAGGAAAATTTCTTTTTTAAAGTGTGAGGGTTTTCTTTTTTCTAGTTCATGTGAATTGCATTCATTTTTCTGTGTCAGAGGCCCAGCCTGCTCCTACATTGAGCTAAGCATTTTACTTCCAGTATTTTATGCTTTCCTTTAATCTTTCTCCTTGTTAAGTTATGTCTCCTGTGGAATGTTAGACCTATGATTCTAATGCTTTTCCAGGTTATTTTAAAAATCAAGTACAGGTCCAATGGCATGAGTAGAGATGTGAGGAGCTTCAAAAAAAAAAAAAAAAAGGAAGTAAAGGATAGCTAAGTTAACAAGAAAGAGAAAGCAGCTGCAGCATGAATACTCACTGGCAATTAACACATAAACCCTGCCTTGCCAGACAATGCCCCTCAAGCTGAGCAATACAGAAACTACACTTGAATTTTTTATGTAAATATATTTGTAAGAAATCTTAGATATTAAGAAATCTCCATTTAAATATTTAAACTCTGTTGTAAATGTCATAATGACCCTGCCCTCATAATTTTAGAAATAAGATGAGTGAATGGAGGGACCTCTGAAATATCTGGCAGTGAGGTTCACTAAGGTAAAACTTTTGGAGATGTTCACTTCTCTAAAAAGATAGGATGAACACACAACTAAAGGTTAGTGTTCTGCATTGAGTGGATATATTTATTTCATAGCTTCTCTTTCTCAATATATAGTTAGTGATTTTAATGAGTTGATTTAATACAGTCCTCTTTTTGTTTATTCATTTAATGAAGAGAACAGTATGCACTTTTGGCTTTGCTTTGTTTGTGTAATCCAAATACTAACCTGCCAGCCTTCCTTATTTTATTCAGTTCTGGTTAGTAAGTCTGATTGTATCATCTCTCTGACTTCCATTTAGGAAGGTGATAATTTAATTATTAATTACAAATAAAAATTTGATCCTTTTTTCACCTTCATAATCAAGGTGCTATGGGAGCTCTATCAGAATGAATTTTCAGTGTGTTGATTAGGAAAATATTGAGACAGGAAATTTCAACTGCTATACTTAGAAACTAGTTATGAACCAAGAGAGAGACATTACTATATCAAAACAAAAGAGCTTTAATCAAGAGTTGTTTACAAGTCCCTGAATAACTTACAATCTTTATTAGCAATGAAATGAATTTGTTTCTTTTAGCTTTATATCTATGTTGCAAACTTGACTGAAAGGCTATGCAAAAATTACCACTGTGTAAATTGCCATTATGTAACTCAATGAATTTATATAAACTACAAAACTAGAATAAAAGACCTTGAAACTATAGAAGTATGAAGATGTCTAGAAAGTTGTCAAGTTTCATAAATAATAGTTTTCTTTCCTTTGCAAAGATATTTCCTATTGGTGTTGAAGTGACTGATTATTAAAAATAATACCTATGACCATAGTCCATTTACAATGGGCAATATTCTTGTCAAATATTTCTAATAATAAGACACAGAAATGGTCAGTAAGAGTATCAAATGATTTCCTGCACACTTCAGAAACCACAAGGACACAACCTCTATCCTGGGTGTCAATGGCTTCTCTCAAAACTGACAATAACAAATGCTGATATGCACATACAGAAAAGAGAGTGAGAGAGAGAGAGACCGCTAGTTAGAAGGAATACAAATTAGTGTGGCCATTGTGCAGCATTGTAAAAATTCTAAAATTTAAAACATGATTGCCGCAAGATCCAGAATTCTCATGTGTTATATCTAAAAAGTGTATTGAAGAAACACCCACACTCCCATGTTTATTGAATTACTACTCTCAATATCTAAGAAAAAGGAAGTAACCTGAGTGCCATCAGATGAAAAGTGGAATAGAAAAATGTGGTTTTGTAGGTGGAGAATGGAATACTATTCAATCATATAAATGAAAGAAATCCTGCCATCTGTAACAATATGGACAGAACTGGAAATCATTGCAAAAGTGAAAAAAAAATGTCAAGCAAATAAATGAAAGACTGTAATACATGGGTCAGAGACAGAATTTGATCTGTTCATTCATTAAAAAAAGACACAAATTTGTATGGATAGAGAAGATGGTGGACCTGGGAGGAACAAACTGGTAGAAGATAAATATTTTTTATATATAGTTATGGAATCCTCAAAGAACTAGTAAAAATGCCTGGCTTTATGTGAGTACTTGGTATCCTAATTCATGCCCTCATGGTTGCACAACACATATTTTAATACATTGAATCATCTCCTCAACCTAATTTCTATTTATTCTTGATGTGATACCATGTGAAGGCTGGCCTAGAAGACATTCCAGTTTTATTCTGCTTACAAATATCAAACTTCTTCCCTTACCAGATACCCTGGCTTTAAAAATACCTCTGCAAGAGGAGATGCTTCAGAACCAGCAAATATATGATTAGAGGTAATTATTGAGTGGCTTCTATGTACCGGGCATTTTGAAAATTCAGAAGATGCGTATGAAGGCACAGTGACTCACTACAAAGTTTCAAGAGCTGTAAGACCTCAGTCAGAGACTAAGTCTAAATTGTATACCTCATAATATTTAAGAATGGATTAGTGAGAACCAGATGCTAGGTAAACAATTTAATTGCTAGGTTCAAAGCAACTATGGTGGAAGATTTAGAACCTGTACCTCAACGTACCTTCATTTTTTCTTTGTTGTATGTCTTAACATGCCTATTGATGCTATTCTGTGTGTTTGTAGGAATAAGGGATCCCCAGAACAATGGTTTCACTGTATCTAAATTTGAAGGAAACTGAAGGAAAGGGGATTATTTCTTTCAGAAAAAAAGAGGATCTGGAGTGATATGACAGTAGTGACGACTTCTTGTTTAGCCAATTTTTTTTAATGCATTTGGTTATACTCCACTTTGCACAACTTACAAATAACTTAAACAGATTGATTAAAAATGGCACATCTTGATCATTCTGAAAAATGTCTTTTAAAAATACTTGTAGATTCACAGGCTTCTGTCTATATTGTCAAAACAAAAATAGGGAAGTGGTGACTGTGAGATGGTCCAGCAAGTTGTGACTATTGCCTAAAGACCTGATTTCAGTTCCCAGATAAAACAAGGTGGAAGACAGGAGAGGGCCAACTACAGAGTCTTCCTCTGATCTCAGCATTTCCAGCAACAAAACATTAATAAGTAAATGTATCTTTAATGCCATATGATCAATTATACATACTTTTAAGTAATAATAATAAAACTTTTAAAACAGCATAAGAGCCAAAAAATGAATCGTTTCCACCATTGGACAGATCTGTGGGCTATAATTCAGGGTAGTTAGTGATACTTATGGTTGAATAATAAACAAAAATCAAAGTATTAAAGGGCATGTAATGGCAATGATTAATAGTAGAAACATCAGAAAACAAATTACAAACACCATATATGAACGCTAGTATTAATTGAACTGGATGATTCAAATACCTGGAATGTTTGGCCTCAGCTGAGTACTATGGCTACCATAAACTTTTATTTTTAATTTGTCTTTTATACAACTATTAAATTATGCTACTTTAAGTGTAGTATACAATGCTCCAAAGGAAGTATAAAATAGGACAGAAACTATAAAAATAGCTGAAAAGTATGCATGCATCTCTCATAAAATATAAAGACATGTAGAGAAATTTATAGAAGATATGCAAAGATAAAATATAAGAACAACAACATTATATAACGAATATGTAAAAAGATAATTTTATGCCTTGAAGAAACTGGTTTCCTTTTGGAAATTTTTTCATTTAAATAATAATGTTGGTGTTAAATAATAATTCTTCCACAGATAAAGTGTGAACCTGCCTTATTTTCCAAAATGTTTAGAAATAGAAACAAAAGAGTAAATTTATGAAAATGGCATGCTTCAAATTTTATTCCCATCTTTTGTGTTTTAACACATTAAAATACAGCCTTCTTTAAAAAAAAAAAAGAAGTACCAATAACACATCTACTTTTGATTTTCCTCCAAAGAAATAGGAGTCTATTAATCAATTATCTATAAACACACTATGAAAAGAAGCTCACTAAATAATTTTGTTAATATAATTATAATCACATATGAAGAATTGTGTTTAAAGGGTCTGCTCCTTTTCATGAGGTAATTATATCAATTATAGGCAGTAACTGCACCTGCATTATCACTGTTAGAAATCATTTATTATGGTTATTGTCAAATACTAAGTGTTTTTGTTTGATGAACTAAGTCAGTAACAAAGTACTCTATAAAACACATCTAGAATATAAATATCACCTTGAATTAACAGGTCATGAAGCTGTGATATGACATTTACAAGTTATCTTTATATATTATAGTAATTAATATTACTAGACAGTGTTTTCCTGCTTTGTTAAATACTCTTTATTTATGTACTTAGTTTGGGAATGACTTTTTTAAAAGAATAACAGACATGAAGAAGGCTCATCTGGTAAAGGTTTACTTTGAAGCCCTCATTACCTGTCTTAAAAGCTTTAACCCAAGATAAGTTAGAAGAGACTGGTATCACAAAGGTGGAATCTAACCTTCACATCCATGTGTTGGCCCATCTTTGCTTTCTGACCACATTGCTAATAAATAAAATTATTTTAGATTATTTAATTTTATAAAATAGCAAGCCAAGTGCAATTTGTGTTGAGCATGTACATGAGAGACACCCAACAGTATGGTTGAGCTACCAGAGGCCACATCTTTGAAGAAAACTGATCACCCCTTGATGCCTTTTACAGCTCCTCAGTTGCACCTGGCATCTCCTAACTCCCTCCCAACCACAACAAATACTGACTGACTTGGTCCTGTGCAGGGCTTGCAGGCAAATAGTTGCTGTGAGTTCATATGTGTGAGCTGTCTCTCACTGTTCTCCTCTTAGCTCCTCAACTGCTGGTTTTACAGCCATGCTAACCCCTTTCACAATAGTTTCTAACCTTTGAAGAAAAAAGTGTGATACATATGTCTCATCTGTAGCTGAGGGCTTCAGAAACATTTATCTTCTGGACTTTTGCCAGTTGTTGCTTTCTGTGTTAACCACCATCTATTCCACTGAAACACTTCTATGATGAAGTTTGTGAACTATACTAATTTTGAGTTAGTTTTTTATTTGATGGGTCTCTTATATCCTGGGTTAAACTCAATTTTCTCTGTAGCCAAAGATTACCTGGAGCATCTGATCCTCCTGCTTCTTTCTTCTGAGATATGGACTTAGAAGTTGCATCAAAATGCCTAGACTCTCTCTAGAAATTTTGTACTGAGTCACTGTGAGCTTCATATGCACCTTCTAATTTTCAAATGCCTGGTACAGAGTATGGTACATAGAAGGTGCTCAGTAATTACCTCTAATCATATATTTGTTGGTTCTGAAGCATATTCTTGTACAGAGATATTTTAAAGGCAGACTATCTGGTAAGGCCAGTCTTAACATAGTGTGACATCAAAAATAAATAGAAGTGAGGCTGAGGAGATTATTCAGTGGGGTTAAATGTTTGTTGTGCAAGCATGAAGACATGAATTCTGATTCCCAACACTCACACAATGCCAGGAATTTTTACTAGTTCTTTGAGAAGTTCATGCATATATTTAGATTAATATTTCTCTTCTGCCCTCCAGTTCCTCCCAGGATGACTAACTCCTCTCTAGATGCAACTTTCTATACTTTAGTTTTAAAATCCAATTATTCTTCCAAATCCTCTTAAATATATGGCCTCCCACATTCAGAGAAAAACATTTTCACATAACATTCCACTCTTCCTTTCCTATATTCAAGACTCATTCTAGTCATTTGAAACTATGAATATAATATAATGTGTCAGTATAGATTTCTTTGAGTTAAGCATGTATTTAGTTAATTGAGTTTCTTAAATCTGTATATTTATATGTTTTCTTGGATTTTAGGGATTTTATTAGTTATTATTTCATTACATGTTGAAAAGACAAATGTATTTAGTTAAACAAAATTCAGTTTAACTTACGTTATTCCTTGTAATTTTAGATGTTCTGTCCAAATAAACTATTTTCAAGTCAAAAATAGAAAAATATTTCTGTGATTTCTGTTCATGCATATGGGAATGCATCTCTGTGTGTATGTTACATATCTACTGGTGTCTGCTGAGTCTAGAAAGAAGCATCAGATCCTTTGGAACTGATGTTGCAGGATCTTTGGGCCACCAAACATGGGTGGTAGAAAATATATATTGAGTTCTTTGGAAAATCAATGAGACCTTTTTACAACTGAGCTTTCCTTTCAGTCCCTAATAAATATTCTCTCTCTCTCTCTCTCTCTCTCTCTCTCTCTCTCTCTCTCTCTCTCTCTCTCTCTCTCTCCCTCCCTCCCTCCCTCTCTCTTTGAGATAGATAGAGGTAGATTGATAAATAGAGAAGTTATGAAAAATTTGATAATAAAATGAAGTAAACATCAAAAAAATATCTTTCACTCTTTCCCATTTCTATTTTTATTCCTAGTATAGAAACTAGTTACAATGACAAACATACTGTGTATCCTTCTACCATGTTTCTATGTCTTAAATATTAGCATTTTTATATTTACTCAATAGTCTCATTAATTCACTTAATTATGTTGGAGCTCTGTTCATTATTTTTTCAGGTGATCTCATTAACACTTGAAGATTTTGTTTTTTCAGCATTGTTTTTTCTATTTTTTTTTTTTTTTTGCTTATGTAACCTCTCTCTATATTGAGAAGGAAATTAAATTATTTACCTGAGGACCTGAGGAGATGTCAGCTGTCTAATATAGGTGTCCATGCCTTCCCTGTGCCTTATGATGTTACATTATGCCACACTCTTACACACCACAAAATTAAAACTATGTAGTTCTTTCCATTTATAGACTTTAAAATCAGCCCTCTTCATGAAGTCTCCACTCTGTGTTTCTTGGGATGATTAAGTATATATTAATAGATATAGTATAGGCTAATATCTTTTTTGATGCTTTTAAATAAACAAGTAAATAAGTGTCTTATAACATTGAGTTCAATTTTCTGTTTAAATTAAATGATTATGAGATTTTAACTGACATAGTAACTAATGATTTAAATACAGATATAATACTTTGCTACTATGTGCAAAACTCTATTACACTTTCACAACTCAGAAATATAATGTGACTTAGCATGTTAAATTCATGGTCATTTCCTATGTTGTCTTTCAAGGAGAAACAATTGTGTCCAGTAGTGTGTCAAAGAGAACCTAAAATACAAGTGCACTTAGTATTCTGTAGTAATTCTTTAGTATAAGGATAGTCCTTGTAGAATAAGTCATATTTTTTTTGCTTTTGTCTCCTTGATCAGTCACTACTCTTCTTCCAGTCACTTCTGCTACACAGCTGATGTTGACATTGAGTATCTTTGACATATGATAATTTGGAAGACACACTTAAGCACTTGTAAAGTGAGGAAGTCCGCCTGCAGCTAGGGTGCACTATTGATAACTACATACTCTGGTCATCCCTAATGAGTTTTATTCACTGCAGAGTAAGAGGAATCAGGTCTTAGCTTCATGAACAGAGGAAGCCTGAATGCAAATAACTTGAGCCTACCACCAGACAGTTTTATTCCTCTGGTCCAACAAGTGGTATTTGTTGACATGTTTTGGCAAAGACAGTACCAAATTCAGCATCTGGAATAGTTATTTACAAAATTGTTCAGAAGTACAAAGCACTTCTATGATTAAACACACATTCCTGCTGTGGTTTGACTGATCTCCAATTTTCTTAATCCAGGATAAAGCAAGCCCCAAAAACCTAAACATAAATTTGAAAAAATGGAAGGATGAGACAGGGTTGTTATTATAGGATAAAATGTTCAAAATAAACTTTACAATGATGAATTAGCTATCAATGTCTTACTTTTGTCATGGCTTGTAAATAGTGTGTGAATATGATGTCAGTTACTCTCTTCAATAGTCATTAATTTTTCTGTTGATTCTCTGGGCTACTTCCGAACAATAGGAGCTTTGAAATGGAAATAAACTTGTATTCCAGCTTGTTTGCACACCTGTGCTCTAATTGTCTTATATGTGAGCTGACTGAAGGAAAGCAAACAATCAGAGACTATGTCCTTAACCTCACACATTGAAAATGAGATGAGGCAAAGCAAAATTGACATGGGGAGGAAAAACAGAACTCATTCCAGATTGACTGTAGGTTTTCTGTGTTTGAATGAGATCTTCTACCACAAAGTGTACCAAAGCCCATGCTGAAAGCTTTAGGTCGTGGCTTGAAATAAATGGACAAAGAATTTCAGTCAGCCATGGCATTTCTATCTTCAGTACTCTAGACTGTATCCATATTTAACTATATTCTTAAATTTCTTAGATAGGAAAATGAAAAATGATGCTAAATTTTTTGACCATGAAATTAAAATCAGAGAGCTTTTAAAACTATACTTCTCCAAACGTGTTTTTTTTTTTTTTTTTTTACTTCTGCCATTCAACTCAAATGACAGCTTAGCTGCTCCCTATATAACACCCTCCAAGTGCCAGCCTTCTGAACTGGAGCAATTCTTCACTCTGACTTCTTTGTGAATTAACTGGGGAACTAAAAGCAAAACACAAACATCTGAAGAAAATAATGCACACACACACACACACACACACACACACACACACACACACAAATAAAGTTATGAATACCAACTTGATGTTTCTATGACCAAAGTGATGCAGTCTTATCATGGAGTTCTGGTGATGGACAACCAGGGAGATTGTGACCAATAACTAACTTGAGGGTCAGTATCTCATACTAGGTCCTTACTTAGTAACCTATGATTTCTCCAATGAAATTCATATCCATACATACATACATATGTGGATGCATATATACATACATTTATAAGTATGAAGTTTATTAATAGTTCATTTCCGTTTGGCTTTTACATATATCCTTGGTGTTACTTGTCCCTTTCCCTCTACCACTGCATCTTTCTCTCTTACACCTTAGACTCCCTTAAGCCTCCCTCTCTATCTCCCTTTCCTCTTTATATCACTTGTGTTCTAACCATGATCTTGTTTTGGTTTCCTGTATGCTACACATACTCCAGATTAAATATACAAATCAAAAGACCAAGTACTAAAATCTACACATGAATAAGAACTCTAGCATTTATCTTTGGAAAATGACTTAACTTGCTCAGAACAATGTATTCCAGTTAGTCTACTGTTTAACTACAAGTTTTATCTTTCTTTAAATGGAATTAAAATTTCACTTATATAATTACCACATTTTTTTAACAGCTCACTTTCCACAGATATAAACTGTTTTTCTGTCCAATCCATTGTGATTAGAATAGTTATGAGCATGGATGAACACGTACATAGAAAGCTCTGTGTGACAAATAGAATTATTTATATTCCCAGATGATGTAGTTGAATCATGTGGCTGAACTATGTCTATATTTTTAAGGAATGAGCATGCCGACTTCCATAATGGCTTTACCTATTTGTAAGTCCAGCAACAGAATTCCAACATCACCAAAATTTGTCACTTTTCTTTTTGTAAATCTTACCAGATCTGACTAGGATAATGTAGGGGGAAAAAGGCCATTATATATATACATATATATATATATATATATATATATATATATTTTATAGGTCCTGACCAATACAATAACACTGTAAACTATTCAAAATAAATGTATTTGTGGAAATTCTTATCTAAATTTTGCTGTTATAGGGTGATTCTATTTCTTTCTAAGGGTGATAGCGAATGAAAATATTTTCTTTCCCATTCCTTGATTCGTGAGCCTATGGTCCTGGCTTTTGGAGAAACTGTAACATATATTTGCAAAGGCTATGGAAGTATACAGCAGGTGGCAACTAGTGCTAGCCAAAGTGACCCATCAGACATATAATACCCTGATGAGATCACCTCCTGGCAAAGCCATGGGGTTCCTTGACTGTAAATGACCCATTATTTTCAGCCTGTAACTTTCTTGAGTGTCCATGCTAGGCCTCCCTTGTCAGAACAGCTGTGGGTTCTTTCCTCAGCCCATTGGTACTGTGTTTCATATATTTGGGCACACTTACAGTTGTGAATATTCAGCAAAGTTTATTTCTGTTTAAGCTGTATAATTCTGATATATAGAACTAATACTAGAATACTCTTTTTTACAGGAAGGTAACAGTATTTTTAGTATCAAAGACATTTTATCTTAGACTTCAGAACAAATTCAAAGACTAAACTGCATCTGCAGTAAATGCACAAAGACTAACTCCCAAATACTGTTTATTGTTAAATCAAGGCAATAGTTGACTTTCTGCTATTTCATATCTATAATTTTCTCAATCTATAATTTACCATTATATGGATGATAGCTAATTAACTAATTCATCTACAGATACTTTAAAATTGTTTGATGAAGTAAAGAGAATTTTGCCTCATTGGGGAATACAAATGTTCCTGAATGAGAACAAAAAGAGAATATTTTATTAATTATTTAAAATATAAGGTTTGATTATAGAAAATTTAACCATTGAAATCAGAAGAGATCAAGTATGAATTCTTACTAATTTTAAAATTTGCTAGATATATTAACTGACTATGGCCAACAATTGAATTAACACCTTAAGAAATAATTTATGGCACACCTTACAATGTTATAAACACTCAAGTCATCCAATAAAACTATCAGTAAAGGCTGAGAGAGAATTGGCTCTGATAGAGTTACAGGATGCACATGTGGATCACTTATATCCAAAACATGATTTTATTCTGGCCATGAACTTTTGCTAATTCTCTTACAAGAATTCTTATGCAGACTAAATATAATGTCTTAGAATGGATATATTATACCGCACAAATGGATTAAAAAAATTAAAACCTATTTAGAAAGGTTTTATAAATTATTTTTGAAATGAAAATTGAAACTCCATCAATTAGCAGAAACAAACCCAGAAGAAGTTGTGATACCACTTTATTAATGCTGAAATTGTCTCATTATGGGCAATAAATGAACATTGGCAAAGAGCTTTGAGTAATTTCTTGGAAGAGATTATCAATACATATCTACAAAACAAGAGGCTATAGTTTACAAAAAGAACTAATGGGATTCTTCCTCATGTAGTAAAGAGAACACCAACTTTTAGAGTCCCTCACCCCCCCCCACACACATACACATTCTATAGTGGTGCAAATAAATCAGAAAACATGGGTTATAACTCAGGAACATTCATTCAACTGGCTCAAATCCGTTATGATTCAGTTCAGGAAACAGAATTCTACACTATTCTTGGGCTCTTATTAGATTTTTAGAATCTATTAATTATGTTGCTGATTGTCAATATGTATAAAGAACTGTTTTACATATTAAAACTTTTAAACCTATTCCAAAAGATTCAGAATTAATTGTTTTACTCATTCAGCTACAAAAAGTAATCAAAGATAGGAATCATCCATTTTATATAAAAATACCACACATATCATGTCCTATACAGATCTTCCAGGCCCTCTAGCACAAAGTAATAATGAACTTGATCAGCCATTAGTAGGACATGACCTAGAAGCCTCAGAATGTAGTAAGAAACGCCATGTTAATGGCAAACGATTGAGGAAAGATTATTTTATAAATTTGCAGCTAGACAAAGTAACTGTAAGGAAATGGCCTACCTTTTCTTTATATAATCAAACTTTATTATCTGCAGAAAGTACCCAAAAGGTACTCAAAGAAATAAAATTTGGCAAATAAATGTGTTTCATTTTCCAGAATATGGAAATTTAAAATATATGTATTGTACCATAGATTCATATTCAGGATGTAGGGGAGCAACTACTTTAAGTTGTAAAAAAAAGCTGATTCTGTAATTATATGAGTCCTGGCTATTATGAGGATACCTATACAAATTAAGACAGACAATGATTTATTATATGTCTCTAGTAAAATTAACAGTTTTTTGATTATTACAACAATAAGCACATTACAGGAATATCACACAGTCCTACAGGACAAGCAGTGATTAAAAAGAACTAATCACACTTTAGAAGATATGCTTAATAAACAGAAAGGGTAATAAAGACCTATAGAGATAAATTACACAATGTGTTATTGACTTTAAATTTTTGTAAAGAAAGGTGCAATGGCTGAGGAGAGATAATGAATAATATTTTTTAAAAAAAACTGCTAAATTAAATCATCTTAGAACTTTAAAGATATGTTTACCTCAAAATAGAAGACAGGATACATGTTATGTTAGTGAAGAGGTTTTCCTTTTGTTTTCACAAAAGAAGAAAGGTTATGGATACCATCAAATTGATAAAGATTAGATTTGAACAGGAGGGACCTTTTGTTTAGGAGAGAGGGTTGTTCATTAAACAGCTTGGTCATTCAAACTGTTATAAGATTAGCAAATTTATTGCATTTGATCAGGTAGTAAAAAAAAAATAAAATAATAATTTATTTTTAAAAACCAAA
This sequence comes from Phyllotis vaccarum, assembly GCA_033318265.1. Taxonomy (NCBI): domain Eukaryota; kingdom Metazoa; phylum Chordata; class Mammalia; order Rodentia; family Cricetidae; genus Phyllotis; species Phyllotis vaccarum. Next base: position 34,768,860 of record JARWLC010000010.1, on the reverse strand, counting down.
ACTTTGTATTTTACCAAAACTATATTTTTCTAACAAAGATATAACCTGACCACAATAAAATTCTCAAAGTTAGAGCTAGGGATGGGTTTTGCTTTGTCTTTCTGGGAGAAGAAAAACACTCAACTAAGGACTATGAAGACCATTGGACAATGAGAACTCTGAAGGACAAATTATAAAGCAAAAATGTTCCAAGAAAAGGAATCAAATTGGCCTAAAGATATATCCTATTTCCAAAAAGATAAATAAAACCCTAAATATTTGTTTCTGCTCTGCTCTAGAAACATAAAAGGCAAATGTGGTCCTAATTCAAATACAAATAAAGCCAAACTTTGGAGTTGGAGTGTGGCTCTCTCCCTTTCTAGACTGAAGCTTGCTTGTTAAAGGAAAATCCAAAATCTCTGTCTTCTGTCAGAAGAGTCACCAGATTGGAAAATAAACAAACTAAAATTAAGGACTATTTTATTGTCACCAATTTCATAATTTTTTGGTGTTGTTTTGACTCTTTAAAATTTGTAAATCCCTAAATTTACAGGATTAATATATGTATATATTTAAATCTTCTTTCATGATATTAATGGTCATATAGAAAATTAGCTAATGCTAAGAATAGGCTTAATCTAGGTTCCTTTATGTGATTTGGACTTGAGTATGATATAGATAACTAGGATTTAAGTTTGTGTACCCAGATATACTTAAAAGATTGTGGTCTATTAAACTCTCTGAGATCTGCTACATATGCTCTTTATAATGTTCATGACATTTCTTACAAGTAACCTATGAAGTCTCCAAAAGGATGATGGGACCACCAATGATGATTCCATCTGGATTGTAAAGACACCATGAAGCTGACAAACACTACTCAAAGATCAGCTTTGAACTACAAACTTCTCAGGACAAATTCAAATTGATTAGCTAAGATGGTCCAGCCTCACACATTACTCCAGCCAGTAATGAAGATAAGCTCTGATCCTTCCCATTACATATAGACTGAGCAACCAGTGTTGCAGCCAGTTTTCTCAGAACTTGACAATTATATCAGTTTCCTCAAGGACTTCTAAAGATGTCATTGCCCCCAGACAATAGGATGTAATTTTAAGAGTATGGAACCAACATTCTTAAAAGGCGTTGTGGCTATATTTTGATCATTGAGTGGATTATGAATGTTTGTCATCATTTAAAGATGTTGGTCACAAATTGCTATTGGCCATGGTAATTAGGAAACTAAGCAAGAGAGGTAGGATTCAACAAGATCTTTCTAACAAAAAAAAAAAAAAAAAAGGAAGAGGCATAAGGAACAATTAGGATAAAGGGGTAGATTATTGAATCTACTTTAAATTAAAAAGCAACTATTAAACTCAAATATGTTACATTGCTATGAGATTTTGTATTTTGATACAAATTTAAGGTTATTTTTGTTAAACCATATATATGTTTCTATTCTGGTTTAAAGTATTATACCTATGTAGCTCATTTTAAAAATGTAATATAAAATTTAAAATAAAGGTGAGAAGTTAGGCATCTATAATAATCAAACTTATAGTCATGTTAGAAATGCTTTCAAAGTTAAAGAGAGACATATTTATATTGATGATCTTCAAACACTTCAGAGACTTATAAAATGGGCCTTTAAGATTTTTTAAAATAACAAGGCTTTTCATAATGGTGAGAGGTTTCCTGCTGGCAGCACCAAATTACTTCACAAAAGGAAGATGAACATTGAAAAACCACAATATAGAGTCTTCATTAATTGTGGAAAAGTTAGCCACTGGACAAGAAATTGTTCTTGCTTTGATTTCTGGCAGTGAGCTTTCCAAATTGAATGACTGGGACACAAAACAAGATGACTTATCAACTTTGCCAAGATGAAGTAGAACAGTCCTTCAAAATTCCTGATTCACAGAAAAGTCTATGAGATATTCAAGACCTGAGGGATAGACTGATGTTCCAAGTGTTTCAGAGGGACCCTGGGTTACTGTCAAGGAATTAAACTGCTTCTGTAAAATCTATAGTTTGGTAGTCGTTTGCTATGTACTTCTTGTTTACTCAAGTAATATAGGATTTCTTTGGTCTCTCATGGAGTTAAAGATGAAATAGTTATAGTTACAGTTGTCTATGTTATCAGATTCAGAAAAGAAACTCACAACAGATTAAAGATATAAGATTGAGAAACAAAAGCTTAAATTGTTTATCTAAGAAAATATTTTGAGAGCTATTGAGACAGTTTGGGGTTGATAATACAAGTTAGGATAGAAAGTGAATTATGTACCAAACTTTGGACTCACCAAGATAAGATAGATAATAGAGTAGGTTCTGTGAATTTGCCAAATTCAAATGGACTAAACATTGTGAATGCAATCCTTACTTGATAACATTTTTTGTTGTATATAATTTAACTGTGTTAGACTTAAAATACTTTCTTTATATTTAGACAAAAAGCACAATGTTGGTAAATATTTCTTTATACTTTGAACACCAAGTGTGCATTTACATTAATAAAATAAAATGAACCTTGGATCAGAAGGCTGAGTCAACAACTAGTTGACATAAAATCTCATCAAAGAACATCAGAGAATATCTGGATAGAGATACACTGAAAGTATTAGAAACAGATTTGGAGTGGTGCAGTGTTTTTGTTTTTTGTTTTTTTTTTGTTTGTTTGTTTGTTTTGTTTTGTTTGGCAGAGTAGAAGGATGCTCTTTTCTGGAAATATCAGCAAGGAAAGACATTTACTAGGTACTACTCAAAATGAGTCCACTGGTAGGTTTTCACTCCAGCCTTTGGATCTCAAGTCTTATTTATAAATGGAATGATAGAGTTAGTTAAAACTACTTTTAGTGGAAGTTGCTGAACCAGTGCCTTTTGGAACAAAATTTCTATCAGGCTGCAGTGTGAGCAGTCTGTCCACTGCCAAAAAAGCAGATTGGTAACTGTGGAGTCACAATTGTTGGGTAAAATAGATAAATAGGTACAACCACTGCAATGAAGATAAACCAATAGATATAGAAATTCATTTATGGCATGGAATTTCATGATTGATTACCCACACTCAGCAGCCTATGTAGCACTTCTTTCTACTATGAAAGATAAGTAACAGGAAAGCCAACATCTGAAAGAGGCTTACTGCTACTGTAGGGTATGCAAAGAACTGAAAAATAAATAATAAACCAAGAAAACTCTAAAACTAAGCAACAAGAAAAGAAAAAAGAAAACTCAAGTACAAAGTGGAATATGAAATTAAACAGTTCTAAGATTAAAAGAAAAAATAGCAGGAGAATGCTTAAGATAGATAGATAGATAGATAGATAGATAGATAGATAGATAGGTAGATAGATAGATAGATAGATAGATAGATAGATAGATAGATAGATAGATAGATAGATAAACAGATAGATAGACAAGTATATATATAAATAGAGGTAGATAGATATAAAAACATAGGTAAGTAGATAGATAATAGATAGATGATAGATGATAGATAGATAGATAGATAGATAGATAGATAGATAGATAGATAGATAGACAGATAGATAGATTATTCTTAGTCATTAGGGAAACAAGAATTTAAACTCCCTTGTGTGGGAATATAATAAAACATTCAGAGATATCAGAGGGATCCACCCACAGCCAGTCTAGGAGGATCAGACAGTGGTAACCTACACTTTTAATCTCAGCACAGAGAATATCCTGGGAGTGGTGACCTATGCCCTTAATCCAATCTGAGTTTGAGGTCATCTTAGTTTACAGAAGGAGTTCCAGGCTCCCAGGCAGGCAGTGGTGGTGCCACGCCTTAACTGAGCAGAGATATTATTTAAGGCACACATTAGAAAGACAGAGCAGGCAGAAGAAGCCAGGAGGAATGAGGCTGAGGAAACTGGAAGACAGCTGGATGAGATCTGACTGTGGTGTTTAAAATCTCTAATAGCTCCACTTTTTCCAGAGATCTGGCCCTGAGTTTCCTTATTTGTGCAATAACCTTGAGTTTAAATTTTGCTTTTATGGGTGACTATTTTCTTTTTAAGTCAGAAACAGGTCTTTCTAATATTTGGAGCATGAATACATTGTTATTCCTTTTGGAATTTTATTTCAGTGATTCCCCCTGCCTCTTCCAAGGTACTTCTCAGGATAACATATGATGAAGATATTTATTGATTTTTTACTAAATAATTGCTAAACATGACAGTAAGTAACTTCACAAGTTACCAATATGAATTAGACAAACAAGAAATACAGACCAAATACAGGTGTTTGAAAAGCATTCTTTTTCACATTTGTTTTAATCATATATGACTGGATGGGGTAGTCTGGGATGATACTGCAGCTATACAATCCTTTCCAAGATCTTAGAGCTTTAAGTTCAGTATTACTGAGGCATCATCTGGACACATTTTTCATGTAAGAGTATAGTCAATACATCTAACGGGTAAAGGAAAAGATGTGCATTTTTAAAGGGTTGATTAATAATAATATTTCTAATTATATTTAATTTTTATAAATTTGATTCACATGGAAAGCTGAAATATCTCTTGTTCTCAGTACTATATTTTCAGTAAAACAAAGAGACCTATTTGGCAGTAATAGAAAGTCTAGATTTTGAGGAGCTAAGAGCCTTTGCCTCATAGTATTCAGAAAAATAGCATGAAGTTGGATATGGAGCTAGGGTAAGCAAATGTGTTTAGAGTAGGTTTGCTGTTGAAACAAACAATGTGTAGGGTGTCTTCAACACAGAAGGCTAAAATGTGGATGACACACTGCTCATCAGAAGCAGGGCACAATTTCTTCAGTAGATGACAGTGACATGGGAAGGGTCTGGCTTGCAGAGAGTGGTAGCAATGATTAATAGAACATGGTGTGCTTAGAGGGTAGATAGACAACCATAAAGGCAATTGACCAATCATACTTCTGAGGTTAGACTCTTCTTAATTCAAAGCAACAATTTCTGTTTCTCGATCTTAAATGATTCTGTGGATCAGAATCTCACCAAGAAACCCCATGTTACCAAAGTAATAATTTGATCACCTGAAATATAACTAAAAATAGACCTAAGAACGTTTATGTTACTAACTTCTTTCTATCTCTATTAACTTCTAACCTAAATCTTTGTTAAGATTTTTTTTCTTTTTACTAGAATAGGAAATATGGGAAGCATATGGAGCACAAGTCATAATATGTATATATGTATTTCTTACCAGACTTGGGGATTAGCACATATAATTCCTCTGATTTCATATGCATAAGTTGGTAGATACAAAACTCCCCCCATGTAGGTCATTGGTTGACAAAAGTTTTGATGGTATGGTGACCAAAAGGATCTCACTAAAGCTATCTTTCACCTGACTGAGATAGTGAAGAAGCAATATTCTAAAGAAAATAGAAATGGAACTGGGTTTGTTCCCAAGGACAGATGTAAAAACAACATGACAGGCTGTCTTCTAACTGCTATACATGTTTTGTGGCATGCATCTATACATGTACACACAGATATAAGCAATAAATAAATGTAATAAAATAGCATTTGAAATGTAGTTTTTAATGTTATTACATTTATGCTTTTGATAGAAAAAATATTACATAATTTGAAATAACAGATTTGTCTTTAAAAGTGTAATTTTAGATTTAGAGAATATTGCCAATGACTAGTAGTTAGGAAATGTACTAGTGTAGTGCGTCTCAATAGATGTAAACAGTGAGACCTGGTGAAAAAAAATGAACAATACCATTTTCTAACCTGTTTAGACATCATGCTCCTGTTTATTTTGATAATATTAGATTATCATAGTTTTATACTGTATAAATTTATTTTCTAATGGTGGAAGCAAAATAGGAATGAGAGGCAGAACCAAAGACATTAGCAGAACACTGTTTCCTCTGCTTGAATATCTTCTGCAGAAACATGCTTATCACTGTCATGCTACCTTATTTATAAATTGAAAGAACATTATGTTTATCAAGTAATAATGCACTTCTTTCACTGGTATCTTTTAAATTTCAAACACCATTAAGTCGTAGTGGATCAGGGTAGTCCAATTCCACAAGTATAAATGTGACATTTCTCCCAGAGACTTCAAACAGAAACTACTATGCTACCTATAAGTGTGAAGATGTTGGAAATCATTGTATGGTTAGCACTGGACAAAAGAGAAGACATAAATTATATATTATATATATAATATTTAATTTATATATTATATACATAATTTTCATATGTAGTTGATAAACAATATGACCTTCTGTACTTCCTCATCATTGGCCAAACCATGCAAAAGCAATCTATTGTCCAATACACAATGGTCATGTGTACATTTTATTTTCTATTTCCTTGAACTGTTAAAACTATTTTTGATTATTAGAGTCTGGGAGGGTTGGAAAGGGGGAGAAAACAATGAGGTGGAATCTCAGATATTAAAGCACATTCAGTGAAGAGATGAGTTCTTCTGCATCACAGCACAACAGGAGGAGTGATACATACGCTGTTCATTCCTTTTCAGTTTTCTATGTCATCTGTATCTGTTCTGGTTCAACAGAAACTCAACCTGGAAACAGGGTAGGAGCAATTTGATAAAATCTATGCATCCATATTCAGGTCAAAACATCACATCTTGTAACCCTCTAGTTATTACTGGTTAACTGGGAGTTCAGATAGCTGCAGTGATTTCTGTCATCCAGATTGAACAAGGCCCTGGAGATGACTGGGAGCTAGAGAACTCAGAGAAACCCAGCATCTGGGCATGCATCAGTAGGGTTTTCGTGTCAGGCTGTACCACCATAATTAGGAGCCAGGAGGATGTTCCATAACACTGGGGGACAAGCTGTGTGTTTGGGGAGGCCCAACATGAAATGTCAGGCATTCTGGAGTCAAGAACTCAGAGGCTGGTGGGTTCCTGGTGTATGGTTTGTGAGGGGAGGCTATTGAGGGAAACAAAGGGACATTTTTCTTGTTAAGAAATTTTCTTTGGCCAAAATGATGAACGTCTGAATTATTCCAACTGTTGGTGTTCTTGTTCTGTGTTTTCAGCTGTTTCAGCTCTGCCTGTTGTCCTGTGTTTTACCTATCTTTATGTATTCCAGTTTGAGGTCACTGAAATAGACTAGCAACATGGGTAACAAGGCTAGTAAGCTGGATACTCCTCTGACTTGCATTCTCCAAACGTCCTCCTCTAGTTAAAGAAGATTTGGGCTCCCTATCACCAAGAACCATACTGTTATTTTAGAAGTCACTTTGCTTACAGCAGGACTTATGGGATGTGGCAGTCTGTGGCAATATGTGGTGGATTGAATCTGTGGCAATAGAATCTTCAGAGTGTACTGCCCAGGGCTGGGTTTGGACCTTTATGGGCAGCTTTGATAAAAAGGCAGAAGGCTCTGGCTGTGCCCACTAGGTCTTGTTGTGGCATCACAAACCTGCTACTTAACTGCTTACAGCTGTAGCTCATGAGGTCACCCAGCTGCAGCTCTTACAGCCTCCAACTCAACCAGAGGTTTGACTGCCTACCACTTTTTCTACAAAGCAGATATGTAATGTAACAGATTGGACATTGGAGTCAGCAGCAGAGTAGCTACCAAGGTTGCCCCCTTGGAATCATAACACTGAAGAAGGTAAGGAATCACTCAGTGATAACCACAAGGATCTGAGAGAAAAGAACATTTTGTCTATTTCATGTGTGTGGATGTGTTTGGGTTTCCTTATGTATCTACAAAGTTTGTTGCAAACCTAGAGATGAGTCAGAAATGAGTCAGACTCAGTTGAATGTATGAATGATAGCATGTTTGTTTCTGACTGATCTACTTTGAGTGTGAGAGCTTCTACAGCCTCATGGCTGCTTTGATGGCCAGCACTCAGCATTTATCTCTGAGTTTTTTGGCCACTGGCTCCAGTTTAGTAGGAATTCAAATGTCTTATGGGTACGTATTATATTAAAGTTGTTTTATGCTGTTCTTCTTTATTTAAAAGAAAGCTCTGGAATTTTGCAGACCCAAGCATGTTTTCTCTATGTCAAGGGTCAGAAGATCCACCTGACTCTGTGACAGGAAAAAGAGAACAAAAAGGAACAGTTAAAAAGATTATTGATTTCATTTAATTGCTGAAGACTTTCACTAAGTTATAAACGTTATTTCATAATTTGTAAGTTTATTGTGTATGGTTAAAATTCTATATCTGTGAAGTGAATTTGACTCAAAACATAGGCCTGATAATTAAATATCTATGCATAGATTAATTTTAAATGGTTCATTACATAACACCATCTTGGGACATAAGCTCTAATAAAAGAAACATTTAATTGAGGTGCCAGTTTATAGTTGAATGGTTCAGTCTATTATCATTATGGTGGGAAGCATGATGGTAGGCAAGCAGACATGATGCTGGAGAAGGTGCTGAGAGTCCTACATCTTAATCTTCAGGCAGCAGAAGGAAAAACTGACATTGAGCATGGCTTGAGCATGTATGAGACCCCAAAGCCTGCCTCCATAGTGAAACATTTCCTCCAATAAGACTATGCCTACTCAAAGAAGGACACTCCTCCTAATAGTGCCACTCCCCCTAGACTATGGGGGCCAGTTACATTCAAACTATCATATCCCACTCCCTGCCCTTCAAAAGCTTGTAACAACATCAAAATATAAAATTCAATTATTATTTAACTTTAAAAGTCACCATAGTGTGACATAGTTCTATTCTTATTTAAAAGTCTAAAGTTGAAAGTCTCTTCAGAGAGTCTTTAAATCTCTTAACTCTAATCACCTCTAAAAATCAAAAAGCAAATTACATATTTCCAAGATATAATGGCTCTGGATAGGCATTGCTATTCCAAAACATAGCAAAAAAAACCAACCAACCAACCAAACAAACAAACAAAAAAACCAACTTTATCAGCTTTTCTTGGCAAATATCCCATGATCCTGATATTTTTAAAATCTTGGGGTCTCCACAGCAATTCAGACTTCAGCTTCACAGTTTCACACAGTGGTCTCTAAATTTCCATTCAGGAACACTCCTGATACATACCTGGATTTTATGGCTTTTCTTATGGTAGTGGTGGTGGTGGTGGTGGGGTAACACAAATTTCTTCCGTTCTGAACTTCAGAAACACATGGCCGAAGTTGCCAAGTTCTGCTACCTATTGGGGCTGGAACATGGTCCCCTTGTTCAATTACATTTTCACCATCTTTCTGCCTTTCACTGCCAAAACTTGACTGTGGTAAAACTTTCCCTTTTGATGAGACTGGCCTCAGACTCAGAGAACTACCAGCCTTCTGAATGCTGTGATAAGATCCCTACACCCAGCTCTGAGCTTTTCTTTAATTTCTTTTCACAGGTTGCAAATTTAGCTGGGTTAGATCTTGCCCTGAGGTTATCACTCCCTTTATTCAATTTCTTAATCTCTTTATTAGCTCAAACACAAGATTTAGCCCTCTTACACTTTCTGCTGCCCCCTTTTCTCAATCTGTACATTTTGTATGTTCAACTGCTCAGTTTGCTCCTTTTCATTTTACATCTTTAGTAGAGTTGCCGCTAATAATTGCACAACAGAGTCTATACTTTACTGTTTTGAGATTTCTTCTGCCAGTTAAATTACTCTAAAACTTTTCACTTTAGCCTCTAGCAGACTTTTCAGACAAGGTCAAAACTCAGCCATTCTCTTTATCAAAATATCACAAGAACAATTTCTAGGAAACATACAAAATTCTTCTCTCCTGAAATCTTTTCATCGTGCCCTGGACAATTTAAGCCATGATCAGTGCCATTGTCTTCCTTGTTTCTGCTAGTCTGGCCCATCAGACAGTGCTTAAAATATCCCACTACTTTCCTAACCAAAAGAACCAAAGTTCAAATTCCTCCAAACAAAAACAAAGTCTACAGATACGCCATTCTTGGTACCAAAATCTTTAGTCAGGTTACTGTAAGTCACAAACTTATGGAATGAATATCTCTTAGTCTCTCTCTCTCTCTCTCTCTCTCTCTCTCTCTCTCTCTCTCTCTCTCTCTCTCTCTGTTACAAATTTGTTAAAGATAATTAGACATGCAAGTTAATGGTCTGTCAGCTCATAAAGGATCAAATTTTGCAATGTGTTCAAAACTATACTTTTAGTCATACTAAATACTAGTGTGATTCATTACAGAAATAATTTTTATTTACACTCCTATATATCTTTCAAAGTTAAACCTAAAGCAAATAACTGAAAACAAAGTTTATTTCAGATAGATAAACATAATAAATAATGGCCCTTATAATTTTCAGAGATATACAGGGTATGACATTTAAAATATTTAATGGAAAAAAACTTCATATGATATGACATAGATACTTTATCTTTAGTGACCCCAAGGTCTTCAGTAAGATCATTAGGCAATGACACCACTCGAATATTGGTAATACTATCCACTGGGCATAACTGCCCCAGTGTTTCAGCTGGTGTCAATTGAGGACCTTACAAAAACTGTTGAATTGTGCCCAAACTATGGTTAAGCAGGGAACTGGAGCATTGATTGCCCCCACTTTACCTACACAAAGTAAGATCAGTCACTCAAGGTCCTCTTATACAGGATAATCTCTTAGACCTGGGTCTGACTGCTGGAAAGTGATGCTGCCCTGGGACCTCTGCCATCACCAAAGCACTTGAGACCATGGAAGCCTGGAGTGACCATCTAGTTTCTGTCATTTTAAGTGATACATAGGCCATTTGGGTTGTACTTCCTGCTATAATTTATCCTTCTCAACCCTCTGAGGACATTGGCAGCCACACTAACTGGTAGCTTTGTCAGTTTAAGAGCAAAAGGCAATCAGCTCATTTCCCAAGACCATAGCCACTTCCTTAGTTTACCTCATATGTAAGAATCAGACCTTTCTTTTTGTAGAGCTCCTACTTCTCCTGTGGAGAAAGACAGACACGTTTGTATCCCTAACAGCCTTCATATTAAAGGATAACACTGTACCTTTGTTTACAAAGATTTCTTTTGTAATGCTGTTCTCAGTAAATAACTACTCCGGTTTCTGATAAATGACCAGATGGAAAGAAAAGATTTAAAGTTTGTACAAGTTCTAAGGATCTAGAAAGCTGTTTTAAGGTGGATAAGATCTTAAGATACAAAAACTCAGATAAGTTCTAAGGGCATAAGAAAAGTGTAAGGTATGTGAAAAATGGGAGATGTTTCAGATGTCTTTCTTCCTTCTATGCCACTATTATACTTAGATTTATTACACCTGTTAGCCTTTTCTACAGTGTGGATGTTAGTACAGATTATAAGTAGTGGTAACACTACTATATCTAAAACCTTGTCTTTCTTTGTAAACCAAAAATTTTATATAAGCTTCAGATAATTGCAGGAGTCATAAGACTTGGATCCACCTCTCCTATGTCAAATGGACTCCAGATAAGTACAGCCTATTTCCAATTTGCCTATTCCTGAGGATAGACTCCCCCCTCCTCTTTCTCTTTTCTAATCTAGGACATATATTCCCATCTGTGTGTCATTAAGTTGATAGTTGTTAGGTGCCAGTATAACCAGATCCCCACTTTAGAATCACAGATTTGACTTTGGATATAACTGCAGTGAAGAACTTGAGACCAAAGAGAAACAATATTCCTTATAAGGTGAAGGTTCTGTCTTCAGTTGAAGCAGGTAAGAGTAAATTCTTAAATTCTTCTGCATCCTGTTGTTAAGACCTTGCATGTTAAGATTTCTATTTGTGATTAAGAATAAATTCCTATGTCTTAAAACTGATATAAACTTCAAAACGTTTTCAACCTACACTAAACTTGTGAGCCATTTACATAATGTATATCCTTACCCTTTTTTCTTTCCATTTTATTGTATTTTTCTAATAATGAAAACATCTCACTCTGTTTCCTTTGTGAACACATTTTCTCTCTTATAAAAAGAAGGATAGAGGGACTGCTCTCTAAAATCCCAGCTTAGATTGAGACAACAACATTTTCTCTCTTATAAAAAGAAGGATAGAGGGACTGCTCTCTAAAATCCCAGCTTAGATTGAGACAACAAGATAGCCAATCTGGGATGCTTTCTTTAACTGGATCATTATGGATTTGGCCCTTTCTCCTCACAATTCTCAGTTTTAGCAGTAGCCATCTTTCCCCAGTTACTCCATAAATAAGTAATATACATATCAAAGAGAAAATGTACTATTAAATGAGAAACTCTGCATGTTACTAAGAATATATTTTCACTAGAAAAGATTATCTGTTAGATTGTAGTTGAGCAGGAATTATTGCTAACCTTTCAGATATTCTTATGTGAGCAGTCTTGCTCTTAAAGACTTTCATACTTGCTTCTAAATTGACATATATATGTGTTGGCCATAAGCCTATGTCTTAGGGTATTTTCTCTTCCTAGTAGACTGTAATTTCTCCTTTCGTCACTATCTCTTTCTCCCTCCCCTTCCTGGTCCTTCTTCTCACGTTTGCTTCTGTCTTAGTCCCACACCCCTTCCTTTCCTTCTTCACTTGTTAATCATTTCAGATAGTGCCTCATATTCTAAGATATGTAAACAATTAAGCTCTAGGATTTTGTTGTTTTTCTTCTGTGTCCATTGTTCTTCCTCCAATTGTGAAATATATGAGCATGTGTTGATACATGAACACATGGTTCCTTGTTTCTCTTAACAAACGTTTTGATAATTGGAAAAAAGTATTTCTATCAAAATACTGTTGCCCGTAAACAGAATGAACCAGAAAGACATCCAGAAAGAAAAACTAGGATGGTCTATTGTTACAAATTTTGTAGACAGACAGATGTCTATTATTCAGAAGAAAAGAAAAGATCCCCATTATTTCAGCATTTCAATACAGTACCTTGCATGCAGACTTCTATTTATAAATTTAAAAAAGATAATTGTTCTCCTTTTAAGCTATGCTTGCTTTGTTTTTACAAGTTATTATAATGCATTAACTTAATTAAAATCACCTCAGTTTCAGCAACTTGTCCAGATGAGAAAAGAAAAAGGAATGGAAAAAAGAAACATGTATAAGTTTATGTTTAATGTGACTTTTCTAATTCACAGCATTGAAGTTAAAACTGAGACAAAGCATTTTTGTTTTTCTCTCTGACCTAACAAGTACTCTACACTACATGGAGAACATTTGTATTCAATTTATAAGGTGTACAGGTTACATATCTCATAATTATTCTTCATGTAATTACATGCAGATGAACCTGCATCTTATATATCACCGGTGCTCACATCCCTGTTAAATGTTTATTAACATGCAAAGCTTTTTGATGTTTGCAGACCTGAGGCAGTCCTTTGGAGATTAAATCTAAAAGTAACTTGGCACCCTCATTAACCTTTTTGTAATGGTGGTCATAAGCATCCTTGTACTGAAGAGTTGTCTCAAATGCTTATTATCCCCTCTCTTTCCAGCTAGTCATGTCCTGTTATATTTGACCAGTGAAAAGATTATTAGAAACACCAGTCATTGTCTTTCCTAATATATTTTTATGTATATATAAATAGAAATATCATTTTCCCCATAGGTCCAAAGCCTAGTGTTTTGTTAGAAAAGTAAATCTTCAGTGTTTTCCTTAAGAAATTTGTTTTGTCATCAAGATGATATAAAGTTGAAAGGTATTTTATAAATTTCTAGAATTATGTTTATTTTAAAGGTAAAGTTGACTTTACTTCTTTGTCTTTTGGTTTGGTTGTTTAATTTTGGAAAGTCTTATATTATAGTCAATAATAGCCCTACACTCCTTCTGCATAAGCCTCTCAAGTGTGGAGATCACAGTGTCAACAAACACAGTCCAAAAATTCTTTATAAGATAAATCATCTCCACTTACTACACCATTTGGAAATGTAGCTAATGGTTAACACTTATAAAACGGGAAGTTATGTTTGTGGAATCTACATCTGTAACTCCATTATATCCCTGAAGCTTCAGCATGCAAACAATGCAGTTCTGCAGTAATGTTATAAGAACACCACTGTCTTAAACAGTAACCAGGAGGGGCTCACGTTGGTCTATCTTCAGTGAGAGACTATGGTCAGTTAATACGTGATGAGGATAATGGTGCATGTTTTCCATGTTTGTTTGCTTCCTTACAGTTTTCAAGGTGTATTCTGCTTTTCCTTCCCCAACGTTTTTCAGTCTCCCCAGCTCTCTACCTCCCTACCCACCCAACTTCATTTTTTTTCCTCTTTCTTAAAAATTAAAACAAACAAACAATAACACAAACAATGCCTTCACCACCACCACTCTCACACATAAACAAACATGGAGTCTGCTTTGTATTTATGTACCTACTCCAGGACATGAAGCATGCTTTAGAGTCTGGTTGGCATAGCCAGTGACACTCCACTAATAAATTTTCCATGTTCCAGTTAAAGCACTACATGCCTACACTCATGCAGGCCATGGTTCAAGTCTAAAGTTAAGTCTAAATTTCCGGAAAATAATCTCATATCAAAGTATAAAAGGTCGGTTGCTTAGAAGAAAGACTTCAACAGGAGAGCAAACAGGGGTGTTAGTGATACAAGGCAAACTTACCAAACTCAGGTATGCATTTATGAAATTGTTAATAACAAAATAAGAAGATCACACACACACACACACACACACATACACACACACATACACACACACTAATTTGTATAAATCTTTGGCTTCCATTTTTGAAGCATGTCATAATGGCACCAAATAGTACAACCCACACTTTTAAAGGCTTTTATTATGCTTTTACTTCATGAACTGTCTGAAGAGTGCTTATAGATGTGGGGAAAACACTCCAGGACCAACTTACCGTGCATTATCATAGTCATATCATCATCATTTTCCTTTCCTTCTTCTCTTCTTCTACCAGCTGTGAACGTCCCCTGTTATTGCTCCAGAGTTTTCTTTTCTCTGAAGACAGAAATGTCCTTTAAGAATTTTCATTTAGTTCAGTAGCCCTCATTTTTCTAAGTCTGTCTGTGACCTGTCGAGTGACCTTCATCTCTTGTTTCTAATCACCAGTGGATAAACTGGGTGTGTTTGTTGATTTGGAGCAAAGTTCAGAGTAGAATAACAAGGCAGAAGTTATCTTCTCGGTTGCATTTTGATAATTGATCTTTATTTTCATTTCCCCTTTTGGAAATCTGGGCTTTCACTGTTCTTTGCTGATGAACCTTCTATGCCTTTAGCCTGTTTTCATATGCATCACATGGTCTCCTTGTTTCTGAGCATTTCAACAACTCTGAGAAGTCGGCTGAAGCATCTGGAAGCTTCTGGTTCTTGTCACAAGTCACATGTGCATAGGACAGCATTGTGTCCCTGTTCAGCTGCTTTGTCCATTTTGTCCTTAGCGATGCCTATCAGGTGTTCATGTGCCCTGGCCCCACTTCTCTATTGATCATTATGTGCTTATTATTAGATTGAAATGTATAACTTTTGGTGATGTTGTACAAGGAAATCTTAGATTCTTCTATAACATTTGGATTTCCAAACTTGCACTTATTAATCGTATGACTAGGTAGGTCATAACTTCTCAAAAAAGCTGCAAATCTGTGTACTTCTATAATGAACTCTGAAATAAACCTTATAATTTTATAATTTGTTTCAATACATAGGTGATTTACAACTGCTTCATCCAGCTCTCCAAGAGATCTTCAAAGAAGCAATTGTAAAAAAGGAACTTGTTGTACAAGATGATACCTTCTGTTAAACATTCTTTTCAAGTTTCTCAGGGAGAAAAAAAAATGTCATTTCCACTCTTGTACAGGCCAGAGAAGTTTGATATATTTTGTTTTTAATCTTTCTTTCTTTTCAAATTAAATCTGAGGTTCAGCTTGAAATTATTTTTCAACATTTGTTTCTGTGATAAACATAAATCTGTGCTCATCAGAAGATATTTTAAGCTCACAGTAATCATCCAATTCCTTCATCAATCTAATGATGGCAGCATTTTCTTTTATGGTAATTTTTTCGGTATTTTGCAGTGCAGATACACTAAATATGCATTTTTAAACAAATAAAATTAGAATAGTCAGTCAAAAAGAGGCTAAATTTTATGGAATTTTAAAGTAGATGCTGAATGAACTACTCAATTTATTTATTCAATAAGAGAATAATTGACAGCTAAAGAGAAAAATTATATGTTTTAATCAGATGCTAAACTGGCACTTAGCCCTCTGACAGAGGTAATAAATGACTAACAATACTACTTCTGTCTCTGAGCCATTTGCAAAAGTAGCTTTAAAAGTTGCAAGCATTAACATTTCTTGTAATCTTGCAATCATAGTACAATTCACTTTTCAGTTAAAAAAAAAAAAAAAAAAAAAAAAAAAAAAAAAAAAAAAAAAAAAACTGAGCAAAGAGAAAGAGAAAGTTAACCCAGAGTGTAAAATGAAGCTATTGACTTAGCAATAAGGTCAAGATGAGACTTGTGCCCTGATTTACTCACCTATCTGTCTCATGCCTTCCCTGGAAATAGTAAGAATACTGTTAGGAGAATGAGGACCTGAGGCCATTGAGAAGCTGGTGACCAAGACTCACACTGCTACTGATAATAACAAGGGCATGTTAGCATAGCAGTTGGAAGGGAAGGTCATCACTGTTGGAGAAGGAAGTTGGAGATTAAATTGGAGGTCTTTTCCTCCTGTTGGAATGCCATGCCCAATCTTCCATATCATAGTTTTTGCTTCATCTTTCTGTTTTATTTTCTCATGTTTGGTTGTTATCTCTTAGCAGCCTGTTCTTTTCTAATGAGAGGCATAAAGGGAAAGGATGTAGAGGGGGAGGAGAGGGAGGAACTGGGAGGAATAGAGGGAGGGGACACTGTAATCAGGACATATTGTATGAAAAAAGAATCTATTTTCAATAAAAGAAAAAAATGAAGACAGAAACAACAGAAACCTTTTCTACAAAATTCACTAAAATAACACTTGAAATAAAGCTTTTGAGTTTTTATTGTTTTTAATTAGTGTCTGTGTGTTTGTGTGAGTTTGTACACTTGAGCACAGAGCCTACTGAGTCTAGAAAAATAATGTCAGATCCTTGGAGCTACAGTTTCAAGCTGAGTGGACCTCCTCAGTGTGTGCTGGGAATTGAATTCAGGCTCTCTTTAGGATTGGTATGTGCTTCTTAAACACCGAGCCATCTTTATTACCTAATAATTGTATTTTTAAATTATACTCATAATTATATTCCCAGATTTAAATAAAGGGGTTATCAAAATGTATAAGTAGTAAGACCACAAAGCACCATCCTTATTGACTTCATGTAATGCTCAGCTATAAAAACATTTGGTCATTTATTACATTGTTTTTTTACAAAATATATAGATTTAGTTTGATGATGTTAATGGTTTCATTGGTCACATCAGGTGAAATGTTAACAATACCATATGATATTCCTGACTAACTATATCTATTTGGTTTCTTTTGCCAATCAGGGTGTTTCAGTATTTTTCTTATGATGTGCTGAGTTTGGTGCTAACCCTTTCTTCATGTTTGTACCAAACACCTTCTTTTCTAACACTTTCTTCATCATTTCATTTGTGTTAGAAGCCTCTGATTTCATGGTTATATTTGTATTAAAATGGCATACAAATAAAATTAGAGGAGAAAGCATTTTACCTTCATTCTTTGAGAATTTTCTTGATTCATCCTGAGAACAAGATTAATGAAAAATTAATATAGAACAATCGCCTTTCATAATTTCTGAAGTCCCAAAGACACAGTTATAGTTATTACCATATAATAAATTGGTTAATGTTTTATGTGTTCTGAAGACAATAATCAAGCTATGTATTTAGGCTGAAAGATGTGTTACTTTTGACATAGTTGCTTCACAATTTTATATCACATATTTCTGTGATTGGTGGTCAGACGACCATTTTCATCCCATCAGGACTGTTCTTCATGTATCATGTCTTGCTTATAAAGAACAGAAAGCTATCTAAGAGAACTTCTTGTTCTTACTATTTTTCAAACTTTTTATCACTCAAAATAGCTAAAGTGGCATGATGTAAGAATGCCTATCTATGTGCTGTGAATATCAGTCTTTAAATAAAGGAGCTGTTTTGGCCCATGACAGGCACCATAGAAAAAGTAGGAGGGGAAATCAGAGCATATGTAGGAGAAGCAGGGCAGGGTCAGACAGACTGAGCTAGAGGCCAAAAGAAGAAACATGTAAGGAACACAGGTGAGCCACGGGCCGGCCGCGTGGCAGACAAATTAATGGAAATGGGTTGAGTTAAATGGTTGAGTTAAGATGCTAGCAATGTGCTTGAGCCATGGGCCAAACAGCATGAAGTTAATATAAGCATCTGAATCATTTTTGTGGCCTGAGCAGTGGCGGGCGGTTAAGGGGTCTGGGGCTGCAGGTCTGTGGGTCTGGGCCTCTGGCTGCCGGGTCCAAGAAAACTCACTGTAACAGTGGCACACTTTTTTGAGTCACATGTTCTTAATTCTTTTAAATATGAGTGCTTTGTCTTCTAGAAATATTATACATTAATTCTTATAATATTCTGTATGATAATAGCATAAGTGACAGAAAAACATAAC
The DNA here is from genome assembly GCA_033318265.1 of Phyllotis vaccarum. Taxonomy (NCBI): domain Eukaryota; kingdom Metazoa; phylum Chordata; class Mammalia; order Rodentia; family Cricetidae; genus Phyllotis; species Phyllotis vaccarum. The sequence continues at coordinate 34,750,365 of JARWLC010000010.1, read as the reverse complement.
ACTAATAGTGTGACACAGATGTCTCATATCTTATGAGTAAAAGGCAAATGGAAGGACCTCGGGATAACTAATAACAGGAGAGAACATTTCTCACTTGATAATTCTCATGTACAGAACAAGGAAATAGAATCATTGTTCAACAGCCTATCCCAGGCTGCTATTGCGGCCATAGTTTTAGCTCTTCCAACTCTAGTCAACAATGAATTTGAGTTTTAATCGTACATGAAATATTGATAAATCCACTGACTAATAAATAGGTAAAATATCCTTTTAACATATGGAATGATAGGACATTTAGAAATATCAAGCAACTCACTAAAATTGTTTTAATTAATAATAAATAAATTTAAATATATCTTAGGCTTCTATTACTGTTATAAAACACCATGATAAAAAGCAACTTGAGTAGGAAAAGGTTTACTTGGCTCACACAATCTTAATCACAGCCATTTGGGGGAAGTCACGAAAGAACTGAAGGCAGGGATCTGAAGCATAGACCACAGAAACTTCTGCTCAATGGATTGCTCCTCCTAGCTTGCTTTTTGGTAGAGTCTAGGACCATTTTCCCAAGGATGTACTGCCCACAATGACCTGGCACATTCCACATCAATTATTAATCAAGAAAATGCACAACAGGCCTATCTAGAGACCAATCTGATAAAAGCAATTTATCAGTTAAAAATTCATCTCCCAATATGACTCAATTTTGTGCCAAGTTGATAAACTTTAAAAGTTCTCATAATCTATTATAGTCTCAAGGATGTTACATACAAAGTTCAAAATCCTTTCTGAGATTCATGCAGCCTCTTAACTGTAATTCTCTATAAAATTAAAATTATAAAGCAGAGCACATATTTCCAGCATATAAAGGTAAATGATATATATTACCATTCCAAAAGACAAGGATGGGGATGTAGTGAGGAAATACTGACTTACAGCAAGACTGAGAACCAGCTAGGCAAAGCCCAAACTCTGCATCTTTATACCTGAGGTCAAAATTCTCTTCTGATCTGAAGCTCCTTTCAGATCTGTTGACTGCAACCCCCTTCTTTCTCTTGAACTGTTTTTACTCCCGGTTGGTATGTTTTCTCAGCAGGCCTCTCAAAGTTCATCTATCTCCAACATCTTGGGATCTTTAAGGCAATCAGGTTTTACCTTCATAGCTTCACTCAACGGCCTCTCAAGGCTTCGATTCACAGATACTCTTTAAACATCACGCACATTAGTAGCTTTCCTTAGTTACTTCTTTACCCTAAAGCCAAAAATAACTGATAGAAGATTAATAATTCTGCTGCTTACTTGGGCTGAAATGAAACATGGCCCAAGTGTTCAATTACATCTTCACAGGCTTTCTGTTTTCCATTGTTTCCTTCAATACCTAAGGTTGGCTGATCAATGATGGAAGAATAGATGTAGAATCAATTTATAGTTGAATATCTGATAGAAGCATCCAAAAAAATCAACAAAAATGCCTATTAAAAACAGAGTTTATTTTTTTTAAAAAAAAAAATTATAACTAAACTTGAAATCAGTGTTATATGATAAAGAAGCAAACAAAAATTACACGGTGTATCATTCTGTTTGTATCAGATAGCCAGAATTGGCAACCACTGATGTCAATATAAATGTATAGGAGTTGGGAGTTGGAATATTATGTAGAAGCTGCTAAAGAACATCTGGTTTGTTCTGTGGTTGTCTTAAATCTTCAATAAATTAGTTCAAAATGGACATTGTATAACTCTGTAAACACACACAAAATAATTCTAAACATTAAATAGATGAACTAAGTATTACATCCTAATAAATCTGTGTTAAATTAAAAAATTTAAAAATTTTAAAGATTAATTATACTTCTTTGACCTTCTGCTCTAGTCTTAGCAAAGGACAGACAACTTGGTTGCATGCTCATACTCTAAGTCTGAGGTACCAAACCTACCACATACAGGAGTGTGCTTCAAGCCTCCTAAGCCCTGGACTATTCTGTCTTGTTCAATTAGTTAGAAAACTCAACTTTACTCATTATTTTTAAATTGATGCATTTATTAACTGTCCTCAAAATCAACACACAGCTTCTTAATCTATGCACACACATGTGTATGTATGAAAAAAATTAGATTCAGGAGATAGAGTTTTTTCTGTATTTCTGTGAGTCAGGTGCCTAAGAGCCAAGCAGTAGTAGCTCACACTTTTAAACCCAACTCTAGGGTTATGATACATTGTTGAACAGAAGTGAAACAACTGGGAGGGGATGACATATAAAGCTGGAGAATACAGAAATTTATGCAATCTACAAAAAAAAAAAAAAAACAATCAGGCTGAAGATAACATTTACTTTGTTTGTCCTGAGATATTGGGGAAAAGCTGATCCCCAATATTTCGCTCCGGGGTTTTCATTATATGTAAACTAGAATTCATACAATAGTACTCGGTGTGAGGTTGGTGAAGATCTTTTCCCATTCTGTAGGCTGAAGCTTTGTCTTTCTGGTGATATTTGTTACCTTACAGAAGTTTTTAGTTTTATGAGTTCCTATTTATTAACTATTGTCCTTAGTGCCTACAGTATTGGTATTCTGTTCAGAAACTCATTTCCTGTATCAATGCTTTTAAGACTACTCCATACTTTCTCTTCAATCAGAAGCAGTGTATCTAGTTTTATGTTGAGGTCTTTGATCCACTTTGATTTGAGTTTTATGCAGAGTGATAGAGATGGATCTATTTGTATTTTCTAATGCTGACATTTAGTTTTAAAGCACCATTTCTTGAAGATAATGACTTTATTTCATTATATAATTCTGGCTTCTTTATTAAAAACCAGGTGTTCATAAGTATGTTAATTTACATCTGGGTCTTTTGATTGCATTGATCAACCTATCTGTTTTTATTCCAATTCTATCTTGTTTTTGTTACTATAGCTCTATAGTAGAGCTAGAAATTAGGGCTTGTGGTACCTCCAGAAGTTCTTCTATTGTACAGAATTGTTTTATCTATCTTACATTTTTAGTTTTTTTCATGTGAAGTTGAGTTTTTCAAGATATTTAAGAAGTAATGTTAAAATTTTGATACAGATTATGTTGGAACTTTAGATTGCCTTTTGTAAAATCACAAATTTACTGTGTTAATCACACTCCTCCATGAGGATGGGTAATCTATTTATCATATAAAAGCTTTTTCAATTTCTTTCTTCAAAGATTTGAAGTTTCTTCCATATAAATCTTTCACTTTCTTGGTTAGAATTACCCCCAGAATATTTTATATGGTTTCTGTCTGTGGTGAAGGGTGTAGTTTCCCTGAATTTTTCTAAGTCCGTTTGTTATTTATGTATAGGAGGGATAATTTTTGTTTGTTTGTTTATCTTGTATACAGCCATGTTGGTAAATGTGTTTTTCAGCTGCAGTAGTTCTTGGGTAGATAGATGTTTTGGAGTCATTTATGTATAATATCCTATCATCAGCAAATAAGATATTTTGACTTCTTCCTTTCAAGTTGCATTACTTGATTTACTTAAGTAGTTTTACTATTTAAACTAGAATTTCCAATGCTATATTTAAAAAAATTAATGGAGATGGACGGCCGTTACTTATTTCTAATGTCAGTGCAATTGCTTTGAGTTTATTTCAATTTTTGTCTATAGTCTTGCTTTTTGTGCTTTACTGTTTTGTACTGCTTTTTATTATGCTCAGGTGTGTTCTTTTTAGGTTTCTAATCAATCCAAGACTTTTTTTTTATCATGAAGGGATGTTGGACTTTGTCAAAAGATTCATAGACAGATTAATAGAAATGGGTTGATTTAAGATGTTAGAGCTAGCTAGCAATGTGCCTGATCCATAGGCCAAACAGCATGAAGTTAATATAAATGTCTGAGTCATTTCTGGGGACCTGAGCAGCACCAGGGTGGCTAAGAGGTCTGGCGCTGCAGGATCTGGGTCTCTGGCCTCCCGGGACCAAGAAACCCCATTGCAACATATGCCTGCTTGCTTCTTGGGTTTATTTGCTTGGAAAATCTTTTTCTAACCCTTAACTCTGAAGCAATATCTATCTTTGATGTTCACATAAAAACCACATAGTTTTCCAAACTGTTATCACACCACAGAAATTTAGCTTCCATACATGAAATGTTAAGTGTTCACTAACACTAGTTGAAGTATTCCTAATTCATATTCCAAAATTTCTAATGGCAAAAGTAATAGTCAGCAAATAATTTCACTTATTCATTTATACTTTGTAAAATGGGACAGGACTGTGTTTCTTCTTTAATCATGCATTTTAAAAATTCATTGCAAAGCATGTGACATAGCTGTCCTCTACAAGCAGGGAGAGCTGTCTGATACTAAGCCTACTTACTTTTCTGCTTCTTTAGACACAGTACTCTTCTTGTTTCAGTTTACCCTTCTAATCCTCATGAATTGAATCTTCATTTTTTTTAAAGGAATATCTTTTTTTTTGTTCCTCTTTCCCTCCTGTTTACCCTATTTCTTTCTTTTTATTTTTTTGCATACCTTTCTGTTCCTTGCACTTTGCTTTGTTGCTTCTAATTTTCTGGTATGCACTGTTCCTCTGAATGTCTCCAGTGAAGCTTGTTTCATGCCCCTTGTGTTGTTTCTTGAGTGTGTAAGGGCCTGTAGCCCTCAGGACAAACATAGCTCCTTGAAATCAGACTCTATGGGCACTGTTGCTCCTCTTGGCTATTAATAACTATTAATAATGCATTTCAAACTAAATTCAGAGTGCATGTTACAGCAGCAAAGCTAGAACTTTATTTTCAGACTCAAGGTTCAAGTGCTAGCTGTGGACTTGGACATAAGCCAATTCACATAGCTAAACTCATTAATATTTCCTTTATTAGTTTTACCAGGCTCTCAGAGCCTTTAGATCTGAAGCTGTCAATCAGAACTCTACACTCTTTTGTTGCAGAATGGCATTGCAGTTGTCAGAGCCACACATTTAATTCTTCTGCTAGTGTTCTATCTATGATCTCCCAAGCCTTTCAGTTGCTTAGATATACAGATATGTAAATTATAATTCCTGTTTTTAATTTTAGGGTTCTGCGAGGCCTATAAAAAAATCAATCTAGAAACTCAGTCAATTGATTTGGAATGTAGGCCAAAGTTGGTCAATTAAAATGGTTGAATCTTTTAGTAGTCTATCAACTGAACCTAAATATCTCAGAGCTCGTATAAATCAAAATTTATTTTTATTCAAATGACAGCCAAAGTTTTTATAATCCCTGTGTGATCCTGTGCTTATCCAAACAGATTGTATAATATTGCTTTAGTGGTATGGAAGCTTAGTGAGGTTTGCACTGAACTGAACATATATGGAGACAATGCCTGTTTGCAGGGGCAAAGTCAAAATGACCATATGCTTCATAATAAGCCCTTTTATTTTTAAATTGCTTGGGTTTTTCCATTTTGGATGTACCTGGAAGTTTAATATACTTACCACACTATCATAGGATCTTAATTAAAAACAATATAATTTTAGGGAATTTAATTTTTATCATTAAAATAATACAATAACTTTCAAAAATAGTTACCCGTTTATATTAATTTTAAATGTATCTTTATTCAATGTATATTTAATTGCTTTTTTCAATATATTTAATGAATTATAGAAAGCTAAACAGTTGTACTAGCTAAATAGCTACAATTGGAATTTAGAATAGCTCTCATCCTTAATCATAGTACAGGCCCACTCCCAGTCATCCTCAAAATCCTGTCATACTTCACATCATTTTGGTTCAGTCTATGCTGCTGAACCAAATTTGGTACATATTTTTTAATTTTCACTATGCTACATAAAACTTTGACATAAATAGCTTCCCACTGACAATATATGCTACACAATTTGATCAGCTTTAGTATCTCTGTGATATTTCCCTCCTATTAAAGCAGAAATATACTTGTGAAAAAAAATTCAGAGTTAAACATGCAAGTTAAAAGAAAAAAAAAATGCTCAGAAGAAGGTAAAATAAACCAGGGAGCAAAGGTGTTTACTCCTCAAGGAAGAGTCAGGGAAAGTAGGACACACTCATATGTGAGTTCAGCCTTGTTGGGGGATATTGGATCACATTGTGAATCTTGAGTTTGTGTTTTCATTAATTAAATAAAATTAACCTGGAGTCAGAAGGCTTAGTTGGTAACTAGTTGACAAAATGTAATCATAGAACATCAGAGGGCATATGGAAGAGATAGAAAATGCAGAGGAATTAGTAGGGAGGAATTTGGAGTAGCAAAGATATTTGGAGATGCCATCAAGAAGAGATTAGCTAGACACATCTCAAATTCTCTGAACTAGCAAATTTTAACTATAGCATTTAAATCTCCAGTCTTTTTTATAAATAGAATAATAGAGATTTAGTTAAAGCTACCCTTACTGGCAGTGGCAATACCAATGTCTGTGGGAAAAGAATTCCAGTCAGGCAGTAACGTGTGTATCTAGGCCACTGCCAAATAAGCAGACCAGTAACTATGGCTGAAATAGCAGTAGATTAAGGCACATCCACTGGGACAAAAATAAAACACAGGTCCAAAAGAATCATGCCAGGTGCTGCTTGGGCCTCTCAGTGGGTGCATGAATAACCATCAGCAACCATTTGCTGAGACTCTGGAAAGCAGGTTGATGCTTGGAGTTGTGGAAAGAAATTGACTTCACTGCCAAAACTGTAAACAAACTGAGAAATTTGCAGATATGGTGAGATACTTAGGACATCTTTTAGGAGAGGGATCAACAAAATGCAAGATGCTAGAATTTCATATTGTGCTATTATGGATGGTTTGAAAGAGAAAAGTTTAAATGAGGAGAAAAATGACATAGCTGGGATTGACATTAACAGTGATTGTAATTACTATCAGTTTGCAATTAACTTTTTATGCTTAAAATCTGATTTGATACTGTGATGAATGTGATAAATCCATAGCTGAGACAAGCCTTAGAAACACTATTTACAGGATAGTCTTTAGAAAGACTTAATACTGGCGAAATACAAGCCTTAGAAATACATACCAATATAAACAAAAAATTGAACGATACGATACACTCCTTAGTAGGACTTATTACTTGATAAATACAAGGTTTAGAAAGACCTACTATTGAAAATTAAAAAAAAAAAAATACTCAGACACAGACAGAGGAATTTAGAGAAGAACCTACCATAACACACAGCTGAAGAGGATTGACCTAAAGTTATTAGGAAAACAAATTTAATTTATCCAGTTGCCGAATAAGAATGACCATCATACAATAGGCACCCAAAAAGCTATGCAGATGTTAATTGAAATCTTGTAAAAAAAATAGTAGATATGAAGAGATTTATGGAAGCATTTGTTTCATATGGTATGAATTTACCTTTTGTGAAGCAGATGGTAAATTTATGGGCAACTAAGACACAATTATTCTACAAGAATGGAAAGATTTACTTACAAAAATATTAAATGCTGGTTCCTTAGTTACAATGGAGAGCTTGGTAAAAAGGACAACAAAGTTGGGCTGGAGGTAATGAAAATTTTCAAGATTAGTTTCTCAGTGAGTGCCAGTCTGCTGATTTGTAAAGAAAACTTATATTAGATTCAGGAGTTAAACAAATAATAATTGAATTTCTGTTTTTTGAAAATGCTAACTAAAATTCAAAAGAATGAGTGGGTCTTTAAAAATAAGATCTGTACCCATAGATAATTAGACCCAAGGTATAGCTGATACTGGATCATATATTTTGATGATACATAGATAAGAGAACTAATTTCCAAAAATTTTAAGAAAAGTCCAAAGGATGAATGTTTTAATTGTGGTAAAGAGGGTGATCTGAAAAGAAATTATAGACAAGATATTTCTAGAAACAATGTTTTTTTTCTAGATATAATCTAAATAGACGGGGTCCACCTTCTGAAATAAGTAGATGGTGTGGCAAAGGCCAGTACCAAACTAATGAATTCAGATCACCATGGGAAAGGCAAGATTATTCTTTGCAATTAGGAAATGAACTAAGAGGGAATCTCACAGGCCCCAATGTCAAATTTGGTTCTATTATTCCCCATTAACATTGGGGAAACCCCTCCACAATGTAATTAAAAGCTGTAATGCCTGTTAAAAACCGAACTGCTTTAGATGTCAGAACAGTTTTAGTAGATAAAACAAAATTTTCAAGATCATAAAACAAATATCTTGGCAAACTTCTGTAAATGATCAAAGACCAAGGATAAATATTCAAATAAATGACATTGAAATTGAAGGTTTTCTAGACAAAAGTGCAAATGTAGTAATTATTGCACAAAATCTTTGCATCCAGATTGGCTTCCTCAGGTAGTAAATGTTCAGCTCTTAGGAAATAAAACTTTATCTCAGAAAAACAAAATACAAGATAGGTTGAATGTACAGGGTCAGAATAACATACAGGAAAATTAAAGCATATGTGACTAAAATAGCAATGAATTTATGGAGATGTGTTTTGGTACAACAATGAAAACCACAAAATAACATTTCTCCAGTCTCAGAAACAAACCATAAATTAACTTATGCTTCTGAGAAAAATACTAAAAGGTAACATGAATGATAGTCACCATCTATTCAGGTTGTACATAAGAAGGACCTAACAGTTGCTGATCTTTCCAAGGCATCATAACTACCTTAAGATTATTAACTGATAAACCAATGACCGTTAACATCAAAAAAATTGTAGGCATTAAAACAATAGTATAGAAAGAACTAACTTCTCAGCATATTCAAAAATTGACCAGTACTTAGAATTCTACCATATTTGCTATTACCAAAAAATTGAAAAATGAAGAATGGTTACATATTTAAGAGCTATAAATCAGGTGATTCAGCCAAAATGTCCTTCGCAACTTGGAATTCCATTACTTTTTTTTTTTTTTTATCAAGGGATAGTATATTATAGTAATCAACTGCTTTTTAATTATTTTTACTGTATCTTAACAAGAATGGGATGGAGAACATTTTTTGCCTTCTGAGTGCCTACTTATAATAATTCCCAGCCTACTAATAGCCTACTACCATTGAAAGATTCTTCTACAAGGAATATTGAACAGTCCCATATTATATCATTATTTTGTACAACAGTTATTAGAATTAATTGGTAATTTCCTTAGTTTAGAATTTGTCATTTATGTTTTATATGTTATTGGCTGATTCAGACACAAATACTTTAACCAAATATTTGTTGTAGACTTTGCCTTGTTGGGGATTACAAACTGCTCCTGAAAAAGCACAAAGAGGATATTCTATTAATTATTTAGCATAGAGAATGATATTACAGAAAATTGAGACTGGATATCTTCCAGTATATGTTCCCAATAAAATAAAACAGGTTTTTTTTTTTGCATATTGCAACATAAAGCATGTTAAAGGTATGCCATACAGTCCTACAGGACAAGAAGTTATAGAAATATCTAATCACATTTTAAAAGATTTACTTGATAAACAGAAAGTGTAATAATGGCTTCTAGAGATACACAGTGCTTTATTGATTTTGATTTTTAAAATGCAAATTATAAAGAACCATGGAACAACCATGGAAAAATGCTAGATAATTTTTAAAAACCTGCAGAATTAAATCAGCCTATATATTTTAAAAATGTGTTGACTTCAGAATGGGAATTAGGATATGTGCTACATTGAGGAAGAGGTTTTTGCTTTTGTTTCCACAAGAAAGGGAAAGACTGATAAAGATTATATTTTTAACAATGAGTCCTCTTAATTAGGATAGGTGATAGTTCATCAAACAACATGAGCATTCAAATCTCATCTAACAAATAAGACTAACAAATGCTCATATTACTCTTAAAAGATAAGACTCCTTCTGTTACCAAAAAGTATTTTTTAACAGAGATATAACATGACAAAAAAGGAACTTCCCAAAGTTAAAGTTGTGACAAACTTTACCTTTTTTTCCCTACAATATTAAAATCACCCAACTAAAATTTCTGACTACCACCGAACAAAGGAGACATATGAAGGATGAATAAAATGCCTCAGAAAAAGGGTAAAATTTTATAAATCTTCCCAAATATTTTTTTGCTGTTCTCCACAAAATTTCCTAAAAAAAGTTCGGACTGTTCTTCAAAGTTTCCACTTTAGAAAAATATCTGTGAGATATTCTAAGCTTGTAGACTAAAAATGGATGACCCAACATTGCAGAGAAACCTTGAGTAACTGTCCAAGCAGCCTGATGTCTCTGTCATTTCTATAGTTTGAAAGTTATTTTCTCTGTACTTTTTATTTACTCAGATAATATCATATTCTTCTCAGGTTGCTTCTGGAATTGAAGATGATTTCATTGTAGTTTAAGTTTTTTTGTTAAAAAATTCAAAAACAGAAAATCACAAAAGAGGTATGAGACTGGGGAATATTAAAGTTTAAATTATTTATCTTGGAAAATGTTTTGAGGTCCAAGAAAATAATTTTATATTGGTAATAAAATTTAAAATACTTATGTGAATTAGATACCAAACTTTGGATTCACCAAGATAGAATAAATAATAAAGTGGCTTTTCTGAATTTGCCAAATACACATGAAATGCATATTCTGAAAGTAATATTTACTTAATAATTCTTATTCTATACAGTTTTACTGTGTTAGAGTTAAAAACTTTTCTTTTAATTTAGAAAATAAGAAGAAAATGTTGGGAAATAATCAATTAAATTGTGGAAGTCCAACTTTGCATTTATATTAATTAAAAATTTAATCTTGAATGATAAGGCTGAGTTAGCAACTAGTTGACAAGATATAATCATGTGAGGGCATATGGAATTTATAGGAGATTCACCAGAAGTAATAGGGATGGATTTAGTTTGGTGAGATTTCTGTTGTTGTTTTTCTTTTGGCTGAGCAGAAGGATGCTCTCTTTTGAAGATGCCAGCAAAGAGAAAAGGTTAGGTAGGTGCTACTCAGCCTCTCTGATACTAGGCTTGCTTTCCAGCCTTTGAATCTCAAGTCTTACTTATAACTAGAACAATAGAGATTTAGTTAAACTTATCTTTACTGGCAGTGGCTGAGCCAGTGACTGCTGGAACAAAATACCCGCCAGTGAGCAGCATGAGCAGTTTGACTGCTAACAGAAAAGCAGGCCCATAATTACAAAGTCACAATTACTAGCTGAAATAGCAATAGACTAATGTGCAGCTACTGTGCCAAAGATAAAACAACACAGGCTCCACATGGAGAGTTGCTTATTATATTTCTATCTTTTCTTTCTGCTTACTGTATGACCTCAATGAAAGCACTCATACTTTTGCACATTTATTCAAAAAGGAGATATAGCCCTGATATCAAAGTCCAAATCCAAAATTAATTGAATGCTAAAATAAAAAAAATTACATGTAGCCTCATGTGACAAACCATAGTTAAAATACAAAGTCAATAAATTATGTAGATATTACTTTAGACTGTTATGAAGTGAATATAAAATAATGACATTTCCTTTTGAACCTGGGTCTCCTCCCTAATAAACATTGCATAGATAAAAAAATGTAAAACTCAGAAAACATAAAAAATTTGGTAAACTTCTGGTTCCAAGCACTCCAGATAAGGAATTGTTAAGATGTAAGTAAAAATTGAATAATATTACCTCTAAAAATAAAAGGTAACTTTACAGTAGTATCTCAAAGAGTTGAAGGTTATTTTTGATATTTAATAAATGTAATAAATCCATAATGTCTTTTGTTTCATTAATTTTTCAATGAATAAAATATTCATTAAGTTCAAGACCAACCTGTTTTCCAAACTTAGGCATAATGTGGAGTCTCACAGTTTCCTTTCCTGGGGAAAAGGATTTTCGCCAAATTCATCTCTTTCTTTCTCATCATTGTAGAGTTATAGCAGATGCAGTCCTGCCTGTGAACATGTTTATTTTCTAGCTTTTACTTTTACTAGATTCTAACAATGTGAGCAGAGCTGCAATGACTACTTGCTGTAAAGGTCCTTCAGACACGGGGTGGTTTCTGCCTTTCCTCATTCTTCCAAATGGCATGTACACAGCAGAGCACTTCCACTCTCTGACCCTATGGTCAGAGGTCAAAAGGCTATAACCCACCAGCTGACTCTATGTCTTCTGAAATTGACATTTTACTGGAACAGATGTCATATACTTGTTTACATATGCCCACAGCTGCTCTGCTTTTCACCAAAATAGCAAAATTGTATCATTGACACAAGCAGGTGAGATGTAGATCTTTCTCTTTCATTTCTATTATCTAAATTGTTTCTTTGTATATTTTTTTTCAGTTTTTTATTTATTTGAAAAGAATTTATTCCATATACACCAGTGCTCCCCCTCCCATTGCTCCTCCTAGTCCCTCCCATTCCTCCTCCCACCAGATCGCCCAATCCATTCCCCAAGAAGGGCAAGGAGTCCCAAGGTGGGTCAGTTCAGCCTGGCATTTTCAGATGACGTAAGTCTGCGTCCCTCATTCAAGTATTAAGGCTGGGTTAGCTGTTCCTCTGCACGGAATTGGCTCGGAGATAGCATTTCATGTACCATGAGCATAGTCTGATCCTACAATAAGAGTCTCAACAACACTGCTCACAACATTTGACAGTCATCTGCCTTTGAAGATTTTAGTTCCTTTCCGTACAGGTTCTTCCTCAGTAATTCCCCAATAGCTCAGGTCAGCCTTCTCTATAGGTCTCCTCCTCATGATCCCCATCCTTTGCTCATACACTCTCTCCTCTGCTGGACTAGGAGCTGAACTTGGCACTTAGCTATGGGGCTCCACTTCTGCCTCTCTCCATTGCTGGATGAAAGCTCTAGTTCTGTAATGACACTTGACACTTAGGGTGGTCATTTATTTGATTATAAGGAAGTCCTGTTTAGTCACCCTCTCTACTATTGCATATTTTCCTATCCAGGAATACTGGAGGTTTCCTTAGCACCAGGTTTCTTTCTAACACCATAGTGGCTCTTTCTATCAAGATATCTATTTCTTCTCTCTCTCTCTCTCTCTCTCTCTCTCTCTCTCTCTCTCTCTCTCTCTCTCTCTCTCTCTCTCTCTCTCTCTCTCTCTCTCTCTCTCTCCTCTCTCTCTCTCCTCTCACTCATGCATCTCCTTCTTTCATGATTTGTTTGTACTTCTTGCTTGCTCTCCATTACGATCCCAATTTACTCAGGAGATTTTCTCTATTTCCTCTTCCCAGGGTGATTTCTGGGTGTCTCTCAAGTTTCTTTTGTTATCAAACTGTTCAGGAGTTGTGATTTGAATCCTGTATATTCTTTGCTTCATGTCTAAAATTCACTTATGAGTGAATACATACAATGTCTATCTTTCTGGGCCTATGTTATGTCACTCAGGAGGATACTCACCAAATCCATCCAGTAGCCTGTAAATTTTAGGGTGTCAATTTTTTAACATTATGAAAAATGATGAACACTCCAAGAATCAAGAGACATGACTCAATTATTTCTTTTGCTGTTAATTGTGTTGTGTGCTTTTGTATTTTGAGATTTGAAAAGAAGAAAAAAAAAACCAATACCCAAAACATACATGTTCATGCAAAGTAGAAAAACACTCATCCTCTCCACTCTTCTTTGACTTGGCTATTATTTTTCTCATTAAATTAATGTCTAAATATTCTCTTCTTTAAAGCAACACTGTAGATAAAGCACTACATTAGTGTACCCAGACCTGATAGACCTAAATCCACAATGTGTGACCTTACACAAAGGAGTAATTATGTTTCTTTAGTGATGATCAGTGAATATTATATTTTAAAACCACATATTTCCTGTATTAATTTTCTTGCATAATTTTAATGATATTAATCATTTCAAAACAGCAATACAAAATGACATTTCTTTACTCTTTCTATCATTCTTCCTAAAGTATCATCAATCTCTAATTTTGTTGTAGAAAAATTTATTTATTATTTAGTTTTAGCTAGGGTCACCTTCATAGATTCCTAGGAATTTCCATTTCACTGGGTTTCTAGCATGTCCCCCAAGATGCCCCTATTCCAATGGTCTCTTCTGAGTACTGATTCTCTCTCCATCCATCCTCCACAATTGATACCTTCTGTTGCTATCTCTGGGCTCTCTTCTCTACCTGAGATATCTATTCTATTTTCCTTCTCAGGGTGATTCATCTGTCCTCCTTGAGTTCCCCTTGTTACTTAATTTTTCAGGGTCTGTGAAGTATCTCACTCTGATAATTGTTTTTCTATTTCCATTTATTTGCCTGCCCATTTCATGATGTTATTTTCTTAAATAGCTGAGTAATACACCATTAAATAAATTTATTTACTCATTCATTGGTTGAAGGACATATAGGTTATTTCCAGTTTCTGGGTATTATGAGTAAAGCTGCTATAAACAAGTGTTCCTGTGGTAGAATGAAATATTATTTAAGTATCTGCCCAGGGTAGTATTGCTGGGTCTTGAGGAAGATTGATTCCCATTTTTCTGAGAAAACATCGTATTGATTTTCAAAGTGGTAGACAAGTTTGCTTACACTTTGAGCAGCAATGACTGAGTATTCCCCTTGCTCCCCATCCTTGCCAACATGACCTGTTGCTTATGTTTTAAACTTGGCCATGCTAATAGGCATAAGAAAAAAAACCCTCAGAGATGTTTTAATTTTCATTTCCATAATTATTAAGAATACTGAACAGTTTTCCAAGTGTTTTACTTACATTTGAGATTCCTCTGTTGACAATTTTCTGTTTAGATCTTTACCCCATTTTTAATTGGATTATTTGGTTTCTTGATGTCTAGTTTCTTAAACTCTTTTGATTTTGGAAATTAGCTCCCTGAGATGGGTTGGTAGGGATTTTTTTCCCATTCTATAGGCTGACATTTTGTCCTATTGACATCATATAGGCTGCTATTTTCTCTTCTTGATGGTACCTTTTACCTTATAAAAACTTTTCAGCTTAATGACTTCTCATTTATTTATTGTTAATCTTAGTGCCTCCTGTATTCGTGTTCTGTACAGGAAGTTGTCTCATGTGCCAACACAAGGATTTTTCCTAATTTCTCTTCTATCAGGTACATTGTATCGATTTTGTGTTGAGGCCTTTGATCTAGAGTTGAATTTTGTGCAGGATGATAGGTATGTATCCATTTGCAGTGTTCTACATGTTTATATACAATTATACCAACACACACTTTAAAAAGATGTTTCATTTATTTCATTGTATAATTTTTAATTACTTCTCAAAAACTAGGTGTCCATAGTTGTGTGGATTTACTTCTGAGTCTTGGATTTGATTCATTTGATACATGTATTGATGTATTAATTTTTCTGAAAATACTTTACATTTTTTAAACACTATACTCTTTAGTGGAGCTTAAAATCAGAGATGGTGATACTTTCAGATGTTCTTTTATTATACAGATTGCTTTAGCTGTACTGGGTTTTCTTTTTTATATAAAGTTGGACTGTTCTTTACAGGTTTGTAAGAAATTGTGTTGGAATTTTGATAAGGATTATGCTGAATCTGTAGATTGCTTTTGGTAAGATGGTCATTCTTACTTTGTTATTTCTACTGAACCGTGACCATGTGCAATCATTTCATATTCTGATATCTTATTCAGTTTCATTCTTTAAAGATGTAAAGGTCTTGTCATACAGGTTTTTCCTTCCTTTGAGATAATTATTCCAAGTATTTTACTTTGTTTTATGGTTATTGTGACAGGTGTTCTTTTTCTTATTTCTTCCTTGGCCCTTTATTATTTTTATATAAGAGGGCTACTGAATCTTTTGAGTTGGTCTTGCATCCAGTCTCTTCACTAAAGGTGTTTATCAGCTGAAAGCATTACCTGGTAGAATTTTTAAGGCTGCTTATTTATAATATCATATCAACTGCAAACAAAATACTTTTACTTCTTCTTCTTCTTCTTTTTTTTTTTTTTTTACAATGTGTATTCCTTGATCTCCTTTAGTAATCATATTGCTCTGACTAGAACTTCAAGTACTATATTGAACAGTAATCTGGAGAGTGTATAGCCTTTTCTTGTTCCTGATTTTAGTGGAATTGCTTTGAGTTTCTCTCCATTTAATTCGATAGCTTGCTATATTTTACCTTTATTATGTTTATGTAATTCCTATCTCTCCAAGACCTCTATTATGAAGTGGTGTTAGCTTTGGTCAAAGGCTTTGAAAGTACCTAATGAGATGTCATGTGACTTTTTTCCTTTCGGTTTGCTTAGATTGTGGATTACATTGACAAATTTATCATCATAGTGCATTTCAATGTGATTTTGGATTTGGTTATTGGATAGTTGGCTGTAATTCTTTGTTCAATATTTGTGTTTGGGTATCAGGGTGATTGTAGCCCCATAAAATAAACTTAACAATATTTTTTTTGTTTCTTGTTTTATGAGAGAATTTGAGAAATATTGACATCAAATCTCATTTTAAATTCTGTGCTCAAAAAGTCTGGACCTTTTTTTTATGTAAGATTTTTACTGAATGGTTCTAACTTCTTAGGAATTAATAGTCTACTTAAATTTTTAATCTTATTTTAATATTACTTTGGTAAGTTACATATATAAATTTGTTCATTTATTTTAGATTTTTCTACTTTGTGTAGGATACGTTTTTTTTTAAATGTTGCCTAATGATTCCTTGAATTTCCTTAGTGTCTTTTAATATGTCCATGTTTTTTTCTTTCTGACTTTGTTGAATCTTCTCTCTGTCTTTTACCTAATTTGAGAGGGTTTTTCTATTTTCTTGATTTCAATAAGGAATCAAGTCTTTGTTTCATTGATTTATTATATTGTTTTCTTTGTTTTTGTTTTTATTGATTTCAGTTCTTAGTTTTATTATCTCCTCCAGTATACTACTCTTGAGTGTTTCTGCTTCATTTTGCTCTAGAACTTACAGATGTACTCTTAAATTGATCATATGAAGTCTCCTGGATTCTTTATGCAAGCATTATTTAAAATGAACTTTCCTCTTAGCACTGTTCTTATTGTGTCTTTTCAACTGTACAGACATAAAATCTACAGTAAGAAAGAGAAGAGTTCTTTAGCAGAGCAGCAACTTCTTTAAAATGTCCACTTCATCTTTTCCCCTGGGATATTTTTATTAAAGGGAGTAGCAGAATGTGGGAGATTCAACATACTGAAAAGTAGCTGTCTTAGCTTAAGAAGCAAAATTACTCTACAGTGTAGAGAAATGTTTTTCCTTACAGGAAGCTCTGTAGAGAAACTTGTTAGCTATGGATAACCAGTGGTAACACCCAACAGAAAATTGCTGAATACCTATAATATAAACAAATGTAATTAAGTTAGGGGATATTAAATGAAAACCTCAGATCTGTACATGTAAAGTGTTATTCACCAACTAAACAGAACCTAGGAAAGTTACACAGCAAATAGGAATACTGGGTGCTCTTCTATAGAACCTGAGTTATATTTCTAGTAAGCACACAGCAGCTTCCCTTTGTGGCTCCTGTTCCTGAGGAGCTGATACCCACTTCTACTCTCTGCAGGCACAGAGTGCACAGTCAATACACAGACCTATATGAAGGCAAAACACTGATATACACATTTTTTAAAAATAATGTAGACATACATGATTGAAGAAACGCTTTAAAACACAAGAATTTGAACAAGTAAAATAGTCATTAGAATGTTCAATAAGTATAAATTGGCGACTCAGAAAGTTACAGAGAATTAGAGAAGGGGATCAGAACCATTAACGTTGCCCTACTCTCTACAGTCCTGACAATGTACTGCAGCTTTCTTCCCCTACCCTCTCTGCCTTAGACAGCATTAATGTGGACAGGAGACCTTTAACATATCAAAGAAATCAACCTGTGAATCTGATTCTGGCCACTTGCCTCAGAGTTACTCCTCTTGCTCCAAGAATTCCTTTTCTGAAACCACAGTGTTAACAGCTGCCTCTATTCATCTGGAATGTCATGTATATGTGTGTCTTTATCTCTCTTACTTTTCTCCAAGAGAAGTAAAGAGCTCTAACTTTCCATGGTGCTCAGTTGTGCTTTTCTCCCTTATTTTGTAAAGCAGTATAAAAGTTTCCCTTGGTGAACTATATGCACACTTCTTTTTCCAAACCAAAGAGGCACTTGAACTACTAATTACTAAAATCATCTTCTTAGAAATGTTATCTCATTATTTATTGATTTGTATATAGCACAGACAGTTCAGAAATATTGTTTCTCCAAACCTATATATTGTTTAAAGCACATATTTATGAATTTATTGATTTGTATATAGCATAGACAGTTCAGAAATATTGTTTCTCCAAACCTATATATTGTTTAAAGCATATATTTATGAGTAAGATTTCATTTTTACTGAATTGCAATATTTAGTAAAAAGTCACACCATGTGCACAAATTTTTTATTTTAGCAAGAAATTATATAAAATAATATCTATGATAGAGTGTAGGGCATAGATATGAATTTATGATGCAATTGTCACTGAAACATGATACATTACATATCTTTAAAGATTGCATTATTTTTGTAGCACCTCTGCCTTACGAAAAAGAGTAGTTTCACACTGGTGAAAACTCTGATAACAGTGAGCTCAAGAATTAATGATATACTAATATAAAAGAAGTAGTAGACGTAGTTCAAAACTGCTGAGTGAAAAGATTCTGTTTCACTGGAGCTTAACTGATGATCTGCTTCCTCGCTGAGAACAAAAAAAGATCAATTGCCATGAGCTAACTGTGCTTTCAGTATTTTCCTATGAAAAGTCAATGAAGTGTCTGAAGTTCAGAAAAATGACATCCCTTTAGTAATTAAATATCACAAATTCAAAAAATGTTTAGGATTAGAAAGCTTATTAAAAATCAGATATCTAAATGCAAATCTTATTTTGCTGTGGTGTATCTTTGAAAATATTAGATGTTCTAGTTATTTCTATTTAATTTCAAATACATATGTTGAGATTAAACAAAATAGTTATAAATATAGCCAATATTTACCAGCATCCAAGAAAAAATATTTTTGAGTAATATTAGTACTTTATTTACTATTAAATGATATCATGGAGACTAATTATAGGCAGAAGGGTATGCTAAGCTAGGCAAAGTCCGTTAATGTCCACTCTCAAGTCTAGTATCTGTAAGCTCTGATCACCCATGGTATATTAACATTGCCATTCAGTTAGAAATGAAAGCGAAGCTTTTGTTTGCATGCCCACTTTTCAGGTTTCAGTATGTATACATCCACCCAGTTTTATCAACATCATTTTATATTCCATTATTATTTTAATTTTTTATTTGAGAGACAGAGATAGAGAGAGATGCCTTCTGGTTGCAAGAACCCATGGGAGTCATAATAGGACGTTGGATGCCCTCATGTGGTTGTGAGTCACCTAACATGGGTACAGGAAAACAACCTCCAGTCCTTTGAAGGGGAAATAAGAGCTCTTAACCACTAGACTATTTCTGCAGCCAGTGGTTTATGTATTTTATTTACCAAATAAGAATAGTAGGACTGGTTAAGGCTTAGTCTTGATATATTTAATTTATAAAACAAGCAACTTGTTACTTCATAAATGCCTCTTGAATATATTTTAGATGACTGTATATACTAGTTAACCTGAGAATAGTTACTATAAAACCTTTCAACACTATATTGAAGCAATTTAATAGACCTAATCATGAGATTATATTCTTGTCTCATGTGATCTTTTACATCATACTCTAATTGGAGATACCTTTGAAAAGCCCCTGAAAACTTCTGGCACAGTGGTGATCCAAAAGTACAGAGATACTTGCTTTTCAAGTTGGGCATGCATTTTCAGGACACTATTGTATCAAAGCAAAAGAAGATCCTGAATGGGTCCATTTACTCTTACTATTAAACATTAATCTAAAGCCATCTTTTATACTAGTGAAATTGGTTTATAGAAATACAATTTTGTTTTGATATCAGATAAAAACTGAAGCAATGCTATCTTATTTGTATATTTAATAATATTCAAAAATAACACAATATTTGTTTCTGGCTTGTTACCTTTAGTAGTTTAGGGCAACCTCACTATACTCCTTTGCTGTCTTGGATCTTTTGAATATCTTAAATTAGGATTGTAGATAGCAATATTCTTGTACATTTTATTTGTCATTGTGGTATATAGCATTATTTGTTTTTATCTTTCATGGTGAGGACAGAAGCCAAGCCATATATTCTCTCAGTGAACCACACTGATTTCATAGACAGACTTTTAAAGTGATTCCTTACCATATCTGTCTTCAGATGTCTACTCCCAGTTACACAAAGTATGTTCTGAACACTCTACTTTGCTACTAATAATCAGATTATGCAAAATAGGAGTTATCACTACTTTTGATTATGCTATTGAAAATTGACCTTTGTGTGTAAACCCAACCACAGCCCCTACTCTCTCTTCCTGTGTCTTCTTTTGAGGAGACCATGTGATAATAATTCTTATGGTAAAGAACAAGAATGGCCTTTGGCCCATTTTCAAATAGGAATTGAGGCTTCTGATTCAATAACCGTGTAGAACTTGAATCAAACCGAAAAGCTATGTGTTTAAGCATAGTATACTACTAGGGCCTTCACTAAAGTATATAGCTTCAATCAGTACCTTGATTGAAGTACTATGTGAGTCCCTAACTTGACTTGCAGAGGTCATGCCAGACTATTTACTCACATTAAATATTTTTCATTTAAATTGCTAAATTTTACATTACATTTTCTTAAAGCAATAAATAAATCATATATGAATCATGTGGATACCAGATTATAAAAAGAAATAAACTCAACTTTCTTGGGTTCCAAAGTTATATTATATCCTGTGACTAAAATTAAATTATATCAAATTTACATGTTATTCTTACCATAAGACTATTATTGCTCATACCTGACTCCAAGACTTCTTACTGTAGGATTCCTAGGACGTTAGAAACAGATGCTACCACTTCTTTCTGTGGGTTCTGGATATTTGTTCTCACATTCTCCAGTGAGGAATTTATGAATATATATGTTTATATTTTATATGATAAGATATGGTTATTTTGGACATTATAGTACTTCCTTATTCATAAATGTTACAAAATTGCTATAGTGGTTCTTGGAAGAGGATTCCTAGTTGCCAATATGAAACATTATTTCCATTTCCTGGAGTGACTGAAGAGACACATTAAAAATTTATTCCCTGATGTCCACTCTCTTTGAGGAACTTTAGTGTGTGATAGCCTCAACTTACAGTGGATATATGTGAGGGTTAAAATTAAGGCTTGATATAAAATGCTGATGTTTATGTTCTTACTGCAGTATAGTGAGGTTTGACTTGACAGACTTATATATAATATTTGTATAAGTCCTGAGAGACCAAGATTGAAAGCCCTTTATCCATAACATTGTTGCTTTTATGCTTTGTCTTTTAATTCAGAAGGTAAAAAATCAACACCTAGTTAGTCTTTCAAAATTAATTTTAAATTGCTTTCTCAAAGCTCACAGGGGACTGAGTTGAATAAAATTTTTATCACTTCTACATTTGACAGTAATTTAGTTTTTATGCTTATTTACTGAATGGATATTAACATTACTCATACTTTGGTTGAAATCTGGATAAACTATAACTATAGTAAACATCAAAATATAATACCAAATAAAATGATAAAACATGACATGTATAACTATTTTATGGAATACACATCATGGTTATTGTATTGTCTCAGACAAGGCATTAATATCTTGGATATGCTGTTCCAGCACTTTAGGGACCTTCTGTGAATCATTCCTAAGAGGGACATTATTTTCAGTAATGGCTTGCATATAATTCCTTCTTAAATGGCCTGTTTTAACACAATTAAAACAACTGATACCTTGATTCTGTACCCCAACATTGGAAATGGCTTGACTTACCCAATTTTCTATATCATAATAGAGAGATTCAGAATTGATTCTATACTAAAGCCACTCCTCTATGGGTGCATATCTTATCTTTAGTGGCATAAACATTCTCTTACATTCGAGAATAGCAAGATCAAAAACCAAAGAAAGTATTGTTTCCTAACTTCTGAATCTGATACTACTTTATATATAGCCTTGGTCAATCTCTATAGAAAGTCAGTATAAGTTTCTTTAAGCCTTGCCTGACTTTGGTATATAGCTCAATTTTCTGTCCTGGGTCTAAAATCTTTTCCCAATCATTCAAGGCAGCAGTATGTCATAACAGCAATGAATGTTCATCATAAGTAGTCTGAACCTTCGCATCAGCAAACAAGCCTTAATCAAGGATTTTGTCTTGAGAGATGTCAAAGCCCCTGACTTTACCCTGAATTTCTATGGTCCTGGCCTCTTTCCTCAGCCAATTTCTTCACTGTAAATGTTGGCTATAGTCCCATATGGCAGCTGTTGACTGAATCCAATAATTAGGGGTAATTCTATTTTTGTTGACCATGCATTTATTATTTGTTTTACATATGTAGAGTGGATTCCATGGAGTAACATGGCTTCCTTGATGCCCTTTATATCTTTCATATGGATTGGCTCCTAAATGTACACCATGAATTCTAGAAGTTCACCATATCATATGTATTCTCTTTTCTGAATTGTAACTGGATATATCATAGGAGGGGATAAGGGAATGCCTTTCATGCTCACTACTTTAGACAAATTATCCCCATCACCAAAAGATTTCAGGGATGGTTGATAATGCCTTAATATCCTTTTCCATTATTGCAACATGATCCTCCTGTTGTTGAAGTTTAGTGACCATTATTTTCTCTTGACTATCTAATTTTCTAATGTTTTTATTCTCATCATTAACACATGATTCCATGGAATTAAAAGTTCATATTCTCATCATTAACATAAATTCTACACTTATCTTGTACAGTGCTAATATTTATGTTCAAGGAGGAAGATCTATCTGAAAGTATGTCATAACTTACTTCCAGAAATATTTTTCTTTGCCTGCCAAATTATCATCTGTAATTTCCATAGTACATACTTCAGATAGTAATTGCTCATTCTTAGACCTCAAGTCTTTCATCATGCTAATTAAGGTCTAATATCTAGAATAGATATCAGACAATTTTTTGAGATATAAAATACAGAATCAAGCCAAAAAATAACAGGACTGAGAGCATGAAGCCCTCAAAAATATTCATGCAAAAAGTTCTCAATTATAACAGTAAAAATGTTTTTAAAATCTTGGGAAGTTGTATTGTCTGCCATTATGAAACTAATTATATATGTACAATTATCTCAGACTAGATGTAATGACCAAGTTTGTAAGCAGTTGTTGCAGTTCTTACCTAAGATACTCAATGCATGGGGGCTCAAAGTTCAACTTCCTATGAAAATAACCTTATGAGAGGCAATTTCTCACAAAATCAGAACTAGGTACTATGAGCACACATTACAAAACATGCTGATAACCATTTGTCCTTGCCTATAGACCCATGCTTGGCAATGAGAAGGCCACAGGGGCATGGGTATGGTGGTATGGAGCATTCAGGTACAGGCCTGGGCAGTTGGATTGTTGCAGGGGAGGTGAGGTTTAACAGCCAGCAAGCCATCAAGGGAAGTGGAAAACATGCCAAATAGAAAATATTCCCTTTGAAAATAGTTGAAGATTAAATTCTAATCTATACTAGAACTGATAAGCACCAGATCTAAGCCACATGAGTGGCCCTTAGTCTCTGGTGTGGGAAGGGACAAACTAGAAGGCAAAACTTCAGGCACTAGCCAACTGCTAGCCCACTAAAATGCTCTCCTGGCCCAGGAGCTAGCACAGGGACAGAGCTAAACCCACATTCACAGCAGATATTGCAAAATTATTCACTTGCAATATAGCATATAAAGGATTAATTTTATTTAGGGGTATATAAACACTCATGGTATAAATTAAACCTTAAAACAATTCTTGGAGAGTGGAGCTGTCCCACACCAGATGTCTGATCTACTCCCCAAGAATGCAGGAACAAAACAAGAATGAAAGTCAGTGTGCCCTGGTTTTCAATGGTGTCTTGCCTTGCCCAATTCATGGTCCTGATACCCCAAAGCTATGTCTCTACGCTTCACCAAATAAGGTCTGAATTTCACTACAATCACTCATGATCTGCATCATGTATAACTCTCCACTGATCATTATCCTTGCATCTCTGCAATTCAGTTATATCTCACATCCTCTAACAACAAAGAATCCTGCCTTTCCCCCAAAACTGCAGTTCCAGCCTCTTTATCTTCTTTATGAAGAAATCTCCTACTGTCTCATTTTTCTCTTGAACTTCAAGGTCATATTTGTTGATTCTGTCTATTCTCAGCTTTTTTTATTATTATTATTGGTAACAGTACTATTGGTTCCCTGAAATGGGAGCTACAACATTTCATGCCATTCTTCAATTATTATTCAGCATTTATATAATTTTTACTTATGTGCATTTGTGAATGTATACAGATATACATGCAGGTGTCTATGGAAATCAGAATAGGGTGTTAGATTCTCTGAATCTCACATTATAGGAAGATGTGGGGTTCTTCATGTGGGTGAGAGAAATTAAACAAGTTCTCTGAAAAGAAGCAGTCCTCACCACTGAGCCATGTCTCCAAGACCATTTATCATCCTTTGATATTTTTGCATATATTTGTAATAAGTGGTAGTCATTTTTACAGCTTTCATCTCCCTCCCTTTTGTACAAGATACTGTTCCTCCCAACAATATCTTATATATTGTGTCATGTGTATGTGCATATGCATATGAACACGATTGGGTTGTTATTTATTGAAGCATGGGTGACTTAGCAGTTGGCTATACCACTAAAAAAAAAAAAAAAAAAAAAAAAAAAACTGTATTGCTTTCCCTAGCAACCAATAACTGTCAATAGGCCCTCAGGGAGAATTATGGCTTCATGAGTTCCTTCCCCATCCATGATAAAAATGTTTCAATTTTGTGTAGGTCCTGAGCAGGTAAACAAAGCTTCAGGACATTCATAAATACACGTATCGTCACTTCCAAGTGACATCTTTTTGAGTCATAGCTTTCCAGCTTTTGGTTTTGATATCCTTGATGCTCCCTCTTCTTTTGCTGAATCTTAGAGGTTTTTTTTTTTTTTTTATTAGTTTTCGTTCACCAACTTCACTGAGAAGCTGAGGAATGCTGAGAACAGCACTAATCTATACACATAACATTCAGAAAAGAGTAATGTTATATACTATTCATGATTGATTTATTTTCCACATATTCCATGCTCAATTCATCAGCAAGTTGTGTTCACTCTATCTTTGAACTTCATATAAGCTCTATACACTTTCATTTTATTATATTTGTTTGATGAGCTGAACTGTATTTATTTCCATTTAAAGTTTGACTGCAGCTTCTTAGCTGTCATCCCTAGATTTACTGAAAGATGTCTTCAATTAAACAAAGTTTGTTTGGCTAAAAATGAGTCAGTTATACCTACTATTAAAGTCCACCTCTGTCTCCTCTGTGATGCACAATGAAAGAGTAAGGGAACCATGACCTTTAAGCCTACAGTGAATAGCTTTGCACTACCATACCATGATTTGACACTTTGTTCCCTTCTCTATTCTGCTCTAATCTCAGTGGCTTCACTTCTGACCCTAAAAGATATCAGGCAAACCCTTGCTTCAGAGTTCTAGTATTGTTTTTCTTTATTTTTCCTGAACTATTCTTCCCTTAGTTTTGCATTTCAGTATATATATTAATATAGATAGGTGGTATATATTATATAAATATATAAATATAAATGATACATATTTTCTGTACTCATTCTCCCTAATAATACACAGATTCTTGATTAATTATCAAAGCTTGGCTATACTTTAGGCTTGTTCCTATCTCTTGTAACTTAAATTAATTCATTTATATTAATATATATTCTATCTCATGGAATTACCTCTCTCCCACCTTGCACCTTGAATTTTCTCTCCATGTCTTCTGGTGTCTCCCTGCAACAAGATTCCTCCTCTTCCTCTCTCTCCCCAGAAGTCTCACCTATACCTCCTGCCTAGCTATTGGCCTTTTAGGTTTTTATTGTACAAATTATAGCAATACACCTTCAACACAGTATATAAATATCCCACAGCATTTCTTTCCTATTACATTTTGTTCCTTGGCGTTTTTCATTATCAGAATTCTTGTGTATTTTGTTATTCACTTTTTTCAAAATATTTTTCTAAAGACAAATGTAATACAAGAAGACCAGGCATGCATATTTTGTTATTGCTAAATTCTTTAGCATAACTAAAGAATAAAAATAATGCTCAATAATTTAATGAACTTGATACTGACTTTTATGTGAAGGAGACTGGCAATACCTTTGTCAGGAAGCTGTTTTTAATAGAATATGGCATTTAAAATATTTTAAGAACATAGACTTTTATGGACAGTGAAACAGGTTTGCTCCTGGCAGCCCCAATCTACTTCAAGAAAAAAATGAGCATTGAAGAAACTCCATACGGAGTCTACTTTCTTTCTGGTGATGGTTAGCAAATGGACAAAAGCCTGTTTTTGTATTGACTGCTTGACAGTATGCTGTTTAAACTGGACATGCAGATTCCATAGAAGAGTGACCTCTGAATTTTGACAAAACAAGATGAGATGGTCCTTCAGGTTGTGCTTTTCAGAGAAAACTGTCAGACATTCTTCAGGACTCATACTGAAGTGAATGATGAACTATGCCAGAATGGGCAGTGCAGTTCTTAAAATTTCCTGCTTCATTGAAATAAAGAGACTCTGGGCCTGTGGGCTGAATACTGATGCCCCAACTTTGTAAAGGAACTTTGGGTAACTGTCCAGGCTATAGGTATCATCTCTGTCATTTCTAGATTTTGGAAGTTGCTTGCACTTCCTGTTTACTTGGGTAAATATTATCTCCTTCTGTTGCCTTTGATGTAGTTGAAGATTAGATAGTTATAGGTATAGTTTTTCTTGGTTATTTTAAGGTATATTGGATAGGAAAGTTTAGATTCACAAGAATAAGGTAGATGATAGATTATTTTCTTTAAATTTGTTAAGTACAAACAGACTAGATATTGTAACTGTAATTTTTGCTTGGTTTCTATTTTGTTATATGTAATTTTGCTATGTTAAAATTGAAACCTTCCTTTGTTATAGACAGAAAGGGGGAGCTGATGCGGGAATGTTTTTATGTATGCAGTGAATATCGATCTTTAAATTAGGAGCTGTTTTGGCCCATGACAGGCACCATAGAAAAAGTAGGAGGGGAAATAACAGCATAGGTAGGAGATGGGGAAGTCAGAAACAGATTGAGCCAGCCACCAAAGAGCAACATGTAAGGAACACAGGTGAGCCATGGGCCATGTGGCAAGACAGATTAACAAAAATGGGTTGAGTTAAGATGAAGGACCTAGCTAGCAATGTGCCTGAGCCATAGGCTAAACATCATGAACATAATATAAGTGTCTGAGTCATTTTGGGAGCAGCAGGTGTATAAGGGGTCTTGGATTGTAGGTATGTGGGTCTGAATTTCTGGTGTCCAGGGCCAAGAAACCATATTAATGATGCTTCTACCCTTTGTTTCTTCTTACAACTTAAAGAATTTTAATAAGGGTGGATGTGTCATTAATTTTTATTTTTATGAAGTATCCCAGGTTCAGATATAGTCTTTATTAATTTTGATGGTATCCATAACTTTTCTGCATCTGTGGAAATAAAAGCAAAACCCCTTCCCCAACATAACACATATCCTGGCTTCCATTAAGAGGTTTGTACATCTTTGAAGTAAACATGCTGATTTTGTTTAGCTGTTTTTTTTTTTTCCTATAGTCCAATGCCTTTCAGCAGCTATTATTCCTTTCTCATTAGCATTGAGAAAATTTAAAGTTAATAAAGCATTATGTAGTCTATCTCTAGGGGTCTTTGTAGTTCCTTTCTGTTTATTTAGCACATCCTTTAGAGTTAGATTTGTTCTATGACTGCTTGCCCTGTGGGATTGTGCGGTATTCTGGTAATATGCTTTGTATTATAATAAGCAAAAAATTGTTTCACTTTACTAGACATATATGCTGAGCATTGTCAGTTTTAATTTGTACTGGTATTCCCATGATGGTCGTAATTTCTAGCTAATGTTTGATTACAGAATCAGCCTTTTCTGAAATCAAAGAAGTTGCCCACTGAAATCCTGAAAACGTATCTATTGCATGAAGGACATATCTAAAATTTTCAAATTGTGTAAAATTAAATACATACATCTTCAGCTTTTATTTCTATGTAAACCTTTAGGATTTCTTCAGCCTGGCAATGAGTTTGGTTATAGAAGGAATAGGTGGGACACCTTTTTACAATTTCTTTGGCTTGCCAAGTGATAGAGAAATCTTTTCTTAATCCTTTGCTATTGATGAGATGCTTTTTATGAAATTCTGAGACCTCTAGTAGATATCCTATTAATAATTTATCAATTCATCATTACCTTGTATTAAAATACCTGGCAGACCTGTATGCGATTGAATATGTGTTATATAGAAGGGATGATTTCTAGTCCTGATTATTTCTTGCAGCAGAATAAATAATGAAGTTAATTCTGACTCATCATTAATAAAAATCAGCTGGTTCTATGCATAGAACAACTCTTTCTACATACTGAGAGTCAGTGACTATGTTAAGAGGTTTGGTAAAATCCATTAATACCATCAAAATATCATATAATTATGAGTTTTGAACAGAATTATAAAGGCTTTGAACCACTTTACTTATATGTTCTGATTTGTAACCTGCCTTTCCTGATTTGTTTGCATCGGTAAAAAATGTATGGACTCCAGAAATAGATTTATCTCATACAATACAAGGAAGAATCCAATTAGTTTCCTCTAGAAGTTAAATTCTTTTGCTTTGAGGATATTTGTTGTTAATATCTCCCAAAAATTATGGCAGGCTTTTTCCCAAGGTTCACTTTCTACCCTTAATTGATCAGTTTCTTCAACAATGTCAATAATTTCTTCTGGGTCCATTCCTATCAATTAACAAAGTTTTAGTTTTCCTTTAAAAATATTTTCAGAAATCTTTTCCACATATGTCTTTAATTACTTACTTGGTCTATGTAGAAGAAATATCCATTCCAACACAACATTTTTCCTTTGCAATAAAATTCCTATAGAAGAATGCTTAGAGGGCAAGATAACTAGAATGCAATTAAGTTCTGAATCCACACAATCCACATCTACATCCTGTAATTTCTTTTCCACCAAAAACAATTCTTTCTCAGCTTCAAGTGACAATTTTTTCAGTCTATTTAAGTTCTTTTCACCATTTAAGGTTTTGAACAAATTATACAGTTTATCATTTTTAATTCCAATTATGCATTCATAAATTGGCCATGTATCCTATTAATCTTTGAAAATCATTAAGTGTCTTCAGTCTATCTCTCCTGTTTTGTATATTTTGGGGTCTGATTTTTTTTTGTTGGCCTATTTTATAGCCTAAATAATAAATAGAATCCCCTCTTTTTCTTTTTTTCTGGGGTAATTTGTAATCACCAAACAGGCAAAATTCTTTTCACTTCTTCAAACATTTTTTCTAAGTTATCAATACTAGAATTGCCCCACAATATGTCATCCATGTAATGATAAATAATAGATTGTGTGAATTTATTATGTATTTGTTCTACTGGCTTTTGTACAAAATACTGGCAAAGTGTGGGGTTATTCAGCAATCCTTAGGGAGTACCCTCTATTGGTATCTCTTTACAAGCTGAGAATTATTATAAGTGGGCACTGTAAAGGCCAATTTTTCTTTGTCTTGTTCTTGTAAAGGTATTTTGAAGAAATAGTCTTTTAAATCAATAACTATAATAAGCCATTTAGGAAATAGAGAAGGCAGAGGAATCCCAGACTGTAGAGAGCCTGTTGGCTATATCACCTTGTTTATTGCCCTTAGGTCTGTTACCATTCTCCACTTTCCAGACTTCTTTTTAATAACAAATACAGGAGAATTCCAAAGGTTGGTTTATTCCTCTATATGCTGAGCATTTAGCTGCTCCTGTACCAGCTGCTCTAATGTAGTAGTGGGGTTTCTTTGGTCCCGGGCAGCCAGACCCACAGACCTGCCGCCTGAGACCCCTTATCTGCCCAGCCGCCCGCCGCTCAGACCCCCAGAAATGACTCAGACACCTATATTAACTTCATGCTGTTTGGCCTATGGCTTAGGCACATTGCTAGCTAGCTCTTACATCTTAAATCACCCCATTTCTATTAATCTGTCTGCCACGTGGCCCGTGGCTCACCTGTGGTCCTTACATGTTGTTCCTTGGGCGGCTTACTCGATCTGCCTCTGACTCCGCCCTTGCTTTCCTACCTATTCTGATTCCTCCTCCTACTTCTTCTATGGTGCCTGTCATGGCCCAAAGCAGCTCCTTTATTTAAAGATTGAGATTCACAGCATACAGAAAGGCATTCCCACGTCACTCTAAGGCCTGCAATTTCTCTTTTGTTAGAGGCCATTGATGAAACCATATAGGCTTCTCTGTTAGCTATTTTAGAGGTAGTGCTGTGGGTGTTTTTGAAAGATAAGCAGCTGTTGCACCTTGTTTCTGTATAACCTGAATGGTCTGTGACTATTTCTCATAATACCATCTAATGTTTTTACCAGAAACAAGTGCTAGTTTATGGCTTATTTCTATATTTGGAGGAATATTATTAATCTGTATGTTCCATTATAATAAATCTTGTCCCCATAAATTTATAGCAATGTTAGCCACAAATGGCTTTAAAATTCCACTCTGTCCTGGTTCTATACACTCAAGCCATCTTGAACTCTGTTTTTACCAGGGATAATGACCCAGTACCCAAAAACTGAACATTTACCTCCTCAAGTTGCCAAATTAGATGTCATGTCTCATTAATACATCCATCCCTGTGTCCAAAAAGCCTTCAATAATTACATCATTTATTTGTACTTTTAATTTTTGCATTTGTTCATTGATAGAAGCTTGCCAAAATATTTGCTTTATAATTTTTCCTCAGTTTTCTTGTTTTTCTATAGATTTTTATCATTCAGTGTAGTACGTCTTTTAAAAATAGTTTTCTTTTTTAAAATTGTTCTGGAAAGGTGATTCCTCCACAAGGCAAAGTAAAATTGGATTGGATTTGATATGGAGGCTTTTTAAAGCCCCTTTTCTAAGGGCAGAAAGTTACCTTGTATCTCCCTTATTGATCTGCAGTCATTTGTTCAATATCTTCCATTTCCACAACTTCTGCATATTCCAGAAGGGAGGTACATTCTCTTCGGATTATTCCTAAAAAAAACCTGTTTCTGGTAATGCCTTGTTTGCAATCTCTTTTTTTGTGACCTTGCCTTCCACAATTGTAACATTTTGCATTTTGGCTTTTTCTTATACTTCTAGAAGCAAGCTCTCCTACCCAGTTTTAATCACTATAATAAGACTTTAGATTAATTGTCTCACAAATCCAATCCTCCAAGGGTGCTGATCTTCTTTTTAACAGTCTATTTTATACATTGTGCATTAACATTCTCATATTTAGTGACTTAATTATTATTCACCTTGCTTCTGATTCTGGTAGCATTCTGTTTACTGCTGCAGTTAATCTATGCAAAAAGTCTGTAAAAGTTTCTTTTGGGCTTTGAATTACTTTCGCGAATTATTAGTTTTCTTTTCTATTTCTTCAATCTGATTCCAGGCATTTAAAGCTGACATTCAGCATAAATCCAAAGTACGTACATTGTACAAAACTGCCTTTCAATATCAGGTTAATCCTCCTCCCTAAAAAGTTGGTCTTTAGAGACTTCTATGTCTCTGACCCTGTTTCTTTGTTCTATTGTTTTAGCTTCCTTTCTGCACCATGATTTCCACTGTAAAAGCAGCTCTGCCTCTAAAACAACTGTAACTATATCTAACCATTCTTTAGGGATGACCCAATTACAGCATGACCAGTTCAACATTTGATTTATAAATGGTTAGTGCATCCCATATGTTACAATTGCTTCTTTTACTCTCCTTAATTCTAGCATTTGTACTGGAGCCCAAATAGCTTCTGTATTACCTTTATTATTCTTCATTTTTTAAAAAAGTTACTGGGTATATTAATGTTGCCTGTTTTTGTCTAATTTTAGATGACCTTGCTGAAATTGGTTCTTCATATTCCTGTTTTAATTTGAACATTTTTTGTTTCTCTCTCAAATGACTTTTTAAAGACTTTTTTCTTTGTATTTATAGTAATTGACTTATTAAATGATAAATCAGAAATCAAACAAAAAGTATTCGTGATAAACAGTATGATAAATATTATGATAGTCCCATTTACCTTAGTCATCTTTTCCTTCACTGGTTATATTATTACATCATCTTGAGAAAGACCACAAAAGGACCAAACACCCTCCATTGTCTTCAACAAATTCCCCCTTTAAAAAAAAATATTTACTCACCAATTTGTTGTTTGTGATGATTCAGTTGACCTATTATGATAGCAGCCCAAGGTGGGGTCCAAAATGACAAAAAGAAATAACCCATAACCCACCAGGAGAAAGAGGTCACTGTCTTAAAAACTTACCCAGATGACAGTGAAATGGAAACAAGTGTGGCCTGTCTACCTAAGGCTGGAGGCTAACTCAGAACAGAAAACCTAGCCAGCCACTAATTCCTCCTTTGACCAAGTGTTACTCTGGCTGGCTAGTGACATTTTTTAGGTAGAGAGGGGAGGAACATGTGTCCCAAAGTTGGATGCCAAGTGTTGTATGAATAAATGAAACTCAGAGCTAGATCTCTGGAAAAGGCTGAGATAACAGAGAGTAAACACCACAGTCAGATCTGATGTGGAAATGCCTTTCTGTATGCTGTAAATCTAAATCTTTAAATAAAGGAGCACCATAGAAAAAGTAGGCGGAGGAATCAGAATAGGTAGAAAAGGAAGGGTGGAGTCAGGAACAGACCAAGCCTGAAGCCCCAAAAAGCCACATGAAAAGAACACAGGTTGGCCACTGGCCATGTGGCAGAAAGATAATGGAAATGGGTTGATTTAAGATGTAAGAGCAAGCTAGCAATGTGCCTGAACCATAGACCAAACAGCATGTAGTTAATATAAGCATCTGAGTCATTTCTTGGGGCCTGAGCAGCAGCAGCGGGTGGCTAAGGGGTCTGGCATGGCAGGGTCTGAGCCTCTGACCACCAAGGACCAAGAAACCCCACTGTAACAGGTGGTGCCCAACATGGGGCGAATAGGGTTTTAGCAGAAACTGCGCAAAAGCAGTTTATCTGAAGTGGGTCATTGTACAGAGAAAGTGCGGCATTCAGGTCACATTCAAAACAGCAACAGCAGACAGGCAGCAGGCAGTGTAAGCTGCAACCAGTTCCTGAAGTCTCACAGAAGACTTGGTAGCATGTGATAGATTTAAGGTTTATGTTTACTTTGAATAAAAAGGAAACAGAGTCAAATGGTTTCTTAGTAGCAGCATTTTCTTGAGTCTGCTCTGTTTGCTGGCCATGAAGAGAGCCCTGGTCCCATTAAGAGAACTTACTGATCCAGCTTTATCTGCAAAAACTATGCAGCTCTTTAGGAGAGTGTATTTTAAAAGCTCTTCTGGTTGAAAGATGATTAAGGATTCACAATAAAACAGATTCAGATGAAAAAAAAACCTGTAAATGGGTTACAATGTGTGTAAAAGGTACACAGGCTTCAGAGAGAAAAAAGAGAAGGTAGAGAATGTCTTTAAAAAGAGAAATAGAGTAATAAAATATAATAAGCCACGTAAAGATGGAAAATAGACACAAAATCTGGATTTTGGTTGTTATTGTGTTTTCTTTTAATTTTTTAACTGTTAATGAGCTAACTGCAAAAAGACAATGGATTGCAAATTCAAAGGATACTAAGTTAAACAAGAATATATATTTTAAAGGTATTTTGATTTTGAAATTTGTGTATAAGAAATTATTGCTTTGGGAGAGTTCTGATTTTGTTTCCACAGAAGATGAGAACCTGTGGATTGCTTCCAGGCAAATATGATTTCATCAACCAAGACCCCCTGAAAAAAATCTCTGATGGGAAGAGATTGCCTTATCAGCTTCAGGGCTACAGACTAAGATGATCCAGTTCAATTACTCGTGAGATTTTCAATGCCCCATAATCAGCAGGAAGTAGTAATGGAAAACTATGCCCAAATTCCCAAAATATTGTTTATAAATGTTTGTTTTCATTATAAATGGTTAATTGTTATAGTTAATCTCTTTCTAAGAAAAAAATGGGATATGGTATATGAATGATTTTTTAAAAATTAGATTATTTAATTTACTTAGATCAGGAAATCAGCTGTTAATCTCAAAACATTTTACATTGGTATAGATTTTGGTTTATTGATACAAATTTAAGGTCAATTCTCTTATGCTGTATGTGTTTTTCTACTCTTGTTTAAGATATGATGTTTATGTAACTGATTTAAAATTGTAACATATATTTAAGAAATGCATGCTAGTTAGATTTTTAGGTATACAAAGATATAATTCAATTAGGTAGGTAATCTTCAAATACTTCTAAGACATACAAAATATGGTATTTAAAATGTTTTAAAAACTTCGACTTTTCTGGACAGTGAGACAGATCTGCTCCTGGCAGCACCAATTTACTTCAAGAGAAAAATGGGCATCGAAGAAACTCCATATGGAGATTAGTTTCTTTCTGGCTTCAGTTAGCCAATGGACATGAACCTGTTCTTATATTTACTGCTTGACAGTATGCTGTTAAAAGTGGACATGCAGGTTCCATAGGAATGTGACCTCTGAACTTTGGTAGAACAAGCCAAGATGGTCATTCAGGTTCCTGCTTGCAGACAAACCTGTTAGACATTCTTCAGGACTCGTGAAGAAGCAACTGATGAACTGTACCAAAATGGACAGAGAAGATTTCCTTCCTCACTAAAATGAAAAGAGACTCTGGGCCCATAGGCTGAAGGTGGATGCCCCAATTTTATAAAGGAACTTTGGGTTACTGTTGAGACAGATAGGTGTCATCTCTGTCATTTCTAGATTTTAGAAGTTACCTGCACTTCGGGTTTACTTGGGTAAACATATCCTTCTGTGGTCTTTGATATAGTTGAAGATTAGATAGTTATAGGCATAGTTTTTCTTAGTCATTTAAAAGGTATATTGGATATGAAACTTTAGATTCGTAAGGATAAGATAGATGATAGAGTATTTTCTTTAATTTTTCTAAATACAAATAGACTAGATATTGTAACTGTAATTTTTGCTTGATAGCTATTTTGTTATATGTAATTTTGCTATGTTAAAATTGAAACCTTCCTTTTTTATTAGACAGAAAGTGGAAAGTGATGTGGGAATGCCTTTCTGTATACTGTAAACTCAGTCTTTAAATAAAGGAGCTGTTTTGGCCCTTGACAGTCACCATAGAAAAAATAGGTGGAGGGATCAGAATAGGTAGCAAAGGAAGGGTGGAGTCAGGGACATACCAAGCCTGAAGCCCAAAGGAGCAATATGTAAAGAACTCCGGTGAGCCACAGGCCACGTGGCAGACAGATTAATGGAAATCAGTTGATTTAAGATGTAAGAGCAAGCTAGCAATGTGCCTGAGCCTTAGACCAAACAGCATGAAGTTAATATAAGCATCTGAGTCATTTCTGGGGGCCTGAGCAGCAGCAGCGGGCAGCTAAGGGGTCTGGGGCGGCAGGGTCTGGGCCTCTGGCTACCCGGGACCAAGAAACCCCATTGCAACACAGATCTCACCCATTTGTCTTCCAGCTTCCTCAGCCTCACACCTCCTGGATTCTTCTGCCTGCTCTGTCTTTCTATGTCTG
The DNA here is from genome assembly GCA_033318265.1 of Phyllotis vaccarum. Taxonomy (NCBI): domain Eukaryota; kingdom Metazoa; phylum Chordata; class Mammalia; order Rodentia; family Cricetidae; genus Phyllotis; species Phyllotis vaccarum. The sequence continues at coordinate 34,714,665 of JARWLC010000010.1, read as the reverse complement.
CCTTAAATACATTCTTCACTCAGTTAAGGTGTGGCACCACCACTGCCAGTCTGGGAGCCTAAAATGTAAACTAAAATGTACTCAAATTCAGATTTGCTGGGATTAAGGGCATAGATCACCACTCCCAGACATTCCTTGTGGCTGATATTAAAGGTGTGAGATACCACTGTCTGATCCTCCTAGACTGACTGTAGGTATATCCCTCTGACTTCTCAGACTGTTTTTATTAAATTTGAAATATATCCCCACATATTCTCAATAAGGTGAGAACATGTATGAAACTCTGTTGCTATAAAAAGATGTTATGAATCTTTTTTCTTGTCCTCACTTGTGAGAAATGTAAATAGCAAATACCTATAAAAAGTGTACTTTTTGGATTCCTTGGAGAATAATACCCTTAGACATGTGACTTTTAAATGTTGCTAAAACTGTTTACTGTAGTAAACAATTACATATGTAACTGTTTATGTGGAGTTATTTATATTAATCAAATTGTGGCATTTGTAATGCCAACTTTACAGTTGTTATAAGACACAATAATACTTTCAGAATGTACTGTCACAAAAGAAGGTATCCACTCTCAACAGGAAAAACAAATGTAAAGAGAATTGATACCTAATCAGAAAAGTATGGAGAAGTAGAATATGTTGATTTAAGCCCATTTCCAGGGATGAACAAAATCAAAAAGAAAAAAAGTAGTTGTAGAGGTCAGCCTGCAGCCCTCAGGATAGCATTGTTTACTGGCCTGCAGTGTTTACAGGAACCAATTGATCCATTCCTATATCAGGACCTATGCCTAAGGAGACACTACAAGTTAGAAATGAGGAAGTTAACAGAGGACAAAGGATCTGGCTAAGGTCAGGTGTTGCTTGTGAGCTGGAGGGGATACTCAAGGTGAAAAGGCAACCCCCAGTATATAAGACTTTCCCTGATCTTCAATAAATGACATTCTTGGTTCAAGAGTGACCCCATGTGTTTAGGTTTCAATCTATAGGCCTTTACTCAGTGAGGCTCACTCTGATGCTGGTGTTTATAGTAGTTACAAAACTCGTTTTACAAATTAACAGATTAATATGGTCTGTAACAGATTGTTATCTGATCTCAAATAATTAGCAAAGTCTCCACTGGAAACAGATGGTACAGATGATCCATCATTTCAGAGTACCTCGTTGCAGTTTCCTCTGAGTTCTGTGTCTAAAACAACTTCTGGAGACTGGTTGAGACAATCCAGTCTTACACGATACTCCAATAAGTATTTTTCCATAATCCTAAATTTTTTTGGGTGTCCCCATAAGATTGACAGCATTCCCATTTAACATGAAGTAGCCTAAAGGACTTGGTCCACATTCTTAAAAAATTCAATTACGGATGTTTGTCTTTTATTTACAATGTTGGTTACAAGTTATAGATAATGATAAAAAATAACATACAAAGGAAATTAGATTTGGAATCTTTGTTTTAAAAAGAAATAGAAATTGGAGAAATGTAATGGAATTTGTCCCTTCTACTGGTTTCATAAAAAGCTGATTGGCCAGAAGGTAAACAGGAAGTGTGGTGTGGGTGGGGCTACCAGACTAAAAATACTCTGGGAACAGAAAGAGCAGAGAAGAGACACCAGGAGAGATGCCAAAAGATGCAGAGGAAAGAAGACAACCATGTTGCTCTGAGAAAAGATATCAAACCACATAGCTAAAATGATTAATGGAAAGAGCTAGCTAATAATATGTCTTAGCAATTGGTCAATCAGTATAAAATTAATATAAGATTTTGTGTGATTATTTGGAGCAAAGCAGCAGCAGGGCTTTCAGAAGGTTTGAATCTCAGGGCTAAGCTGGAAAACTCAGGCCAGAAAATTATTATTACAATGATATTCCGATGTGGGGCATATATATCCACATAAAGCCTAAGAAAGCTTTAAAAGAATTCTAGATCACAGAAACAGAGCCAAATGCAGCTTCTCAGTTGTGTCTCTGGTGTAGATCAAGGTACAGAGATGGTAGGATGCGTAGGCATGAATTACAAAATGGTGGGCTTGTAGTAGGCAGCTTGAACTGTAAAAAAGGCCTGTTCTTGAGTCTCACTATAAGCAACAAGCTGTGTAGGATGAATTTAAGGTTGCTGTTTATACAGGCAAAAAGAGAACAGAGTCAAAGAAGGTTTCTTAATAGCAAAATTTTCTGAGACTGTTCTGTTTGCTTTGGGAGACTATCTAGGCAACTAGCTGTCATCCCTGTCATTTCTAGATTTTGGAAGTTAACTTTCCTGTTTACTTGTATAATATTATATACTTTGTGGTCTTTGATAGAGCTCAAGATTACCTAGTTATAAGTATAGTTTTCCTTAGTTATTACTAAAGGTATATTAGATATGGAACTTTAGTCTCACAAGGATATAGTAGATGATAAAATATTTTCATTATTTTTTAAATACAAATGGACTAGATATGGTAGCTATAATTTTTGCTTGGTTGCTGTTTTGTTAGATGTAATTTTATTATGTTAAAATTGAAACTTTCCTCCTTGTTTAAACAGAAAGGGGAAAGTGATGTGAGATGTTTTTCTGTATACTGTGAATATCATTGGCAAATAAAGGAGCTGTTTCAACCTATGTCAGGGAATCTTAGAAGTAGGCAGGAAATTTGAGTGTACATAAAAGGAAGGAGAGGGGAATCAGAAGAAGATACCATCCAGCCACTCAAGAAGCAAGATGTAAAGAAATAGGTAAACCACAGGTTACGTGACAAAACAGGTTAGTGGAAATGGGTTGAATTTAAATGCAAGAGCTAGCTAGCAATAAGCCTCAGTCATAGGCCAAGCACCATGTTCTTAACATAAGCCTTCTTATATTTCTGTGGGATTGTGGGTCTGGACCATGGGCTGAGCAGGCCAGAAACCTCTCATTACTGTCTTGGCTTTCTAAACTTAGTATTCACTATTAAAATACTTAATAGAGAAATTGGGGCCTGTTTTAATTTGCTTTTTGCTTTGATTATTTTGTTGAAGAACTGATAAGAGTGTATTCAGTTGTATCTAATTAAATCTCTGGTATGAAAATACCAATGCATAAATGAAATATACACACACACACACACACACATATAAAACAGGTATAGATTGTTTAGTAATTTTGATTAATTTTAAACTCAGGTCCTTCTTTTTCCTTTCAGATTCTGTGCTGTAATTTCTAATCTGAAGCTCTTAAAACATAATTCATATGTTTATTATCCATCCAAAATGTCTTCTAATTTTATAGTCATTGAGAACAATGCAATTACTATGGCAACTTTTCTGATTTTTCTGGGCTGTTTCTCACAAGTTCTCCCTTAGAAGTCAATGTTTTCTGTTTATTCTAAATCATAAGCTTTCAAACAACAGTCCTTGTTATAAAATCCCTTGTGTTTTATCTCCTAAATCTGCCTGCTTGACAAAATATAGAGCCTTTTTATTTAAGCTTGTTCACTGCCCCTTTTAAACATCACAGTGAGTTTTAGGCCATACTTAAAAAAAAAAAAAAAGTAAACTATTCTCCAATGATTCCAAATACTTTATTTTATTCTTCATAATGTTTATTGATTAGCATATATTCTCTATCTCTGTGGGTCCATAGTACAGTAAATTTGAATTATCAGTAAAGTAAACCAGACATTATAGGGAAAATTCTTTTGACTGAGATTGAAATAATTCTCACATACCTTTGATCTGCTATCATCATAAAACTCATTTATGAGGATTATAAAGTGGCTTTCTTGAATTATGCAGTGCTCCACTTATCAGTCACAGAAAAATAGAATTTATATGCATTTTTACTTTCTCTCAGTAAAAATGTATTTTATAAAATTATATAGAAATTGAGTGGCTATGCAGTTGGTACACATGCATGTACATTTTCAAGTGTCCATATAGTTCTTAAGCTCCGTAAAACTTGGTCTTTACTAGATAATTTCTAAATGCTCCTTTATCCTTATTTTCAATGACACACACTGTTGAAGTCTGAGGTTTTGTTATGGTAACATTTGTTTTTGGTGTGTGTGTGTGTGTGTGTGTGTGTGTGTGTGTGTGTGTGTGTGTGTCTGCACTGCGTGTGCACGTTCATGTGCACATGGGGCTTTTTCACACTGTAGCATCAATTATTTAAGGAACAGTGGTTCAATGACCCAGAGGCATTATTGGATTGCAGCAGTAACTCAAGAAATGTCCTCCAGAGCACACTTCCCTAATGTTCCACAAAGTTGTTTTATTGAATAATGTCTACCATAGACATGCTAAGAAACTCACAAAATTCAATAAGAATTTTCTGATTTTTCTGGCCAGAGCTGAAGATTGATCTAACATGATCCCACCTTTAGCAAGATTGAAAACAATTTTTCATCCTCCTAGATAGAAAGAGGCTCATCATTAGATGTTAATATAAAGTTCAATATACTGAGTTGTTTTTGTCACCTAGCAGAAATTATAGCTGCTGTAATGTTCCTGTAGAAGCCTTTGGAAAAGTATTTTAGCACTTGGTGTAAACCTCATACAAGTTGCAAGGTCAAAAAGAATGTTTTTTTTTCTTTCTTTCATGTATCAAATAGGATACACTCTTTAAAACTATAAAAGAAACAAAGTTTTCATAAGTAAAAGCTAATGAAAATTGGTTATGACTTTAAATCAGTTTAATAATGATTGATGAAAATATTCATAAGTATTTATATTAACTGGGAATGAACAAATATTTCCTTTTAGTCACAATTAGATAATTTAATTTAGATCACCTTGCCTATGCCAGGAATTATACTAAATTATTAGATAAGGAATAAACTATAAAAATAAACAACAAAAACTTTTGCAAAATATAAGTATGTTTTCAAAAAAATAAATAAAAACAGCATAGCCTGTTCAAGACATCAGGGATGAAAATAAGATGATATTTTTCTAGAAAAAGCATAAAATATCTGCTACCACAGGCCTAACTCTTAAATAGACAGTAATGGGCCCTATAGTGCTGACAATTTGCAGAGGATTTCCTTATGTATTTACTTGAATTAAACTAGCTCCCTATATGTGGAAAAAGTACTCCATACCAAAGAAGAAGCAATTAGAAAGATAAAATTAGTGCCTGAGTTTACTTGCCAAGATCACCTGTTTTAATTTGTCAGACAAAACAAACAATGAACAAAGCCCTAAAGTCTTCTACAGTTTCAGTGAAATAGCCTGGGCTTTCTTACTCAGTACTGGGAGAAATTACTCCAGACTGAACACTCATTCTATATGCTGTCAAGCTAAACCATAAACATTTCAGGGTAACAAGTTATATCCAAATAATTTAACCACATGTCCTTTTAAATATTAGAAGGCACAGAAAGATTCACTAAAGTAGGGAGCCCACAGACTGCTCTAGCAATGAAAGCACATATGAAAGTTGCATATCTTTACCTCTCCATTTCATCCTCTAAAATCAATCCCCAATCTTATCTCATATCTGGAACAGACCACCTGCTGCAGTCCCCTTGTCACCCGTTTCTCAAATGAATCCACAGATCCTCATTTCTAAACTTTCTTTCTTCAACTCACTATCTTGTCCTAACTTTCAACCCCAACAGGCGTTTTCTGAAAACATGTAGATCCAGGAGGCCTGTAAGATATCTGCAGATTTCTCCCTCTCCCTTTTTACCTCCAAGCCAATTAATAAGTCCCTTAAGGAAATCTACAAAATGGTGAAAGGAAATTAATACAAGTATTTAATACCTGAAAGTAGTAATAGAACTAATAAAGAAAACTTAAACTGGGGAAAATCTGGAAATGATAAACCTGGAAAATTGAACAGGAACCTCAGAAGTTAATCTCACCAACAGAATACAACAAATCCAAGAAAGAATGTTGAAAACTAAGGCATTGAAAACATAATAAAGAAATGGATGTCTTGGTAAAATATGTTAAAACTAAAAATTCCTGGCATGAAACATCCATGAAATATGGGAAACTATGAAAGAAACAAATCTAAAATAAGAATACAGGGAGAGGAAACTTAGGTGGTAAGCACAGAAAAAATTTCAAAAATATTGTAGAAGAAATTCTCCTAACCTAAGAAGGTCTTACCTCTCAATTTACAAAAAAACAAAACAAAACAAACAAAACAAAAAACCAAAAAAACAAAACAAACAAACAAACAAAAAACATACAGAATGTCAAATAAATTGAACCAGAAAAAATAAATTGGACCAGAAAGGAAAATTTCCTCGGCATATCATATTAAAAACATTAATCTCTATAATTGACATCAAGGTCCCATTGCAGAAGATCATACCTTTATAACTCATTGAATATGAAGATGTTGTGCTGATACTTATACAAAGCATTTACCCTTTAATTTTTTTCTGCAAAAGATACTTTAATGTGGAATAATAATCTTGAACACTGATTTGTTACTCAAATTGGTTTAATAAAATGTTGATTGGCCAGTAGTCAGGTAGGAATTAAGGTTAGGGTGATCAAACTAAGGATGATGGAAAAAAGAACAGCAGAGGCAGGAGTTGCCATCCAGATGCAGAGGTGCCAGGAGTTAGACATGTCATGCCATATCAATAAAGTTATTACCGTGTGGAAAAGCATAAATAGAAATATGGGTTAAGATAAATTTAAGATCTGGGTGATAATGAGCCTGAGCTATTGACTGAGAATTTATAATTCATATTCAGCCTCTGAGTCAGTTATTTGAGATTGGTTGGCTGGAACATAAAAACATCTTGAGTGTGAGGATGTAATTTTTATGTAAAACATGACAAAGTTTAAAAAGGAATTTTAGACATAAAAGAAACGAGTCAAGCATGGCTTCTTGGTAGCTGCATTTTCTTAGGTGGGCCCTGTTTGCTATCAGTGAGCAGAGGTGTGGCTCCTTTAAGAGAGGGCTTCCTGACTCAGCATTTAGTGACAAAACAGATGGCTCTTTTAAGATGCCCTGCTGCCAAATACCTATATGTAGTTTATGAGTAGCCTAGCCTTTGGCATGCTACTCAGTGTTGACATTGACCTAGAAACTTCTCAGAGACGGAATGGTAAGCACGCCACCCAGAGCTAACAGTAAATATGCCTTTGGTGTGAGATTAGCTTCTCAGGGAACTGAGAGGGAGGAGCCAGCACCAGCACATCATGATCTAAATTACACAGCACTTATTTCGCTCATGTAGACAGAAAAGGTTACTTGTGCACAATAAAAACAGATCCAGACAAACAAGGTGCCTCTAAACAGGTCATGGTATGCTTAGAAAATACACATAGGCTTTGGAGAGCAAAAGAAAAAGGGTAGAGAAAGTCTTTAATAAAGAAATACAGCAGTAAAAGTACAATAAGCCATGGAAAGTTGGAAAATACACAAAGACTGGAAAGTGTATACTGTGTTATTTTTAAATTTTGATGACAATAAAATTTAAATGATAAATTCTGAGAGACTTTTAATTTTAAGAGCTTCTAAATTAAACCAATCTATTTATTTAAAAATATTTAACTTCAAAATTTAAGTCAAAAGATACATTACTTTAGGAAAGAGGTTCTGTTTTATTTTCACAAGGAATGAGAGGCTCTGAATTCATCCTAGATTAAGAAAGATCAGGTTTGATCAAAGAAGACCTTCTAAAAAATCTCCAATGAAGATGAATGGTCCAGGTGATCCAATGTTTCTGATTGCTTCTGTGGCATTTTTCTCTGATTCTGCATCTATAACAGTTTCAAGGCTGCTTGTTAAGATGATCCAGCCTAACATATTACTCCAATCAAGACTTGACCATAATCCTTAATTTTCTCAAGATCTTCTAAAGATTACCAGCACTCCCAATCAACAGGAAGTAGCCTGGAGTACTATACTCAGATTCCCTAAAATAAATTTTGAAGATTTGCTTACAAGTTCTTATGCATAATGGTCAGAAAAAGTTAAATAAAAGAGATTGGATTCAGGGACCTTGTTCTGAAAAGAAAATGGGAAAGGGGATAGGGAAATTATAAAATAAAAAGGCAGGTTATTGGATATATATTAATCCAAATCTATAAATATTTTATAATTTACATTTATGTGGATTTTGGTTTTTTTTTTAATACAAAATGAACTGTCATGTAGGAAAAAAAAAAAACTGCCCTTGCCCCAATTTCTAACCAAACTTGACCAGCAGAACTCAAAAAGGTGACTGCCAAACTTTGCCAAGACAAGTTAGGACAATCTTTGAAAATTCTCTGCTTCATAGGAAAGTCTGTCATACATAGCAGGCCTGTGGGCTAGAGTTGAATGTCCGAACATTATAGAGGATTATAATAGTCACTTTGGGTGACTATCCAGGAAGCCTGATGTTCCTGGCATTAGATAACATGTAACCCTTCTAGGGTCTTTGATGGAGCTGAAAACTATATAGTTATAATTATAGTTTTCCTTAGTTGTGGTAGAGAGTAAAATTAGATACAAAACTTATATCTCTTCAAGATAACATGAAGTAATAAGTACTTTTTTTCTAATTTTGTCAAATACAAGTAGATTGACTACTGTAATTATAATTCTTACTTGATGGATTTTTTGTTGTATATAATCTTATTATGCTAAAGTTAAAAGTTTCCTTTTTAATCAGACAAAAAGAAGGAATTACTATGAAATAATATTATATACTATAAAATTTATCACTCAAATTGGTTTAATAAAACAGTGATTTGTCAGTAGCCAGGAAGGAACTATCTAGCAGGTTGACCAAACTAAAAATGATGGGAAGGAGAAATGTAGGCTCTGAAGTCAGCAGCCATGATGCAGAAGAAGCAAGAGATGGACATGCTGTATTAATAAAGGTACTGCCATATAGAAAAGCATAAATAGAAATAAGTATTAACTTAAAATGTAAAAGGTAGTTAAAAATAATCCTGAGCTATTGGGTGATCAAGAAGTTCAGACTAGATAACCAAGAACAAAGTGTAAAGCCAAATAATAGTGATCTAAAAATAAAACAGAATACAGTGTAAAAAAAAATGTATGATTGTGTAGGTTTTTGGTTCTTTTGCCTTTTTTTGTCCATTATGATGTGTTGTATTTTGTTTCAACTGATTTAATTTTATTCTTTTTTTATCCCTTTGAAGCCTGCTTGTTTAAATAATAAAAGGGAAACAGAAATGAATTCAGATGGGAGTGGAGGTGGTTAGGAATTTGGAGATATAAAGGAAGGAAATAAACAGGATATGTTATGAGAAGAAAAACATTACAATTAATGAGAAAAAAAGAATCACTGAAGTATCATTGAAGGGAAGAAATTGTTATGCTTTAGTCACTGAATTCTACAGACATGTGAGAGCAAAGTAACAATATTATGAAAGATGTTAAAAATGCACTTTGTACTTTGTGTGTTGGAAAGGTGACAGACACCTACTGCAAAAAAAAAAAAATCTCAATATGAAATCCTTAAGCTAAAATGTTTTAATTTTAACAAGTCCAGTGCTAATATTAATTGAGTAATATATATTACGGAATAAAAACTAATAAACTTGAGGATTTAGTAACACAGACAAAATGTGATACATATAAAATAAAAGAATATTTGGAGATTATCTCAGCACTTTCACACACCTGAATTTGGAATGAGGTACATAAACTTTAAAAAAAAATATATATATTAAAATTTGCCCAATTTTATGACAAGCTGCTGATCCAAAAGCTCAGTGAAGCCTGCAAAGACAACCTTTCCTCTCATTGCACCAAACCAGGAAAGACAGATGATCTCAAGAGCGGCCAACAGCTGGGCCTCATGAAGGACTCTACTGTTGGCTATGGGGGAGGCTGAGACAAGAGAATCACAAAGTCAAGTTCTGTCTATATAACTTATATCCTATCTCAAATTTAAAGAGTACAAAGGATAATTGGAAATAGAGAATGGTGGTAATGTGCTAGCTTAGCATTTTCCAGGTCATGTTTTTAATCTCTAATATCATCAAAGAAGAAAGAGAGAGCAAAGATGGAGAGGGAGAAAGGAAGCAAGAAGGGGAGGCAGGAGGGATGGAAGGATGGGAGAGAAGAAAGACAGGGAAAATAACATTGTCACAATTGGTACAAATAATATAAGTATGATTTTCTATTCTGTGAAAGATACTTTTTAACATGACTTTTATTGAATCTTGGAGAATTTAACATCATTCATCTAATCTGACTTGTTTTCCAGTCGCTCTATACTCACCCTTCACCCTTATAGTGCTCCCCACCAAAAGGAAAACTTTAAAAGAAATAATTAAAATAAGAACAATAATTTTATAAAACCAGCCCACAAAATAAAACATATGAAAAGAAAAAAGAAAAACCTCAGAAACAAAACCCAACAAAAGCACTTTCCCCCCCTGTCTTCGGCCTGTTCATCATCTCTTCATTCTTCTTAGTTGCCATGGAAGCCACTGTGTATCCTGCAGTATACCCTTTTATCCAAACAGTGTATACTGTTATTGTATAATGAACACTTGCAAATATTCATTGTGAAATTTTATTCATCAGATTCAATGCCTCCTGCTTCTGGTACACTCTCCATATTGGAACATCACCAAATCTCCTATCGGATACCCTGCTGTCACCTAGAGTCATGAATATCCTTTAGTTCTGCATGACCAGTCCATTCCAACATTCTAGCAGGTCATAGATGGAGTAGGTCTTGGGTAGTGCCCACTTAAAGCCCTAGATGTGTGCCTGAGTGGTAAGTGGATTGGTGAGTTTGAACCTTTGGGACCACCCTCCTCATGTGAGGGGTCAACCTAGCTTTCTCATGTTTGTAATGAGGAGTAGAGATAGCTTTATAAGTGTGTGAGGCCAGATCCCCTGAGTGGGAGTCATTGGTGTGTGATATCCAAGGTAGGTAAAGATCAGGATTAGCTCTCTAGTGAGGGGGTGGCTTTCCCCAGGCCAGTGAGGAGTAGAGTAAGAAAGATCCTTATATTTCAACACATGATTCAACATATAGTTCAATGGGCCCCTGACCAGACATGGCCATTAACAGCTGGTTCTTGGAGGTTACCATGGCCCTTTGAGGCAGCATAGGCCTCTCAGAGTGGCATAGGTTGATCAGTAGCATGATTCCTAGATTCCAATATGGCTTCAGATGGCAGCTGAGACTCTGGGACAGTCACATGCCCTTTGATAGTAACAGAGGCTAAGTATGTCATCATAGACCCTTACTGCAGTAAGGCCACCAACTAAGACATTGGCCCTGGTCACAACACTGCCCCAGATATCACTGTGGCCTTGAATTGCAATACAGACAAACCCTCATCTGTGTCATGCTGGTGGCAGTATGAACCACAGGAACCAACCCTAGTTGTCAGTCCAGACCCCAAGTATCTCCGCAGCTTTGGCTGGTAACAGGAGCCATAGATATCTATGCAGATCCTGGCTGCAGTAGGGCTCTTGACACAGAAAGCAGATCAAAGTGAATGGCTGCCTCTGATTGCCAGTGCAAGCCACTATACTATCATGACCTTGCCAGAAGCTCACTCCTTAGACCCCAACATGGCAACAAATAGTAACTAAGGATCTAGGTATCCTTGTGGCCTTTGTTACATGGGCCATCCGTAGACATCAACACAGACTATAGTTGCTATAGGACATAGAGACCAGACATGGACCTCAGGAGCAGCTCAGCCCCAGAAGTTACCATGACCCATATGGGAGTACAGACCACTCAGATTAGTATCACCACAGCTTCAGGGTGACCTTTCAACTCCAATAGGTGCCCGGCTTGTGGTCCAGACCCTGAGGCAGTTACATGACCTTTAAACATAATAGGTGACATGGATATCAATACAGACACTAGCTGTAGACACAGAAATGTCCCCTAGCTATAGCTCAGGACAGGATGTCTCCATGTCCCTAGGTGGTAACACAGGCAACTCAGATTGGGATGGCTTCTGTAGTGGCATAGCCCTTAAGCACCAACATGGCTATATTTGGCAATCTAAACCCTGAGCATCCCCAAAGACTTTAGTAAGTACAAGAATCATGGACATCAACACACACTGTGTCTGCATGGCCCTTGGCAGCTTCCAAGGCCTGAGGGAAACCATAGCCCTGTATGTGGTAAGCAGGCCATCTACAACAGCCCTTTCCTCAGTACTGTTTCCTCTTCAGATTTGCCTCTCCATAGAACAGGAATTGTTTTTTCCACTCTCTCCCATGCCACTATATATTTGTTCACCACAGTGGTTCCTGAGCAGGCCTGCAGTTTCTCCTGCCTGTCCAAGGAAAGTGGTCCCAAGCTGGAATGTTGAAAGATTCTTGTAAGTAGAAAAATCTCAGCTTTGAAGAACTTTTTTTTTAATATAAGGTTTTTTATTCAGAATATAAAAAGTACTGTCTGTGTTATTATATAAAAAAATATGTAGCCCAATAAAAATGAACAAAATTATTGAAAGGCATTACACGAAGATAATTGGTGGAAGAAAAACAACAACCGAGAATAGACAACCAACTTTGTTATGCATCAGAGAATTACAACATAAAGTCATAATAACATCACATCAGTATATGTTAATACTTGCTGTTCTTACAGAGGACTTTTGCTCAGTTCCCAGTACCCATGTCAGAAAGCTCACAAATGCTTGTTAGTTCCAACTTCAGAGGATCTGATTGATACCTGTTGGCCTAAAGGGGCACTGTGTTCAAATACATATACATACAAGCATAAACATACATATGCACAAAATAAAAATCAGTCATCAAAAACTGCAACATTCTTTCCCAAAGTGAATATGATTCCTAGCAAATACTATGAGAAAACTTTCATAGTTCACTTTCAAACTGGTGCTAATTTAAAGTTAAGCAACTGTTTATGAATTTAATTTGGTAACTCATGATTTAAATATAAAAAAGATGCTGTTGTTCTAATAATGACTCTAAACATATGTCTAAAACAAAGACAATTCAGCCATGGTAGGTTTTACCCTGTGCCAATGAGAAAACATGACATATCGTTACAATTAATGGATAAGTAGAGAAAATATAAAATAATTAAAATATTTAAGTATCACATAAGTAGCTGTTTGATGTGGACAGAGAGAGGCAGGCGTTCACTAGAAAGATATGAGAAGACATTGGCCTCACTGGGCATATTCATGTTCGGCAAATCTCAAAAAATGCAGTTTGATTTCAGTTCTACTTTAGTAGAGCTATTAAGCAGCTTTGCTAGCCTATTGCCTATCTAGACTTCCTAATATGAAAAAGATATCTAATGAGATCACTTTCAAAGGATGACAAAAACACAATAAACACACCGAATTTGTTTGCTGATAGAGTCCCTGTACTCTCAATTAACTTCAATTTCTAAAACGTAGTTTACAAACAGAAGTGATTTTTTGCAAAAGACTTAGAACTATGATTGGTTCGCATTTTGCTCAGTAACTGTGTAAACACGTTTCTTGGCAAACACAAGTGTCAGTTTTTTTTTAATAATCATTTTCTTTCAAATATTTTGTTTTTTGACTGTTGATACCAATTCCTAGAGCAAGGAAAACTTCTCATGCAAGTTCCTGTGGCACACTAACCTTCTTGGTGGTTTGATTTTCCTGAACACATCTGTAACAGGGTGTGTCATCATCTGTAACTGAGTGTTATCTTCATTCTAACATTGAAGCAAGAAAAATAAAATTTAATGTTTCATGTACCTTTTTTAATTTACTAAATACAAAATTCAAGTACTTTCCAGACAGAATTGCTACCTGCATTTTGAATCAGTTCAAGGTAACAAAATAGCTCTCCTTACTTACATGAATTATTATATTTCTTTCTGTGAGTGAAAGTGTTTTTCATACAATATTGTTTGAGAGTTATTTAGTGAGCTCTCTCTATGACCTCGTGTCTTATGTTGTCCTCCTTAGAACACAGATAAAACAAATCTGATTGCATCTACTTTCCAAAACCCTGGCATTGTTTTGTATGCTTCTGGCTCCAAAAACTGAGTTCAAATGTTATATTCTAAGAAAGATTTACACCAGGATAACAATATGCTATCTTTTCATTGGGGTGGGCATGAGGACTGCTATAGAATCACATTTTAAAATTTCCTCCTGGTGTAAATAAAATAGAAAAATAACCAGACATACCAACAAACTGGTGTCTAGAACAATGTTTCCATGTGCTACAGTTTTATCAGCACTCAGAATAAGGTTCCAATTTAGATGGGTAAACTTATCTCTTGGGTCAGATTTTCCCTGTCTGGGAGATAAATACAAAGAGCCACAGTTCAATAAAAGAAATCCAGCTCTATATTTCATTTTGTAGATTCTATTAATCATGTGTACAGTTTTTATATGGAGTATCAGTTATTCTTCTTTGATCCTAAGCATTGATATTATTTCAATTCTATTAGAAGATAAACTTGTTTTGCTGTTAAAGAGATTCAAAAGAACACCATCACTAGAGGAAGGAAATTCCCTCCTGAGAAGATTGTCTAGGGCTGAGGAGGTGACATTTTAAACTTAAGGGTTTCCTACCATCTCTAGAAGAAAAGATGGTATTCATTATTGCTAGCAATAAAAGTTGAAAGATGAAAATAAGCATTTTCTAAGGCATTATTCTCCCAGGAGAATATCTGTGAGCAGTTGTGTCTGCTCACAAAAGATCATCGTAGCTAGGTCTGTGAACTGATGACTATCCCTACTATAAGGAGAAGGTGAAACATCATTGGATCCTCACCTGAGTATTCTGTCAATCCTTCTAGCCAGCCATTTGCAGTTCTGCTGTAATTATACATAGACTCAGGATCTCGGGGTGGGGTTAGCGTATTGTAGGTCTTGGTCTTGAGAGATAAGGAGTTTATGGAGAGCCATAACCCATGGAGGGTATAGACTTTCCCATGAGGTTATTTTGGGGTCCCACATTCATTTCTGGAACCATGTCAGCTATACTCTCTAAGTCTATTAAATGTGTTGGTTCTCCAGCATAAACTATGGTACAGACTTTTCCTTGTCATTAAAACTTAGAAACAATAAAGAAGGGTGTAGTTTGTTTGCATTTAAAGTGAACTCCATTGTGCATTTGTTTCTGTATTTTAAGACATGTTCAAAGTGACTCTGTGGGAGAAAATTAGCTTCATATTTAATGAAGCCCTATCTACTTTTAAAAAGCAAAAAGAAAAAAATGGGAAGAAAGAAGGGGATCCATTAAAGTCCTGGGGGTACTTAAGGTTATAAAATGGCAGAAAGTTCTAGTCTGAGAGAGAATTGTGTATTATAACCATTATATTAAGAGTAACAATCTTGCTTGAGATTCTTGCTTACATTCCTACTAGCATTGTAGCTTTAGAACAATATATTTTTTCTTATAAAGATAAAAATAATTATGTAAGTCCATACAACTATACAATAAGTATGCTTAGTTTGTTTAAATTGATCTTATAGTTCTCTTAAATAAGTAAAAAAAAAAATTACAAATCAAATTGATATTTATTTTGAATTTTTCTTCTACCCAGAATAATTATTATCTATGTGACATTTATATGATGTCTGATACATATATAAATTAATATACATATATATCTGCATATATGCTCTTCAGCTGCTTATTTTTGCAAATACAATGTTGTGTCTTGAGGTTTTTCCTAGTGTTTTATAAAATTTTATCTTACTGTATCTATTCATTTTTATAGACAATAATACATGCATATTTTACAAGTACTTTATTAAATATTTTATTCATTCGCATGCACTTCCTCATACTACCTCAACAATTTCAGAGGGGTACATTCTTCAAAGTGGAATTGTCACAATGAGGGCATGAATCACTAAATATATTTTTAAAGATAGTTTTCTAGTCAGTTCTTCCAGCCACAGTGGAAGAGAGTCATGGTTTTTGTGTAATCTATTTAGAAATGATCAGATCTCTATATTATATACATTTGAAAGTGTAAATAATGCTACATTGTTCTCTTTATTGGTATTATTTCAAAATGCAAGCAATATTATATTATTATTTTCCTTACTCAATAGTAATTACTGTTTTTTTCTATCTTCTCTAAAGTTATCTTTTTCATATTATTATTTAGATTTGTTAAGATCTAATTTGATGGTTTTTTTCATTACAAGCTAATTTTGTTAGTCTGTATAAGTTTTCTTATATTTGTCACAAAATTTTATCTTTAATTCTTGTTGAAATAATTTTACTTTTTTATTTGTATTGTGTGTGTTTTAAAAACTGTTATGTCAGGACTCTGCGGGAGGCAGAGGGAGGACAATAATTCCAGACCAGTATGGGATTAGCCAGGCTTTGTCTCAAAAACAAAGCAGGTTAAAAAAGGAAGAGGAGGGAGAAGAGAGGTGGAGAGAAATGCAGAAATGGAGGGGCATTTTTCTAGTCCATTGTTGTCAAAACTTTGTTCTTTCAAGTTACTTTTAGCCACTGAGATTTTATTATACCTGGAATTTATATTTTATGTCTGAGGTGTGAAAAAGATGTCCAATTTTATTTTTACATATAAAGTGGCAATTCCTATAAAGCTGTTTATCATCCATTGCATCATCATTTTCCATTCCATCCTCTTTTGACTTATATTTGTAATTTCCTTTAGTCTTTTTGACTTGGAGGCAAACACGTGTTTAATAAATACTTACAAGATGAAGTACCAGGCCATGTCTATTTTCTTGTTTTATATTTTATTTCCAACAACCCTCCCTTTTTAGCCTTTCCCCTATATTTGTCTATATTATTTCTTATTTATATTCCTTTCCTTAAGTCTAATGTCTCATTCTTATTTTTGTGTTCATAATAATTACATTATAATCTTTATTTCTCCACACCATGTGGTCATACTGTGTAGTATCTTAACCCATTGGGTCTTACTATTAAGTTCTGGTGGGTAAACAATGACAATTTGAATAGTCACTAATGTTTGGGAAGGGGGTCTCTCATGCTTCCCCTGATCAACAGCACAAAAAGGAATATTCTATGTTTGGCATTGTGTTGAGAATGCTAATGAACTTTGAGTTCTTCATATTGTCTCTTCAAACACCCTTAATGTTATTTATCCCTCACCCTATTCTCTTTTGCTTCTGTTCCCATTCCTCCTTATTTATTACCTGCAGGAGAAAACCCCTGCTTGTGCTGTAAATCTGTTCATGGACCCATAGCTGGTGAAGTAATGGGACCTATTAATATTATTTTGATAAAAGATACTACCAAACTGCTTTGCTTAGATTCATATGCTTGCAATTCTTGCCCCTTAACAGAGAAATATCTTTGAAGAAGATATAGTTAACATAGAACTAGTCAATGGGGGTAAAAACCTATAATCTGAGCTCTTGAGAGCTCTCATATCTCCATAAGCTTGAGGCTAGCCTGTTCTACAGAGAGAATCCCAAGACATCCTGGTTGCTTACACAGAGAAACCTTGTTATGAGGGGGGTGGGGAGTGAATATAGAAAAAACTGCTAAAGGCTCAGGAAACATTGCAGAATATGGGCTGGGTAGATGTTACCAAAGCTGGTGAATATGCAGAGAAATAAAGTCTTCTAAATGCTAATAGGACCATTGTTCTTAGGAACTCATAGAAGCTATCATTGGTATAAAAACTGCAAAATATCAGGCCAGACATAACTCCAGAGTGGAGAAACAAGAGATTAACATTTCCACTTCTAGTTGTGAAAATATTGGAAATCAATGGCTGCTATGTGAGAGTCATTTTTCCTTGCTTTGTTGTAGCAATTACCCTTGTTAATGGCACCCTATACCCATGCACACACAGACATGAAAATTGCACTCATAAAATTATGAAAAAAGTAAAAATATGGAGGAAGAAAGTTGGGAAGGATTCATAGAGGGTGTTCTATGGGGTAGTAGAGGATGGATATATCTAATGGCATTTAATTTAAATGTGTTTATTTCCATTTCCGGCCATACTTAATGCTACACATCTATTAACACTAAACCACTTCTTCATCCTGAAGCTGCAGTACATACCTGTAAGTCTGTTAAGTCTCTTGTTGAGTCTCAAATATTTTAGAGGAGAATAGTAGATTAAGATGAAGAAGGAGGAGGAGGAGAAGAGCTATTTCTATCTCACATTGCTTTTTAAGCCTTATCACATTACCTAACACTAATTTACATTCATTTATATATTTATAAAATATATAAAATACTATACATAGTATTAGCTGCTTCTTATATAACATTTTATAACTTACGCAAAGTATTACAGTTGTCGCACTATGTCCATAATGATTAAGTGTGTGGTGGAAGCTTCTCACATTTTATAGATCATGAAGAATTTTATTATTCATTATAAGTAATTATTTAATTAATTATTAACTTAATTATTTTCCTGGATACCTGTTTAGTCATATCTATTCAGAGAGACCATGCCTATTTGGCTAAGATGATGCTTCCTATTAGCTAGTAAGCCTGAATCAACAATTCTTACATTTTTCTCATTTTGTCTAAAATAAAAAGGAATTTTCTAATCCTAGCATAATAAAAACTGTATATAATAAGAACTATTTGCATGTATTATCCAAAAGAAAGAAAAGGTAATAATTGTAACAAAAATTGAAACTATATACAACCAGAACAATTATCAGGTAAGAAATACATCTACTTCTCTTGAGAGTATATCAGTGCTGAGATAAGCAGATATGTGATGGGTGAATGTCTTTCTTTATGCTGTGAATTTGAATCTTTAAATAAAAGAGATATTTTGGACCTTGGTGAGCACCGTAGAAGAAGTAGGTGGGAAATCTGAATAGATAGGAAAAGAAAGGTGGAGTCAGAGACAGATCAAGCCAGATGCCCAAAGAAGAAACATATAAGGAACACAGGTGAGCCATGGCCACATGGCAGATTAATGAGTAATGGGTTGAGTTTCAATGAAAGAGCTAGCTAATAATGTGCCTAAGCCATAGGCCAAACAGCATGAAGTTAATATAAGCGTCTAAGTCACTTTGGAGGGCCTAAGCAGCATCAGGCAGCTAAGTGGTCTGGGACTGTAGGTCTGAGGGTCTGGACCTTTGGCTGGATGGGGTTGGAAACCTCATTGTAACAGACTTGTCTCACTTCTAAAGAGTTATAAGTTATTAAAACATTTTAAATATCAACTCTATAGGTCTTTGAGGTGTTTAAAGATCACCTATCTGTTTGTAACATATCTTTGCATGCCAAGAAAAGCTAACTAACATGACTATAAGTTAGACGAACATGAGTGACTATTAAACTGTAATTCTTATGAACTTATGTAGCTTAAGGACTAATGCTTCATATTATATAAATACATAACCTATAGAGGTAATACATTATGCAAAAATAGAAACAAATGCTAAGTATAAGGAAAATAACCTCAAAACTGTAACATTATACAAAATATTTAAACATGAGGTAGAAATGTATAATGCAATATGACCAAACAACCTTAATATATAAAGTATCTTAAATAGAAGTACAAACATATATAATGTAACAAAATAATTTTAAATTTGCATTAATATACAAAAGTATCATAAACTGAAATAAAATAAATATACAGGAAAACAAAAATAATTTTTAATTTGTATCAATATACAAGAATCAATACCAATTTAAATGATTTAAAACTGATAGTTGCTTTTTTAGTTTACCAGTAGAGTTAGTATACCTTTTAATCTTACCATCTTGATCACCATTTTTCTATTCTTAATAGGATTCCTCAGTTCTAATCTCTATTGTTACTCCCCCAGCCATATATCAATTTATTACCAACCCCCTAGAAATGACAATTATCTATAATCATGAGAAAACCCCAAAACTTTCCAGCCCAACTATTGGGTACTGTATTCTTAGAATTACTTTCTTAAGTCTGAGGGGTAATGGTATCTCTATGGGACCTGTAAAAATTAAAGCAATGTTTAAGTCTTAGGAGGAGTAGCTGCAACATTTGGAGCCAGTCTCTGAGTAAGGGGTAAGGCTTATCTGAAGTCCTGGCTTGAGAGGTGCCATCTTGCAAATATTCTAAGCAGTTTATATTCCAAAGATGATCTTTGAGTGATGTTTCTTGACTTGGTGGCATTAATACAATCCAAGTAGAAATGCTGTTGTGGGACTCCACCAGACCACTGTTTGGAAAATATATTGTTTTCTGTGGAAATCTTAAGCATTATTAATATCAAAACATAAATTTAATTTTTTAAAAATAGTATTATACCTTAAAGAAATTTTAAAGATCATACATTTGAGGGGAAACTTGTAACAATAGTCCCTAGATTTTGTACTTTTACTATACCATAACAGGTGGCTCTTCTGATATGAGACTGATAATCTAGATTTTCTTTTTTTATTTAACAAATTTTTAAATTAACATGCCAAAAACAGATCTCCTCTAACCTCTCTTGTTCCCCACTCCCCATAGCATTCTCTATTCCACATCCATACCCTTCATTTCTTCCTCAAAAAGGGTAAGGTAACAGCCATAGGATGTTATCAAAATCTGGCAGGATAAGCACCCCCCTATCTGACATTAAGGTTGATCAAGGTACCTCACTGTAAGTAAAAGGTTCCATAAAGCCAGCTCAGGCACCAAGGATTAATCCTGATTCCAATACCTGTGGCCCCTTAAACAGTTCAAGCTACACAACTGTCTCCTTTTTCAGAGGGCCTAGTTCAGTCCCATGCAGGCTCCACAGCTGTAGGCATAAAGTACATGAGATCCCATGAGTTTTGTTCAGTTTCTTTGTAGATTCCTCAATTATAATCTTGACCCCTCATGTTCATATAATTTTTCATTCCTCTCTTTGACCTAGAAGAGCTTGGAATGGTGCTTGGTTGTTAATCTCTGCATCTGCTTCCATTAATTACTGGATGAAGGCTCTATGATGACAGAGTATTCGCCAATTATGTCACCAAAGGCATGTTCAGGCACCTTCTCCACTACTGCTAGTGGTCTAAGCTAAAGCCATCTTAGTGGGTTCCTGAAATTTTCCTAATATCAGGTTTCTGCCTATACCAATAATGTTTCCTTCTATGAAGATATCTCTTTCATTGCTCTCCAACTTAAAAAAAATGGACTACAGATCTAAACAGTGTATTCTCAACAGAAGAATCTCAAGTGGCTGAAAGACATTTAAGGAAGTGTTCAACATTCTTAGCCATTAAGAAAGTAAAAATCAAAATGACATTGCCATACCATCTTATACCTGTCAAAAATGGCTAAGATCAAAAACATTGATGATAGCTTATGTTGGAGCAGATGTGGAGAAAGGGGAAATCGCTTCCACTGCTCGTGGGAGTGAAATCTGATACAGCCACTATAGAAATCAGTATGGCAGATTCTCAGAAAATTGGGTATCCTAATAAAAGATATCAGCTGCTCCCCCACAACTGTTAGACTCTGATCAATCCCTCCCACTCCCAGGGCACATATAGGAACACTTCTTAGGTGTCTCTGAAGAAACAGGTGGCTACAGCCTATCCAGTGCCCACCAACTCCACCACCTTCCCTTCCCCTGCAGAGGGACAGGGTAGTGAGTCACAGCTTTCTCAACCTTCACATACAGGGAGGTTCTTGTCCAAGTCTCTGTCCAGAGCATCCCATATACCAGTGGCTAAGTCACATAAGTCTCTTTTGAGGTCTGGCCATCAAGTACCCTGGGGAGCCTTTGCTGATGCTAAAGGAATTTTCTCACCCTTATCAGAGGTGATTATCCAGGTCTGTTTTCAGGGAATATGGGAGTTCACATACACCAATGCCACAGGCAGGAAGGAGATCATCAGGATTACTAGGGTGAGGTCGTAGGTCTTATAGCTGAAGCCTGAACTTCAGGGGATTCATAGGGTGTTTGGAGCCTTCCCATGCTTCAGTCCCAGGGAGACTGAAGGGGTCTGTGAGTTGGGTGTGTGAATCATAGACCCAGGTAATGATGCCATCAACCTTGAGTGCCTTGGACATCGTCAGGATGGTCATGTAGGGCCCTATCCATCTTGCTTCCAAGGTTCTTGGGTGGTGCCTTCGGATGAAAACCCAGTCTCTTTGTTTAAACCTATGGGGACAGGGACAGAATCAGATTCATAAAGCACAAGCAGTCTGGACCAGACAGTTCTTTGGACCACCTGGAGTTTCTGTAGGGCATCTAGCAGTTCCTAATCATCTCGCTCAGCAACCAAGTCAGTTTTCAGGCTGGGTATCATGGGGGGAGGGTATCCATACTTTATTTCAAAGGGCATGAGGTTCAAATGATACAGTGAGTTCCAGACTCAGAATTGGGCAAAGGGAAGAAGAGCCATCCAGTCTGTGCCAGTCTCCGATGCTAATTTGGTTCAGGTCTCTTTTATATTTCTATTCATTCTCTCTACCAGCCCTGAGCTCTGAGGTCTGTATATACAATGAAGCTTTCAATTGGTCCCCAGTGCAGCAGCTCCTCCCTGAAATACCTGGGATACAAACATTGGGTCATTGTCTGATTCAATCGTGGTGGAAAAGCCATACCTGGGTAGTATTTCTTCAATCAGGTTTTTGGCCACCACATTGGCTGTTTCATGCTTGGAGGGAAAAGCTTATGTCCATCCAGAGAAGATATCTATGAATGTTAGCAAATACTTGTAGCCAGTTTTTCCAGATTTAATTTAAGTAAATCAACCTCCCAGTATGTACCTGGTCGGGTGCCTCATTGTCTGGCTCCTGGATTGGAGGGCAAGTGTTTGGCATTACTGAAATGGCAGATTTTGCAATTTGATATTATGTCCTCAATAATTTGATTTCCTCCCTGAATTTTTATACTCACCTGGCCCAACAAGTGCTGTCATTCTTCTGTCTCCCAAGTGTGAGGACAGGTGAATCTTGGTGAAGATGTACTTTCCCAACTTTTGTTGTTTTCCACCATTCTCCTGTCTGTCCATCTATCTTTAGACAGTATCTGAAACCATTCTAAGGCCTCAGTGGTGTACTCTGGGATCTCAGGCAGATTTCTGGGCCCAGGGTCTACTAGAGCCATTACGGTGGAAGATGCGGCAGCAGTCTCCTTTGCCACTTTGTCAGCCAACTTGTTGCCCTGTGGGATTGTTTCTGAGGCAGTGGATGATGGCCTGGTCCCCATAGGGCTTGTAGGAGGTCTAGAATCTCCCATCTGTTTTTGTACTCTTTTCCTCTGCAGTCAGTAGTCCTCTTTCCTGATATGTTGTCTGGTGAACATGGGCCATGGCAAAGACATATCTACTGTCCATGTAAATGTTGAGCTTTCTGCCCTTTCTCAATTTCAGAACCTTTGTTAGTGCAATTAGTTTGGCTTTCTGCGCTGAAGTCCCCTGCAGCAGGGGTTCAGCCCATATCGTTTCTGAGGCAATTGTTATAGCATCCCACTACCCCCATAACTGTGACCTTCTGGATGGTCTGATTCCGTGAACTTGGGCGAGAGTGCCAGCACGGTCATGCAGTGGGGCTTCCAAGTCTGGGTCAGGCAGCAGCATTGCTGAATTTACCGTAGTTGGCACAAGGAATTTTATACATGCAGGATTTAGTAGTAATGCCTGATAATGTGTCATCTGGGCATTACTGATCCACCTGTCTTGTGGCTGCTTTAGCACCCCTTCCAATGCATGTGGGGTAGTCACTGTCAGATTTGGGCCAGGGGTTAATTTATCAGCATCTTTGATTAGCAGGGTCACAGCTGCTATGATCTGGAGGCACAGAGGCCATCTGGCTGCCACAGGGTCCAGTTCCTTTGATAAGTATGCCACGGGCCTTTTCCACATGCCTATGTTCTGGGTAAGCACTCCCTTAGCTATACCTCATTTTTCATCCACAAATAGAGTGAAGGGTTTGGTTACATCCAACAGCCCCAGGGCTGGGACTTCTAAGAACTTATGTTTCAGACTCTCAAATGCCTTCTGTCTCTCCTCAGTCCGTTCAAATTCTTGCCTTTCTTTGATGGCTCATACAGAGATTTTACAACCTTTGAGAAACATGGGATCCAGAGGCAACAGAACCCCACAGTTCTCAGGAATTCTTGCATCTGCTTAGCTGTCTTAGGGCTGGGAATTTCTAATACAGTCTCTTTTCATGAATCTGAGAGCCATTTCTGTCCACTTTTCAGGAATTACTCCAGATACACTACCTCTTGTTGGCAGATCTGGGCCTTCTTTGCTGATGTCAATAGCCCAAGAACCCAAGAGTATTCAACAGTCATTGGGTTCCTCACAGACAGCTTTGTTGATCCCCTGCAGCTAGTAACAAGTCTTCTACATATTACAGCAGGTTTACCTCAGGGATCTGGACTTTGAAGTCTTCCAAGATGTTGGAGAGTTCTTAAATCCCTGGATCAGCATGTCCTGGTTAGTTGTCCACTGACTCCCATCTCGGGGTCGTGTCACTGGAAGGCGAAATAGGTTTGACTCTGTGGAGCTAATGGCAAGCTGAAGAAGGCATCCTTTTAGTCTAATACAGTATACCATTGCATTCAGGGGGCAAGAAACTCAGCAAGGTGTATGGGTTCAGGACTGTGGGGTGTGTGTTTGTTACCCTTTTATTGACCTCCCTTAAATCCTGCACAAGCCTGTAATCATCCGTGTATGGTTTTCTTACAGGCAACAGAGAGATGTTCTGTGACACTTGGATGGGCCTCAGTGCTCCCAGCTCCAAAAGTCTCCTAATATGCCTCTCTTTGCCTGTAGGGGCATTGGGTACTGGAAAATTTTAACCAGGCCAGTTCCTGCCCCAAGCTCCACGTACAGAGGTGGTCAGTGCCAGGGCAGGCCTATGCCCACGCTCTGGGAAACCATTGACGCCATTGGCTCATGTCTGGGGTAGCTTCCGTAGATTTTTTGGTAGAGTCTATATTCCTCAGTGAAGTCACTGGTGACTAAGACTTGAATTAGCTTCCTTTCTCTGTGGGCTAATTTTGCCCCACTTCCTGTGAAATGGATCTGTGCTCTCATTTTAGATAGGAGGTCTTGACCCATAAGGGGGGTAGGAGCACTCAAAATCACCAAAAATAAATGGGTTGCCCATCCCATTCCTAAGTCCGTCACTCTTTGGATAATCCATGAGTATTACCTTGTTCCCATTGCCTCTTGCACCCAAGTAATTTTTGTGGCCAAGGGACCATCTAGGGCAAGCAGAACTGAATTTTCTGCCCCTGTGTCCACCATGAGGTCAGTTGGTTTACTTCCTATTCTTAGGGTTACCCTAGGCTCAGGGAGAGGCACTGAACCCCATCACCCTAGTCACTGTCCTCAATACAGGCAGTGGCTGGCAGTACCTGGATGTTACACCCCTGCCTCTTTGAGAAATCTCTTGCCCAGTGTCCCTCTTTGGTTCTTACCCAGTTGTGGCTTGTCTCAATCTTGGCCCTGGGGTCGGGCTGCAGTTGATGTCATCACTAAGATCTTCAGTTCATGCCTATGCTGTGCCTGCTATTGCTCTAGAATTTGAGTCAGTCTTTTACTTTTTGTCTCTTCAATCCCTCTCCAGTTGTCTTTTTCTTTCCTTTCCTCCTTCTCTTCCTCTCTCTCTCTCTCATTATGCACTCTTTAAGCTTCTGCCACTAATTACCTAATATTCTTTTCCCCAGCCTCTCTATTGACTGCAACTTTCTCTTAATGTCTGGGACAGCTTGGTTCGGAAAGGCCGACATTATCATCTGAGCAGACTCCACAGCTTTTGGGTCATATCAAGTGTAATTGCATGAAAGCCTCTAGGAGGCGCTCAAGATATGCTGCTGGAGTCTCATCTGCCCTCTTTGTAACGTCATAGACCTTAGACATATTGATCTGCTTAGGAGCCACCACCAATTTGAGACTCACTAATAGAGTCTGGTGGTAGACTTGGAGCTTCTCCTTACCTTCTGCTGTATTGCAGTCCCCAGGTGGGCCAGGTTACAGGGATGTAGGCAGCAATTAGGGCAGGATCTAAGATGGGAGCTTCCATTGGCTCCAGAATCAGCTTTTGGGTTGCTTCTAGGATTCAATTCTGTTCAACAGCTATCCAACAAGTATTTCAACAGCTGCTGATATTCATCCCAAGTGGGCTGATGGGTAAAGAGAACAGTTTCTTTTCTTTCTTTTTTTTATCCATACAAAATATTATTATTTATTAAAAGGTATTTTAACACTCATGGATACAAATTGAACCTTACTGCAATTCTTGAAGTTAGGATTACCCCATGATGGGGTTGCAGATCCGGAAGAGAACAGCTTCTAACAGGTCAGTTTGATCTTGGATCTCAGAAAAAAAAAGAGCATTCTGTGTTTTCCAATTGTACAGATCACTAGTAGCAAAAGGCCGGTAGTGATGGGGTTGGTTCCCATTATTGGCTTGGCAGCTGTGAGTGATATGTACAGAGGACTGGGGAACACTCCTACTCATGTTCTTCTTCCTCAGGCCAGCCAGGTGGTGGTTTAGAGGGTGCGTAGGATAGGGAAACGAGTTCAGACTCCTCTGTTCTTCCCTGAAAGATGTTTCTCTAATTTTCGTGAAGGGCGAAGATCTGGATTGGGGTAGAAAGTTTAGTAGGGGGAATTGGAGGAAAGAAAGCCATCACCCATGGTAGTGGACCTTGGAGTCCATCCACCAGTCCCTTACAGGTTAGTATGTATGGAATCTGGTGTGGGTGCCTGGTCTGGCGCTGAAAGACTCTCTCTCCCACTTCGTGAAAGGTCCCTTCACGTGGCCATCCTATATCAAACTTGGGCCACTCTGAGGAGCAAAAAGTCACCCACTTCCCTTTCCTTACTTCAACACTGTTGTTATGAGAAGTAGCTTTTACTTCTGACCAGTGAACTGGAGTCAAGTCCAAGGGAGTAGACGTAATAGTGCCTCCTATCCTATGTCTGTCAACTATCAGCTGAGCAATAAACAATGAGCCAGCAACAAAGAGACCACAGTACGAACAGGAATCAGAGTCCTTTACTGAATACCCTCAGAGGTTCTCAGGGGAGCCCCAGGCTCTATGACCATACTGTCAATATTTTTTTTTTCTTGGTAGTTTTTACGGAAAGTTCTCTCATCTTTAGAGGTTTATCTGTCCAAAAACTCTTGATGTCCTTATAACGACTATATTTATTCTTCTGTAAAGACAAAAACAAAACATAACTGCAACTCAAATTTATTACTTTTCTTTTTGACATGTTCAATCATCGCATTGGTTGATGAAGTCAACTTCTCCTAATCTCTAAAATTTCAATCAAAACTTTATTAATTTTGATAGCATCCATAGCTTTTCCTTTCCTATGGATTCAAAGGCAAAACCCTCTTCCTAAACATAACACATTTTTCTTTCCATCCTAAGGTAAACACATTTTTAAAGTAATTAAAATGATTTAATTTAGTAGTTTTCCTTTTCTGTTGTCCAATGTCCTTCCATAGATGTCATTTATCATTAGCATTTAGATAATTTAAAGTTATAAGGCATTTTGCAATATATTTCTGGGGGTTTTATTGCTCCATTTTGTTTATTTAACATTTCTTTTAAAGTGTAATTAGATCTTCTTGCAACAGCTAGTCCTGTTGTATTGTGTGGTATACATGTGATATGATTTATTTTATAATACGTGATAAACTTTTCACTTTATTAGAGGCATATGCTGGAGTACTGTCAGTTTTAATTTATACAGGTATTCTTGTGTATAGAGAACTGAAGAAATTAGAGGCTGAAAACCCAAATAATCCAAATCAAAAATAGGGTTCAGAGATAAAAAAGAATTCTCAACAGAAGAATTATAAATGGCTGAAAGACACTTAAAGAATTGTTCAACATCTTTAGCCACCAGAGAAATGTGAATCAAAACAAGTTTAAGATACCACTTTACATCTGTCAGAATGGCTAAGATCAAAAACACAGATGACAATCTATGTTGGAGAGGATGGGGAGAAAGAGGAACACTCCTCCATTGCTGGTGGGACTTGTACAAGCCACTTTAGAAATCAGAATGGCAGTTCCTCAGAGAACTGGGAATGAATATCTCCAATGATCCAGCAATACCACTATTGGGCATAAACCCAAAAGTTTCACATTCTTACCCCAAGGGCATCAGCTCAACTATATTCACAGCAGCATTATTCATAATAGCCAGAACTTGGAAACAACATAGATTTCCCTCAACTGAAGAAAAAATTAACAAACTCTAGTACATTTAGACAATGGAGTACTACTCAGAAGTTAAAAGAAATATGACATTGCCAAATTTGCAGGCAAATGGATGGATTTGGAGCGTATCATCCTGAGTGAGGTAACACAGGTCCTGAAAGAGACATCCAGGTATCCCCCTGGGAAGAGAAAATAAAGAAGATCTCCTGAGTAAATTTGGATCATAATGAGTACCCATGACTTCTAATAGCTGTATAATTATAGAATCTGCCTTTTTAGAACTCAAAGCACTTGCCCATTCAAATCCCAAATATGTATCTGTGGTATAGTGTACATATTTTAATGTTTTTCAAATTTTGCAAAATGAAACATATCCATTTGTCAAATCTTATTTCTTTGAGTACCTTTATAGTTACTCCATACAAGTAGTAGAGTTTGATTATACAAGAAAAAATTAAGAATCTTTTTTTTTATAATTTCCTTGGCTTGTTATCAAGTCATAGAAAATCTTTTTTTTTAACCCTTGCAATTGACATAATGTTTGTTTTAAATAAAATTCCGAGGCCTCTATCATATGTCCTATTAATAAGTAATCAATTTGATCATTACCTTGTACTAAATGGTCTGGCTACCCATATGGGGTCTGATATGTGTTAAATATGTAATATTTCATATTCCTGACCAGTTTCTGTGAAGAAAAAAGTTAATTTTGATTTATTAGAAATAAATTGAACAGTTATAATGTATCAAACAATGCTTTCTACATATTGAGAGTCAGTAAATATGTTAAGAGGTTTGTAAAAATCCATTAATATCATCAGAATAGCATATATTACTAACTTTTAGACAAAACTATAAGGGCTTCAAAACATTTTACTTAAATTTCCTGATTTCTAACTTGTCTTCTTGTCTTTTCTGGTTTATTATCATGGGCATACAATGAAATGTAAAGGCTCCAGATATTGGTGTTTTCCCTAAAGCCGTCCCTCTTCTTCTTTAAATGAATTTAAGTATCTTGCTTTTTGAATATCTGTTCTTAGTCTCTCCCAAAAATTACTCCAAGCTGTTTTACATTATTCATTTTCTACCCATAGTGAGGAAATGTAGCATTAATAAAATATACAACAATTTCTGTTAGGTCCATTTCTGTCAGTTAATTAAGTCTTAATTTTCTTCTTAGAACAAACTCATAAACTTCACTGGAATAACTGAGATGGAAGTAGTTTAGGGTCCATTTAGAATTTATGACAGATATTATTAGAATAGTCTATTGCTGCCTCTTCATTCTCAAGAGATGGAGGCCAACTGCAAGCCTTCCTTCTCCATTGCTCACTGGCCCTCTGCACCACCCAAGATAAGGAGCACCATTTATTCCTAGCTTCCTCTCCAGTCACATCTCTTTAGATACCATGCCCTTGGTCCATATTGCTACTTACTATTAGGCATAAATAATTCCCACAAAAAACTTTAGACAGGAACCAGAAGTAAATATTACTTTCAATGCATATTTCAATGACACTTTCTCAGCTATAAAATTCTACAACCTCCCAAATCTACAACAGCACCTAGGGACAAGTATTCAAGGTCATTTCACAGTCAAACTATAGCAATATCCATACGAATCAGTTCCCAGAGAATACTTTCACCCTTTAGCTATGTGGGGACTTCACCAAAGTGTTCTAAATCCAGAGGGTCCCAAATCCAGAGGGTCACAAACAGCAAATATACAATTACCGTGATTTTGGACTTTCTAACTTCCAAAATCACAATCAATTTATCTATTGTTATAAGACACACACTATATGGCAATCTAAGCTACTACCCCAAATGGACAAAAACATTCTCATTCTAAAGTGTGATTTTATCT
This sequence comes from Phyllotis vaccarum, assembly GCA_033318265.1. NCBI lineage: Eukaryota > Metazoa > Chordata > Mammalia > Rodentia > Cricetidae > Phyllotis > Phyllotis vaccarum. Next base: position 34,684,797 of record JARWLC010000010.1, on the reverse strand, counting down.
TCCTTGGGGATAAATTTGACATAGGAGAAATGATATTAAGTAGATATTTTCAAAAAGTATAATCAGTTTGATCTAAGAAAAGAATATTTTGATCAACCTAAATACAGCAAGAACAGCAAGTATATCATTCTTATTACATTATTATGAAAGAGAATAAGGAAAGAACACAAGTAACACATAAAGACAGACCTATTAATTTCACTTCACTTATGAAGGGACACAATAAAATAAAAAATGGCATGGAAAGATGTCAACAGGCTCATTGCGACCACATTGCCAATTCAGACTACTATGCTATGCAAAAATTTTAATCACCATAGAAGGAGAAATTAAGATAATATATGACAAAGTCAAATTTATGCATTATTTATGTGAAAGTACAGCCATATGGCAGTACTAGGAGAAAAACTCTAACCAAAAATAAATTAAGAAGAAAATACAGAAAATAATAATTTCAAACCAGCAAATTCAAAAGAAGGAAAATCACACACACACACCACACACACACACACACACACACACACACACACACACACACACACACACACATGAAGGCACACACCACACCATCACTACCATTACCATCAACAATAAAATAACAAGAATTCATGTATCATTGGTCATTGATATTTACCAAAGTCAACAGTTGCAATTCCCCAGTGAAAATACACATGCTATCAGAATAGTTTGAAAAACAGGATTTATCCTTATGCTGCATCTAAGAACTGCATCTCAATATCAAAGATAAATATTACCTCAGGGTAGCAGACTGGAAAAAAAAATCCAAGTAAATGGACCTAAAAGTAAGCTAGTCTGGTTATTTTAATATCTAAAAAAATGGATTTCAAATCAAAACTAATCTGCAGAGATAATAAAAACAATACATACTCAACCAAAGACAAATCCATCAAGATGGCATTTTAAGTATTAATATCTGTCTCTTAGACATAAAGTCACCCAAGTTTATAAAAGAAAGATTGTCAATGGTTAAATCTCATATTAACCCTCACAAAATAATACTGAGAGACTTAACTACCCAATTTTCAGGAGTAGATAATTTATCTAAACAAAAATTAAACAAAAACACTGGAACTAACTGAATTTATAAACCAAATGAGCCTGATAGATAATTAAAGAATGTTTCAGTCAAACACAACAGAATATGCCTTTCTCTTTGCACTTCATGGAATTTTCTTCAAAATCGACAACATGCTTGAATACAAAGAAAGTATCAACAGATTCAAAAAAATAAAAATAAAACTAACTCCCTGCATACTATAAGACTACCATGGGTTAAAGCTTAATATAAACTGGAAAATCAACAGAAAGCTTACAAACTCATAAAAATTGAACAACTTTGTACTGAATAAAAATGGATCAAGACATGTAAAGAAAGAAATTACTTTCTACAATAGAATGAAAATGAATATATAACATACACAAATTTATGAGATATGTAAGCTCATAGATATCATTAAGCACCTACATTAAAAAAAAAAAAATACTGAAGAGATCTTATACCAGTACCTTAGGATCATACCTGAAAGCCACAGAACACAAAGAATAGATCACACACAAAAATAGTAGTCTGCAGGAAATTTTAAAAATTAGGGCTGAAATCAGTAAAATACAAAGTAAGAGAATTAAAAAATACAATGAAACAAAGAATTGGTTGTTTAAGAACATCAATAGGATTGAAAAATCTTTATCCCAATTAAGTAATAAGCAGAAAGACCATATCCAAATTAATAAAAATTAGGTTTGAGAAGAGCAATATAACAGCAGCCCTTTGGGAAATGTTGAGAATGATAAGGGCATACATGAAAAATCTGTATTTAAAAACCTAAAAAGTGGGTAGTTTTCTTGGTTATTACCACATGCTAAAGTTAAATCAAGATCAGATAAGTGATTTAAACAGACCTATAATTTCTAATGAAGTAAGTTAAATCATTAAAAGTCTCTCAACCAATATAAAACACAGGATCAAATGGTTTTAGCACAGAACTTTACCAGGTTAAAAAACAAAACAAAACAAAACAAAACAAAAAGTTAACTCCAATACTCCTCAAATTATTCTATAAAATAAAAAGAAACACTGCCCAATTAATTTTGAGGCCACAGTTACTTTGATACCAAAACTAAATATTGACCCAATGAGAATACTAAACCTATTTCCCTTATAAACAATGCTTCAAAAATACTACATAGAATACTTGCAAACTGAATTTAAGAAAACATTAAGATATCATCTACCATAATTAAACAGGCTTCTTTCCAGAGAAGCAAGCATGGTACAACATATACAAATTCAGTAAATTCCATCTATCATATAAACAAACTAAAAGACAAAAACCACATGGTCATCTCAGTAGATGCAGAAAAGGCCTTTGACAAAATATAATATTCATGATAAAAGACCTGGAGAGATTAGAGATGCGAGAGAACATATTTCTAAACAATAAAATCAGATAAAAGGATGTCTAGGGCCAAAAATCAACTTAAATCAAAGAACTTTAACTAAAAAAAAAAAACAAAAAACAAAAAACAAAACAAATTTTGTCATTTTCTTCATACCCATTTAATAGATTACCTAAAGTGTTAGCTAGACTTAGCTTAGATAAGACAGATGAAGGAGATCAAGTGGATACAAATTGAAATCGAAAAAGAGTATCTTTATTTGCTGATAATATGATAGTGTACATAAGTGACCCAAAAAATTATACTGGAGAAATTGTACAACTAATATTTTTCTTAGCAAAGTAGCTAAATTAAAAATTTAGTCCTCCTATGTATACACAACATAGAGATTGAGAAAACTTCAAGGACACTACTTCCACAATTGCCTCTAATGTAAAACATCTTGGGGTAACTGTAGTAGGAGGTTTCTGGCCCGGACTTTCAGGCCTAACCTCACAGTTTAGGACCCACAGACCTGCTTAGACACACAGATACATAGGACAGTTTTAGGCTGATGCGGCCTCAGGCCCAGGCATACAACTTGCTAGTTCTCTACCCTTTATCTAACTCATGAATCATCCTGTTCAGCCATGCGGCTCGGTACCTTTCTTTAGAGCAGCATAGCTGTTCTCTGCTTCTTCCAGCTTCTCTCTGGCATTCTGCTCTGTTCTTCCTGTTCTCAGAGTTTTTCTCAGTCTGGTAGCCCCGCCCACACTTCCTGCCTGCCTTTGGCCAATCAGCGCTTTTTATTAAATCAGTGGGTGGGATAATTATTTAAAATGAAACAACATAATCTCCCACATATCCCCTTTTCTCTTCTTAAAACAAAAAGAACTCCAAATCTAATAATCTTTTCTTCCCTTATCTGTAACAACTTATAAACAACACTGCAAATAAACACAAACATCTATAATCTATCTTTTGGGAATGTGGGTATAGTTCTCTAGGCTACTTCCTGCTGAATGGGGGCTTTAGCAATCTCATGGGAATCCAAAGAAAAATGTAGGATTATGCACAAGTCTTTAGTGGAGTAGTCTGTAAGACTGGGTCATCTCAGCCAGTCTCCTGGAAATTATTCTGGATACAGAGTTCGGGAAACTTCAACAGAAGTGCTCTGAAATGTCAGATCATCTGGTTCATCCATTTCTATTGGAGATATTTCTGGGGGTCTTCCTTTATCAAACTTTATGTTCTTTATCCAGGAATAAATCCACAGCCTCTCATTTTCTGTGAAAATAAAAAGAAAACCTCTTCTCCAAAGTAGCATATCTTTGGAATTCAATTTTACAGTAAACTCATTTACAAAATATATAGATTGATTTAATCCAACAGTATTTATAATAAACTGTCTTTTAGCAGCTTTTACTATTTCATTTTCAGTCAAGAAGCTTAAAGACAAAACAATAATACACAGTATCCAGACATTCCTTGTATTTTCCATCTTTATGTGGCTTATTTCTTATTTATTTTTTACTCTATTTCCTTTTTAAGGGCTTTCTCTACCTGTTTTTTTTTTCTTTTTTCTAAGCCTATGTATCTATATTTTCAACACACTCTAAACCACTTAGACTTTTACAAAAAAAAAAACTATCTTCACTGTATATTTATTTCTTAACTTTTTGTCTCTGACCACAGCTTTGCTTGGCTAGGTTGATTGACTCCACCCAGATTCTTTTATTTCTTTCTGTTTCTGAACACACCTTTAATCTTCCAAAGTTCAAGGTTGGTAGGGTGGGTTCAATTTCTGAACACATCTTTAATCTGCCAAAGTTCAAGGTTGGTAGGGTGGGTGGATGGCTTCACCCAGCTCCTAGGCTAATTTTAGAGAATTTATCTTTTTTAACCCAGGTACTCTGGGAACTTCAGGGTCCATATAATCACCAACTAAAGCATTGTCATCTGCTGCTCATTAACTCTAAGTATTAGACAGCAGGGACTCTTAAAAACTCATAAGAGTTTTGCCTCTAAGGCTGACTGAATCAGGAAGCTTCTCTTAAAAAAGTCAAGCCTCAGTTTGCCTCAGGCAAACAGAGCTGATCCAAGAAAATATCATCACTAGAAGCCATTTTTTATTCTGTTCCCTTTTTGTGCTTATTAATAGAAACATTAAATCCACCATACAGAGAGAGCTCTTTGCTTACATCTAGACTCAGGAACTGCCCTTGTTCACCTTAAGTCCCATGTAGCAAACACACCATTTTATAATTTAATCTTATAAACCACTCAATCTCTTTACCATGGGCCACTTCAGAGCCACAACTTGGAAGCTGCTTTGGCTTTCGTTTCTATGCTCTAGACCATTTTTTAATCTTCCTATGGCTTTATTTGGGCATATTTGCCCCACGTTGGGCTGTAAATTTGTAGTAGGAAGTTTCTGGCCCAGACTTTCAGGCCTAACCTCACAGTTTAGGACCCACAGACCCGCAGACCCCCAGACCTGCTTAGACACAGAGATACATACGATAGTTTTAGGCTGATCAGCCTCAGGCCCAGGCATATAACTTGCTAGCTCTCTACCCTTTATCTAACCCATGAATTATCCTGTTCAAAATTACAACTTATTTTTTTATAGATACTGAATGAACAATTGTCTGCTTCACATGGAAACAGAAAATCCATGATAGTTAAAATAATTCTGAACAATCAAAGAACTCTTAGTGGTATCACTAGTGACAGTTTGACATTGTACTACAAAACTAGTAATAAAATATCAATGTATTAGCATACAAACATATATGTTGAGCAATGGAATGAAGTTGAAGACCAAGACATAAACCTATACACCCATGGACACATCATTTTTGCAAAAAATGCAGGATAAAAAAATTAAAAGACAGCATGTTTAACAAATGCCACTGGTCAGACTATAAATGTCTACATATAGAAGAAGGCAAATAAATCCATACTCACCACCCAGATAACTCATCTCCAAATGAATCAAAAAATTCGATATAAAATAAGATACACTATAAGTGTTAGAAGAGAAAGTGGGAAATAAGCTTAATTCATTGGCACAAGAAAAGAGTTTCTGAACAGAACAGTGCTAGTACAGGTACTAATGTTAACCTTTAATACCTTGTAGGTGGACTTTTCTTTCTAACCTACCACTTTCAAAATAACCAATATGAAGTCTCAATATTAATTATAAATGGTTAGCCAATAGCCCAGGCTTATTGTAAGCTAACTCATAGTACTTAAGTTAACCCATTTCTATTAATGTACATTTTGCTACATGGCACTACCTTTGTTTTATCCTGTACCTCCTGTTTTTTTCCCTGTCTCTAGGTGACTCCTCTAACTCCACTCTTCTTCCCACTTTCCCTATGCTGCTTCTCCTGCATAACCTTATCCTTTCCATCTATCTGTCAGTCAACTTCTTTCTTAAGCCAATCACAGCATAATTTACATAGTGTAGAGAAGATTATTCCTCAGGAGTATCTCATGAAACTGAAAATCTTCTCTAAGTGAAAGGACACTGTGGATCTGGATAGGAGATGATCATAGAAGGAGCTATGAGGAAATGGAGTGGAAAGTATAATTGGAATATAATATATGAGGAAATAATCTATTTTCAATAAATAGAAAAAATAAAATCATAAGCTTCTTTGGAAAGAGAATTTTAAATAGATCAAAATAAAACTTCTTGAGTTAGCAAAAACCTAAAAGGGACAATCAATTATAAATACTTAAACTAACTAAAGACATGGTTCATTTGTTAATATTGAGTTGGGAATTTTTAATATATATAGGTATATTTAATATATATAATTTTGAGTATTATAAATGTATCTTTAAGGATTTTTTCTTTGTTTACATTTCTTTATAACTGACAAAGAACAGGAATAAGGTATTATATGTTTCTCTTTCTTCTATTTTTCCATTCCTTTCTTTCTTCATTCCTTATTTCCTTCCTTCCTACTTTCCTTCCTCCCTCCCTCCCTCCCTCCCTCCCTCCCTCCCTCCCTCCCTTCCTTCCTTCCTTCCTTCCTTCCTTCCTTCATTGCTCATCTCTTTATTATTGTCTTACTCTATCCAAAAGTCATTGAAAAGGCCTGACCTAATTTGGTAACGTGGTAGCTTGGTAATAGAGTTTTAGGGCCATCTCTGTGACATTCATTTTTATAGATCTATCATTTGAATTTAGCTTCAATATGGAAAGTGGGACAGCAGAGAGGTACCTTGCTGAGTGTCTCAGCTTTATCATGCAGTGGCAGGAGGGCCTGGTATGTTCATAACATAAACTAAATAGAAAATCTGAAGAGATAATTTTATGAATTAATGATTGGTGATCTATATTTTTTCTTTAATGGAGAATGAAAGTACAAACCCACTATGGAAAAGATAACATGCTGGTGTTTGATGGTAAAGTGACCTCTTGTCATATAATACATAAAAAATAAGATGGACACATAACTAAGAATGAATATATATGTCTATTTGTATACATGTCTACTGTGGATGTGTATGGGAGACAGATGGGGGAGAGATTAATCTTTGTATTTTACCACAGCAACCGTATGAATCCATAAAGATACTGAGTGCTAGGTTTGCCTAGGTCTTAGTATCTAGAGATATTTTCCTATAAATAACAAAGAAACTATCCATATATTCTGAGAAATTACTAGTCCTAGTACTGGAGTAGAGAAAATATGTCTGAATAATTGTGTGAACTAAGTGAAGAACTTCTCAATGAATGACAGATGTCATTAGCATATGATGCAGGGTAACCTATAGAGTGTTATACTATCTAAATGTGGGAGACATTGTGAATTGTGAAATGGGGTCATAGCCCTTTGAAAGGAATAAAGAACAGAGGCAGAGAGTGAAGGAGTAGGGAACCCTGGTGTCGTTTCCAGGCTATATTCTTTCTGGCTTTAATGTTTAATGTATTGAGAATGGTAAATGGACATAGTTCTTACTTAACTGAGCTTTGTCATTTATGTCTCAATTATATTAAGAAAGCAAGCCCAGATGAATTACATTTTAATAGAGAATATATAAACTGTAGGTAATTCCTGCCATCATTTCAATATTTAAAAAAGCCATATTTAATTCCACAGCAATTTTTAATTCATAATTTTTGCAAAGTATTTGGTGTGTGTGTGTGTGCACATAAAGGATTTTGTTGGAAATAATCTTTAAGTAAGAACAGTTAAAAATGCTTTTACATTTACAGAAACATAAAGAACACTTTAGAAAACTGAAGTTGTATAAATTTTCGATTACTGGTCAGTTACCTGCTCTTTCAATAATTATAATAAACAAAACTTGGAAGCACCATTTATCCATTATCCATTGATCTAGCACTCTAAAAACAGTAATCTTATTTAGTTTTTACACTAACCCTATGAGATGAATAAAAACAGATTTGAAGGCTTTGCTAAACTATAAAACCCACAAAGATGACAAAAAAAGGAATTTGAATTTGAAACTAATTTTTCAAAGACATAAAACATTTAATTTAATAATTCTCTATTTCAAAATTGGAAAGGTTAAGAACATATTTTTTTCTAACAGGAATGTAAAATGAGTAAATAGAAGTCTTAGGCTGCTACTATTATAAAGTAGATAAAGACATGACATTCTGAATGTAAATACCTTTTGTACCTTCTAAGTTGGAAGATAAAAAGATATAATCTGATTGGATTCACCACAATACCAAACAGTAGATATTTTATTGCCATCTGATACTCATTTGGTGTCTTGGTATTTCTTGCTATGTGACATATGTTCTCACGTTGCTTTCTTCGGGCTGCTTTTTCTTTGTAGAGTAGTGATTTCCTTCATAGCAGGAAGACTAAAAAGAACCTGCTAAGTATATGAAATCAAACTTTGTCCTGAATATTAAAATGATTACTGAGGTACAATAATAGTGATATATGTCAAATCTTGTTTTGTATTGAGTCGCGTTCCTATAATTTTATCTTTAAGAAATCTATTTTCACGCCAGAAGTGACTTTTTCTTTGCAGAACATAGACAGATTTTACCACAGGGAAAATCTCTAATGCTTCTGACAGTTCTAACTCGTAGCTGTCTTAGAAGCTCTGCAGAATTGCACATCGCTTTTCCTTTCTAAACTCAATCTGACCTCCTGTTCTCACTGTAAGTCTTAGTTGTTCAACACACGCACAGGAACACAATTGTCCAGCTTGCTTTTGCTCACTTTTGATGAAGATAGCTTTCCTCACTTTCTTACCTTCTGTATGCAAAAGGGCTAATCATCTCTTGACTAGCAGCAGTAGTGAGGTATCCTAATTCATTTATCTAATAGAATTTTTAATCCTGTTTTTGTCAGGAATACTAGGAATATATTGAAAAGGAATCTGGCTTAATTCTGAGTCTGTTTTTTGAGAACTTGAGTTACATTGAATTTAAAGATAATCTATTTTTTTAGCATAAAAAGTTGTGTGATCAACCTTAAATTTGTGACACAGAATATGGATAACAGTAGCTGTAATTGTTAAAGAAATTAACATCATTAAAGAAAAACTTGACTCGACCCTGGGATCATAAGAAAGGTACCTTGAGGGTAAGATATCACCTCCATTGGCATTGACTTATATAGACACAAATATAAAGGAAAGTGGGGAGAAAGAATTGGTCCTTCAGAGGTGAGGTTTTCTTCTCCTGAAATGGAGTTACCTAGAACTCTGTTTCTGCAAGGCATAACAGAAATTTTTGCACTGTTGTCTAAGTGATTTATACTCCACATGGACTTGGTAGAAAAATTTGGCAGTAACATCATTGTGGTGCTGTTTGGAGGTGTAAAAGATATAAGACTAAGTAATGGAGTTTTGCTCTGTAGAATTTTAGAGTGGCTAAGGCCAATAATGTATTGCAAGGTGAGAGGTCCTGCAAGGAGACCTTGTGTAAAGCCACTGTGTGAAGACTTACTTGAAAGGGAAGCTTAGGTTTTAGTGGAGACCCTGGTGTGTTGAAGATATTTGGAATGCTGTATGGTGGGATCAAATACTACTTATCTTGACTTAGAGGTGTGAATTTTGGGTCTTGAGGGCTTATGTAGGTAAGTTTAAAATGCAGGAACATGCCTTATTGTTTTGTTTTGTTTTGTTTTTGTTTTGTTTTGTTTGTGTTTTTGGAAGGAGGATCCTAATTGTTGCATAGACTAGACCAATTTTCCAAAAATTACTCTACCATTTACTCTCTATATCGGTGAGTGTTTCATATAAAACCTTAATAAATATTAACCCTTTTATATAATCAGTTACTAGTAAATAATTCCTATAATACTGTTGAGACATCTGCTAAGTTGAGCTATGACTATGGAATGTAGCTGCTGTATAAATGGTAAAGCTAAAGAAATAGAAACATCTTAGCTTTTCCGATTTTAACAACTTTCATCACTATATCCATATACCAGACATGAAACTATAGGATTTGGTAATTGTCTGACTTTGGTCTGATCATTCATTGCTATGCCTATTTTTTTTTTTCTGGAATAGAACAGTTTATTCTATACCATTGAAAGTTGAAAGTATGTAGCTTGTATTTTATTCATAGGTTCTCACAATTATAACATTTCCCAGTCTCAGATAAAACCTAGAGTCTTAATTTTTTAGCATTGGAATTATAAAAAGTTATGAGGACTTAGTTGAGCATGTATCCCTTACGCACACAATCACATTGGTTAACTGAAAGCCAAGGTAAGACATTTTTACAAGCACCTGTCTTCACAGCTCATGGTGCACTAAATGTATTAATTTTGTCTTTAAAGATAATTTAATAACAATATCTACTAGTAACTTTGCATTTTAAAATGTACTGTTACCTATTGGAATACATATTTACGAACAATAATGAAAGTCATTTTTATTTTAAGGTCTATTATTTCCTTCTTAGGTCTCTCAGGTACTTGAAGATGAAAAAGTTATAGTTAGCTTTTTAGTGACAGTTTTAGAAAAGAAACTTTGAACTTTTGAAGTGTATAAGAGACATCAAAATGATAGTGTTTAGTTAGTAATACAAGTTAGAAAGAAAGTGAATTAGAAATAATCCTTTGGACTCAAAGAAATAGGATAATTAATGAAATATTTTCTTTGAATTGTCAATTGTTAATGGACTGGTCATTACTCATTTATTGTTTGTATATATTGTATATAATTATTGTACCTACTGTATATGGTTTTTCTTATGTTAGCTATCACCTTTTTAAAAATTTGACACAAAAGGGAATATGTGGGAATATTTTCAAATATAATGAAAACAGTTGGAGATATCAGAGGGAATTACCCACAGTCAGTCTAGGAGGATCAGAGAGTGGTGATTCACATCTTTAATCCCAGCACAGGGAGTATCCTTGGAGTGATGACGTATGCCCTTAATCCAATCTGAGTTTGAGGTCTCTTAGTTTACAGAAGGAGTTCCAGGCTCCCAGGCAGGCAGTGGTGGTGCCATGATTTACCTGAGAGAAGAAAGTAAGGCAGGTATAGAAAGACAGAGCAGGCAGTAGAAGCTGTGAGGAGTAAGGCTGAGGAAGCTGGAAGACAGCTGGGTGAGATCTGACTGTGTTGTTTCTTCTCTGATATTTAATCTATATGATATTTCATTCTAGAGATCTTGAAATTTGTTTAATATTTCAAAAACAATTCATATAGTTGGAAAAATAAGAAGAGTCATATTTACATCCAAACAGAAGCATAATAATGAAATAATTAAAAGTTTTCAAGTAGAATAGGTTAGTCTATAAATAGGAATAATTTCTCAGAGTAAAACTGAAAAGAAGTCAAGATTGCAATTGTTGGGAATATTTTAAATCCATATCTTTATTAAAGCTATAAAAATTGACTGTACTATAGACTTTGATGAAAATATTGGCAACTCAAATTTTATATCATAAGTTTAAAAATTATAGCAAGGTGTGATACATGCCTTTAATCCAGAGACAGGCAGATCTCTGTGAGATCTACTCCAGCCTGATCTACACAGCAAGGTCCAGGTACTATGGGACTGCGTAGAGAGACCTTGTTTAAAATATTATTTATATATTATATATACATATATCATATATATATAAATATATAAACCTATATACACATTAATAAATTGTATTATGTATATACATATGCATAATAATACATTATTTTATGGCAAAGGAAATTTTGATTCTAATGCTCATGCTGAATAAAGTGTTTCAGGTATCACAGAAACAGACCAAATATTATCTGATTCCTCATCCAAGTAGATGAACCATCTGTGTTGGTAACCAGAATTACTGTTGTAATTTTGAATAATATTCATTTTCAATCATCTATTTATTTAAATATTTACCTGTTTATGTCTTGGTGTGTGCAGATGCACTCACCTTTATATCAGTAAAGAGTTGACAAGAAGATGTCAGGTAGCCTTCTGCCTATATTTTTGAGGCAGGATCTCCTCTAGAACCAGAAACTCATGTTTCTTGACTATGCAACAAGCCAGCAAAACCCAGTAATACACAGTATAAGACTCATATGAGACTGTTGTTACAGGTGCATGTGGGACACTTGGCTTGTTATAAAGGAGCTAGAATCTGAACTTTGGACCTCATTACTGTGCATTTAGTACCCTTAAGCACTGATCTATCTCATTAGCACTCACATATGAGTTCTTATTGAAGCATATGACCAGGTGAAAAAATTGTTGCTATTCAAGTCAGATTATTGATGCAAAAGTAGATACTGAATATTTGTTGAAATTTTACAACATTCACAATTGCTTAAAAAATGGGGACATTTAGGCAGTTTAGTTATTACAGGAAAAAAAATCTATATCTCACTCTGATTTTGAAATAAAAAGTGATTATTTTTTATATTTTAAAAACAGAAATTAAAGATTTTAGACTCAATTCATCTACTGTAATCATTACTCTGCATCACTTTACATTACCTTCAAAGGATCCCATGAGATAGTAAGCCAAGGAAAGAGGAGGGACATATGTGGCCCTACCCTCTACCTTGGAGTTATTGGTTATCAATAGATTCTCAGAAAAGAATAATTATTCTCTTTAGTTGTGTATCCACTCCTGAGCTTACCAGCTCTGATGAATAGCTTCAACCCAGATTCATGCAAATGATCATGAATAATACTGGTAGGACACTAAACAAAACCAATAAGCATGAACTTGATAGAGGAAATTTTGTTAAGAGAGAAAAATGTACAGGGGAGATGAAAGTATCCTTTTTCAAGGCATGTGTATGCAAAGTTATGGAAGCAAATCTACAACATAAACTTTCTAAAATTTCCCCCAATAATAATCTTTAACTAAAAGAGGTTAATTTTATGAATATTTTAAGCCTATACAACTTTGTGATGGAGTAGTTATAGCATCAAATGATGTCTTTTCGAGTGGGTATATAAAGCTTTTTGTCATTAGCATTCTGCATTTTCTTTACTTGTTCAGGTGGTGCTTACTTCTCATTATAACCGAACTGTAAACAGATTCAACAAAAAATGAAATAGACTTCTTTTATGTAAACTAAAAAACAATCAAAAGGAAAAATCTCAGGCATTTATGAGTTGCATTCTGATAACATGGGTTACCATAGATATAATTTACATCCCAATTTTATGCCCTGGTTCTGACTCATGCATTTGTGTATCAATAACTAATAATGGGGGCCTACTGCTAGACCCTGAGCTTAGCAATTAAATTAGAATGCATGAACAATAGATGTTGTCTCTATTTCTAGAATAGTTGAAGCCTTATATGTGGAGATTGTTGTAATGAGATTTCTTGGTCCCAGGTGGCCAGAGGTCCCAGACCCACAGACCTGCAGCCCCAGACCCCTTAGCCTCCCACTGCTGCTCAGGCCCCCAAAATGACTCAGATGCTTATATTAAGTTCATGCTGTTTGCCCTATGGCTCAGGCACATTGCTAGCTTCCTCTTACATCTTAACCCATTTCTATTAATCTTTCCTGCCACGTGGCCTGTGGCTCACCTGTGTTCTTCACATGCTTCTTCTTTGGTCTTGTGGCTCAGTCTGTCCCTAACTCTGCCCTTCCTTTCCTACCTATTCTGATTCCTCTGCCTACTTTTTCTATGGTGCCTGCCAAGGGCCAAAACAGCTCCTTTATTTAAAGATTGATATTCACAGCATACAGAAAGGCACTCTCACATCAGGAGATAATGGAGTTTAAATCTAGGGAAACAAATAGACAATATAAATACCATATGACACAAAGAAAAATCTAGGATTATGAGAAGATCCTAATAAGTTTTGAAAAGCTCCACAAATACTTTCTCTGACTCTATTTTTAATTTTGAGATACTGAAAGTATGCTATTGAGAGATGAAAGGTGGACTACAGGTCTAACTTTGGTCAATAGGTTTTCAGAAAAGTATGATACATGAAAATGAAATTTATTTGTACAATGAAGCTTATTTAAAATTGAAACCACCAGTAAAAAGAAACACAGAGACCACTAGATAACTTCCTGGAAAATAGAACACTGCACAGGGATTTAAAGACTGCACAAAGAATTTATTTCAAAGTCAACTCTCAGATATGTAAGTGAGATCATTCACGAACAATCAAGATAAAGCACAAGCTGATCATAGAATGAAGAGTAATTGGTGAGATGAGATGAGAGCTAGCCTGGCAGGGACAAGCAGTAAAATAGCACAGCTGAGCCTCACACAAAACAAGAACTTATAGAATAATGAGTGCAATGAGTAGTTCTTATTGACAGCACTCAGTTTAGGGTATTTTGTTATGCATCAAGAGCTAATGGAGCATATAAGAGAGAACTAATTTATCTTGTAGAGTCTGGAAGCCTCTAATCAGGAAAGTTTCTAAAGGATAAACAAGAGAGTTAGAGAGTTAATTAAACAAGAGAAGTATATTTCGGTAGAAGGAGATAATGAATACACATTTTCTTTATTAGGATTTTTTCCCATTCTAGAATTCCAGTATCTTTCCTACTTTCCCCTTACCCTCTCAGTCTTGACGTTTGTCCCTGTGTTTTGGAAAGCTTACCATAGTAGACAGAAAGGCTAGATCCTCTGCTACTTGGCTACAGTTATTATTACTTAATATTTTTGCCCAAAACTGCAGTGTTCCCCCATGAGAACTGGCTAGGGTGTTGACATCCGTTGACAAACATCGTAATACCTGTAATTTGTTTTGAGAGGTGGGAATTAATATTGCTAAATTGACTACTCTGTTTTCCATATTATACCTCAATGGATATTTTAGAACATAATGATAATTAGAGAAGATGATCATTAAAAGACTGTATCAGATGTCACAGCTATGTTTAGACACATAAATGGCTGTGAATGATTAATAAATGAAAATAGAAAGTTGTAGAAAAATATCTAAAATTAATTCAATATTTTAAATTAATTTTTATAAAATGATTCATATTCTATTTACTATTATTTACTCACATATACTGTACCAACATCTAGACATTCATGTATGAGAGCCCCAGTGGTAGCCTCTGAACCTACAATCTGAGGAGTCTTATTTAGTTCTATGTCCTCTTGATATTGTTTGTATGTACTGAATTAAATCTTCTGAACAAGACTCCATATATGTATATTAATTCAATTGGCTGCCAAGATTTTATTTGAAAATATCTGCTTGCTTTGTCAGTTATTAATGACCCAAGTTGGCAGTTACACATGTAGCTAAGGATTGGAGAATAAACAAAAATTAGACAAGGCAATTTATGGGAATAAACTTTAAGTTAGACTGCTATTTAAAATCAATATCTTCTATTTATGCAGCTTACAGCTTATCTTCAAAGAAACTATGATATCCTTCCCTACTTAGAATGTTTTATCATATGAAAGTATACCTAGAAGCTACTTTTTTCCTCAAAACTGAAAAATAATTTAATGTTTCTTTACTAAATGTTGATATTAGTACACATTTGCTCCTAGATAGAGAAGGCACACAAAATATATTCACAAGTATATAATTTGTTTGTTTGTAGAGGTGTAATAATATTTAGAAGGCAGTAGCATTAATTTGTAGCATCCTTACATAGAAACATGGGAGATGTACCTAACAGATCCCACAAGATTACTGTTGTCTTGTAAAGCTGAGGTGGGTCACAACATCTTCCTTTTGGTTATGGTGATGGGAGCTGAAGTTCACCATTAAAGGACTCAGTGAAGGCCACTGACTGGATCTAGTGTCTGAAGGGGTTTCTGTGAGAAACCAATAAAATAATTATGCTTCATCCATTTATTTCAATGAGATAATATCTCAACTGATACTTATATTATTTTCATGATTAGTCTCTTCAGAATTCAATTTACTTTATGAGACAGATTTATTACAAAATATTTGGCCCTACTAAATTTGATTTTCCAGATGACTAACTAGCCATTTATTGTGAACAGTTTTTAGAGAACCTGAAAAGGTCAGGTAAAAGTTAAAATATGTAAATCTCATGTCATCATTCACTCGAAATTAACCATGTCTTCATTAAGTAGATAATTTGGATTGCATTTCTCTCCCATAACATTTAAAGAATGTGAGAAACTCCCATTTATAATTGTTATAATAAATAGAAATTTAAGTATTCTTACAGAACAATAATCACTTTCCAACACATTGCTGTAGTATGTCTTCCGAGCATCTTTGTATTTTTATGACTCATACTTGTCACATCATGAACATATTAATAGTAAACTGTAAACAAGAATAATAACTTAGTAAGTTAAATGAATTCACTGGAAAAGTGAGATACCACAGTCCTCACAGCTCTTTTTTGTAAACTAAAATGTTATTCCTTTTTACTGCCCTCTCCGTTCATTGTAAAGTATTACATATGGCTACAATAATGATTGACACAGAAGTAAAAAAAAATAGACACACAGAAATTTCTATTCTGATCATAGCAAAAATAAGTTATGTTTTGTTTTATTCCTTAAGTATCATTGTATAATAACCCCTTTACAGTCAGTACTGTTTAATTTCTGCAACAAATTCCCGGCATCATAGTGTGACTTGCTCGAGGCAATGGAATATTATTCATAATGATATTTGAACTGCACGTGTCTTGTTGAGCTTGCTTGTCTATCACTTGCATTTGTTGAAGAAGAGGCGGTGCTGACCTAGAGTAGAACTGGCAGTAGGACCATCACTGCAAACACATTCATAGTCTCCGGTAGACTCAAGCAACTAATGAACAGGTCTGTAATATGACACGGAGTCACTTTTGATCCACAAATGCCACAGAGGACAAATGCTCCCTGTAACATGGTGGTCCTGTGATTTTTTTTTTTCTGACTGATATGTTACTTGTGATTTATATGTTAGAATTCTCAAATGTATAAAGGGTATTTCTTCCTTCTAACGGAATCAATATCACAGAGAGAAAACCCACCCTGAATACTGGGAGTGGATGCACTTAGCAGTCCAGTATCTCATGAGCCCAGAATTTTTGTGTCTTAGACTCTATTTTGAGTCCTTTTATCTTTACTTCATTTCTAAAGTCACACATTACTGATGTCTTAATCAATGCTCTATTAACCATGCCAACTCTTTTAAAGGAAAGCATTTAATTGTGGCTTATTCACAGTTTCTAATATTTCCATTGTCAGCTTGGTAGGAAACATAGAGGCAGACATGGTGATGGAGAAGTACCTAAGAGTTTCACAGAAGGAAAAGAGACAGTAGGGCTGGCTTGGATTTTTGAAAGCTCAAAACCTACTCCTAGTTATGCACTCCCTCCAAGAAGGTGACTTGCATAGTAGCAAGGCCATACTTTCTATTATTTTCAAATAGAGCCCCTCCCTATGCATTTAAATATATGAACTCTTTCTTTTCCTAACCATCACAACTTACAATTCTTCTTTTGTGAGAATTCCTAAAAACATTGTATGAACTTTCAAAAGATGTCTATGTGTTGCTCACAGGTTTCTTATGTCATGTGACATTGTTTTATAAATTATAAGGTTAAGTTTCATTTCATTTTCTCAAAAATGTCTTATCATTTGCCCTAAAGACTTCATTCTAGATCTTACATTTTCCTCTTCCTAACCCTCCGTCATTTTAAATAGCTCTTACATAACTTATGCAGTAAGTTATTAGGCATTTAGACTGTGCCTACCATTTGCACAGTTTGTTTTCTAGTTGCTTTTAGGACTTTCAAGATATGTGAAATAGTCAGTGTGCTTTAATAATTTTCACTTCAGAGGCAGAGAACTGTAGGATAAGCAAGTAGAAGATGGAACCCATGAATGAGATGGCTGAACGGTTCCATCATTTAGCAGTATATGACAGTGTCAAATGTTGGGAGTGCTATATGTTCTAATCATCAATTTTTGGCTGTTTGGGAAAGTTAATGCTTTAGTTACTTTCAGAGAGCTGAATATATATTCTGATAACAAGAAATCATTATATTTAGAATCCTGCAAATTTAAGCATGATGAAATCTTCATAAAAAACAATGGTAAATAAATTATAAATGATTAGATATATTTGTTTTTAAAATGTTACACCACAAAATGAAAACTGAGTTAAAAATAATGGAATAAAATCTCTCATCAGCAAAGAAGCAGCAAGACTGTGGAATATTTAACATGTAGCTTGTGCCGGTCATGTTTTATGTTAACTTGCTACAAGCTAGATCATTTGGAGGCATGAACCTCATTTGAGCAAATTCATTAATGATATCAGGTTACAGGCAAGCCTGAAGGGCATTTTCTTAAGTAGCGATTGATATAAAAAGATCCAGACTGTTGTGGGTGGTGCCATTCCTGGGCTGGTAGTCCTGGGTTTTACAAGAAAACAGGCCAAGTAAGCCATGAGGAGAAATCTAGTAAGCGATACTCCTCCATGACCTGTACATCAGCTCCTGCCTCCTGGTTTCTGCCCTGTTAGAGAGTTTTCCCTGGCTGCCTTCAGTGATTAACTGTGATACAGAAGTATAAGAGAAATAAATCCTTTCCCCCTCCAGGTTGCTTCTGAATGTGGTATTTCATCCCAGAAATACAAGACACTAGTGTTAACTAAATCATAAAAAAAAATCACTATCTGTATAGTGGGGAGAATTAAATAAACAAAATATAACTGAATAAAAAATTAACCCATGAATGGTTTAAATAAGGATTTCTTTAAAGCACTGTTGCAGTGCCCACTCTCAGAAAGGCTTATAATAAGTCAGTCTTCAATTATTACTGACCATCATTGTTTGTACAAATAGGCATTATTGCACATTAAACTACATTGTTTATTGTTAATTTTTTTACTGTTATACATAGCCACTTCACTTTTTCTAACATATATGTGTATAGCTACGAAGAGAAATGAGCCAGAACAGATTTTAAGATTTCACTGTCTTTTTCAGCTGAGAAACCAAAGTCTGACACTGGTTCCTTAAGGATATCATCAACAGACATACAAAACAACAGAAGGCATTAAATTTTACTGCTGATCTCTGAATTACAATATTAAATTACATATTAATAAGGCATTAGGGACACAATGTTTTGAAATTATCATCATCTTTACATCACATTACTTTCCATTTTAATTAGCATATAAATGAGCAGAGATGGCCAACCCCATAGCAGAAATGCCACTTGCCTTCATAAGTGTCCAGCTGCCTGGAAAGCAGATTGTAGAAAATGCAAACTGATGAGCTTTGAAGATGATCTTTGCTTGTTTGGGGATTTAGAATGTTGGAGGTAGATTTAGGATATTAGGAACACACAAAGCAATTATATTCTTTTTCTCAGTAGATCCTTTGAAAATATGTTTTAAAATGTTAGGGAATTAAGTGGGTAAAAGTGTAGGCATTCTTAGATCCATTGCCAAATGTACAGAGGTAAAAAGCAACATGGTGCATTAAAAAAAAATACGAATGTGGTGATTAGCTAGGCTTGCTGCCAATTACAGACTTTCAGGAGGAAAGACAAGGCAAAGTATAAAGCCAGAACTATTTGTGGAATGTTCCAGAGACAATGTACCTGCTATAAGTTATTAGGTAAGCCTGGGAGTATAAAAATCTGGCTGCACAGTGAAGTATGATATAAAGGAAATGTAGAATGTTCCAGAGACAATGTACCTGCTGTAAGTTATTAATCATGGCAGCCCTGACTACACCTATATTATCATTAGGAAAAACATCAGTATACAGATGTAGCAGAAACATGGTAATAGCATGGTCTAGAAATCAGAATAAAAAGAATAGTAAAGACAACACCTTTTACCCATTGAGCCATCTCACCCCCTCAGCAGTAGAAACACAGGAATAGTCTCACACAGGACACACCACATCTAGATTAACAGAACTTGTTAATAGGTAGAGTATGGGATTTAAGAAAATAAGAAGATAAAATCAACTAAGAAAAACAGACAATAGAAGCCAGCCTTAGCGACAGAACTTTTGACAGTAACTAAATAAGGACTCCAGAAGAGGAGCAGGCTGGTGACAGAAATGTTTTGACTGACTTGCATAGGTATTCAGGTAGCAATATCTGGTGAAGAGTTCCTCTCAGAAGCTCAGCATGCTCAAGCTGGACACAACACTTTTTACTTAGCAGCACTCAGTGGTTGAAAGCAAAAAATGTGTTGTCTTCATAAAAGATTGTGCAAAAAACAAAAACAAAAACAAAAACAAAAAACAAAAAAAAAAAAACCGAAAAAACAAAAAAACCCAACAAGGTAGTCCAAGAAGAGGAGTAATTTGGACACATAGAGTTTAAGAATAAAGTAATAAAAACATTTGAAGAAGAATAAAATCCTCTGATCTTTGGTGTTTATAATATCAATACTTCAAGAAAATTAGTGAACTGAGGAGCAGACTAAATATTAGTTGCAGAGCCTCCAGTTAATTAATTTGCTTTTGAGGTGATGCTGGCACTTCTACTATGTAGTTCTTCTCATTTTCGTTGTTTCTCTCACCTTTAAACCAAGTTAAATTTTTTTATTTCAGTTCAACAGGGCACTTGTGTGTGAGCAAGTGTTTGGCTAAAAACACTTCTAAGCAGAATGTTTTGCTGCTTAGAGTTTCAAAAATATTTCAGAAATAGAATTCAGCATGTAACCATTAAAAAAATAAAAAGGAAAGAAAGAAAAAATACAGCAAAGTTGCTTTGAGATTCTATCCCACCCCAGTTAGAATGACTAGCCTTAAAAATAATGGTAAATACTGAGGCTAAGCTGCAAAAATAGGGAATGTATGTAGAAATCATTATGGAATTACATAAAATACTATATGACCCAGTTATACCATTTCTGGGCATCTACCAGAACATTGTACCAAGGGATAGTGACAAAGAGTTAGAAGGGACAGAAAGGGACATGTGTGTATTTTGGAGCACATGGAAGATTTTATTTCATATTGTAGATTAATGTCTTCACTGGCACAATGCAGACAATTCAACACAGAGAAATAGCTAAAGTTAATCTTTCAACAACATAACACCTTGTTAGGAATGCAAGACTAAATAAGCCTGGGGGTATAAAAATCTGGCTTCACAGTAAGGTATGATACAAAGGAAATATACAGAAGGTTCATTAGGAAAAAATTCATTAGCACTATGAAACTCAGAGTTGGGGCTAACTATCTGAGCAGAGGGAAAAGGGTAAAGTTTGTTCCTCTTTCTCATTAAGCTGGCCAGCTAGAGATGAAGGAAAGATCTAATTTTGAAATTATTAATCCTGTGTTCTCAGATAACAAATCTTATTAAAGTGAATTGTTTTAGTTATTTGTTTTTTCTCTTTTAAAAACTTATTTAAAAAGGATTTTTTCCAAGTATCCCCGTTGCCCTGCTCCCCCTCCCTTTCCTCCTCCAAGTCCCTCCCAGTTCTTCCTCAGTCTCCCCCATCCCACCCCCCATCTATTCCCAAGGAGTCCCAAGGTGGGTCAGTTTTGTCTGGTATATCAAGTTGAGGTAGGTCCAATTCCCTCATCCCAGTATTAAGAATGGGTTAGGTGCCAGTTCATGCACAGGAACATAGTCTGATCATACTCCAAGGGACTCCACAAACTGCTCGTTTGACAGTGGGATTCACGTATTATTTAGTAAATTATTTGGTGAAGCTTGGAAGCATGTCTCTGGAGTACCTGGTGCCTAAATGAGATACGGGCAGACCCCACTGAGACACTAAAACACTGACCTCCCTTTCTGTTTGTTTCTGTGTTCTTGGGGAGGGGATCAAACCATCCATCATAAAAAATTTTCACCCTTCAAAAATTGTCTTAAAGTTCAACTTATATCAGCAAGTGTTTAATATAACCCTTTAATAAATATTAATCCTTTATATATTGCTAATATATATTTTGCAATATCTGATGTTCCACATTGGGCACCACCTGTAGATGGAAGATTTTGGTTTGCATTAGTTTTATGGTTAAGACTTGTTTGATGTTGTTTAGTCGTTTTAAAATTACTCAGACATTTATATTAATTATATGTTGTTTGCCCTATGTCTTAAGCATATTGTTAGTTTTTTATATTAATCTAATTTATTTTTATTAATTTATCTTGTTATGGGGCTTGTGGCTTATTTGTGTTATTTTATATGTTGTTATTTGGGTAGGTGGATGGCATTTTTTATAACTTGGTTTTTTATGTTTTAAATTTTCTTATTATTTTTAAGATGCCTGACATAGGCCAAAACAGGTTTTTTATTTTAATTAAAGAATGATATTAATAGTATATAGAAAGACATTTTTACATCAGTCATCTACCTTTGGAGGGTTTAGTTCCTTTCCCTGAAGATTAAAGTGAAATTTGAGGACCATGTTTATGCCTTCGCAGCCATCTCACCATAAGCCATGCACATCTGTAGAGTTGCATGTTGGTCATAGAGGACTTGTTGCATTTGTGCTGGGATCTAAAGGCATGACCTCATGCTTGTGCATTAAGCAGTCCTACACTGATGCAATGCCCAAGTCTCAACAGATGTTTCTTAACCTTCTGCCCTCCCTTCTCCCACAGAGACATCAAATCTTTACAGAACTTTTTCAGGAGAGACTGATCAGAAATGATTCCTATGGTTTGTGATCAGTTCTGCAATTTAAAGATACAGTTACTTATGCTTAGTTTAATTTGATCTCATCAGTGGCATGACACTTAGCTGCTTTTATTTTACATTTACTTCATCTCATATTTAAGCAATCAGCTAAATTCTGTCAAGCGGGAGCTCTACAGAACTCTAGTGAATAAGGAATTCAAAGGAATAATAGGATTCAAAGTACCCTAATTTTCTAAATCTATTTGTAATGAGATTTTTTTAGGGGGCGGAAGATAGTTATAATACAGAAAATGATTAATTAGAAGGTAAAAGCCACATTTCAATGATTTCAAAGCATCAAAATGAAGGAAAATTTCCTAAATGTAATAATTTTAATGATTTATGTATCATTAGTATAATCTTTTTATTCATCAATAAAGTCATTAAAATCTTAATGTAAAAAGGAGGAAAAATCACATTCTTTAAATAATGATTATGTTAATTCCAGCAACATGACACTTCATAGTATCTTTCTTCTGAAGTCTGTTAAAAACTATATAAATATATAGTGTGAAGGGATTTGTACTGAAAGGTTTTGTTTGATGAAACTAAGAGTACTTTTGTTCCCCTTCCCATGAGCAGGTTTAGACATGTTTTTGTTATTTCAATGGTATACACCAGGAACACTGCAATGATGAGCATTACAGTGTGTGGTAGAAGTGCATGTTAAACCAAAAGTTTGACAGAGGGGTGTCAGTTCTGGTCTCTTTAGTTTACTCTTTATCAAATAAAAAAAACCCAGAAGAATGAAATAATGAATCTTTATTTGCTAAATAAGGATATGATTCAGTTCTAAAAAGAAGATATTTTGTTTTTTACCTATGAACTAAAGATTAAAGGAAACCCTTTTAGTCTGTTAGCTTAGCATGCAATTATAGAAGAAGGAGCCTCAACAAGACAAGCAAAATTGTTTATGAAAATACTTAATGAAATTTTCACACCTATTTTAAGGATGCAGAAGTACACGACAAAAAGTGAAGTTTGATCTTTGCCTTATATTATATAAAAACCAATTCAAAATGGATCAGAAACATGAATACAAGAGATTAAAATCTATGCATTTCAGTAAAGGTTTCAGAAGAAAATAGAATGAATAAAGCTTCAGGACTAGATTTTCTATGATCTCGATGCTGGTAAATCTTTTCCTTGGATGACTCTAACTTATGGATGTAAATAACTCCAGGAAATACAAAAACTTCAAAAATGCAATTAGAAGTCATGTCACAAATATGTGATAGCTTTTCCCATGAATTATAAAATATAAATTCCAGTGAATTGTATAGAAAGATGAATATGCATGGTGTGTGATTTATCCAGACATAAATTAGGAAAGAAATTAAATTTTTTAAAACTTGTAAACAGAAGTAATTTTCAATCAGAATGATACATATTTAAATTCAAATTTCCTTTTATTCACTTACAATTTTTAGATATTGACATTTCTTTAGCTGATTTATTTTAAATTATTACAATTCATGCTAAATTTATTTGACTGTTTCTTCAGTTTTCACTCTTACTACCCTTGTTGCCCAAATTGCATCGGCTTCTTTATGCTGTCACCAGTTTTCTTAACAAGCCAGCAAAGGAGTGCATGTCCACCTGGCCCAGGTCATGTGCCCGAGAACTTATCTGAGTACAGTATTTTAAAGACGAAAGGTGTTTTGACACAAACATATCATAAAAAAAATTTCTTTTACTTTTGTTTTCTGCTTATATAAGTATCTCTCTAGAGGGCTAGGGAGATGAGTCAGAACATAAAAAACTTGGCCTACAATTGTTAAGAATTTGAGTTTGGATCCTCAGAACCATTGAAAATGGTGATATAGATGAGGCACTACATATGTTGTGGTTTAAAGAACCAATGTTCCCTATAGGCCAGTGTATATGAACAGCTCATTCCTATTTGGTACTGCTATATGGGAAGAGTATGAACATTTAGGAGGTAGAGTCCTGCTGAAGAAAACACTGCAGCCGTGGGATTTGAGGGTTTGCAGCCTGGTAGTGTCCTACTTTCTGATTCTTGTATGTGGAAGGTAATGTGTTTGGCCAGTATATGCTTTTGCTTCCATGCCTCCTCCGGCTTTTTTCATGTATTTCCTGCCATGATGAACCATAAGCCAAAATGAAGCCTTTCTTTTTAAAATTTCTTTTGGTTATGGTATTTTTATCACAGAAAGGGACAAGCAGCAAGCGTAGCATCTGAAATCGAAGTGCTAATGCAACAGGTTGAAAGGTAACACATGAGAATCTCCAGATAATTGCAGGGCGCTAGCCTAATAAATGTAGATTAAAGCAGCAACAACCACCAAGTGAAATTCTATCTCAAATATGGTGGACGTCAAAGACCAAGACCCGAGGAGGATGCCATCAGGTCTCCACATTCATACAGGCATACATACGTACATACATACATACATACATACATACATACATACATACATACATACACACGCACACACCCATGAAGAGAGAGGGGGAGAAGGAGGGAGGAGGAAGGAAGGGAGAGGGAAGGAGAGACAGAAAGAGATAGCCATCTCCGTGAATTTCCTCCTCATGATCCTGATCCATTTGCTCATAAACTCTCTCCTATCTCTTCTGCTGAACCTGTAGCTCTACCTGGTGCTGAGAAATGGGTTTCTGTTTATGCCTCTATCCATTGCTTGATAAATGTTCTATAATGATGGTTCGGGTGGTCATTCATTTGATTATATGGGAATTTCTCTATTATTGCTTGGAGTTCCTGCTAGGGACATCTTGTGGATTCTTGGAAGTTTCTTTAGCATCAGGTTTCTTTCTAACTCCACAGTGGCTCCTGAGCTCCTGGTCCAGCTGAGTAGAGAGAGAGAGGAGAGAGTGTATGAGTAAGGGATTAGGATCATGAGGAGGAGACCCACAGAGATGGCTGACCTGA
The DNA here is from genome assembly GCA_033318265.1 of Phyllotis vaccarum. NCBI lineage: Eukaryota > Metazoa > Chordata > Mammalia > Rodentia > Cricetidae > Phyllotis > Phyllotis vaccarum. The sequence goes on along the minus strand of JARWLC010000010.1, from coordinate 34,659,444 downwards.
GCTATTAGGACCTCACTGACTCTGAAATATTCGCTGAGAAATCTTCATGGAAAGGAACTAAACTCTCCAAACTTAGACAGCTGTCAAATGGAGTGAGCAGTTTGTGGAGCCTCTTTGAATGGGAGCAGAGTATGCATGAACTGACATCTCAGAGTCCGTTCACTACAGAGAAACACTTTACTCAGCCTTAATATTGGGATGAGGGACTTGGACCCACATCAACTGAATATGTCAGACTGAACTGACCCACACTGGGACTCTTTGCCCTCCTTGGGGAATGGGTAGGGGAATGAGATGGGGGAAGACTCAGGGAGGACTGGGAGGGATTGGGAGGAGGGAAGGGAGGGGGCAGTGGTAAATATGGGAAAAAGGTTTTAAATTAAAAAATATTAAACTAATCATATGAACAGCTATATCTGTAATGTATACAACAATTAAGAATATTAAAATGCCATTAACTTGTAAAAAGCTTTTAAGTTAGTTCATAGAAAAGTCATAGATGAGACTATTGAAATACTCAGAATATTCCTTTAACCAATTTGGTCCATGTCAGCATTCATGCATCACTTTACCTAATTTTAACACTGAGGTCATACTATAAATAATAAATTATAATGCATTCAATTTTCAACAGAAATATACCCTCTCATTTATTCTGAATGTCATCTCCAAAGATATCAAATAGCTAGACCAAAAATGCCTGCTGGAAAATATAGGTCATATATGTTTGTTTTTGCCCTGAGCCACTGGACAGATTGACAGGTAGACATACAACGAAACCCTACCTTTTGCATTTTGGCAATCTAAAATATGTGGGGATGTAAACATATCCCTGCATTACCATGGCAATAAATGTGCTGTGTTCTGTCCTCATTCAGTATGATGCTGTGGAAGAACTCCATGTAAGTGCCTATGCTGAAGGTCAAGCCTGATATCTTTATCAATCAATTATGGCACTCAGTGGGAGCAAACACTAAATTTTCTGTAAAAAAAGAAATGATATAGCCTTTTTTCTGGCATACAATAGCACATGTTCTCTGAATGCTAAATGAGTAAATAAATCTATTTATGGAGAACAACAAAACCCTTTGCTTTTATGGATATTGACATGTGATTGCATAAACCCCCAGGAACCTGAAAATCTGCTCAAATTCTAAAAAATATAAAATTAAGAATAATCTGTTCCACATGCAAGCTCATTTGTTCTTTACTGTGATAGCCAATAAATCAGAAAGAATGACTTCCTCATTTTAAAAAGTCAGCATGATTCCAAATTTGCAAAATATAAAGGCCAGAGAAATAATAGCAGAGTATTTGGAGGTATGGGTGGCGGGTGGAGAATGCCTGCTTTGTAACACTAAACTTTATTTCAATGTTTAGTTTGCAAAGTTTTGGATTTTTTCAGTCACTAGGATAGCATAGAAATACAAATATGCTTTGAATATAGCTGCTTCTTAACTTATAATGATATGGTTCAGCATACTTATGGTAAGTTCCGAGTATCATTGCTTGCAATACAATGAAACCATCTAACCTATGAAAGACATAGCTAAGCAGAACAGTGGTTTCTTTTTATATTTTTTTTTCTCTAATAAATTTATGAGGTTGGTTTTCTCAGAATCAGACTTCACACACAAATGTGCAACATATAAACCCTTTACCCCAACAATGCAAACGATTGCCAGCCTTAAAAGGTCTCAAAATCATTATAATTGAACCACTACTGCTACCTAGCCTAAGGCCAGCATCCTCATTAGATAAATCAGGGGTGGAGGAGAAAAAGAAAACAAGGTCTCATGTAGTCCAGGCTAGCCCAGAATTCACTGTGTAGTTGAGGATGACCTTGAACTTCTGATCCTCATTTCCATTTCCCAGGTTCTGGGATTCGAGGTGTATATCACTATACCCAATTTGGGATTAGAATTTTATACTTATAAAGTCCTCTGCAAAGTTCTTACACAGTCATCCTCTTCTGTGTGACATCTGGGAGGAGGGATGGCGTGGATAATTCTTTAATGAGACCATCAAGTATACCGTATCCCAATAAGAGGGAAAGGTGTATCTAAGGACACTGTCTTTGCTTGCCTAATTTATGACCGGCCTTTCTGCAGGAGAAATGAGAGACTGAGGAGAAAAATGATTGCAGCACAGTCAGAAAAACACTGTTGTGAGAACAGTGACTTCTAGTCTCTTGGCACAATGATCACGTGCTTGATTGGGAGCTGAGGCTTGGACTCTTCACCCATTCAAAGATGGGAAGAAGACGCCATGTGTGAACCAGAGGGGAACATTGGCAGACACTAAGTGTGTCAACAACATGGTATTTATAGTCTCAAACAGTAAAAATTATTGAAGGCTTATGAATTTAGATGGTTTGTTTATATATTCTAAATAAATTGAAACAAACTGAATATCTATGTTATTTGGTTTAAAGGTTTTCTTATTGCGCTTAGCACTGGACACATTCATTTACTCATTAGATGGATATTTATTGAAGGCCTTATGCTTGACCTACTAACTTTTATAACTTAAACTTACCTACTTCTCTTCATCTACATTTTACCTCAGAGCTTTTATCTTTCTTTCACTCTGTGTGTCCTACCCCATGCCTGTCTGGTTGATCCCAAGCGTTTCCCTCTTTCTCCCTCATCCTGTGCTCTTTCTTCCCTGTTCAGCTTAGATCCCTGCTCCTCCATAGTCTCTCTGCCCTCCATTCCTGCCTGTCCTTCTACTGCCTAGCTATTAGCCATTCAGCTTTTTATTAGAGCAATTAGGTGCCTCAGGCAGGCAAGATAAAAACAGGAGCACATATTTACATAATTAAACAAATGCAGCATAAACAAATGTAACACACCTTTATGTATTTAAATAATATTACAAAACAATGTAGGTTGATGTAACTAACATTTTTTTGTACAGTAAATGTATCTTGTTCCTATTATACCATTGATTTAGATGAATAAATTCACACTTTCAAATAATTTTACTGAAGTTGAGGTTTATCTTATTATTTTTATGTTAAGAACTTACCTTGCCCAAGATTAGTATTTTATCTATGCAAAAGTATTACTACAAAGAACTTATTATAGTCATTTTCTTAAACTGATATCATTTGAATAGTCACAAAAACTATGAAGATGTTTTTATTTTGTTGGGAGAAAATCCTACTCCCTTCACAGCAGGCTCTGTCCTTGGTCATTAAAATCAAAAGATAGGTTTAAGAAAGTTCATTGTCCACTCCAGGAATCTGTACACTCTAACACATATTCATCCTGTTGACCACATGGAAGTGAAAGCTCTTAATCACAGAGGGAAAATTAGAAGAGGGGCCTTTTCTGGCCCCCGATTAAGTCTTTGAGCATGAATTGGCATTGAGGTGGTTTTTAGATTAAGAATTTTGAACCAATGGATTTTCAATTATGGGATTGATCAGTGTTGCTTTGTCTGTGTTAACACAGTACAATGAAAGTTAGGGACAGTGGGAGGAAGCATTCTTTCCTATGTTCCTCCTAAAAATATTTGTTCTCAGCCAAATTTTTCACAAAAGGTATGATACTGTCATCCACAAAAGTTTTGGGCTGCATTCATACCTACGGCCTGACACAGGTAGGACAGATATGTTTCAACATAGTGTTGAAGTTACTGTACATCTACTTCCCTTGGGGATCTTTCTATTATTTATTTTCTTTTCTTATTTATGTATTTATTTTAGTTTCTCCAAGTAGGTTTTCTCTCTATAGCTTTGCAGCCTGTCCTGAAACTCGCTCTAGACCAAGCTAGCCTTTAACTCACCGAGATCTGCTTGCCTCTGCCTCAAGAGTTTTGGAATTAAAGGTGTATACCATCATCATCGGCTCTTCTTTGTATGAATTGCATTTTTATTTCTAGCTTCTGTAATTGAATACTAGCACCATTAAATTGGATCTTAAAGTGGTATATTTCCTTTTCTAGGGGTTTTAGATTACTAGAGCAGTGGCAAATATTGGTTGTCAACTTGACATGTATTACCTAGGAGACAAGCTTAAAATGTTATATATTGGCAAGAAAAGTAAATAATAAATAATGAACTTACCTTTTTGACTAGTTAATCAAGTCATGCCTACATTACTGCCAAGATAATTAACCACTCTGGTAAATACACCAGACAATTTGACTTCCATTCCTTGAGACGACTGTTCATTTGTTGTTGTATTAACTGAAGTGTCTCTTCTTGATCTGGGTTGATTTATTCTTTGCTCTTGTCTGGACACTTTTTCAGTGTTGGCTATGGGCATCCAATATAAAATAAACAATGAAACTGAGGAGAAAAATGACTGCAGCAGATTCTCAGAAACACATTTTCCTGCTCACTGATCCCCTTTTATCTTCTGCCCATATGTTTCTGTGTTGCAGTTTTATCTCTTCCACACTTATGGAATATCTTGGCAGTTGAAATAAATTCTGATGAGAAGGGCTTGGTGGAATTCTGAATGTTTTAAGTTCTGATAGCAAACATAGGACCTGCCTTGCTGTGGACTGTAGAAACTGAACCTCGGCTTGTCAACTGAGTCTGGCTTTTGTTTATTTGCTTAATCCGTGCTATGATTTGGTGATGGGTGTTTGTAATGCTCAGTTACTCTCTCTCTCTCTCTCTCTCTCTCTCTCTCTCTCTCTCTCTCTCTCTTTGCAATTTGACAGACAGTGACCAAATCACATGTTCATTTGACACCATTCATTGTTCTTAAGTAAGAGAAGTATTTCAAATTATATAATTAAGCTCAGGAGTCGTATGCTAAGGGAAAAGCATGAAAAGTATATTTCTATACAAGTAGTCATGTAATTTATCAAATATGATAATAGCATTAATTTATTTATCCTTGATGTCCATAGGAGGCAGAGGTGGATTAATTTTCCTAAAAACAACTATTTCTAAAATAATTTTCTTAAATGATTTGTATATGTTAACAGTTCAGGAAACAGCAACTTCCACACTAAATATACAAGTAGTTACCAATCTCATAGTAAGCACATCTCTACATTTCTTAATCTCTTCTAAGCAATGGATAATGCACCACTTATCAGAAGAATGTCTCCACATTTCAGTAGCTCTTCCTCATGATTTTAGCAATCTTTGGTTAAATTTCAGTGTTACTCCTAGTCATCCTGGAATTATTCTGGAATAAATCATGGAAGAAGAGTCAACTGAAACCACATTCTTATCAACACTAATAGAAAATGCACATAGATAAACTTCACCTAACTTTTATACTTACCTGTTATTAGTAACCATGATGAAAATATGAAAGGTGGTCTGTTACAGGAAACTGAGCGGTATTTTATGACACTCCAAGTTCACAATTAGCATGAAAGAAATTTCCCTATGTAACTCAGATCTATTTATGGGAGCTGCATCAGTCCATAGTTCTCCTTTCTTTAGATGTAAATGTAAAGAAAAGTTCATCCCATTTATAATAAATATGATGATTTCAGATAAATAAGATATATTTAACTAAATATATTTTTTTGGCTTTTTTCTCATTTATCTTAACCATCTTAGAGTTTGTAATATTTCTGTTACTTTGAGAAATTTTTTTTCCATGTCAAAGTACATTCTTAGTACTGATTGTGGGTGTCTCCACAAATGCCATGACCAGCAAAGTGTCAATTCTTCTGAGATGAGAAGGAACCACAGTTCAGCATGATTCAGTAGCTGACATTGATTCAGACTTTGAGAGTCTGACCCTGGGTAGCTTACTTCAGTAATATTTAATCACAGCACAATTTGGGGGGGGGGATTTCCTGGTGATAACTAACTCAACCCTGTGTGTATAAAACAAAGCTTAAGACAAAATTATATTAAAACTCTTTGTAAAGTATGTGTGAGATATCCTTCAAAGATGGGTTTTGACAAACAATGATCTAGATAAGGGACTGGGGAGGGTAACTAAGAGTTAGAGAGCCAGGTGGCCTCAGTTATGCAGTAACACAAGGTCACCAGACTATAGTTAACTATATCCATCCCAAACCTGCATGAAGGAAAACAGGTAATATGTCTTCCTTTAAGAGAAAATCTTGAGTGTATAACATATTTCCCCTGGTGCTTAACTGTGAGCACAAGGTTTCTTTCAAACTGATGAATATTTTAAAAATATAATCATGTTAGTTTGTTTACTATTTATTGCTGTGATTAAAAAAGAAAAAAAAAACTGACCAAAAGCAACATGGTAAAGAGAATCTTTATTTGCTTTAAATATCCTGATCACTGTTCATTTTGAGGGAACCCAAAGCAGGAACTCAAACAAGAGCCGAAAAAAATGAATTGAAGCAGATACTTTATAAAGGAAACCTACTTGTTAGCTTGTTATAAAAAGCTTTCAAAGTTTATTTCCCTATGCAACACATGACCATCAGCCCAGGAACACCACTCCTTACAATACACTGGTCCTGCCTTCATTAATTACTAATTTAAAAAGTACCTTACAGAACTATCTTCCCATAGTCAAGTCTGATAGAAGTATTTTCTCTGCAATTCTGGGTCATGTCAAGTTGAGCAAAATCTAACCAGCAAAATGAGTTGTAAAAGATGTCTTCTTATAAAATTGGCAATACTATTTGAGTTTCTTTAACAACATTTAATAAAATTAATATTATTTATAGTATATGAACAAATATAACAAACTATCTAGAGGTAATAAATAGAATGTTACTGGAGTTACATATTCCACATTTCTTGCTTATTTTATTTTTGTGAGAAATGATACACTTTTTTCACGGATATTATGCATCTTAGAATTGTTTCTACTTCTTTGTTTTTATTTGTCTTTTGGAAATGATGTAATGCAAAGCAGTCAGATAGTAAATAAAATAATAATAAAAGCAGGTTCAACTATAATTCTGTATTTAGAGCAGTTTGTTACAAGATAGTGGAAAGCTTCACATTATTGTTCAGTTCTAAAAAAGAGAAAAGTTTATCACCATATATCCAAACTGAAAATACTTTATAATTTGTAACATTTGCCAAAATTTTAAGTCAAGTCTGATCATAGATAATATATAACCAGAAATATACAGCTGGAGAAAACTGTTAGAGAAAACCCTGTGACTTGAATAGAAACGTATTTTTTTTTTAGCAATGTATTTAAATCACAATGCATAAAAGAGGAAGTGAAATATTTTAGAGATAAATAAAATTTTATATATATATATATATATATATATATATATATATATATATATATATATCCAAAAGATAATTTTACAACACTGGAAAGCTAAACTACTCTTATGAAGCATTTCCCTAAGAAAGATCTGGCACTTAAAATATATAAAGTTCCTGAAACCAATAAGAAAATGATCAATTTATTTTAAGACTCTAAGCAAAATATTAGAAGATGTTACTCACTGAAGATTTATAAATGGCAAATAAGCACTTAAGAATGCTAAATGTCATTGCTCCCCTTATCCCCCTTATCCCAGTGGACCAGAAATCTCCATTAAAATATCAGTTGGTAGGACACCTCCATCTTCAATTCTCACTCCAGTCTCTAATCCATCCCACCACCTGGCAACTGTAGAAGCTACCTGAGACCCACACCTATTGGATCAAGAGGTGAGTGACACTTTACCTAGCATAGCCAGAGATCCCAGTCTCCATGACCTAGGCCTCCTCAGGGCACAATTCTCTGAACATCATCCACACCCATTGTTCTGCTAAATCCGGGCCAGCAAAGAAACCCCTGTAGGCTAGAACTCTCAATTAAAACCCGTTTGTTGGGTACCCCATCTACAAATCCCACCCCAACACCCAATCCATTTTATCATGCAGCGACATCAGAGACTACATGAGACCCATAGAGAGTCTATATGTATGTGATCAAGTGCAGCTACCTGGGACCCAGAGTTCACCAGCACCTATTGGATTAAGAACAGCTACCTGAGACCCACAGTTCTCTAGCATGATTGGACCCCCTATTGATCAAGAGCTTCTACAGGACCAAGAGCTCTTACTGAATCAAGAATTCATATTGAACCAAGATTGGATCCCTAAGATACAAAAACAGCCAGATCATATTTGACCTAAAACACCTCACTGTGACACAGAATACTCTACCTCAAGTGAACCAAAGCTCTGATTGGACCAAGAGAGGGTTCCTGAGAAATAGACACAGGCAGAACAGATTGCACTAAGATCAGCTCCCTGAGATTGATAGATCCTGCATTGATGTGAACAAGTAACGGACAGACACAAATGCAAAGATACATATAACAACATGAAGAATAATATAGCACCACCAGAATCTGGTGGCTCCACAACAGCAAGACCTGAATATGCCAATGTAGAAGAAACAGAAGGAAACAACCTTAAAAATAAATTCATGAAGATAATAGGAGCCTTAGAAAAAGAAATTAAAAAAAAAAAAACCCTTCAGGAAGTAGAGGAAAAAGACAAAAAAGGAAGAGAACAACAAATTCCCTAAAAATATGAAAAATCAAGGAAAAACAATCAAACAGGTGAAGGAAACAGTTTAAATTGAAAAACTGAAATAGAAGCAAGAAAGAAGATACAAACCAAGAAAATATTGAAAATGGAAAGTCTGAGTAAATAAACAGGAACTACACATGCAAGCATAACCAACAGAATGCAAGAGATAAATGAGAAAATTTCTACTGTGGAAGATTTAATAGTAGAAATATATATACATATATGTATGTATGTATGTATGTATGTATGTATGTATGTATGTATGTATGCATATCAGTCAAGAAAACACTAAAGCCAAAAGAAGGCATAAAAAGAATATCTAGGAAAAATCTGGGACACTGTAAAAAGACCAAACCTAGAAGTAATAGGAACAGAAGAAGAATTTCAGCTCAAAAGCACAAAACATACATTCAACAAAATTACAGCAGAAAACTTTCCCAATCTAAACAAGGAAATGCCTATAAAGATTCAAGAAGCTTAAAGAACACCAAATAGTCTTGACCTCCCCAAAAGTCTCCTTGTCACATAATCAAGCTCATTAACTCAAAGAATAAAGAAAGATATTAAGAGCTACAAAGGAAAAAATCAAGTAACTTATAAAGGTAGATGCATCAGAATAACACTGATTATTCAGTGGAAACAATGAAAGACAGAAGGTCCTCATCAGATGTTACACTGACAATAAGAGAATACCGGTGCCCATCTAGACAAGTATAATCAGTACAACTTCCAATCACCATAGATGGAGTAAATAAGATATTTCACACACACACACGCACGCACAAGCACACCCACACGCACATGCACACGCAGATGCACACACAAGATTTAAACAACACCTGTCCACAAATTCAACACTACGGAAGGCACTAGAAGGAAAACTCCAACCTAAGTAAGCTAGATACAGCCATGAAGCCACAAACAATAGATAATAACCCCAAGAGAAATAGAATCTTTTATCAAAAGTCTCCAAAGCAAAAAATGCCAAGGGCAAGATGTGTTCAGCACAGAATTCTACCATATTTTCAAAGAGGAGTTAATGCCAATACTCTTCAAATTGTCCCACATAGAAGAAACAAAAGGCATATTGTCAAACTCTTATGAAGCTAGTCACCCTGATACCCAAATCACAGACAGATGCAACAAAGAAAGAGAATTACAGACCAGTTTCCCTCATGTATATTGATGCAAAAATACTCAATAAAATACTTGCAAACTGAAACTGAGAACATATCACAAAAATCATCCACCATGATCAAGTAGGCTTCATCCCAAAGATGCAGGGATGGTTCAATATAAAACAATTTTTAAAAATACTATTTATCCTTCAGATAAACAACCTGAAAGAAAAAAAAAAACCATCATCCTCTCCCAATTTGCCAAAAAAGTCTTTGACAAAGGCAACATTCCTTCATAATAAAAATCCTGTAGAGATCAGGGATAAAGGGAAAACACCTAAACATAAAGCAATTTATAGCAAGCTGACAACCAATATCAAAGTAAATGGAGAGAAACTCTAAACAATCCTGTAAAATCAGGAAGAAGACAAGGCTGTCCTCTTTCCTCATATCTATTACTATAGTTCTCACAATTTTAGCTAGAACAACAAGACAACAAAAGGAGATCAAGGGGAAACAAATTGGAAAGAAAGAAATCAAACTATCTCTATTTGCAGATGATAGGATAGGATACATAAGTGACCCCCAAAATTGTATCAGAAATTCATACAGTTGATAAATATTTTCCGTAGTGTAGCAGGATACAAGTTTAACTCACAAAAGTCAATAGCCCTTCTATATACAAATGATAAAAGTTCTGGAAACAATATCACAGACACATAACCCTTTATAATACCTGCACATAGCATTAAATATCTTGGTGTAACTCTAACCAAAGGAGTGAAAAATCTATATGACCATAATTTTTAGTCATTGAAGGAAGAAATTGAAGACGATATCAGAAAATAGATCTCTCATGCTCTTGGATAGATAGGATCAACATAGTAATAATGGCAATCTTACCAAAAACAAACTACAACAGATTCAATGAAATTCCCATCAAAATACCAACACAATTTTTCACAAATCTCAAAAGAACAATACTTAATTTAATACGGAATAACAAAAATCTAGGAATGCCATACAATCCTGTTCATTAAAAAAAAAAAAAAAAAAAAAAAAAACTTCTGGAGACATCATCATCCCTGACTCCTGACTTCAAACTATACTATAGAGCTACCGTCATAAACACAGCTTGGTACTGGCATAGAAACAGACTTTTAAATCAATAGAAACTAATAGAAGACTCTGACATTAGTCTACATACCTAAGAACACCTGAAATTTGACAAAGAGACAAAAAAAATGAAAAAAGGTATCTTCAACAAATGGTGTTGGCATGAATGAGTGGTAGTATGTAGAAGAAAGCAAATAGATTCATATCTATCACCCCTCAGGAAACTCAAGTCCAAGTGAATCAAAGACCTCAACATAAACCCAGTTACTCTGAACTTAATTGAAAACATGTGAGAAATAACTGGGAAGACATTGTCACAGGAGACCACTTCCTAAATATAAGACCAGTAATGCAGATACTGAGTGCAACAAGTAATAAATGGGACCTCCTAAAACTGAGAAGCCTCTGTAAAGCAAAGGACAAGGTCAATTAGAAAAAGCAACAACCTATAGAATAGAAAAAGGTCTTCAACAACCCTAAATAAGACAGAGGTCTGATTTCTAAAATAGAGAACTCAAGAAACTAGAGGATTAAACAAACCAAAGAACCGAATTGGAAAATGGGATACAGAGCTAAATGGGAAATTCTCAATAGAAGAATTTCAAATGGCTGAAAGGCACTTAAAGGATTGTTCAACATCCTTAACCATCAGAGAAATGCAAATCAAAACAACTCGCGATACCCTCTTAAACATGTTAGAATAGCTAAGACCAAAAACACAGAAGACAGCCTATGCTGGAGGGGATGTAGAAGACTCCTCCAAGGCTGGTGGGAATGTAAACTTGTACAGCTATTTTAGAAATCAATATGGCAGCTTCTCAGAAAACTGGGAATCAATCTCCCGAATAATCCAGCAGCACCACTATTGGGCATATAACCAAAGGTTCACATTCTTACCCCTGGGTATAACCTCAACTATGTTCAGAGCAGCTTTATTTACAATACCTAGAACCTAGAAACAACCTACATTCCCATAAACTGAAGAATTAATTAAAAATTGTGGTACATTTACACCATGGAGTGCTACACAGTCAAAAAAAAAAAAAATAGACATCTTCAAATTTCCAGACAAATGGATGGATCTTGAGAGTACCAAGATCTGAGTGAGGTAACAGAGACCCAGAAAGATAGACATAATATGAACTCACTTATACGTGGATTTTATATGTAAAGGAAAATTTAACCAGGTTACAACCCACAACCCCCCTTAGCAGCCAGGTAACAGGAGAAAGTTAAAGAGACATCCATAGATCACTGGGAAGGGGAAATAGAGAAGATATCCTGAGAAAATTGGGATTGTATGGAGGGGGTGCAAGGGGAGGTGAGCAATGGACATAAGAATGGAATGGTCGAGTGAGAGGAGCAATAGAGAGGGAGAGCAAACAAGTAAATGTCTTTATAGAGGGAGCTATTGTTGGGTTAGAGAGAAACCTGATGTTAGGGAAAACCCCAAGATCCCACACAATGAGCCTAGCTAGAACTCTAAGCAATAGTAGAGCAGGTGCCTAAATTGGCCTTTTCCCATTGCTTTGTGAATGACTATCCTAATTGCAATCATAGAATCTTCATCCAGAAGCTGATAGAGGCAAATTCAGAGATCCATAACTAAACACTGGGTCCAAATGAAGAAAGGGAGAAGAGATTGCATGAGTAGAGGATAGGGACCACGATGGGGAAACCAATGAGTAGGCAGTCAGGTGCTGTTGGGAGCTCGCAAACTCTGAAATGACAGCTGGTAGAAGTTTATGTAACAGATTTGGACCATCTGAATGCAGATGACAGTTGAAAGGCCTGGACAGTGTGTGAAGCCTCTTGCATTTGGACCAGATTTTATTCCTGGCGCATGGACCAGGAGCCCATCTTGGAGCCCATGTCCAAGGGCAAACATCTTTCTCAGCCTTGATATTTTAGGGAGGAACACTCAGTTTTACATCAAGTGGATATGCCAGAACTATCAGACTCACCTTGGAATTCATTGCTAATTTTATCACTTGTTGACTGGAATGTGTAACTACCAGAATTTGCATGTTATTAGTTAAAAGAAAAATGACAAAAAAACTTTTGAAAAACAATTTAGCAGTTTATAAAACATAAACATTTGCCAAGGTGTTCTATTCTAAGTTCTATTATAATTGAAATAAACATAAACACTTTCACCAGCTATATTTTTAGTAGGCAAGAACAAAAGCCAAACCAAATATTGAACAATAGGTAAAGGATAAAGTGTTATCCCTGCAAAATGATATTTTAATCATATGTGAAAGAAAAATAATCTCCAAAAAGAGAAGGCTGACTGCAAATGTATAATGAACCTGGACCATGAACTATTTTGTATAATAAACAAGCTCAAAATACACACAAATTTAGAATATATTTTAATTGTTATGAAGAAGCAAATAAAGACTATAAGACATATTGATTATGTTCTACCAAGTCTGGAAGATTTATTTTTTAAATGCTCCCCAAAACACATTTGGTGATCCCTGAACTATAATAGGGCAGAAGCTCCAATTCATTTACTGGAAGAACAAGGAAAGAAAACATATCAATTCCATTCTCACAGTATATATAAAATTTTAGAAAATGTAAGGGAATCACTGAGGACAGTTGGTTATTGGTTGCTGGAAATACAAAGTGTAAAAAAAAAAAAAAAAAAAAAAAAAAAAAAAAAAAAAAAAAACTTGATAGAGAAATGTGGGAGATTATGTTGTTACATTGTAAATAATTGTCCCAACCCACTGGTTTAATAAAAAGCGCTGATTGGCCAAAAGCAGGCAGGAAGTGTGGGCTGGGCTACCAGACTAAGAAAACTCTGGGAACAAGAAGCACAGAGCAGAATGCCAGAGAGAAGCCAGAAGAAGCAGAGGACAACTATGCTGCTCTGAGAAAAGGTACCCAGCCACCTGGCTGAACAAGATAAAAGACATGGGTTAGATGAAGGGTAGAGAGCTAGCTAGTGATATGCCTGGGCCTGAGGCTGATCAGCTGAAAACTATTGTAAACATCTGTGTGTCTCTGTGTGTCAGGGGTTTGTGGGCCTAAACCTTGAGGCAAGGCCTGGAAGTCGGGACAGAAACCTCTTACTACAGAGAAAGAATTAGGGAATGTCTTAGGGTTACTTTTGTTATGATGAAACACCAAAACCAAAAGTAAATTGGGAAATACAGAGTCTATTTGGCCTAGATATTCTTAGTCAGACCCCATTGAGTAAAGCCAAGGTAGAAATTCTAAACAAATAGAAATATGGAGGCAGGAATTCATGAAAAGACCATGGAGGGGTATTGGTTACTGTCTTTCTCCTCATGGCTTGCTCAGCCTGCTTTCTTATAGAATCCAGTACCCCAGGCCCCGTGAGAGCCCTACCCACAATAGGCTTGATCCTTGCATATCAATCACTAGATAAGAAAATATGGTGCAGGCTTTACCTACAGCTCAATTTTAATGAAAGTAATTTATCAGTTGAGGTTTCCTCCTCTATGGTAACTAGCTTATGATAATTTGACATAAATACCGATGCATATGTTCAATACCAAATTATCTGATTGCACAGAATTTTACAGATATCTATATTTGTAAAAATAAAAAATCTTATCCTATTATGGGTCAGGGCTCAGTGTTACAGAGTTCAAAGCCTTGGGTTTGATCTTAATCTACAGCACTAAAAAAAAGTGAAACATGAATCAAAGTCTTCAATAAGTTATATACTTAAATATGTGAAACTATTTATAAAATACTTTAAAATACATTTTAAAATAAAGGCTGACACTTATAATTATTTTTATGTTTTCATTTGTGTATTATTTTTATATAAGTTATATTTTTAGACTTATTTAGTATAGTGAGAGGTTTTCCATCTTAACAGGGAAAAAAGACAGAGTGTGTCTAGCATGATTGCAGCCACTTTTTATTTATTCATTCATGCATTCATTATTTTTCCATATATCTTACAATTAAGCTCTATGAGATCATCTTTGTAGAATCTAAATGATTGAAACTGTATAGTTTATGACTCTTTGTGTCCGGCTTGACACTTAGCAACCTTCAGGTTATTCAAAATTGTGATTCTTGTGCTTCTTCCTGTAAGACTGTGAGATTACTGCCATTGAGACTTACAATACTTGAAGACTGGAGCTGCCATAAAAATAGTTAATCATATTTTATGAGTACCATCAATACAGAGCTAAAATCTCTGCTTAAAGTTTAAGCTCTTCATACCAGTAAATTGGTGTCATTGAAAAAAATACATGATGCAAAATTTATTGTCCAGCTTCTCAAGGAAACGCATTTGAACACATTCTTCATGTGTCCAGAAGATAGAATAGTTAATTCATTTACTAGTATGTATTGAGTTATGGTTTTTGGTATTGAACATTGGCACTTCAGTCTCAAATGGAATGTCTTAATTCTGAACTTTTAGTTTTTAAGACTTATTTATCTTTTAACTGTATGCATATTTTCCTCCATGTATGCTGTGTATCATGTGCATGTCTGTGCTCATAGAAGATGAAGAAAGAGGCATATTCCTAGAATTGGAGTTATGCATGGCTGTAAGCCAATATGTGAATCCTAGGAATGAAATCCAGGCCCTCTTCAGGAGCAAAAAGTCTTTTTAATCCCTGAGCTTAACATCTCTCTAGCCGTCCTTATAATTTCTTGATCTAATTATAGTTGTTAAGATCAGTTTAAACTTACTTGTGTAATAAATATTTTTTTCCATTTGAATCTTGGGAAAAACTAACTTAATATATTTATTTTCCCTTCTTTTAAAAGGTATATTTGTAGGCATCTTCATAAAGTTTGTGTAAAAAGAATCTTGAATATCACTCTCTATAGTCTTTTTAATCCTTCACACATAAATTTCAATTTTTTTTCCTAAATGAATTATGATGAATAATAAATGATGTCTTCAAATTATATTTGGTGGTATTTCTTGATAAGATTATTGAGTTTTTTATTTTCTTGCATTTTGTGAAATAAATTAATGAATATATGTAATTATTACAGTGTCTGGACCAAGGCAAGTGCTCAAAAAAAATATTAGCTGTTTCTCAATATAGCTCAAAATAAAAACAGGATGTTACTCTAGAAGAGCATATAATATACCCTCAGGGAATCTGTGAACAGCTCTAAGACATTTCTCTGTGAAGATGATGAGATATAGATGAACAGGATTTGGTGAGGAAAAAAATAATAAGTTCACAAGGGAAGATGGCATGCACAACCTGAGAGGAATGCATGCCAGGTGGAAAGCTTTGCAAAATAAATGCAGGATCCCTGCAGTATACTGAAAACTGATTAGAGGTCAGGTGAAAGGATTAGATTAAAAAATAAGTCAGTCAGTTTATTTCATACTATTTTGATGAATTACAATATTATACGATATAGTTGCAAGACGTTGAAGCCTTTCAGAAGCAAGTTGATTGTACAAAAATAACTTTAATTGTGTAGGGCTTAATGGTTTTCCTGTTTTGTTGGCTTAAGAGAAAAGTCATTATCTCTTTGTGGATATTATAAATTTCTAAATATTTATGAATTAAATAAAAAAAATCATTTAACTTTGGAAATGTGTCCCTAGTTATATCTAGTGTCCTCATGTTTACGTGTTTAATATTATACCTCTGTGAGTCTTAACCTATATTATTCAAATAACATGCACTTTCTCATAATTATATTTAATGCACAGGCCTGATCATACACATATCTGTGCATAGCTATCTATGATGATACATAATTTTAACAGTTCACACTCAGGGTTTCAGTGGCAGAAAATCAGAAGAAATCCAGATAAGATAATTGACAAGCCCATGTTAGTCACTTATTGAGGAAACTCCTTAAAATATTTTGAAAAATCATTGTGATTTACCTCTTTTAACTGTTTCTAAATCAAATTTTAACTATTCTTTCGCTTTCTTGTCTGTTTTCTTGAGCACTCAGGTGCCTTGATCCAACAATATCAAGGTGCTTGTGTTTCTCATATATTTGTTTATTTTTAAGTGTGTCCTAACTGTAGCCATATAAAAGCAAAAATCACAGCATAGAAAATTTTGCAAAAGCAAAAGTACAAATATTCTTTAAAAATATATCTTATTCTTTGTATGCCTCTCTTTTGGAGTATAATCCAAACACAAGTTAAATAATAAACTTTTGTGACAAAAATTGCAGGAAGTTATTGATCCTCTTGTACGTTCTTGTAAAAAAGGCATTTTCCTATTGAAAGAAACATGATTCATAATCACTCAAGTGAGCCCAGATGCTTCCAGAAACATTGAAGAAAGCTCACTGAAGATGAGTCTAGGCATACATAGCACTTGTGTGCAGTTCCCACCTACACGCTCCTAAATATATCCTGTGCATGGGATTTAATGAGACTCATATCTCACTCTTGATCTGGTATTTCTAGCATAGCCTCAAAACTCAGGAAGACACTGGAGAGATGAACTACTTCATTCATCTGGAAATCACATAGAACATTTAGCTTTGGTTTTAATGTTTTCATGATCCCCAAAGGGGTTGGAGTTTGGAATTTCAGGTGCTAAAGCAAACACTAAGGCTTATGGGAGTTAAATCTAATGAAATGAGAAGATAGAAAAACAGCTTTTTCTCAGGTTATAAGAACAAGCACAGTCTGACAGGTTTTAAATAAAATTGCCCTCACACATAATGAGATCCATGTCTCTGCCATCTCTTCAGAAACCTTTTCGCTGAGAACAGACTTTAAAAGGTCCCTGAATTGTTAAAAACAGTATTTAAAAAAAAACCTCAGGTATGTACAACAAAGTGAGTGCAAAGCAATCCAACAAGTTCAATCAATTCTATATATCGTTATTTTGTTAAAATAACAAAATATATCATATATGGTAGAATAAAGAAGTAGTGATCAGAAAAGAAAATAAAACAACAGGACATAATATTAAAAGCTAAAATATGATTTAGAGGCTAGTGAATTGCTCATTTGTAACTACAACTCCATGAGATCTGATGCACTCTCCCTATGTTGTCCTCTGTAGACACCTGCATTAACTAGTAAACACATGTACACACACACTCACACACGTATACGCACATGCACACACACTTGCATGCACCCACCCCCACACACAAACATACATCTTTGCAACACTAAGAATTGTAAATTTTGAACAAATAGTACAGAAAAGAACATGCAATAGGACAGGTTAAGTGTGTGAGTGTGTGTGTATGAGAGAGAGACAGACAGACAAAGAGACAGAGAGAGAGAATTAGTAGATGAGGTTAGAGAGGATTTGGCAACTATTTCGTTTTAGTTTTAGAAAATAGTAGAGATAGGAAGAACCATTCTTCCATAAAATATACCTATCAGTGATATAAAAATAAAAGAACCAGACTGAAAAGAGACTCTCACTTGTGGTAAGAAAAATATTCTCCTTGAGATGAAGCCAAGTCTTAAAACCTGAAAATGCATACTCAAAAGGAAATAAAGTATAGGAAAAAAATAAATGTTTCTAATTAGCTGTTATTAGTGTTGGGAAGGAACCTGAATTCTCCAGACTGCTGCAGTACAGTGTTAACTGCGGAAGAGTAAGGAGATAGTTACACTGAGGCAATAGAAGAGAAATACTTGAAAGCCAAAAATAATGCCATTTCATAATTAAGGAAATTCCTTTACAAGTGATCACATGACAGGAAATCACAGATTTCATTTTAGTGGGAAATAAGCAAAACGGACCTTTCTTGTTGGCTCCTCATAACTCTGACTGTATTTTGGATGGATAGTTCTCTGAGAAAACATCCCACACTTTGGTTATTTTTTTTCCTTTTTCTTATGACTTTTCTTAGTGTATATCATATCTCTTTGATACATTAATAATGCCAACTATTTACCTGGCTATGAAACAGAGTTAGAAAATGACAGTCTCTGTGTATTTGTGTTCATGTGTGTACATGCAGGATAACTTTCATTATTTTACCTTTATTTTCCATATTCATAAACATTAACATATAACATAAAGTTATACAAAACTAGCCACATATTTGTATTGTCTCTTTAGTTTTCAGTCACATTTTGTTAACTAAAATTAAACTCCTAGCCTCACCTTGTTTTATGATTTTGTTTCACTTGTGATAGGCAAATACTTCAATAATGAATCCAATACATATAAATTAAGTATGTATATAAATTATGTGCATGTATACATACATAATTCATATCATTGTTCAAAAAGCAACTACAAATTTAATAACAAGTATTTAATAATTCTAATATTCTTAGTTATAACCTAAGTCTTTCATTTCATTTTTTTAAATGTCTTTTTTTTTTCCATGTATCCACTGCTACCCTTTCCTTCCCTCCTCCCAATCCCTCCCAGTCAGTCTTCAGCCTCCCCCTCTCCATACTCCCATCCTCTCCCCCTAAAGGGCAAGAAGTCCCAAGGTGGGTCAGCTCAGCGTGATACATCCACTCCTAGCAAGTCCAGTTTCCTCATCCCAAAGTCAAGACTGAGTTAGGAGTTCCTCTGCAGGGAGTGGGCTCCAAGGTGCCAGTCCATGCACAGGAACACATCTGATCCCAACCCACGAGGCTCCACATATTGCCAATGCCAATCGGACTTTTGCCTACCCTTGAAGGGCCTAGCTGCTTTTTCTGATGTATCTCCAGTGGCTATTCTTGATTCAGTGAGCTCTGCAGAGCTCCAGCTAGCCAACACTGTGGGAAATTTCGTCATAATCCCTATCCCCTTGCTCATAGAAACTCTCCTATGTTCTTAGCTGGACCAGGAGCTTGGCCCATGCTCAACCACGGATCTCTGCCTCCACCTCTACTCAATGTTAAATGTAGGTTCTGTGATGACACTTACGGTGGTTATTCATTTGATTATAGGGGAAGTCCTGTTTAGACATCCCTCCACTTTTTGGTTCGAGACCTAGTCAGGGATATCCTGTGAGTTTTTGGAGATAATTTCCCATTTTGAAGGATCTGTCTTGGACTGAACCTTGAATCCCTAGGCAAAGTCCTACTTTTGAGCCTTAATGTTATAATATTTTTGTTGCCATGGTTTCACATTTTTCTTCAGGCCTGCAAGGAAATTTCAGGACAAAGACACCTTACTCTAAATAAACCTTAATATGAAACAGATATAGGAGCAGAGTAGTGTTTGGAATGAATCTCTTTTGTAAAACCTTTTTTTTTTTTTGGTTAATAAAGCTTAAAATTAACGCTATTAATATACATCATAAGCATGTGGTATTTGAGGAAAGCCTCTCATAATTGCTGTTTTGTTATGAGAAAAAAAGTAAAAACATTTTTAAACACTATATTCAGAACTCAATGAAGTAACAAAGACTGAAAAAAACCAAACATATATACTTGTTAAATATCAAGAAAGTTTATTAAAATAAAGTCTATACATATTTTTATTTCATTATTAGATTACTTGAAAACATTTAAGTTCATATCTATATAAAATAGAAAATAGAAGTTTAATATTTTATTTATTATTTAAAAACATATCAAAATACATTCAGTGATATTTTACTTAAAATTGCCAAATTGTATATCTGCAGAATTTTATGAGAAATTATGCTAAATTTATAGTTTTGAGTTAACTAGATTTTATATTTAGTTTAGGAAAAATTCTATGCATTCCAATTTTTATCCTGTTTATAAATGATTTAATTCTGTTGAATACTTCATTATTAATTATCTAGTTAAAACATGAAATAGTCAAAGACAGAAAGACAAACATGTGCTATATAAACTTAGCTCTGTGTACATTTTATCATATATTTTTATTTTTATTCTCATACCCCAGTTTATAAAGCAATAGTATGCAATACAAGATTATGGGAAGCTATATTTTTATTTATGATTGTTGTAACCTTAAAAACAGTTTTATTTCCATTATTTTCTATGCTGTAACATTTAAATTAGAATGTAATGTATGCTTATTAGTAGAAATATAGGCCCATATCATCTTTTACTAAAATTTTATAAAAAACATTGAGACCATAAACATTTTCTCCAAATTAGAACTTCTTTAATTTAAACATTCTCTTACTATCTTATTTATGTTTGTAGCTTGCCTTCTACAGCTCAGTTTTCATATGAACAGTTTCTAGCTACCTTCCAGATACAACATCTTGTTAAAAATTCATGCTGGCCAGAGTATAAAAAGGTCAGAATGTGCCTTTGAATTTATACCATAGTCTTTTGATTATTAATTCGGGAATACCTCATTAAATAAAGTATATAATGCTTATTAATTTATATGCTTAAGCAAGGAACTCCACTGATTCATTTATTAAATATCAAAGACCTTATGTTTTCACCCCTGTCCATACTTATTGATTAATTGCCTCAGCCAATAAAGATGGAAGCAGGAAGAAGTATTCAGTAACTATGGTAAGTATTTGATCTTAGTTTTCTCTTAATGAAAGATGACATGTTATTTATATTTCTGTTGTAAAGCTCAAATAATATCATTGAACATTAGTTTTGTGAAGCTATGGATTTTGCAACACTGGAGGAATGTGATGCAATTATTTAAATACAATGGAAATGTCCTATAAGGTTAATAAAGAAAATAGCCCTTGGGCCCTGGAGGGCAGACTTACCTCTCATGACTTAACATACACTTTAAGTGACAGGTATCACATCAGACCATATTACTTAATGTTTGGGATTACAAATATTTAGGAGACAATAGTATAAAGTAAAAAGGAAGAGATGTTGGTAAAAACTAAGACACAAAATAATAGGAATAACAGATTTTCAAAGCTCATATAAAAGTTGATAGGGATATAAAATTAATAAGCATTACATTAAAAATTTCATGTTAATAGTTGGTTTGTCTATTATACATATAAAATTTTGTCTATTTCCTGTTCTATTTACTTTTACTAGTTAAGTTTCTATGACTACAAGGAAGAGAAGACATTTCCTCAATTAAACAGACAAGGGGAATACTTGAAAAAGTATACCTCAAATATACCCGGTAGGCCACAAAATCCTCAAAAATAATGAAGAAAATGGTCTAAACTACATATGTTAAGCTTTTTAGACAGTTAATATTTGTAAACAATGGGATCTTGAAGTGTATGAACGAAAATAGTATTCTATAACTTAAAGTAATAACAGTAGAGATATTGCAATCTATATGGCCTTTATATATCTTATGTCTTTGTTTTCAAGTATTGAGAATGAAGGACTGGGCTTCACACAATCAAACAAGTCCTCTATCCTCTATCACCTGACCTCTGTCCCAGGATTCATTCCCTAGGCTTTTGAATTAAAGAAAGGTTAACATACACACACACGGAACAGCAAAGATAACCACAAGCACCACCGGAAGAAAAGTGTGTTTTATTGAGTCCTGTGTAAGTCCCAGGGTGATCACCAGCATTTCACATCCATTAGAATACTTAATTACTATATCAACCTAAGACTGTATTGTTTCTAAAATTTTAATTTTTCTGATGAGAAAATAGGAACAGAAAAATAGTATAACATCACACATAGTAGCAAAAAAGGTACACATAGAGTTTAAGTATAGAAATAGATAGAAATACCTTATTTCCTGGGCTGATGAGGTAGCTCAGCAGTTAGGAGCATAAACTTCTGTTACAGAGGACCTGAGTTTGGTTCTCAGAACCTATGTTAGGTAACTCGCAGCAACCTATACAATTCTAGAGGATCCAATGACTCTTGCTTCTGTGAGTATATGAACTCCCACTCATACACCCTAAAACATACACAGAAATCCAAATAAAATAGTTTTAAAAATAAATGTCTTATTACAATATTTATTCAATAGCATTAATTTTAAACACATATGTAAAAATATGCATCAGTCAGATTAATAATTTAAAATAAATCTTACTTTTTTAGCTTATTGGCGAAACTAAAAGCCTCTAGAAAAAGGAACTTTTGATACATGAGCATTTATTAAATTAACAGAAAACATACCTCATCTAACTGAGTGTGTAACATTTATGGCTTCTGGCATGCATTTCTGTTTACCTGATTTATTAATCTTTAAAAATATGGAAAATTAAATGTGTGTCACTGATACCTCTGTAAAGATTATGGTTAATTCATTTTATAAGTACATCTGGGCACTTTATAGGAACTCAGTGGCTTCAGTTCTAATGGGGGATAAAGACCTTTTACTGATCATAATCAGAAGGTCCTGAGACATGGAAGGAACATTTATTTCTTGCGAAACTTAACAGGGCAATATTTATATGGTTATCTATGATGCAGAGAAAATTTGAAGGGAAATGCTAAAGATTATTTCTCATTTAGACCATGTGAGCAAACTTCAACAAAAATTGAAAATCATTATGATGTTATTTTCAACAATCCTATATTGTACAAAGTAAGAATTTGCCCCCTTTGAACCACAGTTTCTAAGTTTCTTTGAGACTGGCTAGTACATCCTAGCAATACATAATATTTCTAGAGTTATCAAAACATATTTATATTATAAGATGAATTTTAACATCTTATATGCACATGATTGGCATATATAAATATTTCTCCAAAACCATTAACTGCCCATGCTGGAAGAGAATTAGAGTGACATAGTTGTAATTTTATTTCTTATATCAATAGCCTCATATTTTTTTTTGCCTGTTAACTTGGTGTTAAACAAATGTTAGAGCTATAAAAAATCCAATGTAAAATTAGTTCAAGTAATCCACACTGCCCATGCATAACCTATCTACTACTAGCCAAGAAGATTTTAAAGAAAACCTAATTAGAAGATATTAACAATAAGTAAATAAAAGCTAAATCCTATTAATAAGTGGAAGAACTCATCAATAACACTTATTGTGAATCATTTATATACAAAATTTTGAAGTTGTCATTTTCATAAACAGTGGTTTGTAGTAGTGGGGGTTTCTTGGTCCCAGGTGGCCAGAGGTCCAAGACCCACAGACATGCTGCCTGAGATCCATTAGTAGCCTGCCACCACCACTCAGGGCTCCAGAAATGACTCAGACACTTATATTAACTTTATGCTGTTTGGTCTATGGCTCAGGCACATTGCTAGCTAGCTCTTACATCTTAAATCAACCCATTTCTATTAAACTGTCTGCCACGTGGCCTGTGGCTCACCTGTGCTCTTTACATGTTGCTCCTTTGGGCTTCAGCTTGGTCTCGCTGACTCTGCCCTTCTTCTCCTACCTATGCTCTAATTTCTCCTCCTACTTCTTCTATGGTGCTTGTCATGGCCCAATACAGCTCCTTTATTTAAAGATTGAGATTCACAGCATACATAAACGCATTCCCACATCAGTGGTTATAAAAGTTCAGTTGAATCCACATATGGGTGACTTTAGTACACAACTCTCATCTTTTGATATATCACATAAACTAAAATAAATAAGGAAATATGCTTGAGGAACATCAGAGATCAAATATACCTGCCAGATGTATTCAAAATATTTTATATAAAGTAATTATATTTTTCTCAGAAGCACATGGAATCCTCTTTAAAACTGACTACATTGTGGCCCACAAAATCTTAATGAAAATAATTAAAATTATATTTTCTATTTTATGAATAGTGGAATTCATAAACTAGAAATCTATAGCAAGACAAATGACAAAAACTTGGGAGCTGAAAATGCAATCTTAAATGGGAAGTTGACCAAAATTACGGCAGAACTATAAACGTTCTAAAATATAATTAAAATAAAACACAACTTGCCAGAACATGTATATGACTATGAATGCTTTATTTTAAAAAATCAGATAAATCTAAATCCTAATACTATAATTTAAAGTCTTAAAAGATCAAGAGTAAACAAAACCTAAATGCAAAATTGTTAAAGAAATAACAAGACTGAGATAGAAATTAATGATACAGAGATAGAAAAACTAGTATGTAGACTGAATTAAATAGTTGTTTTTTTTGGGGGGGGCAGGGAAGACAATATTGACTTATCTCCAGAAAAACTAATAATAGAAATAAAGAATTTAAAAAGAAAAGGTTATAATTGGTTTTACCAAAGTTTAGAAGAGTATGAAGCATATATTGAATACTTACATCCCAGTTTTTTTAAAGATCTAGAAGAAAGAGAAAGTCCAGAATGCATAGAATTTACTAAGATTAATCCAAAAAATATATGCACTTAAACAAACCCATGACCAACACTGAGATTGAAATAAAACAACTTCAAATAAAAAAAAAAATCCAGTCTCTAGTAAGATTGTCAGACTTCACCAAATAAAGTGCTGAAATATTTCTTTAAAATGTAGAAAATGATAATAAAGTTTCATTATAAAATTTTTCCATGAAATCAGCACTTCCCTGATTCCAAAAGTAGATAGAAATCCACCAATAAATCAAGAAGCAAACCAAACTAGAGAGCAAGTTCTACAGAAACATAGATAAGCAAATTATCAGTAAAATGCTTTTATATCAAATTTAGGAACACATTTTTATTATATCCTTTGACCATATTAGTTTAATCCTGGATATACAAGGAGATAGCTTAACACACACACAAACACACACATACACAGACAAACTGCACAATGACTTCACTTCACCATGAAAACACAGCTTCCTTGATTATGATATATGTAATTACATAGAGGGGAGACATGACTGTGTGTGTACAGTGCCTGTGAAGAGAAATAGAGAGATAGAGAGAGAGAGAGAGACAGAGACAGAGAGAAAGAGAGAGAAAGAGAGGAAGAGAGATGAATTGTACCTTGGTTATTTGGGAGTTTGAATTCTCTCATTCATTTTTTCAGTATCACAGGTTTTATTTTATTGTTTTTCCTGGGCAATATTTATGCAGCCAATTACATTTGATAATTGGTTATTGCTCATGAATAGTGATAGTCATTTGTTTATGCATTGGTTATCTTTCTTTTTATTTCATTTTTTATTTAAAAAGTTTTTCATAAATATACCACTGCTCCCAATTTCCTTCCCTCCCCCCAGTCCCTCCTAGTCATCCCTCAGCCTCCCCTCACAGTATACCCCATCCATTCCCCAGGAGTGTAAAGAATCCCAACGTGATTCAGTTCAGTCAAGCATATCCAGTAGAGATAGGGCCCAGTACATCATCCCAGTATCAAGACAGAATTAAATGTTTCTTTGTAGGCAATGGGCTCTGAGATGTCAGTTCTTGCACCAAAAACATACTCTGATGCTAATGCAAGAGGCACCACAAACCTTGCAAATAACTTGGCAGTCTTCTACCCTTGGGGGGTTTAGATCCTTTCTATTGAAGATTCCTCAGAGATTATTTTAGAGTCAGTGAGCTCCCAATAGCTCATATCAGCTATTTCTTTCTGTCTCTTCCTCATGATCTTGATCCCTTTGCTCATATACTCTCTTCAGCTGAACCAAGAGTTCAACCTAGTGCTTAGCTATGGATCTCTGCTTATTCCTCTATCCATTGTTGGATGAAGGTTCTTGGTAGATTTTTCTTTATCTTGGTAGATGAATAAGTAATGTCTATCCTGATCTGTTTTGATTGATTTTAATTTGACTACTATTTTGTTAGATATTAGGATTGCTACACCAACTTGCTTCTTAGGACTATTTGATTGGAAAGATTTTCCTAACCCCTTACTCTGAGTCAGTGTTTGTCTTTGAAATTGAAGTGTGTTTCTTATTTGTAGCAGAAGGATGGATTCTGTTTTGGTATCCATTGTTTTAGCCTATGTCTTTTTATAGGTGAATTGAGATTAAGGGATATTAATGACCAGTGATTGTTATTTTTTTCTTTCTTTTTTTTTTTTTTGTCGTAGTGTGTGTTTCCCTTCTTTGGGTTTTTCTTCTCTGGGATTATCTATTGCTTGTGGTTTCAGAGGTGTATCTTCCTTTCTTAGTACTAGTTTTCCCTCTAGTATGTTCTGTATTGCTGAATTTATGGATAGGTATTGTTTAAATTTTGTTTTGTCATACTCTATCTATTGTGATTGATAGTTTTGCTGGGTATAGTAGTCTGGGCTGGCAACTGTGGTCTTTTAGTGTCTATATATTTGACCAGGATCTTTGGCTTTCATTTTTTCCACTAGTAATCTGGTGTTATTCTTATGGGTCTGCCTTTATAAGTACCTTGACCTTTTTCCTCTGTAGCTCTTAGTATTATTTATTTTATTTTGTATGTATAGCTGCTTGATTATTTTTGGCAAACACACTTTTTGGGAGAGGTCCAGCCTATTCAGTGTTCTGTAAGCTTTTTGTATCTTTATGGACATTTCCTCATTTAGGTTGAGACAGTTTTTTTTCTATGATTTTGTTGAGTATATTTTCTGTTCCTTTGAGCTGGTATACTTCTGCTTCAATCCCAATTATTCTTAGGTGTGCTCTTTTCATGGTGTCCTATATTTCCTGTACCTTTTGTGTGTGTGTGTGTGATGACCTCTTTTGTTTGAGTGTTTTCTTTGACAGATGTTTCTATTTCCACTATTGAATCTTCCACACCAGAGATTCTTCCTACAAACTCTTTCATCCTATTGATTATGTTTGCAAACATCTGTAGTTCTGGTTCTTTCTTCAAATTTTTCATTTCTAGCATTGCTTCAGTTTGTGACTTCTTTATTGCTTCTATTTCAATTTTTAAATCTTGAAACATTTTCTTTACCTGTTGATTGTTTCTGTTTCTTTCTCCAATTTCTTTATTTTATTTCAGGGATTTGTTGATATCTTTCAATGTGTTGTTTGTATTTTTTTCTGTTTCTTGAAAAGAATTTTTTTTTATTTCCTCTTTTAAGGCTTCTATTATCTTCTTGATGTTGTTTTTAAGGTTGTGTCCCTCTGCTTCTTCTGCATTGCCATGATTAGTTCTTTTTTTGTCATAGGACTGCTGAATTCTGGTGGTGTCATGTTCTTTATGTTGTTATTTGTATTCCTGCACTGGTGAGTGCCTATTGCTTCCTTTGATTGCTGAAGGATTTGTTCTGTTCTCAGGGAGCTGATTTCGGTGTAATCTGTTTTGGTTTTATCTGTGTCTGAGGCAACCTCCCTTTGTTTCAATCTGGGCTTTTGTTTCACTTGAAGGTAGTTTATTTTGTGTCACAGTGACCTGTATTTGGTGTAATAAGAGATGACCCATTCTCTATTTCAGGGATCCACTCTTGGTTCAATATAAGTTTGTAATCCTTAGGGAGCTCTTGATCCTTTAGGGGTTCTTGATCCAATACATGCTGTCAAATTGTGGGCTTCAGGTACCCCTCTTAATTTAGTAGGTGCTGACTCACTGTGAGTCTCAGGTGGCCACTCTTGATCCAATAGAAACTGAGAAATTGTGGGTCTCAAGGAACCTTTCTTGATTCAACAGATACTGGGGGAGTCCTTTTCAAAATGGTGCTATGTATCTGTGGGTCTCAAGTTGCCACTGAGCTTGCCTGGTGATGGGGTGGAATGGGTAAGGTTTTGTAGTTGGGAATATTCAGCAAACTGGGTTTCAATGGGGCTTCTTGCTGCCAGGGGTTTTTCCATCTGGCCTGGATTCAGGAGAAGATGAGTGGGAGTGAGGTTCCAAGGTCTGTGTTCCTGGGCCAGGGCATGGGAAACTGGATTCTCTGCCTGGGCTGGGTATCACTCACCTCTTTGTCTGATGGGTACAGAGGATCTGTTCAATTTTAATAAAAGTTTTTATAGTAAAGTTGACTACAACATCATTTTTCTACAGAATATGATTATGCATAAACAACTTTTATTTTTATCCTACAAACAAAAATACTGAAAAACAAAAGCTCCTAAGAAAAGTTTACATGGTCAAAGAGTAGTGACAGCCAGGTCTAGTACTCACTTCTCCAACAGTATTTTGTAACTCCTGATTACGTACCACACTGGATTTCATCTCAGAGTTATGGAAAAATATGACAGACACAGACATGGATGCATATCTTCTGTGTCCAAGTCTACCAGTCTATCAAATCTAAACATCAATTTCCAAATTCAGCAGGGAGATGAATGATGATTGGTAACTACTTCCTTTGCCACTTTTTCTTGTAACACAGTATAATGATATGTAGTTTAATTTTAAAATGTCACATTCTGAGACCCCGGTTATTAGCTAGAACAGTTTTATCTATATTTCTTCAATGAGATTTTATGCTCAGTAACTGTTTGCTGTGAGTTTTTTTCATGCATTACAAGATTTTATCAGCATCTATGGCTACTTTCTGGAGCTGCAAGTACATCCTGAAGTCATGAAAACAAAAAGTTTATTCAGACATTGCCAATTATCCTCTGGGAATAAAACTGCCTGCTGATGAGAATCACAGCTGGAGAAATTAATTTCACAAAATCTTTGTCTTCTTTCCCTGAAGTTTCTTTATAATCATAGTTAAACTGGGAAGTACATTTGCTTTTTTTGTCAAAATTAAACATTGTGAATACATAAGGTGCTTGAGAAATAGTGTTGCTCTTTTTACTACTACCCTCTGATGTGTCCCAACAGTAGACAGTGTTAGATATTCATACAATATTCTATTTCTAAAATTCTTAAAAGAGAGAATTATCACTGAGGTAAGAAATCCAAAAACGTTATGTTACAACTTGGCTTCTCAGCTAGAATACCTAGGTGAGCTGAAATAGTGGGCATACCTGATCACTTTGCTGATGTCATAATCTAATCTACTCATTATGAATGATCAGTCAGATAAGCACATTCTAAAAGAACATGCCCTTTATTTGTTTTATCTGACTAATGCTTTACAGAAGTATATAAATGGTTATACACACTCTCCATGTAGAATGGTATTCCTTTGTTTTTCTATCAGGATGAGCATTTCTAAGCATGGTATAGGATTCACTGCAACAATTTAGATATGTGGCTCCTCTTATATTGACCCACTTATGTCAGCCTTACTCTTCTTAACCCCAGCATTTGCAAATAAAAATATAAAGACAGTAAGTTGCAATCTAAATATGCATGCTATTTCCTCCTAGAAACATGAGTTTTGTAGGTTTCTTAGACATAAAGGCACTTGCTGCTAAACCCAATGCCCTGACTTCTATCTTTAGGACTTACATAGTGGAAAGAGAACTGATGCTTGCAAGGTACCCTCTGACCGCTGCTTGTTCATTTTGGCAATAGTGTATGAGTATGTACATGTGCATGGACACCCACAAGTAAATGTGATAAATTAATGAAAATAACCTATTTTTATTGATACTTTAGAATGTTTTGATTTTGCTTATATTTGATCTCCTTCTCAGAAACTCTTCCTAGATCTATTCTCTATTCTTCTTACCCATTAAAACAAATTTGTTATCTAAATATTCTAGTACGTATCTTTTCACTGGAGTGTAGTTGACTTTAAGTATTAAAGAAAACTGACTCTTCACTCCTGCTGGCTATGAACTACCAATATCCCGTGGGGGTAGAACTTTGTACCCAACTCCTCTCTTAGAACTGGAAGTTGGTCTGGATTGAGATTAAACAGATGGTGTGCATGTTGTCATTTATCTGTGCAGCTGACCTACTGTGTAATTATTCACCACCTCTTATTTTTAAATTCTTTCCATGCAGTCTTCCACATCAAATCCCTAAGAAGTAAGAAAAAAAGGGGAGCAGTATATATGCCCCATTTAGGAATAAGCATTTCAGCCTTTGAACCTTGGCTAATTATGGATGTCTTCAGAACTTATTGATTTCACTAGTATAGTGGTTAAAGATTTTTTTTTTTTTTTAAAAAAAAACCTATTATTTGTTATCCTTGGAGCAAATAACCAATTGTTCTTTCTTCATTCATTTTCCTTTTTAAAGTTATGACTAGAAAACACTATCTAGTATTACATAAATTCTAGTTAGTATTTAATAAAAGTTCAGAGCCAGATATTGGGGGAAACCTGAAATATCAGAGAGGAAACAGACCACAGTCAATTCTCACCAGCCAACTTCTCAGGCCAAACAGGATAAATAACTATCTTCAAGAAACTTTAGCCTAGCTGGTCATTTCTATAGAGTGCTTGAATCTCTGCTACTCCTAACTTAAATATCTTCCATGCCCAGTTGCTGCAACTCTGCATCATAAACCTAGAGTTAGGATTAAATGTGTGAGCTACTACTGCTTTGTAGTTAGTCCTTAAACTCACAGAAATGCAGAAAGATCTGCCTCCTGTGGGATGGAATTAAAAGCACGGGTCACTCTCCTGACTTGACTGTGGGTGATTCTGTTCTCTGAAATTCCAGGCTGATTTTATTAAATACGAAATATATCACAACAATCTGGACTCCAGGCCTTTTTGTTTATGCCTAGTATTTGAAAGATAGAAGTGACAACCTTAGATTTTTCAAGCCCTAGGTTTTATATTATGATTCCATTCAACTGGGAAAAATATTGAGAAGTGATTCATTCCCCATTTTGAGTAGAATCTCATATTTTAGTAACACTTTGAATATGGACACCTACTGTCTGACCAGTGTAATAACAATTTTACTTTTAGCCCTTGAAGAGTAATTATCAATTTTAACATTTATCTTTTTTTGTCAAACCCTCTTTAAATGTAGAAAATTATTTAAAATGCTGTTATTCTTTGTAAATAAATTATTATGATTTCAGAAATTTTTAATTTGCTTCTGGTAAAAATATTTTCTTGAACTATAAAATTTCAGCAGATGGAACTCCATGCATAGATGTTTAACTTTGAAAATACTTTTACTTTGTTTCATTTCTTTATACCCAATGAGTAGTAACATTTTCTCAAAGACAACTCACATTATTTCTTAATCCCTTCAAAATAAGATGAATGTAGTAATTATTTAATAATATACCTTACCTTATATATGTACAATGCTTACATTCCAAGTTACCACACAGTAATGTGAGCTGCTCCTTAACTCCATCTATGCAGTTCTTTATAGCTTTTAAGATTTTTTTGTTACATTCATTTATTCATCTCTTAATTTCTTACGGGTTTAGAGAATATTTCTAAGGTTTCCATTGCTGCGCTTAGCTGCGCTTCTGATGGGAACATTGGTAAGGCCCTTTCCTCATGGATCTCATGTGCAAGACTATTTCCCAGACTGAAGTCAAGATATCAGCACATTATAGTACAGTCACAGAGTACTGAGCAGGATGGAGAAGATAAAGCATCAAGTATGAGGCAGAAAATTAGTATGCACCTGCAGGTTTGGGGATACTAGCTTTGAAATAATTGATCTAGATCTGACTTTATCATGGATCATTGACTTTGTTAGCTGCCAGCACATACAATACACTGGAATCTCCAGTTGCTAAAGTAGGAGTAAATAATGGCCAAAAAACTGTCATTTATTGTTCTTGTACTATTCCTGGAAGATATTTTATATGTTGAGACACAAAAATTATAACACCTACAGGTAAATTTGGTTAAGTCAGTACCATATATTCCTAGGGATTGATAAATATCTTAATCACTTAGAAAAGCCATTCAAGACTAATAAGATAGCTCAGCAGATAAGAGTATGTGCCAGAAACCTTTATCTGAGGTGAATCAGGATCTACCTGAAGTTGAAGGAGATAATCATCCACTATCAAATTTGTCCTCCAAATTTTACATGCATGCCATGACATGTACATATTCACAAGAAGCCTACAGAATCCGGGGAAATATTTCTGGAATGACTTACGACTACTTGAAAGTTTGAATGAATTTTCAATTCTAAATTTAAACATTTAGAAAAAAAAGTTAATACACAGCTGGGCCTGGGTGGTAGCTGGCCAGTACAGGCCACCATGGCTGCTCCCCTCAGTTGAGGAACAGAGTCAGCTCCCCTATGCCCTTGCCATCAGGATGACCAGCTCTCCCCTGCCGTGGTAAAGGGTGGGGCCATCTTTCCTGATTTGAGACAATGGCTTTCTTGCTGCAGTATCCAGCCAGGATCAGGGCCAGGAAAGGGAAAGACCAGCTTAGCATTGGCCTCTGATTCTCTCACACATGGGTCCCATGGCCCCATGAAGCGACATGAACAAAGATATCAACTTAGACCCAAGCTGCACCAGAAACTCCAATCCAAACAGGGCCCTCAACAGTTTGGGCCCAGATGACATCTTGGCTCTGGATGGAAGCATAGGCCATTCAGATCAGGATGGCTCTGATTGTGGCATAATTCCTGGACACCAACAAACCCACATATTGTGGCCCTGCCCCCAAGCTTCTGGGTAACATTTGGTGATAACATAGACCAAGACTGCAATGGGACCACAGATCCAGATATGGCCCTCAGCTGCAGCTCTGGCTTAGATGTTACCATGCCACTAGGTAGCAATACAGGCCACTCAGATCTGCATGGCTTCACATGCATCATGTGGCTGACCTGACTTAGGGCATTCACACAGCCCTTTGTGGCATTATGGGCCATGGGCTTCAACATAAACCACAGCTGCAGTAGAATCATAGACCCAGATATGATCGTCAGCCACAATCAGTGCCCAGATCATACAATGATGCCACGAGGTACAGGCCACCTAGACTAGCATGGTCACAGTGGGCGCTCAGTCCTCAGACACCAACACAACCCCAGCGTGTAGTGCAAACCCTGGAGACAAACTTTAACATAGACCCTAGCTGCTATAGGGCCACAGACCCAAACAGCCCTCACCTGCAGCTCTGACCTACTTGCCAAATGGCTCCACACGGTAACAGGCTACTCATATCTGCATGGCCCCAGCTACAGCATTGCCTTCAAACTCTAATAAAGCCTCAGATTATGCCCCACACCCCAGGCTTCTCCATGTTTCCTAGTGGCAAACTGGGCCACAGTCTTCAACACAGACCTCCTGCTATGGAAGAGCCATAAGCACAGACATGGTTCTCAGCAGATGACTCGGTCTGGGTACTGTCAAAGTTATTATACTTTATCTTCTCATCAGGTAGACATGCTTTTCACTGTGGGGCACTCATCAACTTCAGCACAGAACATGATGACAATGGTGGTTCTGCTGTGACTGTGCCTCATATCATGAGCAGCAAGGAATAAAACTACTGCTCTTCGACTACTTATAGATAAAAGGTTCATTTGCCAGCCATTTAATTATGTTAAGTATGAGAAATACAAGTTAAGATTCTAATTAATGAGTTACAATAATTTCAACTAAGTTCATATTTAGACTATAAAATCTTAGAAACAACCCGAATCTAGGAAACAATGCTACTTTTGATTTTTTTTTAATTAAATAAAAGTTACAAGTGTAAACTGTTCTCACTAGTCGGTGTATTGCTGTTATCATAAGTGCCTACACTTTCAGACAGAGAGTTTCTAATAGAAAAGGACAACAGGCTACACTGAAGAAAGAAGGAGGAGGAGAGAGAGAGTGAGAGAGGGAGGGAGTGAAGGAGAGGAAGTGAAGGGGAACGAGGGAGGGAGGGAGGGAGGGAGGGAGGGAGGGAGGGAGGGAGGGAGGGAGGGAGGGAGGGAGGGAGAGAGCATGGCTTGACCCAAATTCTCATATAGCAATTTTTTACTTTCTTCTCAACACTTACTAAAACAAAGTGATATTCTTGCAAACTTTTCTAGCATCTTCAAATATATCTGTTTTATTATTGACTAAGCAAAAATTATCTTAGAGAGAAAAAGATCAAAGGATTGCACTTTGTTTTCAATGAACAGAGAGCAATGAACAAGGGAGCTTGAGACCACGATCATAAAGAGAGCCAAGGCTTTTGCACTATTATGTCACACTGGGGTTTATAAGGAACCCTGAAATTATAAGCTAGATAAGGAAGAAAGAAATTTTATTTCTTAATGAATTAGATGATTCTGTGTTTTATTTTCTGCTGCCAACACACTAGTTCTTAGGAAATAAAAATAAGTATTCTTTATATTTTATTTATTTCAATTTCCATACTTCTCCTGGCAAGACATTTATGTTTATGAGTGACCCAGCCACAATTCTAGAAGTCAATACCTGCTTCACATGTGTTTCACTTTCATTGTTACTGTGCCAAACACATAACAGTGACAACTGACAGGTGAAAAAAAATTTTTTTTGTTTGTTTTTTGTTTTGGCTCATACTAGAAAAAGTTTTAGTCTGTCATAGTGGGGAGAGCATGAATGAACAGATTCATTGATATTATAGTAGCCATGGAGTACAAAATAACAGCCTACATCAAGACAAAAAAAAAAAAAAAAAAGATATAGGAAGGTGGAAAAAGAGGTCAGGGCAAAATACAATCCCAACACTTGCGTTCAGTGAAATACTTTTTTCCAACTAGGCCTCACTTTCTAATCTCCATCACCTACCCAAAATGCCATCCTGTGATAAAACTATTACTTATACTGAATGCCCAGGAATCAATCACTTTTCAAAAGCTCATCAGCTGCCAATTAAACCCTCAAAACTTGATCCTATTTGGGGCATGTATTTGACATCTAGCAGGATGAAACCATTGATCAAAGTGAATTGTAATGAGCTGAGTCACTTTTCCTTAAAGTCAGAACAGCCAAAAATTGTTCTGCAGCATACACTAACAATACAAAATACACTTTTTTTCATGCTCACTGATTAGAAAGAGAAAATTAGGTGTTATATGTAAAAGAATAATAAAAATGTTAGCTGTTTTATTTGTCAACTACTACATTTCCAGCTGATAAAACAGGTGTCTCCGAATGGCTAATTTAATTAAAAGTATTGAAGTGCAAGAAGAAAACTAAGATTTTTGTCTCCTCTGTTGCCAGGAATTGTATTTAGTGAGTGAGGAAAAATGAAACTGATCTTTGTTTTAGTTCTACATGGTTTGTTACTTCAACAAATGGCACCCTTCCTTGGGAATTAGATGAAAATTCTTATGACAAGTGGTAAGTTCGCCTGTAATGTCAGCCATTAGCTTGTGCATGTCTTATTTAATTTGGTTAGATAACTGGACCTTTTTTGATTTATGTTTATTGTTTCTTATTTATGACATATGCTCTAAAATTTATAAATGTCTAGTATCTAAAACACATAAAATACAGCTTATTTTGGTTCAGTTGATACCCAGCTTACTTATTTTCTTTTTCTATGTTTGTGGGAACATGTAAAAGATGTCTTTGAATACCTCTAAACCTAAAGCTGAGTATATATGGGGAAGAAGCCTTTAGGGCTTTCAGTTAAGAAATATTATAGACCCTTTCAATGTCATTGTCATAATGAACTAGAACAACTACATGTTTATCATGCTGTGAAGAAGTCAGAGCCTTCAAGCTGACTTTATGATTTAATAGCCACTGTCAGAATTGTGGCACACCGGGAATAATGCTCCACTCACACTTTCAAACTTTAATGGATTATTATAGAATATGAGAGGCTCCTGGATCTGAGTTTAATGAAAGAATGACTACAGTAGCTGAAGCAGGGTATCAGTGAGAGGTTCTCTTACTACGGCTGTCAGTGAATGAGGCAGGTGGGATATCATAGACCTTAGAGAACGTCCTAGGACCAATTCCAGAGAATTTCCAAAGAACCTGTGTTCTATGTATAACTTACAGCAGAAGTATTTACACTGTGATATCTGTACCAGTAAAGTAAGTGTCCCTTGGGAACTTGTTATAGTTTCTCTCTATTGAATGCTTGTAGAATAAAAAAAAAAAACCAAACCAGTAGCCTATAAATATGTATTTTAACAAACTTCTGCATGATCCAGCTGTTCACTAAAGATTCAGGAACATTAAAAAGGCAGCACCGAAGCCAGGATTCATAAACAAAAGAAATATGGCTCTGTTACTGTTTTGTGCAATATTACCATTGCTACGATAATCTTTTAGTCTTAGGTTGAGTATTATGCAACATACTCATTGATATTTTTTCTTAACTCAGAACTACTAACTTAACTGATTAGTTCTAAGATAATAGTATATATGCTCAAAAGAGAACATTGAATGAAGGAACTATGTACTCTGAAATACTAGAAAAGCAGCAGAAAATCCCTGGGAATCAGGAAACCACTCTGACCAGAGAAGCAGGGAAGCTAACTGTAGATTTTCACCTCTCCATTTATTCCTCCAACTCCAATACAATAGTCTCATCCACCGCTCTGCTTCAGTGCACCTTCAACAGCCTCTGCCTTCCTCAACTCTAGTGATTCCTACAGATCTAAGATCCCTTCCCCAGTCATGGCTTTGTCCTTCATACACTAGTAGTGGAACACTTTAATGCCCTACTCCTATGAATAAATGGGTCATTCAGAGAAATACCAGAAAAATCCTGGAGTTAACTGAAGTTATAATCCAAATGAACATAACAGATATTTACAATACATTTCACTCAAGCACAAAGATTATAAGTTTTCCAAGACTGCATACAAAATCTCATCTACCATTATTGCTTACATTATGCTTGTTACATAATAAAAAAACAAAGAGGTAGGTTGATGAAGAAAATATCTGAAATATCAGAGAGACAGAGAACAAACCACAGCCAATTCTCACTCAGCCAACTCTTCAAGTCTATCTTCTAGAATCCTCTCCTGCTGCTTCACTATTCTTGGCTGACAAGGGAAGTAGCATCAAGCTAAGCTGAACACTTTCTTTTTTTTCTCTCCGCCTGGTTATCTTCCTGGTTCAACTTCCCTAGAGCTAATATTAAAGGTATTTGCTACAATTACCTGGTTTTGTTAGGGCTTGAATTCACGGAGATCAAGAGAGGTCTCTGCCTGTAGACTGATGAGATTAAAAGTATGACCTTTATGGGTTGGGTCTGTGAATGGCTCTGTTCTCTGATATTCCAGCCTATTTTACTAAATATACAATATATCACAACATACCATGTTCAAATGGGTTTCACAAAAAGAAACAGAGACAATTCAACATAAATATATTAATAAATGTAATTTACCATAAACAAACTGAAAGACAACATCTCTTCATGATATAAGTCCAGGAGAGATTAGAAGTACTAAGAACAACCTCAATATTATAAAAAGAGTTTATAGCAAGCTCAAAGCCAAAATCAGCCTAAATAGAGAGAAACACAAAGCAATTTTACTAAAATCAGAAACAAGAGAAGACAATTCACTCTCTCCATAACCATTCAATATAGTACATATCTGGAGAAATAAGACAACTAAAAGTCAGACTATATGTATTTTCAGATGACATGATAATATATATAATTGTCCAAAAATTTCTACCAGGAAATTCTTACAGCTGATAAATACCATCAGTAAAGTAGTTGAATACAAAATTAACTCACAAAAAGTTAACAGACATGCTATATACAAATGACAAATAATCTGAGAAATAATCAGGAAACAACTTTCCTAATACCCTTAAATAATATAAAATATCTTAGAGTATCTTTTAGCAAGTAAGTGAAAAACTTGTAAGTAAAACCTTAAGTCATTAATAACTTAAAGAAGATATCTGAAGGTGGAAATATCTGTCATGCTCAGGGATGAGGAAAAAAAACCATAATAAAAAGAGTCACCCTACCAAAAGTAGTCTACATATTCAATAAAACCCCTTCAAACTTCCAACACAATTATTCACAGGTA
Organism: Phyllotis vaccarum; assembly: GCA_033318265.1. Taxonomy (NCBI): domain Eukaryota; kingdom Metazoa; phylum Chordata; class Mammalia; order Rodentia; family Cricetidae; genus Phyllotis; species Phyllotis vaccarum. Next base: position 34,621,338 of record JARWLC010000010.1, on the reverse strand, counting down.
TTGAAAGGGCAACCCTCAGAGTGTTATGTGGAAACACATACACACACAAGCAAGCAAACAAACAAAAAAAAAGAGGATAGCTAAAATAATTCTGAATAATTAAAGAATACCTGGAGGTATCTATTTCAAATTACACTACAGAGCTATAGTTATAAAAACAGCACCATATCAGCCAAAACCAGACATGTCAATAAATGGAATTAAATTTAGGACATACATATGGATGCCTGATTATTGTAAAAGAATAAATAAATATTCAGGTTGTACTTGGTTTGGGGTCACAAGTTGGGGTTGCCCTTATGCTCAGGGACATGCTCTACCCCTTGGGGAAGGGGACCAAGATGATGCAGAAGCAACAACACAGCTTTTGGGAACAAGTTTTGCTAAGTTAAGTTTTATTTTATTATGGAGGAGAAGATTTTGAATATTTTTTTCCAGACCATCCCCCAAGTAATTACAGGAGAAAGGGCTTTAATTACAGCTGTAGGCATTGATCTCTTGCTAGTCTAGGAATATTGTATGTGGACTCTGCCCATGTCCAGGCCTTAGACAGACCCCAGGTTGGCTTATGTAGAAGTGTTTAGAAACACATGTTTTAAGGCACTAGTTATCACAAGTTTTCACTGGCTGAGACCAGGCTGGTCTCTTGGCCTATTAGAAGCCACTACAATAAAGAGACAAAGAAAGAAAGAGAGAGAGAGAGAGAGAGAGAGAGAGAGAGAGAGAGAGAGAGAGAGAGAGAGAGAGAGAGAGAGAAACTAAGGTATTTATCAATGCATATCATTGATAAAATAATACTGGATAAATTAAACACCTTCAACAAAAGGTTCTGGTCAAACTGGATGTATGAATGCAGAAAATGTAAATAGGCCTATATACATCACCCTGCACAAAACTCAACTTCAACTAGATATAAAAACTCAACATTAACTAAATAAATAAATACATAGGACTCAACATAAAACCTGATATGCTGAACCTGACAGAAGAGAATTTGTGAAATAGTCATGATCTCATTGGCACTGAATTATTTCTGAACAGAACACTGATAGCATAGGTGCTAATATCAACTATTAATAAATGAGACTTCATGAAACTGAACAGCTTCTGTAAGGCAAAGGACAATATCATTTGTACAAAGTGTCAGTCTACAGAATGAGAAATTATTTCTACCAATTCCACATGTGATAGAAGACTAATATCCAAAATATATAAATAACTCAAGAAATTAAATATAAAACAAAAAAAATAATACAGTTAAACTGGGATACAGATCTATGGAGAGAATTCCAAATCAAGGAAACTGGGAAACACTTAAATATTCAACATCCTTAGTCATTAGAAAAATGTAAAAATTCAAATCATTTTTAAGTATCAAAAAAGTAACATAAATTTTATAATAAAATTTGGAATACTTTTCTTAAAACTTAGCAAATCATTAATTTCACCTAAAAATATATTTTCTCATGATACTTATGACTAAATCCTCCCTGAATCCAACTATACTGGGCACTCTGGGAAATATGGCCTAGTTATGTAAGTTACTAGTGATGAAAGAGGAAGAAAATTTTGATAATGTATGTCTTATTTAACAATCAGAGAATTATCAATTACAAATTTAATTATTGGTATTTTCTTTAGTCAAAATTTAGGTATAAATTATTATGTAGATATGAGGATCCAAATCAAATATATTCCTAGATTTATTTAGTAATTGAATACAACTACTCTATATATAGTAGGTCCTTATGGATTTTTAAAAGTATATCTTGATTTTTACATTTACTAAAGATTATATTAATTTAATAGTGTATTCAAATAGCTCCTTCTAGCATTTCTAAATATAAAATCAAGAGACACAATTTCTAAAGAATAGGGTAAACTAATAATTTTCCAGACTTTATTTTTTCTTACACGATGCTCTAAGATAAAGAAGCAAGAAAGAATATAAACCTTAGATTAGCAGAAAGTGACTTGTTTTTATGAAGAAGTTCACAATCTTAAATAAATTATAATATCTGAGAAATAATCATTTACAATATGAGAAATATGATATGTTTTAGAAGCCTTATCACATGTATAAAATAGAACACCATTGCAGAGGTAAGGACCTCTCACTTTTATTTCTAATTTTTTACAGTAGGCTCACAGATGTGTGCACTCTTACACAAGCGTCCTAACCAAACATTCTTCATCTAGCATTCATTATCCCAATTATCAGTGATCTACTGCCATAAATATACTATGTGACAATGATAATATCATAGTTGACTTCAGTACTTTTTATGCTCATGAGTTTAAAGAACAGCAGTAAAATATAGGTAGTTGTTATGATCTCAACCTGTTGGGCAGTTGTATCACAGTAGATGATGTACCAAGAGAACATATATATTATAGTAAAACTACAAAAACATATCTATTGCTCTCTTATGCAGTACTCTTTAAAGGTTTCAGCACTCAACTCCTACATGCCAAAACCTGCCCTGTTTGAACCAGTCCCAATTTCCCCTAGTGATGAACAGTGATGATGTGGAGGTATAAGCCAAATGAATCCATTCTTTTCCCACTTGCATTTTATCACAGTGTACCATCGAAACACAGTAAATTTATAAAACAGAGTGTTTTATTATAACAACATAAAAGGAAACTAGAATAAATCTTTCATGGTTTGAATAAGAATCACCCTCATAGTATCATATATTTGAAAACTAATTCATTAGGAGCGGGACTCCTTGAGAAGGAATAGGAGGTGTGGCCTTGTTGGAGGAAGTATCTCACTGAGGGTTCGCATTGAGGTTTCGAAAGCCCAAGCAGACTCATTGGCACTCTCTCTTCCTGCTGTCTCTGGATCCAGGTATAGATCTCTCAGCTACTTTTCCAGCATCGTATCTGCCTACATGCTTCTGTGTTTTCTTCTATGCTAATCCTGTATAAACCTCTGGAACTGTAAGACTCAATGTTTTCCTTTATAGGAGTTGTCATGGTTATGGGCTCTCTTCACAGTAATAGAACAATGACCAAGACAAAATTCTAATCCAATATAATGGGGAAAAGAGTCTGAAAGTAATAATGTATACTTGATAAAAACAGAAATTAACATTAAATGTGAATAAATTAGTATTATAAGTGTAAATAACCTAAGTACTCAAAAAATTAGTTTAGAGAATATATTAACACATCTAAATCTATACTATTCCTCAGAGAACAAAACAAAAATCTTAAAAGTTTTGAAAACAAGATTGAATTGAAAAAAATGTTATAACTAGTCCACAATTTTAAAAAAATTTGTTAGTTTCTCATCACACCAAGTGAAATGAACTCTGAGTAACAGTATCAAAGAAAAGAAGAAGTTCTGCAGTGGTAGTGAGTATAACTAGCCTAAGATTAGTTTTAAAAATATAAACTTCTTTGAAGTCAATACTGTAGTGAAAATAATAAGATCATACAAAAAGCAAATAAGGATCTGCTTGAGAGTTTTTAATGTTTATTAAGTACAAAACAAGGGTACAGGACAATGGCTTACATGTAGGCCTAATATATATATATTTTTTAAATTTTTTGATCTTGCTGGAGCTTTACAAATTGTACTTAACTTTTGTTTGTCAAATTTTGTAAGTGTATCATACCCAGCCAGTGATACAGAAGAAAATACAATGACATTAATGATGCTTTTCTTTATAAAACGTACAGAATAGGACACAGTGCTGATCTAGCATAAAGAATTCATCAGAACCAAATGAGCTGGTTGTTGATGTGGGATATCTTTTTGTACTCTGTGAATTACCATTTTATATATGAATGTTTTGGCCTATGGGCCCAAAGGGGCCTCATGGGAACCCCAAACAACTCAGGATAACTCCACAAATTGATCATTAGGTCCCATTTCTGAAAATAACATTTACACATCTTATTGAACATGGACAAGTTTAGTTTGTGCTTAAAAGCCTTTATCCTCATGGCACTGAAAGATGCTCTGTATATTACCAGAGGAGAAGGTAAATACTATTGCAGCTCCAAACCCTTCATTCTACAGCAGTGACTTGCTTGAATAATACACTGGTGCAATAGAGCAACAAATATTATAAGTTAACAATCATTCTCTGATTGTATTAAAGATACTTATCATGACAGAGAACCCATGCCTGACACTGTTCAGGTAGATAAACTTTGTGTCTGTTAATGTGTTCCCCCTAGTGTATTACACCATAATATATTATTGTGTTCCTAATTAACAAATTCCTCAGCTCATTAAAATTCACAAAATTATTTAAAACTTGCTCTGTATTTTGTCTGCCTCCACCAATTTGCATCTTTCTAAGAAAGCTGTCTTGATCTGTGTAAGTACCTTTATCTACCATTTATTTTTATGACTTATTCTATCAATGTTTAGTGCTCTGTATTCATGGAATCCCTAACTCAGCACATGCTTTACTTCTTTTCTGTGCCTCATCTTTCTGTATTTAATTGCTAGATAAATATTTCATATCTTTAATTTTATTTTTAATACTCCAAATAAATTAATTAGATTGCATTTGTGGCATTGTCCAATTTAATTTTCTCATATTAAATTATTCAATATCCACCTGACACTTTGTAGAATAAAATATAAAGCTAATTAATTTTTATTTAAGCTAATAGGTATGCAAAGGCAAAATATATCAGTTTTACTCTATTTTAAATTGAGTATACTGATTTTTTTAAAGCAGATGAAACACTGAAACTATATATACTTTAAATTACAGCTTTGCTTAAATTATCTTGTTTATGACATAAAAAATCAGGAAAGGACTCAAAAGTGATGATCTGATATAAAATATAGTTTTTTGGGGGGCAGGTTATCTTCAATCATAGGTTTAGTATTTGTTAAACATTTTTGAAAACTGTTTACCATTATCTGTATCATAGTGTTATTTGGATTTATATTAATACATCCTGAATACAAGACTGAAACTTAAATTGTATTCAGAATTTATTTGTATCTGAGTATTTGTAACTGCTCTAAGATATATGTGAGATTTTTATCTCACACTTACTCCACACCAAAAATCTGTACCAATAATTAACATCATTCAATAGCAGTTAATGGTATTTGATGTTTAAACATTTAATGCAGACTGTGCTTCAGGTCATTTGAAGACTTTCACTTTTCTCCTGGGTTACATCCATTTAACATCTGTCAAGATCACTGAGGCTTGGGAATCAAATGCATATGCCAGTGATTAATAGTACTTCAAAAATAAAAGCAATTTTAATAAATATGCTTAATTAGGCCTCTGAATGTCTAGTGGCAAAACCACTGATCTTTTGAACCTTCTGTTGATAGCCACCTTAAAGAAACTCAAAAAAAGTTGGTCACATAATTTTTTGTCTGTATTCCAGTGCATGCATTTTCAAATGCTAGAATATTGACTTTTATTTCCACTCCTCGGGGTGGTAATAGAATTTATAGCAGTTGAGAAATGTGTTATATTTCTATCAGTCGGGACTTTTCTGTTACTTTTGTTATTTAAACTCTAAGGAAAGTAAATATGGCCATTCTGTTCACTATTGCAAAAATATCTGTGTCATTCTCTCATTTCTCCTACATACTTCTATTCCAACTCTTCTAATATGTTTTGTTCTTAAGCTATTCATGCCAGAAAAGCAGTAATGAAAAAAAAAAAGCAGTGGATACATGCAGACTACATCATTAGTACTCAGGCTGCCTTCCATGAGTCCCTGGCTAGTGAATTTTATACAGAATGAACTCAGTCTGTGGCATGTCTGTCCCCAGATTTGCCCACACTCTCCTGCTTATCTCCCACATAGCTGCAGCTCACAAAGCCTTGTGAGTAGGTTCATCATAAAAGTGGACTGTTACTTCAAGCCAGTAAAGAATTTTTTGAAGTACTGTACTATCTGCTGATAAAGGAATTCTCAGGCCTTCAATCTTACATTATTTATGTACTATGCAGCTCATAGAGGAAATGAGCTGCCATAGTATTAAGAATGAGATAATAAATTCTTTAGCTTTAAGGTAACAAAATAAAAAGGCTATGACCTTTTGCTAATAGTCTCTTGCCAAAAAGGTCAATAACTGCCAGAAAAAAGGAAGCTTAAAGTCTATTACTGAATAAAACTTAACTTTGTAAATGTTTAATTTTGTATTTTGTCAACAAAGATTGATTCTGAAATATTATGTTATTAATTCAATACTTAGTCATAAATTAAATAATGATTAAAAATATAATTCTGACACTATAGCCTTTACTTAAATATTTAAAAATTTGAGCCAAGACTACTAGTCATTCCATGTTTTTATTACAGGTAAATAACATACTGATTATAGAAATTTTCACAAATACTAAATATTGTAATAGTGCAGCAGAAGATATCAGATATTAAAAAATAAAACTGGAGTTAAGATAAGCCCAGTGAATTAAAACCCTTTTAAATTATAAAAAGAAAAGCTGAAACCGATCAATTTTGATATTAAGAAAGAAATACACAGTCAGGCATAGAGATTAAAAAAATATAATCCTGGGACTAGAGAAAGGAAAGAAAAAGGAGCAAAATCTCAAGGTCTTTTTCTTGGTTATCGTGAGTATAAGGTTAACTTGGAACATAAAAGACACCCCAAACTTTTCCAGTCTCAAAACAACAACAACAAGAAACAAACATATTCATCTTAAATTAAATTTCACAATAGAATCTTTCTTAAACAATTAACATAAACATCACTCTGTATCTCTACATGAATTAAAATTACTTTTAAATTTCAAACAACTAATGAAGTTTGAAATTGTTGATGCCTCAAAGGACTATGCTTTAGCATGTACGTAAATAGATAATATCACAAATTATTTTATGTAGTAAACTATGTCACATGAGCTCCACTGCATCCTAGAAAGAAGAGCTGAAGCTAGCTTTACTATAAGGACCATACTAAAATTTTCATTAATTATACATATTTATTGAATATGAAATGGGACTCACACCTGAACTACTATTAAGTTTGAATCACTCTTGCAAAAACATAAGCCAACACCAATTCTCACATCTCATTCAGAAGAGATTAGAAACCTATTATAAATGCAATTTCATAATTGATTTTTATAGGCATTGATTTTCACTTTAAAGCTTTGTATTATTGAATTATAAAAGCTATATGCACAAAAGGCAATTTTGCGACCTAAAGAAAAGCATTCAAGGACAATTTCCCAGGGAAACTTCAATATGAATATCAATAATATGTTACCTGACCAAACAGACACCATGTTAAACTAAAATTAACTTTTGAAAGTAAGTACACATATATTATTTCAATTTAAATATGCTTAGTATACCTTTAAAGTACAATTTAAAATTTTTCTATAAATTTATTCTTACCAAAATGTTATAAATGACAAATTTTAAAGTCATCTCTTGTAGTATGAGGTTTCTGGCCCTGACTTTTGGGCCTAACCTCAAGGTTTAGGACCCACAGACCTGCCAACCCACAGTCCCACAGAGACACACAGGTGCAAAAGATAGTTTTTAGGCTGATCAGCCTCAGGCCCAGGCATATCACTTGCTAGCTCTCTACCCTTCATCTAACCCACGATTCTTCCTGTTCAGCCATGTGGCTCGGTACCTTTCTTTAGAGCAGCATAGTTGTCCTCTGCTTCTTTCAGCTTCTCTCTGGCATTCTGCTCTGTGCTTCCTGTTCTCAGAGTTTTTTGTCTGGTAGCCCCACCCACACTTCCTGCCTGCCTTTGGCCTATTAGCGCTTTTTATTAAACCAGTGGGTGGGACAATTATTTACCATAAACAACACAATACCCCTACAATCCCTAATTTCCAATGCCATTGTATTTGAGAAGATCTTTATAGAGACAAAATTAAGTAAAGCCTTAAAATTGGGGCCTTAATATGACAGGACTTGAAGGTGCAAATCTCTCTTAAAATATACCAAATTGAGATTAATATTTATTGGAATATATACCAAAACTCACGATACAAGTAACAGTTTATATAGGTACCTGAGGGATCAGATTATCCACGCAATTGATGATGGAAGTCGAACCAGTCTTTCAAGCATTCAGGAACAAATGGGGCTCTCCAAGATCCCAGCAGCCCCTCTTGAATGGGGCTGGCCACCCCCCTTCAGGAGCCCAGGACCTGGATAAGTGTCTTCTGATCTTATCAGCTGACACCTGAATCCCACCACATCTCCCCCTTTTGTCTAACTCAGAAGGTTCTAAACTAAGACTATATACAATAGGAATTATTATGAGGTAGTATCTAGGAGAGGATAAGGCACAAACTACAACCAAAACCTAACACATATAAAGTATATCAGACATTTCTAGAATGTTGGGAGATAAAAGGGTGTGTAAATTACTTCAAAACTGTTCATCTGGGATAGTGAAAATCCAACACATGGAATGTTCCTCGCTAAGGGATAATAGGGTAGTAATCTTAAATATCTATTCTTCAACCCCTTCAAGACGAGAAGGAAAATATATCACCTGAAAATCAGAAGCACATGGGAGTAGTAGCTTCCAAAATTTGGGAGAGGACAGCAACATAGCTACCTGGACAATCACCTATGGTTTTCTGTGCCGTTGGAGCATCCATCATTTTAGCTACAGGCCTATGGTATCTGACAGATCTTTTCACAAGCAAGACATTTTTGGAGGGACTGTCTTATCCTGTCCATGCAGATTTGGTCAGCCTCCATCCGTCATCCTGTTCTTCCAGTTTGGACATCATATGTGTACTGTCAACAATAAAGGTAAGGGTAGTTCTTTACCCAACTGGCCATTCTCTGCCAAAAGGACGAACTCCAAAGGAGTGTTCTTGATGCTCAACACCATCTCAGAAAAGGAACAGTAACACCAGGAGTTGTTGCGTCTCTCATGGCCAAATTCTGAATAACAAATGTTAAATGCCATATTCTCTGGGTCTATGAAACAGATGAAGACTCCTGTCTATCTATGGTATTTCTAACATGTATCTGAGATGACTGTGGCAGGGCAACTTAAGTAATGCTGACTGAAGTTTTTATCATCCTAAGGATTAAAACCTGTACTGTAAAATTAGGTTACCTATAAAGGGGTGTACAATCTTTGAACAGTGACTTCTAGTATGACTATCAAACATTAGCCAGAGGTATATATATACCATGCAAAATGGCAATAGTATTTTAGACATGCATATACATATATATCATCCAAACAGAGGTATATAAAACATCTTGCACATATATCATAACTGGTGCAAAAATACATTATGTCTAGTATAGTTAAATGGAGGTAGCAATTGTATAATGGACATGACAGTAATGCGCAAATATTTTAAACAGAGGTAGAAGCATATGTAAAACATAGCAGTTACAGATTCAATTTTACATAACAGTTACAGATTCAATTTTATATCAATGTACCAGTTGTTTTGGACATACAAAACAATTTCAGATTTAAATTTGTACCAATATACAAATTATCTCAATCAAACATGTAAAATGGTTTCACATTCACATTTGTATCAATATAGAAATATCTATGCCAGTGTAAATTGTCTTTGCCTTATCCCAAATATTTGGCTAATAATTTTTTATAGGTAAGTAGAACAATCTACCTTTATCTATCCTATATATTCCCCTTTCTCTTCTTTAAAAGAGATCCTTGAGGCTATATTATTGTTCTGTTCTCAAACCAATTTTAATTTATAACTATTCTATCAGAATAATAATTACCCACAACCCTTAAAGGACAAAACTTATCAGGAAAGGGAGCATAGTTTTTCATAAGGTTGCTTCCTGCTGACTTAAGAGAAATGGCATCTCTTTGGGATCCTGTAAAATCTAAAACAATGGTTAGATCCTAATGGATTGACTATACAGATCTATAACCATTCTCAGAGAACTGGGTAAATCTGTCTGGAATTCTTATCTATCAGCGACGTGACATGAAGGATAAACATAAAGGGAGGGCTACCTTGTAACCATTTTTGACAGTCTATTTTCTAAAAGCAATCATTGAGTCATTGATTGGTGTATACCAGGTTCTTGATTTCTCTATTTCTGCCTCTGTCTGTTTCTCTCTACCTCATTCTCTCTTTTACTCCCATTTCACCAGTAGAAATCATTGCGGTGGAGGCCGGCCCCATCTCAGTTCCAGATGCTTTGTAGATAGCTGATAGGAGGAAATGTTATTTACAATGGAAAGCTTACGCATTATTGATCCGCAAAGAAGATATCTACATCCTTTATGACTTCAGGAGAAGATTGTATGTAGACAGGATGGTTGGAAGGTACAGATACAGAGAGAAACAAGGTTAAAGATGAAGTCACGATAATATTGGTCCCTAAACATTCTGTCTTCTGTCCCACACAAGGTGGCTTTTCTGATATGAGACAGAATCTCTCATTTTCTTTACCAATATGCTTGGGTTTAGAGAGAGAGAAAGTTACTTTCTCCCACTCCAAATCCAGCCCTATTTATATCAGGACCACGATTTTTTTTTTTTAAAGAGATTAGATGTAAGATATAAAGCAGTGAGAATTGAGAGATTACCCAGTAGTGCATATTTATATCAATTGGACAGTCTCATATTCCATTGTTTATATTCCTTATCATGGATCTCTATTCCATTGCGGGTGATTAATCATTCAATGCCCAGTCAATGTCTTAAAGACAGTTGTATCCATTTTCCAGTAAAGACAAAATTGAGACCCTTCCCTGGTCTTATGTAATGTGTTTTCCTTACGATGTATCCATTTGTCATATCAGGGATGGACAATTACTTCTCCTCTTCAAGAAGGGACTCCTTTTCTAAGAGGACCTGTATTAATTTTGTTGGTACCCATATCTTTTCTTTTCCTGTTGAAACAAAAGCAAAACCTCTACCCCATCGAAGCACATATCCCAGTTTCCATTCTGAAGTCAACACATCCTTGAAGTAAAAAGGTTGGTTTATCTCAGAAGATTTCTCCATTATCCAGTGTCTCTCAGCAGCTGATGTTCCCTTTTCATCAGCATTAAGAAAATTCAAAGTCAACAAGACACTATGCGACCTCTCCCTGGGTTTTCTCATTTTTCTCTTCTGTTTATAAAGCATCTCTTTAAAGTGTGGTGAGATCTCTCTACAACTGCCTGTCCTATAGGATTGTGTGCTGTCCCTGTAATATGCTTTTTATTATAATATCCAAAAATCAGTTTCATGTTTTGGGAAATGTAAGCTGGAGCATTTTCAATCTTAATCTGAATGGGAATTCCCATTATGGCCATGGCTTCCAAAAGGTAAGTACAGCATCAGCTTTTTCAGAACTCAGGGCAATTGCCCATTGCATTCTAGAGTAAGTATCGATGGTATGCTGTATATATTTCATCTTTCCAAATTCTGGAAAGTGAAACACAACCGTTTGCCAGATTTCATTTCTCTGTGTACCCTTAGGATTACTTCCTGCAGGAAAAGATGGTTGGTTATAGAAGGAGCAAATATTACAATTCCTTAGCATTTTTTTTTTTTTGCCTGATGCCAAGTGATGGAAAAACTCTTCTTTAGTCTTTGGCTATTAACGTGATATTTCTCATGAAATTCTGTGGCCTCTAGCATGTTTCCTAATAGCAAATGATCAATTACATTATTACCTTGTGCTAGAGAGCCCAGGAGACCCGTGTGTGCCCTGATACGTGTTATGTACAAAGGATGTATCCTATCTCTGATGATATCCTGTATTTGTATGAACAATAAGATTAAATCTGTATCATCAGGAATGAAGTCAGCAGTTTCAGTATGTAAAACAACTTCTGCAAACTGAGAGTCAGTTATGACATTGAGAAGCTCTGTAAAATCCAATAGCACCATAATAATTGCATATATTATATATATATATATACATATATATATATTCTGACTTCTGAATAGAGTTGTAAGGGCTCTGAACCACCTTAAATAAGTTTTCTAATTTGTAACCAGCCTTTCCTAAGTTGTTTGCATCCGTATAAAATATAGGAGCTTCAGAAATGGGTTTATCCTGTACCGCATGAGGAAAGATCCAATTAGTTTCCTTTATAAATTGAATTTACTTATTTTGAGGATATTTATTATTAGTCTCTCCTAAAAATCACTACAAGCCTTTTGCCAATGTTCACTGTCTTCCCATAATTTATCAATTTCTTCATTAGTCAAATGCACAACAATTTCTGCATGGTCCTTTCCAGTCAATTGGTGAAATCTGAATTTAACTTTAAAAATCAGATCAGAAATTTTTTTGATATATGTTTTCAGCTTCTTGCTTGGTCTATGCAACAGAAATATCCATTCCATTAGAATCTTCTTTCTTTGCATTAAGACTCCTGTTGGAGATTGTCTAGAGGATAAAATAACCAGTATGCAATGTAGGTCTGGATCCACACAGTCCACATGTGATTCTTGTAGTTTCTTTTCCACCAAAGCTAATTCTTTCTTGACTTCATTGGAGAATTCTCTTGGACTATTTAAATCCTTTTCACTGTCCAAAGTCTTGAACAGATTAACTAGTTCATAGATTTTTACACCAATACTGGGCCATAGGTGAGCAATATCCCCTAGTAGTTTTTGAAAATCGTTAAGAGTCCTCAATTTATCTCTATTCAACATCACCTTTTGTGGCCAAATTTTCTGCAAACACATTTTATATCATAAATAATTGATAGAATCTCCCATCTGTACTTTTGCTGGGGAAGTTTGTAGTACCCATTCAGGCAATATTTTCTTCAGTTCTTCAAACAATGTTTCTAATGTATCTGGGTTTAGGTCTGCCAACAAAATATCATCCATATAATGGTAAATGATAGATTGTGGGAAGTGCTTGCACAGCACTTCTAGTGGTTGTTGTACAAAATATTGGTATAAGGTGGGACTATTCAATATTTTGGGGGTAGGACCTTCCATTTGAACCTCTTAACTGGACATGAATTACTAAGAGTAGGCACTGTGAAACAAATTTCTCTTTGTCCTGTTTCTGTAAAGGCATGGTTAAAAAAAATCCTTCAAGTAAATAACAGTAATAGGCCATCCCTTAGGCAACAGGAAAGGCAGGGGAATACCAGATTGTAGAGAGCCCATAGGTTGAATCACTTTATTAATTCCTCTCAGATCTGTCACGATCCTCCACTTTCCAGATTTCTTCTTGACAATAAATACAGGAGAATTCCATGGTCTGGTTGATTCTTCACTATGTTGAGCCTGTAACTGCCCTTGTACTAACTGTTCCAAAGCCTGAAGTTTTTCCATTGTCAAAGGCTATTGATGCACCAAAATAGGCTTTTCTGTTAACCATCTCAAAGGCAGTGCTGTTAGTGTCCTTTTAGGTTCTGTGGTTATTGGGAAATTCTTTTGTACACCCTGAATTGCTGGTGAGTTTCTTTACATAGCACCTTAAAACGTTGCTTTTAGAAACATAATTAAGTCTCTGTTGAATATTAGAACCTGGAGGGATTTTAATCTGGGTATTACATTTCTGTAGAAGGTCAAAACTCCACAGATTCACTATATGTCAGCGATATATAGCTTCAACCATCCTTTCTGACCTTCTGGTCCTATGCATTGGAGCCATTTTACACTCTATTTCACTTGAGGTATTGTTCCAATCCCCAGAAATTGAATATTCACTGCCTTTAAAGGCCATCTTAGATGCCATGATTGTGGGGTTATGATCAAAACAACAGCCCCTGTGTCGACTAAGTCCTGAATATAAATATTATCTACCCCCACTTTCAATTTTGGTCTTTGTTCATTTATGGAAGTCTGCAAAATATTCATTTTGTGATTTTTCTTGGAACTTTAGATTTCTCTCGTGAATTTATTCTATTATCAAATGTCATATGATCTTCTAGATCAGGCACTGGATGTCCTACTCATCCTGAGGATGCTGGTCTTCCACTGTGACTGGGTATGATCTGACCTTCCTTGACTTTGAAGTTTGGTTTTTGGGGGCTTCCCCTGAGGCTTTTCCCAATGGGAGAGGGTTGCCTTCTTTGTCCCTCATAGATCTACATTCATTAGTCCAATGTTGTCCTTTGCCACACCTTCTACATAACCCAGAAGGCTATAGCCTTCTGTTCAAATCAAACCTAAATTTATTTCCAAGAGTACCTTGTGTACAATTCCATCTTATATGGCCTGGTGTTCCACAGTTAAAGCAAGTGATGCCTTGGTTCCTCACCTTAACATTAGCAATGGCTTGGCCTACTCAATTCTCTTTGTTGCAATGGAGAGATTCAGCTTTGATGGTGTTCTGAATCTATTCCTCTATTGTAGCAGATCTGATCTTTAAAGGCATAAGGATTCTTTTAAATTCCACATTAGTATGATCAAATGCCATAGAAAGTATCATCTGCCTCCTAACTTCTGAATCTGATACTGCTCTATATACAGCTGTGGTAAGCTTCTGTAGAAGATTGGTATAAGGTTCTTTTAAACCTTGCTTGACCTTAATAATAGGCTCAATTTTCTGACCAGGGTCCAAAATTTTTTCCCAAGCATTCAGTGCAATAGTACGGCATAGCAATAACATATGTTCATTATAAGTAGTCTGAGCCTTCACATCAGCAAACATGCCTTCACCAAGGATTTGGTCCAAAGGAAAAAAAAAAAAACTCAAAGTTTTCCTTGTTGCTCTAAGGCCCTAGCCTCCTCCCTAAACCAACTTCTCCATTGTAAATTTTGACTATGGTCCAGAATGGCAGAAGTTAGCTGCATCCAATCATTTTGAGTATTCAATTTTTTGTTGACCATCCATTTAATAACTGTATTATATATAGAGTGTATACCATGAAGTGATAGTGCTTCCTTAAAATCTTTGATATCTCTCATATGTATCAGCTCATAACTATATTCTACAAATTCCATGGACCCCCTAAATGCTTTCTTTGACTGAACACTAGCCTGAAACAATAGTGGCACGGAAGAGGGGTAGCCTGGTCATGTTTACCTCCTTAGGTAGAGTGTCTCCAATATCATAATATCCCATCGGGGGTTGACCCAAACTCTTCTGAGCATGAGATGCTTTACTATCCTTTTTCATTACTGCAATAAGGTCCTTGCATTCCTAAAGTTTGGATACCACTGATTTTTCTAGAGTTTGATTTTCCTGATGAAGCAGCTCTTCCAAGGACCTCATAGAATCAGTAATTTTTTATTCTACGTCACTAACATAAGTAATAAGTTTCTTGGTATCATCAATTATGTAAAGCCTATATTTTTCTTGTGCAGTTCCATCCATATTTGAAGAGGAAGCCTTATCAGAAAGCTTGTTGTAACTGATTTCCAGAAAATTAACCTTCTCCTCTATTTTAGTGTTTGAAAATTTTATATCACATATCCTAGACATCAATTGTTGATTTCAAGATTTCACCTCTTTCATTATGCTCACAATTTGAAGCATAAAATATAGAAACAAGCCAAAAAATAGTAGGACTGGGGCATTGAAGCCTTCAAGATATTCATTCGAGAATTTCTCAATCACTATAGAAAAATATGACCTGAAGTCATTAATAGAATAATTATCAGCCATTACCTCAATTCAGTAGCAATGATGATGTTTGGTCCTCAGGTGTCACAGTAGCGTTCAGTGCTTCGTTCACTAGCAATATGGCCGATTCAGTGACTCTCAGCAGCACGAGGCTACCTACAGACCCTATGTAATCTTAAGGGGCCCTAGCAGGTGGAATTTAATCCTTAGAAAAACCAAAATCTCACAAATCAAGACAGGATGGTAATCACAAAATAGATTTTTTTTTTAATGCAGCCTCACAAGAGCAGAAGTCACTGCCAGTGGGGCAGCTTAGAGGCAGCAACTAGGAGTCTCTGCTCAGTGCCGAGATAAGGCAGCCCCAGACCTTGCTCAAAAGTAGTGCCAGGGTCACAGCCTCCACTGTGGTGCACCACAGTGACCCTCGTCTTAGAGACCCATGTTAGGTGGGCACACAGAAAATGGGCCTGGCAGAATCAGCTGCCATGATACGCAGTCTCAGCTGCAACAGGTGATGGCAGGCTGATTGCCCCACGTTAGATGCCAGATAAAGTCGCAAATCTCTCTTAAAATATACCAAATATTGAAATGACACCACAAGGACTCATGACCCTATAAAAGATGAAAGAAACCTCAGATCCACCTCTTTTCCTCTTCCCTTTCTTGTTGTAGAATATTATTTTAAGATGTGTTACATTTGTTTATGCTGTAGAATATTAGTTTAATAATGCGAAAATCTGTTTTATTCTTTTATGTAACATTGCTTTAACTCTGTAAAGTTGTTTTACTTTGCCTGTATAAAATACCTGATTGGTCTAATAAAGAGCTGAATGGCAAATAGCAAAGCCAGAGAAAGGATAGCCAAGGCTGGCTGGCAAAAAGAATAAAGAAGAGGAGAAATCTGGGAGAAAAAGAAAAACAGAAAGAGAGAAAAAAAAAGGAGAATGTGAGTAGCCAGCCACACAGCCACACAGCCACACAGCCAGCCAAGGACTAAGAGTAAATGTAAGATATATACAAGTAAGTAAAATAAGAATACACAGAGGAAAAAGATAGACAGGATAGTTTAAGAAAAGCTGGCTACAAATAGCTAAACTAAGACCAAGCATAAATAAGAATAAGCCTCCATATATGTATTTATTTGGTAGTTGGGTAGCAGGTTTCCCCCCAAAAAAACCTCCCCTCCCATTTCATTCCTTCTCTTCAATTACTCATTTTTGTTTTCTTCTTCTCTCCTCTTTATTCCATTTCCCTTCCCCTCCCTGTCTCTCTAGTTCTGTTTCCTTCATCTCTACATTCATTTCCATGCCCCCTCTCTCTAATCCTCCTCTTCACTTTCCACTATGATTCTTCTCTCCTCTTTTCCTTTACCTCCGTCCCTTTCTCTCACTGAACCCTAGCTCTCTTCCTCTGATTTTCTCCCTTCATACATAGAACAAAAGCCACATGAAAATACATCTATGAAAATGGACAAACAATAAACTGATAAGAAGCCTGTCTAAATGTCATTCCTGCTAACACCATTATCTTGAATGTCCAGGCTTTAAAACAATAAGAGATAAACATGTATTATCTAAAGCATGCATTCTAGGATGTATGTAGTACCCTAAAAAGCACAGAAGACGCAGGTTCTTCTCCATGCCTTACATCATACTGAAATTTTAAAAAGATAATCAAACTTATTTTTTATTACTATAAAACTCCTAAATCTTAATGATGTCATCAGTTTGTGTCAATATCACATTTTACAATGACTGAGTATAGGGATAGTTATAACCAACATTTTCCTCCCAGAATCCTGGCATAGAAAAAAAAAAAACATTGCAGATGTAATTCATCTTGTGATAGATTGATAAAAATTATATCACCCACTCTATTTGTTTATATAACTGACAATGTTTACAACAAAATCAAGAAGTTGTGTGTGTTTATTGATATTATGCCACCGTGTTCATCTTTGGGTGTTTTACTACTGAAACATTAGAATTTTTTTTTTATATCTCTCTCATGTTATTGGCAATTTCATTCAGCTTCATCTCTTTAGAATTTACCTACAAATTAATAGGCAAATATGTATCTCTAATTTTAATTTTTGCCCTATAAACTTCCCAAAGACCTGCATAACATTATAGATGTGGATGTCAAGTTGCTATCTGAAAGTCAGAATATGAAACATCCAAATCTGATTTATCTGCTGGCTTTCTGATTGCAACTAATAACATTTAGGGAATCATTCTTTCCTTTTTTTCTTCTCCTTATACTATGTGGCAATTGAAGAAGAGAAATCTCATTTACAGAGCATTCCAAGGTTGACAGGACATACCCTATTTCATATACTTGTGGGATTTGGTATGCTGTGTTCTTAAATATCTTTATTATACTATCTGAGGTCTGTGAGATAGAAAATGTGATAAATACACTTGGAGGAGCATCAAGGAGGAAGCAGTCTCAACTGAGTCTCTAGTGAGCTAAAAGAGCTACAATAACCTGAGCAGATGCTTTTAGCTGTATAGGAATAGAATGATAACCACCAGCTTGAAATTACTTTGCTTTCATAGTTCAACATCACTAGGACATAATAAAATAAAAACAAATATGGGGACTTATATGAGGCTTCTGGCATGGACTTTCAGACCCACAGTCACATAGTCCCACTGAAACATAAAGATGCTTATATTGATTGTATGCTGATTGACCTGGGGTCCAGGCGTATAATTTTCTAACCCTTGCTCTTAAACTAACTCATGACTCTCATTTTGTTTAGCCAGGAGGTTTGGTACTTTTCTTGAGCATCATTTCAACTTCTTTCCTCCGCATCTGCTGGCATCTCATAGTGGTGTCTAGGTGGCTTCTCTGTGGCATTTCTGCTCTGTTCTTCCTGTTTCCAGAAATTTCTTAGTCTGGTAGTCCCCTCCACACTTCTTATCTGTCTTCAGCCAATCAGCATTTTTATTAAACTAGTAGGTAGTAGGCGTGACAATTATTTACAATATAACAGCACACAATCCCACTATTGATGTGGGAATGTCTTTCTGTATGCTGTGAATATCAATCTTTAAATAAAGGAGCTGTTTTAGGCCATGACAGGCACCATAGAAAAAGTAGAAAGAGAAATCAGAGCATAGGTAGGAGAAGCAGGGCAGAGTCAGAGAGACCAAGCCTGAAGCCCAAAGGAGCAACATGTAAGGAACACAGGTGAGCCACAGGCCATGTGGCAGACAGTTTAATAAAAATGGGTTAAGATATAAGAGCAAGCTAGCAATATGCCTGAGCGATAGGCCAAACAGCATGAAGTTAATATAAGCATCTGGGTCATTTCTGGGAGCCTGAGCAGCAACGCGAGTGACTAAGGGGTCTGGCGCAGCAGGGTCTGGGCCTCTGGCCACCTGAGACCAAGAAACCACAATACTACACACTACATTTCCTCTTTTCTCTTTTTAAAACAATAATCCCAAATCTAATTTTCTTTGTATATTTTTTTTTCACTATTATCAATAACAACTTGTAGCCAACACTATAAACAAACACAAACATCAATAATCCATTTTAGAGGGAAATGTGGGTGTTGTTCTCTAGGCTACTTCCTGCTGAATTGGGATGCTGGCAATCCCATGGGGACCCAAAGAAAAATTTAGGATTATGGACAAGTCCTTAGTGAAAGAGTCTCTAAGGTTGGGTGATTTCAGCCAGTCTCCTTGAGGTAGTTTTGGATATAGAGCTCAGGAAATTTCAGCAGAGGTACTCTAAAATGTGGAATTATCTGGGCCATCTGTTTCCATTGGAGACTCCTCAGGGGGTCTATTTCGATCAAACTTTATTTTCTTTAACCAATAATAAATTCACAGCCTCTCCTTTTCTGTGGAAATAAAAAGAAAACCTCTTCTCCAAAGTAGCATATCTTTGGATTTCAATTTTAAAGTCAACTCATTTACAAAATATATAGGTTGAATTAATCCAATAGCATTTATAATCAAATGTCTTTTAGCAGCTTTTACTACCTCATTTTCAGTCAAAAAACTTAAAGACAAGACAATATCATACAGTAACCAGATACTCTTTGTATTTTCCATCTTTAGGTGGCTTATTATTATTTTTTTACTCTACTTTTATAAGGACTTTCTCTACCCTTTTTCTTTTTTTCTTTTCTCTCTCAAGCCTACATGTATTTTTTTAAATACACTAAACCATTTAGAATTTTTTAAATCCATCTATAATGCATATCTCTATATATTTTATTTCTCATCTTACTCTGTTTCTGACCATACCTTTGCTTGGTTAAGGTGACTAACTCTTTCCTTCTTTCCAGCTCTCTCTACTGGGGCTTGTTCCATAAAACATCATAACCATACTGACATATATGGCCACAGGCAGATGCTCCTAAGCTGTTTTGGGAAATGTCTTTAGGAGATATAAAGGCTTAAATTTTTATGATACACACTTTAAACCAATTCATCAGCTAACAAAACTCAGTTGTCTTGTCACCTATCTTATTCTTTCTTATTATAAGCCTCTGAGTCTATACAATGCTAGTAGCGTCCTGTTCACCCTGAGTCTCCTTGTCCATATTTGTCATCTTCTTGTTCACATCAGAGAGAAATTTCCCCTTTAATGGTAAGTAAAATTATCTGACATTTGGAGAAAAAAGTTAAAATTCCCAAGTGATACTTTTTAAAATATTAATTCTTTACCTCAGCTTCTACTAGCTTTTCATTTGGTCTTATGAATTTGATATCTTCTGAGTAAATAAGCATAGATCTTAGAGCTAACCTCCATGTTGGAAAACATTTTCTATATATTTTCAAGTTAATCTGGGTGGTTTAATTAAGAATGTTTTAGTCTCATATTTTATCTCTTAGTAAGGAGTGGCTCTACTTGAAAGGGATTAGGAGGTGTGCCCTTATTGGGGAAAGTGTGAGATTGGGGGTGGGATTATGGGTTTAAAATCCCAAACCATATCCAATGTCTCTCTCTTCCTGATGCCTGTGGGTCTGGGTACAGAGCTCCCAGCTATGTCTCCTATATGATGTTTGACTGTGTGCTACTGTGCTTCTTATCATGATAAAAATGCACTAAATTTTTGAACTATATGCAAGCCACAATTAAATTTATTTTTTTGTAAGTGTCATGGTCATGGTGTTTCTTCATATCAATAAAACACTGACTACGCCATCTTTCCTCATCTTATTCAAGCACTTGTTGGAGTCAGTCCATCAGAGTTAATTGTTTAACAATTCTAACACAGCAGTTTCTTCTAAACCTAGGATAATATACAGTCCATAATTATTTTTAATAGCTCTTTCTCCCTAGAACCAGGTTTCTCTATAACCCCACCAACACTCAAGAGCTCACAAGATGACCATGGCTAGGACTTCAAGCAATAGTGGAGAGCATGCCTAAACTGGCCTTTCTCTATAATCAATGAATTACCACCTTAATTGACATTACAGAACCTTCATCTAGCAGCTGATACAGACACAGAGATCCATAGCTAAGCATCAGGGTGAGCTCCCAGTGGGGAAGGCTGGGGGGGGGGGAGACTAGGAAGAGGGGAGGGAGGCAAAGCAGTGGTAGTTTTTTTAAAATCTTTTTAAATTAAAAAGTAGATAAAAGAAATTGCAGAGAGATATATGCTGTGGGATTATGCCTTTGTACACTGAAATTATTTTTCACTGTAAATGTTGGTTTAATAAAAATACTGATTGGCCAGAAGCTAGACAGGAAGTAGAGGCAGAGCAACAAGACTAGGAGAGTTCTGAGAAGTCAAAGAGAACCAAGCAGTGGCCAGCAAGATACAAAGGAGGCAAGAGGAGAATGCTGTGCTTAGGAAAGGTGCTAAGCCATGTGGCTGAACATAGATAGCAATAATGGGTTAAAGTATACAATTTAGCAAGTAATAAGCTTTAGCCAGAGGCCAAAAAGCTTGTAAAAAATAAAAAGGAGGTTTTGTTTTCCATGTAAAACTGAATATAAGCAAAATAATTTGAGGGGAAAGGATTTTCTAATATATATATTCTCTGTTCTGTCTCAAAAATATGATCGTTTGTAGAAGATAGTCAATAAATAGCTGTGTAATCAATGAACAAGTTAAAAAATATATCATTTTCATGTAGATGGAAGAGATAATTTCTGTCTCAATTATCTTCCCACCTTAAAAATATTTATGATCAAATAAAATTTGTAACTTAGTTCACACATATTTGCAAAATGTTATTTTGAGTGAAGTATTATTTCCAAGGTGCCCATGTGGATCAAAAATGTCATCTTCAGAGGGAGAAATAAAAAGGAGTGGCCTGCTGATGTAACCTATGTTCCTAGCAGAGTTAAGGCTGAGACAAGGGACCCCAACTCCAAATCAGACCTTGTCTCAGAAAAACAAACAAATAAAAATACTTTAAATACTTTATAATTGGTGGTCTAGTTTTGGCAGCAATTAAAATTAGAGATTTAGGATTTTATTTTTATTTATGTGTTGGTATATAGTATATGTATGGGGGTTTGTGTAGATGGAGGTTTACTTTCAAGGCGCCAGTCCAAAATTAATATTTATTAGAATATAAATTAACACTCACAATATTAGTAACAGCTTATGGTGGCACCTGAACAAGGACTGGTGGATCCAAGTGATGGAGGAGCGATGAAAGCACAATGGAAGCACGATGGATTCCGATTCTGTCTGTCCAGCAGCCAGCAGCCAGGAACCAGGAAGCGAGCTCCTCGTGTCCCAGCAGCCACTTATCAATGGGCTTGGCCACACCCCCTCCAGGGTCCCGGAAGTGTCTTCTGACCTTATCACCTGACACCTTAATCCCGCCACAGGTTTGTATATTTAGTGTATATGTGTGGGTGTGTGCATATGTGTGTGTAGTATATATTTTTGGGTGTGTGCTTGTATGGGTAGATGCTCATAAAAGTCAGAGACACTGGGATCTTCAGAGCTGGCACTTGTGAGAATATCAATGGGGTTGTTTGAAATTGAACACAGGTCCTATCCCTGAGCAGTATGCTCCCTTAATAGCTGAGTCATCTCTCCAGCATAAAATTAAATAATTTAAGTAACTTAGAGCAAGCAATTTTGTTGTAGTTTAGTAGACTAAAGTGTGAAATCAAGCTGTTAAGAAGGTTGATTTATTCAAAAACTCTTGAGGAGATTCTTGTTCTATTTACCTTTGAAGTTCTTAGTTTAATGATTCTGTCACTGGAATCTTTTTTTTTTTTTTTTCCACATGGCTTTCTTTTCTGTCTCTTTTACCTCTGGTAATCACCTATCCTTAAAGTTTATTAAAATGGCCAGTAAATATTGTACCTCAAAATGCTGAAGTTAGTTCTATCTGTGAAAGACCTTTAACCAGTTAAGTCCACAGTCACTGGACTATGGCATTAGGAGATTGGCATATCCCCGAGGAAGACACAGTGTAAGTCAATATAACCAGTTCAGAAAAATTAGAAGTTCATTTCCCAACACAATTTTACCATTTTCCTTTACTTCTGCCTCTCTTTGGCCTTACTTTATGTGTGTGTGTGTGTGTGTGTGTGTGTGTGTGTGTGTGTGTGTGTGTATGTCAAGACCACACACATTTTTACTACCATTTTATTTCTTGCCTTCAAAATCACTTGAGGATAGATAAATAATCCAAACCGCATAGTTTTTTTTGTAGGGAAAAAAGAAAGCTTTTAAGCCTAAAGGTTTGCATTTAATGTTGTAATAATGTACTTTCGTATTGCTGGTAATCATTTCAATTATTTGCTTAAGGTCTTTAAAGCTTTCTCAAAGTGTGACAAATACACTTAGACTGAGGACATGTCTAAATGTATAAAGGAGCCCCTAAAAACTGGCAGCAAATGTAAATTTAGCATGTGAAGCTGAGGATTTGGCAAAAAAAACGGCTGTGACAATGGATGTACTGAGGATGAAAGACCACTCACTGTGTAGCAGTTTTAATGAACTGACCCAGAGTATAAAAAGATAATTAGAGTCATAATTACACAATAGTAATTCATACTTGAAATTACATGTGGATAGCCTACAGTAAAATGCTAGAGTTACTGGTTGGATCGATGTAATCCTCAAATAAATCCTAATGTTCACTATTTTTATGAGGAAGAGAAACCACAACATCTCCCTATCAAACCTTAAATGCAATACTGACTGAGAAATGCTGCGTGGAAGAGCACGTTAGTTTTGTAAAAGACTGAGGTTTTTTTTTCTTAACAATGAACTAAAGGTAGAAATTAGCTTTTTATTTTATCCTCCAATGATTTTATCCCTGTGGAGTTAGTTTACGTGCCCAATCAGATAGCTTTAAATTTAGGCATAATTAAAAAGAATCCCACTTTATTCAACATGGCTGAACAGGACCAAAGCAGTGGCTTAGGGTGGTAGAGATAAGATGAGAAGCATTCAAGGTCATTCTTACCTACATAAAGAGTTCAAGGTCAACCTAGGCCCTTGAGAACTTATCCAAGTTCCCTACCCCCATATATATTTATTGTATAGAGTATATTTGTTTAAAAGATATTGTAAGTAGGACTCTGAATTCCCTGAAAATCTCTTAAATTTGATGTGAACTTCATTCTGACACCCTAGCAATAAAAAAAAAAAAAAAAGAATTCCATGGAAGAAGCATGGATTTCTGGAGTGGGACATCTACTAGCAATGGGTGGAGATAATCTGTATTATCCCAACAAGTGTGTGTGTGTGTGTGTGTGTGTGTGTGTGTGTGTGTGTGTGTGTGTGTGTGTGTGTGTGTGTTTTATTTAAGCATTTAATTTAGTCTAAAATGACTGATGATTTATTGCACTGATCACCTTGAACTATGACACCAAAATAGCACAAAGGAAGTGGTTTAAACAGCAAAGATTTACATCACAGAATGAGTGTAATATCAGGTTTGTTTTTTTAGCTTAGAGATGCATTCTCTTATACTGTCTGTGTTAGACAAGGGAAGGGAGAATAGAACTGGAGAAGGAAAAGAGGGGAGTGGGGAGAAGCAGTGATCTGTGATATCTCCACTTAAAAATTGTCTAATACAGTTGCAAGCTTCTATCCAACTAGGTCATCTAATGTACTCATGATCTATAGGGTATATTTTCAAATCTTATCACACCTAACAGTTAATGTTACAAACAGTTGAAGCACACAGGTATTCTTCATCAATTTACTTCTGTACTCTATTTTTTAATCCATTGTGTAATATATAAATTGTTAAATGTGTATATATGTGAGTTTGTATATTTGTGTTTGTGAGTACAGGTGCACATACATGAATGCATACAAAGGCCAGAGGGTGAACTTGGTTGTTATTTCCTAAGAACTGCCAACTTTTCTTTCTATCTTGCTCTCTCTCTCTCTCCTACCCCCCCCCCTTTTTGACAGGGACATTCAGTGACCTGGAACTCACCTCTTAGGTTTGACTGCATAGCTACCTAGCCCAGGAATTGCCATGTGCTGATTCCTAAGTGTAGAGATTATAAAATCATAAAACATGAATAATTTTTAAAACGTGGATTCTGAGGTTTCAACTCAGTTTCCCAGAATTCCAAAGCAAGCATTCTATCTACCAAGCTATATCACCAGCCCAGGTAAAGAATTTCTTCCTGAAATAGACACTCCCTTACCTCTATTATTTGCCTGCTGTGCACCAGTCACAAAGATAAGGTATAATGATCTCATCTGCTCTTACAAGAACCCTTCAATAGGTCCTGCTTTTTATCTCCCACATCATGTTTAAAAATCTATGACTAAGTTATTCTACACAAACTGCATTCCTGATGACTAAAAGGAACCCATTCTATACCCCTAAAAGATAAGTTCCTGACAGCATTGCCTTTTTACCCTCCTATAAAACTGCTATGCAGTATTAACAGCTTGCTCTGGCTTCTTTAAGCCCACTTAAAGCTGTGTGTCAGGGACTGACACAGTTTCTTCATAGCTGTATACAGGGGAATTGTGATGATATATTGTTAATTTAATAAAAATGGTCTGAAATTTCAGAGGACAGAGTCACCCACAGAACCAAGCCATGAAGGTCAGGGAGTGGTGATCCACACCTTTAATATCATCACTCAAGAGGCAGAGATTCTCTGGATCTCTGTGAATTTGAGGCCCAACAATTTCAGGCAGTAGTAACACACATTTTTAATCCTAGCTCTAGGAAAGTTGAACTCTAGAGGGGTCTTGAGGAGTTGGCTGGGTGAGAAGTGACTGTGGTTTGTTTCTCTACCTCTCTGATATTTCAGGTTTTCTCCAATATCTGACTTTGAGATTTTATTATAATACCAAAGAGAATTTGTTCACTAGGGCAAAGAGATAGCATCTCACAGAGAAGATAGTAGGAAAGCAGTTTGTTGCTCAGCTACACATTCCACACAGATGAAGTAATTGTGGTGCCCACCTTTAAAAATCCTTCATCTTGACTTTTCTGTATGACATGTCTTCACTTTGGCTGTCACTTTCCTATCAGTTATTAATAAATTCTTTTAATTGTAATTTGAATAAAGTCTGATTTTTTTCTGGTGGATTTGAACTCTATAACAACTCAATAAGAAAATGAGAGCTATAGAAATTTAATAATTCTCAATGGCATGTCTAAAACTGTAACTCTTGCTTTGATCCCAAGTTGCCTGAACACTGAAATCCAGCCTCCTTTTGGCCTTGTTAGAACTGTTACGAACCATTCAACTCACATTGGCTCTTCATCTTTATGTTGTATATCTTTGCCCTCCCAAAGCTATGCTTCATTTTACGTTTTATGCAGACAAATTTTTCTCAACATACTTGCTTCCTTTGCCCAGTGTTGTTCCTACGCTGCAGAACTTCTGCTGGAAAGGATTGTAAAGCTCTCTTTGTTACTATAATAACTGACTAAACCAAGGAGTATAAACTGAAGAGGAAAGGGTCTATGGGGAAAGCGATAAAGGTAGATACAAGTGGGAGATTCTGGGGGCAGGCCAGGAAATGCAGTGTCCTTTGTTTTTATTTTGTGTTTGGGGGCATCCCACTGGGGCTCAAGCCCACTGAGCTTGTGAGGGTAAATGAGATGAGGTGAAGTTTGGTTTCTAAAAGGAACTACTTTTTTTTTTTTTTAACTCATGTTCTTCTCTGCATTTACACAGAAAACATTCAGAGTGGTGCAAACAAAGATGATTTTCTCCACTGTAAATATTACTCACATTTCCAGAGCAGCATTTTTGATAGAACATTGACAAGTCTTAAAGCATCATCTATTCCTGTTTTTGATGTTGTCAGTTCTCAGAACCATATTGCACAAGGCAGTCAGTGCTCATGGACTGGTAGTATAGGATGCTTCAACTAGGGCAGGAAAATTGGAAAGTGTGGAAGAAATACCTTATATGGAGAGAATAATAAAACGTGATATTTTAATTTGTAAAAGCCACAGTTTTTGAACAGGACTGACTGATCTGAGTTCAAAACTTAACTAAGCACTGTAAAAGATAGGACCAGTAACCTGAGTATCAATCTGATCTTCTCTGTTCGTACCTCCAGCACAGATAGCATGGGAACTCAGTAACCCTTGCCTGACACCAAAGCAAAATCGCCTTAGTCTTCTTTCTTCTTTAAATAACTGGACTAGCGTAAGTGAACTATTTCATAGGTCCCTAATTCACATCAAACACCCAATACTATGATTTTGTTGTCCATTACTTCATGCCATAATAAATGATGCTAATTTAGTATTCCTGTACTGTACTAAATAAAAGCAGAAAAAAAGAGAATATTGCCATTTAGAATGTCAAATATTTCAGAGTTTCTCCCAATAAAGTCTAGGTTTATTTTCCTGGAAGTCTGCGGATCTGGCTCCAATAACTCTATGAGGATGGACTCACCTCCCAGAGACAGTAAAAATGACAAGCACTCACTTCTGGAAAATTTATAAAGCCCCTGGAAATATTTTGTCATTTAGCTGAGATGAACACACACACACACACACACGGGGATATTTTCAAATATAATAAAAACAGTCAAGATATCAGAGGGCAGATCCACCTCTTCCAGTCTTTGTTTGTTTTGATTTTTGAGACAGTGTTTTCTGTGTAACAGTCCTGACTGTCCTGGAACTTGCTTTGAAGACAAGGCTGGTTTTGAACTCTCAAAGATTCTCTTGCCTCTGCTTCCCATGTGCTGGGACTAACAGTGTGAGATATGGCTTCTTCTGCCTCTGTTTTTCTATGCCTGCCTTAAATACTTTCTTCCATCATTTAAGGCATGCACCACCACTGCCTGCCTGGGAGCCGGGAACTCCTTCTGTAAACTAAAATGACCTCGGACTCAGATTGGATTAAGGGCGTAGGTCACCACTCCCTGGGATATTCCCTGTGCTGGGATTAAAGGTGTGAGTTGCCACTGTCTGATCCTTCTAGACTGACTGTGGGTAGATCCCTCTGATATCTCCAAATGTTTTTACTATATTTTAAAATATCCCCACCACACATACACACATACACATATACCACAGGGAAAAATGTAACACAACTTTTGACAACAGTAGAGGTAGGATGCTTAAATCTTTGCTATTTCCACTTAAAGTAAGACACATCCTTATGGGGCTCAGTGCTGCGAGCTATAAAACCTTCCATTTCATGCCAGGATTGCTAATAAATTGTGACTCATCTTGAAGCCCCCATTAGAAATCTTCAGTGCTAAATTGGTTCTTCCAATATGATAAGTGTCTTTCCAGCATCCTATGCACCCTCCTATTAGAAGAAAGCTACAAGGATTTCTTTGAGTTTTGCTGTTCCACCTGTGCTCCTGGAAAGTCTCCAGCAAGACTTTTGATCTGCTGCTTAGCAGAGTGGGATGGTCAAACTCTTAGCATTTTAATCTTCATTCTCTATCAATTCATTATATTTTATCTGATGGATGAACATCTTTAAAGCAGAAATGGAACTCATGGGAAATGAAAATGCAGGTAGCTGATCCAGGCAATAAAACAGAAGAATCCTGAAGTTACTTGCGGAATCTTCTGTTTGATGCCAGAATTCCACAACTAGAACTAAAAAGTTCTTCTCATTATCTTCGTTTAACATGATTCTGTACTATTACTTGACATGTTTTGTCAACCATTTTTCTAAAAATTTAATAGGTATGGAAAAGAGATTGTAAAAGATCAGGGCAAACTGTGATTCTTACAGGAAACTTTTTTAAAAGAATCAACGATTAGAATAAGAAAGAAATCAGCAAGTAAGAGGGTTAAGAAGACTGCGTGTACTTGAATATCATGTCAGGAATGGCACAAATGAAGACAGAAAATCAATTATATGCTGAAGAATTTCCTTTTAAGAGCAAACACACAATTTTTGAAAATAAATAAACTAAAAGAAATATTTTGTGTGAAACCTGAATATATATATATATATATTTATGTATATATATAATATTTATATATATAAAATATACATTGGTTAAATTGGCAATGGAAAATGACAGTCCAATATATACTTAAGTACAAATAAAACAGGTAACAGGAAAATAGAACAGTGAAGATGTCAAGAAAATGAGTGACACTCACATACCAGGGAGAAATGTAACATCACTGGTGTTGCCTAAAGAATGTGTAGATAGTTCCAGAATTTCTTTCTCTGTCAGAAGTATACATGAAGCTAAAGTCTCCTGAAAATCACTTTAAGAGAAGATAGTTTGATGCAA
The DNA here is from genome assembly GCA_033318265.1 of Phyllotis vaccarum. Lineage (NCBI taxonomy): Eukaryota > Metazoa > Chordata > Mammalia > Rodentia > Cricetidae > Phyllotis > Phyllotis vaccarum. The sequence goes on along the minus strand of JARWLC010000010.1, from coordinate 34,592,194 downwards.
GTAGTTTGGATAATATAAGTTGTTCTTAATTTTTTTTTTTTTTTACTAACAAGGATTGTTGTTAGTAAAAATTGATAAAGTAGGCATTCAAGACACAATGACCAAATAGGTGCCATTTACTGATATCAACTTTGTCCTTAGCACTGATCCAAAAGTGTCATTAATGTTACCTTCACTAGAACTGTATCCCAAAATTTTGAAGAATTAGATCAAGTATTAAAAAATGATAGAAATAAATACATTTTAGAATAATTTTAGATTTATAAAAAAATCATAGATAGGAAATGATATTTCTATATATCCTTGCTATTATATGATATCAATATAATATATACATGCATTATTCAGTGGAGGAGATAGGCAGGGAGAAAGAAAAGAAAAAATAGAGAGAGAAAAGTGGGGAAATTATTAAGAAATTACTCATGTTGTCAATGAAGCTACAAAGTCCAAGGGCTTGTATTCTGATAACTGAAGACCCAGCCAGGAAAGCCATGTGTAGTTCTATTTCAAGTCCTATGCCTAGATAATTAGCAGAATCAAATTTGTCAAGTCCAAGTTCAGGGCATGATCAGTATTTCATTTGGAAACCTCCAAACATAGTTGTCTATATTTTACTTAACTTAGAACAATTCAAGCTTCCAAATGATTATATATACCACTAATCTGCAGTGTTTGGGGGGAGAATAGGTAACCACACTAAGATAATTTACTGATTCAAATTAAATAGTATTTATTTTAAAATGGATTATAGTTCATTATTTATAAATTAATATATATTAATTATATGTAATATATAATATATAATAATAAATTATATATAAATTAAAATAATTTTACATTCCCAAGGGAGATCTAGAATCTATACTCTCCACTCTGCATATAAATATGAAATTGTTCTGAATATCTGCCAGAAGAAACATAAAGTATAACAAACTTATTTCAGCTCATGATTTAAAGGAATGAATTCCATCATACTGGGGAAAGCAAAAAAGCAGGAAATTCTGTCTGTCATAGTAGAACTTATTATTGGATTCCTTGCTTCTCAGTGGACAAAAAAGTCAATTAACATGGGCCATAATAGAGGTGACCAAGAACTCTAAGGCCTCAATCCCTAAGACCCTAAGAATGTCAAATGGGCCCCATGTCCAAAAGGTTCAAGATCCTCACAAAACATTCTCTCCAAGGGGATCAACACACTAGCCTATGGAGGACACTTTACATTTAAAATGTAATAGTTCTTCCCCAACTGCCATAGGCTCGTGGCTATCCCATAACTTAAAATAATTTTATTCTAGCTTTACCAGTCTCTATAATCATAGTTTCAGCAGTAGTCAAAAGTCCAATGTCAGGCATATCTATTGAGATTTAAAGCAGTCTCTTCACTGTGAATGAGCCCCTACAAATTCAAAATCGAGTAATTTATATCCAATATTCAATAATACACTAAAAATATTCCCATTCCAAAAGACAGGGATGGAAAACAGGAAGAAACAATCAGAGCAAAGCAAGATTTAAAACTGACAGAACAAATGGTAAATCCTAGAGATCTGGGTCTTATAAGCAAGAATTTCAATGACACCACCTAAGTTCCCGCCCACTTAGGATTTATGGCAGGATATGAGATGCCTGCACAGACATCTGGCTCCTGTTAAATTTTACTTGCCTCTTATTTGACTGTGTCTGGGATGCTTTCTTTGAACTCTGCTGTCACAGCATGTTTTGGGGGCTTGAGGTCAGCCCCTGGACACCATATGGAGGCTTATTTTCAGGGTGGTGTTGGATTCTGCTTGTTCAATGCCAAGTTCTGTTTCCAGTTCACAGTATAACCTAGCTTCTTTGATTTTGGATAAAGCAATGTAGAACATCTTTGCAGTTGAACCTGAGAAAATATTTTTCAGTGCAGTTCTGTTAGAGCCGGGCTCACACAGAGGTGTATCTTTTCAGACACGCTCTTTACAGGACTTCTATTTTCAGATTAATTTCATTTTTACTGCTAGTGCCTTTGATGGTTGGGATTTTGCCTGAAGGCATTTTTATATTGTCCTTGTCAATGTCCATCAGTAATTTCTCCTTAACAGAACTCTTATGTTGAATAGTAATTGTAGGAATATTGTCCAACTTTAGTAACAATTTTAATCATATTCAAGGTCTTTACCTTTCCAATGTGTACTTTATTTTAAAACACTGTGTGCTTGACTTTCTGCTAAAAGCAGCAAGCAGTAATCATGTCACAGTAGACATATTATTCATGTCTCCTGATCTACTCAGGAAAACAAACTGTTTTCAGTGAAGTCTTCCTCAGATACTTTGAACAAACTTATAATATGGCCATAATTTTTAAGAATATAAAATAAAGAGTCATATTCTTGAGAGCCTGATAGTTACTGTGCATTTATACCAGTATATGGTCTTCCACGTTCATCTAACACATTCCTATCATACTCTGACAATAATAGCATAATGAGGATTTCAAAGCCAGTAACTCCAAATTCTTCCACATTCCTCCCACAAACATATTTAAGAATTTTGCAAATTTATGGTCAGACTAGTTGTAGTAAAAACCTTATTCCTGGTATCAATTTTTATTTGAGTAACTTTTTCTGTTAATTGAAACAATATAATGAGTGCCAGCAAATGTGACTCATGGTGTAAGAGGATAAACTCCTTGGTTTGGGGGACTGTATGGCGTATGAATCTGTCTCTGTGACAAGAGAATTTAAGGACTGGGATTATCACATTTCAGGAGACTAAGAAGCAGAGAACCTGGGTGAGAGAAGAACTAGGCTAGAATATTCATCCACTTAGTCCTTATGTCCAAAATATTTTCAAATCAGTGTCATCAGCAGGCAGCCAGTGTTCAAGCACATGAACCAATTGAAGCATTCTACATTCAAGCCACCATAACACATCTATTATTTTTCATATTTGTGCATCTTTGCTCAATACCAAACTAAATATGGATTTCTAGTTAAGTTTCATTATTTTAATTCATTGTATAGATCTATACAACAACTCTTCGTATCTCTGCAGCATTTAATTCAAAGCAGTAGGGTTCATGGCTCTCAGACTACAATAACATAAGAAATTATCTTGGAGGTTCACAGATGGATGAAAGGATAAGGAAAGCAGTTTATATTCACAGAAAATTAAATCAGCCATTATGAGGTAGAAAATTGTGTCATTCATAGAGGAAAAAAATGTAACTGGCAATAATCATTCTAGACAAATTTAAGCAGACTCAATAAGGCAAATATAAAATGTAGATCAAAACAAAAGAACATGAAAGGAAAACAAAGAAAACCCTGGGGAGAAGAAAGGGATCAATGGGGACAATGAAGCAAAAGTCAGAAAATATGGGGTGAATATAACCAAAGCCTATGCTGCTAGAGATCTGAAGGGGTCTCTGATATTCTCTGTGATAACCCAATAAAGTTCTAGTAGGAAAATCTAATAGTGTTTTACCCAATGCCACTCCCGCTGTAAATTTATTAACAATCTTAAAATTTATTAAAAATAACTTTAATTTTTTTTGATGTATGTGTATTTTATTTACAACACTCTACATCCCTCCCTTCAACACCTTCACCCCTCACCTATCTCCCAATTCTTTCTCAAAGGTATGGCCTCTTTTTCTTTAACTATTATTCTTACACACACATACACACTCTAACACACACTCACGCCACACACACACACACACACATACTCACACCACACATACATATAGACATACATAAGCACAGCCTGCTAAGTCATTTTAGTGTCGCCAAAATGCTTGTTTATAGGACTATCCACTTAATATTGGAGAACAAATGAGAGGCTCATCTCCAGGAAAGGCCAATTCTCTCTTTCTCAGTAGTCATAAATTGCCTCTCTTTTTTCTTCTAGGGATTGTAACTTGTTAATTTTTTTTTTTCCATCTTAGCATGTCAACTAGGGATGGCATTGCTCATGTCTCATTTCAATAATTATACTGCTGAAATTTTATGGGTGAAGTTACCATGACATTAAAAATAAATGATTTAAATACAGTCTTCCAGCAGACATCTTGATCCTCTGACTATTACACTTTTTCTGATTCATATTCTGAGTTTTTCCCTGAACCTATGTGTATGGTAAAGTTGTAGAGGCATGCCCGCAGTCTACTTCATTTTCATTTTGAATAGTTATATCTTTCTTTAATGGTCTTTCTTTAAGTTAGAGATTATAAAGTTTTGAGAAAGTGATAGTAATAGGTTTTTTTCTCCGAGTTCCATGGCCTCATCAGGCATGGAGAGTTGTCTATGTATAGAGTATCTGGCATGAAGTCCTTCCTATAGAGTGAGCCTTAAGCTGTAGGATATATAAACCCTAGAGGCTTTAAGAGCCTGGGGCCCAGCCTGGCCTCAGCCAGTTCAAATTGGTTATAATCAGTGCCTTAAAATTTGAGCTCATAGTTGTTGGTTTTGCATGTGAGATCAGACACACACACATTACCAAATATTACATGAGAGTTTATTCAGGACATTTGCCGAACGGGTAAGAGAAAAAGAGAGAGTGGAAGCGGAGAGCAGAATTTCACATGGTGGTTCCTTTTAAGAGAACAGGTGGACACAGATTTTTGTAGCCACATCTAGGGGCATGCCTTCCATATGTGGTGTGTTTTTCTGGTGCCATGTTGGGTTTACAATGTGGAGGCTACATGACAGGAATTCTTATTTCACCCTGTATCATATTGGATTTACCACATGACTACTATGTGCCAGGAATCATCGCATATCACCCTTTTGTATATTATAAAAAGAAAGCTGGGTTTGTGTAGGGGGGCAGGCAAAATGGATTGACTGGAACAGGGTTGACGGATCTCTTAAGGCTGCTTCAAGCTGTCTTAAGGGCAAAGAGCTCTATGTTCTGGTGGTTGGTCTGCTGGGTTTTGTGTCTCATTTCTTAAGTCCGGGTGAGTTTAAGGCATGGCATGATGAATTCTGATTTTCTGAATCTCAGAAAAATCGAGTTAGTAAGAGAATCTTGGGAAGTGACACATATAATAAGAGTCTCTGCTATTATAGGATCTGGAGGTCAGATTAAGAAAAGAGGAAAAGAGGGAATAAAAAAAAGGTTTGAAATTGGGTCATGTAAACCTTAAATTAGGCTCTGTCTGTACTTTAAATAAACCTAGAGATAGCTGTTTTGTGTTTCTTCCTTCTAGGGGACTCCAGCTGCACAATAAAGTTTATGTATCTCTGCTAAGTCTAGGGATGCCAAGAGGTTAAAATGTCTCATTTATTTTTGTTGTTTTCCTGTTGCCAAGGTTAAAATTACTTCTGGTTCCTTTCCTTTGGTCCTGGGGGTGTGGGGAGACAGTCTGTTTTACCTGTCTCTAAAAATGATTCCCGGATCCTTTTCTCTAATCCTCAGGGGATGGAAGTCAACTGTTTTCCAACGGTAAGATGGCTTCTGGGTTTTTATATTCTCCAGAAGTGGTGGCTGGAGGGTTAGTCTGTGCGAGAGGGGAGGGGTGAGGAGAAATAAGTTGGAGCTTTCTGTTTCCAGTAACAATCTCGACTTCAGTTCTAAGAAACAGGCTGGAATGGAAAACTGAGACAGGAAATTTTAAGGAAATGTGCCCAGCGACATAAGGATTCTGGTTCCACACTCGGGGGTCTACCTGGGAGGCTGAAGAGGGTATAGGGGGATCTGGTGCTGACAGGTTGAGCAGATAGCAGGAGGAGCAAGGGAGCAATGGAGCGGCTGGCACGCCTGGATTCAGGCAAATGTGATGACCAAAAGAAATGAACAATCTTACATTAGCTAAAAAATCCCTTTCCATTAGAGGTACGGGGCGGGCTGGCATGACCAAAAGTGAGTGAGTGACAGGGATATATCTGAAAATGCAATTAAGTGGCAGCATCTGCTGAGGCAGGAGTTGTTTGCTTCCCACCCCAACATTGGAGGCTAGGAAGGTAGCAACAACTACCCATGGCCAGGCCTAGGAGACAAGCCAGGGAACGGTCTATGTGTAATGTCCCTCCTGCCATGTGGGGCTTGGGAACAGTCACTTAGACCAGTATTGCCCTTGATGACACCCAGGACAAGGCCAGGAAAGACCAGAAACCAGTGGCCAAGCTGGCCACACTTAAAGCGCGCACTGAGAGGTCTAGGTCTCTGACTTGGGAGCAGGCAAGGGAGCTGGTCAGATAGCTTTTGCCAACAGGAGATATTCTTCATGGTGGATTTTCTCATCTCACCTGTGATACACCTTAAAAAGCCAGTACTAATACTTCTGCCTGTGGAGTCAGTGATCACTTCTCAAGGCATGTGACTTTAATTCTAATGTTGGGGTAGCTCTTTAAAAAAAGGGAGGGTCATTAGAAGTTGTTCTTTAGTGTTCTCAGAATCTAAATAAGTATATTGAGAGACTGCATTTCTGTGGCTTTAGAGCAGACTTGCCAGTAAGCAGGTCATAAAATTGCTTATGGCTAAGACTCACCTTGGTATATTAGACTCACTTCCCAAAAGTCGGAAGAGCAACAGCTTTTTTGGAGACAATAGTACACATTTACACTGACTGGAAAGGAGAAAACTTACCAGTTGAGGCTGGTGATGTTTGAACAATCTGTGGGGCAGATGGAAGGTGATAATTCAATGGGGGTCTACATATGGGACAGCCTCAGCTCCTTGGTTGTGTTATGCTTGTCTCATGAACTTTATCTGCATGAGTCTAACCTGTTTCCAAACTCTGTCTTTGTTCCAGAGCCCAATTCTTTCTGAGAAAGTTTTGTCAAAGGAAACAGGGTATAAACTTTCATTATCCTATCTATGCCAGCCACTTCCTTCAGAGGGAGGACTGAATCAGAATTCTTAGGAGTACAAGAGCGAATGACCAGTGGGTAAATATAGGCACCAAGTTCAGAGTTCCCAGAAAGGAAGAAGTTGGAGGAGTTGCAGGTAAGCATTGAGATTTGAAAGGTGGAGCTTCCAATGAAGGATCTGGTCACATGGTTAGAAGCAGATGGTGGAAGAACAGAAAGCCAGAAGAGAAAGTTTAGAGCTGAGATATACAAAGAGGGGAAAACTCCATCTGCCTGTACACTTACAAAAGTTAGCTCCCGTAAAATTTCAGGGTACAGTGACCTTTTGGGTGGCTACTTTGAGATATGATCTAAGGGACACTAAAGGCATTTCTTTGTACAATAACAGATAAGCTTGGTGGTGTCTTAAGTAAGGCAAAAAGCCAAGCAACTTGAAAGTCTCAAAAATGCATCCTAGAAGTAAAGATGGAGAGACATTTTCTGCTGACTCATTCTCTTTTATTGAGGCTTTGAGGGGAGGGATTCCACAGCTAATCTGGGTAGTCACTAAGCTAATTAGTGGTCCTGGGGAACAATGCTAGCTACTGCTAGGTAACTCATCAGCTCCTAGCAGTAAGAAATAGGACACAGCCTGAAACAACATTAGCCACCAGGAGAGTGGGCATAAAAACCACACTATCTATCACTAGATGCTTATCAGCACCTATGATACACATAAGGCAGAACCTGAACCATTGGTTGCCACTCCTAAAAACTCTGTAGTTCTCAGGAATAGGCATACAAATACCCAACGCTAGCTACCAAAGGCACTTTTCAGCACCTAGACTGGACATCCAATGCAAGCTTCTGAGGGGAACTCGTCAGCACCGACAGTAGGCATTTGGGCAAAGCCCTGGGGAGAGTGTCCAGGGAAAGGATCACGGTTCTGAGCTGGGCTTCAATAGCAGGGAAGGCCAGAAATGAGTGTCAGACAAGAAGGAACAGCTGTAACCAGTGAAGATCATGGTTGGGGTGGTCCTCAGCAAGAATAGAGCCCTACCCAAAAGTCGTAAGATTAACAGCTTTTTTGGAGACAATAGTACACATTTACACTGACTGGAAAGGAGAAAACTTACCAGTTGAGGCTGGTGATGTTTAAACAATCTGTGGGGCAGATGGAAGGTGGCCTAGTAGTGAGCCCTGGGTCAGGATCTCTTGGTCTATGTGCACCTAAGCCCAGGAGAGAGCCTATCAGTGTCACAGAACCAAAATGTTGTTTTTGTGCATGAGATCACACACACACACACACACACACACACACACACACAAGCACACTAACAGATGCCACATGAGCGTTTATTCAGGGTGGTTGCTGGGTGGGTAAGACAGAAGTAGCGGGGGGGGGGGGGGGGGGACGGGACACGGGACGACCTTTCACATGGCAGCTCCTTTTAAGAGAGCGGGTAGGCACAGATTTATGTACCCATGTCTAGGGGAATATACCCTCCATACCTGGTGTTCTGCCAGTGCCATGTTGAGTTTACCATGTGGGGATATATGCCAAGAATTCTTATTTCACCCTGTGCCATGTTGGGTTTACCATATGGCCACTATGTGCCAGGAATCATTACAATAGTATTTCCTTATAACCATGAGGGCCCCTTGAGTGAGCTCTTCTTCAAATGCCAACGTGGGATCTGACTTTGCATCTGACAACAAAGGCTAAGTAAGTCCTAATATAAAATAACCTGAACTGTAAAAAATGAACATGCCACAGCAACAAAAGCCAGAAAAGCAAAGCTCTTCCCCCTGTCTGAGACGAGGGTATTTAAGGCTTTCTCCTTTCTCAATAAACTAAACATATTAATTTAAACTAGCCCCTAGAGTCTGAGTCATTGTCTTCATGCCTTCTTGCCCCCTCCTCAACAGGGGAACTCACAAGCTCCAAAACATTGACAACATTAAGCCTAATTAGACAGCTGATCACTGTAAAGATAGCGATATAAACACAATTACAACTTGAGATTATTGCTGTTCTGGTCATTGTTAGAAGTTTTTAGAGATCATATCACCTTCAAAAACTCCTCCCACCAGGTCATCAACTATGGGACTTGTGCCTCAGGAGGGTAGTTTCAGTCTATGGCTTGATTTGACCTCTTCAGATTTTAGGGTATTGCTTTGTCTTCAAGCTTCAGTTCTTTGTGGCATCAAATAACAGTTACTAATTTTCAATATGTTCTGCCTTTTCATATGGTGAGCACTGAATAGTGAGTGACATCTGAGCTCTTCACATGTTGCCACCATCTTGGTTGTTGTTTATGTTTTGGGCCTTGTTGAGGAAAGGGGTAAGGTATAAAGTTGATATAGGTTTAGGCAAAAATAAAAAGCTAAAAAATAACTACAGCAATAATAAAAATAATTCTAAATTAGGTGTACTTTATAGTCATGCCAAAAGCTCCATATTGAGTTCCAGATGCTGAAGTTGTTTTTGTTTTGGGCCTTGCTGAGTATTTTCTGGGTGGAGGGGCAAGAATGTATGGAGTTAATGACATAGGCTTCAAAGGTTAGTTAAAAGAGATAAGTTTAAATTATTGAGAAAAATGTAAGCCTTTTACACCCTCCTCTCAGCCAGAGGGAAGGGGTCTACTTTGCTGGAATTTGGTGTTGTTGCTTGTTTTTTGTTTGTTTGTTTGTTTGTTTGTTTGTTTGTTTGTTTTTTATTTCCAAGACCTTAGGCAGATGCCAGGTTGGTTTATGAGGAAGTGCCTACTTAAGAAGCCCTTAAGGCTACAAGGAAGTTCTATGAGCATACATTTTAAGGCATTATTTGTAAACGGTTTGAAGTGGCTAAGGCCAGGCTCTCCACAAGGCCTTAGAAGCCTGTGTACATTCCACAAAGCCAGAGCTAGAAATAGTGAAGTCTTTGTTATGATCTCATATCACTTTTCCTTGAAAGAAAGCAAAGGTTCACATTGATTGTTAATATTGTATTCTGAAAGTTACAGATTCACAGATTGAACTGAACAGTATGATTTTGGTCATCATATCCTTAACTACTATAATATACTGTTTCTGTATTGTATGAAACAGAGACTCTGAAATATATGTACAAAATCATGTTGGAGTAATAAAAGAATATGACTAATTTTTTGAGATAACTATGGAAATAAAGTCCTTGTGTAAGAGGTCATAAGGACTTCGAAGGAGTAAGGTGAACATGCTTCCTTCCAGCAGTAGAAGACAGATTGAGCAAATGGAGGGGATTTAAAGCAAAAAATCAATAGATAAAAACGTATAGAGAAACTATGAAGAATGACTGTTGACTAGAAGAAACACACCAAACACTGCTGAAGATAAAATCTATACCTTTTAAAGTAATCACTCAGGAAATGTTAATAGTACTTAAGAACACTTGTTCTTACAGACAAATGGGTTTCAGTTCTTGGAATCCAAATGTTGTTCATAATCACCTGTAATTCTAGTATCAAGGGATCTGATACTCTCTTCTGACCTTGTTAAGTATCAGGCACACATGTGGTGCACAAACATACATGTATACAGGTAAAATCCTCATCCATGTAAAATAATAAGTAACTCAAAAGCAAAGAAAAAGAACAAAGAAGTAAGAATAAATAGGAAAGACACCCAACATTGATCTTTTGTCTCCACATTCAAGGAATTGCACACACATGTCCATCTACTCATACAAGACATGCACACCTTAAGCACATGTGAACCACACAGTTAAACACGTATTTATTCTATTATTCAAAGCTACAGCAGGAAGAGCAGGAGAAAGAAATACATTAGCTTAAAAAGGAAGATGGGAACAGAGCTTTCTCTGTGATGTACTCAGTGATGTTTTAAGAGGAGTGCTAATATATCAGAATTAAGTAAGAAGTCAAAATTTCTAAGGCACTAAGAGCTTAGAAAGGTATCAGGAAAGGGTAGATAGATAAATTAAAGAACACAGGAAAGAGGCTGGGAGGAAACAACAATGGAATGGGTTGACCAATGAGTTTGTTGTTAAAAACAGAAGTAGAAAAAAATTGCTATGTTTGTGTCTCCATCTCTTCTCTCTCTCTCTCTCTCTCTCTCTCTCTCTCTCTCTCTCTCTCTCTCTCTCTCTCTCTCTCTCTCTCTCTCTCCATTCGAGAAAGTATTTACGTTCAAAAGAGGAAGAACCTTATGGACAAGCTAAAACTAAGAGGAAGCAGACTTCAAGCTTCATTAGAATAGCAAAACTAGATATGAAGTCATCATTAAAATTAAAAGCAACTTTGTTTGGCATATAAATACAGTTCACTTATATTTTCATAAGTATGTGGCAAGCATAGGGTTGGTGGCACAGAAATAACACCATAAGAAGAAGAATGTCTGAACTAACTACAGGCAAAGCTAAGGGAAGTATGAATAGTTACAATCAAGATAAAACTAATGAATTATATCATTTTCTATAAGTTATCTTGATTGTGACACCTAAATAGGACCTATAATTTAGCACATAACATGTTCACTGTACAAAACATTATTTGATATACCAAGTGATAAATAATTTACTCAAAATTACTTCAAATAATTTGGGAAGTCCAAGGATACCGTCCAAATCAAGAATAAAATGAACAAACAAAATTGAAAAATGTAAAGAAATGTGCATTTAAGTCAAGCAGCCTTTTTCTGATAAGAGGACTTTTCAAGAATAAACCTGTTGAAGGAATAAGTTCACTGCAGACCTCATCCTACCACTTTCATAGTTATAATGAAATTCGTTAAAATAAATATTTGATAAATGCATAAATGAATAAAGATGAAATTAATAAATGAATGAAAAGGAACATAAATACTAAATCTTGAAAATTAAATGAATAATTCTCTTCCTAAATCAGGTTCAGTTTAATTTTCTAGCATTCTGTATAGAAAATGACATATAAAATGGCCATTTTGAATGGATCATAGCAAAGAATTTGTCTGGTAAAGGAATTTAGCTACCCAGAAGCATATAAGCTTATGACTATAATCAATGTACTCTAAATATACTTTCTTGATGTTCTATCTTTTAGAACTTTTAAGCCATTATAGTTAAATAATATATCTACTATGATAGACAACCCTGCATGTCTTTTCATAATTCTTTGATACTGAGATTTACTTAATGTTTCTGAGACTAAGAGACAAATTCTTTACAGCATTTTCTTCTCAAAACATTAAACTTATCAGCTCTTTGCACTACCTACCTCTACTCTTATTCTCATCCATCAGGAATATTTCTCGCTTAGGCTACAAAAGCAACAACAAATACATGGGACCATATCACACTAAGAAATGTCTGTAGAGCACAGGAAATGATCATGGAAGTGCAGTGGCAACCTACAGACTGGGAAAAGCATCCCCATAATTTTGAAGAAATGGACTTATTTATAATAAAAGTTTCTAATACAGTCTACATCAGCTTTGGAAGAGTTGATATCTCAATATTGATAGTCTTTCTATACTTTCACCATTTTTAATACAAAGTAAATTTCAATATGCACTACTTTAAAATATTTATATACAAATGAACTTTTATTACTATACATTGGTACTTCTTAGGTCCAACAATATTTTTCCCTCATTTATTTAAAGTATTTGTAAATTTTTAACACTGAAAACTTCTATATAGTTCTAATACAAAAAGGGGAAAGAAATAACATATTTTGAGCATTAGGACTTTTTTGGCATTTGAGTGTACACATACACACACACACACATAAATACACACACACTCATACATACACATATCTTCTGTCTGTTGAGGGTGTAGTGGGAGATATAAACAGGGGTAAAAATCATAATGAGCCCCATAAGTTATACATCATGGCAAACATCTGAAAATTGTATCTGTCTGACTGGACTTGTATTGAGTCACTAGATACAGTTCACAATCACTTGACAACTGAGAAATGTAGCCAGTGGCAATTGATTAACAGGTTAATATTTATTAAAGGTGTTAATGCCAAACTTACAAATACGAAGATTAAGCAAGAACAGAACAAGTCTTCTTTCCAAGGGCAAAAAGGAAAGCACAGAGAGAGTCTACCTGAAACTCCACTTAAGCTGCCTTCAGACATGCCTAAATTCTGAGGCCTCAAAGATCATAGGTGAGTCTCAAACCTAAGCTAGCCAAGAAGCCACACCTTTTGATAAGGTAATGCACTTGCTCTCCACTACAGAGGAATCTTATCCATATAAAATTAGGGTTTTTTTAAATTTATGTATTTCTAGCTCTTTGTTAAACATATGCTAAGCGTTTATCTTTATTGAATGAATCACCCATGCAATTATAATACTTTATACTTGACAGCATTTAAAAATTAACAATTTCCTTATGTAGAACATGTTCCTTTATTCTATTTATATTTAAAATTTTATGTTTACAATAATAAGAACAATTTATACATAATATGTATATTGTTAGTTATATAACTTTAAAGTTTATTTCTTTATAGAAAAACAATCTTTAGTGGTAAGCATACTGTAGTTTTTCAATTTTAATTGGATAAGTAAGAAATTGTTGCACTTCTGTTATTCAGACACAAAGATAAATAGGTCTCAAGAGGATACTCCTAATGATACAGTGACTACTCAGCTGTGGATCAGTGTGAAAAGTGAGTATTCTCTCAACATCTGAAACATAGAAAGTGTTCCTTGAATGATGCATGTTAATTGAGTTAGAGTCTCATCTCGCATAATTTAATTGAAGAAGGATACATGACATTAAACTTCAGGATGGCAATATGACTAACAGGGTGGTAGAAAGACAGGACAACCAGACAACAAGAGACAGTTACCACCTGGGGACATCTTATGTTTCCAAAACTGATGGATTCTGCTTGGAGGTTGCTTTAGTCAATGCTTTCTTACTGTAAAGAGGCATCATGACCACAGAATCTCTTATAAAAGAAAGCATTTAATGTTGGCTTGCTTACACTTTCAAAGGTTTAGTCTATTGCTATCATGGCAAGGAACATGACACCATGCAGGTGAACATGATACTGGAGAAGTAGCTGAGAGTTTTACATAGGATCTGCAGGCAAGAAGAGAGGCACTGCTTTTGAAACCCCAAAGCCCAAGTCCAATGCCATAATTCCTTTAGCAAGACCATATCTCCTAACCCTTTCAAATAATGCTACTCCATAAACATTCAAATATATACATCCATGAGGAAAGATTCTTATTCAAAGCACCACATTCCACTCCCTGGCTCCCATAACTTTTAATACAATATATATGCATTAATAATATATATATATATATATATATATATATATATATGCATTCAGTCCAAACTCAAAAGCCCAACAGTCTTAACAAGGTTTAAAAGTTCAAAGTTTCTTCTGAGAGGTGTGGCAATATTTTAACTGAAACCCCCTGTAAAATTAAATTTAAAAGATTGATCATCTAATTTCAACATACATAGAAAATAGATTGCCATTCCAAACTGGAGGAAAGAGAGCATAATGGAGAAGTACTGGGCCAAAGCAAAACTGGAAAATAGCTAGATGCACTCCAAACTCTGCATCTCCATGTCTGATGTCAAAACACTCTTCAGATCTCCAAGTTCTTTCAGCTGTCTTGAATGCAACACATTTTTCCCTCTTGGGCTGGTTCTATACCCAGTTGACAGTTCTCTTGTCATGTATCCCAAGGCTTTGCTATCTCCCACATCTTGAGGTCTATAAGAGATTCTAGGCTTTACCATCAGAGCTCCACACAGTGACTCTCCTTGATAGCCTAGGAGGTACAGGGCCGCCCTGATTTACCTGGCATCAGTTGCTTTCCTTACTCGTAGTGGGAGATTCCATGAATGCATTTTTGTACCCTGGTGTTTAAAGCTTGAACCACCTGTCTGAATCTGCCAAGTCCTACTGCTTGCTGGGAGGAAACATGTCCCACTTATTCAATTACATTTGCATTAACTTTCTGTTTCAGTGGCTTCATATGCTGCTTTAACTTTCTTTAATTTCTTTTCATGAGTCGAAATCATATCTGGTTGGAGTCTTACCCTAAAATATCCACTCCCTTCATTGCGTTTAACACCAGGCTTTTCTTTAAACTTTTTTTCCTTCTTGAGCCCTGGACTTAACTCCATTATACTTCTTTTTACCCTCCTTTTCCTCAAAATTTTGTACGTTTTTCTTGCTCAGCCTACTCCTTGTCATAATAGATATGCATAAAATCTTCTCCAGTACTCCAAAACTGAGTTGTCTCTAGGCCACTTACTATATTCTTCTTTGAAACTCCTTGAGCTGGACTGTCATAATCTACATTGACTTCCACACTGCTGATAGTATGGCTCATTAATTACTGCTTAAAGCATCCAACTGTTTTCCTAATCCAAACCTGTGGGTCTATTTTCTGTCAACAAGGAACATTATCACAGCAATACCTCACTGGCATTAATTTCTGACTCAGGCTTAGTCACTGTTCTATTGCTGTGAAGAGACACCATGGCCATGACAGTTCTTACAAAGGAAAGCATTTAGTTGGAACTTCTTTACAGTTTCAGAGGTTTAAGCCATTGTCATCATGGTAGAGAACGTGGTGGCAATGATTTTACTGGAGAAGTAGCTGCAAGTTCTACATTTGGATCCATAGGCAGCAGGAAGAGAGAACCACTGGGTCTGGCTTAGGCTTTTGAAAGCCCCACTAATACACTTCCTCCAGTAAAGCCACACCTCCTCATCCTTTAAAATATATGAGCCTGTGAAGGGAGAGGGGCATTTTTATTCAAACCACCATAGAGTTGTTACAGCAATGTATGGACCAGTATTTACTTACTGAGCCAAGTACAGCTGATATAGCCTATGAGAAGTTTAAAACAGGTTGGGATGGAGGAGTAAGTATTAGCAAAACTGAGGCTGAAACAAGTTTATTATAAGCAGTCAGATGTTTTATACCCTTATCAGAAACAAAACACAATGATTTTTTGCCAGAATCAATACAGTGGTAGTTGCCAGCTATACATGGTACACAAAATTAATGTCTAACTAATTGTCCTGTCAAATTTCTATAAGCTTCACTGTCTTTTAGGGAGCACAGTGAAAGGTTTCACTGCCAGAGGGAGTACCTCAGTTTCTCAGGTCCTGAAAGCCAGGAAAAGATAACAGAGCACAGCCCATTTGTATTGAACATTTCAAGAAGCCCAAGTTCAGTTTCTATGCACCTCTGTTGTTGGGCTGGGTATAAATATATTCACAAGCACTGCAACCCATAATTGACACCTCAGTGAATGTAGAGGACATTTGTGAGCTCTTATTCTTGGTTGTGAGAACATTATATATATACATACATACATATATGTATATGTATATATATATATATATACATACATTATATATATACACACAGGAATCTCATAAATCTCAGCAACCCTGAAGACTTCTGGAATACATTTAAGTAGTATCTCTTCTAAGTACCTCTATCTCTTGGGAAAGCTCATGTTTTAGGCAATTCATTAAAAATGAAATCAGAGTTAGAAAAGATAGAAATTCCTAACTTTCTGGGGCTGAATTAAATATGTAAATAATACAAAGAAATATAAATAAAATCACAATGATAGTTTCCCCTTAAACCTTTGAAAATACATGTCTAAAATGGAGGGGGAATCTTTTTTTGTTAAACCCACTCAAAATATACCATTAGGCATTTCCAATCTTTTTAGCTATTGATTTTTAAGATTGATTTAGAAACATTTTCACAGTAGATTTTAAGTCTCACTTGACCAGAAAGTACTGTCCTCTTTTTCAATAGTGTAGACAGTAGCTTAACACAATGCCTGCAGAAATCAATACCTCTTTCTCCAAAATAAAGGCTCAGCTGTGAGTAGTAGGATGACAGAATAACATTAGTGAACATGTGAGCAGAGCAAAGGATGAGTTGGCTGGAGATGTCTCATGAACTTGAATGAGCTGAAAGTGAACAATATGGGGTGCTGCTATCTTGATATTTATGAAATAGCTCCCATAAGAGAGTGAGATGTGCTATTTTGCTATTTTTGACTTTTTTTTTTTTTTTTTTTTTTTAGATCTGAGCTTACGTGCTGAGTTACACAGGGGGCTTGTTTGTTTTTTAGCTAACAGTTTGCTCATTAGGAGTAACTTAATCTCTAACAATGGGAAAGTATTCTTGTTGCTGTCCTGCCTGCTGCTCACTGTGGGGAATTGAAAAAATCCTGTTTTTTTTTTTCTAAAAGGAAAAGAAAATAAAAATGTGCATTCTAGATAAACATACAAAATAATTTAACTTTAATTACATAATCAGAATTATTATAAAAATGTTATACTTCTTATATCCTCAAATATCCATTTACATTTCTTCTATTAAGCAAATATATTACTTGAGCGCAATTTTAGAGGAAATATAATACATTATTAATGGAAAATATAGAGGACAGATGTGTCTTTCAATTCAGAATTTTTTAGAAGTAGAACATCAGTGAATTTGGATGACACAATTGAATGTATTCATCTTTTAAAAAATATTTTTGAAGTGAATTCTATTGTCAATACCAAAATGTCCTGTTTAAACATTCTGAGTTAAAAGTATTGCTGACGACTGACACTTGGTGTCATTTCCTTTGTCTTTAAAAGTGTTTTAAAAGTGCGTTTGATTTATAGGATGAGCTTCAGTTGAGTGTAAGAATGTAAGGCCTTTTCTTCCCCAAAATTTCATAATGCCAGCTGATATTTGACATCAAACTTGTATAATATTTTTTAACTTGTCAATTTTCTTCAAATAAAACTTGATTTTCTACAGTCCATACAGAAAGCTTCATTTCGGTAAGATGGAAATATTTTACTGCCATGTTGTTAACAAGATAAAAGTTGACTTAAGTAGTTTGATTCAAAAAGACTCAGAATGATTAGAGAACTCCATTCCTCAAGGAGTAGTGCCCAATAAGATAGGTTTACAAATGAATAGCTAACACTGATGTTGGTCATTCCGTCAAGGGTTCTGAAGATGTAGTTTCTTTGTATTTTATCATAATATTACTTCCTTTATGTAAGTACAGAGATTTTATAACTGGGCCCCTGTGAATTTCCTTGACGATTCTTTCTTACTGAGAGTTTGACCTAAGTTCATTCTTCAGTGATTTCACTTGTCGGTTCATCTGCAGCCTTTTCACATCCTACCTCTAACCTCAGGCAATGTATGTGACTTCCCTCTTGATTTGTGCAATTCAGAGCATACTTATAAATTACTGTAAGCCAAGCCCCAGGCAGCATTTAGAATGACTCAACACATAGGGAGACATCTTCTCTCTCCCTGTCACTGAGTTTCCACAATATTTTTTCTATAGAACTCAGTCCCGGTCACCAGGTACTTTATCACTTTGAAGCTTTCAGAGAATGTCTATAGAGCAGCAAAGAACCTTTTCAACTGTGATTTAAATGTTTATTTTCCAGTCCTATTGGGTCAAGTTTATTATAACCACTTTAAGGATGAACCTGCCTTGTTCATTATTTGAGGTTTACCTTTTACTTTTGGACACACAGCGTCTTTTAGCATAGCGTTCTTACTACTACTGCTAATAATATTTACTGCCGCCCAAATGCAGCTAACCTCTTCTTAGTACCTGCTTTCAAGTTATTACCCTGTTCACACTGTCTTTTTCATGATTATAATGGCGTTTACGTGGATTCTGTGTTTTAACACATTTTACCAATGAGATTGGTGGCAGCTTTGAGAAGACTGAGTCGTTTAAGTAATGTTACATAATGTTATATAATTACCACCAGCATTGTGTCTATATCATTCCACAGCACAAACCGCAATATTTGTGATGGAATCTATAGCTTTCTGATGCCACAGATATGTTCTCTATTGATTATTGTGCATAATTTTAATTCATTCAGTCTTAATTTTTCTCTGGTTAGTTCATACACACAATAACACTCCCAGAGAAATAGGTGGTGGTGGGTAAGAATTTGAAGCTCACATCAGAGTTTTACAGAAGTTTTTCTTTTTAAGTAAAGAAGAACACTAAATACACTATGTGTAGCTAATTACATATGTTTTTTTTGTTTGTTATGAGACATTTATTATATATATGAGTGTTTATCTTAACTCATGTCTGTACACCACATGCATGCTGTGCCCAGAGTCCAGTAAAGGGCATCAAATCCTCTAGGACTAGAATTTCAAATACTGTGAGCCACCATGTGGGCTAGAAACAGAACTGATGTCCTCTGGAAGAGCAGGCAGTGCTCTAAATCACTGAGTCATCTCTTAATCTCTTGTTATTTAAATTTATAAATTCTTTCTCTTGTCCTTATTTGACAAATGAATATTGATATTATGTCTCCCAGGTTTTATTTACTGGTTTCTTAGTAATTTGTCATATAGTGAAGTCATCAACCTGATGACTGAAAGGTTAGACTTAACCTTTAGAGCCTTACTAGCTTCACTCCCCTATTTCTTCAGTGTAGGAACTAGAATATGAAGAGAGAATCTCTCCAAAGCACTCACTCTATGGAGGATGATGACAGAAAACAGCTTTAGCAGTAACTCAAAAGTACTGGAAGTACAAAAAGTTTTATTTTTCATGTTTTCCTCATATTCAACCATGCAACTAAGAATATCCTTGTCAGGAAATATCTGGCTCATTTTAACAGACAGTTAACTACTGGTTCCTGCTGTAGGTATACCTGAACTCCTTTCCTGAATCTTTTGAACTCAGGAGCCGAGACATGCCTTAAACACATCACTAGAACAACAAGAAGAAAAATAATGTATAGAAGTATCCTGCAGCTCTAGGCTTAGCTCTATCAAAAAGAACATTACATAACCATACACACATACATACATACATTCATACATACATACATGCACAGAGAGCATTGGTGAATTTTATCACAGTTACAGTTGGCCTCCAATGAGAAGGCACTGTATTTAAGATACGCTGTGACACTCTAGAGCAACTTGTGCAGAATAAAACAGGAGAGCTGTACTTGGATAAACAATTGGATCTCCTCACATGGCATATTTGAAGTGTAGATGGAAGCAGATAGTGTCAACTGATCACCCCCACTTATTCTAATAAGTATTTAAATACACATCTGATGGCATTTTGAAATTTACGCTACTTTAGAGCTATCTTTCTAAATTGGGTACAGTTGCTGTTTTCTGCAGGATTGAGGCCAGGGCATCACCCACCATAACTTTTCTTCTAAGGACTCTTGATGCCATAGTAAATGCGTATGTCAATGGTTTATTTTTTTATATAATAAACACGCAAATATATACATAAAGAAATATGTGCTTGCTGTGTTAAGCATACTGATATTATTATGGAGATGAAGAACATAATAAAGGCATTCAGGAGAACTATCAAGAATATGCAAATTTTGTGTCCTGAACAAATAGAGACCTTCATTTGTTACATGACTGATATCATTGATACCCATGGCAAGGTGCATTACTCACATAGAATAAGACCACTAGAATAATGATCACAAAGCTTTATATACAATCTTTCATAGCAGTAACTTTTTTATTGTGTCAGGATTCATTATAAAAAATAATGAAAGTTAAAGAGTTTTACTCTTCTTCTGATACCATAATTTATAGATCCCAAATGACAGCTGGAGACACTTCTTACACAAGGGCAGAAGAGCAACAAGGGTCAGGTTTTGGGGAGACCTTCTTTCAATGTATTCATTTGTTAGGTAGAACATTTTTGCATGTAATATGGAAACCTTTTCCAGAGCTGACTTCATCTCATGTCCCATATCTCCGCTCCCTAAAATTTACTTATCTAAAAGAGTATTGATTGAATTTATTATGTTGGAAGTAAAATAAGAATATATATTATAATCAAGGACTAGTATAAAAGTCTAGGAATATAATGGTTTTCAAAGAACATTTTCTGTACAAAAAATAATAACAACAATGTCATAAAATGAATGTACTTTTCATATGCATCATAATTATCACAGATTAGAAAGTCCAGGGTTATAAATCCTAATCAGTTACTAGTTAGTGAATACTTGCACATAAAATCACATCCATATACAGTTGACTTCTCACTGATAGATATTTACTACTGTTAATGAGTTTTAATCATTATAATTAATTGAGAAATTTTACCTACAAAGAAAAAAGATTTCATTTTTTTATGCTTCTAAAATCAGTTAACCCTTTTATTGAGTCTGTGGTGGAGTCTTCAATGTGACATGAATAACTGCACATCTCATCACTCATGAAGTGAAGAGAGAAGGAGGACAAGGCAGAGATCTGTTTCCAGCATCAATGACTGCAGCAACTAACATCTCTCAATGGGCGCCATTTGGCAAAGCTCTCATGACCTCTTGCTCAATGCATTTCTGGAGAAGAAATAATTGATATATAGACCATTGGAGAACATAATATAATCAAAGCGTGCAGTCATCTGGTATGTTGCTATTTCTAGAATCTGAGTAACTTCAACTTGAGTCCAATCCTAGATGCTTAACATAAATGTGAATCATAAGTTCAGTCACAAAAACACTCTGGTTCTTCCTGAGTGACTACTGACTATTGTGGATCTCTACATTCCCCAAATTGTTTTTGTAAATACTTATGCAGCAGATTGATGCTTGTCAAACTAACATCACCTCAAAGTAGAAGTAAGAAAAATACCAGAAAAACTTGAGGTAAATCTTCCCTGGATACCTATATTATCTGATTATTCTCAGTTAAAAAAAAAAAATAAAAAATCTACGTTTATTTTTCCTTCAGGAATGAAATACCAATATCTAAATGCTGCAATTGAGTTTTTCATGCACAAAGATGCAAGAAAATGAATATTTATGCTCTTCCTGAGGAGCTGTTAGAATAGTCAGCTGACTCAGCACTTTCATTTAGGTATAGATTTACCTAATGTTCCTGGCCTCCTGCAGTAATGGGGACATATAAGGAGGTAATTCAATGGATACACCAGTTATATTATCATTAAGAACAGGCTTCATAGTGAATTGAAGTCATTTTCTTAATTATAATTTCTCCCTCTTTCCTTATATGTGAGTCTTAAATTAAAACTGACTCTCTTTTTTTTAGTTCATGGCAGGCTTCATGCAGGCCTTTAAGTACAGAGACAGAATAAAACAGATGTTAAATCTGTTCCTGACCTAGAATACAAGTAAAAGAACCCACATGATTACATGATTAGCCTAGAAAAAAATGTTAGTTTCACTTACAAAAAAACATTTCACACTATTGTTGGTTTCTGTTTCTTGTTTAAAATTATCTCTTATATTAATAACACATTGATACTTATATATCACATGACCTGGAAAACTATGCAATTAGTGAATCAATTTATATTATAAATGTTTTATGTAAATTTTATTTTTCAGGCTGTATATGTGGCTGTGTGTACCTATGGGCTCATATGCAGATGCCAGAGGAGAACATATCAGGTGTTTTCCTTCATTGATTTTCACTGAAGCAATACAGAAAGAATTTATCATTAGACATAGATGACATTTTTTCATCCAGGATATCGGGCACAAAGCTCCTGAGCTCTTCCTGTTGCTTGCCACCACCATCCACACTGTGCTGTGCTGGAGTTTCAGGCTGTAGCTGGCCTTTCAATGGGTGTTGGGGATTTGTTTTCAGGTCCTTATGTTTACAAAGCAGATGACTGTGCCCAGTGTCCATCATCCAAATCCCATTATATATTTCTAGTAACTTAAGAATTTCCTGACACAAATTGCAAGAAGTCTTATGTCTTCATTTTCATGCACTTAGACCATCACAATGTTTTTAAATGTGGGGTTCAGTTAACCCAGAGCATAAACAGTGTATTGCTTGCAAAGACCTTTCAAAAAGTCTGTTTCTTGTGTCATTTCTCATGATCTATGGTGTGGTTCCAGAAGCCTAGAATTGCCTCATTTTTGAACATTTCTTTATGCAGGAATGAACTTTTGATATTCTATGACTATATACACTCAAGAGGTCCTTTCATTTAGAAAAAAAAAATTATCACAAGTGCATCATTTATAACTTCTTTCTTACTTTCTTTCAAAAAAGACCAGAGGAAAAGGCAATTTATAAGGAAATTTCAGACTCAGACCTATGGCAAGACAGAGTTTAGCCTATCCCAGCAAATTTAGGGGACTGTGTTAATTTCCTGTTATTATATCCTGTTATATGAGGTTTTTTGTCTTGGGCAGCCAGAGGTCTAGTCTCACAGACTTGCCACAACAATGTCCCATTTTCCTGCTTAGGAAGTGCTAGCTAAATATAATTACTCTTGCCAATGAAACTGGACGTACAGCCTGGGTTATTCAGGCAAATGATTAATGAATAGATTTATGTCTGTGTTCATAGTCTTTCTATAGAGTAACACTTTCCTGTGAGTCAAAATACCAGTTAAACATTTACTACCAATAGTAGGAAAAGTTTTCATTAATTAATGGGAATTTTAGTCAGGAGACATAAAAAATAAAATTTGATTTTTTACAAATACTCAAAAAATAGAATGTTGAAAACATATACATTTTTAGGACTACGTAATAAGGTAAATCAAAATCCTAGAAGTTGTAGAAATTGTCCTCTGATCTCTGCATATGTTTTAGCACTCATGTATACATACATAAATACATATGTACATACATACATACATACAAATGTACACATAATATATGAATGCAACACAAATAAATTCCTTGAGTAAAAGCTCTAATTAGGTCCTTGCTCTTTGGTTTCCTCCTACAAATTCTGACACCCAGGGCTTCCCAGAACTCCTAGAACTCAATAGTAACTCCATCTAAAGGTATCTGTTCAAACCATGTAGTTTATTCTAATTACTTACATTTGTGATTAACTAGAAGTGTTAATTTCTAAACTGAATTGTTAGTGTGGTCAACTCCTGTTAACAAACAGGGCAATTTATTTACAGTGTAGCAGTCCTACACATGAGTATTCATGTTGATTGATAAGAGAAGTGGGGATGTCTCATGTGATTTCATGAGAAGACTATAAGTTTGACTTGGTTTCACATAGAATGCCTCTTATGTAAATTTATCCTCTTCTAATCTGGCTTTGCACTCTTAAGCTAAAAAGTGAATGCTAAATCCTCCAGCAAAAACTACTGAATTCACTGGTAGGCATAAGAGATGTTTCCTACTCTCCAGCAACCCTTTACATCTTACAGAGCTTATATTAACTATCATATTCAGATTAGCTTCTAAGTCATGATCGTGTGAGATTTTGAAACATGTGACATATTTTTTTCAGAATAATGTTTTCTGGCAATATGATTCACATAACTGATTAACTGAGGGAGAGAATATGGATCTCTAGAAAACTCAAGGAAATATTTTCTTTTTTTGGTAAAAGTGCTCTGTCTTATTTCTGTTCCAATTGCGGTAACAGAACATAACCAGTGATACTTATAAAATAAAGTGTTTAATTTGGGGCTCACAGTTCCAGAGGGTTAGAGTCCATGACTGTAATATCAAGGAGTATAGCAGTAGAGAAGTACGTATGGCACTGTCACAGTAGCTGGAAGCTCACATCTTGATACATAACTATGAGTCAAAGACAATCGTGAATGGGATGAACTTTTTGAAACCTCAGCATCTACTACCTACAATACTCTTCCAACAAACCACACTTCATAATACTTGCCAAACTGTTCTATCAGCAAGATATCAAGGATTCATGTATTTGAGCCTATGAAAGCGATTCTCATTCAAACCATCAATAGTCTCTAATAACATCCATAAAAGTGGGCATCTAAAAACAGAACTGCAGTTGAAGAGATTCTACTTATAATGGTTTACAAGAAAAGAGGAGGTTATTTCATATGTGATAAATCAGGCTTAGTTAATATGTTAGTGTATGTATTTGACTTAGACTATGTAATTAGAGCCAGAGTGACTCTGGATAGGAGGGTAGAGCTGATTAATTATTGACTCCAGTCAAGCTGTCTCGAATATTAGTGGGTAAGAAATGCTAAAATGTATGGATCTTTCTAGAGCTATGAATGACCTTTAAATTTCTATGTGGCAGTTCCTGGGGGAAGGGAGAGCCTGCAGAGATGTGTGGAGATACTTTTCTGTCAGTGTCTGCAGGCCAAGGATCCAATCTGGTTAGATCTACTATAGGCCACCTATTTTCTCAATGAAAAAGTAATCATTTCTTGATTAAAGAGTTTATTATTCTTGTGGTGTTATACTGGCATTTGTGATTTACTTAAGAAGACATAGAATTTGTGTTTTAGTAGCTTACAATTTATTGTATCCATTTATTCTTAAAACTTGACCTGCAGATAAATACAACCAGTTCTGCATCCCAGCAGCTTTAAGTATCACAAAGAATGCACAACAGTTTAAAATTAGGCTTTCTAATCCCTTTGACTCAGGAGGCTGGCTTCATTTGGAGGCCAAATTAATAAACTTACCTCTGTCAGACTGTCACATGGAACATAGATTTTTTTTGTGGCAATTCTATTGCTTTTTGTTTACTCAAAAAACCATGCATGTTTGTAGTTTTGTCAACAACATTATTTACTTACTGTATAAATTTAAATAAAATTGTATTAATTAACCATTTAAACAATAGTATATAAGACAACAAAAGATTTCTGAACTTTCAGAAAGATTGCTTTAGTTTAACCTAAAGAAATCAATTCTGCTCTTAGAAAATCACAAAATGTTCTATGCCTGCAAATTTTGTTAGCTACATGCCAGACAGAATCCTGCCTTGACTGTGCAGGTCCCAGGGAATTTGGTTGCTATTAATTCTGCTCAGATCCCAAGAATTTTCCAGTAAAGCTTTGATTGCTAATCTCCATTTCTTCAGGTCACTGAGTGGCTGAGATTCTGTTTCCCAATTCTCTGAACTCTACCTTTTCATATTTTAGATATTTGTCCTTTCAATAATGATTTAATTCATCTGTTTTATCTTGTAGACCATAGTGCTAACTTGTCACTTCATCAGTGATTTAATATATAGAAAAATTAACTTGATCGAAATATAAATTTTAATATTTTACCTAAGCATTTGCTCAGTAGTTTTCTTTTTCTTCATTTTCACCGTTACCTTTAGTATGTATAGAAGAATACTTTAGTGTATATGTACATATGTGTATATATATATCAGTGTAATTATATATGCAGGAGTTTATGCATGTATGTGTATATGTATGTGCACATGTCCATGTGTTTAGCTCAGAGACTCATATTCTGATCTTCTATCACCTACTTGAGTTTTTGAGAAATTGTCTCTCTCAATGAACCTAGAGCTTTCCAATTGCCTTTATTAGCTGATCAAAAAGTTCTAAAGATCCTCTTATTTACATTTTTCCCATGTCCCCCATCAGTACTACAGTTAAATATGTAAGGTGTATGTGTGTGTCTCTGTGTGTGTGTGTGTGTGTGTGTACTAGGATTCCAAAATCTGACCTTCATGTTTGTGCATCTCCCTAACTCCTTTAGTGTTTCTACTTTCGACCTTTACAGCCCCTGAGTGTTCTTCAGATAGGAAAGATTATGCCCATTCCTCTTTCAAGAGGAAATCCATAGGTGAGTAGCTGCCCTGGATTTTCTCTACTTCCAGTTGGTGACTAAAGATATCTTTTGAACCCTTTCTTCCTTGACTGAGAGGTCTGCCAATGGATCTACTTTCAGGAAAGGATTTAGTCATTAAAACTGAATTCTAAGGTGATCAGAGAGGAAGGAGAGCTTGCGGTTCCTCACTTCCTAAATACCATGGACCAAGTTCCCATATTTCCTTGAACTGTGGAGCATGATTTCTTTTTTAACATTGGCAGCTGCTGCAGTGTCCCATCCCCACCCCTGCACAAATAGTTTTGGCCTGTTCAAACTATTCAACTTCTCAAGTAATATCAGCTTCAAACTATGACCTTTCTTTTTCCTAAACATTTTAATGTTCACCTTAAAATGAAGAAAAATGTTCATTTTCTTCTCATACTAGTTGATATTCATAAGCAAACAACAAAAAGAAGCATCCCCTCCCAATAATCCACAAACATTTCTTTGAAAATGAAGTAGAAATATTTTGAGTTATATTCTTTTAAAAAGTAAATTATTCTTGTAGTCTGTCTCTGCACAGACTTACTTGACATTTATTTATATTCATATTTATGGATGTAAAATATTACTTGAATTTGTAGTTTCTATTTAACATATGTTCACTTTAAGTTTATGCCAACTTAGAATGCTTTCTGATATTTAAGAATTCTCAGTTAAGGAAATTAGATACATATCAAAACATTTTCAAAAAGATTAGAAGATGCACTGAAGAGTAAAACTTTAGCAGTTGGTTCATTTAACAACATTCCAAAATCTTTTTGATTTATGTCTATAATCTGGATTTGAGATTAGCTGAGATGATCTTATCAAGAATTTTCAAGGATTTCCTTGGTTATGCTGACTCCATATCTGACAGTGATAGCAAAGCTTTAAAATATCGGTCTTTTTATAAAGGCATTGTGAGATGTTCTATTCATTTGTTCTGTCCTCAGGTATTTATTGTTCTGCTTCAGAATTTATAGACTCTTTCTTCTAGAATAAAGCTATTTGATGGACCAATTTTGAAATCTAATTACATTTTCCTTGTACCAGCAGAATGATCATCTTTATTTGTATCACTCAGAGCTGGTTGATTATCTGATAGGAACAAATATTCCTCAAACTCAACTTTCCATAGTTGATTTTGCTTACTTATGTTCTCGACAGAAATTATCTTCACTTCCTGCAGATGGAAATTCTATTTTTTCTTAAGAGAGTTACCACTCATCTCATTAATCTACCTTGATTATCTTTATCATTGACATCTTCAGTTCTTATTTGTCTGTTAATTTTATTATTTTAATTACTTGGTACATGTCTAAATGTTTCTGACATTTCTAATAGTTAATATGTCCATCAAAGAAAATCCACTGCCAAATGAACTGAAGTGTAAATAGAATTCGGCCACAAGAGCTCCTAATATATAAAAGATAACACCTTTATTTGGGTTCATTCCTATATAGGTGAGAACAAACATCGTTCCAAAGATATGAAATTTTTCTAACATTCACACATGTACTATGCTATCACAATTTACAGAACACATAGGGGATTTCTATGGTGATTTATTTTATGCAGCCAAAGAAGCAGCATGGTGTAAACTAAGAATGAAGAAGGAGCAGGAAAGGACCGAAGTACGTGTATGTCTGGAATACCAGCTTGGAAGCAGATTTATTAAATAGTTCATAGCAATTTTATCTTTCCTTTTCATAGAGGATGATGTGCTGACAATCACCTGAAAGGTGCAACTGACTTTTTGAAAGAGGCATATCAAAGTAAAACCATGATTAACTTCATGGCTGCATCTGATTCAAGAAATCCTATGCTCTATACTATAGAATAAGCATCAAAATAATTCTCTTGTATAACAGCAGAACATACATTTCTAAAACATATGTGGTCAATGTGTGGGAACATCAAAAAATGATTTGATCATGTAAAGCAAAAGAAAAATATCTGGATTTAGAAAAATACACAGATCCAAATACACATTTGAATCATAGGAACTTTATTAAGATTTACTTTTATTTTGTATATGTGTGTTTGTGTGTGTGTGTGTGTGTGTGTGTGTGTGTGTGTGTGTGTGTGTGTGTGTGTGTGTGTGTGTGTGTGTGTGTTTATATTCTCCTATGCTGATACAAGTCTCTGGGCACAGGTGCCAACCGGGACCAGAAGTGGGTGCTCAATTCCTAAGAGCTGTAATCAAGGACCATTGTGAGTCTGACAACATGGGAAATAATAGAAACACAATTCTTAAAGAGCAAACAAACACTCTACTTCCTCAACCATGATTGTTTATCATCATTATCTATTGGTCTATATCTAATAGTTTAATATGACATTCAGAAAAAGATTTAGAACTTTTTTGGTTTGGAAGTTCAGTCTTGATCTTGTAGCATTGTACCTCAGGTTTATTGCACAGTCAGAGATTTCTGCCTTCCCTCCTCCATTTGGCTGGATTAGAGGCAGGTGTTACCATACTTCACCATATATTTCTGTACTTTGTGACATTTTTAGTAGAACTCTTAGTGGAAATTGTTTTTAATGCTTCAAAAAACCATGAGATTCCCTTAAAGTACATTAAGATAAAATATGTTAAAAAAATCTATAGTTCAGTTTTTAGATCTGTCAGCCAAAACAATTTATTTTATAAAAAACAGGTTTATAGATATACAGATGAGGTTATAGAAAAAAATGTTAGTTGAATAAAAAAATATATGTATATATATATCACTTGGTGCTATATAAACATAACTAGAAAATGGTTATTATATTGAAATACTTTCTTTATTGCCATATCTTATATAGAAGGGAATTGATATTTTAGTAAGAAATATTTTATTCTGTTAGAATTATTGTCTTGATATAAAGGGGGAAACTTTCATCACACTTATCATTATTTTTTAAATTATTTGTCCAAATTTTTAGTAATCTAGTTAGCCTGTGTATATCACTTAAATTTAATTTCTAGTCTGAGTTGTAATTTGGAATCTAAAAATTTAAGTATTGAATTATCTCCTGATAAGCACAAACATAATATGGGTGGGATAGTGTGCCACAAGGTAAATATGTTATGGTTCAATTCTTGAATCCAAGAATCACTAAAGGGCAGATGACTGACACCTACTTTCACTTCATAGTGTATAGTGTGCTTCAATTCCAACCTGTCTAGTACATAATTTTGACAACAAAAATGAATTATAATGGACATTTAAGATATAATATAAAATGAAATACTATTATTTATACTTTGTTTATATCATATTTCAGATTAATCAAATATACTGAAAGATAAAAGACAAATTAAAGGATTTGTAATTTAAAATCATATACAGTCTAAAGAAAGAAATATGATTCCTCAGATTCTTCTATAAGATTATAGAGTAAGAACTTGGTGATTTTAGTTGACTGTAAGTTTGAGAAGTACGAGTATGCCACCCCTCTGCACAATATAACCTCATAACTATTAAATGAAATTCTAGTATTCAAAACTAAAGCAATATTGGCAACCTAGGGGTACTGCTAAGTCAGTTACTCATTGCACAGTAATAATATGAATTACCTGCTCTGTGTTAATCTGATGATAAATAAGACTGGTGTGCCTGTCCTAATTTATCAAGAAGTAATGATAGATTTTAGGTGATTAACAAAATTTATTATGGAAGTTGTCAAAGTCAATTGCTGTATATGATAGCAATTTGTTACCACCAGCCATAAATAAACTTAGTATGAGAGATGCTTTCATATTCCCTCCAATATCTTATAGGTTCCATATAGAAGCTCTTGGTGTCACATTCAGTGCCCTCTTTAAAAAGATAAAACACCATTCTCTACATTAATGATCTATTGTTCTCAGTGTCATTCTGACCGTGTCAGCAAGCACTGGGCCAACTATTTGATACAACACATGTGGCAATGTCATCTACCATAGAGCCTTCCCTGCAAGTAGGTAAGGAGGTGTAGATGAAAATGTGAAGTGTTGAGTGAAACTGAGGCTGAGATTGGCACTGTGAAAACTTGGAAACTGTCTCTTGGATCCTTGGAGATAAAGAGTTGAAGAGACATGTACTGAGGCCTTTTAATGACAGTCCAGCCACTTGGATCTAGCCCATTTATTAAGAATTTAATGAGTAACAGTCTGTCTTCTACGGTACAATGAGTTTTACCAGCTCAGCAAGCAATCATTCTACTTATGATTTTAGTGTCTCTTTTTAAATAACTAACCAAAAATCTATAATTATGACTGCCCTCTGCAGAAAGTGGAAAGAACAATTTAGTATATGTCATATTTGAGTAAGAGTTCTCGAATTTATTTAGACTTCTTTGGCTGTAGTTTCATAAATTGTTACATCAGGCTTGAAAAATAGGAGAAAAATCTGTGCTTCTCTATCCTATCTCTCTTGCATTTTGTGAAGGCACACACACACCCATTCAAAAAGCAGTAACTGTGCCAATGCTATCACTTTTGTGCTCACTCAACTTACACTTTGAGTTCCTACAGCATCGGCCTCTATCATCACTATTCATTTAGTTGATCCTTTAGCATTGCCCATAAGTATCAGCCATCTGACATGTTGAAAGCTAGGAAATGGTGAGAGAAAGGTAACTTATTAATCATGTTGCAGACAAGGAAAAATCCTTACAAGTCTAACACTGTGAGTAAAGAATGCTCAAAGAGCATACCATTACAGTTGGAAGACATAAACAAAGCCCTGGGAGGGGGGGGGGGGGAGACATCCTAAAAGAAAAAATAAAAACAGAACAAGAAAAAACAATCAAACAGGTGAAGGAAACATTTCAAGATTTAAAACCTGAACTAAAAGCAATAAAGAAGACACAAACTGAAGCAAAGCTTGAAATAGAAAATCTGAATAAATAAATAGGAACTAGAGATGCAAGCATAGAGAACAGAATGGAAGAGATTGAAGAGATAATCTCTGATGTAAATGATTCAATAGAGGAAATAGATACATCAGTCATAGAAAACACTAAAACCAAAAAAGTCATAACACAAAATGTTCAGGAATTATAGGAAACCATAAAAAATCCAAACCTAAGAATTACTGGAATTGAAGAATAAGGAGAATACCAGCTCAAAGGCCCAGAAAATATTCAACAAAATTACAGTAGAAATCTTTCCTAACCTAAAGAATGAAATTCCTATATAGATACAAGAAACTTGCAGAACACCAATAGACAAGACCCCCCCCCAAAAAAAATCTGCTTGCCACATAATAATCAAGCCACTAAACCTACAAAATAAATAAAGAAAACTAAGAGCCACAAAGGAAAAAGGCCAAATTGATTATAAAGGCAAAAGCATTGTATTAACACCAGATTACTCATTGGAAGCAATGAAAGCCAGAAGGCCCTGGTCAGATGTTATACAGACACTAAAAGACCATGTTTGCCAGCTCAGACTACTATATCTGGCAGAACTATCAATCACCATAGATGGAGTAAACAAGATATTTCACAACAAAAACAGATTTAAACAATACCTATCCACAAATACAGCCCTCTATAAAGCATTAGAGGGAAAACTCTAAACTTAAAAAAGCTAGATACACCCATGAAATGACAAACAATAGATAATCCCGCAGAAGAAAAACTGAAAGAAAAGAAACACACCTACTACCATCCAAAATGACAGGAAATAACAATCATATCCCTTGATATCAATGGTCTCAAATTGTCTATAAAAAGACGCATCCTAACACAATGGATACAAAAACAGAATCCAACTTCAAAGACAGGCACTGGCTCAGGGTAAAGGGTTGGGAAAAGACTTTCCAATCAAATGGACCTAAGAAACAAGCTGGTGTAGACAACCTAATAATAAAATAGACTTCAAACTAAAATCAATCAAAAGAGATCAGGACAGACATTACTAATTCATCTCTGGAAAAATTCACCAATATGAAGTCTCAGTTCTGAACACTTATGTCTCCAATACAAAGGTAGTTACATATGTAAAAGAAACATTAGTAAAACTTAAATCTCATATTAAACCCCACACAGTAATAGCAGGACACTTCAATACCCCACTCTCACCAATGGAGAGCTCTACCAAACATAAACTTAATAAAGACATAAGGGATCTAATAGATGTTATGACTCAAATGATTTAATATGTATATGTGTGTATGTGTGTGTATATATATATATATATATATATATATATAATTTCACCCAAATACATAGGAATATACCTTTTTCTCAGCACCCTAGGGAACATTCGCTAAAATAAAACACAAACAAAGTCATAAAGCAAATATAAATAGATACAAAGATAGCAATAGCATCTTGTATCTTATCAGACCACCATGGACTAAAGTTAGAGTTCAAAAACAACAAAAGCCACAGAAAACCTACAAATCCATGAAAACTGAACAGCTCTCAACTGAACTCTGGATAAGGATGAAATAAAAAAAAAAATCAAGTACTAGCTAGAATTTAATGAAAATGAATCCACAGCATACCCAGACTTATTAAACACAATGAAAGCAGTGCTAAGAGGTAAGTTCATAGCACTAGATGCCTATATCAAAAACCTGGAAAAATCTCACACAAGAGACTTAAAAATCACAACAGAAAGCTAGAAAAATTAGAAGCAAACTCACCAAGGAGGAGTAGAAGGTAAGAAATAATCAAATTCATGGCTGAAATCAATAAAATTGAAACAAAGAAAACTATATTAAAAAAAATCAAAGAGTTGGTGCTTTGACAGACAAATCCTTATCCAAACTAAACAAAATGCACACAGAGAGAGAGAGAGAGAGAGAGAGAGAGAGAGAGAGAGAGAGAGAGAGAGAGGGAGAGAGAGAATCCAAATTAACAGAATCATAAAGGAAAAGGGAGACATAACAACAGACACCCAGGAAATTCAGATAATCATTAGGTCATACTTTGAAAAATCTATACTTCACTAAATTGGAAAACCTACAAAGAGTGGACAATTTTCTAGACAGGTACCACTTACCAAAATTAAATCAAGATCAGATAAATTACATAAATAGACCTATAACTCCCAAGGATATTGAAGGTGATATTGAAAATCACCCAAGGCTGGGGGTGGGGGAACACACAGGTAAGATAATTTCCATGTAGACTTCTACCAGACAGTAAAAGAAGATCTAAGGCCCGTACTTCTTAAACTCTTCGATACAATAGAAACTGAAGGAATACTGCCTAACTTTTTTATGAGCCTACAAGCTACTCAAAGATGCAACCAAGAGAATTGCAGACCAATCTCCCTCATGAACATTGATGTAAAAATACTCAATAAAATACTGGAAAAAACTGAATTCACCAACATATTTAAAAAAAAAATCATCTACCATGATCAAATAGACTTCATCCCAGAGATGAAGGTACAGTTTAACATACAAAAAAACTGCCAATGTCATACATCATATAAACAATCTGAAAGAATTAAAAAAAAAAAACATAAAACTGTCTCATTAGATGTTGTAAAAGACTTTGATAAAAAATCCAACACTTTTCTATGATAAACGTCCTGGAGAGAACAGGAATACAGGGAAAATACCTAAACATAATAAAAGCAATATACAGCAAGCCGACATACAACATCAAAATAAATGAAGAGAAACTCAAAACAATCCACTAAAATCAGGAATAAAATAGGCTGCTCTCTCACCCCTTATCTATCCAAATATAGTTCTCAAAGTTTTAGCTAAAGCAATAAGAGAACAAAAGGAGATGAAGGGGATCCAAATTGGAAAGGAAGAATTAAAATGATCTCTATTTGCAGATGATATGAACGTGTACATAAGTGAGCTCCAAAATTCTACCAGGGATTTTCTTCATCTGATAAACACCTTCAGCAATGTAGCAGGCTGCAAGATTGATTCCCCCACAAAATCAATAACCCACCTATACACGAATAATAAAACAGCTGAAAAAGAAATCAGAGAAACATCATCCTTTATAGTAGCTGCAAATAGCATTAAATATCTTGAGGTAATTCTAACAAAAAGAAGTGATAGGGCTGTATGACAAGAACTTTAAATCACTGAGGAAAGAAATTGAAGAAGATAACAGAAAATAGAAAGATATCCAATGCTCCTGGAAGTCTTATCAAATGCAATCTACAGCTTCAATGCAATCTCCATCAAAATCCCAACACATTTTTTTACAGACTTTCAAAACAATACTCAACTTCATATAGAATAACAAGAAACCCAGGATTGACAAAACAATCCTGTTTAATAATAGAACTTCAGGAGCATCACCATCCCTGATTTCAAGCTATACTATAGAGCTACAGCAATAAAAAACAGCCTAGTACTGGCGTAAAAACAGACTTGTGGATCAATGGAATTGAATCAAACTCCTTGACCTTAATTCATACACCTATAAACACCTGATTTTTCACAAAGAGGCCAAAAATATACGATGGAAAAAAGACAGTATCTTCAACAAATGGTACTGACATAACTGAACGATAGTATGTAGAAGAATGCAAACAGATCCACATCTATCACCCTGCACAAAACTCAAATCCAAGTGAATCAAAGACCTCAACATACATACAATTACACTAAACTTGATAGAAAAGACTGTGGAAAATACTCTTCACCACATTGGCACAGTTGACCACTCTATATATAACACCAGTAGCACAGACACTAAGAACAACAATTAATAAATGGTACCTCCTGAAATTGAGAAACTTCTGTAAGACAAAGGACATGGCCAATAAAATAGAAGAACAATCAAAAGAATGGGAAAAGTTCTTCACCAACCCTACATCTAACAGAAAAATGATCTTTACAATATATTGAGAACTCAAGAAACTAGAGGCCGAAAATCCAAGTAATCCAATTTTTAAAAGTGGAACTCAAAGCTAAAAGTGTTGTTCTCAAAAGAAGAATTTCAAATGGCAGAAAGACACTT
Source organism: Phyllotis vaccarum (assembly GCA_033318265.1). NCBI lineage: Eukaryota > Metazoa > Chordata > Mammalia > Rodentia > Cricetidae > Phyllotis > Phyllotis vaccarum. Next base: position 34,556,946 of record JARWLC010000010.1, on the reverse strand, counting down.
AAAGAATTTCTCAACATCCTTAGCCATGAGAGAAATGCAAATCAAAACAACTCTGAGTTATCATCTTAAACCTGTCAGAATGGCTAAGATCAAAAACACAGATGACAGACTATGCTGAAAGGGATGTGGTGCAAGGAAAATACTTCTAAATTTCTGGTGGGAGTATAAACATATTCAGCCACTTTGGAAAGCAATATGGTTGGAGGTTGCTCAGACAAATGGGAACCAATCTCCCCAATGATCTATCAGTACCAATATTGGGCATATACCCAAAGGATGCACATTCTTATGCCAAGGGCATAAGTTCAACTATGTTCATGGCAGCATTATTTGTAAAAGCCATAGCCTGGAAACAACCTAGATGCTCCTCAACTGAAGAATGGAGTAAAAAAAAAAAAAAAAAAAAAAAATTGGCGTATTTACACAATGGAGTACTACTCAGCAGTAAAAATTTTAAAAATGACATCCTATCATTTTCAGGCAAATAGATGGGTTTATAGAGTATTATTCAATGTGAGGGGTCACAGGCCCAGAAATATAGACATGGTATGCACGCACTCATTGGATTTTAGACAAAGAGCAAATAATATACAGGCAGCAAACCACAAAACCTGAACAGCTTTTTAATGGAAGGAACTTAAGAGAGACATCCAGGAATACCCCAAGGAAGAGGAAATAGAGAAGATCTCCTGAGAAAATTGGGATAATAATGGAAAGCATGCAAGGGGAAGTAAGAACTAGTCATGAGAGATGGAGATGGTTGAGTGGGAGAAGGAACAGAGAGGGAGAACAAAGAAATTAATATCTTGATAGAGGGAGCCATTGTGGGGTTAGAAAGAAACCTAGTGCTAAGGAAACTTCCAAGAACCTACAAGATGTTCCTGGCTAAGACTCCAAATAATAGTAGAGAGGGTACTTAAACAGAACTCCTATAAACAAATAAATGATAACCTCAATTGTCATTTTAGAAATTTCATCCAGCAGTGGATAGAGACAGAAGCAGAGATCCATAGCTAAACACCAGGTGAAGCTCCAGGTCCAGCTGAAGAGAGAGAGAGGAGAGAGTATATGAACAAAGGTATCAGGATCATGAGAAGGAGACCCACAGAGACCTCTGACCTGAGCTGGGAGCTCACTGACTCTGAAATAATCACTGAGAAACCTTTGTGAAAAGTATCTACAACCTCCTAATGAAGATGACAGTCAAATGGTGTGGGCAGTTTGTAGAGCCTCTTGCCATCTGACCAGAGTTTATTCCCGGTACAGGAACTGGTTTCTCAGAGGCCATTCCCTACAGAAGAACACCTTACCCAGCCCTGATACTGGGGGGGGGGGGGGGGGGCTTTGTCTGACTTCAACTGGATATGCCAGACGGAACTGACTCACAACAGGAGTCCTTCCCCTCCCTGGGAAATAGACGGGGGCGGGGGGGGGGGGGGGGGGAGAGGCAGAGAGAGGACTAGGAGGAGAGGATGGAGGAGGAACAGTTGTGGATATGGGAAAAAACTTTTTAAAGAAAAAAAGACTAAATGGCAAAATAAAGAACTAAGAATGTTAACTCAACTTTATTTTTTTATAAAAATAATATTTAAAAAGTTGAAGTAGGATCATGCCCTCCCCCAGTATCAAGGCTGAGTAAGGTATTTCTATGTAAGCAATGGTATCCAAGAAACCAAGTCATGTACAAGAAATAAACTCTGGTCCCACTTTCAGAGGCCCCACAATCTGCCCACACTATTCGACTGTCATCCACAGAGGGCCTAGTTCAATCTCATATATGTCCCTCATATGAGTCAGTGAGCTCCCAATGGCCTGGGACAGCTGTCTCTGTGGGTTTCCTCATCATGATCTTGACCTCTTTACTCATATATCTCTTTTCCCTTTTTTAAGACAGACTGGGAAATTGATCCAGTGCTTAGCTATGGGTCTCTGCTTCTGCTTCCATCAGTTGCAGGATGAAGATTTTATAAGCACAATTATGGTGGTCATTAATTTTATTATAGGGGAAAGTCAGTATTTCTTGGAGTCTTAGCTGGGGTTATCTTTGTGGTTTCTTGGGTATCTTCCTAGCACCAGGTTTCTTTCTAACTCCACAATGGCTTCATCAAAATATCCATTACTTTGTGCTTTCTCTATGTCTTTCCTGCAACTCAACCATCCCATTTCTTCATGTTCTTTTCCCACCTCCCTTTAGTCACTCCTCCCACTATGGTCTCAACTTACTCAGGAGATCTTATTCATTTATCCTTCCCAGTGGGATCCATGGTTTCCCTTTTAATTTCCTTCTTGTTTGTGATCTAGCTGCTTAGGAGTTGTAGATTCTTACTGTAAAAAATATTTGTTGACAATTAATTATATAAATTATTAATATTTACTAAGGAGTTAATAAATACTCACTGATACAAAATCGAACCTTACGGCAACTTTTGCAGAGTTGAACAGTATCACGCAGTGATAGTGCTAATCCTCTACCCTAGAATGCAGAGACAAACAGAAAAGGCAGGCAGTCTGCCACCAGGTCCTCAGTGGGGGCTGGACACATCCCACCCATGATCCCGAGACCCCAAAGCTGTGCCTCAAAGTCTCCCTCAATAGTGCCTGAATCCCACCCCATATTATACCATTGCAATTCTTTGCTTTATGTCTAAAATCCATTCATGAGTAATACCATGTTTGTCTTTCAGGGTCTGTGTTACTTTACTCAGGTCAATTTTTTTTCTGGTTCTATCCATTTACCTTTAAATTTCTGAAGCTTATATTTTTAAACTGCTGAGTACTACTCCATTTTACAAATGTTCAATGTTTTTAAATCCATTTTTTAGTTTAAGGGGATTTAGGTTGCATCCAGGTTCTGGCTATTACAAATAATGCTTCTGAAAATATCGTTGAGCAAATGTCCTTGTGGTAAGCATGTGTCAAAGAAGCTTCTTTTCCCAATACACATAAACTATTATGGAAAGCCAGAACTGCTCAAAATGCAGAGAGAAAGAGACTGATTGTGGGGTACCAAGACCAAATGTAACTTCTATACCTTAGGCTTGGGAACATAGTGAAAGAGGAGGCAGAAAAATTCTAATAACCAAAGGCCAGAAAGCCTGCTTGAAGATTGTGTCTCCTGTATATGAGAAGGAAGCAACACTCAGGATACTTCAACTATTTGTCTACTTAAATAAGACCTGAACAATGACAACACCAATAGATATTCTGACTTGAAAAAAGAACATCTTAGTTTCAAATGCTATGCCACTCCAGTTAGGACTCTCTTATCTCATGCAAATGGATTAAAATGTAACTATAAATTTCAAATATTTTTTTTTGTGTGTTGCCTTGATCATGGTGCCTTATAACAGCATTAGAAAAGAACCTAAGACACTTGCCATGCTGATAACTGGCACATATTCTAAGCATTACAGCATTGTTGTTTCCCTCCCTACTTGGCAGCTTCTATATCAACAGCACTTTTTGGTACTAAAGAGCTAGTACTTGGGAGGAGACTTTTGAGATGAATCCAGCTGGAGTCCTCTCATTACTGGGTATGAAATTCATCACATCTTCAACAATAAAGACTTGCCTTCAACTTCAGGGAGACAGCCATTAATTATCTTAATATTATGTATAATTTGTTTTTTTACTTCCTTAGCCTTTATGTCCAAAATTGAATTTCAAGGGCATCAAATTTCTGAGACATATGGCACGAAATCCACATACTGACTAAGCTCATTTATTTGAGAACCCATTGCATCTTGACTTCAAATCTTAAACAGATTCAGCTCAGGTAAATTAAAAATATTGAAATCTGGAGAATGCCAAGTAGTGTTCATTCAGAGAACTCAAATTTACTCAAATTTAGTTCCCAATACCCATCTCAGGCTTTTAAGAACTGCTTGTAGCACAAGCTTTGAAGGTATGATGCCTCTGACATTCATGGCACTCAAACTAATATGGGAATACCCACATACAGATACATAAATACACATAAATTAAATAAAAATTTAAAAGACCTTTAAAAGATTGTGCTGATGTCACTGGTACTAATGTTTTAATTCAGGCTTGCTATTTATTTTCAATGGGACAGGGTTAGAGTGTTCAGGATATTAGACCTTGCATACTTAAAAAGGAAAGAGAAAGATAGTGAAAATAGTTTTAAAAGGTAACAAATCCAGGAATAGTGGTGTATGCCTTTGATTCTGACACTCAGAAGGCAGACATGGGCATATCTCTATGAGATAAAGCCCATTTTGATATGCATAGTGTGAACTTGTTTAAAGAACCAGGTAACAAAATATTAGCAGTAAACACAATGGGCCAGTTCTTAGGCTGCTAGATTTGCCTATAGCACCCACTTCCATGTGCTTTCTTTTCTTGGACATACAAATGTCTTTGAAACTTTCTAGCCCCAGCTTGAAAAAAAATTGTATTTTTATGAAGTACTTGTTTTTCAAAATGTATTTTACTCTTGAAGAAAACATACCCTTTAAATCTATGACATATATATTATTAGGCTTACCCCAATTATTTTCTACTCATATGTTCCTTTATATTCAATATGAAAAAATGATCTAAATACTGTTCTAAGTACAAATTACTATAAATATTCTTAATATCCTTAAAAATTCAATTAACTTTCTTTAATATATCCTTAATATATTTTATGCATTATGTCATCCAAAAGCCACGTTACTGAAGATTAGTTTTAATGATAGAATTTCTTTCAGCCATTATTTCTAGTACATGAGGAAGTCAATTTCAGTTCATCTTTTGAATGTTGCAGTAAATTGCTGTGCTTAAATTTTAAAAGTGATCTACGATATGTAAATACATAATCAAACATAGGTAGAAGAAATAGCTAACGACTTATTTCTAAATGTTGCATGCCTATACAGCAATGAATACATTGTTGCACAAATAAAGGAAACTCAGAGCCAGATATCAGGAAAAGGCTGAAATATCACAAAGAAGAAACACTACAGTCAAATCTCACCCAGCTGTCTTCCAGTTTCCTCGGCCTCACTCCTTGTGGCTTCTACTGCCTGTCTTGCTACGCCTGCCTTAAATGCCCTCTTCGCCCAGTTGTTTCACATCCAGGTTAAGAGTAAAGGCGTGGGCTACTACTACTTGGTAGTTGACCTTTAACTCACAAAAAACGTCTTCTCTGTTTCTGGAGTTATGGGATTAAAGTCCTGGCACCACTACTGCCTGCCTAGGAGCTTGGAACTCCCTCTCGAAAGCAAACAAACAAATAAGAACCTTAGGAAGATAATATATGCTCTTAGAGAAGAAATGAAAAATTTCCTTAAAAAAATGAGAAAAACACAAGTAAAAAGTTGGAAGAAATTGATAATCTACATAAGAAAAGCCAAGAAAAACCAATCAAACAGGCAAGAGAAACAGTTTACGATGTGAAAATTAAAATAAAAGCAAAAAGAAATCTATAAATAAAAATATAAATAAACAAAAATTATAGATGCTGGCATGGCCAAGACAATACAAGAGATGAAAGAGAGAATCTCAAACATTGAATATGCAATAAAGAAAATAGATTCGTGGGTCAAAGAAAATGTTAAACCATCCAATTCTAAACACAAAACATCCAGAAAATCTGATACATCATGAAAAGACAAAACTTAATAATAATAGATATAGAAAACAGAGAATTCCAGTTCAAAGGCACAGAAAATACATCCAACATAATTACATAAGAAAACTTTCCCATCTAAAGAAAGACATGCTGATAAAAATACAAGAAACTAACAGAACACCAAATTTACTAAAGCATAAAAGGGACTTGCCACATAATAATAAAAATCTAAATATATAGAATAAAGGAAGAATATTAAAATCTATGAAGGAAAAAGTCCTAGTAACATATAAAGGCAGACCTATCAGAATTATACCTGAGTCCAGGTCAGCTTCTAGGTCCCTAAAAGCCTGTAGGGCTTATACATTCCACACAGATTAAATGCAATCTCAATCAAAATCCCTTCCCCCAAAATTTCACAGAACTTATTAAAAATTACTCAACTTCATGTGGAAAAACAAAAATACCATGGCAGCTAAAATAATTCTGTCCAATATAGCAACTTCCACAGACATCACTATCCCTGACTTCAAACTCCACTATAAAGATATAATAGTTTAAAAAGTGGCTTGGTATTAGCATAAAAACAAATACTTGGATCAATAAAATTGAATCAAAGACCTTGATATAAATCCACACACATATGACCACATAATTCTTGACAGAGGTCACAATTGTACAATGTAAAAAGGAAGCATCTCCAACAAATGGTGCTAGTATAGATGGATGTCAACAAGTAGAAGAATGCAAATAGATCTGTATCTATCACCTGAATAAAACTCAACTCCAAGTAAATCAAAGACTGCAGCATAAATCCCCGTTACACTGAAGCTGATGGAATAGAGAGTAGCATCGTCAGAGGAAACTTCTGCCTGAATATAACACCACTAACACAAACAGAACTGACAATTAATAAAAGGGATCTCTTGAAATTGAAAATCTTTTGTAAGGCAAAGGACACAGCCAAATAGACAAAGTGGCAGCCCGCAAAAGGGAAAAATTTCTTAATCAATCAAACATCTAACCAAGGGTTGATCTCCAAAATATACAAGAAACTCAAAATCTAGACATCAAAATATCAAATGTTCAAATTTTAAAAGTGTACAAATCTAAACAGAAAATTCTCAACAACAGCAACAACAAAAATCTCAAATGGCCAAATGACACTCAAGGAACTGTTCATCATCCTTAGCCCTCAGGAACATGCAAATTAAAATGACACTGAGATACCATTTATAACCTGTCAAAATAGCTAAGGTCAAAAATATTGAGACAGCTTATGTTGGAAAGCCTGTTGAACAAAGGTAACACTCGCACACTGCTGTGGGAGTGCAAACTTGTAGAGCCATTTTGGAAGTCACTATGGCTGTTTCTTAGAAAAATGAAAATGAATCTACCTCAAGATCCAGCAATACCACTCTTGGGCATATACCCCAAATATGCTCAACCATTCCACAAGGACATTTGAACAACTATGTTCATAGAAGAACTACTTGTAATACCAAGAACCTAGAAATAACCTATATGTCCCTCAACTGAAGAGTGGATAAAGAGAATGTGGTACATTAACATAATAGATTATTACTCAGTGATAAAAAATGACATCATCAAATTTGCAGACAAATATATGGAACTAGAAAATATCACCCTGAGTGAGGTAACCCAGACCCAGAAAGAAAAACTTCATGTATTCACTCATAAGTGGATATTAAATATAAAGCAAAGGATAACCAGACTATAATCCATAGCCCCAGTGAAGCTGGCTAATACTGAGGAACCTAAGAGATATGCATTATTGACCTAGAAAGGTAAAATGATGAGATCTCCTTGGTATTCTGGGGGTGGGTGGTGGGGGGAATGGAAGATGGGAACATGAGGGATGTAATGTTTGAGGTGGAGAAGGGATGGCGAGGAGGTACAACAAAAGAGGTATCTTGATAGAAGGGGCCATTTGTAGGCTAGGAAGAAACCTAATGCCAGTGAAGCTCCCAAGAATCTACAAGGATGACCCCAGCTTAACTAAGATCAGATTGGTGACTGCTCTAATTATCATCATAGTACCTTCACCTCATAACTGATGGAAGCAGATGTAGAGATCCACAGCTAAGCACCAGGCTAAGTTCCTAGTCCAGTTGAAAAGAGTGAGGAAGAATTATATTATCAAGGGGAGTCAAGATCATGAAAGGGATATGCACAGAGACAGATGACCCAAGCCCATGGGAGCTCACAGACTCTAGATGAACAGCTAGGGAGCCTGCATAAGTCTGACCTAGGTCCTTTACAAGTGGGTAACAGTTGGTAGTTAGGTGCTTCTGTGTGACGAGGACCTGTCCCTGGCATATGAGCTGACTTTTTGTAACTCGTTCCCTATAGAGAGATGCCTAACTCAGCCTTGATGGGGGTGGAAGAGAGCTTGTTCCTGTCTCAACTTGATATGCCATGCTCTGTTGACCCCCATGGGAGGCCTTATCCTTTCTGAGGTGTGGATTGTGGGTTAGAAAGGAGGTGCGAGGAAGAAACAGAAGAGGAGGGAAGGAAAATTGCAATTGGAATGTAAAATAAATTTAATAATGAAATAGGCAGGTCTTACTCAGAGATCTTTGGCACTGAGCCAAGAATAATGTCCACTTTCCTGGTACCTAACGGGTACACGAAAAAATGGTGGAAATGGAATTTTGAGAGACTGAAGAAGCACATAGGTGATTTTCTACCATAACTTTTTCTCACTTTGATTTTTAAACATTGAATCTTAATAGTGATCTATGTTTGTCTGGGAAAGGCAGGCAGGCACTGGTTTAACAGACAGTACAACAGTCTGAGGGCTAGCTGTGTCTTTCTATTCAATAGTTGTTAAAGTAGAATTGAGTTCCATTCAAGACACACCTATCTGGGAGCTCACAAATTGCCTGTAATTCTAGCACTTCCATTAACTGGGACAAACAAACCCACAAAGACAAACATAGAGATAAATTACAAAATGAAATATTAAAACATACCTTGTGGAGATTTTCTAATTATCTTCATTAAAAAGAACTTACTTAATTTTGGCAGGTATGCATCTCTCTAATCCTAGCACTGAAGAGACAGATGCCGAGGAAACTGAATGTTTGCCCAGACTGAAGCCAGAAAAAGAGAAACAGGGGGTGAGGAAGGGAGATGGAGATCCAGTTTGGGAAAATTGACCTTTGTTATTTATGTAAATTGTATGAATCTATGAGAGTATGCTCCAGTCACTCACTATTACACAGTTATACTACTTCATGGAGGAGAAGATTTGAGTCACCAAGCCTTAACTATTGTTGGGCAGGGGTCTGTGTGCCTATGTGTTCATGTCTGCATGATTCTTAGATTGTCTTAGATACACAGTTCTTTTAGTTTCTTGAGTTCTTCTCAATAAAATGGCAGATAAATATGGGAATAAAGATATTAGAGAAGAAAAAAGTGGGAAATAATATAAAAAATAAACTGCAGCTGTTTGTAGAAAAATAACAATAGTGTTTCAAGGGAGGTTCAACTTAATGAGTCCAAAGGCAGTGATGGCCTCAATAAACATGAATGTACAGCAACTTAAGGATAAAAGACGCTACCGATTGCAGTTTTATGTATCTTTTCCCTTTTTATTAAACAGAGAGTCAATTATATTCATGTATTCTCTATTTGCTGATAAAATACAGTAATGTTTCATTCTTAATGAAATTAGTTTAACTTAATGAATAAAGTAAATATACAATAATTTATAAAATAATATTATTATTTTATTTTATAATATTTATAAAATTATTAGCTTATCTTGTCTGAGTAGTTTAATACCATTAAACACAAGAGATTTATTTATTTCAAATTCTTAATTTACCATTTACTTAATTTACCATTTTATACATCATTCTCTAGGATTTTGATAAACTATATTACCTGTCCAGGACATAATACTGGTAAGCACATTCTTTGGGAACACACTGCCGATGGCCCAAATAATGAGTGTAGCTTTAAAGTCAGCAGGTTGCTGGGTAGATTCTATTGATCCTAGCATACTAGGAAAGAGCCGCATCTAGCATTGCTTCCAGAAACAGCCAATCATTCTTCAAGTGAACACCTCTCATTTGAGTCAGCGTTGGGCATATGTACAGTTATAAACTCCTGATTTCCATTATTATGTTTAATTTTCAGTATGCTTACATACATACTCAGTAAAGCACTTGCATGCCTTCTCACTCATGTTAAGTATGAACAGTTTCCATGTACTTATTGACTTAGCAACCCGAACTTGTCTCTGTTTTCCCTAAGTCCACCCTATTGTCTTACATATCCACAGTAGTCTTCTGTACCAGGTCCAGCACTGCTAGGCTTTCTTTTTATTTAAAAAAGGACCATTTTAATAAAAAATATTTAAATAATATTTATGTGTACTGATATTTTACCAGCATGCATGTCATGGGCCATGGGGATGCCTGATATCTGTAGAGACCAGAAGAGAGCATTGGGTCTCTTGGAACTGGAACTACATAAGTTGTGAGCCACCATATGAGTGCTTGAAATTAAACCTGGGTCCTTCAAAAGAACAGTCATTGTTCTTAACCACTGAGCATTTTCTCCAGCCCTTGCCTGGCTAACACTGAGTGTTTTAAAATGTTAGATAAAATTTTGTTATGAATTAAGAAAAGGGATATTACTACTATCAAACAAATAATTGTAAAATGGTGTTTTGAATAAATGTATCCATTATTCCCAATGAAATTTAAATATTAAATAGTGATGACAGACTAGTATATTAAATATTGCTTACCTCTCAGTAGAGACAGTTGGATCATACTGGATTCCATTCACTAACAAAAGCCTGATACAAGCTCAGTGTTGATGTCAGGAAGCAGAGATTCAAAGATTTCCACACTATTCTCAGAAAATACATTTATCAAAAAGAAAAGAACATTTGCAATTTATCAATATAATGTATTAAAGCAAGTGTATTTATTGCCTAAGGCTGTATTCACAAAGAAAATTCAAAGCAAACGGATTTGTACATGCTCCTAGAAATTGAAGTATGAAAGGGAAATATTCAGCAAAAATATTCCACAGAAAATTCAAGAGAAGAATTTTGTCATTCAGTAGTCACCTTTGACGAGAGGCTAAGTCCCTCCATGTTCTGAGTTCTGTGTCAATGTGTGGCAATCGTACTATAATCCACCAGTCAAATGGTTCAGAATTCATCTTATTTCAATGTGACTTCATTTTACTTAATTACTTAATTAAGAAGAAATAATTATTTTAATTGAGACCATAAGAACCTGGGACTCAAAAGGACTTCAAATTTAGTTAATATCAACACTGTCATCAGAATATCATCTGGCCTGACAGTCACTTATCCACAGATTTTGAGAAGTAAATTCTCATGAGTTGGATCTGTCTGGTGTTCATTTATTCCACATCAATAGTTAATACAGAAAAGCAATGAGATTGTATGAGTACATGTTAAGAACTCATCAAATTGCGAGGTAGATCAGCCTGCTGTTTGATGGTTCTGAGATGAACAGGGATATCTCCAAAGATGTCCAGCAAGGTCATTGGCTCAAACGTGGGTATTTTTCTATACCCCCCATCAAATTTAAATTAGACATTCCCTCCTTTTAGAATAGTTCATTAATTGTTCAATTTGGTATGTCAAATTTCAGCATATCAGGCTTATAAACTGCAAACTGTGTTTAGTTATTAAAATTAATTCATGTGCATTGTGATGGATATCAGAGTAAAAACTACAGTTTATTATTAAGATAGTTTATGATACGATACAATGGTTAAGTTCATGTGAATAATAATAATTCTATATAGTAATTCTATATATCTGTGTATTAGTTGTACTAATGATAGAAATATAAAATAGTATAGTGTTGTCATAGTACATGTATTTCTGCATACAGCATAGAGCAAAACTTCCAATTTACATACAATGATAAACAGAAAATTAAAAAATAAAATATATCTTACTAAATGTGAACTGGATCCATTAAACTATCATATTTCAAATAATATATAATAAAACAAACCTGAAACCCATCCTTCCCTAAATTAACAAAACTCAAATATTACTTTTCACTGAAATTTTGGGTTTATCTATATTGAGACATATTACACTTAAGTATTTTTCCATTGCTTCCATGTGAATTAGTTTTTAGAAAAAAATATGCACCAACAAATGGTTTCTTTGTTTTTAACAGTATTCTTTTTCTATTTTAGAAGATTTTTAAAAATCTTGTTACTTGCCTGGTTTTACTGAATGTGCCACAGGGAACACTAAGGATGAACATGAAGTATATGCTTTGAATTAGACAAAGAGGACTTTTCTGGCTTTTGCTGAAGCTGAGAAGTGGTGTTTCATGGCAGAGATCTTATCTGAAGCAACAGGGAAATTTTGGTCACCTAATGAAGACGGAAAGAATACAGAAGATGTCAAACATACTACTGTAGAGATTTTAGACTCATGAAAACATCTGCCATAAGTAGTCACAGGATAGAAGGAGTGTGAAGTGAATAGCTAACACTTTTCTAATATCACAAGCCAATATTGAGATTAAAAAGAGTCACAAACATCCATCTCTGTAGAGTACTCTGTTACAATGTAGTGGTAACCTGCACTGGTCCCGAGCTGCCTGAGGCCCAGACTCACAGACCTGCAGCCCAGACCTCTTAGCCGCCCCACTGCTGTTCAGGCCCCAGAAAAGACTTAGACATATTAACTTCATGCTGTTTGGCCTATGGCTCAGGCACATTGCTAGCTTGCTCTTACATCTTAAATCAACCCATTTCTATTAGTCTGTCTGCCACGTGGCCCATAGCTCACCTGTGTTCCTTACATGTTGCTCCTTGGGCTGGCTTGCTCGATCTGCCTGACACCGCCCTGCTTCTCCTACCTATGCTCTGATTTCTCCTCCTATTTCTTCTATGGTGCCTGTCACGGCCCCAAACAGCTCCTTTATTTAAAGATTGATATTCACAGCATACAGAAAGACATTCCCACATCAGTACTCTATAACATCTTAAATCTTTTAATACTTAGCTTGCAGTGATAGATCTTTTTATATAAGTATTCCATATTTTCCTTTGATTGTAAACTTGCTGTATTTGAAGGTAAGAAACAGAAATAGTCACGGGAAGCTAATCTTTTAGTGGAATAAAACTCTCAAAGTTAATTTTGTACTTAATATCATTAAATGTTTTCAATCAAAATTACGTAATTACAGAATTATGTAACTTCTTCCTTATCCCCTCCACTCACATCCAGCTACCCTCCCTCCGACCCCTCCGAGGTGTCCTTCATCCAAGTTGATAGCCTATTTTTCTTGATTCTTGTTACACACATGTTTGTATACATAAGCATGTTAATATATATCTATTTTTATAAAACAGATGGTTTCTTTGGTTTGATCTGAAGATTCTCCAAACACTCGATCACCCCCCACTACACTCTCCTCTGCTCTACATATTAGCAAGACTCAGCTACTGAAATTTGAAAGAATTTCCAGTTTAACCCCAGTAGAAGGAATTGAGCACTAATAGTAAACTCTACATGTCCTAGCACCTAAGTTACAGAATCTCTTAACCAGAAAATGGAAACTAGTACCTCAAATTGCTGCAATCTAAGACTGTATTTTTACCATCTCTTGTCAGGGGAACTTGAAGACTCTAGAAATTTCAGGGAAAAAATTAGTCAAGATCTACTCTGGTTGTCTCTTATATTGTGTTTTATCAGGTTATACTGGGAGCAACCTCCTTTGAATCAAATAAACAAAATGACTCACCAGTCCTTGGTATCTCATTCCACACAAATTCTGAGAATCATCATATAATGTGTTCTTTATGACTCACTTTGATATTTATTTCTAACTCATTTCTTACCATCAATGCATTACTTTGTACCTTGCTTCTCTAATCTTGTTTATTTTATTGTAGTTGATCATGGAAAATTTTGAAGTAGATAACAAGATAATTTTTTTATCATGCCAATAATTCATGTGTTGTGTTCATACTTGGATACATAGATTGCTAAAATTGTTTCCCATGGTTTCCTGATATCCAATATAGTTGCTTAGACTTGTGAAGGCAAATGAATACTCTTCTCTGTCTGCAATTTACTTCTATAATTGGTGTACCCAAAAGTTTCATCAAAATAAATGTATACATGTTTTGCTTGTTTAAATTAGCCATGGATTCTTCTAAATACACAATTTTCTGTATAGCTTTATTTCTCATTAAAACTGTCTTTGGTTGTTTGTTTCAGTTAGTATAGTAAACTCTGTTCTACTTCTTTCTGTTTTTAGATGATTTGTGTGGGTCCCCATTTATTCACCTAGTTCAGTTCAGAAAAGGGCAGGCCTCCTATGACTACAAAATACGTAGCAAGTCATGTTTCAGTAAGACTCAGTACCTACCCTTTGCATAAAGGCTGGCAAAGGAAACCCAGTATAAGATATATGGTCTCAAAAGTGAGTACAGAGATAGCTCATGTTCCCATTGTTAGGAGGCAGAGGACCTATATCAGTCTCATACAGGCTCCCTGATTGCTGGTTCACTCTCTGAGAGCTTCTATGATCCTAGGTTAATTATTTCTGTGGGTTTCATGTGCTATCTTTGACCTCTCTGGCTCCAACAATCCTTCCTCTCTCTCTCTATTTTTGAAAGGTACTGGGACCTCTGAGGCAGGAGATGGGCCCTTGAAGGGATTCTCATGATGGTGAATCCCACTGAGACAGCTGACCTGAGTCATGGGAGCTCACAGACCAGCAGCTTAGGAAGCCTGCATAGGTCAACCCTCTACACGTGGGTGAGAGTTGTGTGGTTTAATCTTCTTGTGGGACCTCTAGCAGTGAGACCAGGATCTTTCCCTGGCACATGAGCTGGCTTTATGGTACCTATTCCCTATGGTAGGATGCCTACCTCAGTTTTAATGTAGGGGAGAGGAGCTTGGCCCTGCCTCAATTTGATATGCCATGCTTTGTTTATCCTAGTGGAGACCTGACCCTTTCTGAAGAGTGGATGGGGGGAGGGGTATGGAAAGGAAGTGGAGGAAGGAATGGAAGTAGAGAAGAGAGAAAAAACTGTGGCTGGCACGTAAAATAAATTTTAAAATTTCATAAAAAATGTGTTCAGGTCTTACTCAGAGATCTTTGGCTGTAGATCAAGGATAATGTCCCCAGAAATGACTCAGATGCTTATATTAACTTTATGCTGTTTGGCCTATGGCTCAGGCACATTGCTAGCTAGCTCGTACATCTTAAATCAACCCATTTCTATTAATCTGTCAGCCACGTGGCCCGTGGCTCACCTGTGTTCCTTACATGTTGCTCCTTGGGCGGCTTCAGCTTGGTCTGCCTCTGACTCCGCCCTGCTTCTCCTATCTATGCTTTGATTTCTCCTCCTACTTCTTCTATGGTGCCTGCCATGGCCCAAAACAACTCCTTTATTTAAAGATTGAGATTCACAGCATACATAAACGCACTCCCACATCATGTTGCCAGCATAAATAACTGGTCCTGGGGTTACACACACTAAACCTAATTTTAAAAAGACATAAGCACAACTTAATTTGCACAAATGCACATATGCACATTGTGGGAATATATTTGTGCGTACTGTATCTTTAAATAAAGGAGCTGGTTTAGGCCATGGCAGGTACCATAGAGGAAGTGGGAGGAGAGTCAGTTCAGGTAATAGAAGCAGGGCGGAGTTAGAGGCAGACCGCGCGGAAGCCGCCGACATGTAAAGAACACTGGTGAGCTACGGACTGGGCCCACGTGGCCCGCAGATTAATAGAAATGAGTTGATTTAAAATGTAAGAGCTAGCTAGCAATGTGCCTGAGCCATAGGCCAAACAGCATGAACTTAATATAAGCCTCTGAGTTATTTTTGGGGACCCGGGCGGCGGTGGGTTCCTAGGCGGTCTCGGGCGGCGGGTCTGTGGGTCCAGATCTCCGGCTGTCTGGGACCAGCGAAAACACTACAACAGATGGCGCATCCAACGTGGGCCGATTATCCACTTAGAGCCTGACAAAGATTAAAAAGAGTTCTAGATCGCAGAAATTGAGCCAGGGCAGCTTCCAAATTGTGTGTGTAGAGCGGGTCTTTGTACAAAGAAAGCATGGTCCGTCCGGGTCACATTCAAAATGGCGCCGGCGGGCTGTCGGCAGTCAGTGTGAGCTGCAGCTGCAACCAGTCTCACAGAAGACTAAATAGCATGTGATTGATTTTAGATTTCTGCTTATTTTGAACAAAAGAAAAACAAATTTTCTTCGTGGCAGTTACGGTTTAAGAAAACTTAGTGATTCAGCCTAATTTGCAAAAACTGTGCTTCTTTTTGGAGAATGTATTTTAAAAGCTCTTAAGGTTAGAAGATGAATAAGGATTCACAATAAAACAGATTCAGATAAAAAGAAAACCTGTAAACGGGTTACAATGTTTGTAAAAGATACATAGGCTTCAGAGAAAAAAGAAAGAGGTTAGAAAAAGTTTTTAAAGTGAGAAATAGAGTAATAAAATTATAATAAGCCACGTAAAGATGGAAAATAGACACAAAATCTGGATTTTGGTTGTTATTGTGTTTTCTTTTAATTTTTTAACTGTTAATGAGCTAACTACAAAAAGACAATGGATTGCAAAGGCTACTAAGTTAAACAAGAATGTATATTTTAAAGGTATTTTGATTTTGAAATTTGTGTCTAAGGATTTATTGCTTTGGAAGAGTTCTGTTTCTGTTTCCACAGATGAGAACCTGTGGATTGCTTCCAGGCAAATGTGGTTTCATCAACCAAGACCCCCTGAAAAAACCTCTGATGAGAAGAGATGGCCAGATCAGCTTCACAGCTGCAGATTATGACCCAGTCTCAACAACCGTGAGATTTTCAACGCCCCTTAATCAGCAGGAAGTAGTAATGAATAACTTCGCCCAAATTCCCCAAATATTGTTTCTAAATGTTTGTTTTCATTATAAATGGTTAATGGTCATAGTCAATCTCTTTCTAAGAAAAAACGGGGGATATGGTATGTGAATGCTTTTTTAAAAAATTAGATTATTAAATTTACAGGTAATCAGCTGTTAATCTCAAACTGCTTTACATTGGTATAGATTTTGGTTTATTGATACAAATTTAAAGTCAATTTTATTATGCTGTATATGTTTTTCTATTCTTGTTTAAGGTATGATGTTCATGTAACTGTTTTAAAATTGTAGTGTATAATTAAGAAATAAAGGTTAATAGTCACTTTTGATAATCAAACTTATAGTTAGGTTAGTTAGGATTTTTAAGTATACAAAGATATATTTCAATTAAATAGATAATCTTCAAATACTTCTAAGACCTACAGAATATGGCATTTAAAATATTTTAAGAGCTTAGACTTTTCTGGACAGTGAGACAGGTCGAGACAGGTCTATACCTGGCAGCACTAATCTACTTCAACAAG
Source organism: Phyllotis vaccarum (assembly GCA_033318265.1). Taxonomy (NCBI): domain Eukaryota; kingdom Metazoa; phylum Chordata; class Mammalia; order Rodentia; family Cricetidae; genus Phyllotis; species Phyllotis vaccarum. The sequence continues at coordinate 34,539,920 of JARWLC010000010.1, read as the reverse complement.
AAAATGGGCATTGAAGAAACTCCATATAGAGTCTCATCTATTTGTGGTAATGGTAAGCCACTGGAGAAAAAACTGTTTTTATATTGACTGCTTGACAGTATGCTGTTTAAACTGGACATGCAGGTTCCATAAAAAGATGACCTCTGGACTTTGGCAGAGCAAGCCAAGATCATCATTCGGGTTCCTGCTTTACAGAGAAAACTGTCAGACATTCTTCAAGACTCAAGGAGAAACAATGGATGAACTGTGCCAAAATGGACAGAGCAGATTTCCTGCTTCACTGAAATGAAAAGAGACTTTGGGCCTGTAGGCTGAAGATAAATGCCCCAACCTTATAAAGGAACTTTGAGTGACTGTCCAGGCAGATAGGTGTCATCTCTGTCCCTTCTAGATTTTAGAAGTCGTTTGCACTTCTGGTTTACTTAGATAAATATTATATCCTTCTGTGGTCTTTGATGTAGTTGAAGATTAGATAGTTATATGTACAGTTTTTCTTAGTCATTTGAAAAGTATATTAGATATGAAACTTTAGATTCATAAAGATAAAGTAGATAAAATGTTTTCTTTAATTTTGCTAAGTACAAGTGGACTAGATATTGTAACTGTAATTCTTGCTTGATGGCTATTTTGTTATATGTAATTTTGCTATGTTAAAATTGAAACCTTCCTTTTTGATTAGAGAAAAAAGGGGAAATGTGGGAATATATTTGTGCGTACTGTATCTTTAAATAAAGGAGCTGGTTTAGGCCATGGCAGGTACCATAGAGGAAGTGGGAGGAGAGTCAGTTCAGGTAATAGAAGCAGGGCGGAGTTAGAGGCAGACCGCGCGGAAGCCGCCCAAGAGGCAACATGTAAGCACGGGTGAGCTGCGGGCCGCCACGTGGCCCTGGATTAATAGAAATGGGTTAATTTAAGATATGGGTGCTAGCTAGCAATGTGCCTGAGCCATAGGCCAAACAGCCTGAAATAAATAAAGCGTCTGAGTTATTTCTGGGGACCCGGGCGGCGGCTGGCGGATAAGCAGTTCCGGCGGCAGGTCTGTGGGTCTGGGACCTCTGCCTGCACCAGACCCGCAAACTAAGTACAACAGCACATATACATTGTGTGTGTGTGTATGAGTGCATGTGTGTGTGCATGTGCGCATGTGTGTGCATGTGTGTGTATGTGTGTGCACATGTGTGTGTGTATGCATGTGTGTGTATGAGTGCATGTGTGTGTGCGTGTGAGTGTATGTGTGTGCTGCATGTTTGAGTGTGTGAATGCACATATGTGTGTATGCACGCATGTGTGAGGGGTGTGTGCATGTGCATGTGTGTCTGTTTGTGTGTTTTCGTGTGTGTGCCTACATATGTGTACATGTGTGTGTGCATGTTGTTTTTGTGTATGTGTGTGTGCATGTGTTTGAGTGTGTGTATATGTACATGTGAGCATGTGTGTATGTGTGTCTGTGTGTGCATGTGTGCACATGTGTGTATGTATGTGTGTGCATGTGTGTGTACGTGTGTGTTCATGTGTGTATATGTGTGTATGTGTGTCTGTGTGCCTGTGCATGTGTGCATGCATGTGTGTATGTGTGTTCGTGCGTGTGTATAGGTGTGCATGTACGTGTGTGTACATGTGTGTATATGTGTGCATGTGCATGTGTGTCTGTGTGCATGTGTATATGTGTGTCTGTGTGTGTGCATGTGTGTGCATGTGTGTATAGATGGGTGTGTGTACATGTGTGTATACGTGTGTTAAAATCACAAATTTTAACACAGGAGAAGCAAGAATTTAGTACTTTGGGATTCATGTCATGACATAGCTTAGTTATAGTCATGATACTTGAGAGAAAGACTTTACCTTATAATTTGTTTTTCCTTTTTTGCGTATACAAGAGTCTACAGCTCAAACCCAAACAATATTTATTAAAATGCCTGTTGTTTTTGGCTTTAAAATATTTATATTTAAGCACATGGTTATAGTGATCTTTTAAGTCCTCGACAAGAGACATGCAGAAGATTCTGACAGGCTTTCACAGACATATGAGTATGCTCTCAGGCTAATCTCAAAGAGTTGCTTTTTGACAGTTTGGGGTTTTGAAGTTATTTGTGGTTGACTTGTTGCTTAAAACTACTCGGTGTTATTTCACATCAAAAACTGGTATTTCAAGTTCAGGTCCTAGTATTTAATAGAAGAGAAAAACAAAATAGGTGGCAGAACTCTTCATTTCAGGTTTACAGATGCTCCATTTTGTCACTGCTCTACTAAAGTCATGGTGTTTGTTTTCCTCGTTCATACTCTATTTTCTCTTAGTTCTTCAGAATTTATAGGATGAGAATAAAACATTCATGGGATGAAATAGTATCAGTACCCTGATATCTATTAGTTTTCATTTATTCCTACTCTTAATACAAGTCATTTATTAATCTGCATCAGTGGGTTTTCTCTTCATTTGTCTTAAGCCCTTTCTCTTCTCTGGCTGTTTGTTTATAATACAACCCACATAGTCTGTGCCATTACTACCAGCCTTGACTTTATTATTTATATTATGAACTATTTACACATTTTATAATTCAAAGAATTCCTCAAAATGGTAGGTATTCTGTGTTACTTTAATGGTGTGTTTCTTATATACATACATCTTAAGTAGATAGATATGCAGGTAGATAATCAGATAAAGGATAAATTATTATTACATTGATAGAGAGAAAACAAGATAGATTGATAGGTCATAGTCAAATATAACAATACATCAAAGATTTGTTTCTGTAGATAGATATGCTGGTGCATATGTATAAATTAGGGTTGCATATATTACATGTTGTAATTATAGACTGAAATGTCAGTTCCTTTATTCTGATTGAATAACTAGTATACAATCATATATTACTCCTTTTAAGAGAAAGATTTTTGGTGCTATAAAATCCTAGAAACGAGACATCTATTTTGTAGTTGCTTTGTTTATTCTTCTGGGAAAGTTCTAGTACTCTGTAGAGAATACTCTCCAGCAGATCCTTCACTTTGAAAGTTTATGTTAGAGTTTTATTGTAGAATCTCTTTCAGAACTTCATTAAGTTCAGGGGTCCTCCTGGAGTGATTTCTCAGGGAAGCAGTGCAACAGATCACTTTACAGTCTTCCCAGATGCAAGATAAAACCACTGTGACTTCTATGTAGAAGGGGGTGTCTCTCATTATGCTGTGATTTTAATACATGATATCCAAGTTTTTCAATAAGTTCCTTACTATGATAATTATAGATGGAATATGGGCGTAGAAAACATTTTGAGCCTTTTATAAGCACCCTTTCATTCAACATGCTTCTGTCTATTCCATGCTTTTTATAGCTTAAGTACTGAAAGTCATTTTCTGTTATTGAAGACAGAAAATAATATCAAACATTTCACAAGGTCTGAGTAGTGCCTGTAATGAGAAAGCTTTCTCTTTGATAAAGAACCTTGTATTTATATTTAATTGCTTTATTCTGAACAAACTGCTTTCTATGTCTATTATCTTAACCCTTGGTTAACTTCAGCTTCCTAATGTCCATACTGAACTTTTAAATAAGGCTTATTTTTTGACATTTTTAATAATTGAAAAGTTTTTTTTTTACATACTAACCACAGTTCCCATTCCTTCCTTTCCTCCCACTCACCCCTACTTTCCCCTCAACCCACACCATTCCCATTTACTCCTCAAAGAGGATAAGGCCTAACAGTAGAAGCCTATAAAGTCTAGGATATCAAGTTGAAGCAGGGCAAAGCTTCTCCCCTCCCGCTTTATCGAGGATGGAATTGGTTCCAAAAAGCCAGTTCATGTATTAGGAATAAATCCTGGGCTCACTATCAGAGGCCACGCCAACTGCACAATCCACACAACTGTCATCCACATTCACAGAGCCTAGTTCAATCTCATTCAGGTTGCTTATCTGTCAGTCCAGAATCAGTGATCTCCCTGTAGCTCAGATAAGCTGTCTCTGTGGATTTTTCCATTATGATCTTGAACACTTTGCTCACATAATCCCCCCTCCTTCTCTTCAACTACATTGGGAGCTCAGCCCAGTGCTTAGCTCTGGATGTCTGCATCTTCTTCTGCATCCATCAGTTGCTAGATGAAGGATCTGTGATAACAGAGTGGCCATCAATCTGATTACAGGAGAAGGCCAGTTTATACATCTGAACTCTTGCTTAAAGTCTTAAGTGGAGTCACCCTTGTGGATTCCTCAGAGATTCCCTAGCACCAGGTTTCTCCCGAGCCCCACCCACAGTGGTTTCCTCTGTCAAGATATCTATTTTGTTGTTCTCCCTCTCTGTCCCTCCCACAACTCTATCATCCTGTTCCCTCATGTTCTCTTCCCACCTTCCTTTACTCCCCCTTCATGCTCCCAATTTACTTGGGAGATCTTATCTATTTCACCTTGCCAGGAAGAATCTATGAACGCCTCTCTTAGGGTCCAAATGAGGCTTTTCTTATGCAATGTTTCTCTTGAGTGATGTACACAGGTCGAATGATACAAGACAGTATGTGAATGTCAGAGGACATTGTCTGTTTGACACATACTAATACTTAACCTCTCTCTTTTTTTAATTGATTGACTCCTTTTAAAGGCATTCATCCATAAATGGGCTAGAGGCATAGATATTACATTTATCTGTAGTCTATCATCTTTGTTCTAAACACTAGGTTGTTGTATAAGGTTTCTGGCTGGGACTTTCTGGCCTAACCTTGAGGTGGAGACCTGTAGACTTGCAGGCCCACAGTCCCACAGGGACACACAGCCACTTACAGTAATTTTATGCCAATTGACCTGGGGCCCAGGCATGTGACTAGCTAACTCTTTACCCTTAACTAACCCATGATTCTTATCCTATTCAACCATGTGGTTCCATACCTTTTCTCAGAGCAGTATAGTTGTCCTCTGCATCTTCTAGTTTCTCTTGCATCTCTGTGGCATCTCTGCTCTGTTCTTCCTGTTCCCAGAGTTTTCCCAGTCTGATAGCTCTGACTACACTTCCTGTCTGCCTTCAGCCAATCACCATTTTATTAAACTAGTAGGCAGGATAATTATTTACAATGTAGCATAATCCCACTACACTGGGTTCATAAATATTAAATGATAGATGAAATATAGCATAGATATGCAAAAAAGTAAACCACTGGCATGGTGATAAAAATGAGTTCCTTGTCTTAATAATTCCAAGATGTTACAAAAGTGTGATATTACAATTCAAAATTGTTATTGGTTAAAGTATTCAATTTAAGAAAGCTGTGGTGATATGCTATATATTTAATAAAACCAGTCTGAAATATCAGAGAAGAGATCCACCCACAGTCAATCCAGAAGGAACAGAGAGTGGTAACTTACACCTTTAATCACAGAATGGGGAAAGACCAGAAGTGGTAACCTGTTCCTTTAACCCTAGCAGATCTGAGTTTGAGACCAGCTTGGTTTACAGAGGGAGTTCCAGGATACCAGTCAGGCAGTAGTGATGCCATGTCCTTAATCTGGTAACTCCAGAGACAGAGATCATTCTGTGTTGCTGCGAATTCAAGGATAATTACCAAACAGTAATAACCACCTGGATATGCAACAACTGGGTGAAAATAATATTTAAGGCAGGCATAGGAAGACAGATGAGGCAGTAGAAGTGACATGGAGTGAGGCTGAGGAAGCTGGAAGATATCTAGGTGAGATTTGACTGTGATGTTTTCTCTCTGAAATTTCAACCTTTTCTGATATCTGGCTCTGAGTTTCCTTTTGCAACCAGAATTTGTGCAACAAGATACAACTGTAAATTATAATTTGAAGTACAGTATTAGAAGAGTGTCTTCAAATATAGGATGTGTAACCTACAACATAAAAGTTTGGCCCACTTGAATACTACCTTAGTTGCCTATCCAGATTCAATGTTAAAATACCAAAACAAAGGCAAATTAGGAGAGGAAAAGCTTATTCCACTTCATATTTGCAAGTTAACAACCATCATAAGGGAAAAGTCATAGCAGGAATACAGAGTGGCAGTACTGTGAGAGAGGTGGACACATTGCATCTATTATTAAACATAAAGACCTAGGAACACATATGTTCCTATGTTCACATTCAATTTCTTTTTACTCATTCTAGGAAATGATGCAACCCAAATTCAGAGTAAGACTTTCCATATCAGTTTTCAATTAACAAAATAAAAAAAAATTCTCCACAATTACGTAAAAAGGAAAGTCTAAATTAGAGAATTACTCACTAGAACTCTACACCAAAAGATCTACCTAAATATACAAGACTTTCACAAAAATCAAGCCAGCTCAAATGACATCATGGATGGGGAGGTACTCAAGTCTGACCACTATCTGATAAGTGATTAGCAAATAATGCTTATGTGAAAAGGAACAATCAGTTTTCTTCATGGATGAGGGTTTAGAGAGGCTACCTATACTTCAGTCAATGTTACCCCCACATCCATGCACAGATAAGAAGCAGTAAATGTACTTAGTGGCTATTAAAAAGGGAATTAAAGACAGAGAAGTAAAAAAAAATAGAGAGAGAGTATCAGGGTCTCTAGGGATAAAATTGTGGTGTAAGAACTGGCGTAGGTTTGATAAGCAGATTGTAAGTGTTTATGAATATGATATATAATATTTAATAATTTGAAAAATCTATCACAAAAGAAAAGGAAAATATAATTAAATGTTGAAAAACAAAACAAAAAGAAGATATAGTAAGTTTTACTCTATCATTATATTTTGAATGTATTATGTATGTATTCAAATTAGTGTGTATGAGAAAGAGGTGTAAATAGAAAAGTGCATTTGAGGTAAGGGGAAGAACTTGCATGCATAAACAACCCTATAGCATGCTTTCTTTTGGATCAACATCCTGTTCCCATACCTAACATGGAGATTATGAATGTTCACCCCTATCTTACACTAGTCATGCTAGCTCTTATAACTTAATCTGTTTCTCTTCATCTACATTTGACTCAGGGCTTTTTACTATTCTTTTCCTCTGTATGTCTTAATTCACTGCCCCTCTTGTCTGGCTGGCTGACAGTTGTCTGGCTTCTGGCCCCAGGTTTTTCTCCTCTTTCTCACTAGTTCTCCTTTTCACTTGTTTTGATTCTAAATCTCTCCTCTTAGCTATTTTCTCTTTGCTCTTTGGCCCTACCTATTCTTCTCCATCTAGCTTTTTATCAGGCCAATCAGTGCCTTAGGCAGGCAAGGTGAAACAGCAACACATCTTTACATAATTAAGAAAATGCAGCAAAAACAAATGTAACACATCTTTATATCATGAACAAAGGTAACATAAAAATATAACACAGCTTCACTTAAAGCAATCCACTGCAGAACAAACAAATATAACACATCTTTACATAATTAAAACAACATTCCATAACACAAAACCATTTAGATGGAGTCTCCTAAATCTGTTGCCAATGCAATGGGTCTAATTAGTGATGGAAAAGCACTCAGGGTCCTTTTCCAATACCAACCCCAGAAATTATTCTTCTCTCCATTTAACCACAAAGGACACAAAGTTTTATAAAGTGTCTAGTGATAGCTGAATGACCTGTGGAGCATCAAGGATTTAAACTGAAATTAGATGCCACATTCTCTCCACAGCCTCATTCTGCCTTCCCTGGAGAGCAAGAGCACCTGGAAAAGTGCCACATCTAAGTTTTGTTGTGCTTTGTTCTTTTGTCTCCTGAGACAGTGCTCCACTAGTATATCCTCATGTGGTATTGAAAGAATAAAACAAAAGGTAAAAAATAAGAAGTTTAATGGAAATAAGGTCAACACTTTAAAGGCCTTTAATTCTGCATATATACAATTCTGAATGATCAAAATTCTGCCATTTGATAATGCACAAAAAGACCTTTTTTCTAGAAACATGCCCAGAATAATCTGAGGGTAAAAAGTCTTAGTTTGCTCTTCTTCAAGAATTCCCTTGAGTTGAAGAGTAGGTTCAAATCATGTGTCAAATGGGACCAAGTATATAAATAATTTCTAGATACAAATGCAACATATATCCTAAAGAAGTTAATATGGGACATTCAAAAATAGTGATAAATTAAAATAAGATAAATAAAAACAAAAAAGGAATATGACAAAAGAAATGAACAAAGGAAAAAAAAAAACTGGTTCCTCCACCCCTACCCATTGCTGCCCAGTTGCAGGACACAGGGAAGACTCCTGTGGGCCTCACTACCAACATCCCCACTGAACCCCAAGTGACCTCAGTGGCTTCATGATACATATAATCCACCAGTCCCTGTTGAACCAAGAGAGACTCCCTGAGTCCCAGAACTCCCTAGCTCTGATTGGACAGTAAGTGTCAATTGGGTCAAGTGTGGCTCCTTGAGAATCAATTAGATCAAGAACATCTCCCTGAAACACAAATACCACATGTACCAATTGGAGGAAGAGATGGATAGATGTTGGTGCAAGAATAACAACAACATAAAAAGTAATATGACACTACTAAAACACAGAGGCTCTACAGCAAGAAGATCTGAACTTCACAATGTAGAAGAATCAAAAGTAATATGACACTACTAAAACACAGAGGCTCTACAGCAAGAAGATCTGAACTTCACAATGTAGAAGAATCAGTAGAAAACAACCTTAAAATACCTTTATGAAAATGATAGAGACCTTTAAAGAATAAATAAATAGTTTTCTTTAAAAAATTAAGAAAAGACAAATAAGAAGTAGTAGGAAATCAATAAATCCCTTAAAGAAAGACAATAAAGCCAAGAAAAAAAGCAAACAGATAAAGAAAACAGTTAAAGATTTGAGAATTAAAGCAGAATCAATAAAGAAGACCAAATAGTGAGGAAATTCCTGAAATAGAAAATCCAAATAACTGAACAGGAATTATAAATGCAAGCATAATCAACAGAATGCAAGCAAGAATCTCTGGTGTAATAAGAGGTTTCTGACCTGGACTTTCAGGCCTAGCCTCAAGGTTTAGACCCACAGACCCACAGTCCCACAGAGACACACAGATGCTTACAATAGTTTTAGGCTGATCGACCTAAGGCCCAGTCATATAACTTGCTAACTCTGTACCCTTCACATAACCCATAACTCTTATCCTGTTCAGACATGTGGCTCAGTACCTTTTCTCAGAGCAGTATAGTTGTCTTCTTGCTTCTTCTGGCTTCTCTCGGCATTCTGTTCTGTTCTGCCTGTTCTTAGAGTCTTCTTAGTCTGGTAGCCCTGCCCACACTTCCTGTCTGCCTTTGTCCAATCAGTGCTTCTTAAAAACCAGTGGGTGGGACAATTATTTACAGTGGAATAACATAATCCCCCTACACTCTGGAGTGGAAGATACAAGAGAGTCAAAGTCAAAGAAAATAAAAAAGCCAAAAAAATCAAAACCCCTAAATGTCCAGGAAATCTGGGACTCTATGGAAAGACTAAACCTCACAATAATAGAAATAGAACAAAGAGGAGAATACCAGCTCAAAGGCACAGAAATATATACAACAAAATCAAAGAAGAAAAATTTCCTAAAGTCAGAAATACCTATATACAAGAACCATACAAAATATCAAATCGATTAGACTCCACAAAAAAATACCCTCACCACATAATAATCAAACTAAAAAACATACAAAATATGGAAATAATATTAAAGTCTACAGAGGAAAAATGCCAAGTAACTTGTAAAGGCAGACATAATTTTCCAACGGAGACTATGAAAGGCAGAAAAGGTCATGGACAGACATTACACAGTCACTAAGAGACAATGGTTACCAGCCCAGACTACTATACCCAGAAAAACTTTCAATCACCATAGACAGAGTAAAGAAGATATTACATGACAAAATGAAAATTAAACATTACCTATCCACAAATCTATTTCTACAGAAAACACTCAAGGGAAACCACAACCTCAGGAATTTGATGCAACCATAAAAACACAAGCAATAGATGACCCTACAGCAGGAAATCTCAAAGAAGGAACACATACACATACTATCACCAAAAAATAACAGGAATTCACAATCACTGGTTATGAATATCTCTTAAAATCAATGGACTTAATTCCTATATAAAAAGACACAGGCTAATAAAATGGATACAAAAACAGGATTCATCCTTCTGCTGCATACAAAAAATACACCTCAACTTCAATAACAGACATTTCCACAGATTAAAAGGTTGGGGAAATCTCTCCAATCAAATAGACCTAAGAAGCAAGCAAATGTAGTTATTCTAATATCTAACCAAATAAACTTTAAATTAAAATCAATCAAAAGATAATTTGGAAAGGTATTACACATTCACCACAAAAAAAATCAATTAAGATGAAGTCTTAATTCTGAACATTTATGTCTCAAATATAACGGTCCCCTCATATGTAAATAAAGAAAATATCTCTAAAGCTCAAATTGCACAACAAACCCTACACACTAATAGTGGGAGCCTTTAACACTCCACTCTCAACAATGGACTGGTCTATCAGACATAAACTTAACATAAAAATAAGAGATCTAACTAACATATGTCATGATTCAAATTACCTTAATAAGTATATATAGAACATTCTGCCCTATCACAAAAGAATATATCTTCTCATCACCTCATGGAACTTTCTTTAAAATTGACCACATACTAAGTCATAAAGCAAATCCTAATAGATTAAATAAATTAGAATAACCCCTTATATGCTATCTGATCACTAAAGTTAGAATTTAGTGAAAACACAAACTACAGAAAGCCTGCAAACTTATAAAAACTAAACAACTCACAACTGAACCATCTCTGGGCCAAGGAAGAAATAAGAAAGTAAAGACTTCATAGAATTCAATGTCAATGAATCCACAGCATACACAAACTTATGGAACACAATGAAAGCAATGCTAAAAGGAAAGTTCATAGCTCTAAGTGCTGACATAAAGAATTTAAGGAAATCTTACACAAGTGACTAAACAGCACATCTGGAAACTTTAGAAAAAGAAGCAATCTCACCCAGAAGGCATAGAAATAGCTCAAAGTTGAAATCAATAAAAATTGAAACAAAGAGAACACTTCAAAGAATCAATGAAACAAAGAGTAGGTTCTTTGAGGAAATCAACACGATAGAAAAATCCTTATTAATACTAACTAAAAGCAGAGAGAAAATATCCAATTTAAAAAAATCAGGAAAGAAAACAGGGACATAACACCGGACAACAAGGAAACCCAGAGAATAATTATGTTATACTTCAAAAAAAAAATGTAATCTACAGAATTGGAAAACCTGAAAGCAATGGCCACTTTTTTTAGATAGTTACCACTTACAAAAATAAAATCAAGACCAGATAAACCACTTAAACAGACCTATAACCCCTAAGGAAAGAAAAGAAGTTATTAAAAGCTTCTTAACCAAGAAAGCCCAGGGTCAGATGGTTTCAGTGCAGACTTCTACCAGAATTTTAAAGAAGAGCTAATACCAATTCTCCTCAAATTATTCCACACAATGGAAACAGAAGAATCATTGAATAATTCTTTTTATGAGACTACAGTCACCCTGATTCCCAAACCAAAGGAAGACACCACTAAGAAAGGAAATTACAGAGCAATCTCCTTCATAAACATTGATGCAAAAGTACTCAACAAAATACTGCCAAACCAAAACCAAGAATACATTAAAATGACAACAACAACAACAAAAAACCCAAAACCCATGATCAAGTATGTGTCATCCCAGAGATGCCAAGATGGTTCAACATAAAAAAATCTGTCAAGGTCATCCACCATGTAAACAAACCTAAAGTAAAAAACCCACATAATTCACCTTATTAGATGTTGAAAAATGCCCTTGGCAAAGTCCAATACTTCTTTATGATTAATGTCTTAGAGATACCAGGGATACACAAAACATAACTAAACATAATAAAAGCAATATATAGTGAACTGAAGAGCAAACATCAAACTAAATGGAGAGAAACTCAAGTTGATCCCAACAAAATCTGGAACAAAACAAGGTTGTCTACTTTCCCTATATCTATTTAATAGAGTACTTAAAGTTCTAGCTAGGGAAGAAAGAAAACAAAAGATCAAGGGGCTACAAAGCGGAAAGGAAGAAGTCAAACTTTAGCTATTAGCAGATGTTATAATAGTATTCATAAGTGACCCAAAAATAATTCTACCAGTGATGTGACAGTATACAAGATTAACTCAAAAAAAAAAATAATAATCAGTAGCCCTCTTAAAACCAAAGATAAACAGGCTAAAGAAGAAATCAGAGAAACAACTTTACAATAGCTATAAATACGATAAATCATCTTAGGATAATCCTAACCATACAAGTTAAAGCCCTATATGACAAGAGCTTTACCTTCTTGAAGAAAGAAACTGAAGAAGATGCTAGAAACTGGGAAGATCTCTCATGTTCTTGGAGAGGTAGGATCAACATAGTAAAAATGTCAATCTTACCAAAAAGAAATTTACAGATTTAATGTAATCCCCATCAAATTCCCAACACAGTTCTTCACAGACCATGAAGGAACAATACTCAACTATATATGGAAAAAAAAAATAAAACTAAAACAAGCAAATAATATCCTTAAATTTACAGGAAAGAGGATAAAACTAGAGAAAACCATTCTGAGTGAGGTAACCCACACCCAGAAAGACATAATATGTACTCGCTCCTAAATGAATTTTATATGTAAAACAAAAGATAACCAGTCTACAGTTCACAACCCAGAGAAGCTAGGTAACAAGAGAAACATCCATTCATCCCCCTGGGAAGGGGAAATAGGTAAGACTTCTGGAGTAAATTTGAAGCATGGGGAGAGGGGGTAAGGGGAGGTGGGAAGAGAACAGGAGAATATGGGATGGTTGAGTAGAGCAAAGGACACAGAGAGAGAGAACAACAAAATAAATATCTTAGCAGAGGGAGCCATGTTGGGGTTAGGGAGAAACCTGGTGCTAGGGAAACTTTCAGGAATCAATAAGGATGATCCGAGCTACAACTCTAAGCAGTAGTGGAGAAGATGCCTGAACAGGCCTTCCCTGTAATCAAATTGATGATGATCTTAATTATCATCTTAGAAGTTTCATCCAGCAACTGATAGAATTACATGCAGAGATCCGCAGCTAAACTTTAATCTGAGCTCTGATCCAGTAGAAGAAGAGGAGGAAGGATTAGATGAGTAAAGGGTCAAGGTGAGGAGCTCACTAACTCTGCACTGATAGTTGGGGAACCTGCATGGGACTGAACTTCCTCAATGTGGATAACAGTTGGGAGGTCTGGGCAGTTTGGGGGGCTTCTGGCAGTTGTACTGGTATATAAACTGGCTCTTTAGAGCCTATTCTTTATAGAGGGATCCCTTGCTCAGCCTTAGATATGTGTGGGAAGAACTTGGTCCTGCTGTAACTTGATATGCCAGGCTTTGTTGACTCCCCATGGGAGGTCTTATCCTCTCTGAGGAGTGGATGGGTGTGGGATGGGGATAAGCTGGTGGATCAGTGGGAGGAGGGGAGTAAAGGGGCCTGTGATTAAATGCAAAATACGAAAATTACAACAGCAAAACAAAACATTTTTAAATAAAAAGAAATAAAGAACAAAGCAAAAAAACATAGCACAAGAAATTTATATACAACAGAGGCTCAGCTGAAGCAGAGAATTCTGTGTGGTCAATGGATAAAACTCATGTTTTTACAGTGAAAAAGCATGTTAATAGCTCTTTCTTCAATTTCAGGAAGAGAGAATAGTGAAGCCAAAGTCAAGTACAGTTTTGCAAATGTAAACAGTAAAAAGTAAGCCATGCAATCCAATCATAAGAGAAAAAAATTCAGGTTATAAAGATGCAAAGATACCCTTGACCTTACTCTGGCTTGATGATTTAGACTTTGTGTCAGGGCAGCACACTCCAGGGTTATTTTCTATGTGCTGACCCACAATCATCTTGATATCAGGTCTTCTTTAATGCGGAGTCTCATGAGAGTTCAAGAGGCTACTCTACTCTCCTGGTGACCTCAAAGTTGTCTTTAATGAAAAGCTACACTGAGTTTTGGTTTTTTTTTTCAAATTCTCTTTTTTACAACTCTTCAATTGGTTCTTTTCAAAATGTTAGCATTTTTGCCTCAAGCTTTTTTCTTATTGGCTGTCAGCTTCTGAAAGGAATATGGGAAGAGCTCTTAATAGCACAGTTACTTGCAAAAATCCCTAAAGTCTAACAAGATCAGATTCAATGTTTTAAATTTTCAACTTGGATTGGCAACTCTGTTTCCTTGGTTCCATGCTAAGAACAGAACATAACAGAAAAAAAAAAAAGGCACTGATTGGCCTTGTGGCACAAGAAAGCAAAGCCATTAAATAAACAAAGAACACAAAAGAGTATCTCAGTATTTCAGAACCAGAAGTCCCTGCTTGAAAATAACACTTGGAGCTATGGGCAGGTGACACCTCCAAACAGGAGTGAACTAGATATCAGACATCCCAGAGCTGTCATATTGTGGCAGAAGATTTGAGATATAGCAAATCAGGAAGGGACACATAAGCTTTAAGTGTCAGAGGATTCCTTAATTGTGACAAGAGTAGTTCTCTTTGAATATAAAGCCCTAACAACAGACTCCAGTGGATTTAATCCATTACTGAACACTATCACTGGTTTAGAAATCTGAAGGAGAATTCAGCTCTTCAAAACAGCCATCAGTTCACTGAGGTTCAGGCTTTGTTTCTTTGATGTATAAGGATGATTAAGGGTTATAACAGATGAGGACTGGGGGAATTGTATACTACAGTTGTATCATATTAAAAAGTCTCTTGGATGAAATTGTTGAGAACTAGGTTTGAAGTGACAAAAAATAAATCTTTATTGTAAGTGTCATGTTCAATGCTACCTCCATACTTGTAGCCAAATATTAAATTTCTATTCCCCAAGTCTTTTTCTGCTTTCTGCCCTCACAGACAACTGTAGAGTAAACCATGGCTAATAGTTTACATAACTGTGTGATGTTAAGTATCTTAAAATTTGCATAACTATATGTGAGTATATAGGTATGTTATAACTATTTGCAATTAAATCTGTAATTACCATATTAATATACTATGTTTAGATAGCTATTAGGATCATGATTCATACATGTGCACATTTAAATTTTGTGTAAAATGTATGTAGGCATATAATCTACATTCATACTCTACACATTACTGATGTGGGAATGTCTTTCTGTATGCTGTGCATATCAATCATTAAATAAAGGACTATTTTGGCCATGGTAAGCACTGTAAAAGAAGTAGGTGGAATGGTTGGGAGGAGAACAGAGTCAGATCAGATCGAGCCAGTCACCCAAAGAAGAAACATGTAAGGAACACAGGTAAGCCAAGGGCCACATGGCAGACAGGTTAATGGAAATGGGTTAAGCTTAAAGAGCTAGCTAGCAATGTGCCTGAGCCATTGGCCAAACAGCATGAACTTAAGATAAACATCTGAGTCACTTTGGGGGCCTAAGCAGTGGCAGGCGGCTAAGAGGTCTGGGGCTACAGGTCTATGGGTAGGGACCCCTGGTCGGATGGGCCCAGAAACCTCATTCTAACAGATGGCATTCAAATGTGGGCCGAACAAACACCCACATAAAGCCTGAGAAAGATTAGAAAGGGCTCTAGAGCACAGAAACTGAGGCAAAAAAAATTGTATATCTGAAGCGGTTCGTTGTACAGATACCTTGCCTTGCCACACGGACCACAAACAAAATGGCACCAGCGGGCTGGTTCCCAAAGTCTCACAGAAGACTGAGTAGCATGTGATTGATTTAAGGTTTACGTTTATATTAAACAAAAAGGAAACAGAGTCCAAGACAGTTTCTTAGTAGCAGCATTTCTTGGGTCTGCTCTGTTTGTTGACTGCTAACAGAGATGCAGCCCTTTAAGAGAACTTACTGATTCAGCTTTATCTGCAAAATCTATGTGGCTCTTTAAGAGAGTGGTAGCATTTTCAAAGCTCTTCTGGTTGGAAGATGATTGAGGATTCACAATAAAATAGAAAAAAAAAACCCTGTAAACAGATTACAATGTGTATAAAATGTACATAGGCTTCAGAGAGAAAAGAAAGAGGGCAGAGTAAGTCCCTTAAAAAAGGAAAGAGAGTAATAAAAATATAATAAGCAATGTAACGATGGAAAACAGACACAAAATCTGTATTATGGTAATTATTGTGTTTTCTTTTAATTTTTTAACTGTTAATGAGCTAACTGCAGAAAGACAATGGATTGCAAAGGCTGATAAGTTAAACAAGAATTTATGTTTTAAAGGTATTTTGATTTTGAAATTTGTGTCTAAAGATTTATTGCTTTGGAAGAGTTCTGCTTTTGTTTCCACAGAAGATGAGAACCTGTGGATTGCTTCCAGGAAAATATGGTTTCATCGACCAAGACCAAATGAAAATTCTCTGATGGGAAGAGATAGTAACATCAGTTTCAGGGCTGCAGACTAAGATGATCCAGTTTCAAGAATCTGTAAGATTGCCAGTGCCCCTTAATCAGCAGGAAGTAGTAATGGAAAACTATGCCCAAATTCCCAAAATATCATTTATAAATGTTTATTTTCATTATAAATGGTTAATGGACATAGCTAATCTCTCTCTAAGAAAAAAGGAATATGATATATAAGTGATTTTTTAAAATTAGATAATTTAATTTACTTTGATCAGAAAATCAGCTGTTAATCTCAAAATGTTTTGCATTGGTGTGAATTTTGGTTTATTGATATAAACTTTAGGTCAAATTTGTTATGCTTAAACTCTTGTTTAAGGTATGATGTTTATGTAACTAATTTGAAATTGTAATGTATAATTAATAAATGTAGATTAATAGTCATATATGATAACCAAACCTATAGAAATGTTAGTTAGATTTTAAGGTATACAAAGATATATTTCAATTAGATAGGTAATCTTCAAACACTTCTAAGACCTACAGAATATGACATTTAAAATATTTTAATAACTTAGACTTTTCTGGACAGTGAGACAGATCTGCTCCTGATAGCACAAATCTACTTCAAGAGAAAAGTGGGCATATGAGAAACTCCATTTGGAGTTTACTTTCTTTGTGGCAATGGTTAGACACTGGACAAGAACATGTTCTTGTATTGACTGCTTGACTGGATGTTGTTTAAACTGGGCATGCAGGTTCCATAGGAAAGTGACTGCTGACTTTAGCAGAACAAGACGAGAGGTCTTTCAGGTTCCTGCTCTGCAGAGAAAATTGTCAGACATTTTCAGGACTCAAGGAAAAGTGACTGATGAACTATACCAGAATGGGCAGAGCAGATTTCCTGCTTCATTGAAATGAAAGGAGACTCGGCGTGTAGGCTGAAGATGAATGCCCCAACTTTATAAAGGAAATTTGGGTGACTGTCCAGGCAGACAAGTGTCATCTCAGTTATTTGTAGATTTTGAAAGTTGCTTGCACTTCCAGTTTACTTGGGTAAATATTATATCCTTCTGTGGTCTTTGATGTAGTTGAAGATTAGATAGTTACAGGTATAGTTATTTTAAAAGGTATATTGGATATGAAACTTTAGATTCATAAGGATGAGGTAGATAATAAAGTATTTTCTTTAATTTTGATAAATACAAATAGAATAGATATTGTACCTATAATCCTTTCTTGATAGCTATTTTGTTATATGTAATTTTGTTATGTTAAAATTGAAAACTTCCTTTTTGATTAGACAGAAATGGGGAGACGATGTGGGAATGTCTTTCTGTATACTGTGCATATCAATCTCTAAATAAAGGACTGTTTTGGCAATGGCAGACACCATAGAAGAAGTAGGTGAGAATCAGAATAGTTAGGAAAAGGAGAGCAGAGTCAGATTATATGGAGCCAGATATACAAAGAAAAAAACATGTAAGGAACAGAGGTGAGCCATGGGCCACATGGCAGACAAATTAATGGAAATGGGTTAAGATTAAAGAGCTAGCTAGCAATGTGCCTGAGCCATTAGCCAAACAGCATGAACTTAATATAAGCATCTGAGTCATTTTGGGGCTTAAGCAGTGGTGGGAAGCTAAGCAATCTGGGACTGCAGGTCTATGGGTTGGGACCCCTGGTCAGATGGGCCTGTAACCTCATTGAACACATTACAATTGGGTATTTGGAGATCTTTAAAATTGTATTATCATTATACATTTTGTGCTATATCCTTGAAATTCATCAGATTCTAGGACTCATGTTCTAGGCAGGAGTCATTCAAATTTCCTTAGCATAATTTTGCTGTGTTTGGGAATACAGACCTTATCCCCTGTACTCACAAGTGGACAAACATTGGTCCAGGAACCTAATGTCCCCAAGAGGCCTTCAGTGTGCTTGTTAAATCCTTCTATTTTTTGCATCACATCCCTGTGAGGTGAGCATCTCCTTAATTCATATTAATCGAAAAAATTAACATTTTAAATGTAGAAGAGACTTGAGAATGAAATACAGCTGAGGGGATATGAAAATGTAAGGTTACTCTTCTTATTAAGTACATTTTCCTGGGCATTGTTCTGAAACTGTACTAGCTATGTTTACATAAAATAGATGTTAATATTTTTAATATGTGTAATTCTCTTCTCAGTTTTTACATGTAGTATAATAACTAAAACTGTGGTAATAGTAACAGAAAAGAGATATTGAGGAATTTGGTCATTCAGTTTTTGTATTTTAATTTTATGTGTACAGGTGCTTTGTCCATGAATATTCCTGTTTACCGTTTGCATGCCTGGTCCTGTAGAGGCCAGAAAAGATCATTGGATTCCCGGGAACTGGAGTTACAGGTAGCTGTAAGCTTCCACATTGGTACTGAGAACCATGAGAACCAAACTAGTCTTCTGAAAGAGACTGCTCTCAGATACTTAGCCAAATTTGGAATTTCTGCTCTCCAAAACTAGTAATCTTTAAGAATGTAAAATATTTTCAAACCCCCAAATTTGAGGATATTTGCATTACATATAGTGTATAAAATATTTTATCAAGAAGGCACCAAAATTAGTGGCAAAGGTATTCATAAAATCATTGCTTTTGATGAGTTTAAGTCTAAACAAGTTGAATGAAGCATCTGACACCAATGTCCACACTAGAAAAGAGAACATGGCAACCTGCAGGTAACAAAGGCATCACGAGCAATCTAACAGATAACTGAAGAGGAAAAATATCAGAGAAAATGGAGCCTAAGGAACAAAAGCAAAATAAAGCAGGCCACTATGACAGTGAGGAGGGATTCTCTCTTGTGAGAACAATAGCAGCTGAGGACATGAAGCATGAGTTGCTCTAAGTGATAGATGTAGCTCTGTAGATAAAAACAACTACCTAGTATTGATGAAGTGCATCTCAAGCTTTATACACACTAGGTATAGTAGGACGTGCCTGCAATCATAAAGTTTAAAATGTAGGAAGAAGAGAAGCAGTTCAAAGACATTCTTTACTATGCAGGGAGATGAAGGACAACTGGGATACATAAGATACGGCATGTTGTTTATTTCCTTGTGGAAACCAGCTTTGAGTAAACCTGAATATGCATCCCATGGGACCATCTCTGGTCGAATCTCATTCTGTTATATGTCCAAGTACAATCAGGACTCAGAACTCAGAGCTTTTCTTTGGTGTACTCTTCTTTTAATTCCTACTTAGCGACCAGAAGTATTCACCTGACCCTGAACACAAATTCAGATATTCCTGTGATTTTTTTTGTTATTATTAAGTCACACACAGACACACAGAAATGCACACATGCACACTCACACATACACACACAGACACAAACACACATGCTCCAAACTACAAACATCTATCACTAAATTTACTGAAGAGGAAAAAATTCTATTCCTTGCAACAACCAGAATTCAAATGCAATCCGAAGTTAGTCTACTTCTCTGTCTGCGCACTACTTAGAATTAGCGTTGGGATAAAGACAGCAATTATGATCTCTTCCCTTTGTCCAGCTGTCATTGCCACTGCTTACCTAATTTGTAAATGTGTCTTATACCTCCTCTGATGTAGGAGGGAAACAATAATATTCACTCCACATAAATATTTTAATAGTTTTAGCAGATGCTTGCATGGAAGAAGTTCTTGTGGAAGGCCTAGAGATTTTCTGGCTTAGTCTCTCTAATGATAACTTTTATTAAAAAGAGAAAGCATGGTTTTTCATGATACAAGTACCTTTAAAACCAATGATTTTTAGGTTCTATTCTATGGCCTACTGACATTCTTTTGAGCTTTTAAAAAGCCACTCCAATAGCTTGGGGTGGAACTTCCTGGGAAGGACATTTGCTTAGCATGCACACAGGCCTAGAATCGAATCCCCAGTACTACATAAACTAGAAATTGTAGTTTATGAATGGAGCAGGTAAGAGCACCTTGGCCTGAGTACTGCCATTTGACTTCAGACTCCATTTTACCTGTAAAGTGAAATAAAAATTTGGTTTCTCAAGCCATTCGGGAGCTGGGAACTCTCTAATTGCTGACCAGTCTCCTCTCTAAACTATATTGCATCTTTAGATCTTTAAAAAAAAAATCTCGACTGTTCCTAACAACGGAAAGAACAAATGAATCTGATTGGTTGGAATAAAAGCCTTGCATTGTATGTCAATTGACAATGGTGAAACACATGAGGAAGCCCTTGATCTTTGATTTCTAACTGGTAAAAAATGTAACTTGGCAACAACTATTTGTGAATTTTATGCTTTTAAACCCTGCTTCTGCCCCTACTCCTGTCTGTCACGAGAAGGCTCCTGAGTCCTTGTCCTGCAGTCCTGATCAATCAGTGATTACTGTTACCACTGCTTATGTGATTTAATACAATCATTGGAACCTATAATTGCTCCCTCCTTCCTTGTGGTGCATAACAGGATAGGTGTAACAATTCACACTTGTAATTTTACCATTGGATAGGTCAAGGTAAGAGGTCAAAAGTTCAAGGTCGTGATTCAAAGTTATTCTGAGTCAGGATACATAAAACTATGACTCAAGGGGGAGAAAAAAGAAAAAAAAAAGAACTTCTGCAAACTTGGTGCAAATGCAACTTGCTACAAATTATGTATTTTTGTGCGCACATGTGGAAATTTAATTGGCAGAAAATACACTGGAAGTGACTGATGTTTTATTTAGAGTTGAGTACCCTGGAACTTAGATATCAGCCTAAAGTAGTATTCTACAGAATGAGTTGAGGGCCCTTTCTCTAAGTTGAATAAAAAACTTGTACAATTTTTTTTTACAGTAATGAATGTAAGTCATTTTTCTAACATACCAGTTATGATTGTATTTTAAATGTCTACAAAGTGTTATGTGTGTTCTTCACTAGTCATTTAAGTTCCGTTTAAAAGCCTTGATGATGCCATCTCAAGAGCAAAGCATTAGGACAAACACATGCAGCTATTTTAAACACAAGAAATTGAGGCTATATTAAGCCAGAAAAGGATTCTTAAGAAAAATCAGCTACACTGACAACTTTCTTTCAGACTTCTAGCCTCTATGAAAAAAAAGAAAATGGCAGTATTAAGCCACTTAGCTCTAGGTGCTTTTCATAGGAACACTAGAAAGTTGTTACAGGAGTAAGACGTAAACAAACAGAAACACTGATTTGGATCCTTACTAAGTCTTTATATGAAATTTATCTTTCCATAATCTGTTTATCTTCCCATATTTAAGAATCAATCATGAAACTAAAGTAGAAATTTTGGTGGAGAACACGTTCTTTGCTTCTGTATCTTCTGTTCACTGTGGCTGGATCTTCTAGGGTCACTTGTTTTAGGGTATCATTGTGTGCAAGATACCTTGTAGATAATCAGTGTTTACCACTTTACAGGAGCAGGTAGGACACTCTACCTCCTGTCAGAAGTTCCAGGTCTGTACTGAGTGTTATAACAAGACAGCTCTATACCTGAAACAATGGAGGTGTCAGTAGCAGAATGAGGGTAGTAAGAAGGCAGATCTCCTCTACCTGTCAGATGCAGTGATGCCTCATAAATGGAAGCCTGCTACATTATGTAGGCTTAAGTATTCACCAGCAGTAACAAAGAAAGCAGTTATAATGGAATATTCAGAAAAGATTTGGTCACATGTAGCCTAAGAAATGCCTACATATGAGTGAAAAATAACTCAGTATAGCAGGAATAAAGAAGACTTTCATCTCATTTGAGAATAACAATTAATTGACATGACAAATGAGGTGACAATAATTTTAGGATTACAGTATCTTAAAGCACCGATGATAAAAATGTCTCATAAGCCATTATGAACACAATATAAACAAGTGGGAATACAGCAAATCTCAGCCAATAAACAAAAGGTATGAGGGGCCTATGGGAAATTTCAGAGCTATAAAATACAATAACTGAGATTAAAACTCAATGCACTAGATCAGCAGCAGAAAGAAAGGGCTAGTAAAAATAATAAATGTGGAGGCAGAGTAACAGTTACCCAATCAGAACAATAAAGAGAACACAAAACCAGCAGAGGAGAACAAAACAAAACAGATACCTGCAGGGCTGCAGGTGCCAAAACTATTTTATCAGCATCTATGAGGAGAGAAGTGGAACTTCTTGAAAGCATAATGCTCTAACTTTTTATCAAGTTGACAAAAATAAAATCTACCAATTTTTAGATTAAGCAGCACAGGAAGTTCCATATGAATTAAAGGAAGATATGTGATTAAAATCATGCAATAAACAGGAGATAAAGATACTTATCTATGAGAGGAAAACACTGGGTGTGTGCCTGCCTGAATGTGTGCCTACATGTATGAGTGTGTATGTCTGTTTATGTGCATACGCATGTGTGTATGTGTATGTGTGTGCATGTTTGTGTGTGTGTGTGTGTCTGTTCATGTGCCTGTGCATACACATGTGTGTGTGCATATGTGTCTGTTCATGTGCCTGTGCATATGTATGTGTGTGTATGTTTATGTGTGTGGTTACAGGTGTGAGTGTAGAAGTCAGAAGAACCTTGGCTGTCATTTGTAGGAAGTTTTCTTGTAGGACCATTTTTGATCTGCCAGCCCAAAAATAATGATCTGGGGAGTTATTATTAATTATTAAAGCTTGGCATTAGCTCAAGCATTTTTCAAATTAGCTTGTATAACTCAAAAACTCATATTTTTTAAATCTACATTCTACGTGGCTGGGTTATCTTTCCTTAGTGTGGCCCATTCAACTTGGCTCCAAGTCTGCTGGTGAAATCACACATGTAGATTTCTTCGTCCAGAACTCTAAAACTATAAATATATGGTGATAGATTATATATTTAATAAAAACCAGTCTGGGATATCAGAGAATAGATCTACCCACAGTCAAAGTTAAGTCAAAAGACCTTTCTTTCTTTCTTCCTTTCTTCCTTTCTTCCTTCTTTCCTTCCTCCCTCCCTCTCTCCCTCCCTCCCTCCCTCCCCCTCCCTCTCTCTCTCTCTCTCTTTCTTTCTTTCTTTCTTTTTTCTTCTTTTGTGTTGTCTGTCATGTTTGTCTGCCCATCCATTTATGAAGGCACATTTTTTTTTTTTTTTCTGTTTTGGTTTACCTAGCACCTTCACATAAGGGCTGACCTCCCAGGAGATGGAATCTACGCATATGGCCATGGACAAAATACCCCACAAAATCTCCCCACTAAGCATAAGGCATAAAGATCTGATACAATTTTCCACCCCTGTCTTCTCTATGAGTGTTGCTTCTATCTTCCTCTAAAAATGAGTAATCTCTTTAGAACCCTTCTTGTATGATCTCTCTATGGCATCTAATAATGAGGAGGCAGGCAGTTCATCACCACCATCATATCACCCTCCTCAGCCCCACAAAATCTGTCAAGTAAAATGCATCTATCATTAATATCCCTTGCTCTGATCCCTTTGCTCCATCCTCACCATGGGAGGTTATGCCTCCATAGTATTCTTGGGGAGATCTACACTGATACCCACCTGTCTCAGGAGGTGGCTACTTTCCTGTGGTTCCAGGTATTTTAAACTTTCACAGCCTGTGCCACTGTCAGTCTATAGTACCACAGAAGCCTCTCCAGTCAATCTAGGCCCTAATGCCAATGTCCTGACCTGGATGAAAACCTCATAGCTTAATTTTCATTCATCCAGAAGGCAGCTAACTAGTTGGGCCCAGATTCATCTTACTTTAAAGCAAGTCTTCACTCAATGGGCACTGCAACTACAGACTTACGTTGATTAGAATAGTCTTCTCAAAGTTGCACCGGAGTTGACTATCTTTCTTAGTTGAAAATCAGCCTATGATGACCAGCTGAAATTATAGGACTGGATGAATGTCCTATTTAATGTCCCAATGACCTATGATATACTCACAGAGCACATTGAATATGCTCATTCAGCATACCAGACACAGATTGACACTAAGGCTACTACCAACATGTTTCTGATGTGGTCTTCAATGCTAGTAAAGCAAGGCACTCCACAGGATCCCTCACCTTATTTCTGCAACCTTGTTCAGCACCTAGAAGAAGTGTTCACTTAGTTTTCTGGCCTATGTTAATGAGGTAGAAGAACGCAGACTAGACAAGGACCCTACCAGAAAAATGTTAATCAAAAATTGGTTTGGGAAGGGCTTAATGCTCACACACACAATGTAGTTGCAGCAGTCCATATTGAGGACATTCACAATTATGTGTTGACCGCCATGAATTTAGACCCCAGCACCTGTTTCATAACTGCTTTTACAGATTCTTTGGATGCTGTCCTTGTAGACAGGCAGCTTGTTAATGACACCCACAAATAGATGGAAGTTGCTGGGGATGTCGCAATCCAGGCCCTCTCTGGAGTGACTGCCCCCAGATAAAACCTAGGACCTGATTCTCCAGATGCTAAATTTCATTGGGCAAAAGATTGTAGATCGGCCCAAAGGTATCAGTGGACACCAGCCCCTTCACACTCCAGGGGGGTTGCTTTCTCTCAGACCTGTCAGTAAGAGGTAATCCAAAAATCTATTTAACAAAGCCTATTTTTCCATATTCACCAATGCTGTAGAACAAGCTGTCAAAGCCATTGTAAACACAGGTACCACTATTTTAACTGAGACCGAGGTGCTTTACTTTCCTTATTAGATGTTTAAACATACCTCCCATCAGTGGTGTGAGCTGTCTTCAAGATTCTAAGATGATCACCCATCTTGTTCATTGGAAGAACCTTGATAGATGTAGGTGACCCATTCATCCTTTCATTTCCACTCTACCTAGGAGCCTGTGGGGCAGAGATATTTTGGAGGATATGGGTATTGTCCTAACTACAAATGACAGGGCCTTTCTGATGCCATTGAGGTCCATAAAATGTCAGGTCTGTGGACTACAACCCTACATGAGATCTACACCTGAAATTCCAAGGGCCACTGTCAACAAGAGATTCACTGTGATCAAGATTCCTAGCCCTTTCCACTAATGTAGCTCTCAGATCAAGAAGTATGGGTGGAACAGGGATCTACAATTGAATCTAAGCTGTCAGTCATAAAGGAATGAGTTGCAGAACATCTAAAGATAGAACTGTTCACAAGTAAACATAATACCTCCATATGTATTAACCCCAAGAGATCTGAAGCTAGTGCCTCCCACAGAATTGCCCATGTAATGATCAAATAGAAAAAAATGGAGCCTTTACAACCAGGCCTTCACCGTCCTAGCTTGATTTCTACATCTGTTTTTATATTTGTTTTAGATATAATAATTGCTTTTTACAAATTCCTCTGGTATCACAGGATTTAGATTTGCCTCTATGGGAACCAAATATGTATAAACCTTCCCAGGGGTATCAGTGCACAGCTTTGCACCTGGGAATGAAGAACAGTCCCACTATATGCCAACTTGATGTCTCTCAGGCTTAAAGAGTATTACAAGAGAGGTGTTAAATGATCATGCATCATTGCATCTGATGGTTGCACCAGACAAAGTCCAAATGGTACTCCCTCTTTGCCTTTTTAGGCTTTTTCTTTACTAAGCAGATCCACTTTTCTTAAATTGGAAATTAAAGAATTGTATTTATTCTTAGAATTACAACAATTATGTGACACAGTTAATTGGCTTAAAGCTTTCTTACTCATCCTTGACCAAGAGATGAAAAACCTCTTTTCACTTTTGAAAGACCATACCTCTTTTCAGTAAGGTTAGTCTTGCCCAAGAATCTAAAGATTTGCTACAGAGTATTTTGGCTTTTCTAGCCAGCTTCAGTTTACAACAACACGATACACAAAGGCCTTTCTTGGCAATGATTCTCTGTATACCCTGAGGATTCTAAAGAGTATTATGGCAATCTGGGCCCCTTCTATGAATGCATCAAGCACATTCTGACCTGTACAAAGGCATCTCTAAGTCTGATCAGTTCTTCCAACTCGGCCTTAAGGCACAAATGTTGTCATGATGAACATATACATTGAGAGCCAGATAAGCTTGTAATCTTGTCTTTCCCTTTTCTTATAAATCAATCAATCAAACAAACAAACAAATAAACAAACAAACAAAAAACAAGAAAACACAATCCTTCTTTGTGGATTCTATCATGTTCCAGGGAAAGACTGCAGGATTCACAGAACTACTGACAATCATTTGGCAAAGTCAGGATGATAGCACAACTCACCATACTTTCAATAAAGATAGAGCCTCATGAGGTCATCCTCCACTTCTATATCTCATACCACCTTGGCCTTTTAGATTCCATTAAAACCAGATATGATGTTATTACCCAATGTCTTGGCTCAGAAGACGTTACATATATTATCCCTAACCTGGTTCCTTCCAATTGGTTGAGCTATTGGCCTTTCTCAAGTTTCTACTTATCAAAAAGGCCCTGTCCTCTGTAGTTAGGACAAAATCCATATCCTCGGAAACATCTGGACTATCTAATCTTCAAATGTTAACTAAGTAATTAGGAAGTAAAAGCAGGCCTCTGCAACATCAATACATCCATCTTCAGCCACAGGCATAACATATCTTCACTTAGCTGTGAAGCAGAATATTCTAAAGACCAGTCTATCTTGTCTTGACAAGCTTTGGCAGCTCTTTCTTTTGTCCTTATTTTCCATTTTGGACATCATTCTGTCAGCAGTTAAGGCAAGGGCACTGTCTTACCCAGTGGCTAAGTTTTGCCACAAAGTATGTAAACTTCATATGGAGTTTCTTCCATGCCCATCATCTTCTCTGAAGTATATTGGTGCTGCCAGAAATAGACATGTCTCATTGTCATAAAATAAAAGAATCCATGTTATTAAAATATTTTAAATGCTGTATTCTATAGATCTATGAAGTATTTAAAGATGACCTGTCTGTCCAAAATGTCTCCATTTGGCCTTAATATGACTATAAGTTTAATTATGGTAACTAACTTTTAAATTATATTTCTTTATATTCTAATTAGTTGTTAATGCTAATTTTTAAGAACTATCAATTTTTATTACATTGTTAGATGAGCTGTATAGGTACAATACTTTAAACAAGAGTAAAAATATATGTACAGTATCAAAATTAATATCAATTTTGTATCCATATGCACAATTTATAAACAATGTGAAGAAATCTAACCCATTGTAATATATTTAAATCTAGTAGTTGCTTTTAAAAAATATATTTAATACCCTGCCCTTGTATCTTATCATATCCATACTTGCCTTCTATTTCACAATACCCTCAAAAATCTACCTTTTTAATCCTATCATATGTGTCTCCATTTTTTCTTTTTTAAAC
This sequence comes from Phyllotis vaccarum, assembly GCA_033318265.1. Lineage (NCBI taxonomy): Eukaryota > Metazoa > Chordata > Mammalia > Rodentia > Cricetidae > Phyllotis > Phyllotis vaccarum. The sequence continues at coordinate 34,512,285 of JARWLC010000010.1, read as the reverse complement.
AAGAGCCTGAATATAATCCTTCTTGTTTGTCTTTTTTCATAATTATTAGCAATAACAATTTGTAGCCAATCACCCTAAATAATTACAATTATCCATAAACCATTGAAAGATTCAAACTCATCCACTTTACCTCTTAAGGATATGGGTGCCATGTTCTTGAATATACTTCCTGCTGTCTGGGGGTGATAAGTTACTTAGGGGATCCTGAAAAGAAAAAAAAAATGTTAATTTTCATGTCCTGAGACAGGTAGATGTACCATTTGTTGTTCATTTTCTGTGTAATGTAAGAATGCAGGTCTTGTCTCAAGTCCTGGTTACAGAAATCTGTGAGGCTTTTTCATCTCAGATAGTCACCCCAAAATTTTTCTAAACACTTTGTAGTCCAAAGCCAATCTCTAGTTAGTATTTATCAGCCTAGTGGCTTTGTTATAGTCCATATGAAATTATGATTGTAGGGCAACATCTTCCTTTTGGAGACTCAAAGATTTAAGTCAGGCATCATCATAGTTAATTGCAGAAAACTAATGAGAGACTCAAACACACACAAAAGTATATAAATCTAGATAGAGCTTTTATTCGACAATTAGTTAGTACTCTATATGATCATGAATACCATGGTAAAAGTTTAATATATATATTATTCTTATAAGGTTTAATATAAAATTTATATATTAAGAAAAATATTTTAGTAGTCAAAAAACCCAAATCATTATGAGATTAGTAGTAATAGTTCCTAAATTGTGATTTTTCTTCTGTCCAATATTAGGTGGCGTTTCTAATATGCTATAGAGATTTTGAGTTTTCCTATATTATACATGCTTAAAAGGAAAAGCCAGGAAAGCCACACTCCAACTCTAAAGCAAACTTTAAATTTTAATTAAACTGGGACTTTAAGTTTTTTGAATAAATAGATATAACTGCTTCACAGTGAGATTTCAGCTTGTAGACTTTATTGGTACCAAGAGATCCAATTTTTCCTTGCTTTAACCTTTCTAGTGCTGGTTTTAAAGGTGTGTGTCACCACAGCCTTCCTCTGATAGGCCTTGAACTCACAGAGAACAGATGTATCTCTGCCTCAGGAGTGATAGAATTAAAGGCATGGGTCATCACTCCCTGATCTTCATGGCTTGCTTTGTGAGTTGATCTGTCCTCTAGTACTTAAGACTATTTTTATTAAATATACAAAATATCACCACAGCCCCCTTTGTCCACTTGTAATGAGAGATCCCTAATCTAATACCCTTTGCTTAGTTTCCTCTCTTACTATGACCAATAATGACTTGCAACCAATCCTTCAAATGATGACAAAATCCATAATCCACAAATAAAGGAAACCCAACCACCCCACATCATAAGAATATCAAGATCACGTTTTTTAAACTCTTTTCTGTTGCCTAGGAGAAACAACATCTTTAGGGGACCCTGAGAAGTTTCGGATAATGGTCAAGTCCTGAGAGTGCTATTATTTTTGTTTGTCTATGTGATAGGAAAGCATAGAATTTATGTGAAGCCTTGACTGGTATAGTCTATGAATCTGGGTCATTTCTGCTAGCAGCTATGAAGTTTCTCTAAATGTATAAATTTGAGATAACTGCTTCAGAGGCATTAATGACAGGCTGGATCACCTGGGTTGCTTGTCTTCATTGGTGTCTGGTTCCTTTGTTCTGAAAACACATATATTTTTAAAGGTAAGATTTATAACTGCATTAACAAAAATATGGAATGTGCAGTGTGTACAAGTCACATAAAGAAAAAAATTTTGATTCTATATTTGAGTAGGTAAAAGGCACATGGTAACTGTATAAGTTTGTTTGGACTCTAGAACAAAACATCTATTCTCACCATGTGAAAGGTTGGATGTAATAATAATTTATGAGGATTTCGTAGCCCACAAGTTTTAGCATATGCCATCCAGCCTCACAGCTATTTCCTCAGAGAAAATAGCATGTTTGTTACCTGTCCTGTAGTCTTTCTTTGTTTCTTTCTTCATGTCTGTAGCCAAAATTTTCAGGAAGTCTTCCCTAATATAATCTAATCTTCATTCATTTTTTTAAAGAACCCTAACTTTTTGTTTCCTGTGGAAACAAGGGCATAACTTCTATGCATATACAACATATTTTCTGACTTTTATTTTGAGATTAAGACATTCTTAAAATATACAGCTATTATTTTATGTTCATTAGCCTTTTTAAAAATTTGTTTTAGTTTTACTTTTTTTTTTTTGCTTTTTTAAAATTTTATTTTTTTCATTAAAAAAACATCTCATCTCCAACAATGTATTCCCCTGCTCAAAACACTAAAGGTGTTCTCAACCCCCTGTGAGTTTCCCATCTTTATGTGACTGTTCACTTTCATATTATTTTACTATTCTTTTAATGATTTTACTACCCTCAAATTATTTATTTTTTTGGAACTACCTATACTAATTCTTTTCTTTCTTTCTTTATCATGTAAGCATATTTTTATTTTTTACATATTAAAGAAGTGTTTTATCGATGCTACAGACCAAGCACAATTTCCTTCTCCCATCCCTCCTCCTGCTCCCACTCAAGCTTCTCCTCTTATACACACTGGTTCCTCTCCTCCAAAAGTGTGAGTTTTTCCATACAGAGTCATCAAAGCCTGATACATTCCACTGAGGTAGGTTCAAGGCCCTCCTCCCTGCATCAAGTCTATACAAGGTGTTCCTTTGTAGGTAATGGGCTCAAAAAATCCAACTCATGTACCAGATCCTGATCTCACTGCCAGGGGCCCCTTAAACAGACAAAGCTACACAACTCTCTTTTGTGCAGAGAGCCTGGTCAGTTCCCATGTAGGTTCTATAGATATCAGCTAAAGTTTCTTAGTTCCCACTAGCTTTGTTCAGTTGTCTCTGTAGATTTCCCCATCTTGATCTTGACCCCCCCCCCCTTGCTCATATAATACCTCTTCCCTCTCTTGCTCTGAACTTTTGGAGCTCAATTTTGTGCTTGGCTGTGGAACTTTGCATCTGCTTCCATCATGTACTGTATGAAGACTCTATGTTGACAGTTAAGGTATTCACCAAACTGATTGCCAAGATAGGCCAGTTCATGTAGCCTCTCCGCTACTGTTAGCAGTCTAATCTGGGGTCATCCTTAAAGATTGCTGGGAACTTCCCTCTCACCAAGTTTCTCCATAACCCCATAATATCTCCCTCTACCAAGATTACTCTTTTATTGCTCCCATACTCCATTCCTGTTACAGTAAACCACCCTGTTCCCTCATGCTCCCATCCCCCATATCCTTCCCTCCATTGCCCTCCCTTTGCCAACAGTTTGCTCAGGATATTTCCTCTATTTCCCCTTTTCAGGGCAATCAATGCATCCCTCTTAAGTTCCCCTAGTTAGAAAGTTAAGCACATTATAAAGAACACTGTATCTTTATAGAGGTTTTCTTAGTCTGTATCTGATTTTATGCATCTCTGAAGCCTTCTGACTCTATGAGCCAAACATTAAACTGCTAACAGGCCACTAAGACCCTGTGTTTCTCTGCAACTGTCCCTTTGGTGAGAATTCAGCCTCCTGCCTATGATCCCTGGCCTATGTGTCTCAGATATGGAATTCTTGGTTCACACTGAGATAAGTAAGTCTACCTAGTTTCTGGGCATAGAGTAGCTTACCACTACCTATTCATAAACTCCATTCAAGGACTAGGTATCAGGGCCTCTTAAAAGAGCCACAGCTCTGTACACAGAAAGCACTGAGTCTACCAGGAACTTGTCTCAGCACTCCCAGTTCCTGTGTGTATTTATGTGCCGTGCAGTGGGCACCAAATGTTGCAAGCTTTCCTGCTGGCGTTCCTTTGGATCATCATCCTATAAATAATGAGCTGCAGAGTTCTTATTAGTTATGAGAGTTTGGTCTTAGCTTAGGCTTTTCCCAGCTAACTCTTATCACTTGAGTGAGTAACCCATATTTTCTTAACCTACATTCTGACATGTGTCTCGGTTACCTCTTCTTATTATTGCGTGTAAGATTTGTTTTAAATGTGCTGGTGAAATCTCACATCTTGATTCTTCCTCCTTTCTTTCTTTCTTTCTTTCTTTCCTTCTTTCTTTCTTTCTTCCCTCCTTCCTTCCTTCCTTCCTTCCTCTCTTTCTTTCTCTCTTCCTTTCTCTCTCTTTCTCTCTCTTCCTTCCTCTCTTAGATAGGATTTCTATATTTCTATTTCTGTGAAGAGACATCATGACCTTGGCAACTCTTATAAAGGAAAACATTCAATTGGGGTTATTCATTTACAGTTCAGGGGAGATTCAGTCCATTACCATCATGGTGAGACATGGCAGTGTGTAGATTGGAATGGTGCTGGATAAGTATCTGAGATTCCTAAATTTTTTACAGACAAGAGTAGTTTCAGTGTCATACTTCTTCGACAAGGCCATACATACTCTGACAAAGCCACATAGCCTAGTAGTGCTAATCCCTATGAGTTTATGGAGTACAATACATTCAAACTCCCATCATCTCCTCCCCCCTTTCCTCTCCCTACCACCATTCCCCTTTGTCACTCCCTGTTCCTCCCTTCTCTCTTTCTTTATTCATTCATTCTGGCTTGTATTGGCTGACTACTCCTGAGCTTGAGTCTTCTCTTGCAATGTGCTCTGTATATCAAGTGTCACACTGTTGTAGACAACATGCTTTCCATCCCCAGCAGCAACCATATGTCTTTAGCCCCTCAGCTATGCTATTTGCTTCAACACAACAGCTTAATGCCAACGTTCTTATCCCTATTATCTGAGTTTATAAACATTTACTGTCTGAGAAACCTAGGTGATGGGTACCCTGTAATAGTTCATATATCCAATTGTGAACCTATAATTATCAGAATATATTTTACTTAAAGTGAAAAGACCTGTTTTTTATTGTTCCTGAACAATATAGGAATGACCAGGATTAACTCAGAAAAGTGTGCAAAACTTCACAGACAGCAACATTTCAGAGGGAAGCCATTTGTTAACCTAGCACATGTTTTCAAAGCTATGAATGGTATTTTGGTGATCTTTTCTGTTATTTGTCTAAAGGAGTCATGTTTGTGTTTAAGCAGTCAGGTTTTTTTTTTTTGCCAAAAATTTACTGATATATAGCAATGCAGAGTGCTATCATCAGGTTACCTCCAAAGTCTTATGATATTTCCTAACCAAGATTCAGAAATAATGATTTTGTTGAGTAAAGAGATATAAATGAAATTCCTTACATCCTATGCTGAAGTTGGATTTTTAAGCCATAGCAGTTTAAGTGAGTCATAGACCAAGATGTGATACCCTTAGAGACATGGACCCCTGAACAGAGAGCAAAGGCAAAACACAGAAAGTCTGTGATTCTTAGAGAATTGCATGACAACCACATTCTTTCCAGTGAACATGTCTGGTCTCCAGTTCTATATATGTATTTGGTTAATACGTGACTCTGGGAAGAAGATAAAAGTGTGATATAGTGAGAGTGACTGCTGCTCTGAAAAGCAGAGTGTGGTCATGTAAGGGACAATCACCTGTATAGAAGTGGAGTGGTTCATGAACTGGGGAAATAGCCAGGCACAGAGAAGCCAGAATTAGATGATGTTCTTAGTAATTAGCTAGTCTTTATCTTTTCTAAACTTGTGTCTTTTCACCCTTGTTCACCCTGGAAGCAAATATCTATACAACTGCATGATTCCTTCATTATCTGAGAGACTTGAGAGTGCATGTTTTATTTATCAGAGACATTTGTTGTTATTTATAACCCAAATCACTGATAAGTAAATCACAGGCAATAAACAGCTATTAGGCCCGATGCTGAACAAAACTGTGCTAGATATGAAGAAAACAGTTTTTTTTTTTTTCAGGCGATAACTTATAATGAAGAATTTTATAATTGAATTATCAACCATGCTTTCCTGGAATAAAGTGTTGTTTGTTTTGTTTAAAAAAAATACAGACTCTATAAAACTGACTTACATCTATTTTGGAACAATGGGGACAAAGAGAAATTACAGAACAATGGAGTTTGCTGGCTATTTTTAACAACTACACAAATGAAACTGGCTAGCTCAAAACACTGAATTTCCAGTGCACAGCCTGGGAATATTTTTCTGTGATCCTGCTACAGCTACATTTGTAGGTCTATAAGAGCCAAGAATCAAATGAAAACACTGAGCTTACACAGTCTGCCAATTTTCAATACCCACTGAACTCAGATAATTATCCAGTCTCTTATGGGAGCTTTGATCAGAGTAGGGCTTAAATTCAGAAACTGGTATCAGACATAAATGGAAAGAAAAATGAGACATTGTGTATCCATAGTCTCATGTTTTATTTCTTCATTTGACACAGTCTTTGTTTATTCTCTTGATATAAGTAGTGTTTCTTATAGTAATAATTCAATTATTAAAAGCAAGATATCTTAATTTTCTTCCTTTTATCCATTCACTTATCTACTCTATAAACTTTTACCAATTTAATTTGTAGGTATGAAAACATGTGGAATGCCTTAGATAATTGTGTTCATTCAAAACCCCAAAACAACTTAAACATGTAGGTTGTTTTCGGTTGAAACATAGGCATTTTTTTTTTTTTTGGTAATGAGATACAGATATTTAATTTGTATAAATTGTACAGTATATAGTTTATTGGTGACTTTTTCTTTTATATTTTCCCAACAGTGACCCTGAAATGTTAGAGTCAATGAGTACTAGAATGATTTTAAACTGGTTTAATTGTCGTTGTTGGTTTTGCTTTGGTGGTGGTGGTAGTATGCATATACATTTAGTGTTGAAAACTTCAATTCAACTTGGCTCCCTTATAAGAGACAAAGTGGTTCTTATTATGAGATGAAGGTGGTAATTATGAGATCATTTGGTGATTGATTTCAGTGTTTCTTAAAATCACAACACAATGAAAATACTCTGAAGCAAGATACAAGAAGAATTACAAATTATAAATGTAGATGCAAAATAGATATCCAAACTAATAATGGCCCAACTCCAACATAATCCCAGCTAGAGGATATAGACAGGAGAGAATGAATAATATATTTAGTGATCCAGGCTAATGCTACTTCTGCCAATTTCAACATGTTACTGGTTTGTTTCGGGAGGAAGATGAATATGAAATTCAATAGCTAAATTTAGAAATGGAAACATCACTTTTTAGACACCATTTAGGTAACTGAAATTAAGTTGTATGGTTCAAATAATCTCAGAGAAGGAGATAATCTAATGGAGTTTGCAGATACAAGGAAATTTATGAAAAGCTTGGCTTGATTATCATGCTGTAAAGATACTAATGTTGACAGTCATTTGAATTTTCACATCTGGTTGAATTTTTAAAGAAAATTATTTAGACCCATGAAATTCTGAACCCATTGAGGAATATTCTAAAACTATGTTAAATAATTAAGTAAGTAATTCCTCAAATGTAAAATTTCAGTGTGATTCCCAGCAGATTAGCTAAATGATGGAATTTGGTTCAATGGGTATCTGAGCACTTCTCTTTACCATCAAAATCTTGCAAGAATGTCAACTTAAAATAGACAGGTTTAGGCAATACTTTCATAAGATCTAGAGGAACCCACTTTGGTTCTCTGAGTGATTTAAAGGTGAGTTTGTTTGTTTATAATATTTTATATAAAGTATCAAGTAGAGCCACCTTTCCTATTAAAAACTAATGTCATGTTATTTAAAAAACTTAAAGACATAACAGGGTTAATCTTATCACATTTTAGTTATTTAGTCTTTGGACAAAAGTTTGGTGTGCTATGAAAAAGGACACCACATTAGAATTATTACAGCAATCAGAAAGTGAATCTCATCAGGAAATTGCCATGCTATATATGTTTCCACTTCAGCATAACAATATCTACATATTTCACAGATTTTGATGTAGCAACCATAAATAATTAGGAATTGTGTATTTCCCAGAAATAGATTAGACACATTTTTAATATTGTTTCAATGCTGCTTCAAACCTTCATATCAGACATAGAGGTAATTAATTATACATGATAATTTTATGTAATATATTATAGAATTTTTACATTCGTTTCCTTTCAATTGCTATGATAAATACTTCCCCAAAAGCAGCTTGGGGAGGAGAGAGTTTATTTCTTTTCTACTTGCACATCGCAGTTCACCATGAAAGAAGTCAAGACAGGAACTCAGTTTAACAACATGAAGGTAGGACCTGAAGCAGAGACTATTGAGGACTGCTATTTAGTGTCCTGTTCCCATGCCTTAATCAGTTTGCTTTCTTAGACAACTGAGAACTATCAGCCCAGGGATGTCACTACCCACAGTGAATGGAGCATTCCCACATCAACCATTTAAAACATGAAGCCCCATAGACTTACCTAGAGGCCAATCTGATGGAGGCATTTTCCCAGCTGAGGTGCTTTCTTTCCAGATGATATCAGCTACTGTCAAGCTAAAAAAAAAAAAAAAAAAAAAAAAAAAAAAAAAAAAAAAAAAAAAAAAAAAAAAAACCTAAACTATTCAGCACAGTTTTTTCCAATAATATCTTCAGTATTATCCAAACAGTAAAGAAGTTCATCCCGTGTTTTCTGTATCACTAAATGTGGCCTTCAAGAAGCAGATAAAATTTCTCTCAAAATGTAGAATGCTCAATACAAATGAAACGAGTTATACTGAGAGTTTTTGAAGAGCCATCTTACATACTCAAAGAAGAATGACTGCTATTTGATTTCTGCTCTGGCTTTAAGTTTAGAAAGAATGACATCGTTGTATTTTAGATATAAAGCCATAGTCCTAGTGTGTGCTTGTAAATTGCTCTAATTGATGTGGGCATATATTATGAAAGCAATTCTTCGTTTCTTTCTTAACCTGAGTATGTATAAGTCATTTTGGCAATATTGTACCAGCACATTGTTCTCATTCTGAAAAAAAAGAAAGAAATTCAATCCTCATAGTGATTTAGTTTTAAAGGCTTTGGCTTGGTGGGTTTTTTTTTTTTTTCCTTGCTAATATTTTCCTGCAGAAAGCACAACCTGAATTAAGGATACTTAAAAATTCCTCAGCAATGACTAATTTGTCCAACATTAAGTCATCTAGAAACTAAATGTATTCTTTACAAAATAAAAATCAAGGGGATTGAGACATAGTTCAGTGGTTAACAGTGTTCTTTGCTTTTGGGTTTAAAGAATCATTGAAAACTATACTGAAGTTCTATGACTGTTTAAATGGCTATTACAACAAGTAAGTTGACCCTCAACAGGATGAAAACACATGTTCTTTTCTTCCAAAGTCAGACCTGTGTCTGGAACCAAAGGATGCAAGTGTAAGTATTTCTTTTTATGATTAAAATGAATACCCTAAATGACAAAAATCTCTTGTTGTACATATTCAAAACTGATTCCTATTGATTATAAGTACAGGTTTTGACAGGTCTCAAGTTATCCATACTCCAGATATTTTACAATTCTGTGTAATTCATTACTCTTACATATGGGCTGTATATAAGGGCTTTATTTTAAGGAATAGAATAACAAACTTATAGGACAAGATAAGTTAACTAAGTTAAGAATATGGTTTTACTTTGTCTAATGTTTCTTTTCCATCATGTACTTCACATAAAGAACTAGCATCACATTGGGGACACCCCTATTGTGAAGTTCACATGAAAATGAAATAAAGCTTTTATTACAACACCATATGAAGAACTGAATTCTGTTACCACAGAACATATGAAAGTATTTTTCTCTGTTAGAGGCTCCAAATGAGATGGTAGCCAAAACCACCTTATTTACAGCCTTGGGAGACACCTCAGAATAAAGACTCCATTAAAATGTGCCTAAATTCTGTGCCATCTAGGACAATAAATGTTATTGCAAAGTTCTAGGTTTTTAAATGTTCATTAGTAGACAACTAACAAAGTACTCCAATAGTGATTGGCACAATTATTAATTCAGTGTGCTTTAAAGCAAGCAAAAGATGCTAAGACTTTTTTCAGATGACATGAAAAGCAATTGGTCATAAATACTGTGGTAGTTTTTTCTAAAAAAAAAATGGCTTCCAAAGAGAGTACCACTATTAGGAGATATAGACATCTTGGAGTAGGTGTGGCAAGGCTCAAATCTTACTATTCTCAATAAAAACCAAGAGTTAGATACAGGGGTAAAAACATGAAAGATCAGGGAGCAGCCACCAGTGACTTCCTACCTGTCCAGTTCTTCTGACCCAAATGGCCTAAATTCTCTCTCTGCCCTGCCTTATCACTTCCTGCCTTCTTTCTGTAAGGACATCCAGATTTCTATGGTAAATTACTGGCTAGTTCCATCTTCTGACTCCAAGCAAGCTTTATATTTTAGAACACAAACATAATATCACACATTTCTTCCCTTTTATCAAAATAAAATGTGAAGGTTTAAACTAATACAGTAACTATAGACTGTAGAGAGCTGTATGTAGCCACACCCAAAAGATGGCGCTGGCTTCCGCCTTCCACCTTCCTGATGGTGAGTGCTCTCAATGATAAATAACTCCTTAGATAGCTAAGGCTAAGACTGTGCTTGCTTCCGCGTACCTGGACCTATTGGTGGTGCCCACGTGGCTTTCTGAGATTAGATGCCAGGAGGGTATTTAGCTATGAGCAGGTTTTCCCCTGGGGCAGAAACTTTGTTCAAGGTTCCTGAATAATCTGCTGAAAGAAGAGCCTGATGTTGCGTCGTCCTTGCTGGCGAGGTTGCGCGGGACAATAGACAATAACTATATACAAATATATAAGGTGATAATTATATTAACAATGTCTAGTCCCCTGTGGTCTTGTTGGAAGAAGTATGTCACTAAGGAGGCAGACTTTTAAGTCTCATATATTCTCAAGCCATGATCAGTGATAGAGTTCACTTCCTGTTGCCTGCACAAACTGTAGAACTCTCAGCTATTTCAATGCCATGTCTGTTTGTATGCCACCACGTCTCAGATGATGATGATGGACTGAACCTCTGAACTATAAGCCACCCAATTAAATTTTTTTTTATGTGTTTCTAGTTCATTGTGTGTCTTCTTAGCAATAGAAACCATAACTAAAACAAATACTACATTATAAATCCAATGATACATAATAAATTAACTGTGATTTGCAAAACATAAAATGAAACAATACTGTCTACCCATGTGTTTCAGACTAAAACATCTGTATTCTATAGTTGCATAAATAATACTCCTTTTATTTTCTCCTGTCTACTGTAATAGATTAGTGCTGTATTATATTAAATATATTCCCCAGTCTGTGTGTGTGTGTGTGTGTGTGTGTGTGCTGTGTGTGTGTATGTGTGAATGCGTGCACACGTGTACAGACATATGAATTTTAATGCATGTGGAGGCTAGAAAAAGGACTGAGATGCCTTAGAATTGGAGTTACACACAATAAGTGATCTTAGTTTCTAAGACATCTATCTGATCCCCGTGGTATTTTTATTGTTGTTGTTTGTTTGCTTAACAGAACACACCTCTACAACCTGGGTATCAGACAGAATCACAAAAAGACTTAAGGAAGAAATGAAAATTAAACAGAAATGAATGTCAGCTTTATCTCTTGGTAAGAGTGTGATGTATAAGACAAATATGTGCGGTACAGAATTCTATTCTGAAAAAAAAATAATAGTGTGAGCAGATGTGTATTATGGATCTTGAGGAAGAAAAGAAATGAATTACAGTGCATATGTGTTTTGGCTTATTGAAATCCAAACTGACTTCTAATTTAATTGGAACTGCTCTGATTTCTACAATAAACACTTTAAAGCAGATGGTTTCTCTCACCTCTTTAATAGCTGTGGCAGGCTGTACAGCCTGAGTGCTTTCTGTCAGATATCCTGTTAGAATCCTAAGGTTTGGTTAGGTGCCCATAGCCTCAGTGGGCACCTAAACACACCGAGTTCCATAAATGTAAAGGAAACTCCTCTTGATGTGATTTTAAAGGGAAGTTTTGCACACTTTCTATTTATTTGCTCCATTTGGTTTAGCAGTAAATTTTTCAATTTTAGAATTTCCGTAATATTAACCATTTTACAATTCGAATGACCAGTGATGGTTCCCGTCTTGTTAGAGGGTTCCATTGAGACATAGTGGAAGATGCTCACTCATCAGTTAAAATCCAGATTTATTGGAGAATAAATATTTCCGAAGTAAAGATACTGGTTGGATAACATTATCAAATAAATATAAAAGAATTAGGCCTACTACAAAAATAACTAGTATAAAGGTGACTTAAAGAGCAATCTGAAAAATAACACTAGTATATGCTATAAAGACAAAGTGGAAACAATCTTTTTGTAAGCTATTTTTATTTTTTTGTTTGTTGTTTTCTGAGACAGAACTTTATATAACTCCAGCTGCTTTCAAGATAGCTAGGTAAAACTGTAACTTCAGCTCTGTCTTTCTTCATTTCTCATGTGCTGAGATTACAGAAGTCACCCCAAGCGTGTCACTGTGCGTGTGCGTGTGCGTGTGCGTGTGTGTGTGTGTGTGTGTGTGTGTGTGTGCATATGTGTGCATGGGTGTGTGACTGTGGGTGTCTGTGTATGTGTGTGAATGAGTGTGTATATATGTATGTGTCTATTTGTCTCTGTGTATGTGTTTGTGTGTGCATATGTGTATATATGTGTGTATGTGTGCATATTTGTTTGTGCAAGTGTGTGTGTGTCTGTGTGTATCTGTGTGTATATGCATAGGTGTATGTGTGTTTCTGTGTGTGTGTGTATATGGGTGTGTGTGTATGTGTATGTCTGTCTGCGTGTGTCTGTGTGTACACGTGTGTGTGTTTGTATGTGAATATGTGTATATATATATGTATGCTTGTCCATGTTTATGTGAATGTATATATGTGTATCTTTGTATGTGTTTGTGTGTGTGTCTGCATCCCTTTTTATGAATAATGTGTGTAATAACGTGATCTTCTGAAGTCATCTGAGTAACATATGAACATCTTACTACAAATACTTTAAAGATAACTATTGAATGTGGTTGTAGTTTTCTTATAACAATCTGAGTGATCTAATTGACATAGATATGATATTTGACCTTAATTTAGGATCTAATACTTTTTCTTTATAAGAGACCAGAAAATCTTCACAAGGTGGATTATTTCCACAAAGACTGATGTGGCAAGTTGCTGCACTGACTGTTCCAAATAGCAGTCTCACTGACTTCTTTGCAATATGAATGTCAGTAACTGCTGTCAAGAAGATAATGTGTATTTGTTGCCCCACAGTATGGTTGGACTTGTATTGCTATGGAAAACAACATTGATTTACATTTAAACATAATTTAGGACCCTTTGTGCCCATCTTGCTTGTGTTAAAGTTCTACCACTCTAAATTGGGATAGTATAAATCATTCCTCAGAAACTTTCTACCTCAACAAATTTATATGTGACTACAATCTAACTCATTTAACTTAAGGGAAATAATATTATCAGTCAACTAAAATTTATAAGAAATAATAAGAGACTGTTAGTTGGAGTTCTTCAACTTTAAAATGGTTTGGTATAAAATAACAGAGGTTATAAACAATAATATTTAGTATGTAAAAACTACTTTTAAAGTATTGACATCCTTATTAAATCATCAAACAAGTACCATAACTTTAAGGGTAAATATTAAGAATTTGAATTTTGCCATTCTGTTTAAGAATCTGACATTCCAAATATTCAACAAAATTTAAGTAGCCTAACTGTTTTATATAAATAAATATTTTTATATTTTAAAAATTTAAGCTAAATTTTTCATACTATAGAACTCCTTTGGTTTGGATAAAAAAAAAAAAAAGGATAAAAATGTAGTCTATCTAGTAATATATAAATGTCACTAAATGGCAATATTTATTGAGTGCTTACTCTTTTCCAGGCTCTATTAGGGCTTCTTAGACTTCCTTCTCAATTTTAATCTTTGGTGACACCTAATCTGTGCTTACTAAAGGCAATCCATATGAACTAAGTATGTAGTTTAATTAAGGATAAACACACAGAGCATAGGTTTATCACACTTCTTCACAGTTAGTGTGTAGATTGCCAATACTCAGAGTTGTTCTAGGATTTAACAATAGCAACTTCAACAGTACCTACATAACAGATCTAGAAGAGTAATATTAGGACCAAAAGGAGGACTCTTCCACAGGGATTTCAGCCAGGAAACAGCAGTGCAGAGTGGCACGGGATTTGGAAGGATTTCTACTTTGCTAAATATGAGGAGCCAGCCATAGAAAGAAAACCAAGTAAACTCATCTTTGTAAGAGTGAAACAGATTAAGTACTACTTAAGGAGGTATGAAGGAAGAATGGTACTGAGGGAAAGCTGCTGTCACTCATCAAATAGCATAGCCCTTGTTTGCATACCGTGGTGTGTGTGTGTGCGTGTGTGTGCGTGTGTGTGTGAATATGTGTGGGAATATGTGTGTGTGAATACGTGTGTGTAAATATGTGTGCATGAATGTGTGTGTGTGTTTACATGTGTGGGTGTTTTACCTGCAGTTATGTGCATGCCATGCTTCGGACAACCAAAAGACCTTAGAGTCTTTAGAACTAGGGTTAACAGAAGGTTGAGAGCTGCCTTGGTTGTCCTCTGGAAGAAGAATAAGTACTCTTAACCTCCAAGCTACCTCTCCAGCCCCATAGTGTCATTCTCACTACCCTTCAGAATCATCTAGGGACCATGTTTCAACCTGAATAAGACTGAGCTTGATTCTTGGAGGTTAAGACTCAACAGGCCAGTAGTTAGTCTCAGAGGTGTGTATTTAGTGACCATTTTCAGCTTCCTGAGCATGCAAGTTTGGTCTACACTGTTCTAATTGCTTAGGTTGAAGAGAAAGCCAAGTACTTTTGTATTAGGCAGTATAAAAACATGCAGCTCAGCAGGAAGTTTGCAAGACTGACTCAGTGCAGCCACAGGTAGTGATTGAATGACATAATGGGAATAATAAAGGCCAGAGACTACTGAGAGTCAACTGCTCTCTTATTTTTGAATGTGGTTCAAATTAATGCTTCAGTTTATCATTCTTTTTTTTCATTTTTTTTAAGTACTGAGTGTATCAGGTACAGGCATAAATTTCACAAAATTACAAGAGTTTATTAGAAATAATCTTTGCCCTCAAGAGAATTATAATCTAGCAGGCAAGTTAAATATATAAACACCTTACTAACAAACTGATGTACAAGTTATATTCATTAGTGATTAACTCTGAGTCTCAAATGATACATATATGTTGCATTTTTAAAAAGACATAAAAAAATTTCCTCTTAGAGTTTTAACCAAGAAAGAGACCAGACTTTAAATCTCTACTTTCTCTTTGTGCTTTATCCTCTGCCCATCTGCTGTATGAGTCCAAATCATTGCTTTACTGAAGGCTATGTGTTGAATCTGTTTGATTCTGAGTCTGTGTGTTTGTCTGTCTGTTTTGTCTCACTGAGAGTGGTGTGACGGTCTGTGTATGTCTCTGTTGATTGAGTGGGTGTCATTACCCCCCAAAAGGGTTGCTCCATACTCAATAATAAAGAAGGCACCACATTGGGAATGAATGGAGTACTTTACAGAAATATTTTACAGAAGATTTCAAGGGATTAAGTCACTGACTCCAATGACAGAATTCACCTATATAACATCATTGCTTATCAGTCAATATGCATAAATTGTTCTTTTTAACATACATGGTAGATTTTAGAAAGTTGATTTAATTTCTGTAGAGGCTGATTTCAGCAAATGATACACTTAAATTTTGGGGGGTTATAGGCATGTAAGAATACATAATTCATGATTACAGCTAGGCATTCCCTTAGGTTGTAAAAGTTGATTACCTGAAAAATCCAAGGTAAGTAATGTTGGTTGTTACATTGTTCTCCTAAATAAAGGCAAGTTAAACAGTTTGAGTACAAAAAGTAGGCTAGCACCCTTAAGCTTTAGATAACTTCAAGATGTTTTATTGATTCTGGTTGTGATGTCCAGGAAAAATTCCATCCTTTTATAATATAAGAGATATTTTTATACCGCTGTGTCAGTACACTCTGGGATAGAACATTGTATCAGAAGATTAACAGTGTGGGATCAAATTAGAGAAAAGATTATCAGCTTTACTGAGGGAATCGGTCAGAGATGATAGGTTTTGAAGGATGAGTAAGTACTTAGTAGAAAAGGATGAAGACATTTTAGACAGAGGAAACCATAAATGCCAAAGCTTAAACTTAAATAGACTCTTGGAGTGTGTAGTAAAGACAAGTTCAAAGCAACAGCATTAGCAAGAGAGGGGCGAATAGAGAAGCCAAAGACACTCAAGTCAGAGAGTGAAATGGCTTTTACTCTTAGGCGACACATGTGGAGATTTTCCAAGTTCCATGAAATCTTAATTAAGCTATATGAATATATTTTAGTAGAAAATGATTTTTAGATAGAATCATAGATCTATTCTGTATTTAATGCAATACATGAGTGCTGTGGCTCTAAGTATAAGCTACAAAACTACATCATCTTTTTAATATTCACATATTAAATCTATGACATCTAAAAAGATGGCTATTGGAGGAGTTGCTTTGGGGAAATAATTAGGTTTAGAGGAAGTCTTTTATTCCAGAACACCATGATAAGTTTATCATCTCTAAAGGGAGAGATAACATGGATCATTTTTCTCCGTCCTAGAAAGATGCAGTCAGGGATTACCACAAGAAAACCAGGAATGGGATCCATATTAGCCACAATTGCTGTCATAAACTTCCCAAATTTAAAACAAACAAAGAAATACCCAAATATCTGTTGATTCACAAAATCCATGCTAATTTATTATAGTAACATCAAACAGCAAAACAATTTATTTTCTTATATCTCATTGTATGTTTCAAATAAGTAAAAAAGCAAGACAAGGACCCAGAAGACTAAATAAGACAATGAGAATTCCCCAACCAATAGTGTCAGAGTGGATGAGGCCTATTATTGTTATCTGGTTATATTTGCTGTGACATAATGAAAGGTTTGAAAGAAAGAACTGTTTTCCTTCCTCTCAATCTGATTCCTGGCTAAGTGTATCATAGGAATAATATGGATACAGTTATAAAAACCCTAGTGTGTCAGAGGACAGGTGAGTGGGAAACAGTAAAGCTGTCAGAGCCAGGAGTTAATGTTGAAAATGGTGGAAATGGATATATTAGGAATAGGTAATGGACTATTATGTGGATTTAATTGTTCTCCCATGAGGTACACAGTAGCCATGAAATACCCGTGACACTCTCATACTTATTCCTCTGCCCTCTACATACTTTCACAGACATTTTTATCTAAGGGATATTTCTATGCATATAGAATTACCAGTGTTAAGATTCACAAGGTCAGATGTGAAGATGAATTTGTCGGTTAAGCTGTTCTCTCTTAAGGGCAAGAGGCTTAATCATATTTTTTTTGGTACTGACCTTGTCTTGTCTCAAGATGAATCAATGACTCAAGCTAGAAATGATAAATGATGAATAAATGATTTATGCATGGCTTGATCAAATATGATAGATTGCTCGGATGCTTGACTATTACTGCATATAAAGAGTCATATATATATATATATATATGACTGTGGATTGACCAACGAATTGAAAGTTTTCTCCAAGGATAGAGTCTAGTTTTACATTGTAAATGCTATTCCTAGTGGACTGCTCCTGGAGAGAATGATGATGACATAGTTTCAATTCAATGTTTTCTCTTCAGATAACAAATGCATTTGCTTCCATATGCTTCAACATTTCTTTCTTTTTCATCATCACTATTATCATTGTTATTATTCTTCCTGTCTTTTTCTCTTTCCTTAGAACCCCCCATTCAGGTTTTCTTAATCAGATCAAAGTTCTACTGATAATAATTCCCATCCTTTTAGTAATGGTTACTGTTTTTATCTTCTCATCAATCTGTGCTCTCGGACAGACAAACATATACATACATGTATATATAAAATAATCTATAGTAAGAGGGGTGTTATTTTGGTGAAATGGTTCATATAACAATGACAACTGGGACGTCTCTAAATCTTTAGTCAGCAAAGTGAAACCAAAACCAGATGAATGTCTCATTCCATTTCGAGAGACCAGTCTTTGAGGTCAGTTTTCCAGAACAGAGAAGGTCAGGCAGAGAAAGATTGCAGTCAGATTTTTGTGTTCCGCTGTGGCTTGTAATGGGTGAAATTCACCTACAGTGAGGAGGATCATTTGCTTTATACAGTCCCTGAATGACATAAGAACGTAATTCCATTTCACTAATCATGTGTGACTGAATTTGATGAATAACAAACATCCTCAGATATTTCTCATTATTTAAATGCATTTGATATCACAGTTCAATGTGAGTTTTGGTAGGTTAGTTTTCTTCTAGATACCATGACCTCTTAAATTTATAGACTGGTGGCAAGGGTAGTCAAGAAGTGGAGCTTGCAAAAACATCAATACTTGATCTTCTAAGCACAGTGTAGATAACTCTAGTCTTGGGAGCATGGTTAATTCCCATGTATGATAGTTAATATCTATTGTCAACTTGACAAGATCTAAAATTATCCCAAAGACAAGCCTTTGAACATGCCTGACCTGGATTGTCTAGATTAGGTTAACCTCTGAGCATGCCTGGGAGAGAGTGTCTAAATTGATGTAGAAAGATCAGGAAAAACTTATGTCCAGGAAAAACTGTTCTACCCTAGACTGAATAAAAATGAGGCAGGGAATTGAGCAACAGCATTCAATGATCTTTGCTTTCTGACAGTGCCTTCAGTATGATTATTTGTTGCCTGCTCCTGAAACCATGTCTTCCAACTCTGACACAACACAACCTAGTCTTAGGAACCAAAATAAACAATATGTCCATTAACTTGCTTTTGAAGAAATATATTAACAATAACAAAGTAACATAACACTATGTATCTAGTATGGTAAATCTTAAAGAAAATTCTCCCCATGAAAATGTTGTTTAGCCACTTTGTAACTAAGGGGTCAGATACTGCACATTTAGAGGCAGATGTTAACCTCCACAACTTACTGCTGTTGATTTTTATATTCAGTTCTTTGCCTTTGGTGTCTGCTTACCATGGTTCTCCTCCATAGTGTCTATATTTTTGCTCTACTCTGAAAACTCTTAGATTTGTGTATTTTCTAAAGACTTTGTCTGGTCCAATCAAGAATCTTTGGCTTTCTTACATTTGTCTGTTTTCTCTAACTACTTTCTTTTTTCTAATATTGGAAATTCAACATGGTTACAGAGAACTAAATTGTATCTTTAGATCTGTTCCTTAGGAAGGAAAGCTACATAATTTCTTGAATTTGAAGCATTTGTATCATGGTACTTTGGACAATGTCTGTTTTATCAGTGTTCTTTTTTAAAGTTAGGCAAAGTTTTGAATAAATATTTCATTTTGTCTTTCAAGAGAGGCCATCACCTCTCTTACCCTACACTATATTCCTATGAGTGTAGTGAGACCACATTAATGTATTTAACAATTTAACGAGCATATCATTTATTCTAATAGAAATTAAATTAATTGACCATACTAGATTATTTTTCACAGTTCTGCATTCTTAGGATTTTATATCTTTTACTTCTTCAACTTGAACCTTAATCGACTTGTCCATACAAATGTTTTTAAATTTGATGTTATTCAACTTATCACTGTTATAATTGTTGTGAACAATATTCCCCAAATTTAAAATAATATTTCTAAAGACTTCTGACATTTTTGTTGCTGTTCTGAATTTAAAATGTGTATTCTATTGGACAAATGGATATCGATAATTATATTGCATTATATCAGCTGTCCCTAGAAAACAGAAAAGCTAATTATTCCAGTCATTTATTCATTTGATATCTACTCACTGCTCACTGTGTATTTAGTCTTCTGTTGTTGTAATTTTTGATTTGTTAAAGTGACCCAAACAAAGATGCTGCTATGAGATAGACCTGCATAGGCAGTTGCTTCAAAGGGATTGTCTTCTTGAATGATATGTATGCCATAAGGTTGTTTTAGGTATCATTTCCTAAAATTGTACAAAATTAGTCTTTTCTTTTTTGTTCATTATATATAATATTGTTTCCTAATCTTATACTTTATTTGAACTTCAGTAGCTCTGCAAAGTTACTTGCTGTTCATGATTTTTTTTTTCATTCATTGTCAAGAATTGGGAAACATCAGTATTTGTTTTCAGTTACACAAGAAATTGCTCTTTACAAAGGAGTTTGGACACTGATATTTGTATATTTTATTCATAAAATATTTTTAGAGACAAGTATTAGATTTTTTGCAGATATGGCATGATATGAATACAGAGTACCCAGTTATCTGGTGGCAGATTTCTATGAATGCAGAGTCTCATGGGAGACACATTGGAGACAGCGGTAGGTAGCAGAAGTCATTTATAATCTGTTTGTAGGTAGAAGGACTTATTATGATGATAAAGAAATATGGTTATGATTAACAGAGGAGGGTGGGAAAGGGGGGGAAGAGAGAGATAGAGATAGAGGGTTAGAAATGAGGAGCGCCCCTGAGAGAGAGAACACAGTAAGAGAGAGACTCAGAACCAGAAATTCTTCTTAAACGGGGCTGGATGTCAGAACTCAGAGGGAGTGTGATTAGAGACTAAAAACAAGAAATTAAATATAGCATTGCTTTATTATTTAAATGAATCCATTAAAATGACAAAAATAGAAGGTAAAAATTCATAAAAAAGCATAGCAATGAAATAGTTCATATTGGATATGTTCCACATATTTTCTATTCCTTTTATTTCTGGGACTTAGTCGCATTGGGTTTCTCAGCCTGTCATGGATAATGTCCATATTTCTTAACTAGAATGTATAGTGTTTTCCAAGGAATAAGTTTAGAAGCATCTAGTTCTGAGAATAAACATGACTGGGAAGGACAGAACGTAGCATTCAGACTCCTTCTCACTCTGTACTTTGGAGCATGTCTTCCAGGAACAGCAATACCAGTAATGTTTAGTTGGCTATGACAAGAATACCTTTCCCTGGGCATACAAGTACACTGGGTGTCACATAGACTGCTCCCAACAACTGCTTTTACTTGTTCTAAGATTACTAATTGAATCTATCCATCTCCCCACACAACTTAGATCTAGATTCCTGAAGCATTTAGAGTGATGATTAAATGAAAGGCTGATATTCCAAATCAGAATAAATCATACATTAAACATAAAGTTATAATTACAGCTGAAATACTTTCTAATAGAAAATTTCAATTTGCTTTGAAAACTAAGATAAATTCCAAAATAAAAAAAAGATGGTATTTGCCATGTCTGGGTAAAATTTATGCAAAGAGGAAGGTTTGACCGTAATCTAACAATGAGCAGAAACTAACCAGAAAGTGGGAAAAGAGCACCTGTAGCTCTGAGAACAGTGCACATGAGGAAGGTCACGCGGAAACTCCACATAATAGGCATGGTGGGTTGGAGGAGAAGGGCCCCAATAGTTTCTTATGTTTGAATATTTGGACCCCAGTTAGAAAGTTTGGTAAAGATTATAACGTGTGGACTTGTGGAAAATGTGTGTCACTGGGAGTGAACTTGGAGATTTCCACAATACCACACAGTTCCCAGTGTGTCTTTGTTCTTTCTACCTCTTACTTGTCAATCAAGAGGCTAGCTATCAGCTGTTACTTTGTTCTGCCATCATCGATTCTAACCCTCTAAACCAATTAAATGCTCTCCTTTATATGTTGCCTTAGTCTTGATATTTTATTGCAGAAACAGAAAAGTAACTAAAACAATGAGGAAATTGGGGTGCTAGGCCAATTAAAAAAAAATACCATTGAGACAGCACAGCAAACCAGAAATGAAAGTAAAGTGGAAAATTCAGAGCATAGCATAGGTCATATAATGAGGTAATGAGTCATAGAATTATGCGAAAAGATGGATTTTTTTGAAACTTGGAGGATTACATTGATTTTTTAAAAATGATGGTGCTTTTGTGCAATGATTGCCTTTGTAGAGAACATATTGTGAGTTTATTTTG
Source organism: Phyllotis vaccarum (assembly GCA_033318265.1). Lineage (NCBI taxonomy): Eukaryota > Metazoa > Chordata > Mammalia > Rodentia > Cricetidae > Phyllotis > Phyllotis vaccarum. The sequence goes on along the minus strand of JARWLC010000010.1, from coordinate 34,490,315 downwards.
AAGTTTAGTTGCATTTTGTTTCCTCTTTTTGAGTTTTAGATTTATCTAACCTTAGTGACTTTTACAAACTGGGATACCTCAGGTTTTCAGTGGGCCATGAATGAGGCTCAGTACTCTTGAATTACCCCAGATTATTACTCCAGATACACCCTACCCTCTCATTTTCAGCTTCCATTTCCTTTTACTTTTTTGTATTTTACTTATAAAACATCAGTTTTAATTGTAGTTTGATGCCATTTGACAGATTTAAAGAGTTATCAAGCCACAAGCACAGTCTTGGATTAAGACTATGTGAATTAAACCAAATGCCACTTCCTGCTCATTTGAAATCCAACTCTCAACTAGCATTTATGCAGCATATATAAAGTATGATAAAGTTGAGTTATCATAGTGTTTTCTTTCTTAGCATTTCTCATTAATGCAGACCCATGATGCAATGAATCATCAAACAATCCAGAAGTCCCAAAGCAACAGCTTCACATGTTGAAGGATGCCTATGGTAGAATACAGGCATTATTGAGGGAGACCTTGAGGCAATAATTCTTCAATAGATGCACATTGGTTTACCACATGAAATTGTCCCAGTAAACAGAAATGCCACATTCAGACACTTAATGTTCATTATGCACAATACCACAAGACGTAGAAGCTTTATTGTTTAAAAATACTTTATCAGTGTATATTAATAACAATACATGCTAACTTATTTGTCCCACTAAATCGTCCCTGAGTCGAATCAGCTGGAAGACTTGAAGCTCAGGGAAACTCCAGTCTTTAAAATGGGCTATTAGCAAACCTAAGAGCCTTTGCTTGACTGATTGACAGTGTTTTTGTCATAAGCTGCAAAACATAAATCCATTCTCCAGCAGAAAGTAGCTCAGTCCTTCCAAGTGCTGGGAGAAACATTGTGAAGGAGTTCTCAGCAAAATGTGGAGAAATGGAATGGAGGATTATCTTACAACACTAGGCTTCTAAATATAGCTGGCCATTGTTTTTCTCATATCGCCTATGTTGATGTGATGGAGAGTGATATTGACATTGGTAATAGAGTGGAAAAAGAACCCATGCATCTGTATACCTCTTCTGCAAACATGCCCTACACTGCTCTAGGAATAGCCAAACCATTTAGATTCATAAGTTGGGGCTACGTACCCTACAAGCAGTTGATTACTGCGTTTTGATTGTGGTTTTCTCCGATGGTCTCTATCTGCTTCCTTCATAAGGGGTAAGAGCTACACTTCTCTATAGTTACACAGATAAGTATGTAAAGTATAGTTAGAAATTTTACTGGCTTATAGAAGTGTCAGTAGTAGATTCTTCTCTGGGTTACGTGGAGTCACTGGCCATAGAGAGTTGGCTAGTTTTATAGTGCATGAAATTCCTCTTACTGAATAGGCCTCAAGTCCAATTATAGAGCTGTTGTGTAACCCCAGAGGAGTGTGTCAGAAATATCTTATCTTGGGAGCCACTTGAACAGTCCTGATAAAAATACAATACTGTCTCATAATTAGTTCTGTGTACTTTGCTATTTATTTAATGGATCTTGAAAAGGAATATACAGGTTCTAAGAAGAGAGAAACGGGAAAAGTACTTGGGGCAGGACGTAATAGGGCATGAATGATGAGAAAAGGAAGGAGGGTGTCATAGCTCTTCGGTTTCAGTCCGGGCTTCCTAAAGTTTTCATTGTCCACACCTCTCACCTTCAGCGTGAGATTTTATTCCATGAACTTGAGGATCTCGTATCTCAGTGGCATCTTTTCCTTATTTTCTTCTGTAACGTCTTGGTAATTTCTCTATGAGAAGACTTCTGATATTTTTGTTTTTACATTATATCCTTCATCTTGATGAATGTATTAATCACTTGTAGGACTGCTATGGGTTCATTTACATTATTTACTGTATTTTGTTTTAACTTTTGTATGACATATATCTTTGAGAATTTTGCATTTGGTCTAAATAGGCTTTTAATGTATTTTCTTATTCTTCTCAGATTCTTCTCAGTGTCCCTTGTGATGTGTACGATGTGTACTATTTCTTCTCTGATTATACTGGATTCTCACTTTCTTTTGGTTAGGTTAAATATATTCAACTTGTCTTTTCAAAGACTCAATTATTTATTTTTTTTAATGGCTATATCACATTAATTTAAGCCTTAAACTTGTACTTTCCTCCTGTCTACTTTCTTTGATAGTGATTGTTGTTGTTTCTTGTTTTCTAGGGACTTCGGATGTTATTCATTTGAGATTTATCAATTTCCTGTCTAACCTTTTCAAATTCATGTCCTCGGGTTCTTTATCATTTTTGGTGCTCATCTCTTGGAGGATTCATTTTATCTGTTTTTGAGATGCCGGAAATTCTTCATCTAGGGGCAGATCACCATAAGATTTTTGCTTCTGTTGTGACATGCCAACTGGCATTGTCACAGTTTAGGTTTTATTTAAGCAATAATATTTTTGAGATTTCTTGTGTTACATCTAGAAGTCTCATTTTTTTTTTTAATAGCAGGAATCCTGGCCTCTGCTCCTACAGTCTTCCATCTTTTTCTTAAAGAAGTTTCACTGAGATTACTGTTTCATAGTTTTATTGTATATGTATCAATTTCTGTTAGGCAACACATATTCAGTTGTTTTCTTCACTGTGAGTAGTTGTGGCTTTCTATAACTGTTTCCATGTGGTGTGAAAAAGACGTTCTTCTGACGAAGAGTAAGAGGTATACCTATCCCTAGGTGTAAGGATAAGAATTTAGAATGTAGTTAGGAATTATGCTGATATAGGGATGAGGTAATTTCAGGTTCTTCTGTGAGAACTATGACCTATGTAGCCAGGAGTGATTGGCTAGGTTTTCAGTACTATGCATGATTTCCCTCAGGTCCTGTAGCACTTTCTTTCCTGATGGTTGGATCCCAATAGTATAACTCTTGGATATGAAAAGATAGAATTGCCACTATTGTGTCTTTAGGGATATTGATCTGTGCCTGTAATTGAGGGTCATAGGCAGTAATATCAAAGCTGCTCCTCAGGGAAGAGGCTTGTGAATCAGATGCAGCATGATTTCTTGAAGTCCTTTGTGGTATCTTTATCAATAAGAATCACCTGTATCTCAGGGTGGTGGTGTTATAAATTGGAGAAGCAGTAGCTTATACTTCTTGGACATCTCATTGGAGCTTCTAAATAATACATTAAAAGTTGGTTTCTTATGCTCGGCACTGAAATATTTGTCAGAGTCTATGGCGCTTGGGGTTGCTGGGAAGCTTTGTCTCCTGAAGTAGCACATATTGAGTTAAACTCTATCCAAGTGTATACATATAAACTTATGTGTATCACATGTAATTCCAGCTAAATAAAAAATAATCCCTCATTCCCTATTCAAGAAGAGTGTTATGTATTCTCTTCTCTCTATATACTGACCCCCTGGTTAAGGAGCTCACCTCTTTATTTCTCCAACTGTTTCTTTCATATGCTTTTCAGGCACTTCTCCCTCTTAGCACCACAGCCCCTTTGTATTTTCCTGGTCTGTAATTACTCCAGGTTATATATTCATATCAGACAGCTTCAAGCTAAGAATCACAGAGTGGAGAGGTCATGTGGTCTTGTCTTTTGGGGGTCTGGATTACTTCAGTCAATATACTATTTTCTAATTCCATCTTTTTAACCTTAAAATTTTATGAGTTCATTTTTTTGTACAAATAAATAGTATTTTATTGTACTTATTTATCACATTTACATTATTCTTTTTTCAGTTGAAGGACATTATGTTTCTGTGTTTACCTAGTATACTATGAATAGAACAGCACAAACAAGGATGAACAAGTCTCTATAGAGTATCAAATCCTTTGGACATACACTGAAGAATAATAGAGCTGACTCATAAGGTAGATTTATTTTTAGCTTTTTGAGAATTCTCCATACTGCACCTCAGAGTTGCATCAGTTTGCAGTCCCATCAACTGTAAATGACAGGTCTCATTTTTCAGCCTCATATACAGAATTATTAAAAAATATTTGTATATCTTAACCATCTCAGTAGGGGGAGATAAAATAGTTGTTTTACTTTTTATTGCCCAAATTACTATGAATGATAAAAAAAATCTTATAAAAAAAATCTTATTTCATCCTTGTAGACTCTCTTTCCAGACCCATAGCCCATTTTCAGTTGAGTCATTTTTTTTTTAACTTTTTGATAAGTTATTAATTATCTTCTGGATGTATAGCTGGGAGAGTTTTTTCTCCCTCCAGGGGTTAAATATTACCTGATATTTATCCTTACTTATAAAGAAGCCTTTTAGTTTTGTAAGGTCCCACTTGTCAGTCTTTGGCAAATGGAGTTCTAAACAGAAAAACTTTTCTTAATTTTGTATGATGCTATGTATGTTTTCTTCTAGCAGTTTTAACACTTCAGGTTTCACTTCCAGTTATTTTATCCATATGTAAATGGAGATCAGGGGATCCATTAGGGCATATCTTTGTGCTACCATATCCCAGGGGAATGAAAACAGTTTAATCCTGGCAGGATGACATCAGGGGCTCTTCAGAATAAAGGTATGGCTTACTCTTCTAGGAGAAAGAGCCAAGACCTGTAACTTGCCAATGCTTAAGAAAATACCAAATTGGTAGTAAAGAGAGGTAGTTCTAAATGCCAACTAAGGGCACATGACCAGGTACAGAAAAGATTATAGTTGACATGATTATATTATTTTGTTTAAAATATAAATGTTTGTATTTTCTTTCTTTTTTCATGTTATATAATATCAAATAAAAGATTATCAATCATGTGATGTAATATCAAGTAGAAGATTATCAATAGTTATTATATTTAAGTTAGAGACACTTAAAAGTGTCTCAAGTAATATTGTTGCAACCTATTCTAAATGTACAGTGAATTTGCTATTGTACAATACAGAGTAATATTCTGTAGGCATAATTACGAGTTGGTGAGATGCATAATGTTTTTGTGTTTGAACATGCAAAAGCTCTATTATGTTTAGGTGTTCTTATGACCCCTTTATTGTTTTCATTTGGAAATTCATCATAACATAAGAAAGACATGATTAATATGAGGTAGACTAGTAATAGTTTTTCTTGTTTGTCAACTTGAAAATATCTAAGATTAACTAAAGTGACATAAATGTAATAAATTAAAATTTATTTATTAATTAAAATGACATAAATGCAATAAAATTACATGAATTAACACAAATGGAGAACACATTTGTGAGGGAATTTGCCTAACTGGAAGTAGGTAGAGGTAAGAAGGCAGGCCTTTAATCATAGTCTTTTTCTCATTTTTTAACTTATTTAAAAAGTTTATTTAATATACATCCCTGCTCACTTTCCCTTACCTCTTCCAAGTCCCTCCCAGTTATCCCTCAGACTCCCTAGCCACATCTCCCCATCCATTCCCCAATGAGGGTAGGGAGTGTTTTCTTTGGTGTATCTACTGCCAATCTTGAATCTTCTACTCCAGGAGATTCAATCCAGAGACTCCAGAGATTCTCCACTCCAGAGAATCTCTCTTCCATCTCCTGCATTTGTTGGTTATGCTTTTTCATCGATAGTACTGGTTTGTTTCTTCTGATTTTCTATTTACAGCACTGCCTCAGCCTGTGTCTTCTTTACTGCTTTTATTTCAATTTCTAAATCTTGATGTGTTTTCTTCACCTGTTTAATTTCTTTTTCTTGGTTTTCTTAATTTTCTTTCAGGGATCTGTTAATCTCTTCCAAATTTTGTTTATATTTTCTTTGATTTCTTTAAGGGGATCTTTTTATATCTTCTTTTAAGGCTTCTATTATCTTCATAAAGGTTGTTTCCTTCTACTTCTGCATTGTCATGCTCAGGTCTTGATGTTGTAGAACCACCAGATTCTGGTGTCTGGCCTTAACTTCTTTGATTCACTTAAGGATTTGTCTGAATCTCAGACAGCTGATTTGGTGCCATCTCTTCTGGGTATATCTGTCTCAAGAAGCTTCTCTTCATCCAATCTGGATTCATGTTCCAACTTGGAGGTATTCTTTGTCACAATGACCTATCTTAATCCAGTAAGTGCTGACACACTGTGTGTTTCAGGTGGTTGTTTTTGATCCAGTAGGTCCTGAGAAACTTAGAGTCCCAGGTTGCTGCTTTAGATCCAATAGGAACTGAGGAACTCTTCTAGTCCTTTAGTCTCTTTGTCTGTTAGTTTCTTAGTCTTCTGTGGGCTGGGGTTTTTTCTTTCTCATTCAAATATGACCTCACTTTTTTGGGCACAGGAGCTTAGGTGCTAGTCCCAGCCTTTTAGAATTTGGGCCGTATTTCTCCAAGGTGTTCTGACTCTTAAAGTTTAAACTGAAAAATCAATTGTTATTCTGATAGTTTTCATTTATATGCAACATTTTTTCTCTTTAAGTTTTTAATCCCATTAATTTATTCTGTATATTTAGCTTTCAGTTATGAGATGCCACAGAGTTCGTTTCCCAATACTGTGTATTTTGTGTCTGTATGCTTATTTTATCTCAATGAATATACTTCCTTTACTTTTAGAAAGTTTCCTTCCATGATCTTACTGAAGATTAGTTTTATGCCCTTGACTTAGAATATTTCTCCTTTAACTATACCTATAATTGGAATATTTGGTTTTTTCCATAATTATCCAGTATTCCTACCTATTCCTATGGCATTTTAAAAAATAAAATTTCCTACTCTTTGCTTTTGTGGTCTAATTACCCTCATTTATCTTTGAATATTGATATTCTTTCTCTTATGTCATCCATTTATTATACTTGCATGGCCCTCTTCTGAGTTTTTAATTATGTTACAGAGTCTTTCAATTCTGTCTTCATTTCAACTTATGCTATCTTCAATATGTCTATATACTTATTTCTATTCTAAAATCTCTATTGCCCTTGTCATTTTATTTAGCCTCCTGCTTGTGTTTTCTTGGCTTTCATTCATATGCATACTCTCTTTGAGTTCATCTCTTTAAGGTACTCTTAAGTATTCAAATACTTTAATTCTTTGATGAAGCTTACTATTTTTCATGTAAATTCTGTCTCTTGGGTTCACCTACTCCTCTTTATAGAATATTTCTGAACAACTGGTGGATTTGGGATTGAGACATAGTATCTTGACTTTGCATATATTTATGATGAGACATGAGCATATAGACTAATTGTGAATGTTGTATGTCTGATGTACACATAGCAGGCTCAGATGGTTCATAGGATATGCCACATGTCCAGAATTGCTCAGATCTCATCCTGCTGTTTGGGGCCCTGATTATTTTGTCTCCTTTTCTTTTCAATGTGCTTTATTCTGTATACTTACTGCTTTGATTGTTATATGACATAGTCTTTTATTTTCCAATCCTGTCTATTTGATGTTCTGTATGTCCTTTGAACCTTTGTAGGAATCTTTTCCCTTGAATTCTGAGCAGTATTTTTTTTCTAAAATGTTTCCTATGACTTTGATTTGTGTCTCTTCAGTACATAAGTTATGAGTACATATTATTTATAGGTGTCAGATTTTTATAGTGCTCCACGGTCCACAGAATGTTTTCTCCTTGGATTTTTGTTTTGGGGAGGAATGAGGACTGACGTTTTCTTTGACTGAGTGATCCAAATTCTTTGCCTTGGTTTCAACACCTGCCAATCTCCCTTCCACTCCACCAAATATATTGGTGATGCTTTCTTTGATTTTTGTGAAGTCACATATTTTTCATTTCAAGTTTTACTTTATCTTGCCTTTTTTGTTTTTATTTATTAGAAGATTTTCCTGACTTCGTTTAATGGTTGAAAATTTTACAGTCTTCATTCTTTAATTTGTTCATATTTCAATTATTTGGTCATGTTAACTATTGCTTTCAATTCATTAGTTGTGATATTCAAGTCACTTTTCCTTGTGGAAATTACTTTGAGACTACAAACTTTTGCCAGAGGTTTACTTCTTTGGCTATTCCGATTTCTCTGTTTGAGATGAGACCTTTGGTGTTTTTAATTAAAATATTCCCATAGGCCCATAGGGAGTGGCATTATTAGGAGTTGTGGCCCTGTTGGAGTAGGTGTGGCCCTATAGAAGGAAATTTGTTACTGGGAATGAAAGGTTTGAGATTTCAGAAGCTCAATATAGGCCAGTATCACTCTCTCTTTCTATTGACTATTGATATAAAGATAGAACTCCTAGCTACCACTCCAGCACCATTTCTGCCTGCATGCTGCCATTCTTTCCATTATGATGATTATGAACTAAACCTTGGAGCTACAGGCCAGTCCCAATTAAATGTTTTCCTTTGTCAGAGTTGCTGTAATTATAGTGGCTTTTTGCAGCAATAAAACCCTGACAGGACCTATGCATGCATCTGGAATTAGGTTTTTCCCAATGTTTCTTGACATGGAAATAGTGTCTTTCTTTTGTTGAATTGGTATTTAAAACTCTGCTAATTGTTGCTCCAATATTGAACACCTATAAGGGATGTAGGGATCAATCTTTTGGTAACTCAGTGTTACTGTTTAAATATCAGTATCAGAAGTAATCCCAGTTTAGTTCAATATAGGTGCTCTTTCTTATTCTAGCAGTCAACCTCTTATAATGTTTGAAAATTCTCATAGCCAATCTTACAGAGTCTGCAAGAAATGATCAGAATTTTTCCTCAGACAATGGGTGCTGAAGTAATTGGTAATTTGATTCTCAGATCCCTTCCAGAAAAGCATGTGGGGTTAAGTATGTAAAAGGCATTTTCAGAACTCAGGGTCCCCAGGCATGTCAAGGAGGTAGGCTAGAGTAGGTCTAGGGTCGCCTCTGAAGAGGGATAGTCCTTAGGTCTCTGGGACTGATGTAGTTGGTGGCATCACTCTAATCTAGTGTCATCCTGAAATAAAACTTCTGAAAGTACAACGAAAAGCATGAAACTAATGATTTTTGCATGCTATTTTTGTATTTTGCTACTTTGATGCATGAGCTTGTCAACTGTAGAAATTTCCTGGTGAAGTCTTCAGGGTCATTTATTTATAGAAATATATCATCTGTGGATTAGAATACTTTGAATTCCTCCTTTCCTATTCATACCAACTTTATCTCAACATGAAATAATTTAAACAGATTCATAATATTCAATGAGATAAATGCAGTGATCAAAACATCTTCCAACTAATAAAAGCTCAGGAATAGATTTATTCAGTGAAGATTTCAAGGATGAACTAGCACCAGTATTTTTTATATTAATCAATTAAATAAAAAATTAAGAAACATTTTCTAATTGTTACTATAAAGGCAGTATCACTGAGATACAAAAACCAGACAAAAATACAAGGAAAATTATATGTTAATCAGTATTTTTATTGATAAACATAGATTTATAATTTCTTACAAAATACTTATAAACAAAATTAAACAACATATCAAAATGGTTATGTACGATGATTAAGTAAGTTTGCCTAATCCCAGAAATACAGGAATTGTTCAATATATGTAAATCAATAAATGTAATTCACCACACAAATAAATTAAAGGACAAAACACATGATCATGGAATTAGGTTCAGAATAGGCCATTCACAAAATTCCAACATCCTTTCATGTGAAGTCTATAAGAATGAATCACAGAGAGCTGCTATTTTACAATACCTATCTGTGTGTTTTACATAGTTATATAATTGCTCTAACTGCTTCTCAGTTTTGGTATGTATTGCATGAGATAAAATGATAAAATCTTTGTGCAAGCTACTCTAAGGAATAAAATACATCACTGATATCATCCTATGTAAGCAGAGTGTTACACAGTGGTAAGACCCTCATGAATCTGAAAACTGGGTAAACTACAGTTTTCCCTTAAAAATAGAAGGCTATCGAGGCCACTATGTACTATATATGTTTAGTAAACCACACTACTATGGCTAAAATTGATGTGAAACTAAAGAGTCACATGCTTTTGAACTGAAGAGCTCAAAAGAGACTTTGTGTTGGACAGTTTTACAACACTTGGGCTATAATAGACCTTTAGTTTATGTTTACTGGATTAATGAATAAAAGGATGGAACTTGATAGAGAATGCAAAGAGATATCATTCTTTAGGTAGTGAATAACTTGCAGCATTTCACAAAGTGTAGCTTGAGAAAACAAAACTATACATGTCTAAACAGGTACAGATGACGTTCCTTGATGTTAGAATGCATCCCATACTGGAAACCTGAAATAGTGTGATATTAGAAAAGGAATTTCAAGCAAAGGTAGGTGGAAAACTAAGTATGATAAAACTATAAGCAGGCTTTCCTATATGAGAGGCAGTGGGACACCAGTTTTGGTATGGAAATCATTATGAAAAGTTATTTCATTAAAAAACATTTTAAATATCTAATATGTGTGTGTAACAAAAAACACACAGAATAATTTTTCACCTGTATTTTATATATTTTAAATTGATGCATTAAGAATGACAATTTCATTACATATGTATACATATATATGTATATATATCCATTGAATTTACAAATCAGATCATGTTATCTTAAAGATGCTTTCATTCAATAGTACTATGTTTTCAGTTATGTGCAAATTTTTTAACAAGTGAATATAAAATGTTCACTCATTCTTAATGGATTTGGTAACTCCTTTTTCATCAGTCTAAAATACATCAAAAACTGCTTATTGAATCATTTGAAGTAACACAGAGTGGTTATATACTGAATTGTGATCATTTATGAGGCATATGCAAAAGTCAGTTTTGCATGTTTTGGTACATAAAAAGTAGATACTTAAACATATATAACAATTGGAAAATATAAATATATGCCTAAAAACCAATGTCAGTAAAATTCAAAAAAAATCACAATGACTTTAGCAATATTTAGCAATGAAGTTTATCAATCACAAATGATAATGAAGTTATCTTGAACAAATACAAACGAGAAAGTCCAGTGCATTTTATTAATGGACATACCTTATAGAGCCGTCATTGTTTTAATTAAAGTATGCTCTATTGGTAACATTAGCCTTTAAATTTTCCCCCAAATGAAGCTATAAATTTTACCGTGTTTATTTTTGTTTGTATTTCTGTGACTATATTTGGTATTATAGCACTAAAAATAATTTTTATAAAATTTGTCCATTTAAATGTTATTTCAATACAAACACAACTAAAAAAGCTAAGAATACTAAGCACTTATATATGTCAACATTGGAAGCCCACATATAAAAGTACTATCAAAGTGTCATGCAATTTTCTGGGTGTCTATAAAACAAATTAGAATCTCAGAGTGCCCTAGGAAGATTTTTCACTTTGAAAATATTATTTTTCCAAATAGCAAGTTAAAATGTGTGGGATATATTTCTTACTAAACCCTTCTGTTTTAAATGGGCATACTCAATCACCTAGTAGAGGCCAGCTTAGCCACCAAATGAAATTATTTATAACATCTTTGAAATGCAATTATATGAGCCATACCTAACGATCTGGGTATTTTCCTTCTTTGCAAGCTGCAATTGTATAATGAAATATTTTGTTTGTTCATATATTTGGCTTTCTACATATAAAGAGGGAAAATCATCCTGATAAATTAGTCATGTTTTGTTCTAACTTTCAAAGTAAGGTCTATTCATAGAACATAAAAATAAAAGATAAAATCACTATTATTAATATTAAAAAATTCTACTGTATGTACAGCAAACACATTCTTAAATGGCTAAAATATCCCAAAGGTGAAATCCACATATTAGCCATGCATTTCCATCTACTAAATATGATCCCTTGAAGAAGCTATAAAGATATTATTACTGAAAATCATAGATAATTAAATTATCATGTATTTTTATTGAAAAATATATGTAGTCTATTAAAATTGGGTCTCTGCGTCAATTTCTTAAGTGAAGTTCTATATAGATACCAAGTCTGCACTTTAATTAGAAAAAAAGACCACTGTCACATTAATGCAGCATAATCAATCATAATAATAATTGCATATTAATCTCTTGAACTTGAAGAGTTATAGCACATGACATATGGCTTAAGAAAGGCACCTGTGTGGTCTTTTTGTGACTGGGGTGATGCATATTAATTAGAATCGAGAAAATAAAATCCATTTTCCTCTGAGAAAAGGAACTTCAGTGCTTACTGGTGTAAGCTATCAAAAGAGCAAGGATGAGTACTCTTAAACTTTGTATTTAGTTATTGGAGGCTTCTCCAGGCTTAGGCAACCAATGAGTGGCCTGTGGTACAATTCTTGACTAAATCCGGAAAATAAGAAGGCCAAGCAGCTATGTATTTTTTGGCTTTGCTGAGTGGATCTTGTCTAAAAACTTCAATATCACCACTTTGTTTATTAAAAGCTTTGTAATTGTATATCCAAACACATAATAATATAACCAGGAACATTATAATGGGAGGCCCTAAATCTGCCTCAGTTTATTCCTTTAGTCTTAAAATCCTGATCCAGATTGAATATGAAATAATAAATATCCTTAAGAAACATGTCACTTCACAGTAAGCCAAATTTCAGGATTTTTTACCCCTTCTCTATGCTAAAGGCACTTTTATTGTACAGCTTTGGAGGATAATGGCAAGATATTATGGAATGAAATCTCTGAGTGGTGAACAGATCCACTCATGTTGAATAGAACAATTCTAAAGCCACTGGTCCTTTGTATTACTGTATTTTGTTGGGGGTTTACTTTGTTCATGTGTGAATGTGTGCAATGCCATTGCAGGTCAGGAGGAGTCATTGGATCTCTTAGTACTGGAGTTCACAGACATTTATGAACTACCTAAAGTAGGTGCTAGAAGCTGATGATTGAGTTGAAAGTGCTCCTATCTGGTGAGCTGTTTCAGCAGCTGATTATTTGGAGTTTTAATGGTGGCATATTCAAAATTTTTGGAGTCCCTCATTAATGTTACTTTTAAATAATTTAACAGAACAGCTTTCAAAAGATATTTTATTAGGATACAGGGTTAATATAGATTAGAAAATTTTAAAATGTATATTATGAAATTTGAGAATAGGTATTCTGAGAACTTATCAAATTTCACATTAAAAAAAAAAAACTGATTTAGACTGTTGATGTTCCCAGATAACAGATAAATAATAACATTTCACCCAGAATCCTACTTCCTTACCTCTGGTGTCATATAGAATTACTCCTGACTTCATATTCTTGGGCCAGTTTGACTGAGAACATTTTGTCAAGGTCAATCAAAGTATAAGCTTGCTTGGCATTAAAATCATATTTTCAGTCCACAGCGGTATCTGACTTGGTAGCTGGTCAGAAAGAATTAATTGGAAATGTCATTTATATTTCTTCTGAGAGAGAAGACAGCACACACTGGACAAGAAGATCAAGAAGCTGGACATGTCAGGAGCTTTAGCAATTCTCTGAATGAATGCATATGTACATGATTCTTTATCGTCTGTCTTCAGGTACTACTTCATCTGATGGAGACTCTGGTGGTTTTATGATTAAAGGCAATATCCTTGACCTTAGTCAGACCATCACTTAGGTTCTTCCTTGTCTCTAGTACTGTTGTAATATCCCTGCATATCCTTCCTAGACACATACTATCCACGTCTTCTTGGCCAATGAATTGTCCATGATCCAGAGACCAATTTTATATGAAGTACTTTGAGAAGTACTTTATACCTAGAAGTCTCAGTATCAATTTGAAAATATTACCGTCCTTCATTACCTTGCCCAGAATTATATGCGCTTGGGAGTTCTGGGAAGGGATATCATACTACAGATCTGAAAAAGTCTTGAGATAAGCATGCCATAGCTGTGATACTATGATACAAATTTCAGAGCTCTGTTAAAATAAAAATGTGGAGCAGCATCTGTAGAACTTATGTACATTATTTGTAAATGTAGTTTAATCTTTTCATGTGATCTCTTAATTGATCTAATAAAAAATACTAGCAAAGTTTAAGTGTGGCTTTCAAAGAATAAATAAAATAAATTTAAAAAGAAGGAATAAAGGACTCGTATGCAATTAGAATTTCCTATGCACGGAGTCTCTAAATGAAACTCTAGAAAACAGTGATTTTTCTTTTATCCATGCTTTGTTGAATCATTGTACTGGAATAATTAGCGTTTTAATCTAAGAAGATAATCTACCAAGTGAAAAGTATTTTGTCATGTTTTGTTTTAAATTTAACTCTATAAAAATAACTGCATGACTTTGGAATGAATGATGTACACTCTTGACATGAAGTTTTACTCTCTGGCAGTATAAGCATTATGTCACTCTTTTTCTTGTCATCTTTGTAGATAAAAAAACAAAACAAACAAAAAAAACCCAAAAAAACAGAACAAAAAAACAATAAAAAAAAAAAAACAGTGCCAAGCAACAGTGCCCAGATCCTTGTGGGTACCTTCCCACACACATTCAGTATTCAGTGACGTAGCAAACATTCACATAAAAGTCTGATTAAAATAATTACACTAAATATGTACATTAAAATATTACTAGATAGTTTCAGGTCTCATGTGAAAATACATAAGCACTTTAGATAAATATATGTTTCTGCTTGAATTATCTAGCTAATTGGCCCAGTTCTCTACTTTGAGCATACAAATATTGCTAATGGTTGGAAGAGCTACCTCTAATAAATCACGTAGGCCATAATGATTAATTGTTTTCTCTCAATAGCTTTCTTTTTAACTAACTTTGCTTTCATGTTAATACAAAAGAAGTAATGTCCTAGACACACAGGAATAGCTAGAGCATTTCCCTGGCCATGCGCAAAGCCAATTGTTTCTGGATTGAAATGTCATAAGTAATATTCTAGGAGTCTACTCCCAAAAGAAAATTTAATTTCTCAATATAAGAAAAAATATTTGTAAGCATATGTGTTTAAAATATAGGGAAAAGTTTTGCTTATCCTTCACTAGGAACAGTGTTTAGTTGGAAGGGATTATGGACTGTGGAGCTATCAGATGATGATGCCAGAATAAAATGTCCATCTAGGTAGGGGTATAGTGTTGTTTCATGGTAAATAATTGTCCCACACACTGGTTTAATAAAAAGAGCTGATTGGCCAAAGGCAGGCAGGAAGTGTAGGCGGGGCTACCAGACTAAGAAAATCTCTGAGAGCAGAGTGCCAGAAGAGCACCAGAGAGAAGCTGCAGGATGCAGAGGACAACCATACAGCTTTAAAGAAAGTTACCGAGCTGCATGACTGAACAAGAGACATGGGATAGCTTAAGGGTAGAGAGTTAGCAAGCTATATGCCTGGGCCTGAGGCTGATCAGCCAAAAACTATTGTAAGCATCTGTGTGTCTCTGTGGGACTGCAGCACTACGGGACTGCGGGACTGTGGGACTGCGGGACTGCGGGACTGTGGGTCTATGGGCCTAGACCTTGAGGTTAGGCCAGAAAGTCTGGGCCAGAAACCTCTTACTACACACCTACATGAGAGAATTGTTGAAAACAAAGAATCTAAAATATTCCATTTTTGATAGCGTATAAGTGACATGACTATTTACTATTTTTACCTTAGCCCCTATGAAGGATAGCAAAGGAGATAATGTTAAATTTTCTCTCTGTATTTAGAGTATTTGTTGGCAAAACCCAACATCTATTGCATAGGAGGGTTTGTTTTGCCAGCAGTATGAAACAACACTTAGATGTATTTGATAATATTTTAGATTTTCAAAGACAAAGTGTGTCATCAATCCATTTAGCTATATATGTTCTTTTAAAACCACATTACAGAAAGGGGCTGTGGAAAAGGGGGAAGTCATGTGAGATGCTTTCCATTAGCCTATTCCCCATCTCTGTCCTTCCATCACAAACAACAGAAAGTGAAGTAAAAAAAAAAAAAAAAAGTGCTCCCTTTTGTCAACTTTATATCACTGCTGAAGTTCATGTAGAATCAGCTGGGGAAATTGAGGTTTTCAAAACTTGTCACCTTAGGAAGAATTTGCATTTAAATTGCTCTATCCAGTTCCTTGGGAGTTCCTCCCCTCCTCGGAATGTTTATGGTTCTTTTTTCATTAGTATTTATAATATACAACTTCCTAACTGGTGCATTACTACATCTAGTTGTGTCAAGAAGAGGAACTTCATTTCATAAAATAGAAACATTCAAAGTAGTTCTGGGCATCAGTCACTCATTCAAAATGCATTAGTTCTTCATATTGAACAGTTACTTGAAAAGTTGTCTGAAACATTATCAGGTCTCCATGTCTAACACAGCAATACAGTCATTGGAGATCTCATCAGAGAGCATTCTTGTTCTGTCCACAGAAATAATGATGTCAAGGAATCTAACCCCCCAAACTTTTTATTTGTAAAACTACAGCATATTTCTCTGTAATAGATAAATCTTAACCATTACTTAAATCATCACTGATTAATACTAAAATGAAGATATAAAAATATTTTTCTTATGTACATTTAAAAAATATGCTGTATAATAGTTTTAAAGTTGGGTGAAAGTCTTTAATAACATATCACACACACACACACACACACACACACACACACACACACACACACACACACACACACCCCTAATAAAAGTAGATCTTTAGCTTGTATACTAGAAACAAACTTTTAAAAAAATGCTGAGTACTTGCTCAGTTCTTTTCTACCAAGACACTCTCAAACACATCCAACCCTGCCTTGAAGAAAAGCTGAGCAGAATGAATGCTATTCAGCACATTGGACATGGCCTCCTTAATGGTCTCATTTGATGCTGGTAGATCAAGCTGCTCCCAAGCCTCCTTGAGGATGGAAAACTGCCTTGTCTTCCCATCAAGATGGTACAAGATGTTTCTAAAAATAAAAAAAAAAACATGAAATATGTCAATGTTTTATGCACAACTACATTTCTTATCAGTAAAAATGTCAGAAATCAATTATATCTACAAAGCAATGAAAAATTATAAAAATAATACAGCATTACTATTTTTCAACCCATAATGAATAAATACATTGAGAGATAATTCATTGGAAGAATCAGAGGTCATCTAGCAATGTATGCTTCCTGATTGAAGAACACAATGCTATGGCATATTATAAAGGGTTTTCCAAAAATTTGAGAGAAATTTTTGCAAAGATTTTAGATCTAGTCACAAGAAAATACATGGAAGAGAGTTTTAAATGATACCACAGTGTGTCTTATCTCATTATTAACTATGGAAAAAAATAGGTCAGTGCATTATATAATTAAAAGGAAGAACTGGTAAAGCCTGGACCTATAGCAGAGAGTTTCTGAGCTTTATATTACAAACTAATCAGGCTGGAAAATCCTTTGCTGAAGTAGCTGCCCCATGTATCCTGGCCTTTAGGACTAGACATCAATGGCTTTCCTCTGGCAATGGCCAGATTTTTGAGTTGACTTGAATGTTGACTTCTCCCTTGGTAAGGGAGTCCTAGTAAGGGCCTATCTGATTCAGGCTAGGCTATTGCTGGTCTGTGGAAGAATTGTTCCTATTATGTGTATTGATGTGGGATAGCTCAACCTTCTGTGAAAGTCAGCATATCTTGGATTTAGGTCTTTTAATTTCCTGTCACTTTGGTGAGTTAGTGAGAGATATTAACCTGGAATTCTGTTTAAATGCATTCTTCCCAATGTCACATTTTGTCAGGGTTTTATTACAGCAATGGAACAAGAAAGAGAACTCCCCATAATATTCCTAATAGAGTAAAACTGACTCCAAATGCAAATAAAATATTAGATGTGAATTTTGCTTTAAAATGATTTGGAGACCAGTGCTCTCCCTCCCTTCCCTCCTCCTAGTCCCTCCAGTCCTCCCTCACCTGTCCCAACCCCATCCTCCCAAATATTCCCCAAGGAGGGCAAGGAGTCCCAAGGTGGGTCAGTTCAGTGTGGCATATCCTGTTGAGGTAGGTCTGATTCCCTCATCCCAGGATTAAGGCTGAGTTAGGTGTTCTCTGTAGGGAATGGGCTCAAAGATCCTAGTTGATACACCAAGAACATAGTCTGATCCCACTGCAAAAGGCTATACAAACTGCCTGCACCATTTGATAGTCATCTATCTTTGGAGGACGATACATCCATGAGGCTGGACTGCGTAGCACTTGATACTGTACACCGTTTGTATCAAGGTTAATTTTGATCACTCAAAGTTGAAATTGTCTCTTCGCTTTTATTGAATCTGTTTTAACCTTTGGCCCAGGAGTGATCACAGAGTGGGGATTTAATGATTACCAAGGAGTTGTTGTCTATATATGTTCATCTTAATTTTATAACCATACAACTGTTTTCCATAGAGAGAATAGTGTTGTCTATATTAAATTTTACTTTTAAGTATGGAAGTACTAAAAACTTCAAAAAAACCCACTTTGAATGGAGAGTGGTGACTGGAATTATAGACAATACATGAAGAATCAAATTGATTGTTAGTGAATAACTGTTGAACCTGAATAATAGAATTATACTATTCTCTTTTCGTTCACATGTGGTTGACCTTTAGAACATCTTATTACAGTTTTAGAGTATGTAATTAGACAGTGTCTAATACTCTATCAGATATCTGAGAAAAGGAAATTGAGTATGGTAAGTTTAATAGTTCTTCATTCACTGATAGTTATTTAAGCAGAAAGTTACAATACTCTATATATCTTGACATCAGGATTTTTATGACAGAAGTGTGGAATTAGAGTAAGATACCATCATAGGCCTTTTATACCAAGAAAAAGAGACTAAACTGGTTGTTTACAATGCAAAGCCAATGCAAGTTTCTAAAAGTTTATAGAATGTGTATAGATTTCATTTTTTTTTAACCAACACTGGAACACAAAAGACTCATACCAAATGTGATGAACTCACAAGTTGATAGTATTTGAGTTTGAGAAGTTAGATAGATGGCTCTAGTATGGTATTTATTTATAGTTCTCCGTGGCATGAAGTCCATAATGACAAAGTTCTAGATTGTTACTTTCTTATTTGTCCATTGTTCCATGCCTCCACATTCTAGAACATTTAACTATATATTTGTGATGTACAGTCAGCCTAAAATTCTACCAAAACTCATAAAAATCCTGAAAATCATCTTTTTGGAGGGCATGACCAGCCGTTCTCTGATGCAGTCTGTACTTTATTGTTTCTGTTCACTTGCTTGACCATACTCTCCAGGGATATATTATGCTGTTGCTGCCTTATATTTCACAGTAAGGAATTTTGCTACTCTGTTGGGGCGGACTCAGTTAACAAGGGAAGCATCTTAGGGTTTCCACTGCTGAGACAAATCACCATGACCAAAAGCAACTTGGGCAATAAATGATTTTCTTCGTTTACACTTCTACATCGTGATCCATCACTGAAGCAAGTCCTGTCAGAAACCTGAGGTAGAAACTGAAACAGTGGCCAAGAAATAATGTTGCTTTATGGCTTTATGGCCATGGCTTGTTGAGCCTGCATTCTAATATCATCCAAGAGTACAGCACAGAAGTATGACCACCCACGGTGATCTTGGCATTTCCATCTCAATCAACCAAGAAAATATATAATAGACAGGACTGCTTTCAGGTCTGTTCTATGGTGATGCTGTTGTGATTAAGATCTTCTCCTCCCAGGTGGGCTTAGGTTGGGTCAAGTTGGATGAAAAACTACCAAGCACAGGAGGTTTTCAATCTTAATGGCCTGAGTTAGCTAATGTTTATTAGTCACAGTTAAAAGGAAGCTGCGATCTACAATGCCGCTATTGTAATTAATTCCCTTTCATTTTAAACTTTAAAAGACTAGTTTTGTATTCTTGCAGAGACAGTTCAATTGATTGCAAGTACACAAGAGTCTTGAATTAAAATCTTATTTCAGTTTCCAAACAGATTATATGACAGTTCTGTTGTCAGTTTTTGAGGAATATCTATCCTTGTTTCCACAGTGGGCAAGATATATTCTCCAAAGCATCACATAAACATTCTCTTTTCCCTAATCCTTTTATCTGTTATTTGCTTTACTTTTACATTAGCTGACAAAGTGTAAAATAGGTTTCCATATGGAGTATCCAAATATATTTCATTTCTATGGCAGCCATTCCCTTCTTTGTGGCACCCTTTTTCACCATATATTCCACCATTCTGCCCTACGGTCCTCCCTCTTCCTCACCTTTGAATCCACCCTCCCCCCTTTTCCAGTACCATGAACCCATCTCTTGCCTTTACTAATATTTAGTTCCAGCTTGACCCAAAGAGTTCACAGTTATAGGTCATGGTCTGTATATGACATACTTATTATGATATTTGTCTTTTGGGGCCTGCATTACCTCACTTAGTACAATATTTTCTCCTTCCATCCATTTTCTTACAAATTCCATAATTTCATTTCTATCTATAGCTGATTAAAATACTATTGTATACATGTCGTACATTTTATCTATCTAGTCATCCTTTAATGAACATCCCGGCTAATTCTGTATATTTGCTTTTATGAAAAGAATATTGATAAACATGGATGTATGGACAGACTTTGTGCATAATCCTAATGAATTTATAGGTGGGACTTCTGCTAATTTTAATTTATTTGCTTGTTTTTCTTAGGTACCTCCACACTGATTTCCATAATGACTAGACTAGTTCAAATCTGTACTGATATTTAAAAGGGGATTCTTTTGTTCTCCTCATCCTCACCAAAGTTTGCATTGTCTTCTTAAATGATAGATGCTTAAACTGGATTGAGAATGAAGCTCACAATTTAATTTGTGCTTATAGGCTTTAAACTATTTAAAAATATTTATTGGTCATCTGCATTTTATCTTTTTAATACTGTGAAGATCATTGACTCATTTGTTGATTGTGTATATCTATATATTTTAGAGTTCATTATATATCTTGAATATTAACCCCTTAACTTAGATATTGTTTAGATTTTCTCTCATTCTATAAAAAGTTTTCAGAGTTTTTTTAAAAATTAATGTAATCTTATTAGACAGTTCTTTGGGCCCTTTTCTTGCTGTTGGGGTTCAATTCAATAATGTCTTGCCTCTGACACAAACCTAAGCATTTCCCAATTCTGACATTCTTGCTGAGCTGGACTCTCTGTCTTGTTTTAATTTGTATTTCTCTGTTGGTGAAGTATTCTGATTATTTTTTCCATTTGTCTTTCAACCTTTGAGAACTGTCTTCCATTAGTTCTTTCATTAATCTGACTGTTTAATTTCCTGGCATTCATTCTATATTTGTATAGGACATAAATATAAGTACACAGTACTTAGAAAATAATTGGGATTAATGGGGAAGGAGAAGATAGCACCATGAATGCTGTTAACTTACAGGATACTATAATGAAATGTCATTATGAACTGCTTTACTATTTACAGCCAAAACTCAAAAGCAAAAAATAGAAAAAGCAATTATTTGAGTGGTAAGCAACCCCAAGTTCAATACCCATGGATATCATGTCTTTGTGAAAGAATCTTGGCATCATATCAGTTAAATAAAACAACAGTACAAGACAAACACTCTACATGATAGTGTATTTGGATTCAAGGTAAAATATTTACACTATCTAGGCAAATTATTTCTTGAATATGAAATTAGATGACCACCACAAAGTGGCAAATGAACTGTGAGACATGTTCTGGCAAGACATCACTTAGAGGATATATGTAGTTTCCATAAGCACAGAGGAACAACACACAGTACTTTTGGTACTTGGGACAGTTCCCCCATACCCTGCCACATAACCCAGCCTCATGGCCTGAAATGCATACTATCTTCCCATTTTAGTAACAGATCTTTGATGCAGATGAAAAATATGCTACATTATCATGTTCAGAAAATATGGCCACGAGTCTTAATTCAGCCTCAGGACCTATCAGCTCCCTCATGCTCTTCAGTGGACACACACAAGAGCAGTGTAGCCTCTACATGGTCATTTATCTTTTGCTCTTCTCACAACATTTTACGAACTCAAGATAATTTGAAACAGCAACAAGCCATCCAATTACATAATTCCAATCATAGGGCAGGCTTATGAGTGTTGAATTATTTCATGACTTAAATAAATGGAACGGTCATTAGTATGTGAACTAAAAGTAGCACCCATTGACGTTGAGATTATAATGGAGCCCACCAAAGGCTGAAGAAAAGGGGGAAGTGAAAGATGGAGGGAGAGTACTCGATGGGTACAAAGTTACAATTAGATGGAGCAAGAAGCTTCATGTACTGCATCAGTGACACATGGATGCCATGTGCCCTACTAGAGTTTCTATTGCTTAGAAGAGACATCTTTACCATGGCAACTCTTATAAAGGAAAAAAAAAAATTGAGGTTGGCTTACAGTCTCCAAGGATTAGTCCATTATCATCCTGGTCTTGTGCAGGCAGACATAGTGCTGAAGAAGTAGCTAAGAGTTCTACACCTTGTGCGGACAACAGAAAGTGAACTGTCTCACTGAGCATGGCTTGAACATATATGAGACTTCAAAGTCTGCCTGCACAGTGACACACTTCCTACAACAAAACCAGACCTCCAACAAGGTCATGCTTCCTATTAGTACAACTTTCTTTGGGGGCCATTTTCTTTCAAAACACATTCTACTTCCTGACCTCTAAAGGTTATAGTCATATCATAATGCAAAAGTGTATTCAGTCTTACTTCAAATGTCTCCATAGTCTATAACAGTCTCAAACTTATTTAAAAGTTTAAAGTTCTGAGATTCATGTAATCTCCTAACTTCAATCTTCTGTAAAAACAAAATGAAAAAAAAGCAAATCATGTCTTCCAAAACATAATGACACAGGATATGCATTTCTATTCCAAATGTAGCAAAGAAGCATACTGAGGAACTGTTGTAACAAACAAAACCAATACAAGCTGAGTAAACTCCAAACTCTGCATCTCCATGACTGATGTCAATGTGCTCTTCATATCTCCAAATACTTTGATCTTTGTTAACTGCAACACACTTCTTTGTCTTGGCCTAGTTCCTCTCCCTTTTAGCAGCTTTCCTTGGCATATTTTCCATGGCTCTGGCATCACCAACATCTTAAGGTGTCTAAGGCAATCCAAGTTTCACTTTCACAGCTTTATACAATGGCTTATCTAAGGTCACCATGCAGGGACACCCCTGACACATGCCTGTCAACACAGGCTTTTCTTAGTAACAGACACACAGAAAATTCCTTAAACCCTTTCTTTTATCCTCTACTCTAAAGCCAAAACCAGGTGGCTAAATTATGCTGCTCACCGGGACTGGAATATGGCCCCTTTGTTTAATCACATCTTCACTAGAGCTTCCTGTTTTCAAAGGTTCCATTCACTACCTCGGCTTGGCTCTTCTGAATCTCAGTCTGCACAACAGAATGACATCAGACTCAGAAATGTGCCTTCCTTTGTCTCCTGACTGCTGGGATTAGAGGCATGTATCTGTATAAATATTTTATATTTACTAAAATAAGCTTGGAATATGAGAGAAGAGATCCACCCATAGTCAAGCCAGGCAATGATAGCAAATGCCATTAGTCTCAGCACTTGGGAGGCAGAGGCAGGAGGCTCTCTGTGAGTTCAAGGCTAGCCTGGTTTACAAAGCAAGATCCAGCCAGGACTGTTCCATTTTTTAATCTATTTCTCTCCTTGAACACAGGATTTAGTCACATTCCATTTTCTGGTGTTCCCTTTCTCCTCAAATTTTACATTTTGTGTTTTTACTTGCTCAATTTTCTCTTTTTCACTACAAATCTGCATCGAGTTACCACCAATAACCATATGACAGAATCCATACTACACATGGTTTTTTTTTTGTTGTTGTTGTTGTTGTTTTTTAAGATTTCCTCTGAAAAGGTAATTAAAAAAACAAACAAACAAAAAAAACAAAACAAAAAAAACAAACAAAAAAAACAACTCTTCACTTTAGCCTCAGGCAGATTCTTCAGAAAAGGGCAAAATACAGCCACTTTCTTCATCACAATATGATAATAATAACCTCTAGGCAACAAGTTGATTTTTTTTTTCCCCTCTAAAATCTCTTGAGCCAGGTTCGACAGTTCAAATCACCCTCAGCACTACTGTCTTCCATATTACTCCTGGTATGGCTTATTAAATAACGCTTAAAGTATTCCACTGCTTTTGTAATTCTTAGTACCAAAATCCAAATTCATCCAAACAAAGGCACAGCAATGCCTGAGTATGCTGTTTCAACTTCTGTCTTAGCCAGGCTTTCAATTGTTACGAAGAGACACAGTGACTATGGAAATTCTTAATTTCTTTTTTCTTATTTTTTCTTCATTATATTATATATTTTATTGAAAATAAATGTCTTTTTTAGCCATGTATCCCACTGCTCCCCCTCCCTTCCCTCCTCCCATACACTCCCAGTCAGCCCTTCAGCCTCCCAACTCCCCATCTACCCATCCCCTGCCCTCAAAGGGAAATTCTTATAAAGGAAAAATTTCAGAGGTTTAGACAATCATCTTCATGGTGGTACACAGACAGAAATAGTGCCAGAGGAGCTGAGAATTCTATATCTTGATCTGCCAACAGCAGACACAAATGTGTGCTCCCCTGAGTGAAATTTGAGCATAACAGCACTCAAAGCCACCCCTACAATGGCACTTCCTCCAACAAAGCCACATCCCCAATAGTACCACCCCATATGGGGCTATTTTTTTTCAACCCACCACACAAAACTGTTTAAAAAGCTTCAGGATAGTATTGTGAACCTGATTACCATTATAGTTTAATAAACATTTGAGATTTTAAATGTATGCAGAGTAATAAATACACTATACACATAGCAAATGATTTCACTCTCCTGTTAGTGTGTATGTGTATATATATACATAATATATATAATTTTTAGCACATGGGAGGGTATTGCATACATCTCAATATAGACTAATTGATTAAAGGACAATTTGTGTGAGTTAATTATCTTCTTTCATTATATGCTCTATTCAATCTTAGGTCACTTGGTTTTATTCACTGAATCACCATCCTAGCGAGTTTTTAAACAACAGTTTAAAAGTTTGTGAAATTAAAATTTAAGAATAACTAAACCAGCTTAACTGAGATTCCTTAAGCATTAATTTTGTTAACTAAAATGAGACCTATAGAGAAGAAAACAACAACGAAAGAAACCACATAATCCAGAAGTAAAGAACAGATCTTCCTAGAAAAGTCTTATATATTATCTCCTCCATAATGGAGTCTACATGTAACTTGACAATCTCCTCATTACATAAGCTTTGGTAATAAACGTTCAGTAAAAGGAGTGTGATCATATCACCAGTATATTTACCAACCATCATGAAACCAATAACCAAGCTGACAAAACATACTTATTTTTGTTTATTTTATAAGAAAAAACTGTTTAGTAATCAATTCATTTTAAAGATAAAATTAATGAATTTGTTTCATTCATATGATCAGTACTCTTTTGTATGAAACTTATGCTACTTTTCTAAGAAATGAATTTAATAGAATAAAACAATAATATTGAATAATAATACCAGTTTTAAGCCTCTCCTGTTGTTTTTATGTTCAATTATGAATACTTTTATTCAAATTTTCAGAATCTAAAAGTATAGGAGACATTTTGAGAATCTATTATCAAATATTTTCATTCTTAGAGATCATATGGTTTATCCTAAGAAACATGCTGTAATATAACAATGTGGAACAATAAACATATACTATACAAAAATTTTCATAAATACAAGTGCTTTCACTAGCCTTTAATATTGGAAAACAATAAATGAATTTCTTCAAGCCCAACATAATGGAGTCTGAAGAATGCCAGCATTTGCCTTTCCTAACTAGTGAGAATGCACAACTTGCCTTTATAATGACTGTAAGCATGCCGTGTGAACAGGAATCTTTGCTTTGGTTTACGAAATACCACTAGGAGTGAAACACATTTTCCATATGTTATTTGATTCACATAGGAAACTTGTAGCAAGCTATTTCATAAGATAAATTCCCATATCCATTTCTACTAAAATTGGACACAAATCAGAGTAAAACTCCAGAAACTGAGTTTCCAGCTGAAGATAAGTGACAAGTACTATTTCATCCTAATTGGAAGGAAAACCTTCAACTTGAGTAGGTCCTGATGTAGGCTGGTGAAGTTTAGCATCTTCACCTTGTTTATTACAATGCTGAGAAACAAATTGGAGATAACAATCTTACACTTTCATCCAAAGATTATTTCTCTTACTGATTTTCCAAAGTAGCTTATATTTTCCAATTTCTTTCTTGTGTATAAGTGGTTAGCTTCCTGCTTACATAACAAATTTCTATATTTGAATTATTTTCTGAAATGATAGAATATTATTATTTTCCGTTAGATATTTGATTAGGGCTAACCTGAAATTAAGGCTAGGTTTAAATCCATTGCTATTTTTCATACATTTCTTAATCCTTAAGATTTTCTTACATATTCAATCATTAACCCTATGTGCCCCAAGATCTTCTCAGATGAGCAAAACTATTGTGTTGTTTTCATATGCAAATGTCTCATACCTTTGAAATGTTTCAATTACTTCAATGGCTCTGATAGAAATTTCTAAGCTAAGAGCCATTTGTATTCCCATTAATCTCACAGAAATTGGAATTCAGTCAAATATAGTTTAAAGGTTTGAAAAGCCTGTAGTGATTCAGAGGTCTCAAATGTCTTTTCTTTCCAATCACAGACCAACACATTTCAAATAAAGACTGAAAATCAACTAAAAGGCTTTTTAAAAAGTCATATGCAGAACAGAAAAAGAAGAGTATAAGAAAATGGATAAAATGTACCTGCAGAAAGTTCTCACGAATAGACTCTAGCTTGTAATCACAGTATTTATATTCTTTAGTGAACACTAACTATAGACGGATTTGTGCTAGTCCAATTCAGAAATGTTTCCCTGCAGAAAGAATGATGGTGAACAGAGTTCTAATTTAATCAATCACCTTCCAATTTGCATAAATACAACATGTATCTCAGTATGGTATGTACAGACATCAGATAAAAGTAAAGCATTTAACTGAAATAATTTTTGTAGTTATTATGTTTAAGATAACATTAATTCTACTCCCATCCCTATCTTCCCACATCTATAAAAAATTAAATCTCATAATTAAATCCTGGAACTACCCAGGCCCACAACCACGGTTATATGTTGGCCTAACCCTGTAGTAGTAGGGTTCTCGGGTCCCGGGCGGCCGAAAGGTCCGAGACCCACAGACCTGCCGCCTGAGACTGCTTAGGAACCCACCGCAGCTCAGACCCCCAGAAACGACTCAGACGCTTCTATTAACTTCATGCTGTTTGGTCTATGAGTCAGGCACATTGACAGCTAGCTCTTATATCTTAAATCAACCCATTTCTATTAGTCTGTCGGCCTTGTGGCCCGTGGCTCACCTGTGCTCTTTACATGTTTCTTCTTGGGCGGCTTCAACTCCATCTGCCTCTGACTCTGCCCTGCTTCTTCTACCTAAACTCTGATTTCTCCTCCTACTTCTTCTATGGTGCCTGCCATGGCCCAAAACAGCTCCTTTATTTAAAGATTGAGATTCACAGCATACATAAACTCATTCCCACATCATAACCCAATATCATTCCAATCTGTGATTTGTTGGGGCATGGGGGTGAGGTAGGGGTGGGGTCATTCCTGTTGATTCAAGGCTGCTGGACCTCTACTACTCAGAACAGCAACAGAAAATCCAGGGAACAGTCCCAGTAAGTTCTCAGCATCAGTGCTACAGCATAGAACAGGGTCCTTAAACAGGACAAATGATTCTTTGTGATGAATGCCTGCTTGTAAAACTCTAAGGATAAAGGGCTTTACTTTGTGACTGACTATGTCACACTGCAACTTCCATGATGAGATTTTACTTTTCACCATTTTATTTCTTTTTTATTCTTACATTTTATTTTATTTTACTCTGGAAGGAGGTGGGATGAGGTAGCATGATGTAAAAGATGCAAAGAATAAATAAAATAAAAGTTAAAAAACTAAAATAAATTGATGTGATTCATACAGTTCTGCTGAATCCTCTCTATGCACTCACAAACAGACTTCTAAAAGGAACATGTAATGTATTATTGATGGCACTAATGAAATTACAACACATTACTCATTTTAATGGGTCCACTTCAATGACACATTATGGTAACCAGGAAAGAGCTGTACCAAATCAGAAACATAATTAACTACTGGCAGTATCAGTGGAGGAGATGAAGTACTTTTATTCAGCAGATGAATATTTCTCACTCAACCTATACAAAGGAAAACAGTAGGAAAATTAATTTTGGGACAAACACATCTAAAATCTTCAAAAATCATTTCTACTTGTGCGAGTTAGGAAATTAGAGATGGAAAGATGGGCTCTCTTTTAAGTATATCTTCTTATATAAATAAATAAACAAGGGATGGCACCCACTATCAACCTGAGTTAGCATTCGTTATAGTACATGCTAGGGAATTCCCAAATTAAATCTCATTAAATAACAAGTCCTGTCTTTGAAATCTGACTAGGTTTGCATGCTAAAGCCAGAAAGAAAATGCAGTTCAGCTTTCAAGTGTAGGATGTTTTCTGCTTCTTTTGTTGACTCCACTGACTGTATCCCATCATCAAGAACAGGTCATTTTACTTATATTGACATTCGAAGGATCATTGAACATGAATACTATGTCTATGAAAATTCACAAAAATATGTAGCTATACTACAAAAATATATTAAAGATATATTAAACTTGGTATTCTCTAAAAATCTCAGGGTGATAATTGAAACAGTTATTTATACTATCCAGCCAAAGATCATTCAAAGAAATAGTTATAAATTAATATCTACAGTCTGGGCTGGGGTTCAGGTTAGAGACAGATGAAGGGCTAAGTGTATCCTTGGCTCTGGGGTCAATCTTCAGAAGCAAGAAAAAAATAGGAGGCCTATATCTCTCTATTCTGGCAGATATCTTTCTCACTCCTAAGCTGTCCTGGAATCACTATTTGGTTAGACCACTTAAGAAGAGAACACTGCATCAAAGAAGATATGGTCATCTGAAGCCTGTGAGTTGCTAACTTCAGAGAGTTGAGCATCAGGAATACTGGATACATACATAAACAATGGCATTCATATCCCAGCCTGGCTTGCAAGCCCTGCACAGCTGGTTTCTGCCTAAAAAGCTGTATTAGAAAATTATGAATGAAATAAATAACTATTATTTTAGGATACTAAATCTAGGGGATGATTTTCAATATATCATTAGTGCAGTTTTGTTGAGGCTGTATTTTCTGTAAAGCAGGGTAGGATTTAGTTGATAAAAGAAGCTATTTTTTATTTGTTCTTAATAAATCAGAAGAGTATAAATTAGTAATGCTTTAAATGACCAACTAAACTTAGATTATCCAAAAATCACAACCTTACAATGAAGTGTGCATTACAGAGCTCTTTTATCTCTGTTGATTCCTAAAAGTCTTTTTACAGAGTGCCAAGTAGGGTTTTACTTAAAAAAAAAAAAAAATCAAAGATAGTATCATGATGAAATGAATGTAATATTCCACCCAAAGTCTAAACTTTGTTATGTGTTAGCATGATAAAGAGATTACTTTAAGATGAATTTGCAGTCGTAGAGCCCCCATTGTAAGATGGGTACCTGTACAACAGGAAGAAAGACCATTACGGCTTCTTTCTACTCTGCCAGGATCCCAGGAAGAAGGCAGCCACTTGTACAGTATAAATGGATCACATTCAGAAAACTGCTGAGCGAGTTCCCTGATCTGGGACTTCTAAGCCTCTAGAATTCTGAGAAAGAAGTTCTTGTTTCCAATTGCATCTATTGCATGATGATTTGTCTTACACAGTCTTACCTAAGAAAACCATGAAAGTATACAAGAATGGATCATCTTGTTATGTTACAGTCCAAGCCATAGGTTAAAACTATCCTGTTTCTCTTATAATTAAAAGGAAAATACGCTAGGGAAACAATTGTGTTCTATGTAATAGCCAAAATTTTAAAGCCAGCTGACTATCTCATTTTTCAAGTGACTGACTCAAAGGATGTCTTTTAAGGTAATCAATGAAGAATTCCTCTACAAGAGAACTTGTAGGTTGTAAAAATAGGTAAACATGTGTCTATGCACAAAATCTTCTGTGAATTCAAATGGGAAGACAGAAGTTAGACAAAGCTGTCAGCAATCCTTAGAACTCCATACTTGGGCAGTATGAAGCTTGAGTTTTTGAGCCCTCTCCTGGCTCTCATGTCATTAATCATGCATTGTTACTCTCACTTTTATTGCTGCAATTTTCTTTCCATCTTATTCCCAAACGTGTAGATTTACAACCTAAATGTCAAGATTTACACAGCTGTACTATTTCTTATTTGGATGCAGAATACTCACTTAGGGTGGGTACTCATATAGGAGAAGTCCTGTTTAGGCATCCTCCCCACTACTGGCTAGAGTCCTAGCCAGGGACATCCTGTGGGTTCTTGGACGTTTTCTTAGCACCTGGCCTCTTTCCAACTCCACAGTGACTTCCTCTATCAAGATATTCATCTCTTTTTAGTTTTTCTTTGTTGCTTCTCTTACTTAACCATCTTCTTTTCTCATGATTTGTTTACACCTCTCCCTTGTTACTACCCATCATGATCCCAGTTTGCTCATGAGATCTTCTCTATTTTCTCTTCCCAGGGGGATCCCTGGATGTCCTTCTTAAGTTCCTTCTGATCCCAACCTTTGAGCATTCTTTGTTTTTTGTCTAAAATCCACTTGTGAGTGAGTACATCCCATGCCTCTCTTTCTGAGCTTGTAATACTTTGCTCAGGAAGATATTCTCCAAATTCATCTATTTACCTATAAATTTTAGGATGTCAGGTTTTTTTTTTTTTGTTTTTTTGTTTTTTTGTTTTTTTGTTTTTGTGTTTTTACTGCTGAGTAGTACTCCATTGTGTAAATGTACCACAGTTTGTTAATCCATTCTTCAGTTAAGGGTCATCTAGGTTACTTCCGAGTTCTTTCTTTGATGAATAATGCTGCTACGAAAATAGTTGAGCTAATGGCTTTAGGGTAAGAATGTACATTCTTTGGGTATAGCCTAATATTTGAGCCTGTTTTCTTACCACACCTAGGAACACAATCCTGGGAGTGGTCCTGTCCATAGTAAGCTGAATCATCCCCCATCAATCATCAATCAAGAAAACACATCAAAGAGTTGCCCATGGGCCAATCTTATGGGGCATACTATTTCAATTGTGGTTCTCAATGACTTCGGCTTGTGTCAATTTGATATAAAACTAGCGTACATATCTGTCTTCTAATGCAGGCACAGCATATCTGAACGTATCTTCCCACTAGAGGGGAGAAGACAGAACCTGCTTACCACTCCATTTCAGAGGAATTACTTCATACCAGAAACAATTCTGAATCTAGACTTTGAAAATCATTTTGAAACAGCAACCCACGTATCTTCTGCATTGTCTTTCAACAATGTTCTTAGAACCATTCTTCACATTGCTCCTCTAATGCACAGTCCTTTTCTACCTTAGGCTCAGTGCTAGTACTCTATATTTCAGCAAAAGTTAATAAATTTAATGGCTATAGGAATATCTTGAAACACTTCAATTTGTTTGGTGGGCTACGGCAATGGCTCAGTGCTAAGTTCTTGCCATGCAAGCTTGAGTATATTCGTTCAGATCCAAATGATTCATGTAAATCCTGGATGCAATAGTAGCCTGACTGTGATTCCAGCTTTAAATGACTAAGAAGAGGAATGTCTAGAGCAAGCTATAGTACAATATCTTCATATTCTGGGTTTTACGGAGATTGTGCTTCATTGTATAAGGTGCAATTGCAGTTAAGGGAGATTCTAAATTCCAACCTTTGGCTGCCATGTGTACAGATACCCACATGTACCACAAATGTGTACTCACAATATAATACAAATAAGCATGTACAACACACAACATACACACACAAGGCTAAAGTAAATCTGTTGAAAATATCTAGACAGTGGATTCTAGATGCATCACAAGACTACAGCTCTTTTTTTATTTATTTTTTGGGGTCTGTACCTTAACTAGATTCAGACAATTACATAATTCCTGGGTCCACATGTGAGTTCTGCATTCATCAAGAGATTTTGTTTTGTTCTCAAGCCAGTTTTTTTTTCCCAAAGAAATGTTTAATTATATAAAATTACTATATTTAACTGTTAAAAATAGTAAAATATTAAATATGTAGAAAATGATTACCACCAAGATAACCCTGAATACTTTGAAAGACTCATACAGAGTACAATTACTCTGGAATAACACTGAATTATATCTGAAGAGATAAATGAAAAGATTTCTAGAGAAGGGAGGATAGAAGACACAAAGAAAAGAAGAAAGCTGTAGGGTATCAGAGGAAGTCAAGATGGGAACTTAGGAAGGAAATCTGGTGGCAAAGGCCTGGGGGTGGGGGTGCCTTTTACTTTCTCATCAGGGCTATTCAGCCTGCTTACAGAACCCAGGACCACCCAGAATGGGCTGGACCCTCCCCCCTCTACAGACTTGCATACAGCCACATTTTATCCCCACCCCCATCCCTGAGATAGCTGTCCTGAAACCCTAGACCAGGTTGGCCTGGATTTCAAAGTCCAGTAAAGGGGAAGGAGGAAAGAGCTATTGGGAATGGAGTTGGATGATTGTGATAGTTAAAATAAGCACATATAACAGTAAAAAGGCGTTAGTTAGGCAACTTTAATGTGAATTACTTAATCCACTGGCCTAATTACAGTTGTGGGATTGCCCTAGGTTTCTATTGCCACAATGAAACATCATTACCAACTTAGTTTATTTACCTTACAGAAAGCTGCTTGCTTTTAGATTGCTTTCCAAGGGTCCATTTCTTTTGCCTGTGTAAGGAAATGGAAACTAGAAAGTCTCATATAATCTATCACCTACATGATTTGCACAACTAAGTAAATTTAGAGTTCCAGATCCCAGAATGACTCCCAGAGAAAGGTCCTTCATTTGCAAGCAAAAGGTCATTAGTAAGTGTTTAGGTTAAACTGTTCTTTCAAATATGTGAATATCTTCTAATTAAGCCTGTGTCAAAATTTACAAAGGATTTTCACCCTTCTCAACATGATGCAACTTCACCTTGAATTCCATCATAGACAGACAGTCATGGAAGGAAGACATATGTGCAAGGGGAATCAGGTACTTTTTGGATACCCAAAGAAAAAGAGGTCATTATTTATTAGACTCTGCACACTAAGCCTCACCAGTCCTTTTTTTTTTTTTTTTTTTGTTAACCAGGTATGGATTTCTCAGTGATTGGCTATATTGTACAAATGCAAACTATCAAAATTAAGGGAAATTGATAATTACATTGCTTTTACAATTCAGGTGCAACCATCCCAGTTTCAACCTCTAAATTTTACAAACTAAATTCTTTGTCTACTCTGCATGTGAAATCTGAAATAATTGAGTAACTGTTAAAATTTTCCTTTATTAATCATACTAGATTCTGTGTTTTTTTAAGAAATGACCCAATCTGTTCTTACTTAAAATTCAATATATGTGTATTTTACTTATTGGCTATATTTCAGGGATGTTTGAGAATCAATTTTCCAAGATCTAAATATCACTATCTAAAATGTTTACTGTTGACTTTTTTATTAGTAGAGTTCTCTTTGTATTAAGTCTTTTTTTTTGAAATTCTAATATTTAATTCATCCAAAAAATAATAATGCATATAACTCTGTGTTGGATCCTTTGGAATAATAGATACAAGCTGAGAAGAAAGATGTTAATGAGTTCATAGAAATTGACCATGTAGTTACCTTGACTTTTGTTTCACACTCAGTGAATATTCTGTCAGACACATTAATTCAATATCCTCCACCCAATACCATTCAGTGAGCTGTGGTGTATACAAAGATCAAGACCTCTTAGAGAAAAATTATGTCCTCCATCTAAATCTTAGAGGGGAAGGGAATCTGAGAAATGACTTTACAATCTCACTTAACATAGCCAATGGTAAACTATTGCTTATATATGTACATATATAACTAAGATACAGAATTTTGGTATTTGTAGTATAGGAGAAGACAAATTCGAGAACAGTTTCATTTTATTGAGAAGAAAACACATTGCTGCATCTTACTCTAAATCCTAAAGAACACTGGAGAAAAATGTAAAAATAAGTATTATTTGACTACCTTACTCACATCAACAAAAAGGAAATTTTGATATATTTTTCTCATAAAATTTGAAAATTTATTTTCAATTCCCAGATGCAGGTGAGGAACAATTATAACGAAAGCTATTGATACTGTTCAGCTTTGAATAAATAGTCTCGGAGGATAAGCTACACACCTTTTGCTCTCCTGTGGTTTTATGAGCACATAAAGCATCAGCTCAGACAAGTCTTATGCCTGACAGGAAGTAGGAACAGTTTCTAATTTATTCTTGTTATTTTTGTTTTATTACTTGTCTATACATTTAAGATATGTACATATATATACATACGCATAATTGCCTATTCAAATTCATATATACACATCTGCATGTTATACAGGTATTTCTATACCTGAATAGAAACATTAATATACATACATATGTATACATATGTATGTACATATATATGTTTCCAAATAACTATTTTTCAAATAACTAATATATATAATATATATAAACACTATATATGTGTATATAGTATTTTAATATAGCTTCAATTAACTATGAAAAAAATCCTAAATTTTATGTTGCCTTTTCTAAATCCAGTAACTGAACTAAAAGATGATCAACATATTGTAAAGTGCAATATTAAATAATAATGAAAATCAATAAAATAAACTCACTCCAAACTAAGCAAATGACACTGAATACATTGATGCTTTCTGTTCACCCAAAAATAACTGTGAGTATACAAAGCTTTTTATACTCTAGATGCTGTAGACGAGAACTTTTGCTTGTCTTGGTAACTCTTCACAAGTCCTCATAGTCTCCTGCTCTAAGAGTAATTTTCAGATCTTAACTCTATACTTTCTTAAATTAAGATAGAGCTTTCTTAACAGACATAATTATAGCAGTCACTCTACCAGATTAAATATCACAGGAGTCAACTCTTCTCTCAACTGCATGCTTTATATTATACAGGCCCCATTGAAATCTTCTGAATGTGGTAGTACATGTTTGCTAATAAAATGTACATTATAAAAAGGAGAAATATTAGAACAAACATGAATTGAAAATTATGAAGAAAAAAGTACTATGTAGTAAAACCATGTCCAATGAGTGTAGACTTATGTTCTTTCCTGTATAAGGGTGTGGGTTAACTCCAACTGTATCCAGCACAGAAACAGGCTATTTGGATGGCTTCAATTTGCATTAGAAAACACTTGAAAGATGATAGATAAAAGAAGGACCTCAATTTTCTCTGTTTTGGGATGCAAGGTAGATATTATTTCTAGATGAATGGTACTCCATTTATCCAAAAAGAAAAACAAACATTCTTATCAGCCATACAGAAATAGAGGCCAAGAAAAATCTGCCAAACTGCTCTTGTTAGATAATCTGTATTTTCCCAATAACTTTTACACAGTTAACTGTCTTAAGTCAACCTTACTTTTCTTGTCATTTTTTTCTCAGTTTGCTGGTTTTTGATGTGTTCTGTTGTTGTTGTTCAGAGCACTATGAAACTTCTTTCATTAATTTTGGTTCTCTATTTCCTTTGTAAACATGCCCAAGAAAGTCTGTGAAATTTTATTAAAAAATGTATATGTTTTTGCTTTTGTTAGATTGTCCTAGGCAAATTTATTGTTAGATCCATGAAGAAACTCCTCTAGGTAGTAGAAATAAATTTTACAACTTCTGAACCTACCAGTAAGCCTACAAACAGATGTATTATCACCACTTCCTCACCCTATGACTGTGAGAATATTACATCTCATATAACCTGGCACTTCTTTCAGTCACTTGAGAAACAGCAAAGATTCTTACTGCCTTCAGTAGTTGCAATGACTAAATGAGCTATAACATGAACATGACTTTACACAATAACTGGCATATGCAAAATTGCTCTATAAACATTACCTCTTGTTTAAAATTTTAGGTTTCTCTTCCATAGACATGTATCTTCTAACTCCAAAATGACTATGACCTACTATCTCTGTATTATCTAGTGATTTCTCTTGACCAATAAATCTTTCATGTGAATACTCTTAGTGGGCAAAATATCTCTTCCATGTACTTGACAAGATACACCCTGTAGGTGTCCCTTCAAATAAAACCACCTGTATTTTCATATATTACAATACTGTCAGTAGAAAAGAATACCTTATCTTCTTTAATGTTCCATACCTTCTGTATAGAGTCTAATGGGCAAACAAGTACCAGTTTCAGTTTGTGCTATATAAGGAATGACTCTTTGACCTCCACATGTTATGCTGCTAAGAATTCAACTCCATTAAATAACTTCAGTTTTCTTAAGCAGGCAAATATTATCATCATTTTATTATCAAATATGTATAAATAGTTTTGGCTTCTTTAAAATGTGTACACCATTAAACTTAAAAATGTGTATGCAATTCTAAAAAATCAGAGATCAAATTAGTACTAATATGCATGGTATCCTTAGATGTGCACAGTTGATTATAACATTAAAATTACCATTAAAACATTGAAGTAAATTTTCATCAGAATACCGTATGTTGAGGTTCACATAGAAGATAATTTTGTGCAATGTTTAAATGGTTAGTGGTAAATCATTAAGTAAAATTTTCCTTTTGACCTAGAATACAACCACTAATCCTTAGGAAAGTAGTTGGCAAAGGTGTCACCTATGCTCCGGATGAACAAAAATGAGGCTGATATGGTTCAAGGAGGAACCTCGCTACTCATTGTAGTATTATGTTTCTGGCCTGTCTGGCCTGTGGTGCAGACAAGCAGTCCCACAGAAACACACAGTCACATATTAATTTTATGCAGATTGGCCTAGGGCCCAGGCATGTAACTTGCTAACTCTTTTCTCTTAAACGAATCTATAACTCTTACCTTGTTTCAGCCATGTGGCT
This sequence comes from Phyllotis vaccarum, assembly GCA_033318265.1. Classification (NCBI taxonomy): domain Eukaryota; kingdom Metazoa; phylum Chordata; class Mammalia; order Rodentia; family Cricetidae; genus Phyllotis; species Phyllotis vaccarum. The sequence continues at coordinate 34,453,411 of JARWLC010000010.1, read as the reverse complement.
CAGTTCCTTTTTTCAGCAGCATTTCAACTTCCTTCCTCTGTATCTCACTGGTGTCTCTCTAGCATCTCTGCTCTGCTCTTCCTGTTCCCAGAGTTTTCTAAGTCTGGTAGCCCCACCCACACTTCCTGTCTGCCTTCAGCCAATTGTAACAGTAGGGATTTTTGGCCCAGGGCGGCCTGAGGTCTGAACCTGCAGACCTGTAGCTTCAGACTGCAGCCACCTGCAATTGATCAGGCCCCCAGAAATGACTCAGATGGTTATAATAAGTTTATGTTGTTTGGTCTATGGCTTAGGTACATTGTTAGCTTGCTCTTATATCGTAACTCAATCTATTTGTATTAATCTGTCTGTCATGTGGTCTGTGGCTCACCTGTGTTCCTCACATTTTGTTTTTTGGTAGCTGGCTCGATCTGTCTGACTCTGCCTTGCTTCTCCTACCTATGTTGTGATTTTCCCCTCCTACTTTTTTTTATGGTGCCTGTCATGGGCCAAAACAGCTCCTTTATTTAAAGATTGATATTCACAGCATACAAAAAGACATTCCCACATCAAAGGGCCCCCAAGATCTTATCAGCCCCTTTTTAATGGAGTTGGCCACTCTCCCTTCAGGAGCCCAGGACCCTGGATAAGCATCTTTGGACCTTATCAGCTGACACCTGAATCCTATCACAGCCAATCACCATTTTTATTAAACCAGTATGCAGTACAATTATTTACAAAGAGACATAATTCCATTACAACTTACAACAAAGCTGATGGACAATAATGGTTGATATTATCATCACAGCACTGGCCACATTGTCACTCTTTATCACTTGCCACTCAATAGTTGGAGAACAGAGATGCTTTCTTTTTCACAGTATCTACTTTCAGAATTCCATCAAAGAAATACCAAATAACTCTGATAAAATAATTTAACCTGGTGATTATTTGCCATTTACATTCTGAGCATTTTTATATATTTATCTCAAATATTGCTCAAAACAACCGCTGAAAGGATAACTGTCATATTTTTCATATAGGAAAAGAGACCAGAACAGACAAATTTATTTATACAATAACCCAGCAAAGTCACATTTGGCAAAGCCCATAACTGAAATGTCTTTAATTTCAGTACATTCTGTTTATGCACTTATATTGCAACAGCATCCCAACAAGCACAAACTGGAACTCTTGCTGGACAGACTGAAAAGCTTCCAACAGAAGCAAGCACAGCAAATCTTTTGTCAAACAGCCAAAGTACAGCCCATCTAAAACACTTAATAATTTACAACTCCATCAATAGAGAAAGCACAAATGTATTTTCTCCTTACTATGTGACAGTACTATTGCTTTAACAGGTTAGATACCTGGCTAAGGCTGTCTTATGACAAAGATACAGTTCATTTTGGGTGTTAAACAATTGTCCACCCATCCAGAAAGCTTAAATCCTGTGTGTCTTGCAATGTAACAATATGAACTTGAACCAGCAGAAAATGTTCATGCTGGTGAAGTCTTTGTTCTGAAAGCAAGAAAGTGAAGAAAAAAGGAGGAGATAAGAAAGGGAAGGAGGGTTCTATGACCCACGTGACCTACAAATATGTGCTTTTAGTCTCTGGATCTCATCCCTTTCTCTCACAGTTATCTCTGTATTGCCTGTTCTGATAGGTGAAGAAGAATAAAGGAGAATAATTAATTGGGATTTTTATTTTGGTTTCTGAGAGATTTATATACATTTTTCCTGTTCTATAACAGAACATCACTACACAGTTAGTCAATAAAGATAATAAATTAAATTCTGAATGTTTTCTAAGCATCCCACAATCAAAGGGCCTTATCTGTTGAAGACTTTCTCAAAGTGTCAGAACAGGGCAGAAAACATCACAAGCCAGGCAGTAGGTGAAACAGGACATAAAGAGTCTGAGAAACAGAGCTAGCTAGCGCTTACAACAAATCTGTATTACTAACCCAATACTTGGAGAAAGGTAGAAATCCATTTATAATCATACATCCTCCTGACCAAAACAATTCTTAAAGTTCCTAAATCATTATGAAGAACAAATTTCAATCCAAACTTCAGAGGGAATATTCTAACTTCATCAACTCTTTTAGAAGATATTTTGAATAGCATATCTTAAACAAAATTAAATATAAATTAAATTCTTAGAATGTTAATTTTGGAAGAAAAATGTTTCCTGGTTTAAAGGGCGCATTAAGTAGATCAAGTGTAAAATTCTCCTAAAGCAAACAAATAAAAGCAGATAACCAAATTTGTTTACTTCATTGCCAATAAAAGAGATGGTTTCTAAACAAAGCTAGAGAAGAAAATAAATAAATAAAAAAAAAAATCTGAGGGTGACAAGCAGACAACCAGAGATTAGAACATTACAAAAAAGGAAAGGGAGCTAGAGTCATGGCTGAAAGGATGGAAGGTTGCTATAAGCTCCTAGTGTGGGACGCGAAGGAGTGCACATGAGCCTTAGTAGAGTGTAAGTCAAAACTCTTTATAAGTGCGCACTGTACTGTGGGGGGATCAAGTGATTAGAGACCAATTCAAAAAGCCTGAAGAGAAACAGGGAAAGCAGGATAGCTTTAGAAAGGCCACTTGCTTTCTTCTTAATTTCTTTCTTGAGTGTGTGTGTGTGTGTGTGTGTGTGTGTGTGTGTGTGTTGTATATGTCAGTATGCTTGCATGCATGTGAAGAAAGAAGTCAGATGTCTTTCTAATTACTCTCTGCTTTTTTTTTTTTTTTTTTTGACCAAGTCTTTCACTGAACCTGGAGCTCAACCATTATGTGGTGCTGGATGGAGAAGAAGCCCTAGGGTTATCTTGTTTCCACCTTTTCTGGGATGAGAGACATGACATACTCTGTGCTTGACTTTTTACACTGGTGGTGGGTATCTCACTCCAGGACATTCCTTTATTGACTGGGCAATCCTTTCAAGGTTGGAAAGATCGTTGTTTAGTCCTAGAAAGAAAAGACAATAGGATAGACCTGGGAAACAGTTACGAACAAACAAGAAGACGAAGGGCTGCTATGCAAGCTTTCTTAAAATGTTGATAATTTAATTTCAGTGCTTGCTGTTCTTCATTCAGAACCCAGGTGTGTGGCATTCTGCCGAACACGGGCTCCCATTTATCAGGACATCACTTCTAAGATAGTGATCCAGACTGAATTCTTAATAGGCTTCTATGGCAGCTTTATATGATGAAATCTATTTAGGTTTCAATGAATACAGACTAGAAGATGCTGCAACTTAAGAATGTGAACAAGATTTCTAAAGAAGTAAAAGAGGAAGTGTCTTATCTTGAAATAATCTAGCTCTTTGCTTGAAATCTAGAACACAATAGCAACAGTACTGTTCACAACCTTAGTGGATCCGTAGGCCAATCAAATAGCCAGTGTGTTTTAGTCATGCTCTAGAAAATTCACATGATGACTTCAGGAGTAAAATAGTTATATGGTAACAACTAGGTACAATCCTATTAGCATTGAGACAAATACTTGACAACTAAAATAGATTTATGTTATTCAAGAATAAATAATATATGTTGACTATATCTTAGCAGATATCTTAGGAAAACAAATTAACATTCAAGTAAGCACTTTGATATTATTAATTTCTTTCATGTTGTCTAAAGCAGCACATACTATTATCATTTATTTTTTTCTGTTTAATAACCTCTGTTCTATATTTGCTATCCGCCATCACTGACAACAGTAGCCTTGTCTACTATGAGTACTGGGGACAAAGACTATTTTCATTTCATTTTAAGTTTGTAATTAGCATGCCGTATAACAGTTCCCTTATGAAACGCTCCACATGCTGTGTATTCTTTGATCCTCTTTCTCATGTCCCCCCTTCAGCACCCCACATTCATCCTTTTGGTTTGCTTCTAGCCTCCTCTAGCCTTCACCTTTTCTTGCTGATGTTACAATTGTTCTATTACCCTTCTCACATCCTCCTTTAAACTTCTTAACATCTCATGGTCCCTGTTTCCAGTTCATTATCCATATTTGCGTTACTCCCTCAGAAATGTACATAGATAAATTAGAAGCCAGGTTGAAAAAAAAATGGAGGATGTGATTTGTCTTTTTGAAGCTAGTATAACATAGTATTTCCAGTTTCATCTATTTACCTAAAATTTTCATATTCATGAATATATATGTGATATATACATATATATCACATAGATATGCCACATTTTTATTATCTAATCCTGTCCTCCTCAAAAAAGCCTCAGTGTCCTTTGATAAGATCTTAAAAATATTTTCCTTGGTTTGAAACAACTTTAATCAATTGTATGATTTAGAATTTAGAACAAACATCTAAAACAAAACTAAGCAGAAGAAATAAGGGCTGTTTCATGTGCAATTTAAAATTCTTTAGAGGCTACATGAAATTAAGTTTTTAAAAAAAACAGACATAAAGCCACTTTATTATACTTCATTTAAAAATATTATTTTAACATTCATCAATATAAAATTTTGGTCTGCTGTTTTTCACTGTATCAATATTGTTTAACAGTATGTCTCCAATCCTTCTGTATTCTGCTTTCACTACCTACATTTGGACTAAGAATGTTTCAAATTGATAATGAATGTTGTTAGTAACTACCGTGTTAAACAGCACACATCCCGAAATTCAGATTATAAATACAAGCAATTTTTACATTGAACAGCAAACAGAGATCTATCAAAATAAAATCTTACAGAAATTAACCATTTTTTCTTAAGATAACACTAATGAGTCAAGATTTCTTCATTTATTTGTAGTGTGAAGCTCTATTTAAGCATCTTATAATGAATCAAGAGTAACCCAGACATTTAAATACTGCAACTTTCTTAATCTTTACTTAAGTGTATATAAGTAAAATATTAAGGTCAGAAATGATCTTCTTCCGAAATTGTATTTATTTATGTATATTTTAATACTAGGTAAATCTCCAATTCTTATTTTTCTACTTATCCCTCCTAAACATTGACATTTCCGGTATGTTGTATCTAAGACTGATGGTATTACCTGTATGTGGTGCTGAAGACTGAAGGTGTTACCCAGATGTGGTGCCATGGACCAATGGTATTACCTGAATATGATGTTGAGGACTGATGGCATTACAGGCACGTAATGCTAAGGACAGAAACTAGGATTCAGTATATATGAGACATGTATCCTACTCATTAAGCCACATCCTTAGCTTCAGGTTTCTTAAAAGTCATGTAAGCTGATCATTTCTGGCCACAGGATGCTACTTCTAGATGTGTTTATAAACCTGCAGAAAACTAGCACAACCTAGCATTAATTGTTCAGCACTCTAGTAAAACAAACAAGCAAAAATATAGTTAATAAATGTAATTCTGTTAAAAGAACTTGAAGACACCTCTCAGATCTGAAAGCTTGCTTCACATAACTTGAGACAGAGAAAGACAAGCACTCATGATCTCATTCCCTGAAGTAGTGGTATGGATTAGAAATGTTGACAGATCTTTAATTGTAGCAGCACAAAGTGTATTGCTACATATCTCATTCCTCATCCACAAGCAGGAATACAGGATTTAGTTTTCTATTTTGACCTTCAAGTTCAAGTGTGTTTGGATCATCAAGAATACATAAGTAATATAATTTACATGTCTAAAAAAGACACAGTTTGGACACAATAATCCACATATGCTATATGGAAGGGAAATGTTTACATGACTGCCCTTACAATGTCATCTTTCCTTAATCTACAAAATGTACCTTTAAACACATCTACTCAGTGGTAAACAAGTGATACTTATTGCCAGTTTTCTTATGTATACTTTCTTTAGAGAAACTTGGGTTCTTAGCTTGCAAGTCTCCTACACTATAGTCTCAGAGGTCCTTCAGGACACATATTTTGCTTTTAATTACCCATTGATGAAAATATTTGAAGTACAAGAAAGCTCAAAATTCTACTCTCCTGTACCATCAAGGGTGAACTGAGATGGAGTTGAATTCATTTATGGAATGGCAACATTCCTGTTTACCCTAAGCAATTAAACTAAAACAAGGATATGCAGATAACTGTCACAGAACCCAGCATACGGCCCCTTGTGTGAAGTAGCATGAATTAGTTACTACATACTTGAAACAATGACATCAGTTAGAGATACAGGCAAGAGTAAACAAGGTTCTCTTATTTGTAGAGGTTATCTCTCCTGGAATAATAACCTCTTTAAAAAGATATTGAATGATATTATGCAGTTGAAGAAGAAAAAAAAAAAACAAGTGAATGGGAGAAGTGGGTAGAGATATAAGTAACAGACCAATACTATATACTGGCAGTGACAGGCATGAATTCTTTTGAGCCTCCAGAGAGATAACTGATAGCCGATAGAGCTATAAGGAAATACATCCCTATGGTTTTAAGCCTATGGATCTATGGTAATTTGATATGACTGCCATAGTAAATGGCAACAATATTTTTTTGTGTTATAAAATTTTTATTCCATAAAGAAAATGATTTTATTTTCACAAATAAACCAATGGTTTTATTGCAAGTATTATAAACATTTACTCAAGCATTGAACTCTAAATATCAACTTTATAAAAGTTATATCTTAGTACTTCATCTATTATTTGACATTATCCACGTATGAAAAAGGAAATGCTGCCGAAGTCACCATGAAACCAGGGCACAAGAGTGAAGGAAAAAACAGAACTGGGAAGCATTTCAATATCTGCCATCACATTTTTATAACATAAAATTATAATGATCTTTGTTAAACTTTTGATTTACTTATTCAGAGAAAGTTGAGTTTATGTAAATATTTGAAAAAAATAGTTTAATATTGTAATATCCCAGTTTTACCCAGGGCAAGATATTTAACACCTTGGAGATGCCTAAGAACAAAGATAGCATTGTTCGTTTTTCTAGGCATACTCATAAAAAAGTCACAGTAAAAACAATAACAATAATCATACCTAGTGACTAAATTATTACATTAATATATTTGAATAAAATTGCCAGAACATGTTTTCTGGCTTTGAGGCAGCACTATTATCCTAAAAGCATGTGATCACAATGTTGCTACACTCTAACATCCTCATAGTTTCATAATGTCTGAGAAGCCTTCATGTAATAAATGAGTAGTTTATACTCTGTGGAAACACTAGAAAAGGGAGAGATTTACTTCCTCCAGGACAGAATATAATGCCTTGAAATTTTAGAATAGTACTGTATAATAAGCACAATTCACATCTTGTAAACTAATTTTTAAATTCTCTATTTTCAGGTTAAGATAGAAACAATTTATTAAGTCATGACAAACCAATCTTGAGACAAAAGTATACTTTAATTAGCTGAGATAAATGAAATTTATTCAAAATTAATCTAACTTGTTTATAAATTATACTGATTTAAGTTTAGTGACACTAATCTTCTGGATCATAAAAACACGGTGATGTGGGAATGTCTTTCTGTATTCTGTGAATATCAATCTTTAAATAAAGGAGCTGTTTTGGCCCATGACAGGCATCATAGAAAAAGTAGGAGGGGAAATCACAACATAGGCAGGAGAAGCAGGGCTAAGTTAGGAACAGACCAAGCCAGCAGGCCAAGAAGAAGCATGTAAGGAATGCAGGTGAGCCTTGGGCCACATGGCAGGAAAGATTAATAGAAATGGGTTGAGTTAAGATGTAAGAGCTAGCTAGCAATGTATCTGAGCCATAGGCCAAGCAGCATGAACATCATATAAGTGTCTGAATCATTTCTGGGGGCCTATTCAGCTGCGGGCGGCTAAGGGGTCTGGGGCAGAAGGTCTGTGAATCTGGACTTTTGGCTGCCCAGGACCAAGAAATCCCACTGCTACACACATGATTTATAGAACATGTTTTATAGAACAAAATAGGTCAACAGTTTGTGAAATGAAACGAAGTAACAGTGTTCTTCAAACTCTAAATGTGATTCTGGAAATATATTCTGTCTAGTTTTAATTTTTAATACTGAAAGTTCAAAACTATTTTCTATTTATTTATTTTATATTTTCATTAGAAAGAAAAACGACAGTATAAATTTAGCTTTAAAAATACTTCTTTTCATCAAACTTTTTAAAATTTCATAACTGTACAGAAAAGGAGAGAGAGGTGGAAAGCAAGGAATTGTACAGGCGCTTTATATATATACCTTAAATTTTATTAGCTTTTGAATAAATTTGTATAAAAATACATTGAATTACCATTTCTTCCAGATTCCCTGGTGAAACATGTGTAAGCTGTGATTAGAACATGGACGTTCCTATGATTAGCAGTAACAGGGGATACTGTTTATCCAGAATATTTGAGGGCTATTTATTCCAAAAGTTGTGAGATGCAGCCATAGCATACAGGCTCCAGTTAGGATTACATGAGGACTGGCATGGGAATTTTAGGTGCTATGCAATGGCAAACACGGAGAGGGAAACATTGTTTTAAAGAATCCCATGACTATGACCACATTCACCCTGTACTGAAATAATGGCTGCTATGCTGCTAGGTAACAGCCGAGAACAGGAAAGTGGCTTGTAGAATAGCTTGCACAAAGAAAAGATATTTTTAACAAAGAAATTACCATTGAAATGTATTGAAACAGTTTGTCCTTTTCCTGAGTTTGTATGTGTAGCCACACAGTTGTCTACTTTTCCCAAGTTTGTATGTGTCACCACACTGTTGCTTAGTGTATCTTAAGTGTGTATAAGGAAAGGCTAATAAACACACAGCATACAGTTGCAATTGCTGTAATCTGCTCTGCATCCCCTGTGTCCCTGTGATTTCAAAACCTTTACACAGGGACTCCAACTCACTAGAAACTGACAAAATGGTTTGCTCATAGTCCCTCCAGTTTCACAGGCTAGAACAAGGGGTCAATTACCATTTGCATGCAATTATTCTGGATGACAGGGTGAATTTTTGTCTATATTGGAAGTAGCCTAAAATAACCAGACAAATGTAAACAAAATTTGTTACCAACTCTATTGAATATCCTTAGCAGTAGAGATCTTATCCAATCAATCAGAAAAATATGAGATTAAATGAGCAGATTGTCCTTTTACAAACACAATCATTGTGTCTACATTATACTTGTTAAAATACACTGACGCTCAAGGAGTCTGATTACTATTCATTTACCCCATAATTTCACCCAGTAATCCAATGCACCACAAAATTTGTAGATGGTGTTCCCAAATAATTAAACATGTAATCTCTATGTGAGATATCTTTCTGTATGCTATGAATATAATTTGTTAATAAAGGAACTGTCTTTGCCTATGGCAGACATCTTAGAAGTATGTGAGGGAATATGATCATAACAGGAGAAGGAAGGCAGAGTCATAAGAGACATGACCCAGCCACCGATAGTAGGATATAACGAAATAGGTAAGCCATGGGCCATGTGGCAGGACAAATTATTGTAAATGGGTTGTGTTAAGATGCAAGAGCTAGCTAGCAATGTGCCTGAGCCATAGGCTAAGCAGCATGTGACTAATATAAGTACCTGAGTCATTTTGGGGGACATAAGCAGCAGCAGGCATGTCCGGGACCTTGGGTCTAGGCTGGGCCTGAAATTAATATGTCTTTTTGTGACTACTTGGGTCTAAGCCGTAGTGTGGCTAGGATGGAAAGTCTGGGACAGAAACCTACTATTAGATAACTTTTTCTGTTTCCTTTTCTGGGAAATGATATCTATGGTGATTAATTTTATGTGTTAATTTAGTTAAGCTATGCTGCTTAGTCGTGTGGTCAAATATCCATCTATATGGCACCATGAGATCATGGTATAGATGAATTATATCTACAACCAGTTGACTTAAATAAAGGTTTCCCCTGACACCCAATTAGGGTGTCATATAATCAGTTGAAGGCCCAAAGAGCAAAAACAGAGACATGGAGAGAGATAGAAACAGGGAGAGACAGAGAGAGAGAGAAAAAAGGAGAGACAGATAGAGAGAGAAAGACAGAGAAAGAGAGACAGAGAGGGAGAGAGACAGATAGACAGAGAAAGAGAGAAAGCGAGAGGAGGGAGAAACCTGTTCTAACTCAGTTTCCTAAATATACATTTTGACCTCAGAATTCTAAGTTTCTTAATACCTCCCTACAGATTTACTTTCCGCTGTTTATCTGTCTCTAGAAGGGTCTGTGTTGTTTATTTTGTTTTGTTTTATTTACTTATTTGTTTGTTTATCTATCTATATATCTACCTATTTATTTATTTATTCATTCATTCATTCATTCATTCATTCATTCATTCATTCATTTATTTATAGCCAAGGTTGCTCTAGCCCTAGCCATCCTGGAACTTGATCTTTTCTAAGTTGCATCTTTGCTTTTTTGATAACCCTAGATTTAAAATAAAAATTTTAGTCTCTTATTTAATTACCTGTATAATCATTCCATCACAAGTAGTCAAAGACATCTAGACAGTTACAATGGTAGTTAAGTATGCTAATATAGTCAAAATTTCAAACCATTGTTAATAATATATAATTTCCTCTTAATGGCCTCAAATTGACTTCTTAATTTCTAATTTCATCAACCATTTGTGTACCAAATCAATTTGATCACCTTAAAAATAATTTTTTTCCAGTGAGGACAATTTTTAATATGTGTAATGGCACAGACCAAAGTCTGTGCCTATTCATTATTTATTACAGAACACAAAGGCCACAAGATGGCCCTGAGCTCTGTCCAGTTCTTCTCTATGCATGACAAGTCTGACAGGGGCAGACATTCAGTATTTGCTGAATTAACAGCGTAAGACGGATCAGTAGTAAACCCAGATAAGCAGAGTCAGGTATTTTTACCTCATAGGTGAGAAAATATGGTTAAAAATGACAGCTAGAAGATTTAAAGAAAAAAAAATCACGCAAAGCGTAGGCATTGATGTTACAGTACAAATTATAAATATCTTTCTTTATGTATATGCTATTAAATATATATTGTGTCTTTTGTGGCTAATTAAAACATTATCTTACTCACGTAAATATACTGCCTAAAATTGGTCATAGATTTGATATAAAATTAAGTTTTATTATTATTTTACTTTTGTCATTTATCATCCTTAATACCTTTGTAGAATTTTCTAATTTTTCTGACCTGGAGTTCTTCCTTAAATAGTGGTGACAATACTGAATTAAATGAATAATTGACAGATCAGCAAAAATTATCAACAGAAATATGAATAAAAACTACATTGTATATTTACAGCATAAGGCAAATTATAATTCCTTGAATAAAGGAAAACTAACAGCATAAAGAAAGAAGTGGTTCACAGTTTTCATAAATCGCTTCAAAGGACACAGATTATAATACAGAAGGCCCAAGAAGAAATGGTCCCATGTTATTCAACAGCACTTTAGGCAAGTAGAGAGATCAGAAAAAAATTTATGAAGAAAATTTCAAAGAACACCTAGATTATAGTATGGTTGTGTGAAAGATTCCTTTCAGATACAGGTAGCCTTTGACTCCATGAAATAGACACATAGATCCAGGACATGCAATGCATATACAAACTAATTCACTAAGGCAAGCACTAAATTTTCCTTATTTTCCGGAGCTTCCATACAGTTAAAATGGCTTTCTGAAGTATCACCTAGGATTTTATATTTTCACTGTCATTTTTACCCCATCTATTAGAAAAGTGTTTGAGTGTCTTCCTTAAAAAAGTCTGCATGATGTTTTCATTTGAGCTAATTATAAGATGATTTTATGTACTTAAGAAGTTTAAACACATGCCCAAAGAATTATTTGTACTTTGAAAACATAGGTTGACTTCTAGTTTCCATGCTTAGGTTGGTCTGATGAGATAAATGGTGACTTTTCATTTGGCAGGCTAAATAAATTCTATCAGACTTCCACGCACAATTCAGTGTCTTTAGGATATGTTAATTATATGTCTTTTTTAATTATATGTACATATCATTATACAGTGTGGTATAGATATTGTCTTAGTACATTCTTTACATTTCTAAATTCCCATGTTGATGTACTCGAAACATAATTGTAATTTAATACAGTACCATTTTTATTAGTATAAGCATGGAGTATAGGCTTTCAGGAACTAACTACATATTGAGCACTTTCATGACGAGTGGTTAGACTCAGTAGATGGTTCAGGTGGCCAGGAGAACAAAAGGGAACCTGTGTCCTTTCCTCAGCTAAAGTTGCTCATGTAAGTTTTCAATCTAAGAATTATACTCATAATGATTAAAGAAACAAATCTTTGCTTTACAGAGTCATGAGCAAGGCTCATTTTTTCCATGTCTATTGTATCAATGTTATACTTGCTACAGAGTTTTGCATATGGTATAATATTATCCTGATTTTTCACAATGTCTGGGTTATCACCAGACATGTTTTTTTGTTGAGCTCAGTGACTCATGAGTGCTTAGTGATCATATAAATTATGCAATATACATTTTTTTCACTCTGAGAGTGATTATGTGCCTAAGATGATGTATAGAAAGTATTGAGTATATCTACTTTTCTTAATTCTCTTCATATGTCGTTAAGCTACCTGGATACTATATACACAAAAATGCTAAAAATGTATTGCACTGGAAATAACAGGAGATAAAACGAAGAAGACAGAGATATAGCAAGTCTTTCTCAAAGGACTTGAACTTTCTCAGCTTCTACTGTCATTTATCTATGTCACTATTTCTCAGTAATGTACCTTAAAAGAAAAGAAAATTAATTTATGCTTTTATAATTATTTACTGAGTCTTAGATACTCCCCAGTCTATATCACCTCATTTGTTAAAGAAAATGTGTGCCAGAGAAGGTGGATCTGCTCACTGAATGACTTGGTTGATGGTGTTTAGGCTTTATGATCTATGGCTCAATTCTTGGTTTTGCTTTTGTGACCTTTTTTAGAAGACATGCTATTTTTTTGTAAAAAGTTATCTGTGTATGATGCATATTTCTATAAAATAAATATTACTTCCCTAATAATTCTGTTTAAGATTTATGGAAATATGAATAAAGAGGGCGATGCTTTGGGTAAGATCCAGAACAGTAGGGAGTATATATTTCCCAACACCAGAGACAGAGTCAGAACCCTGTAGATGTGTTTTTGTCACTGTTTCAGGATGCAAGTATCTAAGCAATTTCAAGCAACATTAGTCTATATGAACATGAATATTTAGCTAAAATTAACATTGACTTCTAAATAAACTAGGGACAAATTGAATCAAGTGCATTGATAACTGTCTCTTAGAAAGCAAATTAGTTTTCCATGCCCTTTTCTGACTCAGGTGAGCTGTTTCCTCCATATAAAGAAAATAGTGAAAATAAATGGATTAGATTACTAAAAGGCTCACAAATGATATATGGAAAATGATCAGCATAGAGCCTTCTACAAGTTACACTTATTTTGGCATAAATTTTGTAATTATTACTAGTCTTAATATTATTTAACATATAAAGACATGTTGAACTTTAATGCATTATTAGAGAAATAACCATTTGCTCTGAAAGAAAGATCATAATGGTTGTACCTTAAGAATGAATCTCCATTTGAAAATCTAACAACAATATTGTTTTTATTACTTGAAATAAAAACCCATAAATCTAAAATGGAGTGTTTATAATAAATCCAAATAGAGTGCATATAAGATCCTTTGTCTATAGCTAGCAGGAAGATATTTAATTGTGTAGTACTGCTGAGGAAAAAACATTTCATTTTCTGTGCTGAACTTCAAAAACAAGAACATAGCAAAGACTTTTACAAAATAGGAGGTTTTACTTGTAGATGATATATCAAGTTATCAGAACTGATGACTCTATGTTCTCTATTGTGGTCCAAAGCTGAGAACAATGCAGGTATACAGTATAAAACAAATCAATAGTGATGAATTGATGAGTAAGAATATATATAACACTCTAATCTTTCAAAATTATTAGAATAGCTTCTTAACCCTGGCACAACATTCCTCAACACAAAGACACACAAACATATAGATAGGCAGACAGACAGGCAGACAGACAGATAGGCAGACAGAAACACACACACACACACACACACACACACACACACAGACATACACAACAAACAGTTTTTGATAGGAAGAACTAGGGTTTATGGTATGAAATTGTTAGTCAACCAAATGCCATGGAAAGACTCTGTGCTTCTTAGTATTGCAGCATTGTTCTATGGGTAAGGACATCAGAAACATGGATTTTAACTAGATTGTGCCATAAACTATAACCTTGATGAAGTCCCTATGTTGTACTTCAGTTTCCCAGCTAGTAAAACAGAAGGGTCTCTATTTTAAAAGTCGGTGAGTGCTGGGCTGCTTGTTTTTTTGTCTAGAGAAGACATGGTTGCATGTTTATAGATAGAGATACTGAGCTAGCAGGACAACCTAAATGTTTCTGGGTTCAGATAGAGAGTAAAGACTCATCCCAAAGTTGGAACTGAGTATATATAAATCTTTAGTCTCTTAACTCATTAAACTCCTGGAAATGATAGAAATGTATTCATCTGCAGTGCTTCCAACTTTGTCTCTCTTCAGCAAACAGCCTTTCACAGGACAGTACTTTGCTTATTTCTTCTATCATTCAGAAGAAGAAAAGCGTGATTGCATGTGTATGGGAATGTCTTTCTGTATGCTGTGAATATCAATCTTTAAATAAAGGAGTTGTTTTGGACCTTGGTAAGCACCATAGAAGAAGCAGGTTTGGAATCAGACTAGGTAGGAAAAGAAGAACAGAGTCAGAGACAGGTCAAGCCAGATGCCCAAAGAAAAAACATGTAAGGAACACAGGTGAGCCATGGGCCACATGGCAGACAGACTGATGAGAATGGATTGAGTTAAGATGAAAGAGTTAAGATGTAACCTAGCAATGTGTCTAAGCCATTAGATGCTAAACAGTATGATGCTAATATAAGTGTTAGAGTCATTTCTGGGGGCCTAAACAGCGGCGGACTGCTAAGCCGTCTGGGATGGCAGGTCTGTGGGTCTGGACATCTGGCTAGCTGGGCCAAGAAATTTTATTGTAACACATGTGCATTCTCTCTGTCTGTTTCTGTCTCTGTCTCTGTCTCTCTCTCTCTCTTTCTCTCTCTCTCTCTCTCTCTCTCTCTCTCTCTCTCTCTCTCTCTCTCTCTCTCACACACACACACACACACACACAAACACACACACAAACACACACACACACACACACACACACACACACACACACACACACACACACACACACACATTTTTTTAAAATCAATATGGATCATCAACTCCATGGCCTTGTGAATGATAAAGAAACATCTACCACTGAGCTCCAACCACCTGGCTTAAATTGTTTTGATTTAGTATTTTTGTGTGTAGTTTAAAGGTAGCACAGAAAGGCGAAACAAAACTGGTTCTGATTCCTATTAGGCTCTGGTTACTAGGCATTCACTGACTGTACAAAGCAATCTGACCGCCATGATTCCAAGTTTAAAAAGTCTACAAAGCAAAAATTGCTCTCATAAATTTTTCTTTTAACTCTCAAAGCAATTTCTCAGATATAACAAGTTGCTATCTTCTAAAATTATCTCTCAGGGATGTTAAAAATTTTTTCTAATGACACAACTGTCACATATATGTAGAGGGCTTCAGTGTGTCTCATGAAGGCCTCTGGGTTATTAGTTCAGACTCTATGAGATCCTATAAGCTTGATGTGCTTGTGGGACTCCTAACAATAAATGTAGGTATTGTCCATATACTTTGGCTGTCTTTTGGAAAGCTATTCCTCATTATGGATGCCTTGCCCAGACTTAAAACAAGGGAAAGTGCATCAGAAGTCTTAACTACAACTTGATGTGACATGTTTCACTACTATCCACGGGAGGCCTGCTCCTTTCTGAACAGAAACAGAGAAAGAGTTGATTGAGTAGGGCTGGAGTGGGTGGGTGAGAGAAAGAGAATGGAGAGAGGAGAGAGGAAACTTCAGTAAGGATGTAAAGTAAAATTTTACATAGATCTTTCAACCCAAAATTTCATTATTTTAACCACTAGTTTACTCTTCTTCCAAAGGCGAATAAGATTAGACAGGACCTCATGTGAGAGGGACAGGACCTAGTGCTGCGTGACTATATGTAGCATAGCCAGTTCTTTTTTCCTTCACAGTCTCAGCATTACCTAGGACATTAGTGTGCACCTGAGGGTTCACATTCCACTGTCCAGCAACAATCTACATCACGATCTGTTTCACATCAGCCACTGAGAACATGCTCAGGTAATCCGGTTTGTGCATCCATAGTGCCAAACTTATGGTTAAAATCCTGAGAAACTATAATATACACATAAAAGAATTTTCATTCATCATATATCCATCCACATATTGATGGTATCTTTTATGACAAACATTTTTTTAACATTCTAGTAGCCGAACAGATCCTATACTGCTAATGGCATGAACATAAAGACAACAAATGAGTTAGTCCTTGGAAATGAACTCTCAGAGAACAAGGTTCTTGCTGTTCAAGCAAGATGAATAAGAAGCCAGCATCAAAGATGGTATAAGGAAAATATTTTTGAAGATTTATAATTGGCTCTTATCTTGGCTAGAACACAGTGTATTATTCATTATTGGAGTTTGCTTTTAAATTTTAGATAAAGTATTATGAAAGACTATTGTGAGGTGTGAGGAATTATGTGAAAAAATTTGTTTGTCTTAAAATACAAGAAATTTTATTATTATCTTTGAAAGATAAAATAAAACAATGCAAAGGATGCATCATCCTAAAGCATATAATCATATCTATTTATTAATATAAAAGGAACATATACAAACATGCAATACAAAATTTTGCACATTAGTCAGGTGTAGTAGGAAGTTTCTTGCCTTGATTTTTGGGCCTTGCCTCAAGGTTTAGTCCCGCAGACTCCCAGATGCACAGAGACACACAGATGTTTACAATAGTTTTTAGGCTGATCGGCCTAAGGCCCAGGCATATAACTTGCTAGCTCTTCACCCTTAATCTAACCCATGACTCATCCTGTTCAGCCATGTGGGTATTTTTTCTTAGAGCAGCATAGCTGTCCTCTGCTTCCTCTGGCTTCTCTCTGGCATTCTGCTCTGTGTTTCCTGTTCTCGGAGTTTTCTTAGTCCGGTAGCCCCGCTCACACTTCCTGCCTGCCTTTGGCCAATCAGCGCTTTTTATTAAACCAGTGGGTGGGACAATTATTTACAATGTAACAATATAATCTCCCACAGTCAGGTCATCAAATTTTGGAACTTTTACATTGGGTCTATTGGTTAACTCTCTATTCATGCACTGGCACTTTAGTTCTAGCAGCCACTAATAAAATACTTTGAAAGCATCATGGGAATCCTTAATCAGTCATTATTTTTCTTATTCTAAAGAAGTCAGAGGCATATAGAATTAAGAACAAGAGAAGCAGTGATGGGTCTTTATTCACAATCAGATCACTCACACCCTACTAAAAGGAAAGGTATAAACCAAAGTAGTCATCACCCCAATCAAACAGCAAACCATACTTTCTATTATTACTTACAACACTAACTCTAAAACTCCACATCATGAGATGATGTCAATTCAAATATTTCATGTTTTATACATTGTAAAGTTCTTGGTATTCTCAAAATTAAGTACTTACCATTAGTATGCAGCTTGAGCATGAGCTTGGGTATCTGGAAAGTAGGTTTATATTGTTATGCATAACGTCATTCCTTCCTTACCTAGATAGAAATGAGACCTAACTTTTTCCACAGAAAAGTTGTGGAACTTACATATTTGAAAAGCACTTTTAATGGATTGCTTGCTCTGTTTACTCTTGGTTCAAGGCAGAAGCTTCTTGACATTTACACTGCTATTTTCCTGCTTTCAAGGATGCACATGAAAATCGTCTTGCCTTGGCTTAGCTTGAAATTATCTTCTGAACTTGCACAAATCCATTCTGGCTAGCTCCATAAGAAGTTCTTCAAAAAATATTAATAAAATTTCATTTCCATATCCCCAATATTCCTCCTCCCTCTCCTTGTCCCCTCCCCATTCCAGCTCCAATCTACTCCTCAAAGGGGTAAGGCCTTCCTTGAGTAGTCAGCACAGGATAATATATCAAGTTGAGGAAGGACCCATCCCTTCCTCCATGCATCAAGGTTGAGCAAGGCATCCTACCATAAGGAGTGGGCTCTATCTAAAACACCACTTCATATAACCAGGATAATTCCTGGTCCCATAGCTAGAGGACCCACTAACAGCTTGGTCAATACAACTCTCACTCTTATTTAGAGAACCTAGTCCTGCAGCTGTCAGTCCCGAGTCCCTGAGCTCCCACTAGCTCAGTTACCTGTTCCTGTGATTTTCTTCCTTATGCTCTTAACAGCTCTCCCTTTGCCTTGCTTCTCTAACGCTCCTCCCTCTCTTCAACTGAACTCCAGAGGTGAAGTTGGAGAGGACTGTAGAGGGGAAATAATAGGGTGTGGGAACATGAAGGTTCCAGAAGGTTGAGTGGGGGAGAGACAGAGAAGATGAGTAATGTCTTACAGAGTAAGCCATCATGGATTTAAGGAGAAACCTGGTTCTAGAGAAATCCAAAGGAACCCTCAAGGAGGTCCAAGCTAAGACTCCTAGAAATGCTGGAGAGGTGCCTGAACGAGTCTTCCTCTATAGTCAGATTGGTGACTATCCTGTCATCATAAAACCAACATCTAATGACTGATGTAAGCAGATGCAGATATCCACAGCCAAGCACATGGCCACACTCCTAGACTTCAGAAGATGTCCTTTATTATGAGCAAGTGGCAACATTTCTCATAAGAACATACAATTCATAATATATACATGTACACAAGCACAAACATGTAATGCCCTTTAATTTACAAATTGGCTGCGTTCTTTAAGCTACTAAATATGGCCATTGTTTGATACTCAATTTTATCTCTCTAAGATGTATTATAGTAGTTTCATTTATATATATATATATACATATATATATATACATACATACACATATATACCTACTGAATACAGCTGAGTAAACCACACGTTTTATTAAAAATAGCAATATAAAAATATAAAATCATTAAATTCATTTAAAAACTTTAAGTTACATTTACGTGTGTGCATGTGTTTGTGTGTTGTATGGGTACCCATGTACCAGGGTGCATGTGTATAGGTCAGAGAACATTTTGCAGAAGTCAGTTATCTTCTTTCAATACATGGGTCCTACAGGTTGAACTCAGGCTTGTCAGCATATGCCTTTAACTACCTTGCCAAACCTAGATTTCTTTTAAAGATACCTCTTATCTGATAGTGTATTATATGTAGTAGAGTTAGAAGATGTTTACTGTGGAGTATCTGGGTCCTAGAGCCCTCCACGGGTCTGAGGGCAAGCCAGTTTAACTGGTCTAGGTCAGTATGAGGAGCAAACTCATAAAATACTTCTTAAGAGACTACCTGGGTCTGCCTGAGGGCCTCAGTAATAGAGGCAAAGTCCTGGTGAAAACTAGCCTCAATCAAAAAAGAAAAAAGTAAACCTTCCTCCAGGTAGGGAGGAGAGAGGGTATATAAGGCTTGCCTATTCCAGAATAAATTGAGATTGCAGCTTCCAACTTTGCTCACAGGGTCTGTGTCATTAATTCTGTACCTAGGAGCCCACTCCCCCAAGGGGAACTTGAAGGACCTCACACATCCTCCAAACAGTTTACTTTACTTGAGGACCACTTTTACCTAGAAGGTAACTGAAGTTAGATGGTAGCTCATAATTGTGTCCCTGTCAAATTTTCATATTCTTGAAATCGGGTAAGAGCAATGCAAATACAATGGTGGACCTCTAGTCTTCCTTCACAAAATCATAATAACTTTGCTATCTTTTTATGAAATTTCCTTTAAACACAGTTGTCAGAGCAGTCAGTGTGTATGTGTGTGCATGTGTGAGAGAGAGAGAAAGTGTGTGTGTAGTGTGTGTGTATATATGTATGTGTATGTGTGTGTAGTCTGTGTGTGTGAGAGAGAGTGTGTGTGAGAGAGTGTGTGTGTATGTGTCTGTATATATGTGTGTGAGTACAGTCAGTGTGTGTGTGTGTTCTCACACACTTTGTTCTAGTTTCCTTTGTGTTACGGTGATACTCTGAACAAAAGCAACCAGTGTGCAGTTTGCTATAACTTGGGCAAGTCAGAGCAGGGACATTAAAGGATGACTGCTTGCCATTTCACAAAGCTTTACCTTTGACCAAGGAACTCATAGCCAGGAAGTATACCAGAAATTTGAGGATGATGTTTATCAGCTGGCCTGCTCTGACTCATGCTTGGCTATATTTCTTTATAGCTCCGGAGTCCTAGACTGGGTACCACCCTTTGTGTTATGAGCCTTCCTACACCAATTACTAATTAAGAATCATAGAAATGTTCATACACTAGCCTTGCCTAGGCATTTCTCTATCTAGGCTTTCCTCTCAGGTAACTGCAGCCTATGTTAAACTGAAATTAAACTTAACTAAGATATGTTTCTCAGATTTTCAGTTTAGCATTCCTTTAAATGCTTACAGAAGCGACAGTGAGTGATGCTTTATGCTGACATTCTATCTGAATTTATGCCTGGGAATGTGCTGCTGTAACTCATACTAATACCTTGGGGTGTAACTTGGCAGAAAGCATTTGCTAATTGCATCTATGGAGGACATTTTTTAACTCCCATGATTTTCTACTTGTAAAGTTTGAAAGCTGAAGTTATTTCTATGTCATTCAAGTAAAGTTCGTTCATTTAAAATCAAATGCATGTCAAGAGTTTATGTATGTGGTGATATATTTTATATTTAATAAAATCAGTCTGGAATATCAGAAAACATATCCATCCAAAGTTGAGCCAGGAGGGTCAGAGAGTGGAAACTCAGTCCTTTAATCCTAGCAAGGAAAAGACCTGGCAAGTGGTGACCTATGCCTTTAATCCCATAACTCCAGAGACAGATGTTTCTGTTTCTATGAGTTCAAGGCCTAACTACGAAACAGTAGTAGCACACACCTTTAATCTTAAATTTAGAATTATGATACAGAATTATGAACCTGGAAATGAAACAACTTTGCAAAAAGATATTTAAGGAGGTATAGGCAGACATTAAGGTATTCTGTAGAAGCAACGAGCCAGGCTGAAGGACTCTGGAAGATAGCTTTTACCTGGAGAAGTTGGCTGGGTGAGAATTGACTGTGGTCAACTCTCTGATATTCCAGCCTTTTCCCCAATATCTGGCCTTGAGTTTTCATTTAATAACAAATAGAATTTGTGTTTCAAATGTACTCCTGTTAATAAGACTTTGTAGGCTGGTGTTGAGTGAGAGGAAGGCAAATAATACAGATATGATAGCAGCAAGAACACACTCCTAATAGGCAGCAAATAGGGACTGGAAGAAAATCTTCCTGAGATCTGCCAAAAGTACATAGGAAGCATATATTCATAAAATAGTCTATTTCAATCACAAAAATTGTTAGCAGCATTTTTGTTGAACAGCATTGTCATTGCTGTAACTGGTAGGTTTTGGAAGATAGTGCTGTTTAGACAGTTTATTTATAATTTTTAACAGCATGTAATTTAAAATCTTCTCCTAGGAAATTCCTTTTTTTTCTGGGGTTGTTGTGACTCCTTCAGCTGACAAGAAATTAATAAATGCTTGTTAAGAGAAAAGATTATTTAAAAATAAAATTTAAAGATAAATATCAATGAAGTGATCGTGGGAAGAAAAGAACTTCTTGTTTCACTAATACAAATATAATTTGTATATAATTTGTATTATATTTTGCTGCAGAGATACAAATACTATTTACTATTCAAGTGTCAAAAAGACACAGAATAATGGTACAATATTTCTTTCATTTTGTAACTTTTATAGAACTATAAAGTACACATACTTATCATACTCTGACCTCATTTTAAGGAACTTTATTCTATTATTAACATCTTTTGAAGATTTTTCAGTTTAAGGAAGCAAAACTGATGTTCAGAAATGCCCAGCTACCTTTATGACATCTAAGACAAAAAAGACAAAATTCCTTATACAAGCCTCTTCCTGCTTCTGATAATCCCAATTTAGCTCCTCTCACATGGATGATTTTACATGTCATGAAAGCAATTCTACCAAACAAGTTAGAAACTACCACCACAATGCAATATTCGATCCATATTGTAATATAACAAATTAGCCAAGATAATTGAATGGAGAAATATAGACTTTAAACAAATAGTGTTTTAACTGATATTTTGTGCAAATATAAACAAATTAAAACTTTGGTGCCAAAATTTTTGCATTTCACAAAGAAGTGGTTAGCATAGCTATATCTAAAACACAAAACTGTAAAATTTTTAGAATGCTTCATACAAGAAGCTCAAAAAACTAGGTAACATTTGTTGGGAATAAAGGGCTGTTTTGGCTGTGGCAGACACCATGAAGGTAGGTGGAGAAATCAAACGGAGCATAGGTATGAGAAAGAGGGCGGAGTCAGAACAGATCAAGCTAGACTCCCAAAGAAGAACATGTAAGGAACACAGGTGAGTCATGGGCCACGTGGCAGATAGATTAATGAAAATTGGTTGAGTTATGATGTAAGAGCTAGCTAGCAATGTGCCTAAGCCATAGGTCAAACAGTGATGTGGGGAATGTCTTTCTGTATGCTCTGAATAGCAATCTTTAAATAAAGGAGCTGTTTTGGATCAAGACAGGCACCATAGGAAAAGTAGGAGGAGGAATAAGAATAGGTAGGAGGAGCAGGGGCGGAGACAGAGACAGAAGGAGCCAGAAGCCCAAAGGATCAACATGTAAGGAGAGACAGACCGAGCCTGAAACCCAAAGGAACAACACGTAAGGAACACAGGTAAGCCACGGGCCACGTGGCAGATAGATTAATAGAAATGGGTTGAGTTAAGATGTAAGAGCAAGCTAGCAATGTGCCTGAGCCATGGGCCAAACAGCATGAAGTTAATATAAGCGGCTGAGTAATTTCTGGGAACCATGAACAGCGGTGGGCAGCTAAGAGGTCTGGGAATGCAGGATCTGTGAGTCTGGGCCTCTGGCTGCCAGCAGGGAAACCAAACTGTAACAAAACAGCATGAAATTAATATAAGGCTCTGAGTCATTTTGGGGGGCCTAAGCAGCTACGGGTGTCTAAGCAGTCTGGGATGGCAGGTCTGTGAATCTGGCTTTCTGGCCACCTGGGGCCCAGAAACCTGATTGCAACAAACATTGGCATTCATAACCAGATTTTGGAGACCACACAGTAGCACAATAGATGAAGGAGAAGTTTATTACCTATATTTTGTTGATATGAAAACTCATACTCACCCAAAGATGCTGTTATGAAAGACAAAAAATATATACTAGGAGAAAATCTTTCCCAAACACTTATCTGACAGAAGACTGGTGTGATAGTTTGAATGTAATTGGTCCCCATAAGCTCAAAGGGATTGGCACTGTTGGGTGGCATGGCTTTGTTGGAGTAAGTATGGCATTGTTGGAAGAAGTGTGTCACTGTGAGGTGGACTTTGAGGTCTCATGTATGCTCAAGTCACAGTTAATATCTCAGATCTCTTCCTGTTGCCTGTGGATCAAGATGCAGTCTCTCCTTCTATTCTCAGCTCCTTCTCCAGCACCATGTCTGCCTGCATGCTGCCTTATTCCACTATTATGGCAATTGACTAACCCCCTGAAACTGTAAGCCACCCCAATTAAATGTTGACCTTTATAAGAGCTGCCGTGGTCATAGGAACTCTTCACAACAACAGAAATCCTAACTAAACAAATGTTGGTACCAGGTACTGAGATATTGCTGTGATAGGCCTGACCTTGCATTTGTTTAAAGGAATATGAAGCTGGGGACTGTGAATATGAAGAAAAATATTTAAGCACTTTAGGTGCTGCTAAATAGGCCATCCCATTAGGAACAGTCTGAACTATGTGTTCCTCAATCAAGAGGCTTCAGAGGAAAAGAATGTCATTATGATCTAGACACTGGTCTTATAATATTTTGGTGAAGAATGTGGCTGCTTTTTGCCCTTGGCCAAAAAGTCTGCCTGTGGCTAAAATGAAGAGTTTTGAATTAATTCCACTGGCAGAGGAAATCTCAAAACAGCTTAGTATAGACTGCTGTGTGGTTTTTAGTGTTAACTCTAAGAATATTTATAATGTAAAGGAGCAAAGTGAGAAAAGGAAAATTCAAAATGTTCAAATTGAGGAGAAAAAAAAAGAGTAGCAAGAAACAGTTTGGAGCTAAATCATATGTTCAAAGAGATAACAGATTAAAATGATTTAAGGGGAGTAGTGACCTCAGGGCAAGATCCTAACTACCTAAATTTTCAATTTGTGAAAAAAAAGAATAGAAAATCTAGGTTTCATGGTGCATGCCTTTAATGCCAGCATTGAGAAGGCAGAGGCAGGAAGAACTCAGTTTGATGGCAGTCTAATTCTACAGAGAAAGTTCCAGGACAGTAAAGCTTAAGCAGTGAAGGAAATCACGTAAAAGCAGAAACGTGGTAAAAGTGTAACAAGGGGTCCATGTTCCAGCCACAGCAAGAAGCATAACTTGGCATCTTTGGCCACATGAGTCTGGCATTACAGTCAAGGACTAACTAAGGAAAGCCATGAACGCCACACATGTATCAGGGATGTCTCTGAATGGAGGCCTAGAGATACTGTTCTGTGAAACTGTGAAGGTGAAGACTGGATTACCTAAGATTCCTGTGAAGGAGAGCTGCTAGCAGAGAGTGGAACTAGCTGAAGAGAAGGAAGAATGCTGCAGAAAACAAAGCTGAAAGGAGCTGGAGGTGTGAAGAGGGTTTTGACATAAGACGTAGAGATGCAGAGTTTGGAATTTTCTCAGCTGTTTTTCACTTAAGCCCAGTGTTTTCTTACTGTTCGCTCTTCCCTATGTTTTATAACAGGAATGTCTGCCATATGCAATTATATGGTGGAAGTATGTGATCTGCTTTTTGATTTTGACTGTAAAGGGGATTACACTGTTAAATTTTATGAATTCTTTTATATTTTGGTTACCAGTTGTCTTTTGGGAGGCTTCTATTACTATGAATAAACACAATGATAATGGCAGATCCTATAAAGGAAAAACATTTAATTGGGTGGCTTACAGTTTCAGAGTTTAGTCCATTATCATCATGGAGGACATGGGGACATGCAGGCAGACATGCTGCTGGGGAAGGAGCTGAGAATGGCGAAGGCACTGCATCCACAGGCCACAAGAAGTGGATGGGAAACTGGGCATAGTGTTAACATATATGAAACATCAAAGCCCATCACCACAGTGCCATACTTCTTCTGATAAGGCCATACCTACCCTAAGAAAGCCACACCTCCCAGTATCACCATTACCTATGAGCATATGGGCCCAATTACATTCAAATTACAAAATTCTACTTCCTGACCCCCCATAAATGTGTAACAATGCCACAAACAAAATACATTTTGTCCACCTTACAATCTATCAGAGTCTCAACACTGCTTTAAAGTCCAAAGTTCAAAGTATCTTCTGAGATTCATACAATTTCTAACCAGAAGTAAAACAACTCAGTTTTGAAACTGGACAAAAGAGCTGAATAGAAATCTCATTTTAGAAAAGAGAGGTGAGAAGCCACTATAGCAAAGAACTGTCAGCAATACATGGCATCACAGAATTGCAAATTCAAAAACTAGACAGCAATGTGCACCTTTCAGTAGAGCTCATTCCCAGGTCACCAACAGCAAATGTAGGTGAGGTGAGAGATGACAGAAGTACCATGCTATTCACTGTTGAAAATGCAAGATGGTACAGCCACTTTGGAAGACAGTTTCTTACAAAACTATAAATAGAATTTGCCATGTGCCCATCATTTAACCCAAGGATAGGCATGTTAAACATGCATTTCATTAACAACAATAGTTAAAGTTTATTAAATGCTAAAATGCTGAACCTTAATAATTCAGTTCTAAAGTCTGTTATCTGAACTAGAATACTACAAAAAACAACTGGGCTTATGCCACTTGAGTAGAGTTTACTATGATAATTACCAAGAGTAAAATGTCATTTTTATTGGTCTTAGTTACAGACAAATTCTTGCTTTTCTTCCCAAAATACAAAATGCAGTAAAATGAATCTGACTACTTTTGAAAAGGTATGGGAAAAGCATTATCATATAGGTAAGCAAGCTATACATTGTAATAATGTTAAGGGAAATCATTCTTCATGTGAAAACAGGCCTTATTTAGAGGGCTATCTAAATGTGATTTACTTACTCTTACATAGACATTTTAAATAATTCTGTCAATGATGTGGTTGGATTTTCTTCAAGCAGTTATTTACATGTACCATCTTTATATTTTACCTAATCATCTTGTTCTTTCTTTTTCCTAACCCTGCACTAGAATACAATCAGGGAATTTTTTTCAATTTGAAGGTTCAGGAGCTTAGAAAATACAGGAAGCACATGCAATACCTTCAAGAATTATCAAACAAATATAAATAGTATACAACTTTTTCTAACATCTCATGATTCAAAGTTATAGAGTTAAAAGAAATTACATAAAAATTAAATCTACATATGAATTTCAATTTCAAACTTACAAAGCTAACTTATCAAATGCCAAAAGTGGAAGAATGCTTCTGTTATGAAAGGTTCCCATCTGCTCTCTCATTTTAAAGATGCAGAAACTAAAATGTGGGTCAATGAGGTTCTTTTCAGGTCACTAAGTTTGCTACCAAACACCACTCAATTTTCAGGCTCACTTAACAGTCAGAGGCTTGAAATTCACAACCCATGTTTTAATATGTACAGTCACAGAAGTTTACTGCTGAAAAGGCTGGGATAGTCTTTGGGAAGTAGTAATTTAGAAACCGTTTCTCACATATAACTAATTTTTTATACCTTTGTGTTGACTATTGATTCCTTGCTTTAACTACTGGTTGTACATGACATATTCATTCATTCTAATCATGAAACATGACAGTAGACAGATGCAGAATCCAGGGAGAAGTGAGGCAATAGGTCATTCAGTTCAGCACAGAACTTTTCATATGGGGTCATAAATGTAACACTTTTATTTTACAAGTGCAAAAATGTATGCCATGCATTTATAAGATATATGTATATATTAAATTATCATGCCAATATACATTATATAAGCATGTATTACACAGAAAGTATGTATTTATCCTTAGTAGAATGAATCAATTATATAAAATATTTGAAATATTCAAAATTGTTTAACCTCCATCTTCCTTTTGCTTATTTACTACTTTGATTATATATGAAATAAATAATATTCCACATGTTTTAGGAACTAAGCCCAAGTCATACTGCTATTACCATAAAGCCATTGTCTGCATGCTCCAAGGAGCATTCCTGTGACTCCAACTAAACTGACTCTGCTTTCCTAGTTCTTTCAAGATCCACTGAAGTTGCATGGTACCAGACTATTAAACATATTCAATACTGTCATAAATTATAGCCAGTAGCCTTAAGATTAACATTCTAGAGATGCTCGCTCTTATTAGAAAAACAAGCTGTTTGTCCTGAATCTTGGCACTCAGGAAGGCCTATTTCTCCTCATGGAAGCTTGGCTACACTTGATTTTCCAGTATGATGTTGTATTGGTAGCAATATATTTTGTCATGTGTCCTTAGTTCTATATTTATTTGAGCTTTGGATAATGATCCCTATATTTCTATTCTACATAGAACTATTTTATTGTTTTGTTTTTTAAAATATATTATTTGCATATGTTTATAATGTGTTCAGATCAAATATATCACCCATTCTTTTTCTCTCTAGTGCTTCTTTTATCATCCACCTTTCTATTCAAGTCATGTTTGCTCACTCTCACTGAGTGCACTCTTCTTAAATATATTAGCATTTCTTTTAGTCTTATAGTCTTGAACATATTCAGGAAGTGAAGTTAAGGTTTTAAGGGAAAGATGTAAAAGTGGAGGTATAACTCTTACCTATAAAAACCTGGTGGCACCTTCTCTACCAGGAAGTTCTTCTCCAAGTCTTGAAGGATGTCATTCAGCATGCGGACACGGCTGGGAACTCTCTCCTTCGGGTCATTAGCAGGCCGCATCTCATCTGACTGGAAGAGTTCAGCACTCTCCCTCAAACGTGATGCCATGGCAAGCAGGTGAGGGACACTGGGCTCACTACCTGGTGAAGATAAATGAGACATTCTTAGGAGAGATTTTACCAAAGGACCCAAGCAATGATGTCTTGACTCTAGTTTATACATCAGATATACTCCTAACAATAGAGAGGCCTGTCATCAGTAGTTTTCTTAGTTGTCTCCTGAAAGGTTTATATGCTTTAATTAAACTCTGATAATATATTTTTCTACCAAACATACTGTTCAAACTTGTGTTTATGTTTTATTACATTAAGTGAATGGCTACTCACTCATGACAGATGTATGTACTAATGGTGGTTATTATTATATTACAAATACTATATTAAGCATAATATACAATTAGCTTATTAAATGATCACCAAACATAATTAGTTATGTCATGTAAAAAATTTCAAACCTGTTTATCTTACAAAAGATGATATTAAAATTAAGGTTCACAAATTAATTAAGGTCACAAATCATCAAGCAAATAGCAGGGTTAAGTGGAACCTCGATTTGCTGGCTCAACAGTCTATGTTCATCACAGCATACCTGCATTTGAAGAATCATACTTTGCCAGTACTTGGGAGGTGAAAGCATAAGAATCTTGAACTCAAGGACTATATAATATTCCAGAAATCATCACATGTGCCTCTATGTTTGCTTTGTTTCTCAGAAAATAGTCTTTTTGTTTACTCTCCCCTTGTTGGACAGCCTAATTAATAGCATCCACAGATCCATCCTTTGTCCAAGAGAAAAGCAGTGTCTAGAGCTACTGTGGACTTGAACTTTTGGACAAGCTTACACGAGCCTGGCACCATGACCTTACTCCCCGGTATCTATCTGTATAATATTTGTAGTGCTCCTATCCCTCTGAAACCTTAATTGTCAAATAAATATAATAACATCACTTACTGTACAACTTTTGGTGATGATTAAATGGCTAACGAATGTCGAGCATTTTTCTCCAGGAAACAGATGTAATTTAAAACTATGTTAGCAAACATGTGAGTTAGAATTTTAGGAGAGAAATTTCTGTGATCATCTACATATTGTACCATTAGAATCGGTCTTCTTGTAGGACAACAGCTACTGCCATTTTTAGGTGGCCTCAGACAACTAACTCTAACCAAATCAGCATGTCAGTGAAGAGTTACTTCAAGTCAAATTGTTTCAGGAGCACAGATCCAGAGTTTAAGTTGCTGCCAAATGAGTGAAGCATGGAGGAGGCAGGTGCAGGCATTCTCCTAAGGTTTTCTTTTTGTGGGGAGTCTTGGGCAGAAGAGAATGATCACAAAAGGACATTATGCTATGGAAGTCTAAGGTGTCGACGCCTCAAACACCTGGCATTTGTATAACTATAAATTCTCTGCTCTGCTCACTTTCATGCATTGTGAAGTCCAAGAGTTTCCTTCACATGTTAACATACTTACCCTGCCCATTTTAAATTGAAGAAATACTATAAAAATAATGTGCTAGGATGAAGATGTGGTAGAGATAGAGCTGATATATAAAATATGACTTTCGAAAAAATCACCATCTGGTACTATCATAACTTTTTAGAGTCTAGTTGAATGTGCACTAAATGAGCAAAGTGGATTCAATAAGGAATGTTTATAAAATATCTAAGACAAACTGGAATCATGTGACAGATGATGTAGCAAATCCCTTTGTTTCTGTGTCATTTTTCTGAGATAGAGAAGACAGTAAGAGAGGGAGCAGGAGTGAATATAAGAAAATATAAACATATAGAAAATGGCCAAATAATACATTTTTGTTCCATTTAATGTGTGCATGGAGGAAGGAAGAGGCCAGGGGAAAAACTGTAGAAACCAGTTCCATCCTTTTAATTCTGTTTTGGAGATGCAACTCAAGTCATCAGGCTTGGCAACACGTGCCTTAACCTGCTGAGCCATCACATTGACCTGAATTTTTACAAAAATGATGAAAGAGAGATAATTCATTGTATATAGTGTACAAAAAATTACAAATTGATTTAAAAGAAATATCTGCACAAAACATTAAAAAACCTTTAAGTATTACTTATTTATAAGTGTTCTTAAAGCTTGAATAGAAGAAATATGACAGTAATAGGTAATTCTTAGATCTTTGGTCACAAATAATGATATGGTACATTCAGCTTCAGGAGTCACTGTGTTTGGACATTCTGCTTCACTGTGCATTGTGCATTGATTAATTTTGTGTTTGATTTCACAGCAGATCATGAGGATATAGTGTTATTCATGTTTAAAATTGAGTCCCAACAATTTAGTAGAATTTTAGGATGACATGCTTTTTCTTAAATTATAACTCACCAAAGCTAATGCATAAAAAACTCAGACTATTATTGCACAAAAGGAGATGGATGCAGCAAATCTGAAATGGAAAGAGGGGGCAAAGAGAAAAACAGGTACAACATCTTTGAGGTTCTTCCACTTAAGGAAGAAAAATTTGTTCTGATCCACTGCAGAGTTGAAGGCATTAGTACAGAATCAAGTGAGACAAACTGTACCATTCTCTCTTATTTAGCTTTAAGTGAATTTATCTTTTTTGGTGCTGCAGAGAACTGACAGTTTTCTGAACTATTTTGTTCAGGGGGAGGGAGGGTATTGGCAACTGACTGACACAGCAGGCATTACTTCCAGAGTCAGAGGTCGGGGACTGAGAAGCAGCTCCACTTACAATGCTCACCCAATCTCTTCAGTGTATAAATAATGCTTGAAGGAACCTTAGCAGACATCTCCCTGTCAATCAATTAGAGTTTGTTATTGTCTTTCAATCTGTTCCATGAAGAAATGTCCCTATCTGTCTCTGAAATTTTCTTGATCCAGGTGAAGTAAGCCTTCAAGGTTTTTGACTATGTATTAGAATATAAGCTAGATCACAGAAAGACATTTGTCTACTTAGTTATAGCCATTTTCCTGGTACCTAAAATTGTACTGATATGCCATTTAATGAATGAAAAACCACATTACCTCGTGTTATCATGGAATCAAAGCATTTGTAACATTCTTATCTTCATCTGCTTTGTGTCTCTGTCTCTCCATTGAAAAGAACATAAAGAAAACTACAATGTACTTTTATCCATGTATCTGGCTCTGGGTAATAGTTACTCTACCATAATCATTTAGATAAAAAAGCAATGATTTAACATTGAGTTATAAGATATTGTCTTTTTTGAAATCTATTGATGCATTATGTAATGTTTACAAAATTATTGAGAGAGATATTTGGCATGTAACATTTACCTACAATACTATATCCTTTACTTTCTATATTTAAGTTAATTATAGCTAAAAAGTAGAAAGTTAAAATGAGAAAATTAAAATAGTACTCGTTAAGTTACACAAAGTTAAATCAAAATAACCCCTACAGATCTTCTATTTATAAACAGTTCAAATTTCACTCTATGTCTGGAATGTCAGAGAATTCAAGACTGCTGCTGGCTGTTATCAGCTCATTTTTAAGAGATACTATTATGTTGAAAAACTATGAAAAGTAAATATATACTTCTCAGAAAAAAATGGTTAAGATTATCTTAAAACTATATACATGAGGTCTACATACCAATGATTTGATATCAATGAAAGCAGAACAAATGTATCTACATAATTACTACCAATGTGGTCTGGAGTAAATTATTTAATGTCTGCCCTTTACCACCCAAAAGGAAAACAGTCATTTGATTGCTCTAGGTGCATAAACCACTACAAATCAATTGCTTTTATTAGAATATAAAATAAATATACTGTCTCCAACTTACTTTGAAAGGGAGAGAGAAAAATGTTATCACAGTTCTCTGAGCTTAATCCTCTCACCAACCTCTGTGACAGAAGAAAAGGATTGATATGGGGTAAAGGAATGCAATCGTCAACTTTTAAAAATGATGATCATATCTTTGCCTCTGGCAAAAAGCCAACCAATAATACATTCTTAGAGCTCTGTAGAAAATATTGATTTGTTTTAAATGTTGGACCTCATGCTTGAAATAGTACATAATATTTAAAACTGCCTACTAAAATTACATATTCTAGATATTTTTAAGTTCTTCTACATGTTAAATGGAAGACTCTTGCATTTTCCATTCATCTCAAAGTAAAATCATAGACTTAGAAAGTTCTTAAAAAGGAATTATTTTTGCATTCATAGGTTATTGCTAAGAAATAGGTAGACAAATAAAATTAAGAGTTATACTAATGTGTGACTTAGTTAGAAATAGACATAATACTCATAAACCTATAGTATCAATATCATGTGAAATCAGTCTATCTAAGGGCAACTGATATCTTTGTGGGACATTTACAAAAATGTCTTGTATTGAAACCAAGGAAAAGGAATTTTGGAGACATATTGTATGATTTCCTAAAAGTATTTTATGCCAAATGGCTCTTGAAATTTCAAGTACTTTCTATGTACTAGATCATTTCAGGGAAATTTTCTCTTAAACAGCAATATTGATGTGTCCCTATCACTGCTCTGTAGGCTACAAACTCTTCCCACTAAGGAAGTCCCCTAAAATCTAGACCATTACTGCCCTATAGCATTTTTCTCTAACAAGAGTGTGGCTCCTGAAGCATTCTTGTATTATGAACTGAGTGGTTCATTGAGATCTGGCAAATCTAAATGTAAGCCTAAACTATGCAGGATTAAATGCACTTATTTGTTGAAGACATACAACCTCTTTTAAGCTAAGTTTAAAGTTAAGTCTAATCCTGACAGCTTGTGAAAACAGCTCTTGTTTCATATACACAGTTTCATATACAAGGCAAACAATACAGTATACAGTGATCCTTGTCTAGTGACTTCAAGACTTCCCAGATATTTCTGAGAGAGCTTATTCCTCATGAAGATTCTTTTTTTAATAATAAAATATGTTACTGTGAAACAAAATTAACATATTAGAATTGAAAAAAACATACAGAAAGAAAAGAATCCAAGAAACAACACAAAAAACAGTTATAGACACAGAGACCTATGATGTGGGCATGCCTTTCTCTATGCTGTGAATCTCAATCTTTGAATAAAGGAGCTGATTTGGGGCCATGGCAGGCACCATAGAAGTAGGAGGAGAAATCAGAGCTTAGGTAGGAGAAGCAGGGCGGAGTCAGAGGCAGATTGAGCCAGCCGCCCAAGAAGAAACATGTAAGGAGCACGGGTGAGCCATGGGCCATGTGGCCGACAGATTAATAGAAATGGCTTGATTTAAGATATAAGAGCAAGCTAGCAATGTGCCTGAGTCATAGGCCAAACAGCATGAAGTTAATAGAAGCCTCGGAGTCATTTCTGGGGGTCTGAGAGGCGGTGGGTTCCTAAGCAGTCTCAGGCAGCAAGTCTGTGGGTCTTGGACCTCTCGGCCGTCTGGGGCCCGAGAACCCCACTACTACAGACCTATTTGTTTTTATACTAAACAATCGTATAAGAACACTAAATTGGAAGCCATATTATACATTGACAGATTTTTGTTTAATAAACCATCTCTGTATCTCTTGGATCAAGCCCACTTGATTGTGGTGGGTGATCTTTTTGGTGTGTTCTTGGATTCATTTTGCCAGTATTTGACAGAGGATTTTTCATCAATGTTCATCAGAGATTTGGCTTGTGGTTCTCTTTGTTGAGAATATCAGGATTTCAGGAAATGGAAAATGTCCTTTTTTAAAAAAAAAAAAATGTGGAATAATTTGAGGACTATTAGCAGTACTCTTTTTTGAAAGTCTGGTGGAACTCTTTGCTAGAATCATCTCTGTCTGGGCTTTTATGGTGGGAGACTTACTTAATGCTTCTGTTTCACTAGGGGTTTTAGATGTGTTTAAATTGCTTATATTATCTTGATTTAACTTTGGTAATAATACCACTTATTATATATTGGGGGGAAATATTCAATTCTTTTAGATTTTTCAATTTGGTAGACAAGTTTTTAGAGTATGTCCCTATGATTTTCTGGATTTCCTCAGCATCTGATCTTACGTAACTACTTCCATTTCCAATTGTTTTGAGTCTTTTTGTTAATTTGTAAAAGGGTTTGTTATTTTTTCCTTCATTTTATTATTTTTTATAACAAATGTCTTTTTTATCCATGTACTCCCTCCACCCTCTCCCTCCTCTCCTTCCAATTGCTCCTAGTCAGCCTTCAGCCTCCTCTTTTCCCACCACACACCCCCTCCCCGCAAAGGGTAAGAAGTCCCAAGGTGGGTCACCTCAGTGTGGCACATCCACTACAGGCAGGTCCAATTTCCTCATCTCAAAGTCAAGATTAGGTTAGGTGAATGGGCTCCCTCTGCAGGGAATGGGCTCCAAAGTGCTGCTTGTCCACACACAAGAGCACAGCCTGATCCCATCCCTCAAGGCTCCACCTATTGCCCATGCCAATCAACAGTTGCCTAACCTTAGAGGGCTTAGCTTCTTTTCCGGATCGTTCTACAGTGGCTATTATTGATTCAGTGAGCTTCCAGCCAGCCATCACTGTGGGAATTTTCCTCATATGCCTATCCTCTTGCTCATACAGACTCTCCTCCCCTGCTCTCAGCTGAACCAGGAACTCTGCCCAGTGCTCAGCTGTGGAACTCTGCCTCCACATCTATTCATTGTTGGGTGTAGGTTCTGTGATAACACTTAGGGTGGCTATTCACTTGATCATAGGGGAAGTCCAGTTTAGGCACCCCCTCCACTCTTGGTTGGAGACCTAACCAGGGACATCCTGTAACTTCTTGGAGATTTCTCTAGCACTCAGTCTCTTTCCAACCCCACATTGGCTTCCTCTATCAGATATCCATCTCTTTCTTCCTCCCTCTTTGATCATCTCACTCAACCATCTTCTTTAAAGACTTGTTCCCAACTCTTTTTGGTTGCAACTTGTAATGACCCCAATTTACTAAAGTGATCTTCTCTATTTTCTCTTCTTAGGGGAATCTCTGGATGTCTCTCTTAAGTTCCTTCTGATCCCAAGCTGTTCAGGTGTTGTGGTTTGCAGTTTAGGTATTCTTTGCTTTTCTCTAAAATCCACTTATGAGTGAGTATATCCCATGCATATCTTTCTGGGCTTGTGACACCTTGCTCAGGAGGATATTCTCCAAATACTTCCATTTGCTGCAAATTTTAGGATGTCTTTTTTTCTGCTGAGTAGTACTCCATTGTGTAGATGTACCACAGTTTATTAATCCCTTCTTTAGTTTATGGGCATGTAGGCTGTTCCCAGGTTCTGGCTATTATGAATAATGCTACTATGAACATAGTTGAGCTAATGCCTTTACAGTATAAATGTGTATGGTTTGGGTATATGCCCAACAGTGGTACTACTGGTTTCTTGGGGAGATTGGTTCCCAGATTTCTGAGGAGCTGCCATACTGCATTCCAAAGTAGCTGTACAAATTTGTACTCCCACCATCAATGTAGGAGTGTTCCCCTTGCTCTGCATCTTCTTCAGAACAAGCTGTAATCTGTGATTTTGATCTCAGCCATTCTGACAGGTACAAAGTTAAAGATGTTTTGATTTGCATTTCTCTGATGGCTAAAGATGTTTAGAAATTTTTTAGTGCCTTTTAGCCATTTATAATTCTTCTATTAAGAATGCCCCCTTTTTAAATCTCTTAACCCCATTTCTTAACTGGGTTATTAAGTTTTGGGGGCTTTAGTTTGTTGAGTTCTTTACATATTTTAGAAATCAGTCCTCTATCAGATGTAGGGTTGATAAATATCTTTTCCCATTCTGTTGTCTATCATTTTGTCTTATTGACTGTGTCTTTTGCCTTACAGCAGCTTCTCAGTTTCAGGAGGTCCCACTTATTGATGGTTGTTCTTAGTGTCTTTGCTACTGGTGCTATATTTAGGAAGTGGTTACTTCCACCAATGCATTGAAGGGTATTTCATACTTTCTTTTCTATCAGATTCAGTGTACCTGGGTTTATGATGAGGTCTTCGATCTACTTGGATTTGAATTTTGAGCAGGGTGACGGATTTGGATCTATTTGCATTCTTTTATATAGTACCATCCAGTTATGACTACAGCATTTGTTGAAAGCACTAAATATTTTCCATTGAATATTTTAGGCCTCTTTGTCAAAAATTAGGTGTTCATAGGCACACGGGTTAATGTTGGGGTCTTTGATTCATTTCCATTGACCCAAAAGTCTGTTTTGATGCCAGAACCAGGCTCTTTTGACTTTGTAGACCTATAGTATAGCTTGAATTCAGGGATGGTGATTCCTCCTCAAGTTCTTTTATTGAGCAGGATTGTTTTGACAATCTTGGGCTTCTTGCTATTCCATATGAAGTTGAGTGTTGTTCTTTCGAGGTCTATAAAAAATGTGTTGGGATTTTGATGGGGATTGCATTGAATCTGTAGATTGCTCTTGATAAAATTGCCATTTTTACTATGTTGATCCTACCTATTCAGGAGCATACGAGATCTTTTTATTTTCTGATATCTTCTTCAATTTTCTTCTTTAGTTTGTGTCAAACAGGTCTGCAACTTGTTTGATTAGAGTTGCTCCAACATATTTAATGCTATTTGCAGCTATTATAAAGGGTGATGTTTTCTTTAATACCTTTTCAGCCTTTTTATACTTAGTATATAGGAGGACTATTGATATTTTTGAGTTAATCTTGTACACTGCTACATGGCTGAAGTTGCTTATGAGCTGTAGGAGTTCCCTGGAAGAATTTTGGTGGTCACTTATGTATATGATCATATCTGCAAATAGAGATAGTTTGACTTATTCCTTTCCTATTTGTATCCCCTTAATCTCCTTTTGTTCTCTTATTGTTTTAGCTAAACTTTGAGAACTATATTGAATGATAAGGTTGGAGTTTTTCCTCTAGAGCTTTCTGTAGGGTCGGATTTGTGGATAGGTATTGTTTAAATCTGGTTTTGTCATGAAATAACTTGTTGATAGTTTTGCTGAGTATAGTAGTCTGGGTTGGCAGCCATGCTCTTTTAATGTCTGTATAACATCCGACCAGGACCTTCTTGCTTTCATTCTTTCCATTGGATAGTCTGGTGTTATTCTGATTGGTCTGTCTTCATAGGTAATTTGGCCCTTTTCCTTTGCAGCTCTTATTATTTTCTTTGTTCTGTATCATAGTGGCTTGATTATTATGTGGCAAGCAGATTTTTTGGGGGATGGAGTCTAGTCTATTTTGTGTTCTGTAATCTTCTTGTATCTTTATAGGTATTTCCTTCTTTAGGTTGGAAAGTTTTCTTCTATGACATTGGTAAATATATTTTCTGTGCCTTTGAGCTTGTATTCTCCTTCTTTGATTCAAATTATTCTCAGGTTTTGTCTTTTCCTGGTGTCCCAGATTTCCTGGATGTTTTGTTTTATGACGTTTTTGGTTTTAGTGTTTTCTTTAGCTGACATATTTATTTCCACTGTTGAGTCTTCCACTCCAGAGACTCTCTCTTCTGTCTCTTACATTCTGGTGG
The DNA here is from genome assembly GCA_033318265.1 of Phyllotis vaccarum. NCBI lineage: Eukaryota > Metazoa > Chordata > Mammalia > Rodentia > Cricetidae > Phyllotis > Phyllotis vaccarum. The sequence continues at coordinate 34,415,938 of JARWLC010000010.1, read as the reverse complement.
TTATGCTTACATCTATGTTTCCAGTTTTTTTCCTCAGGTTTTCTATTTCCAGCATTGACTGACTCAGTTTGTGCCTTCTTTATTGCTTCTATTTCAATTTTTAATTCATGGAATGTTTCCTTCACCTGTTTGTTTTCTTTTTGCTAGTTTTCTTTATTTTCTTTCAGGGATTTGTTCACCTCTTCCATTTTTTTTTGTTTGTATTTTCTTCTATTTCTTTAAGGGAGTTTTTTATATCCTTTTTTAATGCTTCTATTTATCTTCATAAAGTTTTTTTAAGGTCCTTTCCTTCTGTTTCCTCCTCATTGTTATGCTCAGATCTTGATGTTGTAGAGCCACCAGCTTCTTCTAAAGGTGTCTTGTTGGTTTCTTTTTTTATATATGATATATATTCTTGCACTGGTGTATGCCTATTGCTTCCTCAGTTCACTCTTAGCTCTCCGTTGGCTTTTAGTCAGTTGCTAGCCTGGGGGCTGAGTGTTTTTAGTAATTGCAAAGGCTGCTCTTATTCAGATCTTAGTTGGCTGTAGGCTAAGTAGTTCTGTGTCTCTAGTTGTCACAGGGGTTATTCTTGGTAGGGTCTTAGTTGGCTCTCAGTCAGCTCTTAGTCAGTTCTTAGTCAGCTGTGGACTGGGAGGGAGGCTTCTGGGTTTCCAGTTTGTTGGTGGGTGATGACACAGTTTGTGGTTTGGGCATGTTTTGGCCCATGAGATGTCCCTCCAGCTGTGTTTGTTTGAGGATTGGGCTTGGGGGAGAAGACTCTCCCAGCATTCTTTGGTTTAGAACAGATCTGGGTGTGGGGTACTGGGGGGAGTGTCCCGGTGCCAGGGTTTGGAGTCCATGGTCTCTGCTTGGCCTGAGGGTCAGGGTGCCACTCCTCTCTTAGTCAGCTGTGAACCAGATGGGAGGCCTCTCCTCATGATGATTCTTTATGCAGATGTTTCCAAAATAACCTTCTCTAGTATGTCAGAAGCTCCAAGTGACCCACATATTTATCCTACACAGAAATTATCATATCTAACAACTGCAGTGCTAACATCACTCTTTGAGTCTCTACCTGTCCTGACAGGACAGTGCTTAAGTCTGTATAAAACACACACCAGGCTAAAATAAGCCTAAACTACTTCATACCTTGATGAGTTTAACAGGTATAAACCACTCACTGTGCCGTATGCTTTAAAAACTGACAAGTTTATCAATGTCATCTTAAATAACAATTTTACTTTCTACTTTTATGGTTACTTGTGGTTTCAGAATCCAAAAGTTTTAGACTTAGCTTATTTGCACTTATATATGATTTGTTTCTATTTTGAAACTTCAGTTTTAAAAATTCCACTAGATTTTTTTTTCAGTTATGGGAAAAATATACCAGTTTTACTCGAACAGTACATTTTTATATAAAACAAGTACAGCCTTTCTTACTTACTAGTATTTCTCAGTAGCCACTGCTATATCCAGGAGCTTATCACAGCTTTAAAAGCACCAACACCTGCACAATCACTGCTTAAACCTCTTTGATACAGCAATACAAAAAGGATGATGTAGTTGGTGTAATACAGTAGTTAAAAGTATAAAAGGATATTTTTTTAAAAAATATATGTACTACTTAATGTCATCTTAAAATGTTTCATAGCACCATTAGAGATAAAAGAAATTGTCAATATTATGTCAGCCAAGGGAACAACACCTCTTTATTATGATACCGTTTCTATGCCTCATGATGTCTTTTCCAGTAGAAACCACAATGTATCATAGCAGCTGATTCCTTATACAACATTCAGGTAAAGAAAGATGTATGGGGACTAAAGCAAGAATAATGTTCTGATAATCCAGACTTGATTTTTACAGTACACACTAAAATATATATTATTTAATGATGAATAATACAGAATACCATTAGTAAATCTGACTAAACTCAATGCAAGCAATATCCCCTTGACAAAAATAACAAAAGAATATTTGGGGAAGGTTTAGACCCTGTCTACTTTTTAAAAGTAATATGGCAATATTCTAGAATGCAAAAGTTAGGTAAAACCCCAGGTAGCCAGGACAGATTTCGTTGAGGAGTACTTTAGCATTCCTAAATGGAATATATATGGAGTGATCTCCTCCCACACTATTACATGGAATTAGCCCTGAACCCATAAGTGAGTGAAATGATCTATGTCCCCAATGCTTCATGGATGGATTTTTCCCAACCCTGCATTGTGTGAAGTTTTCCCTTGTGCAGGTCTAAACAAAAAATATCCTCAATAGTTTCATGTATTTAAAATCTTGGTCCCCACTTGGTGGTGCTGTTTGTAGTGGTCAAGCCTTTAGGAGTTGGAGCCTTGCTGGAAGAAGTACAAGACTGGGAATGGGCACTGAGAGTTCATTCTATCAACTTCAGTTCATTCTTGGTGCCTTGTGTTTGCTGCTGAAGAAGTGACCTCTCAGATTTGTCCTCTGACTGCCTGTTTTCATGCCTCCCCACCATCATGGACCTCTCTCTTCTGAAAACTGAAGCTAAAAAACCTTTTTCTTTCATAAATTGTCTTGGTGATCATATTTTATCACAACAGAAAAGTAACCAGTCTCCTAACACTACCTGGAGTGACCTCAGCCTCCATCCATATCTACCTGGTATCGTCAGACATTTCTGTACCACCAGAAACACCCAAATACCTGGCAGCCAATACCCATATAATTGACTCAGAGGCTTAATTTTATAGTAAAGGCTAAACCAGGGTTCAGGCATGCTAGAGACTAGAATATATGTTTAAGTTAACTGATAATTCTATTTCTGTTTGGCAATGCGGCTTGGTACCTTGGCTTCATTCAGTGCAGGATTCGCATCATCCTTCTGCATCTGCCCTACAACTCTGCTCTACCTTTAGTCTTCCCAGAATACTCCTAGTCTGATTGCCCTGCCTCTACTTCCTGCATCTATTAGCCAATCAACATTTTATTAAACAATAAAATTGAAAAATCTTTACAGTGTACAAGAGCATTATCACATAGCCTGGTGTGATAAAAAATTGAACCATGAGCTCCTTATCAGTAACTCACTGATGCTGCCACTATACGGAGACTTATAGATCTGACTATTGACAGCTTCAGAAGAGAGGGCTAGAGCTTTCTGTCCTATGTCCTCATTGATATATTTATCTTTATGAACATAAATATTTTGCTTACATATGGGTACATGTATCACCTAAGTCCCAGGAGACGACGGAGACTGGAAGAGAATATTACATTCCATAGAACTGAAGATAAAGACAGCTTTGAGCTATCATGTGACTTCTTGGAACTGAACCTGCATCCTTTGCAAGAACTGTAGTACTCAAACATGAAGACGTCTCTCAAGTTTCTGACTTTCTGAAATGAACTATGTTGATGTACTATGCATTATCATTATCCACCTCAGGCAGAAATTTGAAGTTGTATATTTAACAGTATATGTGAGTTTAATTTTACATTTGCTAATTCATTTTTTTTTTAAAAAAAGCAAGGATTAAATAAAATTGCTGACCATGAGGGCATGTCTTTTGTTTATCATAAGTGAATGTAAGAATTATTTATGGTCTTATTGTTGGAGAACAAACCTGGGGCCTTGAACAGGCACACTGAGCAAAACAACTGAACACACATAATGATCAGAACACTATTAAAACTCATTATCTATGCAAAATATATAAAATAATAGATCGAGATTTTGTAACCTCATCAGCTTGGGTTTTGGATTAAAAATACATCCTGGAATTTTTTTAATGTAATAGACAGTTATTACAGTGGGGGAATAAGAAAAATAAGAGGCTATCATGAGACCGCAGTCACTGCCCTGTCTGCTCTGAACTGCAGCCAAAAACACACATCTGAGTGAGGCCTCTGGGAAGGAAAGGGTCAGTACAAAGGGAGAAAAGTGAGGAAATTGTGCAGTGAGATAAACAAGAAAGTAAACACGTAATTTCTTGGAATATAAAAAGATCCATGAATGCAGAATATCAATTAAGGGGCCTTATCTATCTGTAAAATAAGAGAGTCAGCGATTTCAAAACAACACAGAGAAAACTCTAGCTTGACATGCCAACAGTATATAAATGGATGAGATTCTTTTCCTGAACCTGTGTTCTCTCAAATACTTCACTGGCTTAGGCATTGATTATCGATAAATGAACCATACCCTTTACAAATACCCTTTACACAGTAATATAGTCAGAATTAATATGTAAACAAAGTGAGAGTTATGGCTAAATCTATTTTTACAAATATTATTAAAAGTTCTTGGTTGGCTGAAGAATACTTGAGGAACACTCTGTGAAATATTTAGCAGCCAAACAAGCTCTTTTCAGACATTCCTGTTATAAACAGACTGTTGAAGATCTAGCACCATCCCACATATCCATGGAAAGAAAGTAAAATTTGTTTTTGGAATCTTTGGAATTAAGACCACCATGGACTTCAAGACTAGTTCACAGACTAGGTCAGCAGAGAGATGGCTCCCCGTGTATCAGCAAGTGCAAAGTTGACACTCGCAGTAATTAAAACCAAGATGGAGACAGATGGGCTTAGAACAAGAATCATGCAAATTTTTGGAATCCAATTTAATTTTGCCAATTGGGAAATTCATTTTATCTTATTCAGGAAGAAAATTAAACACATTATATGGGTTTCAATTGCTTGTGACTTTAAAAATGTAACCTACAAATATAACAAGACTATAAAATCCGGTCTCTCTACACTATCACCTTGAAAATTCTGCCCTCTTCCCAAATACAGTAAATGACATCAATGAACTATCAAAGCTAATAAGAACAAAGGAGGTACCATCAAATATGCAGTGCCAGTTATTTAAAGAACAGGAGAAAGCTGACAACAAGTATTTAAATTTAGTAAGACAATCTAAAGGTGGAAAAAAGCCATAGTGCCCAAAATTATATTTCCTACTATGTCTGGCTTGCACTAAATAAGTGTGTACATAGTCAGATCAAATCAGAATTCTGCTTATTTGGACTCAGTAATTTTTTACAATAACTTTAAATAATTAAAATTTAGACTTCTGACAAGGAAAAATGGAGGCATCATAACTTCATAACCACTGACAGTTGTAAAGTTCTGTTTAATATGTTAAGCTATAGATGAGAAACAGTAACTGAGTGAGATTATTAGTTTCCCATTCTCTAGTCTGTTTTCAGGTTCTCCAATTATACGTCTACATTACTTTTTGTTTCTTTGATGCCTACCCTAACTCTAGTGCCATCACTTTCTGAAAGAATCAGAGTTGCCTTTCTTTATCAAAAGCACATCTAAGAAATCTGTGGGAAATATATGAGTCATTATAGAAGCAGGAGGGTCTGAGTTCAATTCTAGCACCCACATGAGAAGAAAAATGTGTTGGCACAAGCTTAGAATCCCACAGTTGTGGAGTCAGATGCAGGCAAATCCTCGACTAACTGGTCATCCATTTTAGCCTATTTGCTCAGTCCCAGGATACTGAGAGATCTTGCCCTAAAAGACACATAGACTGCAAGCAAAAAAAAAAAAAAAAAATCAGCAGAATTTGTCATCAGGTCTCCAAACTTATACACATGTGTACCTGCACACACATACATGCAGTAAAATGCACAAAAGTACATCTGAAGTATATCATTTACCTTATCAGTCCCTAGTTCCACTCCATTTCCTCATGCAATGGGTAAATATTCATTTTCTATTTTGACTTTGGCATTGACCAAATATTAGAAGCCAAGGTCACTCGGTCAAAACATGCTTCCAAGAAAGATGCAGTAAATCAACTCAAATAAATTATTCACTAGTAAATGGCCCTCCTTTCTGGTGCTTGTGGGAACAGTGGAGAATGGTTGGCTGTGAGCAAAACCTAGTGCCATAAATAAACAAGATGGCCAATTGTCAAGAAGTAAAATTACAGTACTGAAAATGCAATCGGGTTTCAGGGACCTTAGTCCTCATACTGCTCACAGTGAGGAGAAACAATATTTTATCGTTCAGCCTTGAAGGTCACTTTTATTCCTTTACTATAATTTAAACTTGAGACTAATCATTGTTGACTGTCATAACAAAGTAAGAAATAAATCAGTGATTTAAGCTTGTACTAAGAAGTAATAATATGTTTTTCATTTAACACTATAGAAACTATTTAGTACAGGGAAGTGTCTAGCATTGACACTTAAATTGACAAAATAAATTAGTTATTTAGTTGTTTACATTATACTTATATTTATACATTAGTATCTTGAAGTAATATGTATTGGAAATACAGCTTTACTCAGTCTAATTGAACAGGTTCATGCAAGTTGTCAAGCAATTAATATTTTATCATTTTAAGTTAGGATGACTAAAATATTAAAAAAAAAATGTTGGAGGCTACAAGCCCCAGCACTTGAACAAATATTTATACGCAAGACATTAAAGGAATTTTAAACCTATGCTTATTACATTGTCTTTTACCATTGATATTTTAATATGGGTAATTCTAAAATGGACCCCATAATTCTGAATTAAAGGAACATGATGGTACCCAAGGAGTTTTACACAAGACATAAAACAATAAAAATCACTGAGTGAAAGCAAAAGCTCCTCACCATCTGAGAAGCTGCCTAACAAGTCAATGAGAAGCCAGGTGTTTCTTGCTGAGCCCACACAAAACCTAGAATTGTATGAAAACTTCTGTATGTAGATAGCAGTGTTTGATCTCAAATGGAAATCAATCCCCACAGAATAACCAGGGTTTCATCACTAAATCGTGGTTTTTCTTGCTATAAAGGCATGTTCTTGAACAGAGAGGGTTATTAACCTGGGCCACAAGTAAAGTGTTTTAACTTTTACACATTTATTTATTTTGTGTTCAAGTATGCTGACATTCATGTGCCATTGTGCATGTGTACAAGTCACAAGACAATTTGTAAGAATCGGTTTTCTTCTACCATGTGAATATTGTGTTGGTTTAAACACAATGAGAACCTCAGAATGCCCAGAATTGTTGGTGTTGTATTTAGGAAAAAGAAATCAATTAAGCATTTCTCCATGGTGTCATTTAATTAAGAACAAAGGTTATCAATTCTCTATTTTTCTTCCTATGTCTTCTGTTTCTAGGTTCTAGCTATTAAAAATAATGCTGCTATGAACATAGTTGAACAAATGTCTTTGTGGTATGATTATGAATCTTTGGGTATATGCCCTAGTATAGTATTGCTGGATCATGAGGTAGATTGATTCCCAGTTTTTTGAGAAACCCCAATACTGTATTCCAAACTGACTGCTGTATAGCAATCTTTAACAGCGTTTACAAGGGATGGAGTCACTGACTCCAGTTGACTGCAACTGATCCAGAAAACAAAGAGTACTACAAACATTGCTTATCAAACAACATACATGTTCTATGTACAACATTTATAGTGGACAGTCATTTATTAAGGACACTGTTTTTCTTACAAATGGTTTAAGGCAAATATTAACTCATGCATTGCTCTCCAAGCCAGGGACATAAAAGAGCATATATTTTAAAATTTCAATTTTGTATTACTTTAGGTTGTAAAAGTTTATTACACAGAAAATCTAAAACAAATGAGCTTGGTTATTTTCTTAAAGAGAGAGTAAACAACCTGAGTACAGTAGGATGGCAATCTTATGTCTTAAGTGACTTCAAAGTATATTACTAGCTTTGGCTGTGAGGTCCAGCAAGAGCTCTAGTTTCTTTGGGCAGAAGGAATATTTTTATGGATCTCAGGCCTTCAGCATCTTCTGCTACTGAGCCATCTCACTGACCTTCAGAATGATTTTCTTGCCTTCCTGCTCTAACTTAAGCCTGGCACTGCTGTCATTACATTGTTTCCTTCTCTGCTCAGTTCTGGGTTATTATGCGTCTCATGTTCTCTCTATGACTAGGCCTAGGCAAGTAAAATGAAAAATTTCTAAATCACTTCCCACTGTTTGAACAATAATAACTCCTTCTGAAATAATCCTTGTCTGATTTTTGACCACTTAGTTTTCAGTTAATGAAGTGCAAGAATAGGATAGCCTCTGGGAACATCTTGATCCTTTGTTCTAAAGAGGAACATGAAGCATAGTCTGACCTACCTCGCAGAGCAGTGATAAGACCTTTGCTGTGCTATCTCCCCCGTGCTGGGAGCAAGGAAGCTCCTCATCTCTGGCTATAGGGATACAGATGCCTAGAGAACAAACTGAAGCAGCAGGGTTGGCTAAGATCGTAAAGTTGTTAGCATTAAATCACACACTTCCAACCTTCAAGCTATTTTATGACTATCTACTGTCTATCAGACTTCAGATAAAAAGTAAGTATTGTTCCCCATTTCCCTGAATATCCATTAAAGAAGGCTCTTGTGTGAAATAAATGTGTTTGCCTCAGTTTTTTCTCTAAGAGTCTAACCATCACACTAGGGGAAAGGGACAGTAATTTCTCTTCTAGGCACCTACATCTGCATCTGAAAGTATGAACTTGCATAATTAAGTTTAATTATCACATTTACTATATATTTATCAAATCACACCTTATCTCTGGGATCTCAAAGACATCTAAGAAACTGTCACACTCTCATAGCTCTTCCATCTCCCATTGTCCTTACACAATTACATTGTTCTTTTTGAGTAAAGAGACTTGAGAAGACCTTACATGAACACACATTTACCATCTACCATATTCTATTTCTCCACACTTTAGGAATGAATTTTTCTACTGCCACTTTGGTCTGGATGCTTGTGTTTTCTTGATGTTAATGTGCTGTGATACTAACCCCAGAGGCATTGCATTAGTCCATCTGGTCTTTGAGAAATGACTAGATTATCTCTCCAAAATCCTCAAGTATGAGAGAATCACCCTCATAAAAGAAGCTCAGATAACTCTCATACAGCTTCTGTCTTGTGAGGTTAGAGACTACCACCAGCCTCTGGATACCAGGATACAGAGACTGAATATGCTGGCCTAGATCTTGGGTTTCTCAGCTGCAGGTACCATGAATGCTAAATCCTATTGTTTATCTAGTCTGCAGTTGTGTTATTGTGTCCCAACTGGGTCAAACCTGTCTTAGACACAACAAAGCCCTCAAACTGGTAGTATCTCCTTCTCAAGAAAAATCAGGCCAGTAATTAATTCTTTCTTTCTTTATTAACAAATTTTATCCTCCCCCAAGACCATCATCTTCCAAACATATGTTGACCTTCCTGACTTTATTTACTACCATAAGACCTTGGTTGGTTCTTATCTACCAGGTCTCTTGAAGTTCCTGTAATTATGCTTTGGCTCAGGCCACTGTTCTAAGCTGCTTTGCATACACCATTGTTCTAAGATGCTTTTCTTGAGATTTTTGATATCCAAATTATTTCACTTGGTAATGAATGTCTGGCTCTCAGCTTCCTTGAGTTTTGAACAATACGCAACAAAATTGGTATCTCTTTCCCTACCTCCCTCTCTAGTCTTTTGAGATAAGCATGCCATACATATTCAGTGAATTTTTAATTTAGTTCTAAATGATTTTATAAGACTCAGTAAAATCCAAAGGGGATTCATAAAACTGTTTGTAACATGTTACTTCTCTTGAGAGAAAAATGGGACTTATATGGGGTACTTAACTGCCCACCAAAACTAGATTAATGACTCTCATTATGAATAATAGGTCCTTTTGAGCCATAAAAATACCCTGCATTATAAAGTTGTTAGTAGCTGTTATAATAATAAACCTCTGTGCCTACTTAAAGGTATTAAAAATGAATTGTTTAAAAAATAAAACTAAACAATATTTGAAATAGTTTTGTTAACACTTATGTTTTATATTCTTAATTTCTTTAACCTTTTAAAATGTAATTCTACTTTTCTTCTTTGAAGATGCATTGTTCATAGACAATTTTTTTCAGAACAAAACTCGTTTATAATTCTATTACACAATGTTGGTGTTTTCAAGTACCCGACTTGAGATTCTTTCTCATGCATACAACTTCACAGATGGACAAGGATAGCACAAAAGTAAAACGTCTCCTCTTTTGTTCTCTGAAATTTTAAAGTACTATCTTTCAGACCAACAGAATTTTATAAAGGATAAAGTTCAGACACTAAGGAAAAGCAAAACAGCCTCCAAAATACACAAGACTAATTTTTTTAAAAATAAAATTCTTAGTGAAAGGTTATTACTTACAGATTTATTTTCTGTACCTGCTCTATGCTTATTTTGTAAAATGTCATGTGCTTCACCACCCCACTTCTGAGCCCCAAATAGTCTAGAAATAGCAAATATAAAATATATAAAGTGTAGACAGAGTGGCTCAGGTTGCCATAGCAACCTTGGAGTGATAGAATCCTGTTGGAAACTTGGAAGAAGAGAACTATAAAAATAAACAAGAGTACGCAAAAAAAAAAAAAATCTGAAAAAGCCACTGTTTTCATCCAGTATAGTAACAGACACATAATAAATAAATGAGCTTGGATAATTATCTGAAGAAGAATTATTTGTGCTTAAAAAAATGTTTGCAATTACAAGTTATTAGAAATCTTTGACTCTGGAGGTTGCTCTGTAGCCAGAGGATACTCTAAATACTAAAGTTAAAATATTGGTTTTCTTTTCAATTGAGTAGTTTTCTATCACTGATTTATTAAAGATTTCGTAACAGAATATATAACCCAGGAAGAGGATGACAATCTTAATCATAATTCCCCTCTCCCCTTCGTATTTAGTTAATGAGGACAAATACAAACTTAATTGGAAGGTGGGCATCTGAATTCTGTAGGTGTGTTTATAAAGGACTGAGATAGAAACTGTGAACCTGATCCTCTGGATGTCTCCCTGCTGCCTTTGACATGAGCCAAGAATGTTTACCACATTCCATAGGACCCAGTCTCAAAGGAGAAACTTAGGATTCCATCTTGTGTAAAATGAATGTGTTGGGTACAATGGTGGGGCAAAGTTGATTTCATGACCTGCTAACTCACAAGGAAACTATAAATAGTAATGGAAGCTTTGAATTGAGATTCAAATATTTTGATGAAAGACACACTGTCACCTGTCACACAAATGTCTGTCTCATCCTTTCTGTAGATGGATTAAACATTTTCAACTGTTCTAGTTTTCTGTTCAGACCAACAGAGCCATATCATTGTTACAACTTCTAAGACACAGGATACTTTATCTAGTCTTTGTTGAAAGTATCATAAAACTTTTCAATTTAATTTTAATAAAAATTAAAACAATTTAAAGAAAAATTACCTTTAAGGCTATTTTGAACTCCCAAAGCTATATCAAGAGGACTGAAGGGCAGAACAGGTTCACTGGCAATTTGTAAAATTACTTCTCCTGAGAGCTGAAAAGAAAAGAAAAAGCGATTTGTATCATCCAGTATTTAAGATTGGCATTTATTTACTTGTTTGTTTGTTTGATATTTCACATTTTATTATATGCTCAGAGCAATAATAAAATGAAACAAATTTAGTTTTATAACATTTTTCTTTAAAATTCTTTTTGAGCATATATTTCAATAAAAATAAAAATAAAAAAGGCTAGATATAGTTATCATGCCATAGCATAGTATGAAATAAAATGGCTCATTTTCTTTGAGCTAAAATGTCAAAAAATTAAAATTTAAAACACTTCTTCATATTAAAAAAGAATCATTATAGAACAATAACCAAAAAAAAAATCCCTGTAGTTATTGAACTAAGAGAAACTCCAAACACAATTTACCATTGTTGTATTTCATTTAATGCATAACCAATCTGATACATTTCTTTATTCCCCCACGTATGTCTTTCTTAGTACTTAATTTTATTTCTAGTAATTCTTCTGAAATTTATAAAAATCAATGCTTCCTCTTTCTTTTTCTCTCTCTTCCACCTCCCCCTCTCTCTCCTCTCTCCGTCTCTCTCCAGATAACATCTCTATTTTAACTCAAAAATTAAATAAATCTGTAAATGCCACCTTCCATTTGGGCATGTTAGGGCTTTCTCATGTGCATACCCCTCACTCCATTCTAAAGCTGTATTTGAAAACTGACCCATGTGCCATGCTTGAGTTCACGCATGCTGGTCATATTCTGCCAGTCAATGATCAGAAGATCTAAAAGCTACCAGAAAATACCACTGATATACCTCTTTCTCCCTCTTAAATTATATTTAATATTTTCCAGGCCAGCACAGATGTCCCTGTATCTTGCATGTGCCTGAATCTAAGTGCGAAGAGAAACAAGGCAATGTTGGCATTATAAGTGGTCTAGGCATTGTGGCTAGTATATAAAACTATAAATGGAATTCAGAGCATTAACTTGAGTTAGAACAGAAACCATCAGCAAAATAACATAGCAGGTCAAAAGGATTTTAGATTTGCACATCTATACATTCAAGAAGCACCAAAAGTTATAGAAGTTACAAAATTGTATTTCCCTATTGTTCACACAATTCACTTCATTATAAGAATCTAATTCAATCTGGTCTGTCCAAGGTTGGAAACAAACGTATTACAGAGAAATATAGAGGATTTTGTCATTTCTTTGAGGTATTTTATTCCCATATGTAGCAATGGATTTTCCCTAATAGCCAAGATATATTTGCAGAGTTTGATTGTCATCATATCTGTTTTAAATCCCAGGGGAGATTCCTGCCTGATCACACTGTGCTTTAGGAACAGAAGAGTTCCTGGAGTGAATTGATAGAAGTCACCCTGTATTCCACCAGCCCTGCCCAAATCATGCACTGAACACAAATATTTGGAAATAAGTTATTTATAAAAGAAAATTTTAAGGGTTGGTAGAAAATAGGGAGTTTCCTTATTCCAATCTGCACCTGATAATAGGGACTAGAGAACAGATATATTTTGTTGACACTTTTGGTATCTGGAAGCTGCACTTTACAAAAGATTCAAATGAATGATGAGGAGTGGGGAAGGGATTTGCTGCTAGAGAACACTGTTTTGTTCTGTTTTTAAGAGTTCATTTGGCATAACCAACAACTGGAATGTATGCCAGCCACCCTCCTACTTCTTTGGAAAAGTACCTGGCATCAAAGCATGGGACTTTGAAGGCCTCTGGGCCATGGCAGATGTTAAATCACTTTCTTATGTGGCTTCTTGGGAAACAAGATGAGTTGTGTGCCCAGTGCCATGAAAAGGGAGGTTAGCTGTGCTGTAGGATAGTCTTCCACAGACAGAAGCTTACAAGAGGGTCAGGTTTACTCTACTTAGTACACTTCTTAGTACACTTCATTATAAGAAAATTTGTACAGGCTAGCAGTGGGGGAGTTAATAGCCATTCCTATGACTGATAGGACCCACACTGAGAAAGCATTAAAAATAATGGTAAAAGTCAAAATACCAATGATCAAATTTTATCAAGAAACTATTGGAGCCAGATGTTGTCCAGAAGTTCCTACATCACTTACTTCTCACCACAGCTCAGCAGAGCAGGTGCCACTGTGTTTGCATCCTAGATAATGAAAGCAAAACTCAGGAAATTTAGAGTGCCTTCTCACAGCTGCTTTGATGGCAATAGCATTTTATTGTATCTTACAGTGTATGGAAAAGTCTCGCAAAAGTCTCTAAATCTCTCTGTTTATACTCTTATTTCTAATGCATACATATACTTTCTGACTTAAATACATCAGTTTCTTGAGTGTTGGCAGGTACTTGTCAGATCCTTGTCTCCTAGACTGTGGTGACTCCTGCAGCCTATGTGGTATTGTCTGACATATAGACCATGTGTGTATTTGGGAAAGTAAAACCTATAACTCATATGTAGACATGAAGGGGCGCCTGTCAGATAATTAGGGTTAGGTTTGGTGCTGCTGGTGGCCTCAATAAAGAAATAGGTAATGGAAATGTGTAGCTGAAGCTTATATTCTTGTATCTCCTCATTATGAGCTCCTTTCCCACTCTGTTATCACCAAAGGTGGAGAGCCTCATCTGACACGGACCACTTGCTACTGGACTTTTCAATTTTCAAAGCCATGAGCTGAACAGACTTCCATTGCTTTTAAGTTTCCCATAGTCAATAATGTCTTAACAACCAAAGTATTTAATCACTGCAGCACACAACATTAAAAGAGGGCAATTGTGAGATTCCACAGCACCAGGATGTAGTGACACTCCGTGGTTAATAGCTGGACCCCTAGGTGGTTCATAACCTACAATTGCAGCTCCAAGATAACTGAGACTATCTCAAGCCGCACTGGTCACTGCACTCATGTGAACTCATGTGAACATATGCTCACCACACCCAACCTAGAACACACATGTTCCTGTAACTAAAAATAGAAAAAAAACTGAGCACATACTCTAATCTGCTTTCATGACCCACAATGTGGCTCAGGGGTAAAGCACTTTCTATGCAAACCTGATGATATGACCTGAGTTTAATTTCAAGATCTCATGATGGAGGTAGAGAAATTAATTCCAAAAGTTGTGTTCTGACTTCCACATACATATCATAGCACACACAGACCCACAAATGGTATACATGCACCCACAGGTAAGCCCACACATTATCCTCAAACATTCCCTCTCTCCTTTTAAGGAAATCTTAACCCTGATTAGATGATAAAGAATGAAATGGAATTAAAAAAAAACATGTATAGAATTAAGAGTATTTTAAAGATATAAAATGAGTTATTGAACACTACAGGACAAAACCTTCCCTGTTTTGTTAAAAAAAAAAAAAAATTGATGATAATGTGATGTGGGAATGTGTTTCTGTGTGCTGTGAATGAATATCAATCTTTAAATAAGGAGCTGTTTTGGCCCATGACAGGCACCATAGAAAAACTAGGAAGGGAAATCACAGCATAGATAAGAGAAGCAGGGTGGAGTCAGAGACAGACCGTGCCAGCCACCAAAGAAGAAACATGTGAGGAACACAGGTGAGCCATGAGCCATGGGCCATGTGGCAGACAGATTAATGAGAATAGGTTGATTTAAGATGTAAGAGCTAGCTAGCAATGTGCCTGAGCCATAGGCCAAACAGCATGAAGTTAATATAAGCATCTCAGTCATTTTAGGGGCCTGAGCAGTGGTGGGTGGCTATGGGGTCTGAAGCTGCAGGTCTGTGGGTCCGGACCTCTGGCCAGACAGGACCAAGAAACCACACTGTTACACTCATGATTGGGAATTCCTGACTTTATTCAAGATTCAGCATCAAAGGTAAGATCACAAAGCAGTATCTTCCATGTTGTATGGAGAACAGAAGCAAATCACATTTATTCTGTATAAAAGTTTGTCGGTCTTCATCCTAAAATAGTTTTTGTCCTATTGAAAAGCTCATAGAAGTACTTAAGTAAATTTAATATAAAGACTATAATTCTGTATTTATAATAAATATCATAATAATATAGTTACATAATTGATTTTTATGACCCTGTGTTACATGTTCTTACATGTTTTTTAAGTTACTAAATAACGTATTTATCCTCATATTTCCCTGTAAAGTTTTATTTATATTTTCTGAATTTTTCCAAAATCTTTCTCTTGCTTATTACACAAGTCTACAAAACAAAACAAAACAAAACAAAAAAACAGCATTTTCCCCTCAAGTTTTTAATATCTAAAAAAAGAGTTCTTTTTCTCTCCTTAATCTGACTATTGTATGCATTGTTAAGTGGTGACCATATTTATAAAACAAGCTTTGAGCTGACTCAGTAGTTAATGATATCACAATACTATACAAGGCATAAACAATTAATGCAAACGCATGGGTATATGATGCAAATTTTCTTTATTTTTAGGCCAAAAAATAGTGAACATGTTTAGGCCTTTTCATTTCTGCATATCCATATTAGCAATAACATAGTTCATATCACATTTGTAATATGTAATCAGACTATAATTATGGGTTTGACTTTGTGTATTCCATCAAATTTACAATGAAGTAGAACTTTAGAAAAACAGCTGCCACTATGAGATAACTATAGTACTTACTTTTTAGGTCAATGAGATGTATATAGAAAGATAAAGAAACTTAGGGAATATGGAGTCAAATAGACATGGTTAAGTACATATGCCATAAGCTAAGATCTTTTGATGTTTCAAGTATGATTTTTACTGTTCTATGGGGTATACATGAAATCTAAATTATATCAATGAAATAAGTAGATACTTTTATATCATTAGGAAATAATTTAATGGTGAAGTTTTATTAAGATAATCTTTGGTTTCCCATAAAGCATCACATATTATTTATTTATTTATTTACCTACTTATTTACTTAATTCATTCAATTTGTGTTACCATACCATGTAAGTCTTGATTGAGGCTCAAGAAAATTTAGTAAAAAGGAAAAGGCAAGTTTGTGAATTAAAAGAAGCATAAAAAGCATAAGTAGAACTATGGATGTGTCTCTGTTGATAGAGTGCTTACCTCACATTCTAAGATATCTAGGTTCAGTTTCCAGCATCACAAAAAGAGATTGGTGGCTCACAATTGCAATATCATGAACAAGAAGTAGAAGAAAGATGATTGTAAATTGAAGTCCACCTAGGGTACATGAAACCCCATCTTAAAAAGAAGTAAGAAAGGTTCTCTGGCGCTTTAGGTATATGGGAAATAAAGAAAATGTATGAAAGGGAATGCCTGTACACATATTTTAAACAGGTGGCTTAGAACATCCACATCTAAGAATTTAGAATGCTGTAAACTGACTATCCAGACCTCATCACACAGCAGGGGAAGGCTGTTCTATGTAGATGCTACAGCTTCCATCCTCTCATACTGTCCTCTGCACTGGTGCTAGCTGGAGTGATGCTAGGCAGTAGTTTGCTAAAGAAATGAAGGGAAAGGGGATCTTGAGTTCAAGACCAGCCAAGGCTAAATCTTTTCTTTTATACTGGAAACTTACCACGGCTGATAAGAGCCTCAGATTGGATAATAAGTTTAGTATTTAGGAACATATTATGAAAATCAAATACTTCCTTCATCTCAAGACAACAGGAGTGGCAAGTATCCTGTCTCTCCTGTATCCATGCAACATTCCTCTGACAGTGATTGACATCTGTCTTCGGCCATTAAAAATTAGTAGAAAAAATAGGATTGCAGACCATCTGCTTGGGAACAATTTGGTTTAATTTTGGTATCTAGGTTACATTTGAAAGTGTAAAAATTGTATTTGACTTTGCTAATTTTATGTTGTTTGGAAAACAGCCCAGTGTGTTAATATTTCCTGGTACACTGGAAAGAGAAACGACAAAACACAAGCTTTTCTGTTTTCACTGTCAAAAACTATTTTTTCTGGACAAGAAATAATTAAATACCTTTATTATGGTTCACTAATAACTAACTTCAATGGGATATTAGCAATAATATTAACAACTAACATTTTAGAATTCTTTCATCCTGTGAGAAAATATTCTAAATTCTATCCATGGGTTAATTCATTTAAACCATCCAATAATATTATTATACATTTCAGATAAGAAAACTGTGACATTACACAACTAATTAACTATAGCAAGGCCAGTACATGATTATACCAAGCTAGTACATGGTTATTTTGAGTTCTATCTGAAAGAATTTTGAATACAGATACTAGACTCCTATTATAACACCAATTAGCAGATTATTCCTCATTTTTAAATACTAACAAATCAAGAATACAAGTGGTTACTGATACAGTGTCTACTAAATCAAAAGATATGATTCTAGGAAAGACCAAGAGCTTAGTATATACATTAAAAATGTTTAAAATAAAGACCGGAGCAGGTCACTCTGACAGAAGTAAAATTGTTATAGTTGCCAGTATTAATCTTCATGTATATGGATTCTGGTTTCCTATCTCCAAAAATGCAGAAATTTATGAAGTAAAGTGATTCTTCCTGAGGCTGATAAATATTGTTTTTCTTTAAATTTTATTAAAAGAAACAATGTTGATTACAAAGCTATTAGATAACCTGATAATTTTGCTTATCAAAGAGAGAGAGAGGAGAGAGAGAGAGAGAGAGAGAGAGAGAGAGAGAGAGAGAGAGAGAGAGAGAGAGAGAGAGGAAAGACTGCCTGTGGACCATGTCTGTATAAAGGCCTACAAGTTTGAGTTCCAACTTTAGCATCTTTGAAAGTGGTTTAGGGAAATGCTTCTATCCAACTTTAGCATCTTTGAAAGTGGTTTAGGGAAATGCTTCTAATAACTAATATAATCTGATTGGCTATCTGCATAGGTCGTTCTTATCCATTCTGCTAGAGGACATTTCTACTATTAGATCAACATTCATTCTGCATCAGATATCTATTATTGAGGTTATTGAAATGTTGCTCATGAAGAAATATAGGTATATATTGACTATAGTTTTAGAATAAAATATTTCACAAGGCACCATGGAAAGGTTTACAGGGGTCCTTATTTGTCAGAAGAATCAGGACAGGCTTCCTTGTGAAAAGGCCCACTGTAAGCAAGAAAGATACCACATCAAGGAAAAGAAGAGTAAACTGACTGAAAACCAATTGTCCCTACATCACACAAACATTCTTAATTGGATTACGATATTTAATTTTTTTGTTTATTTTAGTGTTTATTTAGCACACATATCTTTAAAAGGTGAAAGAAATGTCATGGTTTTAGAAAAATAGATATCTATCCCTATTACTACCACAAAGAGAAATCATAATCTCTGTGGTTGCTTGTGTCACCAGATCTGTAAGTTGGCAAATAAGGGGGGCTGAGGTATCTGATGTGGGATGTCTTTCTGTATGTTGTGAATATCATTGGTTAATAAAATGACTGTTTTAGCCTATGGTGAGACATCTTAGAAGAACACAGAAAACTGAAGCATAGATACAGGGAAAGGAGGGCAGAATCCCAAGAGATGCAATTCAGCCATCCAAGAAGCAAGTATAATGGAGTACAGGTAAGCCACAAACTTTGTGGCAAGACAGATTAATAGAAATGGATTGAGTTAAGATATGAAATCTAGCTATCAATAAGCACCAGCATGTAATTAATATAAACCTCTGAGTGTTTCTGTGGGACTGAAGGTCTGAAATTCTGGACGATGGGATAGAGAGGCCAGAAACTTCTTACCACAGGTATCATCATTGTGTCTTTTTAGCATCAAAAATATCATTAATTATCTAAGTCATAAGCAAAAGAGGACTGACCTAGCAGCTTCTAACAATGTTAACTAAACATGTGTCAAGTTGTGTACTTGACAAGCTACTATACAACATGCAGGAATGCAGAAGTACCAATGATTTCCTATGCAAAACTTTATCTATTGCTTACCATTGCTAAATACATGCAAAATAATGCGTTTTTAAACAATATAAATAAAATTATTTAATTAAAAATACAGTATTAGTTGGGGACATCCTTCAATTGACATTTTAGCAGTATTGAATTTAATCATGTTAAAAGGCAATCCTTTACTCTATTAATTATTTTAAATGAGACAAAATAGCTGGTAAAAGTAATTTAAGGAAGAAAGGATTTGCTTTGCTTCATGTGTTGAGGGCTCAGTCTATAACATTGGAATAGTCATGGTTGCAGAACTTTGAAAAGGCAGCTGGACACATTACATCCATAGTTAAGAGGCAGAGAGAGGTGAATGCTGCTCTTCATCTATACTCCTCATTTGATTCCAGCCCAGTGCCTGCCAGTCAGAATTGTCTTTCCACTTCAATTTACCTTATCAAGATAATCCTTCCAGGCATTCCTAACACTAATCTAGTCTAGAAACTCTCCCACTGTCATGCACAGAGGTTTGTCTCTCTGATGTACAGCCTGTCAAGTTGACCCTCAATATTAACTATCACATTGAGCTAATTGACCAATGCTCCTTTTCTTCATATGTTTCTCACATAATTATTTTCTTATGCGAATTTTCAATGAGAGCCGCCAAAACATAAGCCACTATTGTTTTCATGTAGTTTGGATACCAAGTAGTATTTTGTCCTTAAAAGAATGTTATAATATTTAAATAATGTTATAATAATTAAATAATGACATATTTTCATCATGGAAACATTAGGAGGTAGTGTGATATGTGAGTGGTGAAGAAAAATATGTTTGTTTGATCTAACTGCTTCTACCTATAGAGACTTCAGATTTAAATAATGGTCAAAATATCTGTGACCTGGAAGGTATGCTATTGCATCGCTAATGCACATTTTTTCTTTCTTACTTTAAATGCAATACATGTTGTCGACTGCTTCCTACAGAGTGAGACTTGACATTTTGAAAATAGTGAAATAAAGAAACACACAGGCTTCATATCTTTTGATGTAAGATTATATTCATGACAAGTTTCCTCAGCATCTTTCTGGAAAGCAGATACCATTGTTCACTAGAATCTAAAGTATATGAATGTAAATAAGGAGCTGCAGACATTGAGTGTACTGCATGCTCAGGCATTCTGGGTATATATCTTTTAGGTTTCATGTGCTACAGAAAGACGGCTGATTCAGCCCTATGCTTTTTTAAATATATTGTGATTGTCCAAAGAACCGTTGCCAAATTTCAAAGTCTTATTGTGGTTCATCAATTAACCCCTGTGGCAGGGGCAATTTATATAAACAATTTATTTATTGTAGGGCAATCCTGCAATTAATTTCAATACTTTATCTTAGAGATAGACATGTATCACTTATTTTAAGAAAAACAATTCTAACAGTTTTAGTATTTAAGAGTTCTAGTTACTACTAGAGAGATATGAATAGAACATTTGCAACATGAGTAACTGAATTCAAATCTTTGTACTTAAAGTAAAAACCTCAATGGTAGTTCACATCAGTAATGGTAGTGCTCTTTCAGCAAAACTGGAAGTAGACTTAAATTCCCTGAAATTTCTGCTTTAGCTATAAAGGATTCTGTAGCACATTGACAAACAACAGTGAGACCTTGCCTTAACAAAGGTAGATTCCAATTTCCAAGGTTGCCCTTCAAACTCTACATATGCCCTTGCAATATCATATATACAGGTATACATATATGTGTAGGGGGATTATGTTCCATTGTAAATAATTATCTCTGCCTATGAGTTTAATAAAAAGCTTCTGGCCAGAAGAAAGAGGACAACTATGCTGCTCTGAGAAAAGGTACCGAGCCGCATGGCTGAACAGGATAAGATTTATGGGTTAGATGAAGGGTAAAGAGTTAGCAAGTTATATGTCTGGACCTTAAGCCGATCAGCCTTAAACTATTGTAAGCATCTGTGTGTCTCTGTGAGTCTGTGGGTCTGTGGGTCTAAACCTTGAGTCCAGGCCCAAAAGTTCAGGCCAGAAACCTCCTTCTACATGTATGCAGATGTTTACACACTCACACACACACACACACACACACACACACACACACACACACACACACACACACACACACACAAGTGTTCTTGATTAGATCCAAGACATAAAGCAGCTGCTATTGTGAAACAGTTCTAAAAGAAAAATGGCAGTTTCCTGAGAGGACATAGACATAGGCATTTCTACAGAGAGCAGTCACCTCAGAACACTGGCTGGAGATTTCACTCCTGCTGCACTTTAAAGAATGGACAACACTTGGAAAGGCTGGAGGATTGGGAACATTCTAGTAAAAGGATTGGACAAATACACAGGCTGATTCAAGCTCTGAAGAAGTCCAGTTTGGTAGACAGAGGCATCCTTTATAGGATGGTAAATGGAAGGTAAACAGAAGACAAGGACTCTTCTTGTCAGTCACTTCCAGAGAGGAGTGGTACATTTCTTCAATGCTGCAGTGGTTTGACAATTCAGACATATTTTGTAATGGGACACCATGGGATTAATAACAAATTTACCAGGAATATAGGTTTAACCATTATATGCAATACTCAAAAGAAAAGCTACATTTAGAATGATGGAGCAGATTCTGCTAATGTTTTCTTTTTTTCTGAAAATTGATATCTCATACCTCCATTTTACCAGCATCAGCAATGTTTATAATATGCAGATGAAACTTACTGAAAATAATTTAATTTAATTCTTGATGTCCTATGTGCTTGTTAAGACCTTACTATGTCAAACAGTCACAATATTCTTAGAAAGCTTCAGCACATGTTTAGTCATCAATGAAGAAGGAGATAATTGACATGTTTTCAAAGTGATACAAGTCATCTAAACTTTTACGACTATGACTATTTTCTAGAACCTGAAGGAATGGTTGTCACCTACCAGAGCTCTAACAAATCCAGTTCTTTATGCAACTCTTATTGGAGACAACCTCACCCTCTACTGTTCATAAGAAAGTTTATAAGGGTTCAAGTGCAACTTGTTTCTCACAGCCAAGAAGTAAATAATACTTACTGCCCACATGCATTTTGATAAGACTTCCATTTTCTCAGTAGTCTGTGAAATAGTAACAATTTTAGATCCTGAGATGAATTAGTTGTATCCCCGTCCATCATTGGATTACAAAGTTCTTCCCTCCACAATATATACTATATACATGATATAATCATATACATATAATATGTAGTAAACCCTACTGATGTAAACTTGTCCCAAGCTCTTTGACAAAACATCTGAAGGAATCAGACTATATCTAAGCATTTTGTTGGAATTATGAAGAACTAACTGTATTTTATCTTATATAAGCATGTCAAATTATAACAATCAGTGAGGGTAATAATATAGTAATAATTACGAAAGGCTTGGTAAGTTACAATAAATAGTCTGGGTTCTGTATTGAATATTTGAATTCATGAGTGAAGCCATTGGAATGGTTCTTGGGTAGCTGAAACAAGGTCAGGATGTGGAGAGTTGCTTGTAGTTTGTCTCCATAGACCTTGAGCAGAGTGGCAGCTGATCAGCATCATCTTCCTTGCTTTCTATTAATGGGTCTGTATTCCCATTGCAATCCTTAATAAATTGAGATAAAGACTTTTGTGGGCTCTTACCTCAGATAATCCCACAAACCTTGTGAGAAGATACAGTAAGACACTGCATAAAGTTATGTACATACATGCAAGTGCATGCATGTTATAATTGCTTGAATAGAAATGACCCCCTTATGCCGAAAGGAAGTTGCAATATTAGGAGATATGTCCTTTTTGGAGCAGGTGTGGTTTTGCAGGAAGAAGTGTGCCACTGGGGTCAGGCTTTAAAGTTTCAGAAGCTCACATGAGGCCTAGTGTTATTTTCTCTTTTGAATGACTGCTAATCAGAATATAGACCTCTCAGCTACTTTCCAACACCATATCTGCCTATGTGCTGCCATGTTCTCCACCATGATAATAATGAACTAAATAAATCTATAATACTGTAAGACAGCCCCAATAAAATGCTTTATTTTATAAGAGTTGTGTGGCCATTGTGTCTCTTCACAGGAATAGAAACCCTAACTAAGACACAGTGAGGCTAGGGATCAAAGCCAACACAGTATGCATGCTAGGCAAGTCATTTGTCAATAAGGCCATCCTCAGTATCAACGTGGAAGCTTTGAATTGGGAATCACCTCTTCTGTGGCTAATCTTGGCTTCTTAACCTCCAAGACTAAAATATAAATTTCTTGGATTTTTTATGATACTCAATTTAGGACATTATAATGGCCTACATGGATGAAGAAGATAGGAGTGAAGTTCAACATGGCACTACATAGCAAGATCTCCTAAGGCTTGGGGATGCTGGATGCTTATTAAATACTATGGTGAGTCAGAGTTTAAAACAGATAAAGTAGAAACTCATCTGTCTCAAAAGATAAAAAAACAAGAGAAAAATCATCTTGGAAACATTCATAACTAATGTCTTATGGGAGCTTATATCTGTTGTTCACACACACAATCTAAGCTTTGCTTTATTTTGATAATACAGAAAATCTCTCATCAGGAATGTAAATATAGACACAGGTGTCACAGATTTTGTATTAGGGAGCAAGTATTTCTTAGTTCTTCTTTCAGTGTTGATACATTAACATCCTTCAAAGATTCTATACATAACATCTAGAAAGTTTTTCTTTTCTCTGAATTATAAACCCGATCATGTCACATATTTTTTAAAATGATGATTTAGTGTAGCATTCAAATGTCAAGCAGAACTCCCAAAGCCAATGGGAATCTCTTTTACAAACCCAGTAAACCATTGTTCCACAGTTATGTGTATTTCCCACACTTTCTAATACTTTTCATATGTTTGTGAATTTGAACATGCTTTTCTTACTCATGAAAATGCACAGGTTTCAATTCTTTGCAATTCAGGTACTTTCTAGGATCCTCTGCTCCTCTATGACCTAATAGCCTCTGAAAGGTGCTTAATACTATTACATTAGTATATAGGTTTCAATCAGTTAAACTGAGGGATACAGATATTGAGAGCATTTAGGTCTGCAATCAAGAATACTTGTAGGGAGATTATGTTGTTCCATTGTAAATAATTGTCCCCGCCTATGTTAATAAAAAGCGTTGATTGGCAAAAGGCAGACAGGAAGTGTAGGAGGGGCTACCAGACTAAGAAAACTCTAGGAACAGGCGGAACAAAGCTGAATGCTACAAAGAAGCCTGAAGAAGCAGAGGACAACTATGATGCTCTGAGAAAAAGTACTGAGCCACATGGATGAACAGGTTAAGAGTCATGGGTTAGATTAAGGGTTAAAGAGTTATCAAGCTATATGCCTGGGCCTTAGGCCAATCAGCCTAAAACTATTGTAAGCATCTGTGTGTCTCTGTGGGACTGTGGGGCTGCAGGTCTGTGGGTCTAAATCTTGAGGCTAGGCCCAAAAGTCCGGGCCAGAAACCCCCTACTACAAATAATGGGTACTACAAATACTGGTTATAATGATGTATGGGAGAAGGCACTGGAGGCATACCACTGGCTTGCAAGAGATGACCTTCAGACCTGGTCTAAACAGAAGTACTGGAGGTATTCTCTTATATTGTTGGTTATGAGCTTAGCTTTTAATGGTTGGTCCATTTCAGGATGTAATGTGTGAGAGAGGAATAATAGAAAGAATGAAACAAAAGAAAAAAGGAAGGAGAGAGAGAGTAGTTTCATTTCCCTGACCTCTGAATAAAAGACCCATGCACAGTAGTCTTGTTACAGCAGCAGTGTCTTTAGAAAGATGCCTTCAATGAGATTTTCTCCTTTTGTCTGCATGCTCTATTGCTTTTCTGCTATGTACCATGAAGACAGCCACCAGACACCAGCACTGAGCTCTTCAGTGTCCTTTCCTCCAAAGCCATCCAAATGACTTTCATTGTTGGCAATTTGCCTGTTTCAATGTGAGAAAAGTGATGAAGTCATAGCTAAGAAGCTCTTCTCGCTCCAGGTATGTCTAACAGGCAGTTTGAGGACAGCTTACAGCAAAGAAGGGCTATGAATGTGAACCAGCACAAAACCACAAACTTATTTAAATTAATGTAACTGGATACATTTTTTTTTACACCATTTCTCTTTTTGTAACGTAACTGTGATTTTCTAAAGCATGGATTTAGTAGATAAAAATGTTATTTCATGGGATAAAAAGGTTAGAGACTCTGAATGTACCAAAGGCATTTTATGGTTTCCTCAGAAGTCTACATAGTACTTGCATTTATTTTGAATATACTGTTATAGATCATCAATATTATAGAACATAAGCTTTGTACAATATAGCAAACATTAGTTAGCTGTGTAAAGAAGCAGAGTGTGAGCAAAAGTGTCTATTTATAAAACTGCTAGTAAACTAATTGGACTCATTGGCCCTTTCTTTGTTTCTAGGTTCAAGACCATTAGACTATTTTCATTTTTGGCATTGGACTTCTGTATGCTTCAAAATCCAGTTGACTCTGATTCCCTGGAAGCCCCAAAGAGGTTCCTTCATAACAGATCTTTGTAAATTTGCCTCCCTTCATCATTTTAAGGTTCATGCATTAAAAATCTGGTTTTTCCTCAGGAGGATTTGAAGTCTACAGCCTAATCTTTTATTGATCCCCTTTGAAGAGATTACAGGAAAGACAAAAGTATGCATTACATTTCCATCTGCATTAATGACATAAATATAACATTGTCAATCTCATTGAATTTACAGGGAAGAAGAAACAGTTTAAGTTAAACCTTTAAACACTTTGGATACTTTGGTGTTGGAGTTCTGAGGTTGATTTTAGTGCTTTAAGTATGCTAGACATGCATCCTATCAGTGAGCCATATATATAGCCAAGCTTTTACATATTTATAATTTGATAATTTAATAATAGTAAATAACTATTGCTTTTATTTACATGCACCGTATTATGTAGGCATAATGCATTTTTATATTTATTCTACAAAAGCCTATCACATCTCTATAAATTCAGGTCATGTCTCCATAAAATATTTTATAGATTTTATCATCATGACAAATAGATTTTTATCATAAGCTTCTCTGGGTGAAAATAAATAGTGCAGCTTTTAAAAGAATAAACCTTTAAGGCATGTATATTTCTCTAGAATGAAAGGAATTTGGGTAATGTTTCACACTATATATCATCACTACCAGAAATAAATGTACATCTAAATTGTATGTGAGCTAGATTTCAAAGTAAAGACTATACTCTGATTTCAAAATAAGAAAGCTTTGTGTCCTTGACAACAAGTAAGTATATACAATTTTATCCCATAATCCTTTATTTCTTCTTATAACTAATTAGCTTACTTTTTCCAGGATGAAATATAAATAAGAGCAAAACCAATCAGAAAACACAGATAAAAGACATGTACTTTGTTTTTAAAATGGAAATGTCAAAGTCAATGGACTTTGGTTGACAGGGAGTAGTTTAGTTCTACATATACTATACGGTGTGACTTTTAAAGCTTGTGTCTAATTACAAGGCTCACTAGCATATATGGCATTCCTTTGAGCATAAATAGAATTTCTTTAAATCCACCAGACACACTAAACTATAAACTGATTAATGCATAATTTAATTACTCTTAAAATTCCCACATTGATTTGGAATTTGAATGATTACCATGCAAGCTATCCTCCCAGATTTTTAAAGATAAAATTGATTTTTTGAATGATGACTCAAAGTGTGATTCTGATAAATATTTCTCTAATTATTCACCAGTATTGAAATGCAGTTGATTTAATTGAAATTGTAGAAGAGATTGCATTTTCTAATCAAATCTCATCTGTAGAGGCTTATTATTCAAAGAAACCATATGTATTTTCAAGTATGCCTAATTAAAATAATGCATATAATCTTGAGTGTCATCCTTGCTGTTTGATATTGCAAAATGATTCTCAACTTTTTATCATAGAGTGAATATTCTCTTTTTAGAGTTAAGCAAATACAAATTTGAAAAGATTAATGCCTTTATTAATAGTCTACTGAATATTGCATTTGGATATTAGACATAAACATCAAAATTCAATGTCAGGATAGAATTTGTAAAGCAATAGTTTGTACTCATTCTTGTATATAAAAAAGTAACTGAACATGAATTTTTCCTAATCAAATGGCATATACCTAATGTTATTTTAGCATGTATACATACTTCTGTGTAGTTACTAATCTTTTAGTATTTATACATGATATTTGTCCATATATGCATATGTAATACATTTTATATATGTGAACATACAAATGTAATTATATAAAATCTAATCCTATAGAATAAAATATATTTAAAATAAAATACTTGTCAGATACTTGTGCTAATGTTTCATCATCTTAGATAAAGCACATTTCATGCTGGTATATTTCCATGATTGCCATATTCAATCTGATGTGTAAACAGTGTCAAGTTTGACTACTTCACTCCTTTCTATGTTCTTTTAACTGTTTTATGATAAAATTAACCCCAAGAAACTATTTGCATAATGGTGGGCTTGCAAGAATATCAACTATCCTTTCTTATCTCTTTGTTCCCCTATCCTTTCAGTACAAAAATAATATGCCTTGAAAACTTTCTCCTCTAGACCCCTTTTTTCCATATCTGCATGTGATTTCTCTCAGTTATCTGTCTCACACTTAACATGAACATCCCTTGTTACTCTTTCTGACCTATCACTACTAGGACACTTTTAGTCTTCTCCCTATTTCAGAAACAAATGATGGATAATATAACAATACTTTTATGTGCAGTAGTGAAAAGAATTAATTTCTTTGTCTCATGCATACCCTCAGTATACCCCAAAGTCTTAAAAATATACTCAGAGTCATGGTTCACACTACATGCCAGAGTGCACTATCTTATACTGTTAACTAGTTTGGTTAAGAATATGGTTGCCTGTTTTCCTAAACTCACCAACCCCTTAGGAGACCTTGGGAAAACATTTCCTCATTAGATAATTGTCTTAGGCTTCCATAACTTCTAGTTATTAACTGCTTTTCATTTTCATTTGTAAGTATGCTAATACTTCCTCAACAATTTTTAAAGTAATTCTCTTTAGTGCTGTAATTTCAAGAAATACACAAATATAAAAAGTACCAGGTCCATTAGTTCAAATCGCATTGTATGTTTTCATGTTCAAATGAGTATATATGAGCCTGATAGTGATGACCACTAGACACTGAAGGCTTTATACATTCTGAAAACTACATCAAGAATTAAATGTTTGATTTTACTTTTTTTACAGTTAAGCCACATTGTCTGTTGCTAATTGTCTTTGTTTACCTAACCTTAATACTTTACAGATACCTCATCCCCAGATCTAGACTTCAGTGGATTTTTTATTTCCATTTTCATTGCATCTCAGAAGCACACATGGTGAAGCAATATCATAGATATACATTTCTAGGTCCATATGGTTACTTATGGAAACCAATTAAATTAAAAGTAAGATAATAATTACCTAAAAATACTTTGAAGCCACGACTATATTGGTGAGTTAATTATTATCCTAATGAACAGGATGTGTGATTTTTTTTTTATCTTCAAAGTGGTCCTGGTTATGGCAAAAACATGTCAGTTGGCCTCTTTGAGTCTGGCAACCCCCCATGGAGGATTTGCCACCTCATTAGAGTTCTTGGATAAAAGTTATTCCAAGAAGTCAAATTTCTTGGTGCCAATGTTATGCTTGACTAGAGCATAAAACCTTCAGGCAAACTATTTTAAAGTTGAATAATATGCACTCATATACAATGGGTGAGGCTGAAAGAGTCACAAAGCCATCTGTTTCTATCAGCAATCTCCATATATGCTCAATGGCTCCAGTCTTATACACCCTCTCCCTTCTTATTTTTATTCACTCATTATATAGGTTTGGAGAGAATTTAAAGAGTAACAAAATTGTTTTAGAGTAATTAAAACAAATTCTTCATGTTTGCTTTCTGACTCTAAATGGCTACAGAGGAAACAGTATTAAGAATGTTGATTTAAGTACTTTAGTCAGTTTTAATGAACATGAAACAAGTTTCCTAACAACTTCAGTATTATTCATGCCATGAGCTTCTGCTGGAACATAGTCATATCCATTTCCTGACATATTGTCTATTAGCTTTTTGTGCCATTGGTGTTAGATTAGTGTATAAAACATGTCCCACAAAAACAAAACAATGATAATCTGGGCTTAGTCTATATCAATGCCTATATTCTTTCAATAAATTTAAGTATTACTATTATTTTTAACAATCAAAAATCATAAAAACATTCTTTGTATTATAATATCTTATCTCAACACTTCTGACCAAAGAAACAAAGAATATTGTTCTTCTATTCAGTGTTATATGCATATAGTCAAGTAACTGTGACAAATCACATACAAGAAAACATTTAATTGGTGCCTGATGACATTTGAGGGTTCATGCATTATTGTCATGGTGGGAGTCATGTCAGGAAGACATGATGCTGGAGAGGTAGCTGAGAGTTCTCCATCCATATTGGTAAACATCAGGAAGAGAATCCCTGGACATAGCTTGAACATTTGAGACCTTAAAGCAACCCCTAGTGATAAACTTCTTCCAACAAGGCCACAGCTCCTAATAGTCCTGTTCCCTAGAGACCAAGCTTTCAAATCTATGTGCCAGTGGGAGCCAAATGTATTCAAACCACCAAATCTATATTAAAATATTGGTCAACAATTTCAAATTTAAAATGTATAGCATCTTGGATTTTTGGGATATGATGACAACGTGAAACACTAATTCTTCAGTAAATATGTCTTCTAGATATGCTTTCAACCCCAAATAAATTAAGCAAGCAGTTAAAAACTTTAGTGCCAAGTAGCCTGTATTTGTATTTTTGTGTAATATGTATCTTCTTAGTCATTCTCTGTGGATTCTGCCTATTGGACAGAAGGCAACTTATTACTCATATTTTCTCTAGGGGTTGTCTGTAAATTTAGAATTCAAAAGCTTTTTACAATGTATTCAAATATATGAGGGTGGGCATATGTGTATATAACTGGGTCTATTTAAGTTGAATGTACCCATTCACTTCATTTTCTGTAACCTACCACATTTCTGCCCTTCACTGAGGTTTCAGTTCAGCATTTACACTGTTTTTCAGCTTCTTACTACATTCATTCATGAGAGAAGCTAAGTTGGATGAGGTAATGTGATTCTGACTTTGGATCACGACTTAGATTATAAAATAAACTTGCCACACAATTCTCATCCACGTTCATATAGCCTAGTTTGGTCACATGTAAGTTTCCCAGCTGTCAGTCCTGACTCAATGAGCTCCCAGTAGCTTGGATCAACAGTCTCTTTGGCTTTTCCCATCATGATCTTGAACCCTTGGCTCATATTATCCCTCCTCCCTCTCATTGACTGGATTGGGATCTCAGCTCAGTACTTAGCTGTGGATCTCTGCATTGGTATGAGCATCCTTATAACAAAAACAAGAACATCTATCAATAGAAAAGAGGCATGCATTCTTCATCAGGAATGATGAGGAATTCTCTTTCAATCTCGGGGATGGAGTTGCTCTTGTTTTCTTAGTCCTCATGTTTACCAAAAATATAGACTTCCACATGTTTCATTAGAGAAAAATTGTCATTTCCTCACAGGACCCAACCTGAAGGACAGATTGGAGTACTAATTCAAAATATCCAATTTTAAAGATAACCTAAAATTGGACAGACCATGCAGTTGTTTGATGAGAGCAACTCTTTACATAGTTGCAACATCATACTCTCTCTAAAGGATCTAGGACAGTGTTATAAATGTATACATGGAAATAAAATATTAAATTCAACAAATCTCATTTAAATAGAGAAAAAAATAATAAAAAGTTTTCATGCATCTTTTAAAGAGCTAATTAAGCCTTTTAACATGGAGGAATGCCTTTATCCATGACATAGAAAATATTCCCTTTAAATATAATATTATAAAATGGTAAGGCTCTTCATTATCTTTCATTCTTTATTAGAGCTAAGAATATAATATCAAAGGAGCTTGGCCTTTATACTTCTTTTAATAAATCAACTTACTTACTTTCTATATGGATGAAAATCAGCTATCTAAAGCCCTGGTCACTGTAAATATGTGTGTGTGTGTGTGTGTGTGTGTGTGTGTGTGTGTGTGTGTGTGTTTGTGTGTGTGCGCGCGTGCGTGCGTGGTGTGTGTTTATATTGATTTATTTAACTCAAAGCTTAAAAAAATACAGGGTTCCTTAAAAATTAATCATAGTCTCCATCTACAAGGAACTGTCTAGTTTCTCATCCAACTAGTTAAAATGACACCTGTCAGGTCTAGTGCAGTTTAAGAACATCTAGATAGTATGATGGACCTTATGAAATGTTCTCAAGGTTTAATGAGTCTCCTACAAAACAAAATTCTCTCAATTTAAAAAAAAATAATTATATGTTCAGATGCATGAAAAATAGAGTACAATAAGGGATTTTTATCTAAAGCTATCCAAAATAAATTATGTGAGTGCTGGTACATATTGACTGAGTGTGTTTCTGAACTTACAGTAGTTCTCCAAT
The DNA here is from genome assembly GCA_033318265.1 of Phyllotis vaccarum. Lineage (NCBI taxonomy): Eukaryota > Metazoa > Chordata > Mammalia > Rodentia > Cricetidae > Phyllotis > Phyllotis vaccarum. The sequence goes on along the minus strand of JARWLC010000010.1, from coordinate 34,384,198 downwards.
GGAAGAAAACTTTCCCAAGTTTTCAAACACTATTTGGTGAGAGAATTAGGTATTCTTAGAATATTTTATTTAGTAGCAGGTAAAGCAAATTAAGTATATTTCAGAAGATATTTAATAGCACGCCAGCGAATTCTGTGCTCCCCTCCAGTGACAGGTCAACCATTTGATCAATCACTTTCCATTCAGTTTTCTTAGGTGAATTTCTTCACAATGTTAATTAAACACATGTTATGAGGAGACTTTACTACTTAGATTCAATCTATCCTCTCTCAGAGGTTTTTTTTTTTATATATATCAAGCTCATTAACAAGTATTTTAGCTGGTATATAGGGGTTTTAATCAACTGTAATAGACAAAAAGGTTGCTAATTCTCATTTTCTAACCACTGAGAACATCTGGATTTTTTAACAGGTTTGGTTCTAAAATTAGGAACATTTTGGTAGAACATACAAGAACTGCACTTAGGTTGGAAACAAATTCTATTATTATACATCTTACAATAATCTGTAATTGTGATGCAAAGGTTGTGTTCATTGGGTATTTTTGATATATTACTATCTTTTTCTTATTGTTCATGTGTGCTTTGTTGTTCACTAACTTCGTGGGCAGCAATTCTGTTTAAAATCCTTTCATGTCTACTATAAAACATAGTGACTCTTACCACAGCCAGCTTAAATATGCTTTGAATAAGTGACTTGGAAACACAAATAAAATCAACACCTTTAAGAGAATGTACTTTGAAAGGGACCCTAAGGTGAGCCGAGACATGCAGACTCATAGGCCAGAATCCATTTTAAGGATACATGGGCAGATTCTCGTTTTTGAAGTGTTTTATGACCTGCACAGAGAGAACACCAAAGCTTTAGCTCCAGACTTCCATAAATGACTGTTAGCACAGATTGCAAGATTAGCCTCATATTTCTTTTCATTAGTGTAGTTTGATAAGACAATTTGTTATCTGGCTAAATGTTAGAACCAGCCTGCTTGACTTGTTCATAATTTATTTTCTCGAGAAAAAAGAACTGTTAAGGAAACCATAAATAAACATTGGAGTTTAGAGATTCTGAAATATTTAGCTCAATCCATTAGTTCACATGGCAGACTAAGTCCATTTTTTAGGAAGTTACAATTTGGATAAAGCAGTGCTGTACTCATCTAATTCTAAGAGAAGAAACAGAATACAATGAAAAGTCATTCATTTTTACAGAAAACAACAGGAGAATGAGGAGCTACTGCTACCTAATAGAAAAGGTAGACAATATAAATGTTTCAAGAAAAATGTTCTTAAGAATTACTTCATTGTCTTTTAGCAGTAAGCACAGTCAGGATGGCCATGAATTAACTGCCCAAAGAATCAATTGTCTACCTCTGATGTGTTTTAGCTTTTCTTGACTCAGCTAACATGGTGGACTCATAGCCAATTATCCATTTGGTGCCATTTTGTCCTGTGTCCATGAGTGTATTCTTTTAAGAGAAACTGTGACATTTCTGGGTAAATGTATATAAAATCAGCTTCTGGTTTGCATGCAGAATGGACATGCAAGATTAGTACACTTTTAGTGAGAGACAGAAATACAAATAGAGAATGACCAGGCCTATATTAAAGTAGAACTCTAGGGGCCAGAGAATGGTTCAGCAACTTCAAGTGTGCATTGCTTTTGCAGAAGAGTCAAGTTGGGTTTCCAGCACTCCATTTAGGTGACTCACAACTGCCTATATGTCCATCTTCAAGGGGATTCAACACCTCTGGCCTCCACATTATCACACACACACACACACACACACACACACACACACACACACAGAGAGAGAGAGAGAGAGAGAGAGAGAGATAGAGAGAGAGAGAGAGAGAGAGAGAAGAGTGTACATATAATTAAAACTTAAAACATGAAACTGATTTGTTATCAGCAACAACCAACTGCAAACTTATGCAGCTACTGAGGGAAAGCAGACAGACTCAAATATTAGCTGATATCTTCTTGAATTTCAATGCTCTTGTTCCAATCAGAAGAAGTATATTCTCTAACCTACTTATGACACTCTGCTTCTACTTAGTTTGCCCATTGTTTTCTGAAGTCTTTAGGCCCAAAAGGTATATATACATATATATACCTTTTCTTTTTCCTAAAAATCTATTAACATATTTTATTTGACTTCATGTGTCTCTGCCAAAACAAGCTATGGTGAGAGGACCCCTAGTAAAATCTCTGGATGGATAGCCTTTAATTCTCATCTGAATGGTCTTTATTTTACTATATTCTTTACCAATATTATATAAAATTATATCACCTTAAGACTTTACTGTGCCTTCCTTTTGTGTACTTGACTAATTGTTAGATTAACAAAATTTATTAGGACCTAATAAACAACAATAAGCACTCTATTATTCCCCACATAATTTTACAAGACAAATATACATGTCACATGACATGCCCTGTAACTATTTTTGATGCAGATTCATCTGTTATAGCAGAATAACTATGTCCAAGCTTTCATTCTAGAATAAGGACCAACTGTTCCCCAGAAACTGGGTTTCCATTACTGGATTAAGACTAGTGAGACAGCCAGTCTTGAAGACTAATTACAAACTACAAGTCATCACTTTCCAGTGAAAAACAGCCACTTAGCCTGTTGAAGCACTCATACTTAAGGACAAGTAATAGGTTCTCAGCTTTTCATTACTTTATAGCTCACTTAATATCACTTAACAAGTTTACAGACACACATATTCACACATACACACACACACATAGAGGCACAAACACAAACATACAAATACACACATATGCACACACTCATATACACACATACACACATATTCATCCCCTTAATTCTTCCCATGTAAATTATATGCAAATATATAATATATATACATATATACATTTATACATTATTATATATACATATATACACATATTTACTTAACAAATGTTTTCTCTTTTTCAGCTATTGCCTTTTTAGTCACCACTGTCCTAATTAGCAACTGCATCTTTGCTGCTACCAGCAGCAGTTTGACTGCAAAGGGCCATAACCCAAGGGAATTCTGTTCCCTCAGGCACCGACTCTTTCAAAGCTAAAAGGAAATTTATCTAAATCTCTGTCCCTCTAAAGAACTCAAGATTCAAATATTGATGTGGAATCTTGCTCCTTAGAGGTGCCGAATAACATGTTGCTCCTTGCCAGAGTCTCCCTGGCAAAGCCCTCCTCCTTCTCTGAGCTCCTTCTTAAATGCCCTCTCCCCCTGGCTGTTCCCTGCCACTTTCTGTGAGCTAGTTGCTGACTCCTGACCTCAGGTGAATTTTATTGAATCAAATAAATGTAACACATTCTTGCATCATTAAACAAAAGTTCTAGAGCATAAACATAAGTAATACACCTTAAAATAATATTCCATGACAAACTAGAATTCAATTAAATGTAGAAATCTTAACAAGAACAAGTTCACAAGGCATGCTGAAAAACTGGGTTAATTTTTCAACATGTTTAATCCTGTCTTCATCTGGTAAATCAGGAGAGTAAGCCACTTTTCAAGGTAGCTATAAAATCCTTTACTCTCTCTTAACAGACTTCATACAGCCTACTGTCAATATTTTGTATCAGACAAGTTTTGGCTTTTCAAATGTCATGTAAATTAAAAAAAACTCCTACTTATTGCAAAGATTAAAGAATACATTATAATAACAAGCATCTTCCAGAAAAGACCATAACCTTTGTGGCTCAACTTTGAATGCCTCCTGCTAAAGGAACAGCTGACTTCTAATTACAGTTTCTGTAGTTTGTCCTTCCCTCTGAGTATTCGAAGCTGTGTGATCATAAGTCTCATTCTACAAAATATTAGCGAATTTCTGCTCTCATCTTTTATCATCCTCATGACAATATTGACCCTTTTCAATTTATTCTAGTCAGTTGCCTCAATTTAGTTAGGGAAAAACTTGTCATTTGGCATATTTTCCTAATCCAATATTTTTTAAAACATACAATTAAACTAAATTTGGATGGATAGAATTCAAGCTCAGGATGTTTATAATCAAAGTATCCACAGTATAGTACCTTTGCTACAAGAGTAGATGAATTACAATTTCAGTGAAAGTAAATTCATTTTGGTACAATTACTGTGGCAAATTTTATGTTAAAAACAAGACTTCTAAAAATAATTTAGAAATCATAAAAGTTCACTATTTCTGCTATTTTAGGTGGACTATGGGAAATGCCTGAGGCATTCCATTAACTCTTTGAATGGCTTGTCCTCTGACATTACAAGAATACCATTGTTTAAAATGTCTTGAAAATGTGTTTTAAAGGATTTGACATTTATCAATAATTTACAAGTCCCTATTATAATGACAACTAAACTGAGAATAAAATAGTATGATGCATGTTACAGTATATAAAAATATATTTTAATAGTCATTTAGTAGCATATATATGTAAGATGATATATGTATGTTTCTAGCTCTCTGTGAATATGCATGCATGCACACATACATAAATACACACACATACACACACATACACACACACACACACACACACACACACACACACACACACACACACACACACCCTCATAGAGAAGTGTGTATCTTATAGTCTAACTCTGAATTTAGCTCATGGCTGTTACATAAGTTTTGAATGGATCTTATTGTCATAGGCCAATGTTAAGGAGGATTACCATGAAATTACCATGGAAGGTAATTTCAAGGACAGTGAATTTCTGGCTTTTCAAGTAGAAATATATAGTAGAGGGCTAGAGAGAAACTGGTACCAAAGCATTGTGTAGTCTAATTGGAAGGTTTCAGACATATCCCTCAGTGAATAGATGGCATTCTTCATTCTGGAAGAAAGACTGAGTGTTTATAGTATATGTAAGCATACACCATAGCACAGAAAAGAAATGTACCAGAATTTTTTTTTTTTGATAGTTAATTGTCAGCATAACAGGAGCTAGAATCCTATAAAACACAAACTTCAGTGGGCGTCCTTGGAGAGTTTCTAGATAAAGTTAACTGAGCTGCAAAGACCCATGTAAGCTGTAGGCAGCACCGTTCCATTGGCTGGAGTCCAGGGTTGAACAAAAAGTAGAAGGAAAGTTAAACACTGTACTTCCAGACTGTGGATGCAGTTAGATCTAGCTCTCTGCTTGCAAAATTGTCCTGTTTCATGTACTGTGTTCTTTCTTCCTTCCTTCTGAAAGGGCAGAACCAATACTGTCTGGAAAACAGGCCTCCATACTAAGACCAGAGTCTGAACTCAAGCTTCAAAAATATGCTATGATAGCAGAATTCAAAGCAAACATCCTGGACACAAACAGGAGTCACGGTAGTGAAATTTAACAAGAGCAAGATGTCTCTGCAGACATTCCATGTCTTGTCATAAATCCTGTCAGTGTTCTACAACTGTTAGAAATTTCACATCTATAGCCTGACCAATAATTTCAAAAGATTACCTCACTCTATGTCCCCTCACCCAATAGTAGAACACCAAGACATATAGTTTCCTGGTTGTGGTTTTTCCCTGTATTAAGCCCTTTCTAATCAGGGTTCTGAGCTTCATCCTTCACTCTCTATAATTGGAGTACTAGAAGAAGTCCTTGCCTGCTCTTAAATAAAGAAATCTTTGTTTTTGCATTGGAAGTAGGCTCCAAGGCTTTGTTGGGGTTGTGATGTGGGTACAACCCTTCCTTCCTTTTTTCCTTCCTTCCTTTCTTTTTTCCTATTTCCTTCTATCCTTCCTTTCTTTCTTCTTTTCCACCCTCCTTCAGCTTTACCTGTGTCTCAGGACCACCCAACCAGACCACCCTGAAGCCAACTTTTATGCAAAAACAAAGTTTCTTTTTTTAAGCCAAGGTAGGGACCTCTTCCCAACACTCCTTTTGCGAAGAGGGAGAAAGATAAGCCCCACGTTCTTTTTACAAGAGATTTATATAGGATAGAGTTTTAAGCAATGGTTTATGTGTCCTGGTGCTACATGATTGGTCAGGGAAACTAAAGATGAGGTAGTGGTTGAAGAAATCAATGTACAAACTGTTAACAGCTGGTCAGGGTGTCTGTGGGAGATTTTAAGGTTCAAGCAGGATATGAGGTATCTTATAGGGACATTTTTTTAATTTTTTAAATACTATATGCCTAAATCCTGCTTTTGCTGATTTCAGGATATATGTCCTTTAACTCTATTGTTTCACTGTTTTCTTGGGGCTTGAGTTCAGCCCTCAGTCACCAGTTGTTTCAGGCCTGTTTCCCAAGACGACACTGGTTCTGCTTCTTCACTTCCTTCCTCTCTTCATTTCTTTGAGGGAGGGGTCATTGTTTTTGTTGTTTTGAGACAGAGTTTCTCTAGGTAACTCTGTAGACTAGGTTGGATTTGAACTCATAAAGATCTGCTGTCTTTGCTTCCGAAATGCTGGGATTTAAATTTAATACCACACTCAGCTGTACTGAGTTCTTTGACAATGAGCAAAAACAAGCCCTTTGTTGCTTTAGTTACTTTCATTATGTATTTTCTCCCAGCAAGGAGAAAAGTAATGAATACTTTCTTTGTCTTTGATCCCTTTATGGATGAGTAGGAGTGAAAAATCACAGAAGAGTGATCAGAATAAACATTTATGCAGTGCTTTCTGTTAACATTTTTTGTTCTACAATGTGAGGATGCCTTTCTGTATGCTGTGAATATCAATCTTTAAATAAAGGAGCTGTTTTGGGCCATGACAGGCACCATAGAAAAAGTAGGAGGATAAATCAGAGCATAGATATGAGAAGTAGGGCAGAGTGAGGCAGACAGAGCAGAAACCCAAAGGAGCAATATGTAAGGAACACAGGTGAGCCACAGGCCATATGGCAGACAGAAAAGTGAAAATGGGTTGAGTTAAGATGTAAGAGCTAGCTAGCAATGTGCCTGAGCCATAGGCCAAACAGTATGAACTTAAGCATCTGAGTCATTTTGGGGGGCCTGAGCAGTAGCAGTGGGCAGCTATGGGGTCTGGGGCTGACTGCAGGTCTGTGGGTCTGGACCTCTGGCTGCCTGGGACCAAGAAACCACATTGTAACAGTTCTGAATAATTTTTTCACAAATTTTGAAATCACACTTAAATCACTTCTGAAGTTATTATAGTGAACTCTGTATGCTCACCTTTTCGCATGGACACAAAGCTCATTAAGGAGGGTCTTTGTCACTATGTCTGGCTCCATTTATATGCCTGGCACCAGACAGAATGCTTTTAATAAGGTAGGTGGACATTGGTGCATGTTTTAGAATGTTTGTAGTAATATGTTTTAACTGAAAAGATGAGGAAACAAACAGTTCTTCCAAGGGTGTTGGGTGTCATCTGGATACTCACCAGGTTGCTGTAGAACATGGAGTTTTTACCCCATCTTTCCTTCACAGTCAGACATGCAAAGTGAGGATCAAAAACCCACAATGTGGCACTAGCGCACTGCTTTTCCGTTTAGAATCCCCCATGAGGTGACCATTCCCTTGCCTCCTCCTCTCATTTTATATTTTTTTAAGTTAGGCATTTATTGCAATTTTAATTTCAGTGGGGCACCCAGGATAATTGCTACTGATAAGTACACTATCACCTATGGAGAAATGGGTACTAACATTATTAAGTTTAATGATTATAAATCTGAGGCCGTAACTGTTTATTCCTCAAAGGATATATCCCAAAATATCTCCTGGATGCTTAAACCTGTTTTCAGAAGCATTATGCTATTATAATGGAATATTTTTAAAAATTATTTAAACCATTTGCTCCATAAGGTTTCCTAACTTAAGATGTAGGTTTCACTCATTACAGCAACTTGGATTCTAAAAGAAGAAACAACACCGTCTACAGTTGAGCGTATGTCTCCATAGACTTAGATGTGCTTCATTTCAACCAGCCATCTTTTAAGCATCCCTGTGAAAATCGCTGTGAATAATGCTGAAAAGTGGCTCCAACCACAAAATTGCAGTGTGGAGTCTAAAATCTGAGAGTGTTTTGATGGACGAAGTGGGAAAACAGCAAAGTTCTTATACAGAGTCTAAAACGATCTTATTGGATGGAAATCACGGCTTATGTATAAATGAAAAAAATCACTCTACATACAATTGCAATTGTGTGTTGTAGAAAAAGGCCCAGTTATCCCAGGGTTTGGAGTTTTTTAGGGATGTCTATATGTCACCACAAGTACATCAAATTAGAGGATCCAAGCACTGCAAGACACAGTAAACCAATCACCAGAAACATTGAAACTGCTCATTAAGAACCGAGCATGAAATCTAATTTTATGCTTTACAGTTACATTGTTGAAAACCCCCAGAAGTGTCACCACCAAGCCACTGGGTGGGTCTATTGGGGGATTAAATGACATTCCCTACCTGGAGTTCTGGTTTGTTTTATTTTGGATTTTAATTCATGTGTGTTTGTGTTTTGTGTACTTTGTTTAATTGTTGGTTTGAATAGAGTTAACAGAATGTATGCATAGAGGTCATAGGACAATCTTTGGTGTCAGTCCCCACCTTTCACCTCGGCAATCTTTCGTTGATCACCACTGCATAAAGCAGGCCAGCTCACAAACTTCCAGTGAGCAGCCTGCCTGGTTCTTATCTTAACACAAGAGGCTGAGATTGCACACACCAACCTGACATTTACAAGGCCCTCCATCTTAGAGTCAGTAGCCATGTCAGCAAACAGGTCAAGGAAAGTTCAGCCTAAATACCACCCCCCCAGTTTCAACAGCTTGCAAAAGATGTTACCCAAAAGTATATCTGGTACAGACCCCAGCCTAAGTGCAGAATGTTCCAACCCTGGGGACAGTCAATACAAATACATATACCACCCTGACCCACCCTGTCCATAGGCCAAGTTAAGCAACTACAGAATGTTCAAACCCTGGGGCCAGTCAATAGAAACCCAATCATATGTTAGCTATCAACCTGAACCTGTTTCTTCATTTTACCACAGTTCATTTTTTTTGCCTATAAAAAATACATTTATTTTCAATTTGGGAACTCCCCCTGGCCTCACTGTGCCAAGTGCATTGGACTAGTTCCTTCAATAAACCTTTTGTTTGCATTTCAGATTCTTCGGACTCTGGTGATCTCTCTGGGGGGGTCTCTTGGCAGAAAATTAACTGAGGTTCTCAGGCTTGTCTGGCAGAGGAGTCCACTGAGCCATTTCCCATCCTCCTTTCTGGTTTCATCTTTTTAGAGATAGAATCGGTAAGCAGTAAGGATTGAGAACTCAAGGATGACACTGAAAGAGGCTGTATAAAGCCAGAATTCCTACTTTCTAATTTTAATACAGACACCACGAAGGCTCCTGGGAATGTTTCTTCTCATCTCATTATGGATTCCTCCATGACCTCCACAAAACAGTTATTGCACTGTAAATACAAAATAGAGAGGTATAGGAGCACCTCAATCATGTGTTGGTGATGACTGTTTCTCTGAAGTAGTTATCAAGAGGCTGACTAAAATGAACAAGTTAACCTATGTATCATATTTTATATCACTCCATGATTTCTTTACACTAAAAACTAACTAAAATTTAGTGGAATATTTGTATACTACATACATGTTTACTGTGTGACTAAAAACTTTAGGCATATTTTCAGTGATAGAAGTAAAAATTAGTTCATTATTTTATAACTTACTAATTGCTTTTAAGAACTAAGTAAAGAACACAGCCAGGTTAATGGGAAAGTATACTGTACCGTACCACACTTTTTATTTATTTGGAAGAATATTTGGAAATTTTTAGAATAAAAAAAATAGTGTTTGTTCATAGAAGATGCAGTTTGAATTATTTTCTTTAAATCAATAAGAACATTTCAAGTTAGATATTTATGATGTGTTTTTTTAACTTATTTATACATGTTCCTAGTTCTGCATTTATTTGATTTTTGGCGTCAGGAACTTTCCCTAAACTAGGAGATTAAGATAGAATATTGTTTCTTAAATGTGTTTTTTAAGTAACTGGTATAAGTACTTCTTCCCACAATGTTTACATCATGCACAGAACATTCTGTTTTGTAAAAGTCTTTAGAAAAAATGACAATATATCCAACATTGTAGTGTAATAAATAATACATAGCACTTTCTTTATGAATATGCATAATTTAGTATGTTTATAAAAATTACTGTGCCTGCTACATTCAGTGTACATTTTCCTGACAACGAGCTTAATTTTCCTTCTATTTTAGTCTTTTAATTACATAAGTATGTATACTAAATAAATGTGGACTGCAGAGGGGAAGGAAGGAAAAGCTTAGGGGACATTTGCATTCTACACAAGCTTTTATGCCACAATCAGTTTCTTAATGAAGTTATTAGTTTCACACATTGTATATACAGATGATTTTGTGCACAAATCAATATAACAGCTACTTTTATATATATACATTATTTAATAGAAATAGAATCTAAATCTATGTGCTTTAAATCACATTTTTGTTTCCAATAAGCAGAAAGAACAAAACTTTTGTAACAAAATAAGTGTGAAGTATTGTTTGACTATTGCCATGTAAATCCTTAGCACCCCTTTTCCCCAGTTATCTTGAGTTTAAAGCTTCTCTAAGTGTTTGGGAAAGGTCATACTCATGCCATAAACTAATAGACTATTTGGGTGTCCTGTAAAATGATGATTTTTTTTTCTCTTGGTTTAATGTTGAAGGTAAATTGCCCCTGCATTTTTACTTTATCATTTTGCATTTATCATCTTGTAGCCACATGTCTCATGTCATTTCTGGCAAGAGGCGGGTGGTGCCCACAGAAAGACAGCTGAAGCAGGAATCAGAATAACTCTATGGTGACAACTGCAGTCTTTTAACCTGATTTCTAAATACGTTCTTACTGCTCCACATTGCCATAGGTTATCAATATCCTACCATTCTGCTGAGTCTTTAGTTATTTATTTCTAATTTAATTATTTGTGTGTAATTTTGTTTGGAAGTAGTTAAATTTGAAATTCACAAACTGTTGTTGTGAGACTATATGTGAAATTGTACTTTAATGGGTATCTGTAGATCTCTTTTTTGTTTTGAGAAGTTGGGATCATTGGTTTTGTTTGCTCTGGGATATTTAATCTACCACAGTGCAGGAATGATAATGATGATGATGATGATGATGATGATGATGATGATGATGCAGACACTAATGTGGAAAATGGCATTAGCTGTATTTCACATTCCTTTTAGTCTTGCCAATCATTCAATGCCAACAATGTATTGATCAACTATAGTAAATTTTCTAAGAAAATATCACATTATAGTCCATGATTTCTCTTTTCCACATCAAAATACTAACAGAATATTGAAATAACTATAGCTGCTATAGTTTGAAAATTTACAAGCATGTGGGGGAAGGTCCCGTAGTATTGATCAGGACTCTGGGTTCGGCTTTCATGTGAGACCATTAGGGCCACCTCCTCCTCTTTATCTCGCTGTTTCTTTAAACAGCAGAAAGCTTTATATGGACACACTGCTGACGAGAATACGCAGGAAATAAAAATGTCTTTTCATGTTACTGGTTTAGCCGCTGACTTGAAGGGTTTCTCTCCAATTCATGAGTGACACTGAAGATAGATGAGCCTATTACAAATAGATGAGCCTATAAAAAAAATACTAGTGTAACAGGGAGATGTTGAAAGCATCAATGATGGGGGCAGGGAGTCAAAACTTCTACCAGTGCTTCTTAATTACATTTGGAACAGTTCTACAATATTATAAAATGAATATAAATTTGTGATAGAAAAGTGTCCAAAACAAATGAAACTGATAAGCTTTTAAGTTTTGGAAACCCAATGATGTTTTTAAAAACAGTAAAAACCAGACAATTTTTGGTAATGTCTTTATGCAGCAAATTAATATTTTCCAAGAACATGAAACTCAATCTAGATATAATGTATGTGTGCATACATGTATCTATGTAGTCTCTGTAGGGGTGTTTGTGTTCTTGTACACAGAAACCATATTATATGATTTAATTAATTTAAATATATATAAATATGTAATCTACAAAAGTAGATTATAAGAGGTATGGCTATTTAAAAATATAATGAAAGTACATACACAGAAAGACTCATGAGGAAGTGAACAATATCTACATGGAAATCAAACTAGGAGCTTAAATGTGATGATGACCGTTTTTTACAAAGTAAGTTTAATATAATAGTGACAACCATTCTATCTTAACAACAAGAGTCTATTAAATACCAATAAAAATGACAGAAGGCTGATTCTACATTTGTTTTACTATCTACATGTGCTAGAGATTAAGTTTCTTAAAAGGTTGAGGAAACATGGCTCTTGCCTTTAATCCCAGAACTCAGGAGGCAGAAGTAGATAAATCTCTGTGAGTTTTAGGTCAGCCAAGACCATAGACTGAGTTCAGGAGAGGGCCAAGGCAACACAGAGACATCATGTCTCAAAACACACACACACACATATATATATATACATTAAAAAAATTAAAATGATCAGAAAAAATGCAGTATTTAATTTAGTAAATGATAAGATACCATCTTATTACTAGATTAATTCACACCAACAATAGCAAAGATATTGTCTTCAAAAATGTTTACTATTACTAAGTATTCTTTCTAGACAATTATTTATTTTCAATTTGATATCATTTTAGATTAAACAGAAAATTAGATGGAGAGAGGAGAGAAAGAGATAGACAGGGGAGGGGGGGCGTGATAAGAGTAAGTTCCAGGAGAGGTTTATTTCTCAGGAGGGTGTGGAATTGGACCCTAGTGTAGAACAACAGCAAGATGGCACTTGGTAACCCAGATAAAAGTAATGCTTCTTTTCATTGGCATATTGGATTAGAGGGCCAGGATTACACAAATTAAATCCTACATATCTCAAAGGCATTTTGTGGAATTTTCACAGTTCAGCAAGTTACATATTCACTTCCTCCATTTGCTCAAAATCTCAAAGCTGTTCAGATTATTTTTTAGCAGATTTGCCATCTATATTTCCAGCAACCAATGTAAGGAAAGGACATTGATGTGGATAACACACTGAAAGCTAATAATTCCTTGAATTTGTGCACTGAAAATTTTTCATAATGTAGAGGTTTTAAACAAAACAATTTTATCCAGAATAAACATTCAACTTCCAAATATGTCTTTTCTAGCTATGTAGAATTGCGGTAGAGATGCTATCTCCATAGTATGATTTCATTTGACTTAAATCTTAATGTTGTGATGATGTATATTTAAATGCCTTTGGCCATGCATTTCCTTGTATGTTTAGTGCAGATACTAACATTTATTAAAGAATTGTTCTAAAGATTAAATACAGTGATGCATACAATGGACCTAATTCATAGAAATAACTCAATAAATGTAATTTTTTGTCATGTGATTCAAGAACAAGCATCAAGGTTAATTTTAAAGGCACTTTGTGAATCAATAAATTGCTTTCGCAAACATGAGAGTAAGGAGCTTTAAAATTTGTCAACATAATAGAACTAACAATGCGGCATTTGAGATTTCATAGAAAAAAACACAGTTTAAGGGCCAGAGTAATGAGAAAATCCATAAAATATTTTGTACTATTTTTTTCATGAAAACAAAGCAAAATAGCTTATTCAATAGAATGCCACAGATGACACTTTTATGCACTCCAAATTTATATATAATTCTATTAATCATCCCTCCCTTGTTGTAATTACAAAAATACTCTCAAATATCTATTGTCTAAAATTTTAGAGACTCACAGCAATCTGTGTCCTTCAGTTTGCCCACTAGCCACATCACATCATTGACTCAGCTTTCTGTGTTATTATGATACTAATAAGTACCTTCAGGATTGATTATTAAGTCTTCCTTATTTTTCTCTGTAGACCATGTCACATGCATGGAACAGTATCATGGGGAAATGTAGATACAGGAAAATCAAAAGCCAGCAACAATTAGGAATGGTCTTTCATTAATATACTTATATGACCAATAGCTCTTTCTCATAATTTCCCTGTAGTAGAGTCCAGAGGTTGATCCATTTGTCTTCCTGCCCTTAGACAATTTCTCTGACCTTCTTCAAGTGTAAAGAATGATGGCACTGTAGTTCAAAGGACGTTTAGCCCTCTCATGACACATATTTTTCATGCCTCATTCACAAATTCACTTTGATTTAGGTTCAATCTAAGGAACTTGTGAATCACAATGGGAATTTCAAAATAACAGTCTCCTGAGGCATCATGAGAGATTGCAGAGTCAAATATTTCATATATATTATTACCATCAACATATCTTATTATGTTATATGCTAACATTAAACTTCATCCTAAGCAAAGTCTTGGTATATTAGTCTTGTCCATTTAACTATGAGCACTTATGAATATTTTTGTAAAATGTAATCAGGGTTGGGGTTATAGATAAGTGGATTATAGCTAAGTTATAGCTCTTGTCTCATAGGTGTGAGACTATATGTTCAATATTCACTCCTCAATACCACACACTACGTATTAAAGAGTATGTGGGTGCATGTGTGTGTGCATGTGCACAAATGAACATATACCTATAATTCAGGCACCTAGGAGGGAAAGCCAGGGGTACTGCTGCATGTTTTCTGTCATCCTAGTTATCCTAGAACATTGCAGGTAGTCAGGGTTACATAGTGACGTCATATCTAAATTGAAAGGAAGATAGTCTTGGATGGGTCTCACCAGACATACTCATGAAAGCTTCACAGGCAGATAACTGAGGATGCTGTTCACCTTACATCAAGCTCACTATCCAGTTGTCACACTGCAGTGTCTCACTGGGATTATAGCAAAAGACTCAGAACAATGGTTGGTGACACTTTGCACAACTGTCGTTTTAGCCTATGTACTTTAGATAGATTCACACTTTTTGGCTTCTGACCAGATATCCTTTTCAGCTGCCTCACATTTAGAAGATGGGGATGGAGAGAATATTTTGAAAATATTTCCCTTTTTAAGTAAAGAAAGCTACTTTGAAACTCAGAATCCTTTACTCATCACTCTGTCCCATCACCTATAAAGCTGCCTAAACCCTTAATCCTGGGCTTCCTCTGCAGTAAAATGACCCCATGTCTACACTAATCTATGTGACCCTCACCTTTAAACCATTCTGTAAGGAATAAGAACAGAAGAGTCAATATTGTTTTCTCACTTTTATGTTCTTGCAAATAAGTTGGTGAAGGGAAAAGCATTCATTTCTGGTTTTCTATTTTTGTCTCTTGGCTTTTCAAATCTGACCACCTGGCTGATTGTATATCAAGAACTCTGAGTTACTTAGAATGTGTTGTTCGGATGTTCTATAAGAATGGTCAATGCATGTCATGTTCTTTTTAAAAGATATAATATATTATAATTTATCAAATATCTAACAATTAAAGAAGTATAAAAAGTCTAGAACATTAACATGGAGAAAATTATTACTGGGGTCACTTTTATATCACCCACACAAAGATACTAATTAACTTACTCTAAGGTAAACAGAATCATCATCAAGGCACTCTTCATTATTCTCCTTTACTTAGTTTGATGTAAGATAATATCCTAACTTTACAGAGATCAGAAATCCAAGGAACATACATTAACATAATAAAGGCAATATACAGCCATCATCAAACTACATAAAAGAAAGTAAAAGTCATCCCTTTAAAATCAGAAACAAGAAAGGCTGTCCACTGTCTTCATACATATTCATTGCAATCCTCATCAAAATCCCAACACACCTCTTCACAGACTTCAAAAGAATAATACTTAACTTTATGTGAAAAATCAAAAAAACCAGTATGCCCAAACAATCCTATTCAATAAAGGAATATCTGGAGCCATGACCACTCCTGACTTCAACTTTTAGTGTAAAGTTATAGTAATAAAAACAGCTTGGCATTGACATAAAAACAAACACATGGATTAGTGGAATCAAACTGAAGACCCTGACATAAATTTATAGCCTTGACAGTATTGTCACAAGAGCCCATTTCCTAAACATAAGACCAGCATCATAGACACTGAGAGAAACAATTAATAAATGTGACCAACTGAAACTGAGAAGCTTCAGTAAGGCAAAAGACACAGCAAATAAGGCAAATCTACAAAATAGGAAAATATTTTCACAGTCCTACAACTAACAGAGGGCTGATCTATAAAACATATACATGCCACCAGAAACTAGACATGAAAATATCAAATAATCCAATAAAAATGGAATACAAATCTAAACAGAGAATTCCCCACAGAATAGTCTCAAAAGGCAAAAGGACACTTAAAGAAGTACTTATTATCCTTAGCTATCTTAGAAATGCAAATCAGAACAACTCAGAGATAATGTCTTATACCTGTCAAAATGACTAATATTATAGGTGGGGCTACTAGACTAAGAAAACTCTGAGAACAGGAAGAACAGAGCAAAAATGACACAGATGCCAAAGAAGCTAGAAGATACAGAACACAACTATGATGCTCTGAGAAAGGGTATGGAGCCTCATGGCTGAACAGGATAAGAATCATGGGTTAGGTTAAGGGTAATGAATTAGCAAGCTGTATGCCTGGGCCTTGGGCTGATCAGCATAAAATTAATGTAAGCATCTATGCGTCTCTGTGGGACCGTGGGACTTCAGGTCTGTCGGTCTACAGATTCAAACCTTGATGCTAAGCTGGAAAGTCCATGCCGTGGGCTAGGCTGGAAAGTCTGGTCAAGAAACCTCATACAACAGACAGCCTTTGATGGAGAGGATGTAGACCAAGGGGAACACTCCTCCATTGTTGGTGGGAATGTAAACTCATATAGCCACTGTGGAAATAAGTATGGCATTTTTATCTAGAAAACTGAGAATCAATCTATCTTATAACCTAGTAACACCACTCTTGGGAATATACCTAAAGGATACACAATCATACCACAAGGATATTTGCTCAACTATTTTCATGGCAACATTTTTTTTTTGTGATAGCAATAACCTAGAACTAATGAATAAATATCCATCGATATTCATAACCCCTAAACTAATGAATAGATTTTAAAAAAAGAAAGAAAACTTGTTATATTACACAATGAAATATGTAGCAGTTAAAGAAAATGACATCTTAAAACTTGAAGGAAAATGGATGGAACTATAAAAACAATCATCCTACACCCAGAAACAAAAACACAGTATTACTCACTCATATGTGGATATTAGATATAAAGCAAAGATAACCAGGCTACAATACACAACACCATAGAAGCTTGGAAACAAGGAAGACCTTAAGAGAGACAGCCCTAGATACCCCTGGAAAGGGGAAACAGAAGAGTTCTCCTGAGAAAATTTGGAGCATGAGGGTGGGTAAGGAGATGTGTGAAGAGAACACGAGGCAACAGAATGGTAGAGTTGTGGGAGGAATGGAGAGAAGAACAGCAAAATAGAAATCTTGACAGAGAAAATTGTTTTGAGGCTGGTGTTAAGGAAACTCCCAGGAATCCACAAGAATGACCCCATCTAAGATTCCGAGCAGCATGGTGAGGGGTCCTGAACTGACTGGCCTTTCCTTGTAAATAAATTTATGACCACCCTAATTGTTATCATAGAACCTTCATCCAGGAACTGATGAAAACAGATGCAGAGAGCAACAGCAAAACACTGACATGAGCTCCCCATTCAGTCAAAGAGAAGGAAGGAGGGATTGCATGAGCCAAGAGGTCAAGATGATGGTGGAAAAACCCAAGGAGACAGCTGAGCTGAGTTACTGAGTACTCACTCACTCTTGACTAACAGCTGGGAAGCCTGCATAGGTCTGAACTAAGCCCCCTGAATATATCACAGTTTGTAGCTTGAGCTAGGGCCTCTGGCAGTGGGGCAGGACTAATCCCTAGTGCAGGAACTGGTTCTTTGGAACCTGTTCCTTTGCTCTACCTTGATACAGGGAGTGTGTGTGGGGTGGTGTCTTTTTCCTGCCTCATCTTAATATCCCAGACTGGTTGCTTTCCATGGGAGGCCTTATCTTTTTAAAGAGAGAATGTTGGGGTGGGGTGGGGAAAGCTGGTTGGTGAGTGGGAAGAGGGAAGAGATGGAAAACTATGGTTGATACATTAAAATTTTAAGTCAAAAAAATAAAAATGTCAAAAATACAAAGTAGGGATTTTTTTAAAAGATC
Organism: Phyllotis vaccarum; assembly: GCA_033318265.1. NCBI lineage: Eukaryota > Metazoa > Chordata > Mammalia > Rodentia > Cricetidae > Phyllotis > Phyllotis vaccarum. The sequence continues at coordinate 34,366,105 of JARWLC010000010.1, read as the reverse complement.
CAAATTTTATGGCTTTAGCTTTCAATTCCTAATAAACAGAGTACAGCTGCTTTGAGAATCCATCTTGATCCTTTAGAATTAATGCAACAAAGAGATTTCACTTAGAAAGAGTTAAAGCTCTATACTGAATGTTCTGACCCCTCCTATTCAGTCCCACAGCTCAGGGACAATCAGTATTCTAAATGAGCCTCTCACTTCAGACCACTCCTGGAAAGACTGGATATGGCGACTATGTAAACTGCTAAATATTCTCATTAGAATCTATTAACTTCCCAAAGCTACGAAACAACAATGACAAATCAACAGCACATTTTGTCACTCTATGACACTATGTCATTCTAACTCTACTTATTGTTATTTTTCATAAAGATTTCGAAAATTTCTACTTAAAAACGCCTTTAAATACTATACATGACAAAGTCTTGTTGATTGATAATCACATCTCATTTTAAATACCAATTTTATTTAGTTATCACCTACAATGTTGGTCAGACATTATTGTAGATTACTCCGTATTATTTTTCAAGAGGTATTCGGTATTTATACTGAGCAAATTGTTACTTTCGATGTTTAATAAAAATCGTTTGCTTAGAATGAATCATTTGTCAATGACAGTCATCTGTTTTTCAACTCACATCTTTGTGCTCAAGATAGCTGACTCAGTCAATACCTAAAGTTTGTTTCCTTCTCTAGTTTTCCTATGATTTTTAAACTTTTATTTGAAAAACAGACCTATCAAAATGGCCATGACAATAATTATAAGAAGAGAAAAATACTGTATGAACAACTTTGCTACAAAATCAGCCATCAAATCATACTATATCAAAGGAGTTCCTGAAGCAGTAAATGTCCTGACTGATAGTTACTGTGAATCTCAACCACAGCCTTTTATTTTAAAGAGAATAAATTACTCTTCAAGAATTTACAAGTGAGTAAGAACTAGGAAATACTGTAATTACAACCAGAAGTACAGTTAAACATCAGATAATACATGTAGAAAATGCAAAACAAATTCATTCACTGTGAATGCAATTGAATTGTAGCAATTTATAATTGTAATACAATATTTTTCCCACTTGTGTTTGATTTTAAGTTGGCCACTGTGGGAGGTTGTGTTGTTTCATTTTAAATAATTGTCCCAACCACTGGTTTAATAAAAAGAGCTGATTGGCCAAAGGCAGGCAGGAAGTGTAGGCGGGGCTACCAGACTAAAAACTCTGAGAACAGAATGCCAGATCAGAACACCAGAGGGAATTCCAGAGAGAGGCCCGGAAGAAGCCAAGGACAACTATGATGCCTTAAGAAAAGGTACCGAGCCCCATGGCTGAACAAGAGACATGGGTTAGAATAAGGGTAGAGAGCTAGCATGTGATATGCCTGGGCCTGAGGCTGAGCAGCTTAAAACTATTGGAAGCTTCTGTGTATCTCTGTGGGACTGCGGGACTGTGGGACTGCGGGTCTGTGGGTCTAGACCTTGAGGTTAGGCCCGAAAGTCTGGGCCAGAAACGTCATACTACAGGCCACCCTATAAGTGAAGACATATTTAAACACAACATTTTGCAAATAGTCATGGGAAAACATATTTTTTAAACTTTAAAGAAGTAAATCTTACAAGGGAAGCCCCTTAAATCGTTACATAAATATTCATAATAGAAATAATATAAACCTGCATTTAAATAAATACTTAGTTAAAATTAGATTTTAATATTTTGCTTTAATTAGCATTTAATATATAATATGGATATACCCACTAATATTCGCAGCAGGGAAGTTTAATTAAAACTTATAAATAAAAATTTTCTTTATTTGCATATTGTTAAATTTAATTAATTTTCTCCTTTTAAACATTGAAAATTTTAGTGGCCAATATCCAATGTAAAATTTGTGTTCTGCATGCAGTTTTCATCAGTTTTTTTTTTATTACAGTTATGAAATTGTCCTTATTTAAAGTTTGAAATTAAGAAATGAAGTTATTACTTAAATAATTAATATAGTTTGACATTAAAGAATGTATACAAATGTAAATATTGAATTTGTTCAATGCTATTTTGTAGTTGCTACATTTCATATTCCCACAATTGCTATTTATTTATTATATCATGACCTTGTTGAAAGGTCCTTTTGTCTGTCTTCAGTAATACTCGTCAACAACTGGCTAACCTCGCCATGAACTTCAGGGCTCGCCCCTTCCCAGGTCCTCAGAATTGCTGTTACAGATGGGCTTCACATTGCTGCACAACACCTTCAAATGAGGGCACAGATCTGGCTCATATCCTCATTTTTATTCTATGACAAGGCAAGCACTTTACTCACTGAGCCCTTTAATTCATCCGCCTAGTTTAAGAAACAAAAAGATTTTGATAGTATGTCTTTACTTCTCAATGCTGTATGGTAAATTCTTCAGTATTAATATCCAAGTCAATATATGCTTTTACCAACTCTTCCTAGTCCAGTTACTATTTTCATTCTTATTAAACATGCATTTAATTTATTTACCGAAATCAAATTTAAATCATTAACTATGTATTTAATATCATTTCATCAAATAATCATTATATATTATTATATTATTTTATTAAATATTTACTGAATGCTATTTATGTTATAAAATATTTAATAAATACTATTTAAATTCCGTAAATTTTCTTAAAAACAATTATTATTCTAAATTATTTTATTTCTTTCATTCCTAGATTTCTTCACATATAGAGTTTATTTCTTGTTCAAAGTTCTCTTGAGTAAATGTTATTTGTAATGATTCCTTTCTGGATATAACAGTCAAAATTTCCTGGATGCCTCATCCCCTGGTAGAAAGTTTTGACTCTTTGACATTATGTTCCTGTTCTGGAAAAATTCAACACTAAGAACATAGACAACTTGGCCCAGTTACTAACCAGTTTAGGATTAAGCTTATGTATGGTAAGACACAATTATATACAACTATGTGTGCATGTATTAAGAGCTCTTCAATGAAAATTCATGTGTTTCAGACAAGAAAGGCCTTTACTGTAGTTCACTTATCCACATTCTATTATGTTGTCTATACCAGTGAAATTCTAATAATTACAATGTGTGGTACCAGCTTGAACTGCACCAGATACTTATCTATACTTAGAAATACTCTGAGGAATATGAAGCCACAGTTAATGTATAAAAGTATTTAGACCTTAAAAATTTGAATTTAACAACTCAGAGTAATGATTTTGCACTCATTTTGCAAATATTGGGCATATAAAATCTTTATGCATATGAAATCCTCAATTTGTAACATTGACAATATAAAAACTTGAAATTTAATTATATTTACATAAGTATTATAAAATGCATTATTTGCACATTTCTGATGTGCTAGAGCAGAATGCTTATAACAGAAGAAATGTAAATTAGTGAAGAGAAACTTAAAACATGGTGTCCAACGGGTCTGAGGTCATGGGTCCAGGCTTTTTATTTCACCTGTGACAAACAAGGTTCAGCAATACAATGACTTTTCTCAGTTAACAGGAAGATTCCCATGCAGGCATCTCATAATGGTACAAAGTAATAAGCCAAGTAAGTCATGTGTACCTGAAGCTAAGTCAACACCTAAATAATATTTTGAAAAACATATCAAATTAATAGTTTGCTTTTCTCTGAAATGGTTTATATTTTTATTTATCTTTTCTTCAGAAATGTTAATATCCATGTCTTTCTATTGCACTAGACCAATGGTTCTCAGTCTGTGGTTTGCGACCTCTTTGTGGGATCACATATCAGATATCCTGCATATCAGATATTTTACATTATGATTCATAACACTAGCAAAATCAGTTATGAAGTAGCAATGAAATACTTTTATTGTTTGGGGTCACCACATCCTGAGAAACTGTATTAAAGGGTCTCAACATTAGGAAGGTTAAGAATCACTGCATTCGATCATGAGTTTCTCATCAAAGTGTGGAGGTTGGCCTATAGCCCCCAGGGTTCAGCACGATTACTAGCTTGTGGTTTTTACTGGAATAAGTTCATCTGTTCTGTTATTTGAACATTGACCAAGTAGATGCTGCAGTTAGGGAATCAGGAAGTCTGTAGAGAACAGAGAAGTTGACTAAGGTCATGTCTAGCATGCGAGCTGCAAAGGTTACTTGAGGTGAGATAACCTTGGTATATAAGGCTTCCCCTAAGCTTCAATAAATGGTCTTCTTTGCTTAAGAGTGACCCATGACTCTTATGTCTTTCTTAATCTAAAGACCCTTGCCTGACTTGTGGTTTGTTCAGATGGTACAGGTATCACATCAAAGAAATTTTGAAATTTTAATACCTAGCAGTTTCTAGTGTTGTGTCCTGGTCATGAGACCCCTGAAGAGACTACCAGAGACATGAACTCTCCGAAATGCAAAATCAAGGTTTATTGAAACACTAGCTGTGACAAGGACCCTGTCCAGTACACTGAGATGGCAGTGGCTGGAGGAGGTACCCACCTCTTTGCAAGCTGGATTTTGAAGGCAAAAGCCACAAGGTTGTACATCAATTGAGGGTATTAGAATGGATACAATTCTGATTAGCCCCATTTTTAACGGACTTTTCAGAATTCCTCTGTTATCTTAGACAGCTGTTTGTTAAACCTTCCTCTACAGGCTATCTCCTGAATTGGGACATCCATGACTATCAGATGGCCCTAAGCTGTCTCTGATGCTGAGACATTCCATGGTTAATGAGCTGCTATCAGATAACTCCTAGGCTATCTCCTGTTTTGTACTTTGTACTCAGCAGAACTCTGGCCTGTTTCAAGCTGGGGTTCCATGACTTTTGCTCAAAATGAGGTATTTCTTTGGTTCTCCACTAGAGCAGAAAATGAGTCAAGGGATTACACATTTCTTGCACAAGGAGAGAATCTTTTCATTGACACTGTAGACATTTCTTATACAGTCAAAATTACAATTGAATATTCTTATATGTAGCAATGAAAAGCATTTTAGAAATACCAAGTATGAAAGAACAAAATTTTCATGAAATGTGATGTTGGGGTTAGAATACTTCTGAGCCTGTAACATCTTTAGAAATTACTGTAAACCTGGCACACTTATGTAGTCTTCAAAGATCTAAACAGTTTGTACCAACAGCATTAAGTTTGTATAAAATAAGAACTTTTTCTTACCATTTTTCTTTCACAGTAAGGACAGAATGTGTATGAAATCATCTTTTTATTTCCTATCTTCTATCACCTGTGATTTTGAATCTTCATCATGTTTGATTTGTCTGATCTCAAGTTCCACAAAGTGTCTATTTCTGCTTATGTGTTACGCTTTTCACTGAGAAGTATTTGCTCAAATTAAATCTTCTAAACTCATGAATTAGAACATTTTCTTGGTAAGAAAATCACTAGTGAATACAGCCTTCTCTCAATTCTCAGGAACAGCAGCTGCTGAGTGTAACTTATATTTCATATTGATTAGCTTCATTCAGGAATATGGTATTGCAATTAAGACCACCAAGAGTACCTTAGATTGTAATTTTAAGTTACAGCAAGCAGAAAGCAATAGTGTACCTTACTCCCACTAATAAACAACTCCATGTCATGGGCACCATTTCATGTTCATGATCACTGAGCATAGATAATGAAATGCACTTTAGATCTTAAAAGTCATGCTAAACTATTGGAATGTCTTTTTAATGGAATCACTCATTGGGACTACAACTTATGTCCCAGTTCTTCCAAAGGCAATAGTGTTCTGTCAAGTCTATGCCTTTAAAACAGGACACATGGTAGTAAGTAGCAAGGCAGTTCAAAGCTCTTTTCAGGCAGACTCTGAATGCCTCTGCCTATACATCTTTCTGTGTTTTCCACTTCTGAATGTTATCACAAGATTCTAAGCATACAATGTCTTTTCTTCTGCATTCAGGAAAGCAGGGAAGATAACAAAACACTTTTTTATACTTTTATCCATTTTTAATATGTTAAATAATAACTATAGGCAAACTATTTTTTAAAAAAATGTCCTGTTGAATATTGCAAGTTTTGAAATATATATTTATTGAACACACACATAAATTCATACACAAACACAGCATACACACACTGTTACACAAAGTCATAACTGCCATAGACTATAGATAGGGGCACACACCTTAAGAAAAAGTAAAACAATGCTGGAATTGAACTCTTCAGAGGTCCAGTTACAAGGGTCTCTTCAGCCCTTCATTTCTTAAAAGTTTCCTCACTGACAGGACCAGTCTTCCACTCAAGTCTAATTTAGCTCTGAATATGTAAAGACAGCCAAAGACCGCCTATTCAGGTAAAGTTATATTCTGAGGCAATTATCAGAGTGACTCAAGCAGGAAAGTTTTCTACTGTAGACAAGATAATGTTTGCTTGAACTACTCAGATTGGACATCTACAATAATTAAATGCATTAACTTGTTCTTCACTCTGCTTACCCTGTTAAGAAACAGACCAATATTGATTAAAAATACAATCACAATTTTTAAAAAATATATTAGCCAGTTTACAAAATACTCTAGTTACTTTAAAACAAATTCACACATTTAAGAAACTAAATATTCTGCAGAAATAGACAGGAGTCCCTTGTAAACATGAGAAGATAAGAAAATATTCAGGAAATCACATTTGTTATTTTGCTTCCCTAAAACTTATTCTTATATATGATCTTCTTATATAAATCATTTAATAGATATATTTGTCTTTAAATCTGTAAAAGAAACCATTACCCTGGATTGTTATATGGATGATCACTTTTTTCATAATTATTGAATGTAATTTTTAGTGGTTGTTAAAAACATTGTGTGTGTGTTCATGTATATAGTTGTTCTAGAGCAGGCTGCTTAAATAACCTCATTTTAATATCCTGATTTTTTTCATCTATTACTAACCATTAGGACAAACTCATTACAACACTCAAATAACTGATCAACATTTAGGATTTAAGAAACCAATCAGAGAATGCAACCTGTATTATCCTTAATGAAATATAAAATAATGGACATGTGATTTTAACCTACATAAAACTGTATATAATATAATTAAGACTTGATAGACAAACCCTCAAGTAGAGTAAACCTAGACTAAAAGACATAAAGATCTCCTATCCAGCTATTGTTAAACCTATGGTGGCATACTGGAATAAATGAAAACTTTAACATTCTTCATTGTGTGAGGGTAGACATTGATATAGAAAACAAAATGAACAGCTTGTGTTTTTAATACAGGAAATCTTATTTGGGGAGGAAAATACCGCTATTTTATTTAAGACCAAAAGATATAATGACCTCATCTGAAAAAATCAGAGGAGACAAATGGCCTGCCATGGGTATTCATGGTGAGAAAAGTCAACAGCCATATGTCTGATTTTTTAATTCAAACATGGAAATTTACCTTTTATAATTAATACAGATGTGGATTTCAGAAAGCTAGAAGTAGAAGCAAAATGTGTCATGAATGAATAATTGCATCCTTAGAGAATCATGTCCCTTTAATCAAAAAAATAAATGCTCTCAATCCTAACTTGGGCTCAGCATGTGCACAAGGTAACATGTAGTGATGTGGTGACTTTATCTACTTCATCGAGTCAAGCAAGCAACAAATCTCACATTACTTTAATTGTCAAATACTAAGGTTTAGGCTGTTCCAGGAGAGGCATAAAACATAATTATTATTATCACATACACATGAGGTGCATTTACATTTAAGAGAAAGAAAATTCTAATACAGTTTATCTTTATTTGAGAAATTTCTGTGGGGGAAGAAACTCAAAATTGAGCCATAAGATCCTGAAAATTTCTTTAATAGGTACTTTCAAAATTAACTTGTATTGTTAATACACAAATCCAGCAAAGAATCAAAAAAATAATAGCAATAGAAGGGTGAAAGGAAAGAATGTTCCAGATATCACGAGGTATAAAACATATGCACATCTTCCTAACTATGGATTAACTTCATTCAGTACCTACATGATATTCTCAGTAAAGTTCTAGCAGTGCAGCACAGAAACACTTACTCATAATGTTTCAATGTAATTTGACATCACACATGATATCCCTTAGAAGGCATGGTAGTTTGAAAGAAAACAGCCTCCATACAGAGTAACACTATTAAGAGGTATGGCTTTGTTGGAGTAGGCATAGCCTTTTTGAAAGAAGTATTTTTCTATAGTGTTGTATAAGTTTTTGACCTAGCTTAGCCTTAAGGTCTAGACCACCCTACAGCTGTTTTGCCCCCAAAATGACTCAGACACTGATATTAATTAGATGCTGTTAGGCCTGTGGCTCAGACTCTTTGTTAGTTAGCTCTTGTATCTTATTTTTCTTAATCTATCTTGCCACATGGCCTGTGGCTTATTTTTATTTTTATATGTTGAGTCTGGGGCACCTGGATTATATCTTTCTTGACTTTGTCCTCTTTTTCTTTTATCTATGCTCTGACTTCTCAACAATTTTTAGGATGTCCTGCCATAGGCTAAAACAGTCCCTTTATTAACAAATGATATTCACAGCAGACAGACAGACATCCCATATCACTGTAGGGTTGGGTGTCTCTATGCACAAGCTACACTCAGTGTGGTATATAGTTGACTATGCTGTTTGTGGGTCAAGATGTAGAACTTTCGGCTTCTTTTCCAGCATCATGTCTACCTTGAAGATAATGGACTGAACCTCTCCATTTATAAGACAGGCCCAAGTAAATGTTTTCCCTCATATGAGTTGCCACAGTCATGTTGTCTCTTCACAGCAATAGAACCCTAAATAAGATGTAAGGCTTAACAAAATCAGACATAAAGCCACAGTGCAAGAACTATGCTTTATTTGTTTGCTATTTAATAAGCTACTTATTTATGTTCCTTAAACAACTTTTAAGGCTTTGTTTCATACTCTGTCGCATAATTAAATTTTAAAAGACTATAAACATAGTATTTTTAAACTCAATGATATATTTATATTTACTTGTTTATGTATCTTGTGTGAATGTGTACATGTGAATATACACATGCTGTAGTGCACACATGGAGATAAGATGATTTACATTTACTTCTTTATGTATTTGTGTGTGTGTGTGTGTGTGTGTGTGTGTGTGTGTGTGTGTGTGTGCGAATGCATGCTGTAGTGCACACACAGAGCTAAGAGACCTACCTGCCAGTGTCAGTTTGCTCCTTTTAGCATGTTGTTTCTGAGTATTTAACTGAGGTCATGAAGTTTGGCAGCAAACACCACTAACCCATCTCTGTAGTATAGACGCCAAGACAAGAATTATTTAATAAGGTAATAACATTTGGACATTTGATGAAATGTTAATTGAGCAGCACATTGAGTGAAACTTATGAATTATTTTATGGCTATGATAGGCTATAGATTATAAATGGCCTGAACTCTAAAGCAGGAAAAATAAATGGTGGTGAGAATCCATAGATGTAGCTTCTAACTTTTCTAAGTGATATAATCTCTTAGGAGCTAACAAGCACAATATCAATAAACAAGCTAACACAGAAAGGGGAAAGTTCAGAGGGCATGAACCCTATACCAGAAACTATGGACAACTAAGTTTTCTTAGTTGACTCTAAAGTGTGAAATTAGAGTTTAGATTTCAACTGGAAGAGCATAGCAATTGCTAATCAAATGTCAAGTGGTCAGGTTTGAAAACAACATAGAAGTAATATTTCTTGGACTAAGCTGGTATACACATCTAAACACAAATACAAGCACAATTTTTTTATATATGTATACATATACACAAATATATACATATACATATATTATATATATAAATAAAATTAAAGAATAAGTGGGCATAAATTCTAAAGAGAGAAAAGTGATCATATTAGAGGGTTTGGAAGAAGGAGGAGAAAGAGAAATTATATAATTAAATTATATATAGTTTCTATATGTAGAAAAATTATAAAATAAAAAAAGAAACTAAAATCCAGTTAACTAAACCATTCAAGATAAAATTCTGAAAATGAAAAGTAATGATAACAATAGCAGTAAGCATTAAATCTATTTCAGTAAAAATAAACAGATTGTCAAACAATTGGAAAGCACTGCTATATGTAAAATTATGAATTATACTAAACATATATAACATAAATAAAAATATAAAATAAGTAAACATTAGCAATCAGAGCGTGAGCATCTTAGAAGAATATGTTAAGATTTGTTTTTGCAAAGAGTTGTGTTCTGTCTAGAATGTCTTTGCAAATGAAGTTTGGGATAACCTGATCTAGCTTCTGAGTATAAGGATTAGCATGAACCACAATTGTATATACTGGGCATCAGAGCCCAGCAACACTGAACTACATTTCCAGCCCCACTGCTATTTTTAACATCTTACAGGACAGGAATTTGGCAAGCATAACTAAAAATTTAAACAGGTAGCAAATGCCACAATGAATGCAAACTCTCAAAATTCTTCAGAAATACTGAAGTAACAGATTAATTCATTTTCTTAGAAAGGAATACATATTATAGTAATGTGACAGTAAATGTATGAAGTGAAACATGTGACAACCTTCATTAAACTTAAGTTTTGACCTTTGTGCTGGTGGAAATTGTGATAAGACACAAAGCAATTTAAAAAAGACAGGTCATAAGGGGAGAGATTATTTGATGAGAGATCTTGTTTATATAATCTGTTCAGTCCTCTCCCACTGGTACCCTTAATATTGAGAATCTTGTATTTTAGTTGAAAAAATTTAACTTAAATTATCATAATAATTGTTCCCAATCCACACAACAATAAAAGTCACTGGTAATTTAAATCCAGTTGAAATCTAAACTCTAATTTTGCCCCTTAGAGTCTACCACTCCATTTAGACATGGTTCTATCCATACAGAGACCTTGATGAACTAATTAAAGAAAATATTCTTATGATTAATAATAGAGTGGGAATATGAATTTTATGAATAATATATTTATCCATCTGCTTCATTTTAAATGATCTGGCTTCCTTTTGTTTAACAGAATATTCTCTTATGTTCGAAATAAAATACTTCTGCGACATGAGAACAGTGATGTCTTAATCTTAGAAGGAGCAACTGTGCATAGATCTGCCTGCTGAGAGAGTGCAGTGGGCAGAACAGAGTGAGGAAATTGACAGAAGGAACTTAATAGGTCCTGAAGTAGAGAGAGAAGAGGCCCTACAAAGAAGAGAACCTAGTAGAGTCAGATACAAACTACATGGGAAAGAATACCACTAATCCTCTAAAACTAAACCATAGTGCTCAGAAATGACTGGGATTCTCCTATCAGCATGATGAAGATAAATGCTTACAAGTAAATCTAAAGTAAAATAAATCTTAAAAACTCTGTAACCAATTTAGTTTGCTTATCTGAGAAAGGATATTTACAAACCACCTTGCGAGTTTTGTAAGACTGCCATTTTACTCTGATAAAATCTAGTTGAATCAAATCATATCGGTATATCCTACTGTACATATTTTTGATTAATACATCCTCCCTGTGCTGCTACTAAATAAGAATAACAGATTTATAAAAGGTTTGGGGTCCATGTCATTTTGATTGGGACTTTATTACCCCTTGTCATTCTACTCCAAACTTCTTTTAAATCCTAACTGACTCTTGTTTCTAGTATTAGCTGGGTCTTCTAAAGATCAGATTTTGTAATGAGCTCCACAAGAGGTTAAGCAATTTACTTTGTCTATCTTCTTCTAAAGCTTAAAGGCAAGCCAAACCCAGCACCTTTTCCTCTTCGTGTAGCTGCCGATTATAGCTGTCATGATCAGTGGGATTTTCATTCACTGACACTATGGAGTTGATTTGTTCCCTCAGTAGAACCCACAGGACGAGAGGAGCACCTTCCACCTACTAGCCAACACCTCTACAGAAACCAGCAGAGGAAGCTCAAGTGAGTATTTATGTGCAGCATTCATTATCAGGCATTTGTGATTCAGTTATTCCTGATGGGGTTAAGGTAGAAATGTGCTTCTGGCTGTTTCAACAAAGCAATAAAAATGCAGCACAATTTCTAGAAATGATTAACTCTTGACTCCAGTTCAAGCTTCAATTCGGTAGCATTTTCTTCCCTTGGCACCTTCTTCGACAGGCTTCAGTAATTAAAGTTGTATTTAAATACTGAACTATTAGTGTTTGAAAGATGGGAAAACAGTCTTTTGCTAACAATTCAATAAAAGAAATCAAAGACTAAAAGTTTACTGCTGTGAGATATTCCCTAGCTTTAAAACATAAGGAGAAATACATACTGCATAATGAGAAAATTAAGACAAAGAAATATATTTATGTAATGAAATTTAGATAATTCTACCATTTCTTTTTTTCCAATTATTAACTGCAGAAAAAATGAAATGATACATTTAAAATAATTAAAGGTGGTCACAGGAAAGATGGCTCAGGGGTGTCTACCTTTATGTAATTCCATCAGAGAGACAATAGGACCAAACAAGCCATGGGACTGTCAGGCCAGCCACACCAGATAATCAGTGCCCTCCAGGTTCAATAAACAACCCTGTCTCAAAAAGTAAGCAATTGAGAAAGGTGTTACATGAAACTCTGACTTCCACATGTATGTGCACACCCATAAATATCCTTACACACATATGTAACCCCTCATACAAGTACATATAAATAAAAATAAGCTTAAAATGTATTGATGTCCTAGCTCACACTTCTGGTATGAGCCTTCTAACCCATCATATGCCAGGCCATCTCTCTGGAAACCAAAGAAGACACTCACCCTTGCCCAGCTCGAGCCCGTCCAGCATAACCGCAACCTCTCCTTTCTTTTTGTCGCATATCCTGGCCTACGTCTTTGAAGAAAGCCTCCTACTCCGCCAAAGATGAGACCAGGATCCTGAACCCAAGAGATCATATTCATTCTCTGAAAACAAAGCAGAAGCTTCCAACCCCACCAGAAGCCAAGGAAGTATCCTCAACCCCAGAAGACCCCTGTCCAGATCAGAGGCCACACATCACCAGAGCTCCAGACCCAAACTTGAGCAGCAAGCCCCTGCTAGTCATCATAAGTCCAGCCCCCAGCTCAGGCAGAGACTTTCCTGAACCACAGGCGACCACAGGAAGAAGATCAGAAAAGAAACAGAAACTAAGGAAGAAAGCACGCATTCAAAAAAGAAATACTCAGAAATTATCATCTAGACCTGTATTCACCCTTAATCCAGATGCCTAAATATCAGTATAAGAACACAATCAGCAACAGACAGGGTAATATATAACACCAGATCTCAGTCATCCCATTACAGCAAGACCTCAGTGTTGCAATACATCTGGGACAAAAGAAAACAACACTAAAAGCAAAATAAAGATGATAAAGGTCCTTAAAAGAGAAAATGAACGAATCCTTTAAAAAAATCATTGAGAATACAGTGAAAATTTTGTCAGAAATCAAGAAATTCATTAAAGAATGTCAAGGAAGTCAGAATCAAAACAAACAAACAAAACTGCATATCAAACAGTCGAAAAAAACAATACTGTGTAGTTGAAAATAGAAGTATAAACAATAAGGAAACACCAAGGGTGAGGACTGTAAAAATTTAAAAAAAAAAAAATCTTTGTAAGTGAACAGGAACTACAGATGCAAGTATCCTCGACAGAAAACAAAAAATGGAAGGGAAAATCTCAGGCATGAGAGACAGAATAGACACACAGAAAGATAGCTTAAAGAAAATGTTAAATCTAAAATCACTATGACAAAAAACATCCAGGAAATCTGGGACACCGAGAAAATACCAAAACTAAGAAAAATGGGAATCAAAGAAGATTCCCAGCTCAAAGGCCCAGAAAATGTTTCTAACAGAATGATAAATGAAAATTTTCATAATATTTATCTATAAGTAGATAGGTGTTAATAAACATGTTAGGCTGGACAGCACCTAATGACTAGGAACAACTGACATCCAAGGTACTTGATGTTGACCTTTGGCCTCCAAGCATGCATGTGTGTGTACTTGCTACACATAGAAGTCTTCACACTTTTAAACACACACAGTCAAACAAGCTCACAAATTACTTCCATTGCAAATGAGAACTGCAGTTCCAGTTTAGTTTAAAAATGTTTTTATAGTACATAGTAACAAAAGATATATAATTAGACTTGTTCTCCCAACAAATTATCTTTCATCTAATTATTAAAGACCTAACTTATATATTCCAATAATGGAATAATCTTTTAAATTTTAAATGACCTTTCTGAAACAGATTGTAAACCCTAAGACTGGGTTCAAACTTCTTTGGGATTCCAAGTCATCAACCCTTTTAGGCAAACAAGAATCCAAGTCAAATAGCCGAATATACAATGTAAACCCAGGAATCTTACAATATTTCTGCAGATAACAGTAGGCACTATGTGTTCACACTGACCAATCAACAAACTCCAATTTAGGGAAAAGACCAACTATTAATATCTTAAAGAAAAATCACACTGTTAAATACACACAAAGAAATGCCATTGTTGGGATAAGGTTTTTTTTTTTTTCTTTTTTCTTTTTTTTTTTCTAACACTGCAGGAGTTCATAGACTCAAATTTTAGATATATTTTCTTTGAAGATATTTTAATTTCTTCCAAATAAAAGAATCTCCAAGCACCACAAAATACATAGATAAAATAAAATAAAATAAATGCTTTGAATATTTTTAACTATTTTCTATTAATTGCTAAGGAAATCAAAATATTCTAATTTATGTAAGTACTAAAATTTTTCTTTAATTTGATTACATTTAATAAGTGATCTAAGAGGGTTTTTTTCTTTTGAGCTTATTTTCAGAGAACAGGAAATTTCAATTTAATATCTAATATTTTTCAGATGTGTCACACATCAATAAAAATGTTTGTACAAACAGTGAATAAATAAAAACCAAACTAATCCTATTTCCAACATTTTGGACCTAGTTTATGGCTATTTCCTGTTGATAGTGGTGAAGACAAAGCTAACTCATTCCCCATAATGTCATTGGGACAAGATTTGTATGTCTTACAGAATTAAAAATTTGTTAATGAGGGAAATTTATTCACTAGAAATCTATTTAAATGTTACTGTTGCTTTAATACAAAAATGATTTCAAGATTAATTTAATTATTCTTAAGCTTTCTTTCACAATCCACATGAAATCAGCAAAAGCGGTTCTAAAACAAGGGTGATAATGAAATTATCTGCCTCATAAATTTATAAATACTTAAAAAAAAAAAAGCTGATGTCAAGTAAACAGTGCCCATTATACTGCAAGCTCTGTGTGATTGCTATGGTTACTAAATGTCATTCTATTGACTGCAAACAGTGAGCAGGGTATTTCAAAGAGGAGACTGAGCTAAATCACTGCAACGAATCACACCTTTGATGAAATCACTTTGGAAAGTATTCTCTTATATCCTACTGCCATCCTGAAGGACATTTTAGATTCTTTCTGTTGAGCTGTATATAGCATCATTCCCAAGATAAATAAGAAAATCCAGGCAGGCAGTAGTGGTGCTTGTCTTTAACTCCAGCACTCTGAAGGGAAAGGCAGGTGAATCTCTGTGAGTTCAAGGCCAGCCTGATCTACTAAGTGAGTTACAGGACAGCCAAAGCTACACAGAGAAAGTCTGTCTTGAAGAAAACAAAGAAAGAGAGGAGGAAGAGGAGGAGGAGGAGGAGGAGGAGGAGGAGGAGGAGGAGGAGGAGGAGGAGGAGGAGGAGGAGGGGAAACATCCAACTCATTACTCATTATTGCTGGTGCTCCACAGTCTTTCCCAGTTTGAGTAATACTTGTAATTATCAGATTTATCATTGTTGCATCAGTGTTAAAAAAAATAATAACAGAACTATACCCACTGACTGCATTCTAAATCATGTGTGGCTTAAACATTTTATGGCTACAACCTTATTTGAGTCGTAGCTTGAATAAAATTGCATGCACATAAAGGGATTACTTTAAAGAATGAATGAAGCAATAGAGGTTATTTTGCAAGAAGAGACAACAAATGTGTTCATTACATATCTCATGTCACAGTCATGGGTATGGCTGTGTGAGGAATATACCTTGAGAGATTATGTGCTACGGCCTCATGCTTAAAACAAACCATCACACGACTTAACTGTCATGTAACAGACCTGTATTTACAAAAAAATTAAGCCTAATAATGACTGAAAATTGAGATAACTCATAGCTTAATTATGCTGTAAACTTTTGCTTTCTAAGTTATTTTCATATATGAAAGGCACATATAACAATAGATTTGCTTTAGTTTGATAATGACTAATGGAAATAAGTACATGCTGTGTTCTAAAAATCTTATTTCAGCTACAAACTACAAACTATATGCTTATTTTCCTTGTTGGCCAGACAAGAATGATATCAAACAAAAATAAAGACTGTAGAACATATTGTGATTACTGTATGAATTGTCGTCCTCTGAACAGGTTCTAGAATCTGGAGACAAATCTCCAGTCATGATTGTCAGAATTTTTGTGGATTAGTTTACCCTTGGTGAGAAAATTTGCCCTAGTTGCTGGACTGAATAAAAAGTGATCTGAGTACTAGCCTTCCTCTCCCTCTGCTTCCTGACTGCAAAGCAATGTGCCCAGTTACTTTCACAGCTCCAGCTGCCATGAGGAGCTAATGCCACAGAGTCAACTCTTTTTACTTTAAGCTGATTTTCCCAGTTTTTTTTTTTTTTTGTTCTGTAAGCAAGACAAGTAAGACACACATGATGCAATGACTGAAACATAATAAACTTTTAAGCAATAAATGCTGTTAACAGATAATGATGGTCAGATGCCAGAAAATTTGTATGTGAGAAAAGAGTGTAAATCCCAAACACATAAAACTGTTCTTACTGCATTACTGCATTAAACCCTTTTATAGTCACTGTACCGAATGGAAAATTGAAGCAGCCTTGTTCTTTTGTCAATGTTAAATATGTGTGTGTGTGTGTGTGTGTGTGTGTGTGTGTGTGTGTGTTTAGATACAGTTGACTCTATTACTAAAGCAATACACAGTGTGTGTGTGTATGTGTGTGTGTGTGTGTTTAGATACAGTTGACTCTATTACTAAAGCAATACACAGTGTGTGTGTGTGTGTGTGTGTGTGTGTGTGTGTGTGTGTGTGTGTGTGTGTTTAGATACAGTTGACTCTATTACTAAAGCAATACACAATAAGAAGAAATTATCTTTGGAAAGAGGAGAACATTCACAGAAATCTTATTAAGATTTGGGCACACAAACAATGCAAACTAAAAAAAAATAACTTGAAATATACTTTTCTTTCCTTCCCCTATTGTTTTCTTGTGCTCATGATGGTTGATATTTATTCTGAACTCTTAGACAAGACCCAACTCAGTCGCATGTGGCATTGTTGTAGTCAATAAGCAGTCTGATTTTTGTTGTTGAAAATGAAAAATCTCTGAAAGTACAGGAAAAGCCAAATGTAATATGGAGTTACATTACAATGCTATTCTTAAAGTCATCCTAATATAGTGAACAGTATCTCATAAAAAAGATCTGTGGCCACAGCAGGCAACATATCAAGCACCCAATGGCTTTTTTTGTGATAGCGCCATAGGCCAAACTTCAAGAATATTAGGACATTCTAGTAACTCAGGCAGCTATGAAAGTTCATCATAAGGAATATGGGTGCAAAATGATGAAAGGAATCTGTTTTCTTCATTCCTCTGGTAACTATGAGAATAATAGATTCCAACAAGGGGTCACCTATTGTGCAAGCAAGTAATTTCTTCATAGGAACTATAATATTGCACATCAAAAAGAATGTGGCAGTAAAGTAATGTTCTTGTCTCTGTATAATAAGAAGTGGAGTTTTTATACTGTATGCTGGATGGTCCAGCATGTAGATAATGTCTGATAGGTTAGTCAAAAGATAAATAAGTTTATTTTATTAAGAAATATGACTGGTTAGAAATTATGGTAAATTTCTGGCATTAAAAGCAAACAACAACAGCGAAATACCACGATTGGGAGAGATATTTTAAATGGCCCTTGCTGACAGATCACAGGTAGAGGAACATAGCCTCCATCTAACTCCATCGTTGCTTATGTGGTACAAACTGATGTCTTGTGCATCTGAGGCTACCAAAGAACTCAGAAAAGCCATGCCTATTCACTTTCAGTTTGGGACCTCTGCTGCCTGCACATTGGTGAGGACAATGCCCCAGTATGATCATGGTTCCACAGACCTTTCCTTGACTCCTCATCACCACACTGAAGGAGGCAACACAACACAGTTTATTCACTGAAATTGGAAAATTTGTCAGTGTTCATCTTTTCTTGGATACTTATAAAATATTTGAAGTGTGAAATACTTGGACTCAAGCATCTCAAGTACAAAATGTGTCCCTTAATTTCTTTTACTTGGTTCTGCCTGGTTACTTGGACTGTCTGGTCCACTATCTTCTTACAAACAGGAAGCACTTGAAAAATTGAAATCTAGTCATTTACCATCATATTTGCCAAACTGTTTCCAAAAATGTCCCAATGCAAATTAGGTATGTCTGAAAGCCAAAGACACTTATGGAAAAATAGCTACGTTAATGTGTTGAAAGAATATTAAGGTTTTGCCTCATTTCTAGACTTGAATTTCCTAAACCCACATTTAAATGAGGTTATAATATAAACACAAGATTTATACCTTTACTTTCTATGCATTCTGAAACATAACCTTTTCAATCCATATAATGTTGCTTTTACGTGTTTTCAGAAATGACTGTTTGGTGCTAGACAACCATTTGGTGTGCTCTCCATGGGAAAGATGAACTCTCCCACTCCTAGCCTTACTCAGTTGCCTGTAGTTCTTTGTGTAGGTTTGAGCCCTGTGTATTGTTCACATACAGTTTCACATGTTTGCTGATGTCTTTCTTGTTCTCATAATCACCCACTTTGCTATGTTATAAAAGCTAAGTCATATGGCAAGTGTTAAAAGTTCTAGATGTATGATATCACATTCACTAATAATGTATATAGTTGTATTATAATTATTAATTCTGCTTTCTACAAAGCTACGATCAAGAAGCAAACAAAATTATCTCTTTCAACAGGCTTACAATAATAGTTTCCTTTTAAAGTTAACACTAAAATCTTTTTTCAGTTTAATTTGGTGTCTGGATATGACCACGTTTTAAGAATGTGGACTTCTTAAGATTTATTTTTATTTTCAGTCATAGGTGAATATGTGCCCATGTGTACATAATGAACATGTAAGTTGCAAGAGGTCAGAGCTAATGCACCACAGGTGGAGTTGTAAACACCAGAAGCGTGTGGCGAGAACTAAACTTATGTCTCTGAAAGAGAAGCAAACGCTTTTGACTGCTGAAATCATCTCCCCAGATCCAAATTGTGAGGATTTTACTAACAGTATTTATAAGAATTAGGAGAACCTTGTTTGGAAATATTAAAACAATGATAGAGGATAGTGATAATAGTTTACTTAATGAAATATCTCAAAATATCCAGTTAATAAATATAAGGAACTGAGTTCTAATTTTAGTTTCTTCCCTTTTTTAAACTTTCATGGAAAGCCAGGAGAATGCATTACACTGTACCAAGACTTGATTCATCCCTGCCATTTAGCTGCCGTTCTTAATTTATGGAGCAGTAATATTTGAGACATGTGAGCATCACACGAGGCAGTCCTCCACTGTGGAAGGAAGTCCTGGATGGCAGGGACATAAATTATTTCCTTGGAACTTCCAGCGGCCAGTGTTACTACTGTGAAAAATATTTTCTCTTTTCCAAATTTCTGTTTTCTTTCTTATAAAACTAAGATATTGTGACCTTTCCACCTCAGTGTTTATGGAGGATGGCAAATGTTTGAAAATTACATACTAAATAGTACTTGTTTCATCACTGAGGACTGAAAACAGAGGCTTAATAATGGTACTGCTAAAATATTAATATGCTTTCATAGTAATAAATCAAAATTTATATTTGTTAATTGTGGCTGAAACAAAAATACATAAATTTCAACCTGTAATATATATTCCTATATACTTAGCATAAACCCTCTAAGAACAGTTCCCAGCAAACCAATGCCTTTAAAAAATATTTATCTTTGAGATAACTATTTATTCCTCATTTTATTTAAATGCTGTATACTAATTTGAGTGTTTAGATTCTTTTAAATTGTGGCCTTGTAACAGCTTCTCTGTCACCTTGCATGTGATCATAGCAATCTCATTTTTGTACTGTAAGCTTTCAACTCCATTGGGCTTACCTCATGAACTTGATGGATGAGCTAGACTGTTGTGTCTGCTTGGGCAGGTGTGAGATAAATTACTGGGCAGGCTATGATCTTTGGGCAAATTACTCTCCTTGACTACAATATATATCGATGAGATGTGTCAGGGCTCATATACACACTTGTCAATTGCATTACCCAGGTGATGAAAATACAAGTTAAGGGACTATCTAAATGAAGAGGAAGAAATTCATTGTGTCATAGGAAATTAGTGAGAGAGCCATCACCCTAAGCTGGAAATATGATAGGGTAAAACCTTTCATAGATTTTGATAGGAAAAAAAACTTCAAGTCACTTAGTCAAATATACATAATTATATGTCTCCTTTTCAACCTAGATTATTTTTACTTACTATAAATGAAAGTGAACATGATAATTTTAGAGTTTTATGTGAGAACAATTAAGAGCAAGGCTTATAATCTGATATCAATAAATTTTGACTACTCATTCAAATTAGGAGTCCTTCCATATTGATTTTCCTTTAATACAAAAATATTGCTGTGTAAAAAGAGTCTATATATACATGAATATTTTATGTTGTATCTTGTTAGCAGATGTCCAACCTATTTGCACAGAAGCAAAGGTATATTCCATGTCTTATATGTACAAAAGATTAGACCTATGTGTACACAGGAATAAAGATGTACTGCATGTCTTACACATATAGGAGATAAAATTAGGACTAAAAATGACCTTCCTATGATGCCTTATTATTTTTACAAAATGTGTGGATTTTCCTGCTTATTAATCAAAGATAAATAAATACTAAGCACAAACACAAAAATCTCTATTCATTAGAACAAAAAATATAAGTTAATAACCCAATCCTATGCTTCCCAATAATTCTGTGTATTCCAAACTAACTCCAGCCAGTGCTATACTCCACTCTTCATTCATTAGCCTAAGCTAGTTAGGATTAGTGAGTTACATAGAGTCACAAAGATAAACTTTTGGCAAGCAAGAAGGTTTTAATAAGAAATTTGAAATTACCATAACAGACTGAAGATTAGAACAATACTCTAATTTCCCCAAGAATATCTCTTTCTTTTGTGATTGTTCTTGCTGAGAAAGTTTCATATCTATAATTGTATGTATCTAAGTTAAACACTGATGATCAAAACTGCCTCAAAAGGAAGCACACAGTCATTCAAAAATATATTTCACAGGCCAGAGAGATGTCTCAATAGATACTCACAGGGCCTGGCAACCTTAACATTATGTTTAGAGCACACATGGTGGAAAAAAGAACTGTCTTACACCAGTTGCCCTGTGCAGGTATGCATATGCCCTCCCATGAATACATGAGAATTTCATGGTGTATTCATGAGTGGGCACATGCATACATACACACATAACTGAAATTAATTCATTAATCAATGTAAAAAATTTAAAAATAGATCATGTAGATATTATTTTCCTATGTATATGTATTCTGAAGGACCAATATTCCAGCCCAAAACAAAACCCTGTTTTCATAGATATTTTGGAAATCGGGTAGTTTTTTATATTATAAATGTCACCTATCCAGAGGCACAAACTTCAGAGTTTGATAGGTACAAGGAAGGAAGAGTTGACCCTAGAGCATCCCAAAAGCCTCATCCGGCCTAGTTCCCGACAGGGGAGGAAGCTTAGCTGTCACCACCACCACAACCGTGAACGGTGAGGTGAGGTTGCCTGATGCTGACACTAAGCCCATCTCAACCAGCGCTGCTGTCCACACATTCCCACTGTGCATCCTGCCTTTGGGGATAAGGTCATGGCAATGAAAATCATGTGAACAATAAAATGGTTCAGTGTAAGGAATGGATATAGTTTCATGAAGAAGGAAATGACACAAATACCAGAATGTCATAACAATGACAGCAGGATAACCTTCTCAGTGCGATGCTAACGCATGGAGGCTTGATGTTATATTCCTGCAGAAGGAGTACATGTTATAGGCCCAAGTAGAATCCCAATTTGAGGTGGTCAATATGCAGCCTGACACCACCTTTAGTGAATCAATAACCAAACCCTGAAGCACAGAATATTCTCCACTCTACTGTATGGGAGACCCAAGGACATTGTCCACAGTATTCCAACTTTCCTGTGCAGAGAAAGTGATGAACAGTGCCAACAACCTGGTGAGGGGGAAGACAGGGAGCAAGGCAGGCCAGGGAGACATTGTATGTATCTGTTACAGATCTAAACTCCACAGGGACCCTCCTCTATTAGTTCCCAAGAGAGGACAGTGAAAAGAAAAAGGGAAATCAAAGAGATGACACTCAGGATCAGCCACCAACTCAGGGTTCATGGTGCTGTGACATCAGCTGCCCACTTCAATGCCCAGAGAACAAAGAACAAAAGCAGCTGGTCAGAAACTGAGAATTCATCTGCTTCCAACTGAGTGGGGCAGGGCTGAGTAAATGCTGGCTTACTGTCATAGCTATCATCTGTTTACTCATCCAGCAAGAAGAAATGAACAAAGATGGAGCCGAAGAGCTCAAGTCCATACAGAATGGGATTTTATCTTACCTAAAGGTGTCTCTTATTGGTAATGACACATGAGGCTGTGTTTATTTGTTCTAAGCTTGTTTTGTTTTTCCCTCAATACACCTTTAAAGGTTTTTAAACTATTTCATGTCCAGTCAAGTTGAAATTTTGTAAACTTAATTTCTAATTGGTAATAAGAGCTTTAAAGAATCTTTTCAAAACAATAAACAAACTCCCAGCATCTATCAAGGGGTCTTATATAATGAATAAATAAATAAATAAATACAAAACTATCTTAGCATATAGAACTAAATTATTCATGAGGCCTTTTAAAAATAATTACATGAGTCATGTTTAAAATCATTACTCTGACAAATTTGATATTAAATGAAGACAATGTGCAACCTTAAAAATGATATTTTCAAATTATAATGAATTTTTAACATTAATATTAATTGGAAGTATAAAACCAATTTCTTGTTTTTTATTCTTTTAAAGTTTTATATACTGAAAATATGTATCTTTACTGACTTCAAATTAATAAAAAGCATTTCTGAATTCTGTTAACTTCTGATAATTGTTGCTCCATGTTTTGAAAGGAAGAAAAGCTAACCAATTTCTGTCCTAACATTTTATATGCTAATCTAATAATTTTTTCTATGGTTCTCAATACTAGCCAACCTCAATCTCTAGAAGAAGGGTAGCTAAAGGAGCATAAGAGATTCAGCCCAGAAAAATTATATATTGTTCTTAATGTCAAAAATGTAAAAACATGAGGCAATATTCCCACAAGACAGACATTTTGCTAATCATAGAATAATTGTGAAAGTCTCCTGAGAACAAATGAACCTTTTATTTGGGTTGCATGACCCATAGCAACTACTGATCTTTGATGACACAATCTATATCAAAGGCAGCAAGCAGAGAATAAATATAAGAAAAAAAGGTCTTTGCTGTTATAACAATAAGGAAAATATTAATTTCACTCAATTTAGCAGTCCAACCACAAAGAGAAGTATTATAAGCTGTGATGTTGAAATATTTATGACCGGCCACTTTTCTCTAAGGAATCACCGTTTTTTCTCTTCAGAGAACAAATGACATTTCCTTCAAATACACCCATTAGATGAAGCTCCTTGGTCGAGATTGTAACCTGGCAACAGTGGTAAGCAAAGCAATTCTTTGCTAATAGAAAATGAATACTCTTTTCTGAGTCCTTGTCAGTATCTCTTCTCACCCTTCACTCCATTTAATCAAGTAGAATATTTACTCTGTTGCAATACAATTCTGTCATTTTGTTTAGTATCTTCATTCTACAAACTAGATGAATATGACAAACAGCTGAAGATAAAAATTCTATGATTTTACAAAAATTGAGGGCTATTTTGATTTTAATTTCTTTCGTGCATATATTTGGAGATCTATTATGTGTTTCAACTTACCAATTAATGAATTAACCTTCCAATCGCATAGCCTCTTAGAATCACATTTTTATTTGGTCCTCTAAACAATTATACAAATTGTTCATTCATATATACCATGTCTCAAACAAGTATTTATAATCCATTAATTATAATGGATTTTGACATAATAAAAGAAATTCATACTCTTTAATTCTATGAAATCAAGATGAAGTTGTAATTCAGATGACCTTGACTAAATAATCCAGTCATATGACCCTTTGTTAGTGGTGGGGAGGATGACACGTTTATTTGATAGGATAGTGAGACAAGGTTCATGAAGGTAAAAGACGATAGCACCTAGTGCACTGCATATCATACAGTGTACTGGCACACTGTCCGTGCTGGTTTTGGGTGGGCACGACTGTCATGATGCTGGCAAGAATATATTAATTTAAAATGTTAACTCTTTTATCATAGAGAAAGTAGAGCGGCAGTCATATCACAGCAAAACATTTTGAACCATTTGAGAACATATTGATCAATTTAAGAGTGATAGCTAGCTGATATGCTATTATTTCTCCCAGACTACTGAACTTTCATATTCTTCTGGGATATGGAATAATTAGTAATTCTCCACAATTATATTTACATTTAAAAATACACTTATTTTATGTTACATTCTCAAAAAAGTTAAACTATCAGACTGAATGTTTTAACGTGTGATGTTGCATCTACATTTTTGAAATATTAGATAATATTCATTGCACTGATATGTACGCACATACACATTTTAGGTCTATTCTCAGAAGTTTAAAATATAAATTAATTAGACCTTAATTAAATAGAAATTTCTGCTTGGCACAAATTGTTCATTCACTTCAATTAAGATGTGAGTTGATATGGAATTAGATATTAAACAATCCTATACATTTTGAATAAATGAATCTCAAATGATCCTAAGGCAGATGTCTGAATTTTACTTGTACTGTAGAACAAACAGTGTAACTATGTCTGATTGCAAAATACCCATGAATAGTGTCACAGCCAAAGATAATTCTCATGTACTATTTAGACTGTGAGAAACACAGCAAGTATGATGAACAGTTAATGCATACTTGTCATCATTCTGAGAGCTGTAGCCCTGCCACAGAAGTAACATGCTTGGATACTTTATCCCGACTGCTGTGTAACAGAACTTCTTTTGGTAATTCGCCATGCACATATCTACTGATCCCAGACAGGGAGATAATTACAGGCCACTTCCTGCTGCCATGCTTCCATCATGATAGTCTGTCTCACCCTCTGAAACTGTAAGAAAATCCCCAGTTAAAACTTCTATTTTACATGTTGTCCTTACATATGTACTTAGAGCAATGGAACAAGAAGATACCTTTACAAAAGGTATTAGATGATGACCTTGTAACACAGAAAAGAAAACAGTTCTTGTGTCTTAAGTCATTCAGTGCCAGCAGGAAGTTCGGTATGGCATTGGAGGAACATTACATTTGATCCTCAAGTCTGAGAAAGACAGCAGGAGACTGGTTCTATCATGGTCTTATGAAACCTCAAAGTCTACTTCCAGTGTTACGCTACCTCCAAAAAGGCCTTACCTCCTAATCTCTCTCAAACAGTTCCACTAATTGGGAACCAAACATTCAAATACATGAGCCAGGAGAGAATAAATCAGACCACCATAGCGGTGCCTATAAATCCCTGAAATACAAATGAAAAAATCATGGCAGTTTGTATTGACATGGTGAGTACAGATAAGATTCACTGGTTTAGAATTTGTACTGTTTTTGTAAATGACCTGAATTTGGTTACTAGTACCACATTCAGTCTCTCACAACTGTTTGTAGCTCCAGCATTAGTTTATCTATTGAGTACTTTTGAATATATTGGGCACTGCACGTAAGTGCAGAAAAGCATATATAAATATG
Source organism: Phyllotis vaccarum (assembly GCA_033318265.1). Classification (NCBI taxonomy): domain Eukaryota; kingdom Metazoa; phylum Chordata; class Mammalia; order Rodentia; family Cricetidae; genus Phyllotis; species Phyllotis vaccarum. Next base: position 34,340,090 of record JARWLC010000010.1, on the reverse strand, counting down.
AATATATAGATAATTAAAAATAAAAATATGAAAAGAAATAAAGAAACATGAAGATCCAATCTAATACTTTGAAGTATTCCATGGAAATTTTTTTAAAAGTGCAACTGAGCAGTCAGTGTTTCCTTATATTTAGTTTTGGAGTATTACACTCAGATTACTGAGGTAGACCAAAATCTTGGTGTGAATGGTTTACAATATTTTCATAAATGATCACCTAGTGATTTCTAGAAGCACTTTTAGCTATCACTAAGCATAGATCATACAACCCAAGACTTTAAAAACATGTGCACTTAACAAACAGAAATGTTACAATAGATATGATATTTGAATTGCTTGGTAAGCCCCAGATAACATAGACATTATATATATATATATATATATATATATATATATATATATATATATATGTATGTATGCATATATATATTATATATACATTATATATATTATATTATACATATATATGTGTGTGTTTGTATAATACATATGTAATATGTTATATAATGTAGTATGAGTAGAGTAGAGTAAGATGCGTTTTTCCTCTTGTCTCACCCAGACCTTCCGTTTCCTAAAGGAAGCCCTTAAGGCTCCATACAACCATGATAAGAAATCTACTTCTCTGAACTTATATCAATGAGCCTAACCATGTTGTGATCTTTAATCTATCTTCATTACTAAAATCTTTCTGCTGTTCTCTAATTTAAATTGTTTTATATTGTTCTACAACAGTATCCCCAGGTACCAGTCTTTATATATGACCAGCAATTCTCTGGCCAAAGAAAGGTCACAAAGCTTTATTTCTTTCAGGGTCATAAAAGCAGATAAGAGTTTACATCAGGAAATGACTGTCAGGCTTTCTTTATGACTCAAGGAGGGAGTGACTTATAAAAACCTCAGTGAAGGAACAGGGTCAAATGAGAGGGAGAGAGACCTTAAATGAATTATGGAAATTCTAAGAAGGGAAAAGTGGAATCCATGTGTAACACTACATTCTTAAATATTGTTAGACATTAATCCAATTAATAAACCAAGTAAGTACAAAGTGTTAAGGGAAGAGCCATTTACCATGGCAACATAAGGCTCCAAGGCCACAAGATAAAGACTTAGCAGACAGGGGGTGTAAAGGGGACACAATGCCCAGATGAGACAACTATGAGATACAGATCCATTGTGTTCAGACTTGTCAAGCAAAGAACTGGCGTGGTTCTCTAAGGGTGCTTTGTGTTGGTGATCTTGATAGACATGACCTTGTGCATAACTGTAAAATTTCAAGCTTAGGAATTATTTAAAGGCCTTTTGTCTACTTTGAGCTTGCTCTGATGTAAAAATGAGCTAACCATGGGCAGTTTGTATTGGTCTGAGTAAAAGGAACAAAACGAGCTTTAAGTGTCTACAGTCATAATAGATCTGTCTGAAGCATATCCTAGTATATATTCTATATATCAAATTATACGGCTAAATGAAAAGTCATCTTCCTGACCACCTACAGATATATGGGCCCATTAAATGGTCAGAACACTGCTAAACTGTGGGAATAAATCCCAATTTTGTATCAGATGAGAGAAACTATTGCTTTATAAGAAATCTACAGCCAGAACAACTATCCACCCGAAAGACTCAAAACATCATGTGTGATGATTTCCTCTAACAGAAACCTTGTTTCTAATGGTTTGGCCTCCTAGATGACAGCTGAATTCTCACTGCATAACTCTGTAGCCTGCAATAGCTCATGATAATGGCTTCTGACATCTTCCCAATGTTAAAAACTTGTATAAGTTTGAATATCAACTTTTTTACCAGTGTAGGCAATATTGATTACAGTGTTGTATGGAAAACTATTATCACCTGTGGTTTTGAATGAAAGGTTTATAGCAAAATTTCTTTTTAAATATTTCCTAACAGATATCCAGTAATGTAATGAACACTCAAATTTTAGGTTTCTGATACCATACAAAACTATGCATGAGTATCAAATATGACATATCTTCACAATCATATACAGCCTTCATTTAGAAATTATCTCATCAAACTAAGAGGTAAATAGATGCTGTAACTATGGCTCATTTTAACAGATTATCAATGTAGCACAAGTATCATCATATATGTAATTTGTATTTTAATGGGGGTCATGTTTGTTGCCAATAGATCTTACAAACTCTCCCTGTATAAGCAAATAATGATAATAACGATAATAATAATAACGTAAAATGCTAACAGCGATCATTTATAATTTTCTATAGTTTTAATTAACATTTATAGCTCAAATTTTGAAAACCATATTCGTTTTCATACACAGTAAAAGCTATATAATCCTTCCACAGAATGTTCTATATATCTAAGGGAATAGTTATAGTCATTGTTCTGTTCTGTTATGTCCTGAGAACAGATGTATTTTGGGTTTTGAATTAGTGGATTTATTCAGTATACAGAAACCGAGTGAAAGAATAAATAATAATTTATTAATTATAAATTAATTAATTGATAGATAGGTATATAGAAAGATAGATAATATCAAAATACTACCGAATCAGTTGTTTAAAGCAACTGTTCATCAACTGATGAAGATCCCTTAATGAAGTCAGCTTGAGTTTCCCATCGAGTTCCAGGCAAATCAGAGTGTGTGCTTTGGTAAGGCTGACAGGTAAAACAAGAAGTGGAAACAGATTTAGAAAGCACTGTTAAATCCGGTGACCAGAGAATCCCTGAGAAACCCAGGAGAAACAGCAAGTTTAAAATCCCATCCGAGCTTCCTCTCCACTGCTGGGCTTCCTATGGCTGAACTTCAAGCTCCTATTCCCAATGCAGGTGTTTTTATATGATGGGATTATAAATTAGTAACATCTTTATCAATTGCTTTCCTTTCACTTATTCTTAAATATCCATTTTTAATATAAGGTTGTTTTTTTACTGGCACAGAGTTGGAGTATTAACACATTCCTAAACAAGGAACCTGGGAGACACTTTGAGACAAACATGCTTGAATGTAAAGAATGGGAACAATCCTGCCTACAGAGCAAGTTGTTGGTGTGCTAAAACTTCACACTCCAACTTATACATATACTTTATATTTATTCTTAAGAACATCTAACTAGGAATGTATCCTTTTGCTTCACTGGGATTGTGAGAAAGGTGAAAGCCTAGGTCTGTCCACATGCTTGCCAATATCTCTGAAACAAATCTCCAATTTCTTTATATTAGTTTTTTATTATTATTATCTTTAATGAAAAGCTAAGATTAGTGCTAGGAAAACCAAGAAAACATACAGTAAGATGAGAAGCATAGGACAATTAAAGAGAACTGTCTTGGGTTCTTTGATGGGTTCAGGGTATTTTCTCATGGCACGAGAAAGCAAACAGACATCTTTCCTATCCCAATAAGGTTTGAAAAAGTACTGCCAGGCTGTTTTTGCTTGCTAATTTAGAATCATTCACAAAAATAATACTCAGTCATTTTGCTATCTTCTTTTTCTTCATTGCCTCCTCCGTATAAAGTGCATTTTAGTACATGAAGAAATGATTAAGAAACAAGACTTTATTGTTCATGCCACTGAGAAGTAATTGAAAATAGCTAACTCTTTCAAAATGCCCAAGAGAGAAGTTATATCATCTTCTTTATTTTGTTACTGGAAAATTAGTGTTATTCAAAGACAAAGCAAATTAACTTCCTATTGAAAATGTAGGTGTGGTGTTTATCACAGACCATATAAATCTAGTAGCTGATATTAAATGGAGAATACTATAGTCAAAGATCAGCAGAAATTGTTCTCCCTCAGGACCAGCTTCTCTCTTGATTTTGTTTGATTAGCTTTGATTGGTACATGGCATAAAAAGCTTCTTGATTTACAAAACAGTCATGCAGTGGCTGTCAGAGTCATTCATCGGATATTTCACTGGGAGAATTTCTACTTAATATTTTATAAAATTTTAAGCTAGTGCTAAGCAAAATCGTGCAGAATATAAATCCTAATATGAAGAAATAATTAGAAAACATTTCAAATGTATATATGATGTCAAAGTTCTTGTAATTTACCAGAGGAAAGCAAATTCATGCCTTAAAATTCTGCTGGTTATAATGAAAACACAACTATGTTCTCACAGAGACCCACTGTGGTTATGTGGATTCCTCTTTATATTGTTTCTCTAAACCCCAAGTGACTTGTGGAACCCTGCCTAGAAATGATTGGAACCTTCGGAATTCTCTTTCCTTTGGATTGGCTCTGATAAAAACCTCTGTAGAATGATTAGTGTGAAGTCAATGAGGCACTTTTCAACAAAGGTGCAGGTTTATAGATTGTATCATTTAATCATTAAAGACAGTGCTTGTTCAAGTTCACAACCCCGAATAAGAACACTTAAAGCATGACTCAAATACTGTATTGCCTCCTTGTGTAGTCATGCATATAACACACCTTCAGCCAGCTCCCAAATAATGACATGGAGATTTATTATTCATTATGATAGCTCACCCTTAGCTTAGGCTTGTCTCACTAGCACATATAATTTAAATTAACTCATCTGTTTTAGTCTACATTCTGTTGCATGGCTTCTTACCTCATTTCTTTGTATTTCCCATGCTACATACTCCATGTCAGCTGGAGACTTCACCTTCTTCTGCCTACAAGTCCTGCCGATATCTCCTGCCTAGATAGTGGCCATTCAGTCTTTTAAGCAATTCATTTTCACACAGCATACAAACATCTAACAACATTTGCAATGCTGTTATTTTTTTGTGGTCCTTGTACTCAAATGAGAACTTCCTTATAATGTCCCTGTTCTTAGCCTTGGTCAATAACTTGGTAATCTTCAACCTTGAAAGAAAACTCACAAAGCTCATGGTACTGTGAATTTAAATTAGTGAAATAAATGACTTGTACAGATGTAATGAAATTAGTATCAGTGTGTTTAGATATCCTTTAAAAAAAAGAAAACACATTATCAATAATTTAACGGAAAGTGAGCAATGGATGGTGCAAACATTGCAGTAAAGGTATATTATTAATTGTGACACCACCCATAGTGACAGATAAGATCAGAAGTTCAAATAAGTTAAGAAACTTAAAGAACTTCACTAGGGCAGCAACAAGCAGACAAGGGAATATTGTAGATCATCATATTTCAAGTACCTGACTCATTAAGTTCCCTTTAATAGAAACTTAATGTGGATGTCTTGGAAAGGTCTTTAAGAAGGATGGAAATGTTTCCTGGAAAGAAGTACTAAGGAATGTAAGTTTGTATGGATGAGAACTGGGGGTAATTAAGACAAAATTCTCTTTCTCTGAAAAGAGAGAAGTTAAAAGTCATTTGAGAAAAATAAAAGAGAAAAAAGAATTTACCCAAATATTGCTTATATTATTTGGAGTCATATATCTCAAATACTGTGGGGTGGAACATGCACCATGATGGTCAGAGAGGTCACAGAAATATTCATGTGGCTCAGTTCTCTCCTTCAATAATCTAATCCTAGAGAATCAAACTCATGTTGTCAGGGTTGGGGACAAGCACCCTTCCCTGCAGAGACATTTCATGGGGCTAGAAAAGAGCTTTCATTTTAACGGTCTTTGAGATGTTGACTCAGCACAAATTTTCTCCATCACCAGAATACAATATTATGCTTTGGCCTTTGTCTTTGTGGGTTTTATTATTATTATTATTGCCTGTTATTGTTTTTTATGTGTGTGTGTGGTGTGTGTGTATGTGTGTGTGTGTGTGTGTGTGTGTGTGTGTGTGTGTGTGTGTGTGTGTAACATATTCAGTCTAAACTTGCCTAAAGCCCAGGATTGCCTCATCATAGTCCTGCCACAGTCTCACAATAGTTGAGATTGCGAAAATGAGCTACCATGCTATCTTGATGACCTTAAAAAAATTTATAAGGCAACACCCTCATGTCCACTGACTTCTAGAGTATTTCTGTCAACTTCTCAGTTTCATTAGGTGTATTTGTGAGGTTTTCTATACATGTTTCACAGGCTCTGAAGCCCAGCTCAAGGTACCTCTGCTTTCTCTATCTATAAGTCTGTCCTTTCTGACTACAGTAATACACTAAAGAAGTAGCCTATTGTGTCTGGTTCCCTTTAGTTAGTGTCTGAAGCTCATCCATACTCAGACATACATCAGCATTTCATAGTTTTCAATTATTGCCCAGTACTAAGCTGCATGGATGTGCTATGTTCTGCCTGACAGAAATCTTGGGCAGTTGAGAACAGGGCAGTTTTGAATAATGCTGTTATTTGGTTTCATGTGTTTCTGTGAATGCACTTCTGATGTGGGAATGCCCTTCTTTATGCTGTGAATCTCAATCTTTGAATAAAGGAGCTGTTTTGGGCCATGGCGGGTACCGTAGAATAGGTAGGAGGAGAAATCAGAGCTTAGGTGGGAGAAGCAGGGTGGAGTCAGGCAGACCGAGCTGAAGCCGCCAAAGGAACAACATGTAAGGAGACACGGGTGAGCCACGAGCCACATGGCCAACAGATTAATAGAAATGGAATCGGGTCTTTGTACAAAGAAAGCATGGTCCGGGTCACATTCAAAATGGCGCCAGAGGCGGGCTGGCGGCAGGCAATGTGAGCTGCAATCAGGCGGGTTCCTGAAAACTGACAAAAGACTCAGTAACATGTGATTGATTTCAGATTTCTGCTTATTTTGAACAAAAGAGAAACAAATTTTCTTCGTGGCAGCATTTTCTTGGGTGTGCTCTGTTTATGGTCCGTTTAAGAAAACTTAGTGATTCAGCCTAATTTGCAAAAACTGTGCTTCTTTTTGGAGAATGTATTTTAAAAGCTCTTAAGGTTAGAAGATGATTAAAGATTCACAATAAATCAGATTCAGATAAAAAAGAAAACCTGTAAACGGGTTACAATGTTTGTAAAAGGTACATAGGCTTCAGAGAGAAAAGAAAGAGGTTAGAAAAAGTTTTTAAAGCGAGAAATAGAGTAATAAAAATATAATAAGCCACGTAAAGATGGAAAATAAACACAAAATCTGGATTTTAGTTGTTATTGTGTTTTCTTTTAATTTTTTAACTGTTAATGAGCTAACTGCAGAAAGACAATGGATTGCAAATACCAAGGCTACTAAGTTAAACAAGAATGTATTTTTTAAAGGTATTTTGATTTCAAAATTTGTGTCTAAGGATTTATTGCTTCGGAAGAGTTCTGCTTTTGTCTCCACAGAGGATGAGAGCCTGTGGATTGCTTTCAGGAAAATATGGTTTCATCAACCAAGACCCCCTGAAAAAACCTCTGATGAGAAGAGATGGCCAGATCAGCTTCACAGCTGCAGATTATGACCCAGTCTCAACAACCGTGAGATTTTCAACGCCCCTTAATCAGCAGGAAGTAGTAATGAATAACTTCGCCCAAATTCCCCAAATATTGTTTCTAAATGTTTGTTTTCATTATAAATGGTTAATGGTCATAGTCAATCTCTTTCTAAGAGAAAACGGGGGATATGGTATGTGAATGCTTTTTTAAAAATTAGATTATTGAATTTACTTGGATCAGAAGATCAGCTGTTAATCTCAAAGTGTTTTACATTGGTATGGATTTTGGTTTATTGATACAAATTTAAAGTCAATTTTATTATGCTGTATGTGTTTTTCTATTCTTGTTTGAGGTATGATGTTCGTGTAACTGTTTTAAAATTGTAGTGTATAATTAAGAAATGAAGGTTGGTGGTCACTTTTGATAATCAAACTTATAGTTAGGTTAGTTGGGATTTTTGGGTATACAAAAATATATTTCAATTACGTAGGTAATCTTCGGATACTTCTAAGACCTACAGAGTATGGCATTTAAAATGTTTTAAGAGCTTGGACTTTTCTGGACAGTGAGACAGATCTGCTCCTGGCAGCACTAATTTACTTCAACAGGAAAATGGGCATCAAAGAAACTCCATATGGAGTCTACTCTCTTTGTGGCAATGGTTAGCCACTGGATAAGGACCTGTTTTTATATTGACTGCTTGACAGTATGCTTTTTAAACTGGACATGCAGGTTCCATAAGAAGATGACCTCTGAACTTTGGCAGAACAGGCCAAGATCATCATTCAGGTTCCTGCTTTACAGAGAAAACTGTCAGACATTCTTCAGGACTCAAGGAGAAGCAACAGATGAACTGTGCCAGAATGGGCAGAGCGGATTTCCTGCTTCACTGAAATGAAAAGAGACTCCAGGCCTATAGGCTGAAGATGGATGCCCCAACTTTATAAAGGAACTTTGGGTGACTGTCCAGGCAGATAGGTGTCATCTCTGTCCTTTCTGGATTTTGGAAGTCGCTTGCACTTCTGGCTTGCTTGGGTAAATATGTCCTTCTGTGGTCTTTGATGTAGTTGAAGATTAGATAGTTAGAGGTATAGTTTTTCTTAGTCATTTGAAAGATATATTAGATATAAAACTTTAGATTCATAAAGATAAGGTAGATGATAGAATATTTTCTTTAATTTTGCTAAATACAAATAGACTAGATATTGTAACTGTAATTCTTACTTGATAGCTATTTTGTTTGTTATATGTAATTTTGCTATGTTAAAATTGAAACCTTCCTTTTTGATTAGAGAGAAAGGGGGAAGTGATGTGGGAATGCCCTTCTTTATGCTGTGAATCTCAATCTTTGAATAAAGGAGCTGTTTTGGGCCATGGCGGGTACCGTAGAATAGGTAGGAGGAGAAATCAGAGCTTAGGTGGGAGAAGCAGGGTGGAGTCAGGCAGACCGAGCTGAAGCCGCCCAAGGAACAACATGTAAGGAGACACGGGTGAGCCACGAGCCACGTGGCCAACAGATTAATAGAAATGGGTTGATTTAAGATGTAAGAGCTAGCTAGCAATGTGCCCGAGCCATAGGCCAAACAGCATGAAGTTAATAGAAGCGTCTGAGTCGTTTCTGGGGACCCGGGTGGCGGTGGGCGGCTAAGCGGTCCCGGCAGGTCTGTGGGTCCGGGACCTCTGGCGCCCGGAACCCAGAGAAACCCACTACAACACACTTCTCCTTTTATCATATGGATTCTTAGGAATAGATTTTTCTTTTTTTAGGGAAGTCCCAGGAGAATTCAGTTTTTAAAGAAATTGGGAAAATGATAGCTAAAGTAACTGCCAAATTATATTGAAAGGCATTAACTTTATATTTTGAAGTTAGATATATAAAAATTTGTATATTGCATATATAGTAAGCATTATAAATTTTAGATAATAAGCACTATGATAAACTAAGATTTTATTTTTATACAGAACTCATCTGTTAATACCTTTACTGCCAGTGTGTCTACATTAGCAGATGGGGCTTTTAGAGAAGTGATTAAAATTAAATGAGGTCATAAGTTGTTCCTGATTTGATAGGATTAGTGTTTTATGAGCACAGACACCTGAGCATCCTGCTGTCTCCCCTCCAGGCTGATGTTTTATGCACCCACTCTGAGGAGAGGCCAGAAAGCCATTCTGTGAGAACACGGCCTTCTGGAAGCCTAGGGCAGAGTTCTCCCCAGAAACTTCATTTCCTTGCTCCCTGATCTTGACCAGCAGCAGGAAGAGCTGTGATAAAATAAATGTCTGGGTTTAAGTCACCTGTCCTGTGATCCTTTGTAGAAGGGATCCAAGTAAAGTCTATAGCAACAGTATATTAAATTTTCAGTAAGATAAAGTTACATGAAAGGTGTGGGGAACTGTTTTCACCAGTGTTTTGGTAAGGCAAGTTGAGGCTTGAATTTTTAGCTTCCTATAAATTACAATGTTGGAGACTTACCAGATCCTTTCCCCCACTAAATTGTTACTACTCTAAAGCAAAATAGTCAGTGTGAGGTTGGAAACTCATGCTAGAAAGCAGTACGGAGTTAAAATATTAAAGAACACATTTCTGACGCCTGATCTGTAGCTCTGCTCCATCTGCATATTGTTTTTTATAAATTATCTTATTCTCACAGGCATCCTACTAACGAATTATGTGAAAACAATAAGAATCAAGCTGCTGCCAAAGAGTTATCTCAGTAGCCAATAGCAACTGCCTTTGGCAGGGAAGTTCTACTTACCAGCACTGAAAAACACTTAGTCTTTATTGCTGAATTAAATATGTGTGTCTAGTTTGCCTTAGGGACAGCTAAAGACATGAAGAAAAAGTGACCTTAGGCAAAGTTTTTGATTCTCCTTATCAGAAAACAAAAGGGCCTATAGTTATTATTTTGGAGGCTGAGTTTATAAAGAGGAATGGAATATTTTTCCTTTTTCAATTTGTACTGCATTCATGAGCTGAAATAAGTCTTAGTGATGTTTCCTCAATAGAGGGTTTAGGATCTAAGGAAACTTCTCTGGAGAATACATGAATTGGGCTTGATATTGGAAGGTTCATTAAAAGAGCTGTGGAAATAAATATTCTGTTAGGAAACATTTCATGCCAAATAATAATGATGTGTGTGTGTGTGTGTGTGTGTGTGTGTGTGTGTGTGTGTGTGTGTATTCAGAAGTAACATTTCCTTCGTTTTGTAATGAGAATTTGAATATGGAAGAAAGCAAACAATATGAGTTTCAAGATTCTTCATTTGATTTGTTTTAAATAAGAAATATTTGATTTTAAACTATTACTTAGTTTGAATATTTTCAATATGAATCATATTCAGCTTTTAACAGTGTTTTATATAGTGGGCACAAACCTACTACAAACAGATTATATCTTGTTATTTTATTTAATCACTTAATCAATATCCCCTTAAAATACCATTTCTCCATATTTTATACCTATAGTGTTTAACATGAGAAAAAAAGATGCAATTAAAAAGAGAAAGTGATAGTCTGTAACCAAGGCAATGTGGCCGCATGATTGTGAAGTAGAACTTACTGCTGGCATCCACAGCTGACCTCCTGTCTCTGCTCCACGATTCGAATGAACTATTTCTCTGAAAAGTACTTAGTGGGAAACACTCAATATTTTGTTAAGTGAACTGGGATATGACAAGCTATTATGAGGTAGAATGGAGAAAGGAAACATGGCTTCAGCGCTAGCTACTTTGTTTTGAATACTATTACAAAGCTCTACAGGGGCACCCTAGCTCTAGAGCAAATCAGTGTTTGTAAAATAACTGCTCTGCCTCTGACTGCTTGAATGGAAATCCATAGACAATAAACACAGTGCTAACAAGCACAAGAACAGAGAGCGGATGGCTAGTGTCCTGCTTTGCCGTGATGCCACAGTAACTGTTATGTTACTCCATGGGCACTGATCTAAGTGCTCTAACGACCCCACCCACTCTGTTCTCACATCCACTGGGATCCAGGTGTTAAGAACTTCAACATCATCTGACTCTCTGACTTCCAAAGACTGTGCTGTCTGCTGTATCTTAAGGTGAAGATATGCATACAAACCACTCAGGCTATGCTCTAATAATTTACGTGAAGCCTTCTAAACATATATTCTTCAAACATATAGTATAGAAAGAAATGTAATCACATATTCCAAGTGACTTCAATTGGGCTGGAAATTTTTAAGGGCAAAGGACAGGGAACAAGAGAGGGGCATTTGAAAGTATAATAGAGGGTGAATATGATCCAAGTGTGTTCTATGCATGTATAGTCATGCCATAACTAATGCCTTTCTTTGCAAAACAAATGTAAAATCTTAGAAATTTTATAATAATTGGAGAAGGAATAATCCTAGTTTACCATTGGGTGGAAAAGCAATAAACATTTATATTTGACATAGCACGACTCTGAACTAAACTAGATTGCTAGACACTCCCATCTCGTCACAAGAGATTTGCTTTCAGTTGAGATAATTCTATAAAGGGAGACTTTATTGTAACACATGGAGTGAGCAGTATTTTTTTACCTTTCATTGGCTCTTAGGAAAAGTTAATCACTGGGCTTAAACTAAATTTAAATTTTGTAATAGTACTGATACTCAACTTGACAGTATCTAGAATTTTGGAGGAGACAAGCATCCACCATACCCATGCAGTCAGTGTGCAGATTAGATCAGCCTTTGTGCTTATTGGTTAAGGGTTATCTGCAGGCAGGTAAGGTGGAAATATGTTATCTGAATGACAGAATACCATATGCTACAATTCCAGACTGAGAAAGATTAAAACCAACATTATAGTTCCTGCTTCCTAACTAGACATGACTGTGACCATCCATCTCTCTGTTCCTACCGCTGTGCCTTCTCCATCCAGACAGAATGTGTGTGCTCAAACTGTGGGCCACATAACCTCTTCTTTTCTTAAGTTGCTCTTCTCATATATTTTGTCACAGAAATAGTAAAAGCAATAACTTCAAGTACCAATTTTTTTCTTGAATAATGAAAAGTTCAGCATAACAATTAAAATAATTAATGAGCACTTTCTAAAACTAAACATATACCTTTGCAAGTTATCCTGTAATGTAGTGATATGCAAGATGTAAGAATTAAAACTAATTTAATATTTTATACATCATGTATATTATGTATTGAATAATAAATATTCATTTCATATGTGTACACATATATGGATATGTGTATCAATTTTCAATGGTTTACCTCCTTAAAATAATGCTCTAGTAAAATAATAGAATCACATATTACAAGAAATAAAATAAGAACAAATTATTTCATATAGCATAAACCTTTTGATAAATATCAGAAGCTTAGTATATTGTCTGACATTGTTCTAGACATACAAATTACTTGCTTTTAGGTATCATTTAGAAAGTCTGTTCAGTCTAACACTCTCCCAACTGAGCTATTTTGGTGGATAATTGGGAGGATGGGAGGGAGGGGAGCAGGGGAATACATGGATAAAAAAGACATTTTCTTATAAAAAATAAAATGAAAAAATGAAAGTCTGTTCAAATATGCAATATCTAGTATCATCAGCTCTTTATGGCATCTTACTACAGAGTTTAAAATGCTGTTTTAAATCAGTTAATATAGCCTAATAGAATTTTAATTTCTTGTTTTTTTTTTTCCCTTTTCTTTCCAGAATTGAAAGTTTCTGAAAATTTATTATATGGGATATTTTGTTTTTTATATATTTATTAAGATGTTAATGAGAATCCATAGTAATGAATGCTAATACACTAGATATGCACTGAGCCTTAAAAGGAGCTTCAGTTTACACTATCAGTTCCCAAATGCAAAACTAGCTCCAGTTTGTGAAAACTTTAATGGGCATTTTGATTACTTAACTTTTCTACACTTGATTCAATAATATATTCCCTTAACATTGTGGATTAAAAGTTCAAATTTTGGGTTGTAATATTTTATTGTGATTTTATGTAACTGAATTTTTTAAATTCTTTGTTAATGAATCAAAGCCGAGTCTTTCTTGAGTCTAATAGCAAGGACTATAACATGTGACTGTGACCAAGCAATACCATGGGAAGAATTATCTGGAAACAAGAGGAACATTACTGTATTAAAGAGACAAATGTGCTTTCAGTCTCATCAAATGCCCAATCTTAGCTGCCCTGGTGATATAGCAACCAGGTAAGACATGTCTCTGGTAGAATACTGGTTACTAACTTCAGGCTTTATAGATTAAAAGAAGCCTATCAAATGAACCCACAAATCTAAAGGTTAAATAATGTTAGGAAAACTTTTCTTCTTGCTTTAATAGATCAGATTTATCATAATAGATATATAGATGATAGGTAAGTAGATAGATGATAGATAGATAGATAGATAGATAGATAGATAGATAGATAGATAGATAGGATAGAGAGACAGGCATATTGAGAGATGGAAAAATTTCAGAGGAGGCTTAGCTAAATGCAGCGAAGAGCCAAAAATTGCATCTGGGTATAGATACATTAGCAATAAAAATCACATACATGTTATCTAAAAGCAAAATATTAATATGTTGTATGTGTTAGATAATCATTAGTTATTCTTTGAAAAAGATAATATTGACTACTTAAGAATAGATATATTTTGTGTATTAATTATCATAAATATATATAAGTGAACATATATATAAACATATATATATGCATGCCAATATACTGAGAGGTTTAAAAGTGCTTGAATTCCACTCTCATAAATAGAAATTTACTGTACAGTTTTTGAAAGATAAAAAAAATTGTGTGAGATAAAGTATAACGGTGGCAAAGGCAAGAAGAAATAGAAATTCTTCTAATTTTTTTATCAATACATATTAATTAGTTTTAAAATAAGCCTCAATTTAAGACTAAAAATTAATAAGTGCTAAGTTGACTGTGATTTCCCTTTTCTGCATCCCTACTTTTTTTAAAATTTCAGTCATTGTCAAAACACTGGGCGAGTTACTTCTCAGTCATGAGAGCCCTACTCTCATGTGCTGTTACTGCCTAATGAAAGTAAATACAACTAGTCATAATTATCTGTTTTAAAGAATGTATTAACATGCAGATACATCCTTTCTTTTTTGAGATCTTTTCATACTGTCTTAGAAATCTGCTTTTTATTATATGAAACACAGTGAGTTGAAAATTACATCATCTCTCAATAATTGTATCATAAAGTCGCTTATGTCCACTTCAAATATATCATGTTTTCCTTGGACTCTAAGCTTCATTTCTCCTACTGTTAAGCACAAAACCCCTTATTCTCTTAACCCAAAGTAAGAATCCTATCAGGTTGTTCCTGTCTTCTTTCAGGTTTTACCTTAGGAATGATATTTTTCACTTCGCACTTATGATGACATTTTCTTGACAGGCTTATAAGAGAATAAAACAAGAATGCATAGTAAGCAACACATATTATAATTCCTTGCTCATTATTTTTAATGAATTAGAGATTATTATAAAAATGTTTCTTCAAAATTAAGTGGAAATAAATTTGTACGTGGCAGTATCATTTGTGATCGCATATCGTTTTCACAACATCTATGACTCATCACTGGTTCACTATTGTCCTCAATCTGAGACCCAACTGTAGAATTGGTCGGACTATTAAATCAAAGATTAAATGTCACCTAAAAAAGCTTTGTGTCTTCATGAAAAGCAAAACGAAACAACAAAACAAACTTTTTATAATGATGTATTACTACTTCAAATTCTCTTACATGAAATTACCTTGTTTTCTATTATAAAATCACTTTTTCTACAACATTTCTAATTCATTGGTAGACCCCGTCTGCTGAATCAATCGGCGCTGTGTTCTCATGCTGACTGATATCTAATCTGAATTAGCAAGAATTTCCAACCACTGCATACAGATACGGTAAGTGCCTCATAGAATATTATTTAAAGGTGTGTTACTTTTGTTTATGCTCAGGAACGCTTGTTTAAAGATACAAAGGTGTGTTACCTTTGTTTGATTAAATAAAATTTACCTGTAGTCGGGAGGCCAAGTAAAGCAACTAGGTGACAAGAAGTGGAAAGGAGAAGGCAGAGAAGGACAAGGTCTGCAGGAGCCAGCCAGCTAGCTACACAGTAAACCGTGGACTAAGAAACAAACACACAAAAAAAGGTATACAGTAAATGAAAGAAAAATTCAGAGGCAAAAAAATTAATAATAGATGGAATGATTTAAAGTTAGGAAAAGCTGGCGACAAACAAGCCAAGCTAACACTGGGCATTTATAAGCAAAAGTAAGTCTCCATGTATGATCTATTAGGGGCCTGGGTGGCAGGACCCCCCAAAAGAACAAAAACAAACAATAACATGAGTTGCTTCCTAGGTTATTCTACCAAGTCAAAGGGTGGTCCAGGCACTGTGGTGTATTTTCAAGATTTATATTATCCAATAAATAAAATATTACAAAATAGAAATGGAAATGAGTAAAAGCATGTATAAAACAATTCAGACTGTCAAACACAAAATGTGGTCCCTGTTTTCCATATTAAAAAGTATAACCAAGAAGGAGTGTTAGCAGGAAAGAAAAGAAGGAGAAATGGTATTATTGTACTTTACTCTTAAGAAATCAAAAAATTAAAATATCACATTAATAATTATGCTTTTAGAAAATAGCTGAAAGCTAAAGCCAATTTGTGCAGGTGAAGCAGGGAGTCGACAGGTCTAACCCTTTGCTAGAGAGGCTTGCAGAGGTCATGACACTTTTTACTTAACATGATTTACATCTGCAGGTACATTAAAAAAAAATACAACAGTTTGTAATGAAGCTGAACAAGGGACAGGATGTTTGCTGATGAAATCCACTGAAAGAGACTCTGTTTATTAATAGATGTGAAATCTCATTCTAGAAACTATGAACCATTAGTTCAAATATGGATGTATTAGAATAATCAAAACTTGTTACAAAGATCTTGCAACTCTCTAAAGGCAGTCTGTTTGGATTCTTTGTCTGATGGTGCTAGGGATTGCAGCCAGAAGTTTCATAACCCTCTGGCCAGAAGTCTGTACTTGCAGGTCCACATGTTCTTTGCCCCAAATAATCATACAAAGCTTATATACTTACAAACTGTTTGGCTTATTACTTAGGCTCATTGCTAGCTAGCACTTTTTTTTTTTTTTTTAACTCAACCAATTTCTATGAATTTTTGTATTGTCGTGTGGCTCTGTGGCATGACCTGGGTTCCTTTACATCTTGATTTCTCTGATGAGGCAGCTCACAGTGTCTCCTCTGACTCTGCCCTTCTCCTATATCCATGCTTAGAATTCCAGCCTGCCTCGAAGCTGCTTTGCCATAGTCCAAAACAATTCCTCCATTAACTAATAATAAAGCCTATTCACAGGATACAGAAAGCCATCCCACATCACAAAGGAAATGTCTTTCACATTGTGATGTCCAATGATGGACAACAGTAAGAAACACTGTCAGAAATAACTAAAGATATATGTGCCTAGGTACTTACTTTTATTAAAATTTTCAAAAGCTATTTTAGAATGTGTGTAGGTTACTTTTGGTTAGTTTGTTTGTTATTATTGTTTTGGGCTTTTGCTTGCTTGTTTGTTGTTTTTATGAGTCTTTTTTCTGTGGTACATTTCCAAGCCTTGTGACTGAAGGGCCAGAGTTGCCCCTGCTTCATCTTGTTGAATTGCCCCCTCCTGTGTAGTAGTTGAAATCAGTCACATCTGGCAGAAGTCAGCAGTATCAAGTGTGTCCTTCATTGACTGTATTTGAGATCTTTAATCCCATCCTGAAAAAGAGTAGTTCAGAAATCCCTCCTATACTGTGCTGGCATCAAATTGGGTGGTCTGTGGGATGAACCCCCCACACCCTTGTGTTATCTTGCTTCTTATCCTGTTGAACTCTGAGTGCTTGAAGGTATGCCTTGAAAACTGAGGTAGGGAACCAAGTAGAGATAGGGACTGGAGTTCTTGACAGCTTAGATTTTCTTGGACAGGATAGTAAGGTTTTCCATACCACTGTAGTAAAGGGTATTCCTTGTGGGAATTAGGTTCTGAAAGCTCGGCCCTTATGCATGCCAGGCAAGCACTCGTCAGTGAACTATAATCCCAGCCTTTAGTCTGTATCTTAAAGGCACAGAGTTGCCATGTCAGGTTCCTTTTGGTACTAGTGTAGATAATGGTGTGGCTAAGAATTATTTTACATGGTTACATATGCAGAGTCTTATATGCAGAGCTTTCCTGGTAGCTGAAATTCCTGCAGATGATGTGGAGTTAAGTATTTTGGATATACTTACTTACCTTGTTTTAAAAGGAAAATATTTAAAATTGAATTCTAATAATATTATTAGAATTATAATATATAATAATATATTATAAGGGCTTCTATACCAGAAAAATCTCAGCTTACAGTATTTAGAAAAGCTATATTCCTGTAACCTAGGATTCTAACTGAGAGAATAAAACATCTTGTGGCAACAGCTAAAGCTTAAGATTCAAGTTCAGGGACAGAAAGACAGCTCAACAGTTAAGTATACCCACTGCTACGGCTGAGGACACAAGTTCTGTACCCAGCACCCGCATCAAGCAGCTTACCACTGTATCTCTAGCTCCAGGTGTTTGGTGCCCTCTTTTGGCATCCATCAGCACGTGGATTCATGGGTCTTTATGTGCACACACACATGCGCATACAAACACATATACACACATATGTACACACACATGAACACACACACAAGCACACACACACACACAGGCACACACACGATTCTAAAAATACAGCTGATATTTATATGACAACACAAGGTAAAGACACCATGGTCACACTATCTGATGAGCAATTGGAGTCAAATAGTTGATACTGAAATTGAATGAATAACACCACAGATTTCTTTTGAAAGTTGTCACTTGGTTTTCCTGGGTCCTGGAAGAACTTAACTGAAAGTAATGTTTGCTCATTACTTTGTAAACAACAAAGGTATTTTATTTTATTTATTTATTTATTCATTCATTCATTCATTTATTTATTTATTTATTTACTTACTTATTTATTTATTTATTTATTTACTCACTCACTCACTCACTCACTCACTCACTCATTTATTTATTTATTTATTTATTTATTTATTTATTTATTTATTTGCTGAAAAAATAGTTTGGAAAAAAAAGTTAGAAAGGAATCAGAGAATTATCTTTTCTTTCCACTGTCCTGAAAGTATATCAGTTATTTCGATGATAAAACACCTCTTCTCTATGGCATATGTATGTGCTGATGACTAGAAATTGTAACTGTATTTTGGGAAAAAAAAAGGTTCCATGTAGTAATCACACCTTTAGTGTAAATGTTTTATTACTTGATGACTCTTACCAACCTGTAAAGTCCACCATGTATTTTTATGTTGCCAGATCTGCCTAGTTTTTCATCATTTCAAAAGGTATACATTTCTCCTTATCCTTCCTTCTATCATTTATGAAGTTTGTTGTATATACCAAAGTATTGGCTACCATTTGTAAAAGTTCATAATTTCTCTTTTTCTAAGTGTGATAGACATGTGCCTATGTACATGTTTACATGGGTGTGGCCACATACATGTATGTGGGTACATAAGGAGGTGCCAGGTTGAGATTGGGAATCATTTCAGTTAGGAACTATTCTCAGTGACTATTCATCTGATGTACTGAGGCAGGTTATTGAAATTAAATTGAGAGCTCACTGATATAGCTTGATTGTAGTATTGATAATCCAGCTTTCTAATAGAAGCTAATGTCTACTTTTGAAGCCAGGGATTGCAGGCAGGTAGAGTCCTACTTGGCAATTATGTGGGTTCTAGGGATCAGAATCCCAATCTCATACTTGTACAGCAGATACTTAGAATAGATAAAACACTTCCCCAATACTAAATTTACATCTTATCTTTTAATCCATAAGTCTTAAGTATTCCAAAAGTACACATATTCAACTGCTAATCTGAATGATAGTAGCTTGTATTTGAGCTATAAAGAAATCAAAAACTTCTGTATGCAAAGGCATCATTTGTATCTGACTTCAAAGACCACCTATTAGGCTTCGTCTCCACCTAGGTGGTGAAAACCTTACCAGGACTTTGGGCCACTGATGTGTTCTGTATTATTAACATAAAACCTTTGGGAAAATCTATGGAACAAGATGATTAAGTATACTGCTGTATAACATAAAGAAATTTGCTTACCCTTCTCTATTGTTGTGCTATTCACAGTGGACAAGATATAAGACCTGCCACAGTGTGTGTCACCAAATAAATAGATAAGGAAAATGTAACCCATATATTCAATAGTATTTTATTCATGTATAAAGAACATCATAAAATTTGCAATAAAGTTGATATAGCTAAAAAAACATTAAAATTAACATAATTTAAGGAGATGGAAAGAGAAAAAAATATCCCATTTGTCTTATATGGGGTGTCTGAATTTGTATGTGTATTCATGAGGATGCACGTTCATTTTTGCATGTGTACATGAGAGTATGTAGGACATAAAATAGAAAAGGTGGTTGGAGAGTGGGTTGAAAGAACTGTAAAATGAAGGAAGCAGGAAAAAGCAATGGGATGTATGTGAGATCAAGTTAGAAGGGAATATTATCAGTGTTAAGGAAAAAAGACCAGCAAGATAGGGAGAGGAAAGTCGGGCGAACAAAAGGAAGTATAATGGTACACACATATGAGGATACCATATGAGATTTGTTATTTTATATGCCAATAGGAAAAACAAAATAAATATAAAGAAATCGCACAAAGCCTGCTGTGCACAGCAAATGCTCCCAGATTTGTAACACTGATAAATCTATTAACTTTTTCTTGTTGTTGGTTTTGGATTTTTGAACAGTGTAGCCCTGATCATCCTGGAACTTGACTGTAAATCGGACGGGCCTTGAGCGCATGAACATTTTTAAAACATTATGTTGTACTTTCAAATACTGTGTTTTTTTTTTAATCAGTGTATATTTTGAAAGGAAGTTACCATCCAAAAAGGTTATTAATTCCTTTAGCTAATACATGGGCTTAAGGAGTTCCTGATATCACTGAGGCTTCTTAAATTAAGCATTCCTCAAAGCTTCAAGGGCCTCCTTTCATTAGTGAGCATTTTAGAGCCAGTAGAGTAAGCAGATTTTATCTGTCAAATACAGTCACTTTGAGGTAACTGTGAAAAGGGGTGTGTTGAGGATGTTCTGAGTTTGGGGAAAATATGGTACTTATGCTTAGATGGGACCCAACAAGAGGTAGGTAAACGCAGTTGCTTGAAAATACACAGAAGTGTTTTTGTTGTTGTTATGAAATCTGTGCAAGTCTCCATAATAAACAGTGAAGCTCTGTAACAAACTCAGTTTTCCTAGATCACTTTAAGAATGATTTTCTTCTTTTAAAATTTCACCTCCTAATCCATTCCACGATCAATCAAAAGTGTACAGCAATCTGATATAAGAACTGTCTCCGTTGCCCAGCACTGGGTCAGCATTTTCTAAATAACTGGTTCTTATTTCCTGTGGATATTTGTCATAAATAACAGTTTTAAAATACAATATAGCCATGCTGTAACTAATGTTAGTTTTCAGTAGCCACATGTTTGACATAAGATGACTCCTACCCAGCCCCACCATTTCTAACAAGAATTACTTAAGAATTACTTCATCTCTTTCCATAGTAACTATCTATATACAACCCTAAATCAACCAGTGTAGTTAATGCCTTTGTCTATCACAAAATAGAATATGAAGTCAATTCAAATGACAACAATGGATGCCAGTTTTGATGTGGCTTTCTAGAATTCAGTATTCTTTTCATATGTATGTATATTTGATAGAGGGCATGTGTATATACTGTCTGCTGGCTTGTGAGGGGCTCCCATGTCTGAGTGCAAGTGGATGCCCACGCCAATGGGAGCCTCGTTCTCTCATTGCTCTGTACTTGTTTTTGAAAGGGGGTCTCTCAACCAAGCACAGATGTAACCTAAACAACTAGCCTCCCTTTCTGATCTCTCTCTGAATCCCATCTCTACCTCCTCAGGTGTGAACTGGGGCTGGGCGCCACTCCCATGCAGTATTAAGAAGGTCCTCTACTCATAGTACAATTATTTAATTGTTGAACCATCTCTTCATCCCAAGAACACTCAAAAAACTTCTTGTTTTTTTGTAAGATAACTCAAAATATTCCCTCTCTTGCTTTAATAACACATCATTAATGTGGTGTAGTATAGCATAGCATCACAGATAAGAGTTTAATTTATAGATAAACATCTTTCCCTATAGAGAAATTAAGCTTGTTAATATAGAGAAATACAGATATAAAATTATAAGGAATAGCAAATCAAACTTTGTATTTAGAACATTAATAAAATAAGTGTATTTTAGATTTAACACTTACAAACCTTTATATAATTCCTATATTTAACTGATTGAGATTGTGTGAGTATTGTATAGGTATTGAATAAGAAAATAGAAAAACTATTCTATACAGTTTTGATCATTGAACAAATAGCTTTAAAGTGGAGTATCATAATTCTTCTTAAAACTATCTAATTATAAAGGTTTTAATTTTTCTGAGTGACTTTAATATAGATCTATGGTTACTCATAAATATTTTATTTTCAAAGTTAGAAACTTTACTATATGAATTTGAATCTGAACTATTCAGTGGTACAAGGCCTATATAATTTCAATTAATGAATTCCTACAGCTTAATTTTCTAAGTTGAAATGGTTATATTAGTAAATAAGCCCATACTAGGCCAAAGTAAATATTGTTTCTCTATGATAATATGTATTTAAGTATGTTTTTCATTAATTTCTTCAAATTAAATAGTGGTCAGTTCTAAAAATGGCCTGTACCTCCATACAATAAAGTTATTCTATAAAGTTATTCTATACTAAAATACAGATGACATTAACTCATAAAA
This sequence comes from Phyllotis vaccarum, assembly GCA_033318265.1. Lineage (NCBI taxonomy): Eukaryota > Metazoa > Chordata > Mammalia > Rodentia > Cricetidae > Phyllotis > Phyllotis vaccarum. Next base: position 34,317,920 of record JARWLC010000010.1, on the reverse strand, counting down.
TATAGCACTTAGATGATTACCATATTTTATGCTCATACAAATCTACAATTTGAGAAGTTTACAGAGAATTCCATGATCACATACAAATATACAAATTTAAAGTTCATTTCACAAAGCAAAACACGAAACTAAGACATATGCATTAAATTTAGGGACCCTAGTAGCTGAGAGAGTTGGATTGCAAAGAATAAACTGGAGGAGTTACAGTGAATGTCTGTGCCACTGATTAGTTCTCACTATGCGAGCTTCTACATGTGTACATGTGCACAGATGGCCAGCTGATACTTCACTCATCTGTGGGACAATGGGACCTGATTTCAAGATACTGAACTGTTAAGATTAAGGTCTATTATTACAGTTTCCAAGAAGCTGCACAGGTCATCGTTCTATGTTGCATTATATTAGATTTTTTTCTTAATAAGTAGATAGTGCCTGGAGCTATTAAATCACTTTATTATATAAGTTTGCTTCAACAGCATTTTTTGAAAAGGCATTTGACCTTACTCCCTTCGGTCCATCTTTTATGCACTAGTTACTATGCTCCCTGTCAGCGTTCTTCCAGGTGACTTTGAGAATGACATTGTCTAAGACTGATATGAAGACACATATAATCCTCTTCAGAGTAAATGAGAAATGTGAAACACAAAACATAAGTTCAATTTCTATTTCTTGGAAGATTTTCAAAATAAGAAACACATGCATGTGTGCACAATTCACAAAATGAAAGGATCACCAAAAATGTTACTATACTTAATGAGTTACTGCTTCCTGAGTTAGATGTGAAAAGTTCCTGTAATTCATTTATTGTACTTCAAAGTTGTAACATTATTGTCACATATATCTACATTTTGTAGTCATATAGCTTCTGTCTGTGATTAAAAATGTTCAATATGTCAATATATTCCTACAAATGTAGGCTAAATTAGCACTTTTATTTTTGTTCATTTAATGTTTTATGTACTTATATGCATTTGTGTGTATGTACAAATTACATATGTTCAATATCCTGGAAATGAAGGTATAGGTGGTTATGAGATATGAACGGTAGGAAGCAAACTCAGGTTCTTCTAAGGAAAAGAATAACAATAAAAGATCTGAAACAGTGAGTCATATTTGAAACTGAGTAAAATGTACACTCAGATGTAAAATATACAGTAAAATATAGAGCCTTGTACTTCCATATCTCAAAGACAGTGATAACTTCTGACAGATTGTAGCATTGACCCCAATATCAAATAAATGATACATTTCATATAATGATCACCTTTTAGGTAATAAAATCAAAACAAGGAAAACTGATCATCTAGGGCATTCTTTTAGAAACTATAATGTTTTTACAATGTAGTGAAAAACAATAAACTAAACCTCTCTACATTAAAAAAAAAAAAAAAACCACAGCTGCAATCTCCCATTACAGTAAAGGAAGACATTGTGTTTAATTTGTTAATGTGTTACATTTGTGAAGAAAACATACCTATAATATTTCATTCCTAAAGTATAAAATGTTATTTTAATATACAACCATCTGTAACAGTAAGGTTTTCTGTTTTGGGGTGGTTAGAGGTTTAGATTTATAGACTTGTTGTGTTGGATTTTTTAGTTGTTTGTGGTTGATTAGGTTTTTAGAAATGATTTAGATGTTTATATTAAGTTTATGTTATTTGGCTTATGGTTTAGGCATGTGTTTAATTATATATTTGTGAAGAAAACATACCTATAAAATTTCATTCTTAAAGTATAAAATGTTATTTTAATATACAACCATCTATCTCTCTTGAGTAGCTCCAAACCACAGTTTTCTTTACAATATGTGATTTCTGCATTGAAAATACTTGGATATTATCTGTTTTAGTGCATGTCATGAAGACCCAGGATGCAGATTTCCTCAGAGATGTTTGTATCCAGTATAGCTAAGTTCAGGCAACATGGAAAATTTATTTTTATATAATACTTTAAATCTATAGATTTAGCATGACTTCAAATATATACATGGAAGTATAAATGGTGGTAGAAATATATATGTGAGTATAAACATCCTTATACTTGGTTTTCTAGAAAGAATACTTCTTAAATTTTATCCAAACAATTCAACACCAACATTAGAGTCCTCTGTGAAATTGCTATTGCTTGCTTATTAAGGTTAGAAATGTAAGGTTTTATGTTGGGTTTAAGATGTCCTTGAAAACTTTAAAGGCTTCAAGAGTGAAGCATTTTTTTGAAACCTAAAATAGCAAACAAATCTTAAACAAATAATTAAGTCACCCATGATAGCATTCGTCTGTAATCCCAGAAGTCAGAGGGTGAAGAAAGAGAGTTGCTGATGGTTGGCCAATTTGGGCTCTTCAGCTAGATCATCTCCAAATGTAAAAAAATTAGTATTTGATCTCTCAAAATAGATTTTCATTTCAAGATCGTGTATTTAGTACATTTTAAGATATTAGTAAATGCAGAGGTGGTTTATTTTACTCAAAAAATAACTAATAGCCATACAGAATTAACATCAACTTGAAATGGTTATAAATCAAAATTTGTTGAATGTTTTTTATCATTAGTGAAATTGCCACTATTTTTTTTCAAATTAGTAGAAATTAAATTAAAAGTTATATCTATGAATTAAGCTCAAATATTACTGTAGTTTTGAATGAAAACAATATAAGTTATTCATTTTGATTTGTTGCTTTACTCTAAAATCTAATCTCATTGAGACATTTCTTCCATCTGTAGAGTAAGGAGAAATATAACAGTATTCCTTCCAGCTACTATTTTGTGTAATGTTGTATCATATGAATGTCTTAACAAAGGATCATATTTAGACATGATTACAGGTAAAGTAATAAAGAAAACTAACTTCAAGAACATTTCTGAAGACACTTTTCTGATCGCATTTGATATCTTACAAATATTAGATATCCTAAAATAATATGTATTCTATAATATTAGATGTTTTATAATAATTATCATATATTCTGTAATCATATTAGATATGCTCTACTAATATTATATACACTGTAATAATATTAGACATACTTAAATAATATTAGACATCCCAAAATATGTTACATATCCTGTAATAATTAAGCCACTTGGGTTGACATTGTTTCCCACAAAAACCATAAACTAATAGATCCCCTTATATCAGGAATGGCAAATATCTTTATAAACCGTCAGGGAAGACAAATAATTTCAAAAATATTATAGATTATTACTATACATTTGGTTTGCCTCTGAGGGGTCAAAGGTAAGCCTTTATTGTTGAAGACTCTTCATACTTAGGAATTAAATTTCTGCCCTCTGACCTCCACTATGTAGGTTTCCAAGGAAGGGAACTATTAAATAGTTTTACCCAGCTGCAATACCTACAAATACTGACAATGACCAGAATGACAGGATATGCATGAAGGAGCAATATTGGCAGTCACATAGTCACATGTTAGTAATAATCAATGGCTGTCTATTTGGACCTAAGGTCTACTCTACAGGAGGGAAATCATGGTCAACACCAAAAAGATAGCCAATTTCCTAGTGCTAGCAACATCATGCATACTAGAAAACAATCTATTTCCACCACCACTTTGCTAGACCAGCATAAATCCATTTTGCTACCATCCTTCATCAAAGAAGCCTCTCTTTACATAAAATGGAGACCAAGACAGAAAACTACTACTGGACACAATTCAAAGGTCAATGCACTGGGAGAGCCCAGCCTTAATGGATATCTACATCATATCTCCTCCTTCTATGACTCAGGGAAACATCGTAGAAGAGAGGGGAGAAAGATTTAATATCCAGAATACCAGGAACTCTATGGGGAAACAATCTTTCCTAGAAATAGGTTTATAGGCAAGACCAGAACAGTGGCAATATCAGTGGTCATATTAAAAAGGAAATGGGAAAAATTTGCACTTTCCCTTTCTAGACATAGAAATATCTTATAACTACGGATTTCTGACAAAGGAAAATTAGCCTCTTGTAGGGATGAGCCCCTTACTGGTTATAGTGTATAGTGTGGTTAGTTTTGAACAAATGTAATAAATAGTATATAAACAAATGACAAAAGCTACTCCAGAGATTATACTTAAATACATACATACAGAGAGAGAGACTTAACAATAGTAATCAAAGAACAGGAGGCTGTGAACTGAGTTCAGCATAATGGAGGTATTGAAAGAGTCAGAGGGAGGAAAGAAAGGTGACAGAACTTCACTTAGAAGCCTATGTTTTTCAAAGACAGTTTTCTTAAATAAAAAACCAATTACTTGATATTCCTGGGCAAACTCATAAGCTGAATTTGTTCTTCTGGCCATTTTTTGATACCATATGAGGAGATTTTCCTAATAATCAATCAATAGTTTCAGTGTTTTTAAGCAGAACTAGAGGAATACCCATTAATTTGACTATTTATGTCTCATGTACCACAACTTGATAGTAATTTTTTTTTTTAAACAGAGTTTCTCTGTAGAATATTCCTGGCTATCCTGGAACTTGCTTTGTAGGACAGGGTAGCCTTTCTGATGGTCATTTATAAAGGTAGTTTCTCAAACTTAGCAATATTTTTTTTTAACAATTATGTATCATTGCTTTTCATACATTGTCACCAACATGTAATTTAAACCACCTTCAAGGAACTTCAGAATACTAGAGCTGACAACCTTAAATTCTTTGAATGCCCCTTCCCTTGTGAATGACTCTCCAGATGTCTTGGTCTGTTCTCTTCCCTCATGATGTAAATGTTCAATAAAATAAACTATTTTATTTACAGAAGCATTACTTACCTTGTACCACATATTATCAACAAACAGAAATGCCTAGGTAGTTAACAATTTGCAAAATCAAAACAACTCTGAAATAACCATCTTACAACATTTAGAAGGACTGAAATAAAAATAAAACACTGATGAAAGCCTATGCTGGAGAGGATGTGGAGCAAGGGGAACACTCCTCTATCGCTGGTGGGAGTGTAAACTTGTACAGCCACTTTGGAAACCGGTATTGTGGTTTCTTAGATAATTGGGAATTAATTTACCTTGTGATCCAGCAATATCACTCTTGAGCATACACCTAAAGGATGCACATTGTTGCCTCAAGGGCTTCAGCTCAACTAGGTTCATAGCAGCATTATTGGTAATAGCGAGGACCTTGAAACAATCTAGATGCCTCTCAACCAATGAACGGAAAAATATAGTACATTTACCCAATGGAGTATTATACAGAAGTAAAAACGGGGGATGGGCTGGGGCCAGGGGAGGTTAAAAGAGAACATGAGGGAACAGAGAGGCAGAGGTAGTTGGAAGAGGGATGAATAGGGGGGAACAACAAACTAGACATCTTGATAGAAGGAGCCATTTGGTTTTAGGAAAAAGCCTAGTGCTAAGGAAATTTCCAGATATTCACAAGGATGACTCCAAGCAATAGTGGAAAGGGTACATGAACTGGCCTTTCCCTGTAATCAGATTGATGACCACCCTAAATGTCATCATAGAACCGCCATTCAGCAATTGATTAAAACAGATGCAGAGATTCGTAGCTAACCACTGGGCTGAATTCCCATCCCATCTTAGAGAAGGAAGAGGGAGTATATGAGCAAAGGGGTTGAGACCATAATACAGAAAGCTACAGAGACAGCTGACCTGAGATACTGGGAGCTCACTGACTCTGAACAAACATCTGAGCAACCTGCCTGGGACTGAACTATGCCCTCAGAATGTGGATGACAGTTGTGTGGCTTGGGCAGTTTGTGGGGTATGACAGTGTGACCAGAGTTTATCCATAGTGTCTGATCTGGCCTTCTTTGGAGCCCATTCCCTGTACAAGAATGCCTTGATCAGCCTTGATGCATCCAGGAGGGACATGGTTCTGGCTCATCTTGATATGTCCTCTTTGAGGAGTGGATGTGGGGCATTGAGGGGAATCTAAGGAGTGAGTGGGAGGATGCTAGTCAACTGTGCTTGGTATATCAAAAAAAAAAAACCCTTTTATATAAAAAGGGAAAAAAATGAAAAACAATTGAGTTAGTTGAAGATTGAGAAACAGAATAAGAAAATTAAGTGTAGATGGAAAAAGTAGCTTATTTAAAATAGAAATACTTGATGATTTTTATATGCTTACTAAAGGGTTAAACAGGTAGGATTTATACTTCTATTTATTCATGTTTTAATCTTTGAAGAAATTAGTTTGGCATTTATGATAACTAAACGTGCAATTTGTAAGCTGACTGTAGTAGAGAGAGTGGGGAAAACTTCTTCACTCCCACTATATCAAGTGTAGCCTGTCAACAGCTCCACATAGTGCCCCTAACAGCTGAAGCCATAATGATTGCTCCTTTTGGCATCAATACTGAGTCTCACTCATTACTTTCTTAGGTCCTGTGCTTTATATCAGGAAGAAAAGTGCCAAGAAAGATTCAAACAGAAAAAAACAAAACAACAACAACAAAAAAAACTAGACAACAACATTGAAAACTTGCTTTCAAAGACTCAATTCATATAACATGTGTGAATATAGGTTTGTTTTTTTTAAAAAAATATTGGTTAAAGGCAAAAAAGCACCAGTTATAAATAGTTAACTTTTCACCATGTAAAAAATTTATGTTTATATAAAAGAACATTTGTGTTCTTTAAAAAAGGTCTAAAATACAAATAGTGACTTGCTGGGAGTTGGCAATTGATTGCATTACAGGTATTAGCAGACCATTATCTGTTGTGTCTGTATGTTGTGAAAATCAGCTCTGACTGGAAGAACTTAATACATGAACCTTGAAAACTGCAGTTACATTCAGTATCTTGAAAATACATAAATATTTGCTAATGTTTCATCATTGACTATTTGTATTAAACAAAGTTTAAAACCAATACTAATCATGTATTATAATTTTTATAGCATCTCTTGTATTTAATTATCATTTTGCCATAGTTAGTAAATAATAATATGTATAGATTTCTGTTTCTTAATTCAGATGAGTGTAATTTAAATATTGTCACACTGTGGAATTTTAGTCAATGACACACGGTGATCAAATCACTTACTATACAATATACTGACAACCAACATTTTTAAAAATTAACAATTTATACTCAATTTCCATACATTGAACATATTACCACTATTTGCTAAATTAGCTTAGTTTAATGTTCCATGTCTATAAGCTACAAATGCTAACTAGATACATAGAAAGACAATAGGGAAAAAGTAATTTTGGCTCTTGCATACATTTCTTTTGGTCTCAGATTCCAAGTAATAAAGGGCAGCACAAGTCTTTTAATTTTTGTGATATCAATAAAAGAAAATTGAATTGTAAAATATTAAGATTTCAAATCAGAAAAAATTGCTTTGTATTTCCAAGGTATATATTACATTTATCTTATCTATATTTACTAAGTGTTTTTCTTGTTGATGAAAAAATATGGTTGTTAAAATCAAGTCACATAATATTAAATGTCTCCTTGTGCCTCTCCCCATTACTGCTATTGATTATTTAAGGGTGAACCCCAAAGTATAATTTCTTCCCTTAGTCTATGTTTGCAATGTGAATGCAGTAACTCTGAAGATTTGGTAAGATAATTTACTTTGGGTGAGAATATAGTTATTAATTCTTTCGAAGAACTTTTGTCTTCTACACTTCCTTTGCTTAAGATTAATTTTCAGAAAAGGAATTCTTCCCAACATTCTTTAAGAGTCTAAAATACATCTTTGTTATCAAATGTACTTGAAAACACATGTAGAATAAAAAGCAAGAAATATGTGTCATTTTCTAGTGTTCTCTTACCTCAGTGTCCTACGGACTACTAAATGAACATATTTATGTATTCAGGCTGTGTTTATGGCTCCATGTTTACTCACCCATGTCTTCCTAAAGTGGTCTCAGAAGTTTAGTTCTTATGTGTAGCAAAATTCTTAGCTACTGAGAATCAGCGTGCCTTCTCATGCTATAAAGTGAGCCCAAGCACTTTCTGTTTCTAGAGATATCACCAGCTAGGCCATTTATTGTATATCTGATACCAATACACTCTCAAGCTGCTCTCTCACAAATTTCCTTGATTTCTCAAATCAGCAGAGAGCAGGGAATATAGAAAATTTTTATTCAATCATTTTATAACCCCCCAATTTTGCTTAAATAAAACACACATGCAGACCTCACACCCATACTGTATATACATTTATATATACAGATGAACTTATATCTAAATATCCATTCAGATTTCTATATCTTCATTTGTGTGTGTGTGTGTGTGTGTGTGTGTGTGTGTGTGTGTGTGTGTGTGTGTGTATACTTTTCTGTAGGACATATAATATCTAAGTGTTAGAAATAGAGCTAATATTTTAATGCTGAGGAAGCACTTGGTGGAAATTTTCTCTAGTTATATATAAATAGCATACATATACAATAAGTAGACAAAAGTACTAAAACTGAATTCAGGAAACTAAACTTGATTGCTAAGGAAAACATAATAAATATTATGAGCTTAGAAGAATATTATGTAGATTGTAATCTAAACTTCAGTTATTTTTATGTAGTTCTTAAATATCAGAGCAAGATACAGACTCCAAGCTCTGAATTCTGAGCTTATTCTACAGTCCCATGCTGAGGTTAGCTCGTTTTTCTACACTACATTTTTCTAAGGAGAAAAGCAGTCTATCATATTTTGCTAAGATTTAAGGATGCTTAAATTATTCTAGTAAGTGTATATAAATATGGATTATTTTAATGGCACTGAAGTATCAATATACCCTGCCAAGTCTATCCTGAAGAAGCAGGCTTTGACAGGTTAGATAAATAATTTGTAAATGTTAAAATTCATGGGATGCCATTTGATATCAGAAACAAAAATTTATTTTCTCCACACCGGAAAACTTAGTTTTTTACAAATATTAAAATTATGGCTAAAAATGTACAGTAGAAGCACATTTTATAAATACAATTCTTTACTTAGTAGAGCAAGTCCTTCTTTTACTGAAACTATAATGTGTAATAAGCAGCACAATAGGGTGGCTAAGTGGGCAAACACATCTACTGCCAACTCTGACAAACTGAGCATCATATCCAGGATGACATGGTAGATGGCAAGAAACAGCTAAAATTTACCATTTATGCTCCACAGTTACACTCTGATTCCCAGGTGTGCATACATGTATGCATGCTAGTTAAGTAATTAAAAGTTCAGTAAGTAAACATACCTTAAAAACTTTGAACTTAAAAGTTAGATAACTTTGGTTTTATGATCATCTCAGGTAGCTTTGTATTTAAAATAAAAGACAGATTAAGGGTAAAAACTAATTGTTTGGTTGAGGATTTTTTTTTCTTTAATCCTCAGACACACGGTATATCTTGAATGATTTTATCTCTGTTATCTTTACAACTTAAAAAAAGCTTTCTCTTGATTATTCCTTTTTCACCTCCCTAAAGCAAACACATAAACAACAAGGAACACTTTCTCATCTCACATGTAAGCTTAGAAAGGCAGTCTCACCCTAGTGATGGCTTCATGGAACTTGAAAGATGGATCTATTTCTTCAATCTTTGCTGCATGTTTAGGAAAAATGGCTTCAGAGAGAAAACTTGAACCCTGTGACGAATAAAACAGAAAGCCTTCATTGATTTTATTTGTCAAGTACTTTCATTGGATTTCCTTTAAAGATGCACACAATTCTAAATAGCTTTAATGTTTCTGTTGATTCTGAGCTTCATCTGACTGATCTAATTAGATATCCTAGATTATTTGTAAATTAAAATGTGTAGAACGCTATATTTTTGACATTTTATAAACTCACAAACTGGTGTTTTCTCACCAAAAGCTAATTTACATTTCTCTTGTATTTACACTGCTTATAGTTTATAATTGCAAAAATAAAGGAAATGTTTTGACTACAAAATCATGACTGATATTATCTTTTCTATTTTTATATATATTGTGTGCTTATAATAGAGAAACTACAGTGTTTTTGATAAACATGACTACCTATAAAAGCATAGGAAAGTAGATATGTTTTAATATTTTAAAAGTATTGGTGGCATTATCCAAACAATAAGGTATAGGTGGAAATCATACATTTTTTCTATGGACTGCCTAAAAAGTGAATAAACAGAATTTCAAACTCTCAGGTTTCAAGTGAATAAAATGGATTATAAATAGTCCAAATAATTTATTTTCATTCTAGCCAAGCTTTAGAATTCACGTAAACACAGAATATTGCTTCTGTCCTCATTTGTGTTGCTGGAGACATCAATATATTATGAATATTTTTAAAATAGTTTTTCTTATAGTGTAAATAACACCCTGATTTAGGAACCTGGAGGTTAATCATGCTGGAAACCTTCATGCTTCGTGTCAACTTGGCATAAGCCAAAGTCATCTGAGAAGAGGGAACCTCAAAAATAAGAAGAAGAATCAGGCATCAGGAAAGCCTTAAAGGCTTTATTTTAATTGATTATTGATGGAGAACGGTCCAGGCTACTGTGGGTGGTACCATCCCCGAGTTTATGGTCCTGCATTCTATAAGAAAGTAGACTGAACAACCTATGAAAAATATTCCAGTAAGCAACATGGATCAGTTTCTGCTACAGGTTCACGTCCTTATTGCTTTGTTGTATGGAACTGTGAACAAAATAATCCCTTTACTACCCAAGTTGCTTTGGTATTGGTGTTTCATCACAGCAATAGAAACCCTAACCAAGACAAATTGGTACTAGGACAGTGGCATATTGTTGTGACAGATTTGAATTTGTTGATTTGGAAGGGTTGTGGAAGGACTTTGCTAATTTGGACTAGAAAATTCATTAAGTATTGAAAATACAGTAAGCTGTTCTGTCAGAGTTGAAAGATAAAAATGTTGAGGTCAATGCAGAAGATGGGGACCTGGCTTGTGAAGTTTCAGAGAGAAGTCTAAAGACTTTGCTGAGGAATGTGTTGTTTTCAGTTAAAATCCTGTGGTGCTGCTTAGCTGGGGATAAAGAATTAGCTATGACTAACAAGATATCAGAACTAGTAAAGAGATCTCTGCTTTCCTGGGATACTTGATGCTGGTTAGCTGGAGCTGAGAAATTAGTTGTGACTAAAAAGAGACAAACATCACTGAAGTGAAAGTGGTTCCTGAAAGAACACAGGAGCTTCAGAGGTAGCCTTGTTTTTTCTTTGCACTGAGAGCTGAATTTGGTAGTATAAGAATCACCCAGGTTGTGCTGTCTTTAAAGCCATGAAGGAAGGGGTCATGGAGAGCAGTGGAGGCTTAGCACTGTGAGAGGCCAGAGGAGGTCCTTGGTGAATGTATAACCTCCGTAGCAGTTGAAGACTTGGGATTGAAAGGATAATGAAAAGAAGTTGAGACTTGGCACCAGGAAGAACATCTAGGAGCGGCTATTAGTGAAAGTGCAGGCCAGTTGCAGAACACCTGAGCATTTTGTATGTGCCACAAAATGGGATGACCACAAAAGACAGTAGTAACAATGGAATGGATCCTGCCTGAGCGTAGGAGACAAACTGTGTGTGCTTCAGAAGGTAGAGCTGGAGAAGTGACCCAAACCCTTGGCAGGAGCACAGAGAGCTGTGAGTTAATCCCAGATTGGACATTGAATTATTTACACTTGGTTTTGATCTGAATGTGACTATGCCCTCATTTGTCCTCTTGAACATTTAATGTGTTTAAATTAGTAATATCTGTGATGCTTAAAATAATGTGAGAATTGGGGGGGGGGGAGTGCGTTGAGACAGGGATTTTCAGTGTAGCCCTGGCTGTCCTGTAACTTTTTCTATTAGACTAGGTTGGCTTCAGAGTCATTGAGGCCTGTCTCTGTACGACATGTTAAGGATGAATGAGAAAGGAAAACTGTGGTTTAATGGTGATATGTTTATGTGTCAAGTTGCCAAGGTGTTAATTGTACTGAATAGTTTTATGTCAATTTTATTCAAGCGAAAGTCATCAGAGAGGAGGAAACCCCAATTTAGAAAGATGTCTTGATAAGCTTAGACTGCAAGTAAGCCTATGAGACTTTTTTTAGCTATTGATGAGGGAGGCCTAGCTCATTATGGCTGTACCATCCAAGGAGGGTCTGGTGTTTCTGGGTTCTATAAGAAAGCATGTTGAGAAAGCCACGTGGAGCAAGCCAGTGCACAAGACCCCTCCATGGCCTCTGCATTAGCTCTTGCCACACTTGAGATCCTCCCCTCACTACTTTGTTATAATAGAACCATGAGAGAAATAAATCCTTTCCTTCCCAAATTGCTTTTGTCATAGATTTTCATCTCAGTAATAGCAACTAATCTTATAGAAAATTGAAATATTGGGACAAGACAATGTAAGTATGTAGGTAGATAGATTATGATAGGTAGGTAGGTAGAGAGATTAGATTCAGAGAGAGAGAGAAAGAGAGAGAGAGAGAGAGAGAGAGAGAGAGAGAGAGAGAGAGAGAGAGAGAGAGAGAGAGAGAGAGAGAGAATCAAAATATTGGGACAAGATAATGTAAGTATGTAGGTAGATAGATTATGAGAAGTAGGTAGGTAGATTAGATTCATAGCTAGCTAACTAAATGGATGAGAACCTATTCATATTGTTTGTTACAGTATATTTAATGTTCCCTTTATCATTTTGTCTGTCAATTGAAGACAATTATGTTAAAAAAAAAACTTTGCCAAATTCTAACCAATACTATGTTTTGTAAGACATTGCACAAATTATATATGGCCCAACATATTGTAGCTGTTTTCTCTGAATTGAAGCAGTCTGTCTTAGAAGAAAAAGGAAAAGTAATGAGATCCAGGAACCATACACAAGGTGCAATGCTGTGACCCTCATGGCTTTGGAATTGACCAGACTGAGGCAACAGGCAATGAAGAAATGGCAGACACACACAGAAAATCCTAGATCAGGTGGGATATATACTCTGATGAAGAGCCACCGACACTAGCTGAAAACCCAGCATGTTTAATATATCTAAAGTAGAGATAAATATGAGCCTAAGTTAGTAAAGGTACAATGAATCATTTATTGTATGTATCACAATTTCCTCATTCATTTTCTTCCCCTTCTCTGGCTTACTCCTCTCCTTTCTGCTTTCATGTCTCTCTTTCTCTTCTAAATGAAATAATTTGTCTCTATTTTCCCATTATCTCTCTGTACCCATTCTCACTCCCTTTCATTTACATTGCTTCCTTTCCTATTCTAGTTCCCCCCCCTCTCTTTTTCTCTGTCTCTCTGTCTCTCCCCCTCTCTCTCATATACGCACATATATAAACATTTGTATCTTCATATGTAACAATAAATGTAATATTTACCTTTTTGTATGAGCCTGGTTTATTTTACTTATTGTGATGATCTCTAGTACCATTAATTTTCCTGAAAATTATTTACTTTCATTCTATATTACCAAATGCAGCTCTATTGTGTATGCGTGTATGCGTGTGTATAGACATCTTCATTTCTTTATCCATTCATCTGTTGTTAAGCATGCAGACTAGTTCCATTTATTGGCATTATGACTAACAAAGGAGTTAATATAGATGTGCAAACATTTCTATGGTACTCTAAATTTATAAATTTAGAATTTACAATTATAAAATTATAAATTATATATTTTCAGGAGTGGTATAGTTGTATCAAGTGGTAGTTCTGTTGTAAATATATACATATATATTTATGTGTATATATTACATCAGTTTTCATTCCTACTAGAGGTAGTCAGGATTCATCTATTTTCTTATCTTTGCCAGGAAAATAACTTTATTATTGAATTCCCTAATATTTTTCCTCACAGAAAGTTTTAAATAAAATGTTGAAAGTATTTTATCTCACTTGTTTTTTTAAAACAGCTTATTGTAAAATTTAAGAAAATAACTTCAAATTAAATGACCACATAGAATGCAAATTATTTTAATTAATGCAATTTTATTGAAATTGTTTTATGGCATAGCACTATAATATTTTTGAAGTATTTATTATTTGCCAAGATAATTTCTTCTCCTTTTTTGTCACAACCCTCCCTCTCAATAAACTATTCTTGTTTGTATAAACTCAAATTCATATACATTTAAAAAAATTCATTGTATGTGTCATAGGGGTCATTCACGTATCTCAGAGCAGACATTTAGAGGTCAAGTGACAACTGGAGAGAATTCTGTCTTACAATTTGTTCCCAGATTAAACTCCCGAGTTCAAACTTAGTAGCAGGAAGTTTTGTCTGCTGAGCCATCTTACTATCCTTTCTCATATATATAATTGTTTTTACTATTGTTTTCTCTTCTTTCCTTCCTTCCTCCCTCCCTCCCTCCCTCCCTCCGTCCCTCCCTCCCTCCCTTCCTTTTTTAAATTTGTTTGAAACAGACTTTCTCGATGGAGCCCTGACCACCCTGGAATGCAGTGTTCAGACAAGGCTGCATGAAACTCATAGACATCCACCTGCCTCTGCCTCTGGAAGACCAGGACTAAATGTATGCACCACCACAACTAACTTAAAGGACTATTTAACAAATTGTGTTTGTCTGGTTTTATTTTTTAAGTATAGTGATGTGGGATGTCTTTATGTACTTTGTGAATATGCTTTATTACCATTGGTTAATAGAGAAGCTGTTTTGGCCCATAGCAGTCAGCTCAGAGGCAGGCAAGAAATCCAAGCAAAGATAAAGAAGGGTGGAATGAAAGAGATGCTACAAACTGCTGCCCAGAGAGCAAGATATAGTGGACACAGCCATGGATCCATGTGGGAATACAATAGATTCCTAGTAATTTATTGTTGAGTTAAGTTGTAAGAACTTGTCAGTAATGAGCCTGAGCTGTATGCCAAATAGTTTGTAATTAATATAAACCTTTGTGTGATTATTTGAAACTAATCTGCAGTAGGACCAGCTGGGAGGGACAACAATTTCCAGCTACAATGTAGGACAAAATCTTTATTGCTATAATAGTTAACTAATAGAATTGGAGGACATGAAAAACCAAATATTTTTTTCAAATATTAAGACTTTTCCTATGCATGAAAATATTACAGTTACACTGAAAATAAGAGTCATGTCAAATAAACAATATTTATAGAATCTAAAACAAAATAGGGAAGCAATTTAAAAAGAAACATTTGGTTAAACTTTCAACTATGTTTACATGGTTGTTTAATAAAGTCTTATCGCTGTAGATGAAGGGAAGTGAATCAGTCATTTTGAATATATTGTTTGGGGTGTCTCTTGCATAGAATAATGCTTGGGAAGGCTAAAGCATGAAAAAATTATACTGATGGGACTTTGAAATTCTCTCCAGAAACTTCAAACATGGAATCGTGATTAGATGACTCCTTCTATGTCTTGGAGAGAACTTCAGTTCCCTCCAGTAGCCTCTAATATTTAATTTGTAATGGATATTATTTCAGTTCTCTCGACTAAAGCCATGGCTTTACTAATCTCTGCATATGAGCCTGTGCTTGGTTTTCTTCTCACTTTTCATCAAAAATGTGTGTTGTTTTTGATAGGCTGACCTCAGTGGTTGTTTTCCACAGACTTCCTTTCAGTTCAAATTGATTGACCCTAAGGATAATTATATTCACTTCTATCGCTTGTTTGCATTTTATTGTTTTTGCTTGTCCAGAGATCATTCTGCAATATCAAATTGTGTATGTTTATATATGTATGCATATATGCGTGTATATGTGTTCATTTGTGTGTGTGTCTGTACTTATGTATGAGTGTGTATATGTGTGTTTGTGTTATGTCTGTATATATATGTGTGTGTTTATGTGTTTGTATATATATTTGTGCTTGTATTTGAATGTGTGTTTCTGTATATGCAGTGTGTTTGTATTTGTTATGTCACAGCCTCTCACCATGTATGTTTTTCTCACTTTTTAATTTAAGTGAAAACATTTAAATATTGTAGAAATATTAAGATTTAGCTAACCCTCTCTTTAATTTACCTAATCATCTGTATGACAGAACTATACCAGCCTGTATCTAACTATGGAAATTTAGGAGAAAGTTCAGCTACCTTTTACTTTCATTCTGTACTGTGTATATGTCAAAGTCCAAATAAACTTGTACATGAAAACACAGCAAAGTCCTAGCTGTCAGTCTTCTTTAGTATCTAGCTCATTTTTTGTACGGAAAAACTTATTCATACTTTTTGGTATTGTCTGTTTTTGCTACAGCAATGTCTTCACCATCTTCAACTCTTCTTTGTCCATCTTTTCCGGGTCTATTCATGGAATTGTTTTTCTCTGATTCTTACCAAGTTATTACACTGTTTCAATGTTTCCTCCAGTTTGTGAGGTTTCTACACCTGGGAACATTTTTTCTCATTAAAGTAGCTAAAACTTGTCAATGATCTTTGTGGAATTCATTGAATGTCTCAATTTCAGTGTAATTATCCACAACTTTAAATGCAAAGATGACCATCCTTTTCATTCAGGAAATTCAGATGAACATCTAAGAAACAAAGCATACAAAAACATTCCTGTAAGGAGGAAATGGGTATTCAAATAAAGGATGTGTTTGACCACTATCTCTGATTAAAACCTCACTTTTCTTCGTAACCAGAGGTTCTAAACCTTAAATTACCAGAAACAATAAATTATGTGCATAATTTTGTTTTTAAAATATGTTATTTTTAAAGTTTTAAAACTATCTTGTTGGTAGCATAATAATTGAGGGGTAGATAAATAGAACAAGTAGTATTTCTTGGTGTGTTTTGAAGGGACAATATGTTGATGTGCTTGTGGAGAGTGAAAGGGAGACAAGGTAAGACAGACATAAAGAACAATTGCAGTCAGCAGATAAAGAAGTAACATCTTATAATGGTATAGTAGCCATTTATGATCCCAGCATTGTTGGAGTGACATGGGACATAGACACAGAACCAGTTATTCACAGGTCAGCTAGTTCGTCATGCTCAGAGACCAAGCGATGTAGATAAACAGCAAAGGTTGATTCCTGACATCCAAACTCTCAAAATCTGTGCACATTCCCACATCCACACAGAAATGCAAGGAGATTTATTTAAAGTGAAAAATAAAATGAACAGCTCATAGGCTTAAAAGAAAATAAATCAAAGTTAAAGTTTCCCCAAAAGCAGAATTTCAGGAAACATAATTTCAAGTATAATCAAGTGAGGCAAAGTGTCAAAGGAGTTCAGGATTTAAATAAGGTGGAAGACACTGTTGATGTCTACACAGAAGGGAGAAAAGAACAGTTGAAAATACTGTCATAGGTTCTAGCCCACATTGAGCTTATAAAATTTGAAATTATCTCTATACTAAAACATCTGTGTGATTTTTTCCGAAGTGACTATTTATGATTGTTGGGAGCACAGTTTCAGTGAAGGTGGTCTCAGCAGAAGCCTTTCATAGATGCCTCTAAGTTAGCTGGTGATAGAAGGACACAGCCTTGAATGGAAAACAGCTACATTGTCCCTGAATCCCAGCACTGCTGCTCCAGGCTTCTAGTCCCATTTCATAATTACCAAGCTAATAATGCAAATAAGTCTATGAAGGGAGAGATGTCTCTACCCATCCTTACAAATGGGAGCCAATGAGTTTCTGAGACCAGCCAAACAACCATACTATAAATAATTGGCAGAACTGTGTATACACTGTGATGTATCTGGACCCACAGCCTACACTTTTACTCCAACTCCATGTTGCTTCCCCACTGCAAAGTCTCAGAAAAGAAGGTAGTGTGTGCTGAAGGGAAAGACTGCTCCAGCTTGTCTCAGTCCCTCCTCCAAGCCTTAGTGACGTAATCGCGCCAAACAGAGTCAAGGCTATACTAAAAGGCTCCTTTTTTAGAATAAAATTGATTCCAAAATTCTTGTACACACTTCATTTATTGCAATTAAGAAGATACACATTAATATATAAATTTAATATATGGAATTATAACAAGTACAGCCTTTGAATGGCACAGCCACTCATTATGTTCTGGACAGCGGGAGGAGGTAATTATAGCCATAATTTTTGAAACTTAATGTTCTCATGTTCTTCACTATAAAAAAAGATGTGAGATAATGCTGAGTTTAAACAAAAGAGTAACCATCCAAGGGTCAAATGCGGGGTAATACTGGCACATTATTTCCTGAATACACTCATTTTATTTTACATTTTAATTATATTTCCAGGGTCTAAGAAATTCTATACGGAGTACTGGTATAATTGAAGACAGCCTACCTTTACAAGGCCAGTCATATTGATTTAGTATTCTAATTTTGATTCTAGGAAAGACATTAAAATTTGTAATTCAACTTAAATAAATGAAATAAAGAGTAGACTATTCAAATAACTACATGTTCTCCAACAGTCTTAAAATACAATCCTAGAAATCTGCTCTGTGTCACATGTGTCTGTGCATACTTAGTAAAAAGTTTGGATTTTTTTTTTTTGGATGTTTTTTGAGATCAGGGGAATACATAGGTCAGTAGAAGACTAGAGCAAAGTGAAGTGCTGTTATCTGAGAGTCATAATCTGACTGAAACTGCTGAGTACTGATGCTTTCTATGACTGTGCTGTCACTAAGTGATGGTGTCTATATTTCTGCATAGTTACAATTGTCTGGGGAAATTTTCTGGAACTCTGATTAACAGATAACCCTAGGAAATTTTTGATGAGAGAATAGAAGTGAAATAAACCTAAGAAGATTATTTTTTCATTCCTGTGAATTTGTAATTATATTTCAAAGGGTCATAAGACCCAGAGCCTTGAGACTGACTTATTACACTCCTAACATAACACAGCATAAGTAACATTATTTTCCAAAGAAGTCACAGGCCTATTCACTCTCCTTCCCCCAAGAAGTACCTTATACATAGTCTTAAATTTTAAGTAATTCCAAGTAAATCTGGTGAATTTTATATTATGAACTGTGTTGATTAAAATAGTTCCATGAAAAAAAAATCCCCTTTATATTTTAAATTTCTTCAAACTCATCTCTCTTTATATGACTATCTTCCTTCATCTCTTAATAATGGACGTGCTACTCTTTTCTGCAGTGCTATGGATTAAATCTATGGATTGTCATGTGCCCTGCAAAAGCACTATCAAAACAATACCTCCATATCCATCTCCACTACCTCCTCAGCTCTCTAATTTGCAGGACTGCTCTACTACCTTCCCAGTTCACTCTTTACTTTGTATTTTGACACAATCTGATCTGAATTAAATTAAGATACCAAAAATTGTTCTTTAGCCATTTTTTTCTTGAATTTGTGATATTCCTCTTTCAGTCTCCTCTGAACTGTTCATATACACACCATGTTTCAGTAATAAATATTCTATATAGGTTTTGTTTTTATATCACTTCTTCTCAGACAGGATCTCAGCCTGTAGCTCCAACCAGCCCAAGGCTTTCATCGATCCTTCCTCACCTTCTTAATGCTGGGATTCCAGGCATCTGCCATAGACCAGGAATCAACAGATGAGCAGTCTGATCCATTACAAAATGAGTGAAGAAAACAAAACACAATCTCAGACTGTTTTCACAAATCAAAGTGTATGGTAATCAAAGAACTATTTTTTTTTTTTTAACAGAAGGGCTGCACCTCTATTTTGATATTAAAGTATTTTTTTTATCTTAGCAAACATTGAGAATAAAATACAGGTTTGTGGTTTGTTCTTTATCTGTTTTGTCAGACGCCCTTACTTGATAAGCTTGAATCTACTATTGTATGTCAGTACACGTGCTTTCCTTTTTAAATCATTTTATTGTCCCCTCAAAAGTTTGAAAAGTTATGATTACACCCTCACGGACATTTACGTGAGTTCTAGAGCTAAAAACAATGACTTTGATGAACTTATTAAAAATCTCCACATTTCCATACACTTATGTCAGAGCTAAGGTCTCATCCTTGGTTATCTGAGCAGTATACACAGCCTCATAAAACCCTGAGTCCATATGTGACTCTACTGTACAAGTAGGACAGCCTTATAAAGCTTATCGGCAACTTTATGACTTCAAAACAATAAAAACAAACAAACAGATTTATAGAATCTTTCCTACTGAAGCAATAGCTGCATGAAATCTCAAGGTAATATAGATATGCTGGTTAGTAAGAGGCTCAATAGAAATTATATATATATAGTAAATACTACGTATAAGTTCAATTCACTCCAACACTTAAATATAACTCAACTGCACAAAGACAACTTCTCATTTAAGCCACAGCTCTTAACATTTAAAGCATAGTGGTACATTTGAATACATGCAGGCAAAACACATATGCTTGAAAATAATTCATTTTTTAAAGAAATGTTTCTGAATAAAATTCTGGTATACGAGTAAAAATGCTTATTTTTAAGGCTATCTGTTGCCAAATTGATCAACATACAGCTTGTGTCAATTTATGAAATAAACTTCTACATGTTTTCAACACTACAAAAAAAGAAATAGGAAAGAATAAAAACAAGAAATAAAAGAAAGAGAAAATGAAAAGATAAAAGGAAGGAATGAAGAAGAGAATGGGAGGGAGTAAGGAAAGAAAGAAGGGGGGGAATGATGGAGGGAGGAAGGAAGGAAGAAAACAAAACAAAACAAAACCAGGAATGACACTGGCTATAAAAGCACAGTAGAGGGCCCATGCACAGCAGTAGCTGACGAACAGAGAGAACTCAGTGCACTATTGTAGACTTTTATCCTACATTACTTTGTTTAGGTGTTTTTCAGTCTTATGGGTCTTCTATTTGCACATTCTTCATATATTGTGATTTATATTTTTGTTTTGGTTACATGAACTTTATGTATGTGTGTATGTTGTCTTTTACTTTGTATTTGTTCTTTATTCTGGTTTGGTTTTATTTGTTTGTTTACCTATTTGATTTTTAGAGAAAGAAGACATGAAGTTGAGTGCAGAGAGAGGTAAAGAAAAACTGGGAGCTGTTGAGTAAAATCCATGATTAGAATATATTGTAAGAAAAATATTTTCAATTAAAAACTACTTTAAATAGAAACAAAATTCATTGTCTATAAAATACATAATATAAGTCCCAATATATTGCTATCATAAACACTTTTGAAAATCCTTTCAAATATGCATGAGTATGAGAAATTCAAGACTCTTTGTAACCTAAGAATCTCTTTATGAAGCTTGTCTCTTCCTCTGATGTCTCATGTCACAAATACTCTATCAAAAGTTTTCAAAAGAGAATGTATGAACCTAGAACTAATATATTGTGGTCCCTTCCAGAAACTGCTGACATCTGTTTTGTGTCATAACCAGCTACTAAGAGATCAAATGCATTCTTTTTTGTTCGTTTTCTAAATACCTTCTCTCTTTTTAGAGAAAAATGCTCTCCAAAATATCAGAGAGAGCAAAAGATGACTATAAAATAATGGAACAACCAGCCCTGTCATTTTAGATACAGGCAATAGAGAGCTTAGATCTGCAGTTGATGATCAAATCCCAGGACCTCTTTAATCAGAATTGGCTCAAGGCCTTTAGTAAACAGCAAAGACCCATAGCTGTTGAGGTTCACACAAGACATGGCAACAGAATTTATTGTGCCACTGAGATGTTAGACTTACACAAATTAGTTGTAAGACAGTTGGAAGAAAAGCTCATATTCCCAGAGCTAATAGCAGAAAGATGTTTTCCAGATAATGAGGATACCAAACTTTGACATGAGTCTTTTGTAAAATGTGGTCTCTTACAATTCCTCAAGTTAATTTAACAACATTTTTCAGAGGTCAGAGACTTTTAGCCTTCTAAAAAGCTTTCTGTTCAACAGTCACTTTGTACTTTCCTCAAGGATTTACTTAATCAACTGTAGAAAAATTAAGGATTTGAATGGTAAAAGCAAAAGAATCTTACCATGAGCCCGAGAAGAAACAAAAGCATTATTCAAAACCAGAAGGGATGCCTTTTCAGAGTCTTTTTTTTTTTTTTTTTTTTTTTTTTTTTTTTTTTTTTTTTTTTTTTTTTTTTTTTTTTTTTTTTTTTTTTTTTAATCAAGCAATAGGAAAGTATTACCTTGATAGGATTGACTCATTCAATGATCTGGGTGAAAATACCCCACCTAGCAAATTAAGCTTGAAACAATAGCCTATCTGTGTTTCCATTTAGCAAATAATTCTAAAATTATATAACATTTGTTATCGAATACTAATCCACTGTAGGTATTAATTGTAGCAAAATCTAAAGAAAACTGTGGAAACAACTCCTTCAAATTCCTATACCTTGTATAGCCCACCTACTGGTATTTCATTTAGCATAAGAATAACTTCACATTGCTAGTATAAGGAACTCCTAAAGATATTAAGTATTTCTGTTTCATCTTCCACTTATGAAAGGCTAAATGAAATTCTCTGCTTTTTCATGTAGGCTGGGGACGGCAGGTAGATTCAATTTCAAAGACTAAGAATGATTTATGGAAAGTCTTTCAATTGGGGCTATGGTTTCCTTTAGCTAAATGAATTCATTTCAATCATTCTTTCCATTTATTCAATTTAGAATCAATAAAGACACTAAATTAATTCTAAAATAGTTTAAAATAAAAAAATCACATTTTATTGGATAACTAGATATTTTTTAAAAAGAGACAGTGTTTTGTCCCAGTAGAAAGAACATGCAATCACTACATTTGACTTTAAAGACCACATTTAACTTCCAATATTTATAGTTTCCAATATAGAACTTAATTTTTCTTTATGATTTAGAATGCAAAGAATTTGTATTTCATGCCATATGCATTTAGTTGATTTCTGATATTACTGATTCCTTGGGTTCCATTTAAGAATAATCAGCTACCCCTATTTTCTCCTGTCCTGGTGGCAGTGAAATTGAAAGGGCATCAGTGTTCTACTCTTCAAACAATGGGCCACTTCTGATTAAACTTCCATTGCACATGGAACTTTTGGACTCAAAACAAATTACCACCTTTTTCTTTTTAATTTGGATTCAATTTCCTACTGCCCTAAGGTCTCTCAATGGTAATTAACTCAAAGGTCCCTCCATTGATTTATGAATCAATGGAGGGGAGATCTAAACTTGGAAAAAATGAAGACTAAAGTAGGAGGAAACTTCTTTTATTCATGACAACAGTTTACAAATGGTTTAATTCTTTTTCGATGCGTGTGTTTTAATTAGTATATTTCATATTCATCAGTTATTTTTAGGTGTATTCAAATTTAATTCATCTGAGATTATCATTTGCCTTTGGATAGAGTCTTAATTGAGAACTTAATACATTATACAAATATTGATTAGTTTTATTCTTGTTTGATAGAATGACAAAATCTAAAAGCTATCATTCCCACAAACTTCTCAATATAATTAGCATGGTACAATAGCATTATAAAAATTTTTGCCTGTCTTTGAATTCTGACTCCGTTACTTCAATGTAAATATTAGTAGACAGGTTAGTTACACAGTTTCTCATGTGGAATATTGTAGTTGTGATACAGAGATCTCAGAATCGTGGTATATGTTATACTTATATATTGACAACAGGTTATAATTATGTAGTACAATAATAATGTCAGCAACATATCAAATTTTACTGAATGTGTAAATATAATAAATAAAACAATTAGAATGCTGAATGTTGAACAAATGTTTACACTCATTATTATGATATTCTTGAGACTGTCAAGTCAATGAATAGAATGACTTTAGACTTATCTTATGCTGTTATTTGGATAAATAAAAATTTTAAGCAAAATTTTACATAATCAAAATCTTACATGAGGGCAGTGGGTTTTCATTACTCAAAAAATACTGAGAGTTTCATAAATAAACTTTATATTATTTAAGGTCTAAAACTGTCAAAGTAGTTAAGAACAGTAATTCACCAATAAACTAGTAGTCAACAACCTCTAACACTCTGTGACTAACATATCATATCCTTCTGTAGTTATGTTGATGTAAACATGATCTGGCAATATCTGTCAACTTATGTAAGGCTGCTTTGACTTGTTAGATGGGAATCTTCTTCCTCCACGCTACTACTCTCTACAAATCTTTCTAAACTCCATACTTTGGGTCAATGAGGACAACCTTCCTCGATACAGAAATATTGGCATTTTTCAAGGGTATCTAGGTAGTTGTGCTCTCCTGTGAGAATCTCCAATTAGTTTCTATGAAAATGCTTATTAAGCTATAGATCAGTACTTGCATATGCTCAAAAATAAAAATAAAACACAGGCATTAATCTTGTAAAGTAAACAAATTACAAGAGAAATATGAGATATAAGAATAGAAAAATTATGCATAAATAAAAGGGGGAGATGTTATTTTTTAGGGCACATAATCTTAAGCCTGTGTACATGTGTGTGTACAATGGACATTTCATCACTATAACATATTTTTGTGTTTATAACATTAAAACATACATTCTGTGAATGTGTGCATCAGTTTGTCCTTGAGTAGATATATACATCTTATAAAAAGGAAATAAACAGTCATGTAACAAGGTGTGGTATTAGAGAAGGGGGTTCAAAATACTTTGCAACAATTAAAGAAGAAAAAAACATGATATTGAAAAAGAACAAGAAGTAATATTAGGTTTGAAAGAAAAAAAGGCAATGGGAAAATCATAAGTTATATTATAATCTCAAAAAGCATAAATACAAAAAGAAAGAGTTACCTTTTGAGCTTCATTTGGAAGACACATAGGAAAGGAACACATGGCCAGCAAAAGGGAAAGACAGACAGATAAATGCAGGTAGTTGAGTATCTTGCTTTAAAAATAGGTCTTTTTTTTTTTTGATAATAATTGACTAAAATCCTTAAGTTGGAAAATGGATGTGAAGCAATTGAAGTCACATAGACTCTTAATGAAATGCCATGGAATTTTGTCTAAACTTCAACATAACTAAGAGAGAGTACTGAGAATTTGGACAGGGAGTTAAGAAGAGAGAGTAGATTGTTTCCTTGGCACCTCAACTCCAACATGCAATGATACACATACATACATAGTATAATAATATATGCTGTATAATCTTGCACAGTACAACCTATGTACTAAGCATTATTATAGCACTATATTGAAAGATGCACATAAACTCATCCTAAAATGACAAAAATTCTTAACCATATCTATTTATCTCTTTTATAATATAGGTCTAGCCTAAAATATCATGATAAGATGGTATTTTTACACATCTATATGCTGGAAAAGATACTTGTATAACAAAGCTGTTTAAACCATGAACAAGCCATACTTATTTAAAAACTGTTAAATTACCATAACAACTCAGCCATGCAAATCATCAGGAACAGAATGTGCAGATAAAATCTGTTTATAACCAAAGTTATTACACATTATTTTTTTCACAAAACAAAGCTAATTCCCTATGTTAGCCAGATTTCAGTAGCAAAATTTTGTTTACACAGTTGTATTTGGTAAAGTTCAAAACATATAATCCAGCTGAATAATGATTACTATAGCATTTATTCATATAATTATCCCTCTTAAATAATGCCATGCTATCAGACTATTTATTGTTCACAAAACAATTCACATTTCTTAATTTATCAAAGGACATGGAAAATTCCTCTTATATAGGGTGTAGCTTTATATTTTATCTTTAAATAAAATAAAATATTATTTAAGCAACTAATGTAATAAATAGATGTTGGTAAAATTACAGAAAGTATGATCTTATACACAAATTTTAATATATATATATAATATAGTGTGTTAATGCATATTAATACATACATTTTTAAGCTTCCTGTATCATATGAAAATATTTAAGGAATAAAAATAGTATCAGAAATATAGAAGGCTTTCTTTTTACAAGTCAAATATTGAAGTACAAGGGAACTAATTAGCCCACAATAGGATCCCAGTCATTGCAAGAGCCAGAGAAAGATTTTTTAAAGCCTTGTTAGGAAACAAGTGCCGACTCTCATCACAATACTATCTTTACAGATTTCTGTCTTCCAAAACAGCTCATTGAAATTGCAGCTATTCGCACTGTGAAAATGACTAGTGATTTTAGCAGTAAGGGAAGGGGTAAGGGAATAAAAGATTTTGCCCATCAACTTCTACTAGACTCTCTGCAGAACTAAGATTTTTGTCCATCATCTAGTTTATGTATTTTAATCAGAGCAAAGCAAAGCTGAGAACTATACAACTATAAGTTCTGAGAATGCACTTTAAGCACATTCTCCAGTTGGAAGAAGCGTGACCACAACTGCAAGTAACCACTTTCATATACATGCAAAGTGCAAACCTGGAAAGGAAGAGCAAATGCCATGGGTAGACGGCTTTAAATACACAGTATATCTTTATGCTGGTTGTATAAAGATACATATATAGTTTGTCATTCAAAATCTTTCTTATGCTGCCTTTAACAAACTCACTCTAAATTTTTTAATAAAGATCTTTATACATATACATCTTTTATATGTTTACTTGCTTCATATTTTCACCATACCCAGAATTCTCTATCCATGGTTTATCATTTGTTTGATCATTTACTCTGGGTAGGTCAGTTTAATTGTTAGACAATCTGTCCTCAGTCAAACTAATAAGCCCTTCTCAGGAAACATTCCTTGTCTTGTGTGCTTTGTTCTAGCTGTCCAAAGGAGAAACCAGGTCAACACAGAAGCCTGACTTGGTGCCATCACCAGAACTACACAGCAAAGTATACAGGATCACAGGTCAGTGGAGATCTTTTCATGGCTGTGTGCTTTAAGGTAGTGACAGTGGGAAAGGGCTCCTATCAGTCTGCACATTGCTTTGTAAATATTGTAGAAATAAAATTATAAATATTACAAACACAAACTAAGATCAACATAGGCAAAGGCTCTTATGCGCTATCTTTTTTAGATGCCCATTTGGAGAGCAGTTTATATTTTACACAGCACGAATATTCAATAATGTGATGGGGAAATGAAAATTATTTTTGTTTTCCTTCATCTTAAGCCATTCTAAAACCTATAATATTGTGAACTTAACCCATGTTTAAAGTATCATTTACTAAACTTCACACCCCTACACAGACGTTAGAAAAATGTGTAATGTGTCATCTCATTTTCACTTCAAGCTGGGGATGAATGAAGGAGAGAGAAGCACTGGGGGAGAAGAGGTAATAATACAGAAGGCAAATACAGTGTATATCTGCACTGCAAATGTTCACTCTGGAGAGCCGGGTTTTCTTACAGTGCCTTCAGCACGGGACTCAGGTTGCTGATTATAAGAATTTTGGAATAGTTTATTATAAAAAAAAAAACATTGATTATAACAACTGATATATCTTATCTAAAAGATTAAAAGGAAAAATCATTTTAACAAAATGATTGCATGTGGCATGATTGTATAGAATATAGAATATGTATGTGTGCGCCTGTGTACACAGATGTATGTAAATGTGCAGATTAAATGTTAAAGGTGTGTTTTCCTCTATCATACTCAACCTTATTTTTTGAGGTAAAATTTAATGGTGTAGTTTCTGATATTACTAAGTATTGTAATAAGGTTTCTTGGTCCCGGGCGGCCAGAAGCCCAGACCCACAGACCTGCAGCCCCAGACCCATAGCCACCCGCAGCTGCTCAGGCACCAGAAATGATTCAGACACTTATATTAACTTCATGCTGTTTGGCCTATGGCTCAGGCACATTGCTAGCTTGCTCTCACATCTTAACTCAACCCATTTCCATTAATCTGTCTGCCACATGGCCCGTGGCTCACCTGTGTTCCTTACATGTTACTCCTTTGGGCTTCTGGCTTGGTCTTTCTGACTCTGCCCTGCTTCTCCTACCTATGTTCTGATTTCTCCACCTACTTTTTCTATGGTGCCTGTCATGGGCCAAAACAGCTCCTTTATTTAAAGATTGATATTCACAGCATACAGAAAGACATTCCCACATCAACTAGGAAACACAATTGAACACCAAACTCTAATCCTCTAACATTATTCCTACCTTCTCTTCTGTAATGTTTTCTGAGCCTTTGGTTTGAGACTGTTGTATATTTAGTTCAAATCCCACAATCTTAAATTGGAGTGTATTCTATTAAACGAATAAAAAGTGTAGGACTTACCCTGAAAGGTAACTCATTTTGCCACCCAACAGAAATAATAAAGAAAAGAATCTGGATGCTGGCTAATTGACTTTTACTGTGACCTCAATAAGAGGACCCAGCAGACATCATAACAGACTGTTCAGGTTTCAGACATCAGGTTTTTGAGAGAGCCATAAATAAAGGGCAATTAATCACTGGTGCCCCTGACAACAGAGACAAGGGAAGGAGCATATCAAGGCTGGGCCACAGTGCCAGCCAGCCCCCACAATGAGCATGCATTAGGGCAGCCAGCTTCTACAGCAGCTCAAGGACAAAGCCTCAGATTTGCCAGGCCTTGCCCCCACCCCCCCAAAAAAAACCAAAAACAAAAAAACCCCAAAAAACAAACAAACAAAAAAGAAACTGTAACCCTGACCAGGCCCCAACTAGTCCTGGCCAATTAGAACATACTAATATAATTGCTGCTTGCTGGAGCCAATCATGTCCAAAGTCGCCTAATTTTCCTAGGACTTCCCCTTAGCTGTACTTAAAAAGAGCCCACTTGTCTCTCCTGGAGTTTTATTATTCCAGCAGGCCTCTGAATGCTGGAATAATAAACATTCTTGCAGATTGTACACATGGATGTTAGTCTTTTGTGGAACTTCTATTGGGACTTTAACACTCAACAGCCTCCTTCAAATCCTCAGCATCTATTTCAATTGAAGTGTCAGAATTCTAAATTTAAAAGATTTTAGATTTGATATTCATTAGCATTTTATTTTAGCTTATGTCACCAGATCTTCCGATTCTAACCAGTCATTTCCAACCTAAGTACACTGAGAGCTATAAAAATGACTAGATATAATGACAACCTCTAATATGTGTTAGAAACTTAAGACTACAAAAAGAATTTTTTTTTTAAACAAAACTCTACCACACTGGGAGCCAACATTTCTCTAACCAAAGCATGATTTTAAAATCCATTACCATTGGATTTAAAAAAAAAATCCAGATTATTATAAGTTGACCTGGATTGTAATTGTTACATGATTTAAAATATTTCACAGAGTATTTTCTTGACCTTAGAAATACATGTATAATACGATGGTACCTCTGATACCTCTGCTTCTTCTTTACTCTCTAACATTTCCTAGCATAACAGCGGCTACTGGTACTGACTGTGATATACGAACATCCTGATAATATAACTAAGAAAAACTTAATGAATAATGAGAAAAAATATATGAGAGATGATGGTATATCAGAGTTTATTCAAGGAGGCCAGATTTGTTACAGGTGGAACAGGTTGGTACAGTTTCTACGTGGGTAGGGAGGACATGCAGAAGCAAAGTGGGGGAGGGGCGGAGATGCAGGCAAATGGCTAACAAAGGGGTGGGAGTGCACAGCTCCTGACCCTGAGTAAGAGAACTCTAATGCTCTCTCATATGGTATGAGACAGCCCCAATTTGGATACGTTTTTCAATGACTGATGATCTGATTTAGACTCAGCACTACCCATTTCCAAGCCTGTGCAGGAGACCAAAGTCTGCACAGAACCACATCCAGTTCTATAAGCCCGTGGCAGGTGCTGTGCAGGGATTGCCTATGTGCACAAAGTCTCCCACACAAAAGGAATCTAAAGGGGGCAGGCATTTTCTTTGTTCTGGGAATAGGCCAAAGTTGCCTGGCACCGCAGCAAGTGGCCTTGGCAGGTAACCCCTGGAAGCCTTTGACCCAGGAGTCACCAAATGACCTGGAAGAGATCCTGGATCCCTTCTAAGCTTTCGGTTTGGAAATGGGTCACTTACAGAGCCAGAAGTTGGTTCAGTGTGGCAAAGGCAGGTGGTAAGAGTAAGAGCGGCTTCTCACGGTCACTTGGTCATGGCCGAGGCTCAACTCTACCTGGGTTCAGCACCAGATGGTAAGTATTTTTGGATTATTGGTAGGAGTTTTCTTCTCAGACACAATAAGCCAGGTCAAGTAGAATTAAAAGTCCAAGTTTAGTTAGCAAAGCACACCCAGGTTACTCTCATAAACCCCCCACCCCCACCCCCCAAAAATTAAGGCTGCGAGGAAAGAAAAGAAATCACATTTTGTCAGGTCTAGTGCCAGAGCTTAATTAAATACTCTATAGTTGTGGCCTTGAACAGCTCTGGGGAAGTAGCTGCCTTTTGGAGGGCTTTCTAAGAAGGGTGAGGTTTGGAGAGGGAGGAGGGATCTGAGGCATGTCTTCCAATGGAAGACATATCAGTGTATTGCTGTGAACTCAGAACTTGCCCTAAGCTGCCAAATACCCTGTGCTCCTGACATGGATGTTGTATTTAGTCACTCTACCAAAATACAGTGCAGCTTTTCTTATTAAGCCCAATAACACAGAGCTAAAATTAACAAAATACCAGTTTGAGGAAATAAAGTACTGGACAAATGCATTAAATTAACAAAGTTTATAATGTACATTTATTTACAATATCTTAATATTTAAGATGATACTGCTATACATAAACATTTCGATTTTAAATTATAGAAAGTGTTCCCATATAAACTTTGTAATATTATCATAGTATTCTTTAAAGAAAATGGCAAACATTTAAAATAATTTTTAAATTATTTGAAAGTATTTTAGCATGTGAGATAAAAATTGTCCTTCATGTAGATATATGCCCAAGTTTTTCTTTCCTAAGATGAAAATTCATAAAAAAAATCTTTGTTCAACACATATTTTTCTGTGTTATATCTAGAATTGCAGAAGGGGAATTTAAATTGGGCAATGGATGGCAGGGGAAAAGAGACATTTGCTTTACAATTGTTGAACGTAATTTCAAGCTCAAATCCTTTGAAATAAAACAAGGTCATTTTGTCACAGAGTATTCAATGGCTTGTGGCCTGTTCATTGGCACAGGTTTGGTTGAATCTAAAATTTATTTGTGAGATGAAAAGCTAATGAAAAGACTGGCCGGTAAGAGGTTCCAGGCTGCTAAGTGCATTGAAAGCTGTGAAGGCTGAAATGCTAAGGGCTTCCAAATCTCTCACAGAGGATATCTAATAATGTCACTAGAAATTTCTATGTTGAAAAGATAAAACATCTTCTATTCAGGAAGTTTTCATATTATGTGGAATAGTTCTTTAAATATCCATATTTTGAATGTATATGGTATAAAACACATAATGATGTGTTACACATGTGTACACACATATGCATCTCTGAACTTTTGTCAGTACATACAAGATCAATTTTATAAATAATTTTTTAATTAAATTCTTATTTATGGATGTATGTACACATGTATGTTCAGGTGCTGCTGGAGGATATCAGAATCCCTGAAACTGAAGTAACAGGTGGTTGTGAGCCACTTGATCTGGGTTCTGGAACCATGCCCAAGTTCTCTGCAAGAACAGTATGTGCTCTTATGGGCTAAGCCATAACTCAAGCCTCATTTTTTACAGAATTTAATACATGTAGAAATATTGGTGTTGTTAAAATTATGTACAATTTGGCTTATGATTTAAAAGTTTTGGATATCATTTATGTATAGGTGTTTTGCTTCATCATATTTAAATGTTAGGATGAGACACTGTTCTTCACTTGCATATTTTACATGGGTTCAATAGTTACATTCACAAAATAATTAATTAAAGGAGCTCAAGATTCATACAACATTACTTGGAAGCCAAGTAGCTTCAGTTATAATGCTGAATTTTAAGTAGTATACAGTAGTATTAGCATCATCACAGCCCCACTGTGTGACAATGGTAGGTGGCTCTGGTTTTGCCTGATTTTGGAACCCTTTTCTCCTACTGTGTTCCTTTGGTCAGCCTTGATCTAGTGTGTCTAGTCTTGTTATGCCGTCTATGTATGTTCATTTGATATTTGATATCCCTGGGAGGCCTTTTTTTTTTTTTTTTTTTTTTTTTTTTTTTTTTTTTTTTTTTTACCTGAAGGGAAAGAGGAAAAATGGATCTGGGAGAGAGGGGAGGAGGGGAGGCTGTGAGAAGAATAAAATTGAAAAAGCAACCGCAAACAAACAAAAAGCAAATAAATAAAACACCACTGTGCTTAAACATTGCCTAAGTTATGACAGGAGCTGGTCCTAAGTGAAGTTACACTCTGCCTAGTTAACCAGGAAGTTGGAGCGCTGAAGACAAAGGACTGCATGTTTTCTCCCGTTTTTTACAGTGGTGCTCAGAGCTCCTACTTCTTTTTAACTAGGGAAAAGACAATCACACAGTCCAACAGCAGATCATAAGAAACACTGCTGGACCACCAGATAAATTTGACAAAAATGGCAGCCCCAGATAGCTGAAGTTATCCTTATTTATACTTCAAAACAAACATGATTTTTTTTTTCTCTCTCTCAATCTGTGTGTGTGTGAGAGAGAGAGAGACAGAGAGAGAGACAGACAGAGAGGGGGGGGGAGAGAATTAACTTTAGATATTTTTATCTAACTTAAAGCAATTTTTAAACCAAAAACACTGCTCATTATTTTGCTAGTTTGACTAACAAGCAACTCGCATCATGTTCTTAGAAGGCTAAAATTGTGATAGACATAGGCACACATTCTCAAGCACAACAATAACACTTAAAACTTAACAAAGTGTGTTTACAGAAATAGGGATAATTTACCATGATCTGCTTGCATATATTTAGCTTATATTTTTCTACATGTTCCCCAGTACTGCACAAGGGTCCTGCACATCTAAGCCCCTCTATAAAGTGTGACCATTGATAAATCACCTTTTCCATCATTCTTTGTGGGTTTTTTTTTTTTCCCCAGAATTTGGAGACATAATTAAAGTCTGTCTCCTCTGATGTTTCCTTATATGTGCGCATTAACTTTTATTGCCTCCCATGCTGTCAGACTGCGTCTGAAATGTTCCCAGGGTCCGGAATAACTGCTGGTATTTCCAGAAAAGAAACATGAGAAGCGTCAGTTCCCAAAGAATTCTAGGGTAAAATATCCGAAAAACAAATGGGGTTTCCAGGAATGGTATCTGTCCCATGGATGACTGTCAAAGTGAAGCTAAAATCCGCCAGAAGAGTCATCTTTATGAGAGAGAAGGGAAGGTACAGGCCCTGTAGTTTGAGCAATAAGCTGTGCTGTGCTGAGATACAGTGGTTCTTGCTGAGTGGGGGACGGTCTCCATGGATTTTTGTCTCTTGGAGACCTGTTGGACAAGCATTCATGCGCTGTTCCAAAACGAGGCAACGTGGCTTCCAACACTAAATCAACTACTCCTTCTATATCTCTCCTCTCCCTTTTTCTCTTTCCCTCCTTTTCTTTCTTCTTTTGTCTAAATTCTTAGCACAACATGTTTCACACTCGATGTACATTGTCAGAACAGCTATCAAGCTTATTTTGACCCTGTGATGATACATTTAATTTACCATTTGCTTGAATCAAATGCTAATACTATTGGTTCTGTGCTTCAGGGATAAATTTACGTTCTTGTACAAAAAAGATGTTAAAAGCTTATTCTTTTACTCCAAACATTAATTATAAACACTATTCTTAACTTGTGTATATTAATAATTTTTAACAGTGACTTTCTAGCTAGACTCCATCAACTGCTGATTATGTCACAATATTTCTTTCATTAAACTTGGTGAATTACTATCTCTATTCTTGTATTATCTTCTATTATCTATTATCTTATACTTTTATATTGGTGAGATTACTATTATATTCTGTTGTGAAAATTAGTAGCTTATGTACAAGCTTATTCTAAGATTGAAACCAAAAACTCCTTGGATGACAAGGCTGGAGGATCAAAAATGTTCCTCCCATCCAGTCAAAGATGCAGTCATTTAGAAATGCTCATTTTAAGAGCAGTACTACACTTCCTAGCCAGATCTCCACACCTGTCACTGATCAAAACCCAGATACCTTCTTGCCAGTTTCACATTTTGATCATTCTTTAGTTTTGTAGTCATTTTTACTTTTAAGTAGTATTCTAAGAAAATATACATATAGAGATAAACTTTCTGAGCCTCAGTAGTAAGTAGATAGCTTAATTGTTTTCTCAGACTTGATCGGTAAGTTGGATAATATTAGAGCTCTCAGTTTGAAATAAGTTTTAATAAACATGTTATAGGCAAAGCCAGGATTGTACCATCATCCTTTCTACATGATAAGAAATATGATGTCAGTTTTAACGTCAGTATATGCCATGTGCATTGGCTGGTTCTGTATTTTAATTTGACACAAGCTGGAACCATCAATGTGTAAGGAACCTCAGTTGAGTAAATGCCTCAAGAGATGGACCTCTAAGGCATTTTCTCATTTAATGATCAATGTGGGAGGGCCCAGCCGGTGAGGGTGAGGGGTGCCATTCCTGTGCTGCTGGTCCTGCTCAGACTGAGAAAGCCATGGGAAGCAAGGTAGCAACAGCAGCCCTCAATGACCTCTGCATTGGCTCCTGCCTCCAGCATCTTGTGCTGTTTGGGTTCTGGTGATAAACAGCAGTGCTAAAGAATAAGCCTAATGCAGGCTTTTCTTCACAACTCATTTTTGGTCATGGTGTTTTATCCCCACATCGAAATAAAAACGACAACACCATGCTTTGTTGCTTTACTTTTCACTAATTTTTAATCTGATTTTACTTTATGTTTATTGTAATATATAATATATAACATATGATATATAATTACAAAACTATTTAGGAATAACTTATTTGGATAGGTTGACTGAAGAACTGTTTTCTCAGTTTTCAAGTAAGAACAATGCCTGTATTTTGACATATTATGTTTGCACCTATATGTTCTCATTTCCACAAAATTTTCCAGTATGGGTCTAATGTGGTATATATAAACCACTATACAAACTTAAGTTGCTTTCTTTGGAGCAAAACAAATATTTCAAAATATTTTATCTTAGCATTATAGTGAGTTACTCTTTAGCATTTATTAAATATTTTAGTTGGTAAAATTAGCACGATAGACTTATAACTAAATAAAAATTGCTTTTACTGATGAGAATAAACTTAGAATAGTAACATCAGTCTGATATCCAACAAGCTTCTGGAACTATCAGAATATAAAGTGTGGGTCAGTCAGGCAAATAAATGAAGAAGGATACCATAAGTGAGAGTTCAGAATCTGAACATTCACACAGCTGAGCTACAATTTGGCAGCACAATGTGAAAGACTTGGTTAATCTCGTCCAGCTCTATTAAGATACAGAAGTGACTAAGCTAAGGGAGTTTTCTGAAAAGCACTCTACAATCAGGTGTCTGACTTCATAGTCATCCTTTATATTATTTACAGTTTACAAAAGGTATTTAAACTTTCCAGGTAATTGAATCATATGAAATGTATAATAAAAGTAAATAGTAATCACTCCATTCGTGTTAAGGGATGTTATTGTTATTTTGGCCATTCAATAGGTGGGGAATCTTGTCCTATAGACTAAAAGTCAATAAGTAATGTGATAATATGGAACTAGTAACAGTTACTATATCATAAGTTTTCAAATACACTTATAATATAGCGCAAGAATTTTTTTCAGAAATGTTACTGCATATATCTTACAATTTATGTTAATTCAAGTTTATTAATTGTTGCCAATGTAAGTTTTATTGACAGTGTTTCAGAAACACTGTGGAAGAAGTATCAGATTGCTACAGTGTTATCACTCACCACTCTCCAGTGCTAAGGATATAACTTTGAGCATTAAAGGTAACTTTGGCATGCAAGGTCTTCATGTTGTTGAATAAAACAATGCAAACAATCAATTTCAGTTCAAATGTGTTTTAACTTGTAAAACACTGAGTCATTAACCTTAACCGTGTCATTGTGATCTCTCGAAGAAGCTCAGTTGAATGGCTGTCCAGGGGAATATTTAAGAGCATAACTCATGTGGAGTAATGTACTAAAGGCATTACCACTGCCTGTGACAGGGAATGACCCTGAGTATGCCGAGGTGGATGCATCACTGTAGTTAGTAAGGAAGAGCAGCACATGTGCAGAAAGGGCTCTGAGGGGTATTAGGGAAGTTTCTCAAGCAGCAGCTGACTATTGCTGTTGACTTTGTGCCTAACCATTTAAATATGTGTGGAAACCAGGAAAACTTCTGATTATGTCTGCATTACAACGTTCATCTTAGAACTGTCATTCAAAAGTCTGCCATGGTTTCTCTGTATATATCATTATAATTTTACTCTATTTTATATTAGATAATTATTAAAAACAGTGGAAAGTGATACTTGCAATCCACCTACTGTTTTAATTAAGGAACCATTTTTTTCTAAGCCAAATTTAAAACTTTTTCATGATTCATCCCATGTCATACATTCAGGATACACAGGAAAATTTAAATATCTTTGACATCTTTCTCTTTAAAGCAATATATTTATGAATATACATTTTGAACATATTCACGCCTCCCACTAATACACGTTCTGCTCTTAGCTCCATGGCCACAAAACAGTCCTTCCTCTCCTTCCTCTTCTCCTGCCTCCTCTTCCTTCTTCCTTCATCCCACTTTCCTTACACTCAACACAGGAAGGCCCTTCCTTCCCATGCTCAGTCCGTCCCTCATGACAGCTTTCCTTCCTTTCGTTTCCTTGCATCTCATTTTCTGTCTATCAATTTAGACTATAGAGTCACATCCTATTTAAATCACCTTAAGTAATACTACAGTGAAAACATATAAAGCATATATATACATGTATACACACATATATGGAAGCAATATGTACTTACAGAAAGAGATAAAGAGAACACAATGCTTGAATTTATTAAGGCTGAAATTCTTTAAAAATATGAATATATGTTTATAAAATAATTATGTTTCACTGATAAACTTATGTATCAGGAATGCTACAGAGATCCGAATTTGTATAAGCACAGAAATTCATATAGTGTAGAGGTTCTTGATTTAGCAATACATAGAAAGAATTTTAGTAGCATAACTAGAGGATGTAACTATGCTGACATTTAATATTCAGAGACCAGGGACACTGCCCAACATCTCCGAAAGTGTTAAGGCATCCTTCTGCCACCAATGTCTGTATGCTGAAGTTGTTTAGTGCAGTACTCAGTGCAGTCCTGACGGGTATTAGTATTACTTTTATTCTATAAGCAAGGAAAATACAGTGTAAAGAATTCTCATCAAAGGCTCCAAGTTTGCAAGGGTCAAGCTGAGACTCACATCAAGACTGTTTCGTTCTTTCACATTAAAGGTCAGCAAGAGATTTTGTGGCTCTGATTCTCATGATATATTCTTCCAATATTGAGTGTGGAGAAACTATAATAGATACTCTGCTTAAATCTCAATGCTTATGTCCATTTTAGAGTCTTCCATACAAACTAAGAAAATTTATCTCTCAAAAAAAAAAGCAAATAACTAAATTGTTGGTAAATCAACACACATCTGAATGTAGGTTTCTTGTGCTCTGCAGTTTCACAGAGACGAGAACTTGCTTTGAGAAGAGCTAATGAGAGGTGAAAGTTCCCTTCAAGGTGTTGTGCAAACCTCAGAAGAAATAAGTCATTATGTATTCTCTCTAAAGAGAATAAAATCTCAAACTGTCAAATCCTTAAACTTTTCTACATATATTACATATAAATGCCATCTTTTACAAACCTTTTTCATTTTTTTCCTCCTAAATTAGCTTAGTGGGCCATGGTATTACAGGATCTTGATCCATCCTATGAAAAATGTGACAGGTAATTCCTCTACTTCTTCCTGCCCGTAGTTAAATCTGACAGAAGATATGGAAAACAACTTTTATGACTTAGGTGGTAAAAATAAATGTTCTGTAAGCTATCCAGAGCTAGGTTCTGGACAGCTAGCATAAAATATTGCATAGTGAATTTATATATGCCAATAAATAATTTTTAAAACTAGAGAGATTTCATACTAATGTACACTGTAACATTTTTTTTCTAAAAAATTAATAATGTTTGTAATAATCTCAATGTACCTGTCATGTTGTAGGAGGCCATGTTACTCAACATTTTCAATGCTTTATCTGGGCATGCTCAAAAGATAAATAGCATTTAAAACTAATGTGTGCTAATTTAAAATTATTAATATTGTCATGAAGACAGCAGTATACAAATATTGTCATGGTCACAATATTTTGTATACTGTATAAAAGAATGTCTTCTGTGAGAGCCGACAGTTAGAAGTTACTTGAAAGTTCTTTCTATGATGATATAATTTAGTTTCATTTAGTTTACAATAACCATGATTGAACCTAAGCTATGCTAAGCCAGCTGTCATCTGTAACCACAGACAACTGGTATTCAATTTTCAATGGTTGATGACCACAATGCAATATTGTACAGCAATGTTATTAGACAATACCCCAGATTAATGAATCCAGATAGCTGGGACATAACTAGAACATAGACCTAACTATCAGTGCTTTGATATTTTATCAGAGCCTCCTGAAATAACTGATGAAGTTACTGAAAAACAATTTGGAAATTTGACATAGTGTTTTTAATCTACATCAAGAGTGTGAAATAAGGTAATTAGGAACAATAAATACTGTACATGACTGTACATTTGAACTTACATGAAGGGAAGAATGGTCTTCAAGTCAGTCTGCAAACCATGTACATGAAACTGTACTGTTATGGTGTAGATTGGGTTCTCATCAAAGACACTGAAGATTTCACTACCAATATTATAAACATGGTTTTATCAGGGAAAAAAGCTCATTACAATGATCAAGATGAGGTTTTAAGACAGTTCTTTTTCTTCATACTATGATTAAGATTTTGTAAAAATCATAACTTTGAACACTATAGCAGGCATAAAGAATTCCTTATGAGGGTTATAATTATCCTCTTACCAATGTTTATAGAAAGACAATGTTGAGGCTGAAGAAACAGCTCTTTCAGGGAACCCTGGTTTAGATCCCAGTACCCACCTAGCATCTCTCAAGCTCCTGGAACTCCATTTCTAGTAGATCTGATACCCCTTTGTTGCTTTCACTGGCACTGCAAGCACATGTACATGGAAACACATACATGCAAGCAAAACACACAAATAAAATGAAAGTAAATATATGAGTTATAAGACAGAGGGAAATCCTTTGTCATTGAACCATGTCTTGTTCTGTGAAATTTCTTTGATTTTGCTAATACTTTGATACTCTAATGAGAGTATAATTCCTGTGACTCTGAATTATATAATGGATTTATTTGTTCGAAAATCATAACTTAGTATTCTACACAGTTGTAACAATTTTTTAAAAAGAAAGATTAAATTGTTTCATGTTACTGTAATTCATAGCTTCCTTTCTATTGTTTCTCTCTTTGGAATTTTTTTCCCCACAAATACAACTAGTTTCATGTTTTTGGAAAAGCTTGAGTGCATAAATATGATACTTCTGTTATCTTGTGGGCTAAATATTATGAGTTGACTGTGAAAGGGTTCCCATGGAGGCACTCTCAAACTTAGTTTATTGCCAACATTATTAGTTATTCTCCACAAACTGATGGTAAGTCAATGCTTCTAAAGACAACACTTATACACAGTACTGAACACGGAGAAAACACGGAAGACAACAGTTATGTATCTCACTTTCCATGAAGAAGTAGAGCTGGATCCTACCTATAGCCTTCAGACCTCCTGGTCTGTTGGTTTTCTAAAGAAAAAGGCAAGGGTTTTGTGAGCTTTGGGGTGAGGAATTCAGAAGGTAGAGAAAGGAGAGGTAGAGAGATGGAGGATCTGGGATGAGATGGGGGAGGAAAAAACCATGATTGTATACTGTATAATTTTTTCGTTAAGACAAGGAAAAAGTATTGAGGAATATTAAAAACAAAGAAAACTACTTCATGGCACTCAATGAATAATACAGTTTAGATTAGAAAAAGCCTTTTGCTATTAAAAAATAAACCTCTCAAATATAAAAACCAAAAATTATTAAAAGAAAATACGCATCAGATTCTAAAAATTCCTCTTTAGGTTTACAAGCATGTAAGGAAGCATTCTGGAAATTTTCATGGTATTAAAAGATTTACGAATACCTTATCTTTATTTCAAATGTTTCTTAAGTAAGTTGCCTTCCTTTTTACAATCACAATGAATGTGATTTTAATCATAAGATATTATGTTAAATAAAAATTGGATGCCACTATCCAGATATATACTTTATATATGAAAACACAAATACAATTCAATAATAAAATTAGTGAAACCATAATGTCATGAAAAGAATGTGGTTTAGGAACCTATCTCCATATTAACCCATCAACTAACCTACCAAAGTGGAAATGGCATTCTTCTTTAAAAAAAAATGTTTTAAAATAATAGAGTGTAATGTTGTCTGAGTCTATTTCTGTTGCCTTACAGGTTAATCATAGTGTGAAAACAGCAGGCATAGTTTTGAAGGGGTGGCAGGCCCACTAGATGGAGGCATTAATCATGTCTGTTCTTTCCTAACAACCTGTACCCTTGTGCTTATGCACAAACATATACCTTTGTTCAGTTTTAACAGCAAATAGCTATAATTTTAGAATTATGCCCTTGTAGTCATTAAGTCTGATGTATATACTCTTTACAACTGATTTATTTCTTTGTTCCTTTTCCCCCACCCTCTGGGAAGTGGTTTGACCTTGTTGAAGGAGCTCCTTGCCCATATTCCTCAGACAAGTTTGAAACAGTAGTGTAGGGCTTTTATATGGCAATCTCTGACACCTGTCAAAATGCTTGTCACACAGTTTTTATTTTCTTGCTTCAATACATCAAATTGTTCAGTGCTTCTTGTGACTTACTTTCAAAATGTGAGTATGCAGAAAGATCTATGTCTTATATATAGATACTTTCTCAGTGTCATGATTAATTTAATTGTAGATTCTTAATTTGTTATGGTTGTTTGAAAACAAAATCCATACCATATCACTTACATTTTAGTATCTAGAAGAATATTTAAATTTATCATCCAGTACTAACACATTCATTTTGGAATGGAGATTTAACATAGAATATCCTTAAAAAATATTTGAGTCAGTAAATTGAGGCAGAATATGCTAATATACAGAAAAGAATGGAAAAAATAGATCAGAAAAGATTTGTCTAAATGTAAGTAGATAACAAGGGTGGCTTTGAGTCACACACTGAAAGAACAGAGCAGACAGGGGAACAGTCAGACTGAGTGTCTGCCTCTCTCTCTCTCTCTCTCTCTCTCTCTCTCTCTCTCTATATATATATATATATATATATATATATATATGTGTGTGTGTGTGTGTGT
The DNA here is from genome assembly GCA_033318265.1 of Phyllotis vaccarum. Taxonomy (NCBI): domain Eukaryota; kingdom Metazoa; phylum Chordata; class Mammalia; order Rodentia; family Cricetidae; genus Phyllotis; species Phyllotis vaccarum. The sequence continues at coordinate 34,276,817 of JARWLC010000010.1, read as the reverse complement.
GTGTGTGTGTGTGTGTGTGTGTGTGTGTGTATGTGTGTGTGATGAACTATCATGTTTTAAAATAAAATTCAAAGCTCACTTTCCTACCATATAAAATAAATATGAGTAATACATGCACAGAACCCAAATTGGATGAAAGAAAAAGAATGCCGGGAAGGAAAACTGGAAGGAACGAGAAAAGGAGCCTCTAGAGATGATAGGACAAGTAAAGAGCATAGATACATAGTAACTTTGGCTAAATTAGAAATGAAAATGAGATCCATCCTTTGATTTCAGAAAGGACTGCTTCCATTTTGTTATATTTGGCTTATACAATACGACGATATATAACTTAAAATATTGTAGACTGAAAAATAGAATTAGAGTTCTTATCTAGTATTCCTTAACTGCTTGCTTTGGTTTTGGTGTAGATCTTAATGTTCTCATTAAGATTCAAAGATAAAGATTCTAATATCAAGTTCATGCAAGGATTTCTGCCAAGATAATTACCATAATTATCCACACCATCCTGAAGTCTACACTGTTTATACATGCCTCATCCCATTATCTGCTCAAGATCTCTCTAACATAATTGAGAGCAGTAAGTCTGTTATCGACATTTGTTTGTGTAGGTTCTATTTTTGGATCACTAATTCTAAATTTGGATCACTTTGTTTCAAGTTTTCTAAATGGCTCCTTCCTTTGAAACAGTCTTCCCAAATACTATGTATTTTATCCGAAGAATCTTCATTTTGGGGCAACTTTTTACTTCTAAGCTTAATATTTTGAAAAAAGAATTGTTTGAAATTATGATGTTCTGAAGTAGAGAGTTTACATCCTTAAAGTCACTAGGCCACATCTTTAAATGGCAGAAAAAAACAAAATCCAGCGATTCAATTGACAAACAAAATTGTCATTTTGTAGGAAAACGCTTATTACTGGAGAATATCATGATAAGCAAGCAAAATTAAGCCATTCTCAAAAAGACAAATGTCTTATGTTTTCTCTCACTTGCTGTTCCAAGGTTTTATGGAAATTCATAAACCATTTATTGACATGACAATAAAAATTAAATTATCTAAAATTAAAAGTAATAATGGAAAAGGAGGATAAGAAAATAAGTCCAATTGGAAAATGTACTATGTATAATATATAGATAAATAAAAACAGATGTAAACTATGCCAGAGACTGAATATACGCAACAAAATTTAAATATATAAATTAATCTTTAAAATGAGAAAAGCCTCTAGGTTTCATAGTATCAAGGCTCAGCAAACTCAAGCCATCTAAGAAGGTTAATTCAAGGATACTTCTCTTTCTACACAAGCTGTTGCTTTAGACTCTGGAATATAGGCTTTAATTTGTTCTCTTTAACTTTGAGATTATAATTTCAGTATTCCCCCCCCTCTCTTTTTCTCCCATCAAGCTCCCTCATGTATCACTCTTTGTTCTTGTTTAAGTTCATGTATAGTTGTATGCATTTCCCTAAATATATTAGTAAACCCAGTCAGCCACATAAGGTTACTTGTGTGTATGTTTTCAGGGTTGATCATTTGTTATTAAATAGCTTTCTTTAGAAAGATGGTGTCTCCTGCTCATAGTATTCCTTTGTGTCTGTACAGTTTATTGCTATCGAATTTGGTTATCCTCAGAGGTGGAATATATGCTTTTTAAAAAATGTTTCCTTACTGTTTGATATTAAGTCAATACAGACAGATGTATTCCTTCAAAGTCTTTGTAGGCAACAGAATCTAGCTTCGCTGTGATCTAGACTCTCAGCATTCCTAATGACGTGGCTTTCTCTTCCATAACCACCCTCCACATGGAGTCTTTTCCATATTTATATGATTTAAATATAAGATGTGGGTTAGTGTCAGTTATTTCCACTGATCATGAAGCTGGTTTATGGGTTCTGGCCAGAGTACAAAGTGCAGTGTTTAGAGATGTATCCAGGTCCCTGTATCACGAGACAGACTTGGGTGTGTAGAATAAGCAGACAGAGGTAGGAATAGAGTCAGGGGAGGGAGTCACCTATTGTATCACTATTCCTTGGTATGAGATAAAAAGGAATTTGAAAAATCTAATTTCAGTGTTATCTCCTAATGTAGGGGTATTGTGTTGTTTCATGGTAAATAATTGTCCTGCTCACTGGTTTAATAAAAAGCACTGATGGGCCAAAGGCAGGCAGGAAGTGTGGGTGGGGCTACCAGACTAAAAACTCTGAGAACAGGAAGCACAGAGCAGAATGCCAGAGGAAACGCCAGAGAGAAGCCAGAGGAAGCTAAGGACAATCATGCTGCTGTGAGAAAAGGTACCGAGCCCCATGGCTGAACAGGAAGAATCATGGGTTAGATGAAGGGTAGAGAGCTAGCAAGTGATATGCCTGGGCCTGAGGCTGATCAGCCAAAAACTATTGAAAGCATCTGTGTGTCTCTGTGGGTCTGTGGGACTGTGGGCCTAGACCTTGAGGTTAGGCCTGAAAGTCCGGGTCAGAAACCTCATACTACATCCTAATTTATGTTCAATGGATATTTGCCAAGGCTGAACGAAAGAACAGATGTTTTTTATTATTACTTATTATTTTTAACAGATTTTTTTTTCAGTTTTGTATGTGCATTTAAATACTAAGTACCTAACTGTATGAAAAACAATCCCCTGTTTTTATGTTTCCTTCTACCAGGAGATGGTGCCTTCTATGAAGAAGGAGGCAAGACCCAGGCTTTGCTGGGAAATAAACAGAAAATGGCTGCTTTGTATTTACAAGTCAACTAAACATAATGGAAGGTGAACAAGATTAGAGCAGTACAAGTGAAAAATGAAGAATAATGTAAAGAGTCACAATGAGTGAGAGCAAGTGTGTAAGGCTGAGTGAGGGTAGAGTGTAAGGCTGAGAGAAAGTGTGTAAGGCTGAGTGAGAGCAAGTGTGTAAGGCTGAGTGAGGGTAGTATGTAAGACTGAGTGAGGGTAGAGTGTAAGACTGAGTGAGGGTAGTATGTTAAGACTGAGTGAGGGTAGTGTGTAAGGCTGAGTGAGGGTAGTGTGTAAGACTGAGTGAGGGTAGAGTGTAAGACTGAGTGAGGGTAGTATGTAAGACTGAGTGAGGGTAGTGTGTAAGGCTGAGTGAGGGTAGTGTGTAAGGCTGAGTGAGGGTAGAGTGTAAGGCTGAGTGAGGGTAGTGTGTAAGGCTGAGTGAGGGTAGTGTGTAAGACTGAGTGAGGGTAGAGTGTAAGACTGAGTGAGGGTAGTGTGTAAGGCTGAGTGAGGGTAGTGTGTAAGGCTGAGTGAGGGTAGTGTGTAAGGCTGAGTGAGGGTAGAGTGTAAGGCTGAGAGCAAGTGTGTAAAGCTGAGAGCAAGTATGTAAGGCTGAATGAGAATAGTGTGTAAGGCTGAGTATGAGTAAGTGTAAAAGGGCTGAGTAGTATAGGGGGATTATGTTGTTCCATTGTAAATAATTGTCCCACTCACTGGTTTAATAAAAAGTGCTGATTGGCCAAAGGCAGGCAGGAAGTATGGGTGGAGCTACCAGACTAAGAAAACTCTTGGAACCTGCTCCAGGCAAACAGAGTAGAATGCCTGAGAGAAGCCAGAAGAAGCAGAAGACAACTATGCTGCTCTAAGAAAAGGTACTGAGCTGCATGGCTGAACAAGATAAGATACATGGGTTAGATTAAGAGTAGAGAGTTAGCAAGTTATATGCCTGGGCCTTAGGCTGATCAGCCTAAAACTATTGTAAACATCTGTGTGTCTCTGCGGGTCTGTGGGTCTGCAGGCCTAAACCTAGAGGCTAAGCCTGAAAGTCTGAGCCAGAAACCTCTTACTAGAGTAGGAGTAAGTGTGTAAGGCTGAGTGAAAATACGTGTGTAAAGCTCAGTGAGAGAAGGTGTGTAAGGCAGAGTGAGAGTAAGTGTGTAAGGGCTAAATGGGAGCTAGTGTGTAAGGGCCGAGTAAGAGTGTTTAAGGCTGAGTGAGAGTGTTTAAAGCTGAGTGAGAGCAAGTGTGTAAGGCTGAGGGAGAGCAAGTTGTAAGGAAGATGGAATTGAACTAGTAAGGTATGAGAGAGGGAAAGTGAGAAAGGAAACTAGAGAAAAGATATAACCCATAAACCACGAGTTTTTAGCAGACGGGCTCAGTCAGCCATATGGGCAGAAGAAGACAGGTGTTAATTATTACTTAGTGACTTGTAGACAGGATCTCACTAGGGAGTGGAGTCTTGACAAGAATTTGCAAGACTGCAGGATCAGACTGCTAGGATTATAATTTTGTGCCAACACTTGACTTTTGTTTACTTAGTGAGTTGTGTGTGTGCATGTGCATTAATGCATGTGTGTACACTGCTATGAGTGACCGTGGCTGTGGGGGTGAGGGCTCACTTTCAGGTATACTTGTCAAACTCATTTACACATTATTTTTGAGAAAGTTTCTCACTGAATCTGGAATTTGCTGATTTTTGAGTAGGCTGGTCAGCCTTTCGTTCTAGGGATTTGCTTGTTTCTGCTCTCCAGATCTGAGATTTCAAACTTTTATTGGCAAGCACATTTTTGTATTGTTGTTTAAAATAAAAATTCTGGTCCAGATGCTTGTGTGTGTGTGTGTGTGTGTGTGTGTGTGTGTGTGTGTGTGTATGTATACCTAATATGTGTTGATTAAATCCCTCCCTCATTTGGTCCCCTCCAATTCCTTTTTTGACCCTCACCTTCCATTTTTTATCCTAACTTTATTTGCTCTTTCATTTTTTAAAACAAGTGAATCTGGCTGGAGAGATTCCTCAGAGGTTAAGAGCACTGGTTGCTTTTCTAGGAGACCCTGATTTGATTTGCAAAACTCACATGGTGTCTCACAACTGTCTGTAATGCAAATTCTGAGGATCCAAGCCCTCTTCTTGCCTCCAAGGGAACCAGACATACACACAGTCAAAAATATCCATACAAATAAAATAATATTTAGCCAATTTAATAGTTATAATAAGTCACATTTTTGTTTCTATTAAATAATAAATCCAAGTTTCAGGATACAGTGATCAGTGCTTCCCTAAAAGTCAATAAATCAGTTACTTTTTCCTATTAGACCATCAAAAGGAGCTGGGACATTCAAACGTGTAGACGCACCACCCCAGTATTATGTTCATATTGGAGCAGCTTCTGGTCTTATTTTGACCATGTGAATTCTCTAAAATCAGGAAGTGATAGTCTGCCCAGTCTCAAAGTCCTCCAGAATGATCCCCAGTAACACACTGGCTCTCCACCAAGATGCAAAAGCAAGGCATTGTTCAGCACTTTCAAGCTGCAGCAGCAGGTGCCCAATTCCTAACTCTCACAGTGACATTAGAGAAGGGTGCTTCCACTGTGCAGAACAGGGTTTGTTTAGGAAAAAAAAAATAGGAATGTTGTTATTTGGGGAGGAGTGTGGGGAGCTGTAATCCAGCTGGTATCTAGGAGAATTTGCTTTACTAACATCTCTTCATACAGGTGTACAGTGGTTAGCTGATTGGTCATCTTAAGGGTAGGGGAATACTAGGTTACAGTGTCCTCCTGATTACTCAGGAATGGGCCTGACCTTCAGGAAAAAGAAACTTAACTTCTCAAGATTGTTCTGGGTCTCAAGAGGGACTTTGGCTCTCACAATAGGAGTCTTCAAGTCATTAATAGCCAATGAGCCACCTGACCTGAAAGGCAGCTACTGCACAGAGACTGTCTAACCTCAACATAACTCCAGTATTTTGTTAGAGCATGTCTCTCAGCATCATCAATACAAATTTATTCTTAATTGCAAATGGATATCTGTCCTGGTTGGTTTTATAATAACCTGACACAATTTAGAGTCATTTGGGAAGAGGAAAGGAACCACAAGTGAAAATGTCTCCATCAGATCGACCTCTGGTGAATATTTTTGATTGATCATTTGGAAGGTTCAGCTCACTGTGGGTAGTACCAACTATGGGTGGTGGTCCTGAGTATTAGAACAAGATTCTGCTTCAGTTATTGATTCCAAGTTCTGGACATGCTTGATTTCCTGTTATGCTCTTTCACTGATGGGTTATGAGCTACACAATAAAATAAAACCATACTTCCCCTATTTTTTTGTTGTTATATTTTACAACAGTAATAGAAACCCTAAAACAGTACCTATGAAGCTTTGCTTCTGGGACTTCATAAGGATAGAAGAACATTGTATGCTCAAGCTCATTATATGCAATGACTAAATTTGTGTATTGAAAAGAAAACACATATTCTGTTATATTATAAATGATTTCTGGCTCACTTAAATTACATAATACATATAAATGTATATACTTTTGCATTGTGATTTAGAATATTTGTAGGAAATATATATATATACATATATATATATAAAACAAGTATATATAGATATGTCATTCATACAGAAAAATATTTGTAATATAATTGTGATTCACTGTTGAATTTTAAAGGCAAGTTCCAATTATGATAGACTTGAATATACATTCCATAAATCAGAAGATTTCCTTAAAAATTGAAGGTATTGTGAAATTTAAAAACCTCAGATAAGAATTATGAATAAGTAAAGATAAAGAAACTATGAAGATATTTAAAGATGAAAAGCAATTGATTTTCAACACATAGGTACAGTTTATCTCTTTTTTTTTTTCTACTTGATACTATGTAAACACACCACACTTTAGAGTTACAGTGTATTTCACTGATAAGAAAAAATTGGGTCAGGATAATTTCAAGGCTAAAACTATTGACAAGAGACTGCAGAAATCATAATGTCTACAAATACTTTGTTGTCTTTCAGCAAAATTCTCTGTATTCATTTAAAATCATGGAGAAAGAAGCACTATGAAAAGAGACCAAAGACAATGAGCTCTGTCCTGAGACATGTACAGAAGCCAGAACCTCCACAGGGGGCTATGGAGACATCTATAAACCAAGCAGCTTGACTTTCATCTGACATTTTTGAATACTTATGAGATCTCATATGTGACTTCTTTGTAATTTTTACAAAACGTTTGCTTATCAGGAACAAAAAAAAAGGCATCAAATTTTAAGTTTTGTAAAATAGACTTGGAAGATCTGCAATTAAAGATTAGCTGAAATTTAGTTTAGGCCAGCCTGGTTTACAGAGTGAGTTCCAGGCAGTCACGGTTATACAGAGATATTCTGGTTTTTTTTTTCTTTTTCTTATTTTTTATTAAAACAAAAACCAAAAAACTACGGTAAAGAACAGCAGTTAAGAGGATGGATATGTTATCTCAGGATTGAGGCAAGATACAGAAGCCCCTCTGTAGTGTTTTATTAGAACATATGGAAAGTAAAACAGTTTTTAAGATTTTAGTTGTATGTGTAAATATCATCTTAATTGTTGTTCCAAATGTTTTTAGTTCTAAAAATAGCTGCCTCGTGTTAATGTGCTGTTAACACAGGAATTAGAGAAGATGAGCATGTCCATTTCCACTTCCACAGATTTCACTTAGAAATGAAATAAGAAACATGCAAGAAATAATCACAGTATTTAGTAAAGCTCTGAGCCTTCCGCATATGCACAGTCACCGAGGAATGGGCTGACCAGCAGAGTAGTTATGACATCTTTCATTTTTCCCCAAAATTCCAGAGACAGAAATGTCGTTGTCTGAATTAAGCATCTTTTCTATTTTCTTTCATTGGAGTTTGACCAAATTAATTTGCTCATCCCCTTTAGACTTTCTTTGTTTCCCCTCCCTTACTATTCTCCCTTCTTTCCATCACCTTTCTGCTTTCTTGCTGCATGCATGCACAAAAATGGGCTTTTACCTATGTAAATCTAAGATCCATAAATGAGAGAAAATATGATATTTGTCCTTATTGGTTCAAATTGTTTCATTTAATATAATGATCTCAAGTTGTATCCATGTTCCAACAAAACAATTCCATTCATCTTTTTTGTAAACTATATATACATGCATATGAATATACATCAATCATCTATCTATATGCTATCTACTTTTTTATATATCTATCATCTATCTAGTCATTTATAATCATATTTCTTTACCCTTTCATTTGTGGATAGAATTTCAGACTAAATCAATAACTGAGCTATTGGAAAAATGCTACAATAATGTGTATATAGTTATCTTGGGGCCTGTTGGGCATGTTGGAGCATGTTTTCTTAGAGTCCGTCAGGTCCAGACCTAGAGTAATGTGACAGAGCCATATGTAACAGAAGGTGTCTAGTCTGAACTAGCTCCACAGTTCAGATCTGCCCACCACCATTTTGTCCCAAAGAAACACACAGATGCTTATATTAAATTTCTGCTGTTTGGCCTATGTCTCAGACACATTGCTAGTTATCTCTTTCATCTTAATTCAACCCATGTACATTAATCTGTCCTGCCATGTGGCCCGTAGCTTACTTATTTCATTACATCTTCTATCATGGGCAACTGTATCACTTCTCTCAACTCCGCCTTTCTTCTCCTACCTATCCTCTCATTCCTCGGCCTGCTTATACAGCGTCCATCATAGGCCAAAACATTCCCTTTATGTAAAGAATGGTATTCACAGCATACAGAAATACATTCCCGCATCACTTCTCCTTTTCTGTGTAATCAAAAAGGAAGGTTCCATTTTCAACTCAGCAAAATTACATATAATAAAACAGCTGTCAAACAAGAATTATACTTACACTATCTAGTCTATTTGTATTTAACACAATTAAAGAAAATAGTCTAGCATTTTCTTTGTCCTTATGAGTCTAAAGTTTCATATCTAATATACCTTTTAAAATAACTAAGATAAACTCCTTATAACTAATCTTCAACTACAACAAAGACCAAAGAAGGATATAATAGTACTCAAGTAAAAAGGAAGTGCAAGTAACTTCCAAAATCTAAAAATGACAGAGATGACACATGTGTGCCTAGACAGCAATCCAAAATCCCTTGTAATGTTGGGGCATCCATCTTTAGCCTACAGGCCCAGAGTCTGGCATATTTTTCAGTGAAGCAGGAAATTTGAAGGACTGCTCTGCCCATTTCATGAGTCACTTCTCCTTGTGTCCTGAAGAATGTCTGACAGATTTCTCTGCAAAGCAGGAACCTGAAGGACCATCTCAGCTTGTTTAGCCAAAGTTCAGAGGTCATTTTCCTATGGGTCCTGCATGTCAAGTTTGTATAGCATAATGTCAAACAGTCAATACAAGATCAGTTCTTGTCCAGTGGCTAACCTAACCATTGCCACAAACAAAGTAAATTCCATATGGAGTTTCTTCAATGCCCTTCATTCTCTTGAAGTAAATTGGTGCTGCAAGGAGCAGATCTGTCTCACTGTCCATAAAACTTTAAAATATTTTAAATGCCATATTCTGTAGGTATAGAACTATTTAAAGATTACCATCTAAGTGAAATATATTTTTGTACATCTAAAAAAATTTAACATAACTATAAATTTGCTTATCACAGATGACTATTAATCTGTATTTTCTTTTATACATTACAGTTTTAAATGAGTTAAATAAACATTGCACCTTAAACCAGAGTGAGGGGGATTATGTTGTTCCCTTGTAAGTAATTGTCTCATCCACTGGTTTAATAAAAAGTACTGATTGGCCAAAGGCAGAAAGCAAATGTGGGTGGGGCTACCAGACTAAAAAAAACTCTGGAAATAAGAAGAACAGAGCAGAATTCTTGAGAGAAGCAGAAGAAACAGAGGACAACTATGCTGCTCTGAGAAAAGCCCCATGACTGAACAGGATAACAATCATGGGTTAGTTTAAGGGTAAAGATTTAGCAAGTTATGTCTGGGCCTTAGGCCAATCAGCCTAAAACTATTGTAAGCATCTGTGTATCTCTGCAGGTCTATGGGTCTGCAGGCCTAAACCTTGAGGCTAGGCCTGAAAGTGCAGGCCAGAAACCCCCTACTACACCAGAGTAGAAAAATACATACAACATAGCAAAATTGACTTTAAATTTGTATCAATAAAGCAAAATCCATACAAATTTAACAGCTGATTTGTAGACTAAAGTAAATTCAATAATCTATCTTTCTAAAATCATTTCTATAACATGCCCCCCCTTTTTCCTTAGGAAGAAATTGACTGACTATTAATCATTTATAATAAAAACAAATATTTATGAGAAATATTTTGGGAATTTGGGCATAGCATTCCATTACTACTTCCTGCTGATTAAGGGGCACTCGAAATCTTTTGAGGGTCCTAAGGCTAATCATCTTAGCCTTGAAGCTGATGTGACTATGATCATCTCTTACTATCAGAGAATTTTCAGGGGGTCTTAGTTGATGAAACCATAAGAGCCTGGAAGCAATCCACAAGTTCTCATCTTCTGTGGAAAAAAAAGCAGAATCTCTCTTCCAAAGCAGCATATCCTTAGACACCAATTTCAAAGTCAAGATACCTTTCAAATATATATGTTTATTTAACTTAGAAGCCTTTGCAATCAATTTTCTTTGTGGTTAGTTCGTTAACAGTTAAAAAAATTAAAAGTAAACAATAATAACCAAAATCCAGACTCCTTATATTTTTAAATATTTACCTAGTTTATCATATTTTATACTCTGTCTTTTTAGGGACTTTCTTTACCCTCTTTCTTTTCTATCAGAAGACTATATATTCATTTTCACACGCATTGTAACCCATTTAGTGGGTTTTTTCCTCCATCTGAATCTGTCTTATCACAATCCTTAATCATTTTCTAACAAGAATAGCTTTTAAAATGTTAGCACTGCTTTGCCTGCTGACACTGCCCACCCACAAGGAGCTTTTCAACATGGCAGAGGTGCCAGAGCCACGCTTACTTTCTCAATACTAAGAAGCAAAAATAATATGCTGCTGCTAAAAAGCCGTCTTTGACTCTGTTTCCTTTTTGTTCAATATAAACATTAAATCAATCATATGCAGCTTGTTGCTTATACTGAGTCTTCCATGAGACTTTGAGAACTAGCCTTTTCTAGCTTATATTGCCTGCTGCATACTCACCATGTTAAAATTCAAACCTGGCCACTTGTACAATGACCCCATCAAAGACACAACTCAGAAGCCAATTTTGGCTCCCAGTTTCTGTGCTCTAGAACCCCTTTTAAGCTTTTTCCAGCTTTATGTGGGTATTCAGCCCACACAGGAATACCATTCTATACCAAGCAGTTTTTGGTCCGACTAGCCCCAAGATCCGGATCTGCCTCCAGCTGCTTTCACCCACAAAAATGACTCAGATGCTTATATTAATAGTTACTAGTTTTTCTTAGTTATTTTAAAAGGTATATTAGATATGAAACTTTAGACTCATAAGAATAAGGTAGATGGTAGAATATTTTCTTTAGTTTTGTTAAGTACAAATAGACTAGATACTATAACTGCAATTCTTGCTTGATAGCTGTTTTATTATATGTAATTTTGCAATGTTAAAATTGAAACTTTCCTTTTTGATTAGACATAAAAGGGGAAGTGATATAGAAATGTCTTTCTGTATGCTGTGAATAAAGGACTGTTTTGGCCCATGACAGGTACCATAGCAGTAGGCAGAAAATTGGAGCATATGTAGGAGAAGAAGGGCAGAGTCAGAGAGATCAATCCAGCTGCCCGACAAAGCAACATATAGAGGAACACAGGTGAGCCACAGGCCACATGGCAGTTTAGATTAACGTAATTGCATTGAATTAAGATAAAAGAGCTAGTTAGCAATATGCCTGAGACATAAGCCAAATAGCATGAAATTAATATAAACATCTTAGTCATTGTTTTTTGGGGGTGGGCAGATCATGGGGCTAGTCAGGCATAAATCTCCTGTTTTAGCCATCTCTAAATATACATTTAATTATGTTTATTTTGAGAACTACTCTATTGATTTAAGGTATCTGATTCCCACAATTTCTATTCCCACAGGCAGCGTTTAAGGGTTTTCTTTTCCATACATTTTCAGAGCATTTGTTATTTTTTTTGGGACAGCTCATTTCATTTTCAATTTCTTTTTTCAGAGTTTATATTTTGTATTGTAGAAGTCTTTCAATTTATTGAAAATGTTTATTCATAGACAATTTTGAAGTTGTTCTGAACAAAATTGCTTTCCTCATTTTTTCATTCATGTGTTATTGTTATATAAAAAGAGATACTGATTTTCATTTGTTGATTTTTCATCCTGCTACTTTGCTAAAGGTGTTTTCCAGGTCTGGTCATCTCTCGTTCTCTATTATAGAGGATAATACTATGAACAAATATTGATGTTTTAAATTCTTCCTTTATCATTTGCATCAGTTACCATTTGCAAGAAATGTACTCTTGGAAAGTTTTGAATTAAACCATCAACTTCATTTTAGAATGGCACGTAGTAACAACTCATACCACAATAAAAATTATGACTTCATATTACTCATTTACAGTGTTGTTCAACTTTGGAAATTTTCAAGATGACTCACATTTTTTTGTACATATAAGCAGGGAAATATGATCAAAATCATATTATCATGTATGGAGATTATGAAAGACAGATATTACTACTTTATAGTGTATCTAAAAACCCTTAGTAAATAGTACAAGTGGTCAGGTAATGGTGAATCACACCTTTAAGCTCAGAACTTGGGAGGCAAAGGCAGGCAGATCTCCAAGTTTGAGGCCTCCCTTGTCTATTGAGTGAGTTCTAGATAGCCAGGGCTACGAGAAAATCCCTTCCTTGAAAAGACAAAAAAAATAAATAAAAAAGAAAAGAAAAGAAAAAGAAATAATGGAAGTGTAAGTAGTTGACACTGGTGGGAGATCTTGTGACTGGATCCTGAGTTCCAAGGCTTGACCTTTGAATTGATTTGTTGTTGTAGGAATATGTTCTGGTATGTTATAAATATTTGTCCCTCCTACTGGTTTAATAAATGCTGATTGGCCAGAAGGAAGACACACAGTGTGGGCAGGGATATTAGACTAAGAAAAATCTGGGAACAAGACGAACAAGGCAGAGACACCAGCAGATGCAGAGAAAAGAAGACAGCCATGCTGCTCTGAGTAAAGGTACCAAGCCACATGGCTAAACAAATTAATGGAAATAGACTGAATTAAGATGAAAGAGCTAGATAGGTATATATCTGAGCCATAGGCCAACCATTATTAAATTAATATAAGCCTTTGTGTGATTATTTGGGGCTAAGTAGCAGCAGGGTTGTGAGTGAATCAAAACCTCTGGGATAAACAGGAAAGTCCAGGCCAGAAACTTCATATTACAATGGGTGACCCTATTAAGTTATGTAACTAATGCTAGGTTTTGTCAACATTAAAGCAAGCAGGGTTCCTACCAAATTTTTTATAGGCAGAGCTGTAAATACAAGAAATAACAACCTATGTAAAGGAACTAGAGGACAACAATGCCTGATACAAATGTTATAATGGATGTTTTAGATATAACTTCCTTTGATATTATTTCGCCTCTATTAATGAATTTTTCATAGGAACCCATCTTAAGCAATAAGATCAGCACCATTCTTCATGAATTAATTAATTAGAACCTGGAGCAAATAACGGAAAAATGAATGTGTGGATGATGTATTCTAAAGGTTATGAGTATATACCAGCCAGTATTTTGGTGTGATATTTTTATGAAATTATAGTGTTTAAAGATATCTATGAAGTAAACGGCTTAGAATGCAAATGATATGACTAATTTTCCTCCAGTTTTAGAGTTGCTACTTTCTCTTCGTATGACTCTTTTAGTTGTTCAGTCGCCTTTTATAATGATCTCAATAAAGATCTCTCAAGTAAGTTTTCTATTCTCACGTTGAGCAAGTTTAGGTTTTGTTGCACTTGGTATGTTTGATTGTAGCCATGTCTAATTTCCAACCCAGACTATGACTGCATGGGAGGAGGAAACTTTTCCTCTGTGTTTATATTTTATATATTTTGAGTTTTTGGCAGACTGTCAATGTTATAAAACATGCATAAAATTCTAAATAGAAAAGTACCTAAATTAAATTATCATATGTATAAATAAATCATGTGAGACTTACCATACATTCTGAAGTTTAATATTGTAAGACTATTAAATGGCCTGAATGACATAATATTAAACCCATTTTAACACTGTGATAAAACTTCATCGTGTATCTTATGCCCTCATAACAAGGCTGGTCATTGTCCAGCTCCATGAAACAGCACTAGAACTAAAATACAGTGCCTTTGATATATATCTTGATCTAATGATGACAGCCTTCCAGCATTAATGTTCTCACTTAGAACTCCAAAAAAGGACAAGCAATATGGGAAAACTGTTCTCCTAGCAGCCATTTCCAAATATCATGTGATTTCAAGCATGACTTTCGAATTATCAATTTGAGTCTTAAGAGTTTCTCCATTTTTGTCTTTTCTCCCATATCTGTCTCATTTTCAATTTCTTGTGTTTACTCCTCAGGCTCTTGGAAGTGTACTACAACTTTAAAAGCACTCCCTATATGATAGCCATTTCATATATTGTGCAATCAAAGCTTCCCAGCCTGCTCTGTAACTGCTGATTTGTTGATTGGGGTTAAACTTTCTCTTTCAGAAAAATGTCTCTACAAGGCAGCTCCTTTTGTAGAGCCTCAGTATATTCCGGTGTTATATTTTCTACTTCATGTTGTTTGCCAGGCCAGTAGAATGATAATACACAGAGAAGACCAGAAAAGTCACACACAGGTTTGTACTGGATCAAAACACATATCCTTGAATGAGGTGAAACTGGACACTTGCTATACTCTATACAAAACAAAGTGGGCTAGCTCAGAGAAGTCAGCTTTTCCAGGCAGTATATTGCAGTCCAGAGACCTGAAGTCTCCCTGAGATATGAACTGTTTTATACTGACAATAATATAACATCTTTTCTTCCTCTCACATCTCACTTTATTCAGAAGTTTAGGATCATTAATATGAATTCAGATTCTGCACAAAAATTAATCTCTAGGTAGCTAAGATCTTTGAGCATAAGGATGGTACTGAAGAAAAATGTCTCCTTCAGAAATTACTCACCTCATTTTGAGACACAGTCTTTCATTGAGACTTGAGAATTTACTGCTCTAACTAATGCTAGTTATACAGGGAACTTCAGGGGTACTTTTGCCTCAGCCTTCCCAGAGATATAATTAAAATCATGTACTACCACAATAAAATTTTAGTTTGGTTACAAAATACCACTTAGGTACTAATGCTTGCTAGTAAGAACTGGACCATATCAATAGCTCTCCAGTGCTTGATTAATTTCAAAAAGTTTCAGTTGTTTTTATTAATTTGCTTATAACTAACTTAATTATTAATAATAATTATGTAATAAGTATGTTTAAGTGAATACATATATAAATGCTAACTAAGTGGTAGTATTAGTATTGTACTATTTATAAAAGCAAAAGTTATAATGGTAGAACGTCCTTAGTACCTGTAGATGGTTAGGGACCTTCTCCTAATGACACAAATTTGATGGGGAAATAAGAATACCATCTGTTTTGACATGATAGTATAAAGCAGTTTTCCTAAAATAAGTTATGATTGTGAATACTTATCTCGGCATTAGAGATCCCTTTCTTCCTTTTTTCAATGAGGAAATTTTAAATAGAAAAGGTTAAAAATGCTACTTATTGAAATTGCACAAAATATTTACTTATTAGGATGAGATCCTTCTATCAGATATTGCAAAATATCAGTAGAACATATTCTGAAGAAAATGCAAGTATTTTGGTTACTGAAGTCTAGAAGTTTGAACTGATTTTAGAATGACTATCATTTGTTAACTTAACAATGCCATGGCTATTTTCAGAACAGAAAATATAATGAAATAAATGATTAATAATTTATAAAAAAAATTGTGCCTCTGGTCAGAATAAAGAAAAATACGCAAACTCATATACTCATTCAAATATTCATGTATTTTGCTACTGCATTTGATACTTTATTCAAAAATGAATTCTCACCTTTGACATAAAATTTTATTCACTGTTAAAGTTCAGACGTACACATATGTACAATTTTCTGTATATTGATTTAAAAGTCAGGTTGGTCATAAAGTCATTCAGCTTCTAAAGAAAATTAGCATATTTCACTATGCATTTAATGCTTAGATTTCTGTCACTGTCTTACTAAATGATGTTGAAACAATTATGACATGACTCACTATTTAAGACATAATACCCTTCATTTTTATATAAATGTTAAATCTTGAGTTATAAAAGGCATATTGGGTTTAAATGAAATGTTTCAAGTAGAAATTAAAGAAATATAAGGGTAAGTGAAGTAAGGAAACAGAACTCCAATTTGTGCTATAAAATTTGGTGAGCACAAATGATATTCTGATACAATAAGAAAGGTAGGCCCCCTGACATGCTTTATAGGGAATAAACATACTTATCTAGAACAAAAATTATGTCAAACAGGTGGTAAGTGCCAGAAGCAATGTGCTTGGACCACCATTTGTCATAAATAGTATGCCCTTAATTGGAAAGCATCTGTCTTTTCCCTTCCTTTATGGCAATCTCTACTTTATATTTAATCTGTGCAGAATGCTTCTCCTAACAAGTGTAACAATGCTTATGAATTTAGAGCCTTATTTAAATGAAGTTGAAAACCATAGATGCTTCAATTATTAGGGACATGTCTTATAAGAAGAAATCAGACAGCCATTTTGGCAAATAGATGATTCCTGTGCATCTGTGAGCTTTAGTTACTGGAAAGCTAAGATACTGGAAGCAAAGGTGAATGATGTTTTAAGCAAATTCAGATGAAACATTAGAATCCACAAAACTATGAAGAGAAGTTTTACCTAAAAATATAAAAATAAATGTGAAGAATTTCACATACATATTTTTAATCTGTTAGATTTAATTAAAAGCAAAACTAATAATATCCTATGTTTCTAACAAACAAAGTACCCCTTTTCAAAAACTTAATTTTCTATAATTCATTTTGGTAGGATTTTTTGGGGTCCCTTGTGTATCCTATCATATCATCTGCAAATAAAGGTAGTTTGACTTCTTCCATTCCAATTTGTTTCCCGTAATCTCCTTTTGTTGTTTCATTGCTGTTGCTAGAACTTAGAGTACTATATTGAATAGATGAGGGGAGTGTAGACAGCATGTCTTGCTGCTGACTTTAGTGGGATTCATTTGAGTTTCTCTTCATTTAGTTTGGTGTTGACCGTTGGCTTGCTGTATATTGTCTTTAGTATATTTAGGTATTTTCCCTGTATTCCTGTTCTCTCCAGGACTTTATCATGAGGGAGTGTTGGATTTTGTCCAAGGCTTTTTCAGCATCTAGGGGAATGAACATGCTCTTTTCTTTCAGATTGTTTATATAATGGAGGACATTGACAGATTTTCATATGTTGAAGCATCCCTAAACTGCTGGTATGAAGTCTATTTGATCATGGGAGATGATTTTCTGATATGTTCTTGGATTAAGTTTGCCACTATTTTATTGAATATTTTTGCATCAATGTTCATGAGGGAGATTGGTCTGTATTTCTCTTTCGTTGTTGCATCTTTATGTAGTTTGGGTATCAGGAGTGATAAAAAGGGTTTGTCAATGTTTCTTATTGTTTCTATTGTGTGGACAATTTGAGGAATATTGCTATTAGATTTTTGAAATTCTATTAGAATTCTGCATTAAAATCATCTGACCCTGGGCTTTTTGGTGTTGGGAGACTTGTAATAACTGCTTCATTCTCTTTAGGGGTTATAGGTCTATTTAAATTGTTTATCTAGTCTTGTCTTGATTTAATTTTGGTATATGGTGCCTATCCAGAAAGCTGTTCATTTCTTTTAGGTTTTCCAATTTTGTGGAGTAGAGGTTTTTGATGCATGATCTAATGAGTGTATGGATTTGCTCTGTGTCTGCTGTTATAGTCCTTTTTACATTTCTGATTTTTTTTTTTAATTTGGATAATCTCTTTCTCTGCCTTTTGGTTACTTTGGATAAGGGTTTATCTATCTTGTTGACATTCGCGAAGTACCAACCCTTAGTTTCATTGACTCTTTGTGTTGTTCTCTTTGTTTCAATTTTATTTTCAGTCCGAGTTTGATTATTTCCAGCATTTTACTTCTTCTGGATGAGTTTACTCCTTTTTTCCCCTAGATTTTTCAGGTGTGCTGTGAAGTTCCTTCTGTGAGATTTCTCTAAATTCTGTATATAGGCATTTAGTCCTATACACTTTCCTCTTTGCACTTTTCTCATATTGTTTTCTTCATCTCTTCATTTACCCAGATGTGGTCCAGTTGAGAGTTGTTCGGTTTCCATGAATTTGTAGGCTTTCTTTAGCTCTACCATTAGTCCATGGTGGTCTGATATGATACAAAGGGTTATTCCCATTTTTTGTATCTATTCATATTTAATTCATGGCTGATTACACAATCAGTTTTAGAGAAGGTTACATAGGGTGCTGAGAAAAATGCATATTTCATTGTGCTTGAGTAGACAGTTCCATATAAGTCTATTAAGTCCATTTGAGTAATAATCTGTTATATCTCTTAATTCTCTGTGATTTAATTGTTATAGGTAAATGTCAAGAGGCCCTATATTTCCAAGGTTTTGCTTTTCACAGATTCAATTAACTTTAGTCGATTTTGGTCAAAAAAACACTAAGTGGGAAGTTCCAGAAATGAACATTACAATTTAAGTTGCATGCTGATCTTTGTAGTATGTTGAAGTTTAAGACTATGGTGTTCCATCTGCTCAATATATTTGGTTCCATGTTTTCCATGCAAGTTTACTTGTGGTGATTTATTCATCAAGTGTGAGATTGTCTGCCATGTTACTGTAGTGCATGTATTCATGTAATCCTTTCTATTTAATATTAATCCCAATAGCAAGAGTAGCCATAAGAGCATTTTTTTTTAAAAAAAAAATAGTGCATTGCTATAATTATTCTAGCTTATAAGTCAGTACTTTTTTGTTTGGTTAAAAACTCATCTTAATTTTGATGTACTCATTTTTTTCTTTACATATGTAAAAGTTTTAGAGTTTATAAAATCAAGGAAGGTCCAGAGCAGTTTTTGTGATGGGAATATATGATGGAAATTCCTTACTTGGCAGCATGGGAGGTGTAAAAGTAAAGAGGGTAGAAACAGCTAAAGGTACCAGCCCATACATGCTGTACCAATCAAACCAGGCCTTATAAGAACTATACATTTTTCATATTAGTGTTACAATCTAGAGACCAACTGCAAACATATAAGCCTGTGGGGATATTCTAAATTCAAGTGATAACAGTGGATGGCACTAGTTTGTGTCAATTTTCTTTACTTAGATATAAGTAAAGTGTCAGAAGCACAGAAGCACATGGGACTTAAGAAATGACGATCTATAAACCAGGTTTTAAATCCCCAATACTGTGGTATACTTCTCTAAAGACAACATGTAAAAATTAAAATTTGAAAGAAAGGAAAATTCATGACAAAGCTCTAATTTTCTTCACAATTTTACTAATTGGCATAATAAAATACTTTAATATCCTACATGAAGCTTTTCAGTATTTAAAATTCCTCTTAATAGCTGTGTACAAATATTTATGATAGTTTAACAGAGAAAGTAAAGGTTAATTTCTGTTCTTTAGGGAGTTCATACAATATTATATCATCATAAGCAATCCTATTTTGCAAGGGACAAATCTATTTTTACAACATCTCTCCACTAAATCAACATAAGCAAGGTCAATTGTCATGGGGGACTCCCTACTAATTACTTATGTAGTAATAAATAAAATAAAATATAATAAAAATGATTTTGAAGACAAGAGTTAGGCATTTTAACTACAGTGTGAAAGAGTATTTAGGTCCTTCAGATTAAGGCTGTTCTATAGGAGAGTGGTTGGCTTTGGGAGTGTCCCAGTGATTGATGGCATCCTCTAGAGTCTTCATTGCATCTCGTTTCCACCCTGCTTCCATTTACCTGCATCCCAAGATTTTCCAGCTGATTATTCTTACTACTTCTTTGTACCTTGACAAGGAAAAGCTCTTATTTCACACACTAATGTGTACTTTGGAATCATCTGGAAATTCTTTATTAATCTATGGACCCTATATCCTGACAAGAAATTTTGCTAGTCACTATGGTTGGTGATTATGAGGTCTTAGCAAGAGCATACTGTTAACTAAACCCTGCACACAACAATGTCATTTAATCCATTAAACTTTTAATTATTTTAATATTTTAATCTGTCTAGAAAGTTTGCTCCAGAGTAAACCAAAGTAGTTTATCTTAAAAAATAAGTCCAAGAGACTAAAGTAATTTGTATAGTAGGAATTTACTCAAGTTCTATAGCTATTCTACAATACTTGTGGCTGGGAACAACCAAAATAAATTAGGTGCTCCAAACAGAAACTATCATTTAACTTTAGAGCAAGACAGGAGCCAGATGTGCTAGGACTAGGGAATGATGAGAGAAATTAAAATGGATTGTGCAGGAAACATTAAATGTTATTTGTGAATATATGTATCTTTTCATACTTTTTTGAATATTTGGGAATTTCACATCATGAATCCTGAGCACACTCAGCTCACTTCCCAATCCTCCCAGGCCTGCCCCCATAACCCTTGTAATCCCTCACTCCTCCAAAAAGAAAATAGAAAAAAAAAACAGTAAGAAGGCAATTTGCATTGCCCATATACAAACTTCAGCATGTTCAAAGTCCCAGAACAAATTCCCTATGGAAAACTGAATCTCCCAAATCACACCTCTTTTAGAAGCTACCAACTGCAGAAAGCTACACTTCAGCATCCTTACCACAATTTTTAAGAGTTCTCTTTGAATGCATTCTAAGTTGTTACTTTTTTGTTTGGCAGTGGAGGTAGGGGTTGTCATAGAAACCTTCTATGTCCCTTTTTTTTTCAACTATGAGTCTGTAATCATCAATATCATTGCAAAAGTAGCTTCCTTGTCCTTTACATCCAGTGGGAGCACAAATCATGAATTTACACATGGTCTCTGGAGACATCCGAATGTGTCTACATGGTCTCTGGTAGCAGTACAGACCACAGATATCAACACAGTCCTCTGCTATAATATGACCATAGACACCATCATAGTCCCCAGTGGCAGCACAGGCCAAGAATATCAATATGGCTTCAGATGATGGCAGAGGTCATCTATTTATTAATAAATATTGAGTTGGTCCCAAAGAACCAACCTATCTACATCCACATACATTTTCTTAAATATGATGAATGAACCTAGAGACATGGGGAGCAGATGAAAGTGCTTGCCGCAAATGCCTGAGGAGCTGAGCTCAGTCCTAGATTAAGCGTCAAAGGGGGGGAACCTACTCTTAGAATGTTTCCTCAAATTCTACATGCCTGATGTGACAAGTACACCATATTCTTATAAACAACCACAACAATATGTGTTTAAAGATGGTGGATGAGAATATTTACTTAAAACAAGTAAAGATAAAGTATTACTCTACATTACCAAAGAATTTATTTACCCACAGTAGGATTCTCTTGAAGTTTGTTGCCTCCATGAGTTTAATGGATAATGATTACTATCTTCAGGAAAACAAGAGTGTGAAACCTAGAGCTGTGGATATATATATATATATATATATATATATATATATATATATATATATATATATATATATATAACACTAAACACTGCCACATCTACTAGAATCTATGAAATGCATTTCTGCATGTGGGTCTATATCAACATAACTTAAATGCTTTTGGGGGGTCAAATCTACATTTAAGGACCATAGTATACATTGTTCTATTTTATAGTTAATATGTTGTCAATATAGTAATTTGCTGAAGCAGGGTGCTCCAGAACTTCTCAGAGACACATGAACAGTGTGTGAAAGAAGATTTAGATGGACTTGGAAGTAGTTTTCTGATTCTCAGAAATAGTGAAGAAATCAGGCCTATAAAACTGAGAAAAATAGTTTAATGGTGATGAATCATACTTCCATGTTATTCTTTGGGGAAATGGTTTTCAGCCATAAAAGCTATTGACAGACTTGGAGAAGGAATCCACAGGAGTCACATTAACAAAGAGCACATGAATTGCATTTTCCGTTGGGCAAGAAGACAAGAGTGTTCTGCACAGCCATGTGTTTCTGTGAACACTGAAGACTAAAATTGTTTGGATGTTAATTCAACAACTGATGTTTCTTGTTGAGAAGTTCTCTGAAAATGTGAGTGACGATATAAATCTTTCTAAATTGAATCGAACGCTCTCCAAAGCTCATGCTTTAACACTATTTCAAAATGTCTGAATGACAAGATTCTTTAACAATAAAGCCTGTTTCTATAGTGACCTATTTGGTATGAAAGATGAATATGAGGCAATGTTAAAGTCAAATCGGAACATCTGCTACATTGTATGTGAGAACTTTATATGTTTAGAAACAATTACCTCTAATGTATTGATGTCCTCATAAGCAAACTGCACAGTTGGAACTCCAAGATGGTTGATGAAATAATCAGCATCACCTTGTATCTGCACAGAGCTGACATTGGTTCCTGAGCACTGAGATCTTCTGGTACAGTTGAACTTATTTTTCTGAAAAATGTAATTTAAATATTGTTTATGCTCATTCATACTTCCCAGATAATTTATAAGTCACTTTCACTCAAAATATGTCCCAAGATTCAGAGAATAAAGCTATGTCAATTAATTACATGTCTATAATTCACATGATTAGATTTTACTATATTCCCTTTAATGGGACCGTTTGGAAGTAGAAACAGGAATCTGTTTTCCACTTCTTGCATACAATTCTGAAGCTCAGAATAGTATGAGTAGCATTAAGGCAGATGAAGGTGACTCCTATTCCTAAACAGTCAATGCATGCCTGCGCGTGCGCGCGCGTGCACACACACACACACACACACACACACACACACACACACAAACACACACACACACACAGGCACGCAATATTAAACACTGTTGAAATCATTTGTAGTATTAATAATATAATTTTAACTTGTATTTTCAATGCCCCTGACATTAATTTTTCTTATAAACAAGTAAAAATCTTGTGAATTGAGCCATTTGACTCCTTCAATAGTAGCCATTGAACTCTTTCTCTCTTGCTTCCCAAAATGCTTTAAGCAAAATGTCTATGAGTCAAACAGCCTGCTGGATTAGACTTAATCCAGCACAAGTCATGTTGCGAGTTCCAAGGATGCCTCCAATCAACTCTACAAAAGATGGAAGTTGATTGTCCACACTCTCCAGGGCACAGCCTCAGCTACTGCTACTGTAGACAGTCTTTGGCTGACTTTTAATCACAAGTTTCAAAGAATCATTTCCACTTTAACCAGAGGCATAAAGCTTCCTGGTACAAAGATGACTCTGATTGGTAATAAGATGAGAGACAGTGATTGGTTCAAAATATGAATCATAGTGAATATCGTTGTTGTAATTGCCACAATACTTATGATTGTCCCAAACTAAATGACCAAATGACTGTGACTGGCCCAAACATTCCCATGTACAATCATCTTAGCTGGATGATGTTGCTGGAAATTATGGATATCATTTTTGACTAAGCAGAAGATCAAATAAATAGAAAAGTTTGAGAACATAAAACATTCCACTATTAATAAAGGAAAACAAATGGAGCATGGGTGGGACCATATCCCAGTAGGAATCTGTCATATTATGAGTGAAGCTCTGAATGTGATCCCCAGTATCACATAAGACTAGTATGGTGACACATGCCTATACTCTCAGCATTTAGATGATAGAGGAAGGATGATCAGAAATCAAGACCATCCTGCACTGTGTAGAGAATCTGAGGGCAGCCTACACTACATAGACATCAGCTTCAAAAATAAATACATAGAGAACATAGATAAATTAAATGTATATCATCATAATACAAAAACATCATGAGATAATATCTGAAACTGAGGTAAAAGTTAATGACATACAGAACCAACTCATTGAAATTTAGCAAGTATAGAGAAAAATGGATATACTAAGCACAGACACATTTAGAATCACATCTAGACATGAACACTTTTCCATGACATATTATATAGTCAAATGCCAAAAATTCAAAACAAGTAGCACCATTTAAAGCTATGAGTAAAATGCACCAACCTACATATTAAAGTAAACATGTCAGAATAACATGGATCTATTATCAAGCAACCTTAAAAACCAAGAAAGTATGAATGACACATTTAAAATCCTCTAAGAAATTAAGTGCCAACCCAGATTGCCTAATCCAGGTGAGTTGTCTTTTAAACTTGACAAGAGCATAAATATTCCATGATAAACAAAACCTAAAAAAGAGAAAATAGAAGGAGAACTATGGGGGGAAAGGAGAGTAAGAGATAAGGATAGGAGGATGCTAGGGATCAGCCACTAAGCCAGCCATGGAGTAAGAGTGAAAATAAAATACAAAAGTAAGAAAATGAAAAGCCCAGAGGCAAAAAGTAGATCATTTAAGAAAAGCTGGCAAGAAACAAGTCAAGCTAAAGCTGGGCATTGAAAAGAAGGAATAAACCTTTATGATTTATTTGGGAGTTGGGTGGTGGGCCACACAAAGGAGCAAAAACAAAGAAAAACCTACAGGGGAAAGAGACAAAGGAAGGAGAGAAGGAGAGAGAGAGAGAGAGAGAGAGAGAGAGAGAGAGAGAGAGAGAGAGAGAGAGAGAGAGAGAGAGAAGAGAAGGAGGAGGAGGAGGAGGAGGAGGAGGAGGAGGAAGAAGAAGAAGAAGAAGAAGAAGATGAAGAAGAAGAAGAAGAAGAAGAAGAAGAAGAAGAAGAAGAAGAAGAAGAAGAAGAAGAAGAAGAAGAGCTAACAAAGCCAAATTCATAGCTCAGACACTAGGTTACATTTCTGCTAAGTTCAATTTTCCAAAAAGAAAGGCACTTTAGTGGGTTACAGATGATCCATACCAAGCAGTAGACTGGAATAGACCCAATCTTCACAAGCACTAATATCTGAGAGGAGAGTAAAACAGAGCGTTGTTTTCTTTATTTTACTGGAAGTTAAGCACCGTGGGAGATGGAAGGTTGCTAGCAAATTTGTGCAGCTCAATTAACTTTTTAAATTTATTTACAAGGCTGAGTAAATTCTTATTAAGTATTTTATCTAAGGGGTTGAAAATGATCCAGATTTAATGTCTGATAACAAGCACGTTTATTCCAGTTCATAAAATAAGCAAGTTCAGGCAACAACTGTGTCTATCTGTTGCTTAATTTCTCCATGCAAGTTTGCTGATGACAAGAAATGACATCACCATGGTAATCCTCTAAAGCAACAAAGCAAGACCTCAGTAAATGAGCGCATATGGGAAATATGTACAAATTGGCATTTATAGTAATTTAGAAGTGGTGCTAAGTCATACTGACAAGTATTTTTAAATACTTTAAATATTGTATTTATATATTATTCCTCCATAAATGTGATATTTTATTAACCTTATTCTTGTCTCCAACTTTTTCCAGTTTATTTTCCCCACATCTCCCACCCAAATTCATGTTTTTGATAGCAAGACTGATAGATAAATAATAGATGATATGGATAGATAATATAGATATAGATAAATATAGGCCATTAGGTGCAGATAGGCATAGGCACTGTTGTGGGAGTTTCTCTGGAACAAGAAATTTGACACCAGAGAGAAGAAATGACAGGTCATGTGACTGCTGGGCCGAAGCCAGAGCTCCTAAGAGGCTCCCGTCTCAGATATAGTTTGCTTTCTCCACCACTTCCACTCCAGAACCACTAGCTGAGAAGGGCTAGCATGCAAGATCTTACAAAAGTTTTCAGTGCAATGGCACATGGTTTCAACTATTTCTCCAGATCAGTTTGTTCCATGTAGCCTGTAAGTTATACTTGGCAAATATTACAAGCAATGCTTTAAGTAAATCACTAAGTAAATCAATAAAGTGGTATACAATAATTGATCATTTCTACCTTATTGTATCATATACAGAAACATTTTAATCCGATTTGATAGCTCATACTTAAAATTATAGCACAGGGGATGGTTAGGCAGATCAGCAACACTGATAAGCACTTTGGATTACATAGTGAGCTTTGAGTCACCTACTACTACAGTTTAAAACCAAAACAGTTTTTAAGGGACATATTTCTGTTTGTCTGGTTTTTATTTTTTCACATTCTGCTTTCTCTGCATGAATAAGCATCCATTTACTAGTCAAAAGAAATCTAATTTGACTGCTCATGCAAGCAAAGCACATTTAAAAGAGAGAGATTGCATTCTGTATATTGGTATTAAGTTAAATATTTTCATTCCAGCACTATCTTCTAACCTCAGTTGTGCAGAGTAAGCCCATCCCACTGGTTTTCCTGTGAGTTTGTAGACAGTGATCTCCCCACTGCTTCTGGATGCTTACAGCAGTGAAAATAATTTCTCACCACAAGCACTATGTCTGTGTGACTTTGTGTGCCAAATTTAGTAGACTACTAAAAACCTAAATAAATGGCCCATGGTTAAGTTTACCTGTGAGGGTGGTCTTAGGTGAGATTAGTGTCTGAGAAAAGCAAGCCCTCATCCAGTCAAGTGAATCCCTGAATGGAACAAGCTGATCCTCCCAGGAGGCAATAGTGACTTACATCCATGTATGTATCAGTCTTAACAGTAGCAATGGCAGAAATTGGAATAGTGCCGCAACAGAAATTATCCTTCAGTGGATCTGGGGTCTCAGAAAACCATCCAAGTACTGAGTGGTCAAGGAGGCTGAGGACTGGTCAGAGTGTAGTCCTCCTGGGTCTTCAAGTGGTAGACAACAGACACATCTATGTCTACTTCTCTATTAATGAGTCAAATTTATCCCTGACAAAACCCTCATGGCTCAGTTCCCTTCCTGTGTGGTGGTACTACTTTCAAATTTGCCCACATTGGGTATTCCATATATAAAGGGGATGTCTTCTTTGATTCTTGGCACCATTGAAGTCCATGCCAACCTAATGATTACTTTCAATTCCTCTGTTTAACTTCAAAAGAAAGAATGAGTTCCTCAGGTCATATACAAAGTGTAATCTGGCTACCAAGAAACCAATTTCTCTTTAAGTTGAAGGGAAACAATTATTAAGTTAATGTAGCATATGATAACTACTCCAATGTCTTT
Source organism: Phyllotis vaccarum (assembly GCA_033318265.1). Lineage (NCBI taxonomy): Eukaryota > Metazoa > Chordata > Mammalia > Rodentia > Cricetidae > Phyllotis > Phyllotis vaccarum. The sequence goes on along the minus strand of JARWLC010000010.1, from coordinate 34,249,815 downwards.
ACTTCTTTGCAAGATTCTCATCAAATTTGATGTTGGTCACTCTCATGCTAAACTATTTTTTCATGAATTGCAAACTTAACCTAGAGAGGCAAACCCCAGGACCTTTCCAAAATACTGTAGTCAGATTACATATAAGTGAAAATGAGAGTTTACTAGAAACACAGCATCCTTCCCTATGCTGCCTCTGGCTAGCACACTAGTTCCATGCACATTCCCCCTGGATATTATCCCCAGGATCTCTAATGGCAGAACAGTGTATAGATTTTGTGTCTCTGTGAGGGATAACCAGTCTGGCCTCACAGGCTGTTCCATGCTCATGACTGTCTGACAGAACGTGACTTCAGCGATTATTTCACCAGCCTTCTTAAGCTCCATCTTACATGGCTTCCACAGTCTCACAGGCACTGCTATTTTAAATAATATGGTGTCAGCACTTCTCTGATCCATACCAGCTGCCAAGCATTAAAAAAAAAATTAGCTAAAAAAACTAACTGGTTTTCAAATAAACACTAACTGTCTCGGGCTGCAAATATTTTTATGAAATATTTAAACAAAAATTTTGTCCTGATGAAACAATTTTTTGTAACTTCTCTTTAAAAAATAAACATCTGGAAGACTAACCTAGAAAGATGAAACATCTGGAATTGTTTTGCATGTATTTAGAAGTACTAACAGGGTATAGGGAAAGTTTGCTACTCTGTCTGTAACCAGAGTTACAGGGCAGTTTGTAAATCAGATAGGTACTGTAATGCCTCACAGAGGTAATTCATTTAATTTTAGGAGAACATTAGCGAGAAAAGACAGGAAAAATGCACATTTAGCAAGCAGGATGGCAAAGGATGTGGACAGCATAATACCACACATTACCACTTCAAGCAAATGAAATGCTGAAAGTGATAAATCGGACATAGGAAAGAACACCATCAGCAAGAATCTCTGTCTGACAGTGGGAGCATCGCTGCAGAGGTTTCAAACCTTACAGACAAAGAATGACCCTCAAAGAAAGCTCGACTAAGGGGTGTCCAGCAGAGCCTGGTAGACCACTGCTGTGCCTACCAGACTAAGAACACTGATCAAGGAAACTGCACACATGCTAATCTGCAAATCTTTCTCTCTCTCTCTCTCTCTTCTCTCTCTCTCTCTCTCTTCTCTCTCTCTCTCTCTCTCTCTCTCTCTCTCTCTCTCTCTCTCTCTCTCTCTCTCTCTCTCCCTCTCCCCCTCCCCCTCTCCCTCTCCCTCTCCCTCTCCCTCTCCCTCTCCCTCTCCCTCTCCCTGTACATTTCAATGTCAGAGATAGACGTTACTTAAAATATAGGGTTGGAAAAAGATTTTCCAATCAAATGTATCTAAGACACAAGTTGGTGCCGCCATTCTAATATCTAACTAAACTGACTTCAAACAAAATTTATTCTAAGGAAGCAAGGAAGAGTACTTTATTCTCATCAAAGGAAAAAATCCACTTTTATTATCTAGGCTCCAAATGCAAGGGCAAGCCAATTTGTAAAAGAAACATTACTAAAGCTTAACTCACATGTTGAACCTCAGACATTATAGTGGGAGACTTCAGTACCCCACTCTCACCAATGGACAGGTCACCGAGATAAAAAATAAAGAGAAATACTGGAGCTAACAGATTTCATAAATGAAATGTACCTAACAGATATTTACAGAGCAATTCATGCAAACACAAAATAATATACCTTCTTTTTGGTACTTCACAGAACTTTGTCCAAAATTGACCACATATTCGGTCACAAAGCAAGTCTCAAATAGATAAAAGAAAAATGAAATAATCCTTTGCATTCTATCTGAATACATAGATTAAAACTGGATTACAATCAAAACAGAAACAACAGAAAGCCTACAAACATGGAAATTGAATAACTCTCTACTGCTTCACCACTGGATCAAGGAAGAAATAAATACTTCCTAGAGTTTATTAAAATGAAAAAACAACGTAACCAAATTCACAGCACACAGTGAAAGTACTGCTAACAGTTCCTAACACTGAGGGCCTTTATAAGGAATTTGGAGAGATTTCTGGCTTGTGACTTAACAGCACACCTAAAAGCTTTAGAACAAAAAGAAGCAAGCCTACCCCGGAGGAGCGGGTGGGAGGAAATCATCAAAGTGAGGCTGAAATCAATGAAAGAGAAACAAAGTGAACAATACAAACAATCAGTGAAACAAAGAGCTGCTTCTTTGAGAAAATCAACAACAGAAGTAAAGCCTATCCATACTACTGAAGAACAGAAAAGGCATACCCAAATTTATAAAATAAGAAAAATAGGAACATACCAAAAGACACCAAGAAAATCCAAATAATTATTAGGTCATACTTTAAAACCTGTACTCTACAAAACTGAAAAAAAAAAAAACCTAAAAGAAATGGGTAAATTTGTCAGTTGATATAGTTTATCAAATTTAAATCAAGATCATATAAACAATTTAAATAGTCATATATGCCCTATGCAAATAAAATCAGTTATTAAAAGTCTTCTTACCAAAAAAATCTCATGGCTGACAGTTTTAGCACAGAATTATACCAGACTTCCAAAGAAGAGATGACATCAATACTCCTCAAATTATTCTACAAAATAGGAATGGAAGCAACATTGCCATATTCATTTTATGAAGGCACAGTTAACACTGATACCCAAACCAAACAGATTCAATAAAGAAACAGAATTGAATACAGATGCAAAATCACCCAGTGAAATACTCTCAACTTAAATCTAAGAACACATCAAAAATATTCCAATATGATCAAGTAGGGTTTATCCCAGAGATGCACAGATACTGCAACATACAAAAGTTGATGTAACCCATCATATTCACAACTAAAATAAAATATACCCACATGATTATCTCATTAGATACTTAAAAAGCCTTTGACATAATCTAAGTCTTTCATGATGAAAGTCTTACAGATATTAGGAATAAGATATTAGGGATAGACTGGAGACACCTAAAGATATAGGCAATTTATAGCGATTCTATAGCCAACATCAAATTTAATGTAAAGAAACTCAAAACAATTCTACTAAAATGAGAATCAATATAAAGCTGTCCACTCTATCCATATCTATTCAATGTAAGACGTTCTATCAAGAGCAATAAGACAACTGAAGGAGATTAAGAGAATAGACATTGGAAAGGAAGATACCAAAGTATAGCTACTCACAGATAATACGACAGCATACATAAGTGATCCCAAAAATTCTACTAGAGAACTCCTACAGCTGATAAGCATCTTTAGTGAAGTGGCAAGATAATCAATATCCCTCCTCTATACAAATAACAAATTTTCTAAGATAGAAAGAAATCAGAAAAGAAACACCCTTCACAGTAAGCACAGAAAATATAAAATAACTTGGGATAACTCAAGCCAAGCATGTGAAAGACCTACATAACAAGATCCTCAAGTGTTTGAAGAAAGAAACTGAAGAAGATAAAGATGGTGCGTGCTCATGTAGTGTAGGTTTAGCATATGAAAAATAACCATCTTATCAAAAGTAAACTAAAAGTTTAACACAATCCAACTCAAAATTCCAATCCAATTATTTACAGACCTTGAAAGAATAATACTCAACCTCATATAGAAAAGTAAAATGACCCAGGAAAATCTAAAACATTCCTGTACAATGGAAGAATATTAAGAGGTATTGCCATTGCTAATTTCAAGTTGTACTATAGAGATATAGTAATAAAACTCCATAGCACCTGCATAAAAACAGGCAGGTTGGTCAACAGAATTGAATCAAAGATTCAAATGAAATATATACACCCATGAGCACTTGATTTTTTGATAAAGAAGCCATAAATATGCAATGAAAGAAAGGAAGCATTTTCAACAAATGGTATTGATCTAACTGAATATAGGCATATGTAAGACAGCAAATAGATACATATCTCTACCCATGCACAAAATTCAAGTATAAGTGGATAAAAGACCTAAACAACAAACAAGATATGCTGAATCTAGTAGAAGAAAAAGAGAGGACTAGTCTTGAACACATTGTAATAGGAGACCACTTCCCAAACATAAGAGCAATAGCAAAGGCACTAAAATCGACAATTAATAAATGGGAGTTTATGAAACTGAAATGTTTCTGTAAGATAAAAGACACCATTAGTAGGCCAAAACAGCAGACACAAGAATTGGGAAAATCTTCATCAATCCCACCTCTGACAGAGTGCTTATTTCCAAAATATATAAAGAACACAAGAAACTAGACATTAGCAAACCAAATAATCTAATTCAAAACGGGTTACAGATCTAAACAGAGAATTATCAACACATGAATTTTAAGTGGAAACATTAAGAAATGTTCAGCATTGTTTGTCATCAGAGAAAAGTAAATCAAAGCTAAACATGTCCGAATGGCTAAGTGTAAGGGATTATGTTGTTTCATTGTAAATAATTATCCCACTCACTGGTTTAATAAAAAGCGCTGATTGGCCAAAGGCAGACAGGAAGTGTGGGTGGGGCTACCAGACTAAGAAAACTCTGAGAACAGGAAGCATAGAGCAGAATGCCAGAGAGAAGACAGAAGAAGCAGAGGACAACCATGATGCTCTGAGAAAAGGTACCGAGCCCATGGCTGAACAGGATAACAGTCATGAGTTAGATGAAGGGTAAAGAGTTAGCAAGTGATATATGCCTGGGCCTGAGGCAGATCAGCCTAAAACTATTGTATGCATCTGTATGTTCTCTGAGAGTCTGTGGGACTGCGGGTCTGTGGGTCAGTGGGTCTGTGGGCCTAAACCTTGAGTATAGGCCTGAAAGTCCAGGCAAGAAGCCTCATACTACAGCTAAGATTAAAAACACAAGTGACATTTCATGCTGGGGAGGATTTGAAGCAAGAGTAACATTCAAACATTGCTGTTAAGAGTACATTAAGAATACAAACTTGTACACCCACTATGGGAATCAAATTGGGAATCAATCTATCTCAAGACTCAGCCCAGCAAGTCAGTTGGTAGAGAATTGGGACTCTTAATCCCCGGGCTTTTTGTTCATGAGTTACATTGGGCACCACTCCTTGACCTGGCTTGACTCTGGTTATCTCTGATATTCCAGATTAATTAGCTATATGTCACCAAAATACTGCTCTTGGGTATATATTCAAAGGGTGTTCTACCTTATCAACAAGTCATTGAAGCTTTATTCATAATAGTCAGAAGCAATAAACTTGCTTAAATTTTCACATCCCTATTCACCATTGAAGAAACTCAGAAACTAAGCAGAGCATGAACCTGGAAGCAGGAGATGATGCAGTGGACCTGGGAGGAACTAATTACTGATTTGCTTTTTATGGCTTACTCAGTTTCTGATAGAACCAAGTAACACCAGCCTAGAAGTGGCACCACTCACAATGAGCTGGGTCCTTCTTTATCACTAATAAACACCCTACAGTCTGGCCTACAGCCAAATCTTATGGAGGCATTTTTTTCCCAGTGAGATGCACTCTTCTCAGAGAACTCTAGCTTATGCCAAGCTGACATAAAGAATTCCAGCACAGTTTTTTACATTAAAGTAGATTTTAATAGGTTACCAGTTTTTACCATTGAGCAAGGTACATTCAGTAATTCATTGAAAAAAGTTTTATCATTGAATCGAACAATACTATTTTTAGTATCACCCCATGTAATCTATACAACAGAGAATTTTGTAAAGATGGCACAACGCAATTATATATGTAATATGGTATACATTTTGATATATTCTTTAATAGGGTACGTTGGTTTGCTCTCTATTGTGCTTAACACTATGACCATAAGCAACTTGGGGGAAGAAAGACTTTATTTCATCTTACAGCTTATAGTCTATCATGAAGGATGATGTCATGGTAGAAACCTAGAGGCAGGAGTTGAAACAAAACCACTGAGGAAGGCTGCTTAGTGGTTTGATTTTCGTGGCTTGCTCACTCCTGTGGATTTTTTTATACAATCCAGAACCATATGCCTATGTGTTGCAATGCCAACAGTGAGCTAACCTCACAATTTACTTATTAATGTCTCACAGACTTGCCTACTGACAAATCTAATAGAGTCATTTTCTCAAATGGGGTTTCTTTTTCCCACATGAATGCTTTGTGTATCAAATTGAAACAAATCAGCAGAAGTCTAGGCATCACAACTGGTTAAGCATTGGTTAAATACCCCATACAGTAAAATGCTTGAACTGTATCTCATAACATACTGGATTAAATCTGATTATAAAGCTAAGAGAATGAGAGTACTTTTAGAAAACAAAATTTCCCAAGACTCAATAATATTATGTTTAAAAAGGAAGACACTTTCTTAAAAAAGGAGGTGAGAGACCTAAATTTCCCTAATGTTAACATTTTGACTTATAACTAAGAAAGTAAAAGACCTGTAAGAAAAGTTAGTGCCGGACGCTCACATAATATGATGTTTTATTAGTTATAGAACTTTCGAAGTACCAAGTGGAGAACAGCTGGCTAGGAACCCCAAACATTTCTAGACTGACCTTAACTTCCAGAGACTTATATTGAGCAGTTACTGCATTAATTTACTAATTACCTGGTTGAGAGGTGAATTATTTTGTTTACTTTCTGGGACTTAACATACTTAGAAAATACAAACTGAGCTATCAGTATAAAGTGAAGATTACTATTCAGTTAGTATTCAGTGAACTACCCACAACTCCTTTGTGCACAGAGAGTGTATTAGAAGGCACGGAATAAAAGAAAACTCTAGATGTTGAATACTAACATTGATTTAGTAGCATTAGAATCAATCCATGAACATTTATTAAAATGGAAAAAAGTATAATGTTCACAATTTTGTTACTAGCCATATAGCTTAAAGTATATCTACTTGAAATTAAATGAGACCATATTGAACTTCATCAACCAAATTAAGCAATTGATACTCTAAAATACTAGTGTATCATGAGTTTATGCTTGAATTTTCACATCCATGACAAATAGTCTATCCTGCTGTATTCATCAGTACATGCTTCTAAATGAATAAAATGGCATAAAAATTAACACAAGCAAAGATATTAATATATCACGTGCAACATGTTTCATATATTATTATACTTTGATTAAATTTTTATTTACTAACATTAATATAAGATCTATGAACACACATGTTAATACAACATTTCTTTTAAAACTTACAAGAGGAAAATTAGTTTTTAAGATGAACATAGTTTGGTAAATTTCAGTGATGTAAAACACTGTATTATAATATGAACTAGATGTTCAACATATTAAAATACTAATACTAAGAATAGGTGATAGAGCAAGGAGGATTGCCTCTTGTTATAATCGAAAATTTTTCATGCAAAATTTAACATTCTATTTCTTTTCTCCAGTGATTTTACAGACAAGGAGAGAACAATGAAAATATGAAGACACTGTGGTTTGGGGGATTATTGATCTTTTGGAAACTCTAAAGTATTGTATTCCACTGCATTTCATTTGAACTTCATATCTTGACCTAAGACATATTTTTCTTTACAGCAATTTTAATGTCTGGTTAAGAGGTTGACTAAAACTAGTATTTCTGCAGTACATATTATGCACTGTATGTGCATAATTTTAAACGAGGTTGAAGCCTTACATCAGTTATCATCAGAGCATAATTTCTAAGCCAAGCAGGTTAATGACACACTTTCCAAAGTAATGAAACTGATATGGAGTGAATTTTTCTATGTAAATATATATAAAGAAAAGTTTAATAAATAAATCTGGGAGAGTGTATTTATAGTAAGTACTAAGCAGAACTGTATTCATATCCTATAAAATTCTACAAAAGGGAGTCTAGTTGCTTACTCTCTTGATCTATGTTAAAATATTGCAGCTCTGTTTTCACTGATTTGGAGCAGTCCGTGGATTTACTTTTTTATATTAAATTATCTGTGTGGCTGCTTTTGTATTTGGGACATAATAAGAACAGATAGTGGAACGATAAAAGAAACAACTAAACCTTGTGAGATTTCAGTAGTCATCCTGAAAACCATGATATAGTTATGAGGAAGGTATCACACAAAATCAAGATGAGAAAAGGATGATTATTATTCAAAAAAAGAAGGTGCATTTGTATGTCAAGAGATCCATCCTGCAGTGTTCCTCAGAACAGCTGTCAGGCTAAAGTGTAACAGTCATTTATTTCTGTAATATTCTCATTTTTATATTTTTATGCCATAGTAGACTTTGGGTAACTGAAGTCATGTAATGTAAATGTATGTAAGCATGAAGACTACAAAATATCAATATTTCATGTTACAAAAGGTGAACCATAAATTAAAACCATAAAAATATATAACTATAAATTTTTATAGTCATAGGTCATGTATGGTGGTAGATTCCTGTAATCACAGTACTTAGGAAGTAAAAGTAGGGTTATCAGGAGTTCAACATCATCAGTCATCCACCATAAAATCTATTGCAAGTTTGAGTCCAATCTTGATGACGGGAAATCCTATCTTACAAACAAATATATCCATTACATATGAGGATTATTATAAGAAAAATCCAGTCTTGTACAAATTAAGTCTTATACAAGAGAGAAAATATATCATTTGAAGAAGATTTTAAATTCTATATGATTTATTTCTTCCTTTTATGGGGGAGTATTTAAAACTACGAACTGTATTAAATATATGGTAGTACCATATGGCCAGTTTTCCATACCTAAGCTTATAACTAAATAAATCTAAGTCCTATCAAAATTGGAGATATTTTCATATCCATATTTTCTACTGTTTAATTCATAGTAGCCAGCCTAAATATCCTAATATTTATAATATTTAGAAACAGCCTAAATATCCATCAGTAGATAGTGGGGAAATGGGCTCTATAAGGTGGGATTTTACTCAGCCATGAAGAAAAATGAAAGCATGACATGCTTTGGAATATGAATGAAGCAGGAAATTATTAAGAGAAGTGATATAATATAGACATATTAGGATAAAGGGTAGATTATTAAATCTACATAAAACAACTACTTGTTTTAAATACTTTACATTAATATAGATTTCAATTAATTAGTAAAAATTAAAGTTAATTTTATTATACTGTATATATATTTCTACTCAAGATATTATGCTTATGCAATTCCTTTAAAATTATAATATGTAATTAAAATTGCAGATTAATAGGCATATATGATAATCAACTTATAGTCATTACAGTTTTTTAGATGTATAAAGATATATTTCAATTAGATAAGTAATCTTTGAACACTTCAAAAACCTACAAAATATGGCTTTTAAAATGTTTTATAAACAGACGTTTCTAGACAGTGTAACCTGCCTGCTCCTGGCAGCACCAATCTACTTCAAAAAGATGATAAACAACAAAAAAATTCCATGTAGAGTTTACTTTCTTTATGGCCAAGTTTGGCCACTGGGAAAGAAATTATTCTTGCCTTAACACCTTAACAATGTGCTATATAAACTAGACATAAAATAGTGACCTCTAAACCTTTCCCAAAAAGTGCTAAAATGGTCCTTCCAGTTGCAGCTTTGCAGAAAAACACCTGCCAGACATTCTACAAGACAGATGTATTAAGTAATAACATATATAAATCTCTGTGGTAATTTTAGGGCTGCAATGACATAAATTAAATAATCCATAAAGCAGTCCAAAAAAATAAAATTTTTAATTATTAAAAAAGTATGGGTTTAGAAAGAAAGATCATCAATTAAGATCATTTGCTGGTCTTACACAGAACCCTAGCATTCATATAGCACTGCTTACATCCACCTGTAACTCCAGTGTCAGGGGATCTCAGGCATTCTCTGACTCCCTCAGGCACTGGAATTCATGTGGTGTACATATATATCCTCAATTTACATACATCAAACACACACACACACACACATACACACACAAATTTAAAATAACATTGAACGCCTGCTACATAATTCTTTCACAAAAACTTCATAATCTCACCACAAAAGGAAAAGAGAAAATATGATTGGGACCTCAAGTGGATCACCATTGTCCATAAAGTTTCATGTTCACATTATATTGCATTCACCATCATGTCCCAGAGAAACTTTGTTGATTTTGTTTAAATAGTGTCTTCCTTAGTTACTCAGGCTTACAGCTGACCATCTTTACTGAAGTGACTGGAAAGGATCCTAAAGAACTAGTAATCAACACCCCTATATTACAAAATTACAACTACCCCAGTGCATTGGAGAGGTACTCCCTTACCACTATGTGTATGCTGAGCTAGTATACTTCTAATAGTATACCAGCCTCCATCCTCTGTTTGTTTCCTTAGTTAAATCTTTCTGTGCATTGCTACAGTTTATCTCAACTGTGTTTTATCTGCATTGCCAAATCACCAACAACAGGAGAGTAATGACTATATTATTTCTCTGTTCATCCATTATTTGTGTTGTAGATAAAAATCACATAGTACAGTTTTGTTAAATTCTTTGTTTAAACATCAAGCAAGTGAACTATTTTATGCTCAAATCTTTTAGGCTTTAAGGGATCTGGAACAACACTATTTTTGTTCATGTAACTCACCCTTCATCAGTTTGGTTCAGCTTTTATTAAACTAACAAGTCATTGAAAGTAGCATTTTCATTTAATTTATGAACTGAGTCATGTCAGCATCAAAAACACATGTTAATAAATATTTAACAGATACTAATGCAGAATGCTTTCCATGCCAAATATGATGCTTCCAGCAGCTTATCTCTTATTAAACAACCAAAGAAATAACAATATTATTCAAGCTTAAACTTGTCTATAGACACTGCCTGTAGTTTGAAATAACAAGGGAAGCAACAGAACAAGCCCAAACAGACAGTGTGAGAGCCATTAATTCCTTGACAACACTGAACGTATTTCTACTCAAAAGTGTCTGGTTTTGAATTTTAGCATAGGCAGACAGTTATAAATGTAAAACACTCTCACATACTTTAATACTAACTTCACTAATAAAGACTGCCAGTGCATAAATGATTAGCTAATCCAGCACTGTTTGCTTCAATGTATTTGGATTATGGGGTTTCCTTTTAATGCTAGAATCTTGCTGTTTACATTCTTATTAACTGGATTCTAGCTGGGTGAGTTCATAGAAGTCATGTAAATTCTCTGATCCTGTTTCTCTTTCTGATAAAGGAGCATTAAAATACCCGCTTGGTCATTGAAACTTCTTAATATTAGTGGCTATATAAATGCTTCAGGACATTATTGCTACTAATACTAGTATTGTTATATTCATAAGAAAGCCATCCTACAGGGCTGGAGAGATGGCTCAACAGTTAAGAGAACTTGCAGGTCTTTTAGACTATCTGTGTCCAAATCCCAGGTATCCACATACTGGGTCACAGACATAACTAACTCCAGTTCCAGGTGATCCAATATCCTCTCCTGGCCTTGAAGGGCACCAAGAACACAAGAGTACACATATATCCATGCAAGTAAAGCCATGATTCTCAAAGGAATCTTCATAGAGATATTTTACTTGGGTATTGATTTCTTTGGAGAGATCTTTCCAGGGACAATTTAGCTGAATGAGTAAATTATAAATGAATTTCATCTAGCATTAATCCAGTGATTCCCACTGATCCTGATGCTATGAACCTTGATACAGTTTCTCATGTTGTAGTGTCCCTGACTATAATATTCCATTTTTACTCCATAACTGTAATTTTGCTAGTGTTATAAATTATAATGTAATTATGTGATATGCAGGATAACTGATATGTGACCCCCTAGGAAAGGATTGTTCAATGCCCAAAGGATAGATCCATAGGTTGAGAATCACTGAAACAGGCAAAGCATTTAATGCACAGAAACCAAAGCATGGATCATGATGATTCACCATGGTGAACACTAGGTTTATAGGGAGAGTCAAGTGAAATATGTGGCAGGGAAGTAAAATGTATCAGGACTTAGGCATATAAGAGGAATAAAGAAAAATGGGAGACTTGGTGAAGAGAGAGGGGACATGAAAGAAGTTACCCTATAGGAGCATCTTAACGGCAATGCTAATACTTTCAGAAAGGATTGGTTATCTTGCAGAAAGGATGCAATAATCCCTCATGCAATAATTATAATGTTTGAATAGGATAGCATTATTTATGATGAAAGAGGGTAAGAAAGGATTATTTTAAAAGTTTATGTCTGAGAAACATGTCCAAAAATAACAATTCTTTTTTTAATTTTCAAGATTTTGAGCTGATAACCATGTCGGAGGTATTGATATATGTTTGCTGTTAAATCAAGAAAATTTATAAGAAGATTCTAAGGACAATAAATCAATGTAACTTTTGTATTAGGCATTCTATGTAGAACTACACATGAAGATTAATAACTTGTATAATTGTGGCAAAGAGCAGGCTTATGGTGGCTAACTTGAAGATCCTATGCTTTGTCTCTCAATCCTACATTTGTAGTCTACTCATAGCAAACATCTTTTCTGCCTCTAAATGTCCTATAATCCATAATACAGACAATGTTGGACATTTTCTGACCCACATATTTCTCCCATGGCTTACTAGAAATACTATCTCATACACATACAACACAACTCTACCCAGTCTGTACATAATCTTTTATGGTGTGATAAAAACAATAATCATGAACTGCTCTGTCTCTGGGTATTCCTGGAATTTGCTGTATGTATCCTTCAGATAAAGCATCTCACTTCTTCCTAGTATTTGCCTCCATAAGATAACATGCATTCTTTCTCTTCTCAGAGAAGAGATGTTCCCCATATCCATGGCCTAGTTCATTTGTCTTCAATACTCTAAATCCTAGTCATATCTTCCTCTGTCCAATAAATTTTGAATTTATGTATATCATTCATATCAATGAATATCAAATGTCTATTTTACTTCATTATACCTAATAGATGTAGGTTTGCTTAATCTACAGATTAGCAATAGTAAGCAAGCACTGAACATTAGTAAGCAGTTGGAGGTTATAACATTAGTGAATGAGGAAGAGAGGGAAGGCAGACAGAAATGTGTCGGCTCTATAAGAACACCATGCCTACTTATGTCATTATAATTTTAGAGTTGTAAAAGAGCCTTCCTCTCATCCAGAAGAGAGACCACTTATAAAGGTGATGGGTCCCAAAATCTGTCCATTTAAAGCAATTGGATTGACCTTCATTCATAAAAAGATTCTGTTCTTAATAGTTAAGAACTAAAGCTTTATTTTTTGAGATTAAAATGTGATAATCACAAATGGTTGTTTGTTTGGGTTGTGTTTGATTTTCCTATAAAAATCTTACCATTGGACATAAATATTGGCCATAGGTATGCTGGATAAAAAGCCAAAATAATAAACTATTACAACATGGACATCATTATTGTACTCTTTGGGAACTGGAAAGGAGAAGACCAACTTACAGTGGACTTGGCTATTGGTGAGTTTGTTGTTGCTCTTGTTGCATTTTTGTTTGTAGATGGACTGGAAATTAATATTCAAGAGACTGAAGGAGGAATCCTGACAGAGATCTACTCTTCCCGGTTAGTGGGATGATCTGAGTTCCCCTGATCACCCCCACAAGCTTGTTCCTTTCTTGTCATCTAAAGACATGGCAGCCAGCAAACGTCAACTTGCATATTCTATGGTTTTTTCTCACTGTTTACCATGAAATTCTTGGTCTCATGATTTGATATGACATAATGCTACTGTTTCTGTGGAAAATTTTGGGGTCAATTTCACTTCTAAATACATCATCTTCTTTTAAATTAAACATTGATACTGAAGCTGAGGGTTGCTCCTTTAAGGGTTGGTCCTGTTTATACAATGGCACTCATAAACGACATTCATTTATTCCTCATCTCAATGTTAATACTTTGCTGGTTTCTTTACCCACAGCTCACATTATAGTAAGAAAAGCCTGTGTACTCCACTCTGAAATAATATCCCTCAGAAGTACAACCACACTCCAAACTCTTGCAATTTTTTATTTTTTAAAAAGGAAGAACAAAGGTATTAATATTTTATACTGCATTTCAGGTTTGGGGACTAAAATCAAATTACGGGGCTGGAGAGTCTGCTCAGCAGTGAAGATCATCAGCTGGTCTTACAGAGGACCCAGATTTCATTCCCAACACTCTAGCATTATAGGGCTGCTCACAATTCTTTAACTCCAGTTCCATGAGATCCAAGTTCCTCATCTGACCTCTATGGACACCAGACACACATGTAGTTACATACATGTAGATACGTACATGTGGTTAAACACTCATACACACATAAGATAATAAGTTTTAAAAAAATCATTGGTGGGTTATTAAGCAAACATAAAATACAAATCTTAAAATTAAAGAATACTGCAATATAAAAATTATATCATTAACAAAACTAACCACAGTCAACAAATATGATCAGGGAATATCTAGTACATAGCTTTAGGTATCATCCACATGTTAGCTAACCAGGCATTATCTAATACCTGATGTAGGTATCCTTCATGTGTTAGTTAACAAGGCATTTTGATGGAGTCTTGTTTTTCTTACATTTTTCTCAGAAGTTTCCAGCCATTAGTGCATCTATTATTTATTTCATGTTCTCCTTCCTGAGATGAGTTAATAAAACTTAATGGCAATGGCATCAGTTTGATTGTTTTTAAATACTTCACTAATAATTTGGTTACTGAAAACCACTATATTCAGCTTGGTTTTCTGACAATTCACCCTCCCAACTTAAATTTATTTTTATTTCCTTAATTATATGTATATTTACATATGCAGACAGCATCAACCACCATATAGAAGTTAATAAAATCACATACCAAAATGATCAGATGTCAAACATTTACCTTTATCACTAGAGTTTCCTTCCAGTTCTGTATTGCTGGACATACTCCTTCGAATCTTTAAAATCAACCGACAAAAACTAAACTTGTTAGATGTTACTGCTCACCGTTATAACCTCACTGCTGATGACACATCTTCTTTACAAAACCATGTCAACATCAGCCAAAAGGTCAGGCCTGTGGCATCTGAAATTCCACATTGGGAAGCACATATTTCTTTTCATGATTCTGTATCTTTTAAGTCAGCCCTAATTCATTCCTAATTTAATTTTTTGATATATTGTATTTCTGATGTTATTACCATGCTTTAAATGCTAAATAACATTGTCATTTGTATAAACATGTGCACTGAATCATAGTTGTAAAAGTAAGTACAAACATGAATGCATTTTAAAATTGTTCTACAGTTCCGTGGTCAGAAATAAAAATACATATTCTTAGGCTCAATTGCTATTCTTCTCTCACACACATAACAGACAAAACAAATCTCTATAGCTATGGTAACATAATAAATTGACAATTTTATAAGCTGTCTTCTCTATATTACTGATTCATATTAATGTGTAAAATATATATTTGAGAAGCAGTGATATTCAAAGTAATATGTGGCTTGGGATCAGACAATCTTATTTGGTTTTACTGACTTTAGTTTGACACCAAAGTTTATAACCATTAACAAGCTATGTACTCTCTCTGAGCCTGTTTTTCCATCTCTGAAAGAACTATAGTGTGCCCAATTCATGAGATTTTTATAGAGACAAGAGTGCCAATTACTCAACCAGTCTCTGGGTCTTCAGAATCACCCAATATATACAACACTTTATTTCTGGGGAAAAGTAATTGAGTAAACAGCTGACATTTAATTTAAAATATTCTGCATTCAGGACTTCTTCTACATATCTATACATGTGTCTATCAATCAAGTCTATTAGTAACTGTTGACACTGTGTTTATTATGTGCATGCTTACCAGCATCAGTCTTCATGATCCTCTCTAATTAAATGAGAATGGCTTTATATAGACAGGATATGTAATCTTGTAGCCATTGGCAAGATAGTTTGATTATGTCAGAAAAGTTCTTAAAGGCAACTACTGAATTTGAATCAACTTTTCCTTTTGACATATTTGCAAAATACATATTTCCCCAAATACTATTTATTGTTTAAGTGGGACAGAATTAAACAAATAATTGTTTACAAAAGTGTGCATAGTAATCATAAATCTCAACAACATGATTGCCTAAACATGAGATAAACAAGGATAGCAGCAGTAGACACGTAAACACGAACTAGGAAAGCCCAAAAAGACTTCAACCCTACACAAAGAACTATGGGAAAATAAAGAATGCTGAGAGCAGACAAAATGGTCCTCCACAGAGAAGGACATAGCAACGGGTTACTCAATACCACAAAGTCAGCCTGGAAAACATACGTGAAGAGTGTGGCACAGAGTGAGCAGGCTGCATTTATGTGTTTGGGATTGTATTTGTATAGAACAACAATTGATGAAAACAGAAGGCACAAACCTGAAAGAGGGCAAGGAGGGAACATGCGAAGTTTAGAGAGAGAAAGAGAAAGGGAGCCATAATAACAATTTTACTGTCTTAAAACTTAAAAGAAATAAATAGAAAAGCCTGATATAATATCTGCTGGATTTGTGCCTTGTTATTTTAGACTTATTCTATACATTTTTTTAGGTACCATGTTGTTGTTCATTTCTTGTTTTTATGTTGTTTTGTTTTGCTTTCTTACAAAACATAAAGCCAAACTTTAAAGTTAATTTTAGTTTGCTCAAAATCCTATTTACCTATTGATGTGGGAATGCCTTTATGTATGCTGTGAATATCAATCTTTAAATAAAGAAGCTGTTTTGGGCCATGACAGGCACCATACAAATAGAAGGAGAAATCAGAGCATAGGTAGGAGAAGAAGGGCAGAGTCACGGGCAGATCGAGCAAATCGCCCAAGGAGCAACATGTAAGGAACACAGGTGAGCCACGGGCCATGTGGCAGACAGATTAATAGAAATGAGTTGGTTTAAGATGTAAGAGCAAGCTAACAATGTGCCTGATCCATAGACCAAACAGCATAAAGTTAATATGAGCGTCTGAGTCATTTCTGGGGGCCTGAGCGGCGGCGGCTGGTGGCTAAGGAGTCTGGTGCGGAAGGGTCTGGGCCTCAGGCTGCCTGGGACCGAGAAACCCCCTTGCTACAACCTATAATGAGAAATGCTTGGATTTTATCAAAAAGAACATGATTTATGATACCAGGTTTGCCACCTGCTGATGGCATTAAACTACAGTGGGGATCAATGTGGTTCTACACAAACAGACACAAGTGCATTTCTCATAAGTTTAGAGAATAAAATAAAATACATATGTAAGTATTTAACACACTGCATTTAAGGTAATTTCATGGAAAGATGTAAATCTTTAGGACTAAGAAGATAAAAACTGACTTCTGGTGACCAATTCAAGACTCAGTTAGCTTGATTTTCTAATGTCAAAACACATACTCTTTTGATATGGAAAAGTCTACTTTCCTCCCATCTATATCATTTTAGTATCATTGAAGAAGTAAATTAACTTATAACATTCCATCCATTGCATCCTCATCTGTAAGTATTAGATTGGCAACCACTGGTGGAAAATGGACAGAGGTAGAGTTTCAGTCTGAGGCATACTGTGTGTGGCTAGTTCCATGGTAGATGGAAGGCCTTATAAATATGGGGTTTGACAATTTGGTCAACCATGTGCTCTGTGTCAAGTAAACTCAGAATAAAATATGTAGAACAGAAGGAGAATAAAGAATAATGTAGTTAACCCTAGACTCAGGAATACAGGCAAAAATAAATAAATAAATAAAAATAAAATAGAAAGAAGGGAGGCACAGAAAACCCTGGGAACATAGTTTCACTAAAAATGAATTCTTAATCTAAAGAATTTTCATCAGTTTAGCTAATTTAGGGATCATGCTATGATAATCAAATAACACTTTACATAGAAAAGCTTTGAAAAAGTATGGCCTAGTGGATGCTTTATTTCTCAGGATTTAATTATTCTGTTTATATTACACAGCAGATATATGAGACTGCACACCTGTGATCTGGATCCTAACTTGTCGTACTTCAAGTTTCCTGAAGCAGACTGCATGGGCAGAGCACAATCTTCCTTAGGTCAGAGAGATTATTTCCCTCACCTCGGAAGTACTTTCTGCAAAATGCTCTTAGAACATAGACAAATTCCTTAGAATATTGGCATTTTTTTTCAATTTTATTGTTTGTGAATAAAATCCAAAGCTACTGCAACTATTCTATCAAGAAAACGTTCAATATAAGCAAAATAACCAAAAACAACTGTGACAGAAGTAGACAAAGAGAGAGAACATGATAGTGAGAACACTGTGCTTTGATGTGTCCTGACGACTTCTGTACCAGTGCATCTCCTGCATCACCTACTCAGCTAGTTCACTTGGGCTTTATGTTACTTGCAGAAAGCCAAAAAGGAAATGCTGAAAAACAAGGCACTGTGGCACCTGTCTGTAATACCAGCACTCTGGGCTCTGAGGAAGCAGGACCAGCCTGGAATACATACTTGGACCCAGTTTCAAAACAATGAAGAAAACCAAAAACCATAATGCTTGCTCGGGATAAGAAAATCCCTAGTCTTATTTACCAGCACTGAAAAGCAGAAACCTGACATTGCAAATAAGGGGTAGTTCTAGTCAATTGGTACAAAGATGGACACTTTCACATTTCCTCCAATCGGGGCTGGAGAGAAATAGCTCCGTGGTTAGGAGTACACACTGATCTTGAAAAGAACCAGGATTTTGTTTCCAATAATTAATCTGGGGGTCACACAGCCACCCATACGCTACTGCCTCCTTGACTCACAAACGCACATACCCACACACTGGCACACATACACACAGAATGAAAAATAATACAAATTAACATATAGAATCCAAAAAAATTCTATTATTCTCCAAGGAATAAATTTTGGTGCATATCATTTTCTAAATTTTATGTTTTTTCAAATGTGAGAGAAATTTACTGAATAACAGAAGAAATCAGTGATTTTCTGTTTCCATGTTTAAGAAATAAATTCACTTAAATAACTTGTACTTGAAGCCTGTTTTACTTTATTTAATTCTGAACTCTATTTTAACAAGTAATTTAGAATTTCTTATTTTATTGACAATTATGCTATATATGCAATTCAGGACACTGGAAAAGACTGTACATTTGATATTTCTACAGTGCTGAATGTGAACAGTTTAACATTTGCCAGCTTTGTATTATTAAAAAAATACATTGACCTAAAGTACCTGGACATTTTTGAAAATTAATATATTTTTTAGATTAAACTATAATTTCATCTTCTCCACCTCCCCTTTTCTCCCTCCAAGCACTCCCATGTATGCAAGAATCTCCTCACCCCTCTTTCAGATTCATGGCCTTTTCTTTAATGATATCACACTCACACACACACACACACACACACACACACACACACACACACACACACACACACACTCCTAAATATTTGAACACATCCTGCTCTGTCCATATATTATTAGTTTTACTCAGTGCTGACTATTTGACCCTAGAGGATAACCAACTGGGAGGTTCATCACCGGAGACTATGTTTTCTTCTCTCAGCATTACATAATTGCAGGTAATTCTTTGTCTAAGATTGAGCTCTCATGAGCTTTTCCCCTTTCACATGTACATGCCTTTGGTGTCTGCCTCATTCAGGTCATGTTTATGCAGCCAAATTATTGAGATTTAACTGATATTAGATCTCTCAATACATTTAAGGCCCTTTCAAAACGAGGAAAATCATACCTGGTACTGGAATCCTACTCACTTATCCCAAGGCTAATGAGTTTGGGATCTTTGGGAAGAATCTACATCTGCCTTTATACTGGGCATCCCGCCCCACTGCTACCTTCTTACTAGATCATATGAAGAGACAATTTATGTAGAAACAGGAGACAACATTTCTAAACAAAACACAAGGTGGTTATAAAAAGAGTGAAATCTTTAAAGAAGAGAATAAAGGAAGATAGTTTATATGAAAAGTTTTACTTGCTAGTAACAGGAATTTCTGTCATTCTTCTATAATGAAAGTAAAAATCAATGTTTTCTCCATAAAATTATCTATATCTGTTATAAAAAGCTGAAGTTTTACTATAGTATAAATATTTTAATCATCTGCTTGATTTTCTGGACAATAGGTGCCAGGTCGTCAATTTTAGTCCAGCTTTTGGAGTTCATTATGCCAACTCTTGAAAATCTTTCTGCTCAGTCTCTCCCACAGATTAGAGTGTGTTATACTAGCTGACAACCTATGGTCTTCTATGGTAGGAGCATTTAGATGAGCATCTAGTACCTAGGCAAATACTTCAACCAAACCTTAATCTGTATATTTGTCAGTCTAGAGAAATAATTTTGGATGAGCCTCATGTGCATGATGATAGTATATATGCAACATCTGAACACAAACTAAAGTCTTTAAGGCATTAAAACAAGTATTGGAAAGTGCCAAACAAGAAAAAGAACCAGCAAATTCTGGGGAGGTGTTAATGATCTATGGCCTAGGAGTACAGTGTTGTTAATTAATTTTGCTCTTTTAGGGGACCCACCACCCAGATCCCAAGTAAATAACACACAAAGGCTTATTATTACTTATAAATGCCTGGCCTTACCTTAGCTTGTTTCTTGACAGCTCTCCTGAACTTAAAACTATCAAGACTGTCTTTTGCCCCTGGACTTTTTCTTTTCTACTTCTGTATACCCTTCTTTCTTACTAGTGCCTTGCTGTGTCCTGGGGGTCCATTTCCTTCTCTGGCTACTTCTTTGTTTCTCCCCTATTTCTCCTTTTATTTATTCTCTCTGCCTGCCAGCCCCACAGATCCTTTTTCCTGCTTTGCTATTGCCTGTTCAGTTCTTTATTAGACCACTGGGAGTTTCAGACAGGCAAAGAATCGGAGCTTCATATAGCTAAACAAATACAATATAAACAAACAAAATAACAAACCTTAAAATAATATTTTACAACAGTGCAGTCCCCTTTTGTTATGGTAAGTAAAGCAGGACTTTTGCTGACATACTTCTGAGAATGGAATAACACTAAACTTTACTCAAATTGTGAAAGTCATGTTCCTGCATGGGCTAGAAAGATGGCTCCTCAATTCTAAGCACATGCTTCTCTTCCAGAGGACACATGTTCAATTTCCAACATGGCAGGGCACAAATTGACTTTATCTAAAGTTTCAGAAGATCTAGTGCTCTCTCTTGACCTCATTAGTAGGTACACAGACTTACATGCAGGCAAAACACCCATAGACATACTATTATAAAATAAAATTAATTTAAGAAAAGAAATTAATGTTTATTATGTTTCCAAGACAGATTGTTTCTGATGGCCCCAGAATCAGGATGCTGCTTCTGCCACCCCCAAGTCAATTACATCTATCCAGTTAGATCCCCAAACATAAACACACAAATACATCTTGAACTATAAACATTATATGAGATGGAAACAATGATTCTCCTTATTAAAACAAGTTATTTAATATTTAGACTTATGAACTGAGTTTTCAGAAGAGAATAAATAATGTCACACCTCTGTTAACTAAAACTGTAGTCTTTATAGAAAGGTGGAATGGTAATCCACCAGACTCAACTTCCCTTGGGCTACTTGAACCTTGAGTTAGCATTTGTTGCCGAACTTTGAGCTTGACCGAACATCCTTGTGACTATCTGTTAACATTCATGTGGGATTTTCAAAAAAGCATTTATTTGCTTTGCAGAAATTCTTAGCCCGAAGCTAAGAATATCATAAGATAATACTTGAAGCAGATATCTGCCTATCTGATATTCCTGCCAATGTATTTGAAAAAAAAAAGTGCCTGGATTTATTAATTTCTTAGTTCTTTTACTGCAAAGTTTTTGTGAAACTGTTATCAAGTCAAAAGATGGTATTTGGTGGAACCTAAAGCTGAGTTCCCAGGCTATTATCACTCAGATTTTACTCATTTATACTCCTATTAAAATAACAACAAGATACATAAATTGATCAGTGAATAAATTTTGAAACTATTTTTAGGGTACTAAAGATGTTTGATAGGAACCTCCCATATTCCGGAACCAGGTCCATCCCATCTTCAATGACTTAGTGTTAACATAAGCCATCACTAAAGAACAATGTCACAGGTTTCTACAGTTGCCATGGTCTGTCATCATGGTCTGTTTCTGTCTGACCCCTCTCCCTGTACCTCTCTTTCTCTCCTTCCATGATATATGGCTGGTTGTGAGTTTCTATATTTGTTATGCTGCAGGAGGAGGGTTTTATGATGGTAGCTAAGCAAGCCTGCTCTGTGAATAGTACAAAATATCTGCTTCTATGTGTGATTTTTTATTCTGCGTGCCTTGGCCTCAATCACAAGGTTTTCTTCCTCTGCAAAACCCTCTCAGTGTTTAAACAGAATGGAGAGAGAAAAATGACTATCAATTCCTCCTTTCAGTTATTTAACAGGGAAATAAAAGTTGGTTTTAGTCATCGTTCATCATCCGCATTCCAAGGAGCCTGCAAAGTACAGGAGAATCAATTACCAATGGGTAATGGTGACATACACCACTTTGATAAACTTAAACTTGCTGAAACATACATGGGCCATTTTCCTATTGTTTTCTATTATACCAAATGCCATTTACTACTGCAGAAGCAGCAGTTAAATAGTTCCAAGATTTGTATCTGACTATTGTTCTCATTTTAAAAGCAGTTCATACACTTTAAAGGCAGGAGTTCTACATTGTATATTATTCTTATGCTCTATCACACAGTTTTGATAAATATTCAAATGTAGTTGAGTTTTTAGAAGTAGTGTCTCTCTCGGTTCCCAGACAAAGCTGATTTGGTTGGCTTTGACATTTTGTAAAGATATTCTAATGTCAAAGTGTGATTGTTTTGCAAAACTAATCAAAATCAATGATTAATTCATTACCCTTAGAATTTATGGTATAAATTTTAAAAGATACTCAAAGGAGAAACTAAGTTAGGTTTCCTAAAATTCTGTCTAAAAGGAAAACATTCGATTATAATCTCATAGTTCAAGGCCTGCTCATTAGCATAATAAATGTGTCCTAAGAATTATACCAACTAATTTGTCTCATCTGGGGCCAGTGAAAAGGAAAACATTCGATTATAATCTCATAGTTCAAGGCCTGCTCATTAGCATAATAAATGTGTCCTAAGAATTATACCAACTAATTTGTCTCATCTGGGGCCAGTGAAATGGCTCAGAAATTAAAGGCACTTCCCTGACAAGCCTGAATTTGATTCTCAGGACTCAACATGGCAGAAGCAGAGAACTGAGTTCTGGAATTCCCCCAGCCACATACACAGTAGCAGGGGGCAAGGGAGGGAAGGTAGGAAGGGAGAGAGGTGAGGGGGGGAGGAAGGAAAAGAAGAGAGGGAGGAGGAAGAGGAGGAGGAGGAAGAGAGAGAGAGAGAGAGAGAGAGAGAGAGAGAGAGAGAGAGAGAGAGAGAGATGAGAAATTTTACCTAGAGGCAAAGCCTCTCCTTCTAAAGTCCACTCATATAGATTTTTTTTTTCTTTTAACATTTGGTGGAAACATTAAAGATCTAAGTCACTGAAGTGATTTAGCAGGTAAAAGTGCTTGGAATATAAGCATGGTGACCTGAATTTCATCTTCAAAACCCATGGTGTAAAGAAAGAATTGTTACCTTAAAAAAGCCTTGAACCTGTATGTGTGCCCCTGGCTCAAAGTACAAAATTAACACCAATGCATGTTGTACACACCTATGCACAGGAAAGTAAATAGCAGAAAATATCATTTGAAATTTAAAAATTCCTTAACAAGATAATCTGATATACATAATAACAAAAATGAAAAAAAATACATGCTTTCCAGGATTCATAAAGCTCTATATACCAAAGATTTTGAGTGTCTCGTGTGCAGTAGTGGATTGCCAGTCATTGAGTCAATCTTCAGGAATCTCTGTCTCTGGCCTCTGATCTGCCCCTACAAGTCCTTTTATCAGGATTCCATGGTAAAACTGAGGAAGATCATCAACAGATCCTCAAATGAGAGCAAAAACTGCTCTGCTATATGTTAGCAAAAGTGACTCCATGATAAAGGTCAAAATGACTTGGATTTTTAATTTTTTGGACTAAAGCATATTTTAAATATTAAAATGTGAGGTTATGGTATAATTGGATACTGTGAGGACATCAGATGTTACATAAAATAATATAAAATACTTAATCTTCCAGTGGATGTGGCCGTACTCACAGCCCTCCTTGAAACACTAACAGGACCCAGTGTTAAAAAGAGAAAAGAAAAGAACAGGAACTCGGAGGGAGATGTGCTGAGCCAGGCTCTATGTATACCCGGAGGGGGGCAGGAATGGATAGATATAGGAGATAAAATATACTGTGTGCATGTCTGAAACTCTCCAGGAATAAAATAAAATCACATAAAAACACACGAAGGAAACGTCATTTTTTCAGATGGGCTACTGTCACTGAGAAACTGTTATGAAGCCAAAGACTGACAAACTTCTTCTACTTCCAGGCTGGCTTCCACACCTGGCGAGAGAAACCATTTAAAGCGAGCCTTGTTAACTCTGTGGCTTCCACAGGACTTGTTGCTTTCCAAACGTATCTTAGTAAGACTGTGGCAGATTTGTTCTGAAAACCCATATCCCATGATTTTTACTCTTTATCCCTGAGAAAGGGGTGCAAACCAAACTTCCCCTTCGTTGTTTTGTTTGGAACAATTCTCCATATGCCATCTCGTGTTTCAAGATCACATTTAATACTCTGCATAGTGTAGTATGGGGCTTCTGGCCCAGCCTTTCAGGCCTAGCCCTGAGGTTTTGACCCTCTCATATCCCGCCACTTAGCCCCAAATCATTACACAAAATCTTTTATTAATTTCATGTTATCTGGCTTGTGGCTCAGGTATATAATTTGCTAACTCTTAACTCTCAAACTAACCCATGATTAGCCAAGTGGCTTTCATCTTCTGTCCTCTGTGTCTACCTGGCATCTCTGCTCTCCTCTTCTCTTCTCCGAGTTTTCAGCCCCCCGTTTCCCTCCAAACTTGATGTCTGCCTTCTGGCCAATCAGCATTTTATTAAACCAGTAGGAGGGACAAATATTTACGGTGTACCAGACATAATTCCACAGCAGTATATCACAGAGGGAGCCCTAAGATGCTAATGGACACTGCTGAGAAGACTCTCTCAACGTGGATGCTAATTCTGAAATTGAAAATCTGGTATATATGTTATCAAATCAAAAGTATTAAACAAATATCTTTCAAAATATACAATCTGTCGGCCAAGATGAAATCACCAATAGACACATTCTAGTGGACAATAAATACATAAATAAATTTTTATTTAATACAATGAGCACCCAGAAGAAAATAAACCTGAGACAGAATAAAGTCTCTTCAAATTTCTGGTGTTTAGATTTAAAATGTTAATAACTTGATCAATATTTTCAAGGATATTATTGAGATTCAATAAAACTTTGATATCAAGCTCTTAAAGGCAATATTTATAAAAGATATTAAATAATATCCAGCATAAAAACTTTTACTTTAATTCTTAATACTATCCTGTGACTTTTCTTATTTAAAAAAAAAATCTTATAACTATATTCCTTTTCTTTATGTACATTTCCTAGAGCTGCTGTTAATATTTCAGAAACTAGGTAATTTACAGAAACACTGGCCCATTACAGTAAGTTCTAGAGGCTAGAAGGCTAGTTAACAGCATTCTCTGAAAGCTTCACAAACATTGTTCTCTCCCTCTTTCTGCAAGCATACAGTTGTTTAATTTCCCTAACTTGTACAAACATAGCAATATCCTAAATCTCTCATTGAATCCTTATATATGTAAAATTCTCTGTGTAAAATTTTTCTGTTTATAGAAAAACAATAGTCATTTGGTCAGAACTCACTGTAATTCAATAGGATATAATCGTAACACTATTTGCAGAGATTCTTTCCACATAAAATTTGTGAAAGTTGGAATTGGTACACATCTTTCTAAAAGATAAAACTCCACCCATAATCCCTGCCTACAGCCTGAAAAAATTCACACAATTGGTGGTCAGAATAAAATAGGGCACTCAATCAGTGAAAGAAAGAACTAATCAGACAGAGTATAGACTGAAAAACTAAAGCCATTTATTTTGTAAGTGATAAAAATTGTGCAAAAGTGTATTGGCCAAAGCATTACTTCAAAGTCACAGTGAAATTTCTATTTTTACTCAAATTAAAACAGTATTTTGTATAATTTAGATTATAAATATGTCATATTCACACAGCAATAACATGTTAATATGGAAATCTTGTGAATTCTGGAGATAAAACTATGTGAGATATTTTCTGCTGTATTTCCATACATCCATCAAATGTAAGAAATTATTAATGATAATAAACTATTAGCAGAACATCTTGTTAATGGGGAAACAGTTCCTCCTGATCAAGTGGATTAAATCCTGGGTTGTATGGAGTCCTAACATTCTAAGCAATCAAAACCAAAGCATTAATAAAAAGGGACTAGTCTGTCAACTGTGCAATAGAACTCTTTATCTTACATAAAGAGACAGGCAGGTAACTGGCTCCTCAATGAGAAAATGTATTGACTCTTAGAAGATACTCCATATGCTAGTATAGCCCCTACAACTTGACACTGTTTGTCTTGGCTCTACTCATCTTTTAGAGTCTGAAATTATTCATTCTCTCTCTCTCTCTCTCTCTCTCTCTCTCTCTCTCTCTCTCTCTCTCTCTCTCTGTTATTTTTGTCTCTTGTAGATATTGGTGAGAATCTGAATATCCTTTCTTTTGTGCTTGAGATATCCTTACTGTTTCTCTAAAGCCCTCCTTGTCCTTATGTGGTTGCTTGGACACCATGTGTCTGACCTGCATGCCTGATTAACTTAAATTCATAGCCTTTGTCCTCTATTCAATTCTGGGGAACTTCCCTATTTCCAGTTTCCCTATTGAAAGATTTTTTTCCCCTTAAAAACACTAAAAAAATTGTCCTTCAAATATTTCCTGTCTTTTAATTCTTCAATCTGTAAAGAAAATAGACCAGTTCCTGAATCTCTAAATGCTGTCATTTCTAGATATGAGGGCATTTAGTTGAGATTATTTCTAGATAATTGAAATGTCAAAAATTACAATTTATGTTTAAATTTATTTTGCTCAAGAGCTTTAATTAATCGGTATATATTTGATGGAAGACAGTGTTAAACTTCTTTGATAGCCACTAACAGTCTATCCTCAAACTGACAATAGTGGGCATCATATTTTATATTAGAATTCATCTCCCATTTCTCTACCATTGGAAACTCTTGTTGAGGTTTTTGGTGTTTGTTTGCTTTTTTTTTTTTTTTTTTTGACACAATGGTAAATAGTAAATACACTTTAAAAAAACAAAAAACCAAATAACAACCTTCCATTTGTCTTGCCTTTTAATCTATGAAAAAATGTGGAGTTCCCTTTCTAGATGTGAGGGTAGCCATCGTGTCTACAGTGAACCTTCTCCTGAGCTTGATATCCTGATTACTTCTGGTATATTTCAGATCATGCAGTTTACTACTTTCCTCCATTTCTTATGGAAATATTTGCCATCTTGACATCTACTATTATTTAGATTTTTTTTAAAAAAATTCCTGAGATAGTATAATAATACAGTGTAACAACGGTGTGACATTGTTCTTTTTCTGTTTATCGGTGAGCTGAAATAAACCTTATATTCTTTGAATTATTTTGGTCAGGTATTTTGTCACAGCAGGAAAAGAAGCTGAGATAACAAGGAACTTAGATATTTATCTTTTGTAAAGTATAACTGGCTTTTGTCATTATTATTGTTTGTTTATCCTGTTGAAGCTCTCTATTTATCCAGAGTAACTGGGTACTCATGATCCTCCTAAATGCTGGCATTATTGCAGTCTGCCACTCACTTTGCCCAGTTAAGAATCATCATTTTATAAATTAGATTCAGGGAACACTTGGAAGAAAACATTACTTATTACAGTTGTAAGTGTTAAGTTTCAAACCCTAGAGGTGTCTATTTAATATATCAAAGAGGACTGGCCTTGCCTCCAAGTTTTTCCAGCATGCCTCAGTCCCTACCTATTACAAGGTATAGTTGCCATACCTCACTTTATACCTTGAATTCTTCAACTCAGGGGCTGGGCTAACCCTATATAATCTAGACATTTTGGTTACCCAACTCCTTTTGAACCTTTGACATCATGGCTTCCCTCTCTCCCTTTGCCCTTCCCCTTCCCATCTCCCCCACATGGCCCAGCTCAGTCTGAGCATGTCTGCTCTAGACTCTCCCCAGATGTCTCTCTGCCTCTAACTACACTCTGTATTTTATTTACAACAAACTGTCTCCTCCATCATACCTAGGATCAGTCATGTCTTTCCTTTTAATTTCTTTCTTTTTATTCAATATTATTAACCCATGTCTATATAAATTGAGCTAATGCTTTGACCATTTTCTATTTCTTTCAGTACTAACTGGATCTCTCCTATTTATTTCACCATTTTTCTTCCTTTTTCTCAGGTCTTGCTTCTCTAATGCCACAGACAGTGTCCTTTGTGTCTCATTATTCTCTTCTATTTACCTTTTCCAGGTTTTCTGTCTCAAATACAACACACCTGTGATGTCTTGAAACAAGCACCAGATCTATACTCTTCTCCATTTTCTCACACATCACTACCCTTCAGACATTCTTCCCTGGAGACAGGACCTGTATGTAAATGAGCAATAAACAAAACCCAGAACTCGGCAACCTCCTGAGAGCTGGCAAAGTGCTGCTGTAGAGTTTAATACTGAGATAAAGATATATAAAATGAGAAGTGGCAGAGTGCTGCCATGGCGTTTAATAAATACTGAGATAAAGATGTACAAAATTTGAAAAGAGTTTGCCCTCAAAAGGCAAAAATATGAAATGTGGAAACTCAGGCATCTTAGAGAAAATATCACATTCTCTTTCTTTATGTAATAGTTAATGGGATTTTGAATGCTGATTTTTCAACATTAGTGTTAATATTTACATACTGGGCAATGTTCCTTTAATCTTCAAGTATTGAATATACATTATATATATATATGCAAATATAAGTATGTGAAAGAAACAAATAACTACAATAATTTATTAAGAAATTGAGTTACAAACATAGAGGCATTAAATTATCATCCTGCAGTTACCACATTAATCTTACCATGATCCCATGCAACTTAAAAGAAAGTGATTCATCTTGTTTCTTTAAGAGCATGACATAGAGGTCACTTGTAAAGTCTCATACTCAATACATTTGGAAGATGCAGTAAGCAACCTGTTCAATAAAATCCATATAGATTGCACTTGTGTTGTTCCTTGCTCTCAGTTTATTCTTAAGTCCAGCCTTGTTCTTCTGATTTGCATATTTGATTCCTTATTCCCTTAGAAATGCAGGTACCTATGTAATCACTTATTCTAAATCCTCTGCTAACCCTTACCTGTGATCCCTTGACCTTTCTAGCACAAATTCTGTAATCATTGAATGCTAATGGCTATCACCCTGAAGTCAGGATGCTGCCTGTTGTCACAAATGAAAGCCTGTACATGCATAGAGTAAATCTTTTCTATTAGTGAAAAAGTAATATTAATAACAACTCTTTTACATAGACTGTTTACATATATGTAAGCAGCTTATAGCAAATCTTTTTCACTATCATGTTTAAAATAAGATAGATTTCCCCACAGTGCTGCTTATCATTCATGAAATTAAACTGTGTTTTGCCATACTAAACAAAGCATGAACACATGCAAACCTTTCAAACAGAAAATCAGTCTTAGCAATGATCAAGGGCCCTTTAGTCCTGACTTTTTGTGAAACTAATGACACCGAGTTATTGTGCACTTGAGCGTAATAGTATGGCTAATTGAATTTTATGCTTTAGTTAATTTTCACTCATTTAAGTTTACCCTTAAAATATTCACATGACTAGTTGCTATAATGTTGAGCAATTCAGGTAATATTATGGTTAGTGTTAACTATCTCTTGATAGACTCACTGAGAAAGACGTCTCTAAAAGGATTTGTCTATGCAATGGGAGGAGTCAACTAAACATAGGTTTCCACAGCTTTCTTTTTCTCGTTTGGATATAGTATAACCACTTTCTTCAACCTACTGGTGCCTTGAATTTCTCACCATGAACTGTAAGCTAAAATACCCCCTTATACCTCAAGATCCTTTGCTGAGAGTGTCAGGTCCAAAAGAAGCTTATGTTAAATGGCACCAGCTGGCAAGCAAAGTCATGCCAGACTCCAGGCATTCCCATCATTACTAGTCCATGCTGGCATCCTGGCTCCTCTCAGCCGATTGCCCCTCCCCTCCTGCACATGTCTCCAGCTCATGGGCTATCCTTCTGTTAGTTCCTACGGCTGCAGTAGCCTGTCTCTGCCACCAAGACAGTCATGTCATCACCTGTCACCAGGTGCCTTTCCACCATCGACTATATGACATGTGCACACCTTACCTTCTTCTTATCTCAAGGACTGGACCTGGCACACTGACTATGTTTCATTAATAATGTTTATTAAATTCACAAGGGAATTCATTATAATTGCACGTGACAAAGTGCCTGCAAGTCAGTTTGTTCTCTTGTCTCTCTTGCTTCTCTTGTCTCTCTTTTTCTTCTTGTCTCTTCCTTGCTCATTCTGTCTCTCTGTCTAGTACTCTGCCTGCCTCATCATGTCCTCACTCTAACACCGCCGTTTGCTCTCCCCCTTTATCGCCTCCCCCCAGTAAACTTTTAGCACTGACTCTGTTGTGCATGGTGTTTGCTCAGTGGCACACTTTGGCAGGGCCCCAAAGGTGCCCACTTTGCCTTTCTATTTCACAATGACCTCTTCCCCTAGGTTCTAATTCACACACAACCTTGCTATTCTGGCCACGGCTTTTAATTTTCTTGGATGTCCTTGTTCCTCTTAGCCCATCTTTCATGGCCTTACCTCCTCTATGTTGTTTTTATCTCTCTCCTCAGCACTGCTCTGTTCCCCTCCTCATGGCCTGGCTCAGTCTATTGGCCATATTCAGACCATAACTTTCTCTCTCTGCTTTGGACCCTTCCAAAGCCTCTGACTATACTCTCCCTTATACCTGTTATAAAAACATTCTCTTCAGCATTCGAGTGGTCAGGTCATGTCCTTATTTTATATATGTAATTCTAAACCCCCCATTTAGACACAGAGGTTTTTATTACAACAGAAGGAAGAAAAACAGAGAGATACAGGCTTTAATTTTCTCAACATACTTTATCTTCTTTTTTATCTAAAGAATTGTGAGTGGCATATTGAATATGTTCCACTAATAATGTTTATTACATTTATAAGGGAAAATATTATAATTTTACACAATTGTCTTAACTTTCTAATGTTCACAAAAAAAATGAGGGAATAAGCATTTGGAAACTAGGACAGATCATTGATCTCAGAACTGTGTATTCAATAAATAATAAACATGTATATTTTATGGTGGCTTCCCGTGGAGGTGCTTGTGAGTGTGACCTTTTCCCCTCTGAAATGCAAGCTAGGAATTCTGAACAATAGATAAACTCTACAAACGGGACAATAGCATTTCAACGTTGAATGTGAAAGAGTGGAGAAGCAGTGACAGCGGACTGGAAAACAAACCAACAAAAAAAGAAGTAAAGACAACATGTTCACCACTTCTGGCCACCATGGCACGCAAGGCAGATGATCACAGAGAAGCATGAGAATCTGGTGCTCTAGTTTTCAAAGGCATGGCAGCAAGTAATATCTCATTAGGAAGACTGCTGGTCTTACCAGAAAATTATATAGTAGTTCAGCCATCTGTAGTGACATTTTTCCAGCACACTGACACCACCATCAGTTTTTTGTTTTATCTCCTATGCTTTCCTTTCCAAGTACAAAAATAATTGCAATAAAGCAGATTCCTTATCAGTGGAGATGATATTTTTTTCTCTGTGTATAAAGATTACTAAGTTGTTTGATTTTAGTTTTTGTTTTTCTCAGTTTTGTATTTTCCTTATAAAACTTTAAGTGGGAGGCTGAACATGCTGCTGCATAACTCTAACCCTAGCACTTGAGAAACAGAGCTGAGCAAATCTCTGTGAGTTCAAAGTCAGCCTGATCTACATAGAAAATTCCTGGACCTCTAAGGCTACTATTGAAGATACTTTCTCAAACAAACAAAAACCTCTAAGTGGGAGAAATATGAGAGCTTTGGAAAAGTTAACAATGCTACATGAATAAATAGGACCTAAAGATTAAGTATTTAACAGTTCTTTTATGAAGTTGCAGATACCATTGAAGCTGCACAATAGCTTGAACTTTGACAGAGGATAATGAACACTTTAAAAAGAGTTCAATTTGCTCATGAAAATCTTTCTAAAGCTTAAAGAAATTTTTCAAGTAATTAATAGATGAGACCCATTTATGGAAACTTAAAACATACAAAGTTGAACAACTTAGGTTAAAATTTGATTATGACAATGACTCTAGAGGACTAACCTTCGCAATTTCCTGCTGTGTTTTCATTAAGTTTGAAGAAGCTCAAAATCTCTCCGTGAAAAAGAATTTGGGATGCTTATAGCTCTGGCTGTCAGCCTGATCTGAAGCAAGTTACAAATACCTTCATTCCTTAGTTTAACTCAGTCTGTATTTTATTGGGCTGTGTGGTAATAGGAATTCTCCTCTATTAGTTACAAACAGCTGTCAAAAAGAAATCCTGTTAAACAATTTAACAATTAGTTAAACAATTTTTTTTTTTCCTCAGTGATGGAGACTAGAAATTTGAGGTGTTTCTGGCTTGAGTTCAGTGGACAGCTTTCTCTTTGGCTTCTGTATGAAAAGGTCACCTTCCTATTTTGGCCTCTGTTGTCTTTCTTCTGTACAGATACATTACTCTTATCCTTTTGTGAGTTCAAAATTCTTCTTCTCAATAGAACTCGATTCAGAATGGAGTAAGAAAAACCGAACCTAAAAATCCTATTAATCATAACAGCTTTCTAAACAATCCTATCTCCAATAAATTTGTATTTTAATGTACAGGAGTGGGCAAGGGTGTCCACATATGTTTCATAATAAAATGCAGTTCAGCCTTGAGTGACTACTCTTAGTACGAAGAGATTTAATCATGATAAGATTGGGTCATCTGGAGATAGTCTAAATAGATATGATTGGATACCTAATCTTAGGACCATGAAACTTTTTATTATCATTACTTTTCATATTTCTGTGAGAAATACCGGAATAAAGTCCCTTCAGGGAAATAAAGTTTCCTTAATCTTGACCACTATTGAAAAATATGGAGTTGATCCTGACGGCAGAAGGCATAGCACCAGTAAGAGGATAGAGCTGGTCACACTAGTCCACAGTCAGAGACGACAGAGAGATAAATGATGTTGCTCAGTTTCCTTTCTTTTATTTCTGACCAGCTCATTGAGTATGTACGTACAGTTAAGGTGATCTTTCCTCCCCAGTTAACATCAACAGACACATGCAGATGCAGAGGGGGATTATGTTCTGGTACATTGGAAAATTTGTTCCTCCTATTTGTTTAATGAAACGCTGATTAGCCAAAAGCCAGACAGGAACCATGCGGGGGAAGGGGCTACCAGACTGAGAAAACCCTGAAAGAGGAAGAGTCGGGCAAAGATGCCAGCAGATGCAGAGGCAAGAAGTTGAGATGCTGCTCTGAGAAAAGGTACTAAGCCGAATTGTTTCACAAGAATAATAGGCTAGTTAAAAGCAAGAGCTAGCTAGCAATACGTCTGAGCCATAGGCTGATGAGCATGAAACTAATAGAAGGCTTTGCATGATTATTTGGGGCTAAGCAGCAGTGGGGCTGCAAGCAGGTCTGAACCTCAAGGCTAGGCCAGAAACTTATTACACAGATGTGTGTTTCTTAGTTAATTTCTAAATATAAACGGATTTACAATAAAACCACAAATCACAGTGATAATGTCAGAAACCATATCATATATATTTTTAATTTATAATCTTACATTCTGTGGTGACAGCAAATCTGGAAATATAAGTTTAATATTTCCTTTTCAGAAGTACTTTAATACCTAATATTTGTGGAATATTACCTACCTGACCACTAGACTGCTAAATATTACAGATGAATTGTGCATTTACCCTCTGTAAAGACCCTCAGCCATTATTGTACTGATTTGGGGGGTGAAGAAATAAGCATAAAGTTACCAGGTATGTTGCAGTGGGAGGAGATGCTCCTGAGGTTGAGACTGAGGAAATCTCATTGCTAATACATACAACTTATATAAACAAAACCTTAGCAACGTTATATTCTGAAATTCTATGCCTGCATGTCCTTGAAGATATTTTCTTTTTAATTCTTATACTTTCTTGTAATGGTATGCAGTGTACAGTTGCTGTGAATCAAGGCAGTTACTCTATAAAGAGACAAATTGAAAATCATAAAACACATTATGCATTCTAGGTTTACAAAAATAAATGACTTGCAAATGGTTGGTATAACTAAACCAGAAGGTGGTGATTCTTTCATTGATAGATTTTGCAGACATGTTCAAAATACTCTAGGACTAGCCTTTTAGAAGTCATGGCATCTTACATGTAGGAATGGACAAAGCTGAGACACAGAAAGAATCACATATTCTGACACAAGTACTCATCCATACATTAAGTAATAATAATTCAGTATTTTAAAACATCATTCATGTTATTAGGGTATCCAACTAGACACAGAAATATAATTATATGAGGTTCTAATTACTACAGTAGAACCCACAATAAAGAAGCAATTCATTTTATATAAATGTAATTTGTAATAAAGATATCAAAAAAGACCTTTGTACTATTTAACATGTGTAGAGAGTGATAGGAATTTTGGAATGAAAGAGACATACAATAGAGTGATAACCCACATTATTAAAGGCAAAGCACATTCTGATAATTGCAAATCATTCATGCAAGTTGAGTATAGGAAGCCTAGACACACAGAGGTCTGAATGGAAGCCTGGGGAATACCTAACCCTGAGCTTAGGATAGAAGTTTAGATTTAAGACATAAAGAAACTTTATGATGCAGAAAATAAACATTACAGTATGGGAACAGGTAAATCACAGTGAATCTGTTCTTTAATTCAAATGAATGTCCATATTCAGAAAGCTATCCACATGTAAGAGAAGAGGCCCAAAAGGACCAATTAAGACTTTACAGCAGCCTGGGGATATGGATCTGAAGTACTTGCCTAGCATGCATGCATGCCAGAGTTCATACATTCATATCTTGAAAAAAATAGAGGTTTGTATAATAATGTATATTAACAGGGACTCTTTTAAATTAAGGAACAGCAAGGTGAAAACAGAGGCAGAAATTTGAAGAAAATTTGAAGTAATGTTTATTGAAATTAGTAGATAGATTGATGAGGAAGGGGCAGGAGAGAAAACCTAGTAGGCAGAAACATGACGAAATTGCTATTTATATATGTCCCATATGAAAGGATGGAAAAAGGAATGTTATATTTTTGGATATTGGGTCAAATTAATGGATGGTCAAATATAGGAGGATATATTTGATATTAATGGCTGATAGAAAGGATGATATTAATTTAATAGAAGCTAAAGATCTTGGAGATATTTAAGTATTCACGTAGACTCTAAGGAAAGCAGTTTGTGTGCCTTCTGGGTCACTTGAAGGTATTCAGTATTATAGGAAGTAATAGTAGCATTCAGATAGAATATGAAGAATGCACAGGAGAGACCTGGGAATTAATCCATGGACTTGTGAAAGATATAAGAGTGGGAAGAGCATTTAAGTCATTAATAGGGAGAAGAGAAGATACTGATGAGAGGCAGATCGGAAAGTTAGCAATATCACAAAGGATAAAAGAGATATCCTTCCGTCTGAATGCCTAAGAGGAGAAAAAAGCACTTAGATACGGGAGTAGACTGTGTCTGTTAGCCCCTATGGAAGCCAAAAGGTCCTCACTGATCTTTTTCCTTTTGATATGGAATGATTCTTACACTGGAACCAAGGTGACAATCACTATGGGAGGAGGAAATGGACACACTAGACATCTCTTTCTCAGTGTCAGGGGAGGCAAGCCACTGGGGCAGGGTTTTGAGAAAGGCACCAGTGAGAGAAGAGTGTGTCTGATGTTGTTCTTGGGTGATATCTATTTTTCCCCCTGTGAATGGAGAAAATGGTTTCCTTTTACATATGGTAGGAGAATCTATAATGAATAATGATACAGGTGGAGAGGATTCATAAGTTACTCATAGTATCCTAAGTATATAACCGTGAGAAAACCCACACAGCTCTCATCCACAGAAACGTGAAAGGGTCACATGGGATAGAATCAAGTAAGCAGTGTCCAAAGAGATTGAGAATATTTCTCAGCCATTACATAAAACATGAATAACATAATTCAGAGTATTTAAATATCATAAATGTTTGTGCAATTAGTTATAATGATAAAATACATTTAAATATCCTGGGATTATATTTAACAAGCTTCAAATTAACAAAATGGTTATGCTGGTTGGAAACAAAATGCCCCCCAAAGGGAGTGGCACTATCAAGGGGTAATGCCTTATTGGAGTAGATGTGTTTTTGTTGGAGGAAGTATGTTACTGTGGACATGAGCTTTGAGGTCTCATATGCTTGAGATAACATGTAGTCACGTTGTGTTCACTCCCACTTGCCTATCGGATATAGAACTGTCTGCTGCTTCTTCAGTGTCCTGTCTGCCTGCATGACACCACGTCCCACTATGATGATAATGAACTAAACACCTAAAAATGTAAGCCACTCCATTAGATGTTTTTCTTTATTAGAATTGCAATGATCATGGTGTCTCTTCACAGCAGTCGAAATCCTAACTAAGACAATTGCCAAAGAGAGAGTTGCAATCTACATTTTGTCTATATTTTTCCTGTACCTTTTACACTTTTAAACATATTTTTTCTGTCACAATCTTAAATACAGTGAAATGTACCTGAGAGGAATTAAAATGTTCTAAAGAAAAGAAGAGCTTACATTTTTTCAATCAATATTTGAATATTATTTTTATAGCCAGCATCGGGTATAGCTCCCAGAAGGTATATATTTACATTTATTAGATCAAACATTTAGAGAATGAAAGTTTATGGTTCCTAAATGTTGTATGATATTATCTAAAATGAACATAAACTGTATGAACTGTCAGGTTTTCATGCATTATATAGAGTGACCTTCAGAAATTACTTCTATGCCAATAAAATGAACCACTGAAGGATGATATATGTTTGGAGTATAAAAGTTAGATATGTTTACATCATGCATGCTGCAGAAGATAAATTGGCAGATCTGCCAAGGTACTGCAATAACAAAATTATATCTGTGATTTTTTTTTCCATTTCACCTGAGCAAAAAGCAATGAGGTAACTGTGTTTAAGGAACCTTTAAGTGCAACAGCTCAGAACTTTAGTGGTAAGAGATAAGGCAGGAATGCATTAATAGAAATCAATGGAATTCTGGTTCCATATAGAAGTGTGATGAGGCCTGTTGAAGATTTTGCATTTCCAAGTGGTCTTGGAGTTACTCTAATCACTAGAAACCAGAGAGAGGAGAAAGCAGTTTTAGTTGAGTCTTAATACTTTAAAATAGTTAAATGATGCACATCTTCAGAATGTGATTCTAAATTAATAGGCTATTTTTAATACTTACAGATAGATATCTCTCATAGCTTTAATACCACACCTCAAACTTGTACTCCTGCTGTCTTCTCACTTCTCCTTTCTGACAGATATAAGTAAATATCCTTCTGGCTAGGACAGTCTTTCTCTTACATACACTGTCTATCATGTATTCCGGTTCTTGACCCTTTTACTACTACAATGCTTTATCTTTTAATCGAAATACACAGGTCACCAAAACTTCAATTAAACTTCCTAAATTAAGGTGAAAGACAACAGGAAACTATGTGGCAGTATCACATACTCCCTCAATCTCTTCAGAGACGCAACAACAACATGAGGTGAATATGATTTATTATTCTCTATCGTGATTTTGTGAGTCGAATCACTGGGAGATTTCCACCGACAGGCTCTCAGTTGTTTGTTTTAAAATGATGGTTGGTCCTAGTCATGAGAAGTGACCTGTGCTCACATATACAATCTTTCATAATTTGCAATCATGCAGGCTACTCCCATGCTTGTCTCTGCTTTGCTCACAGATGATATCTTTGTAGAATTGAATGTTGTGCTGCATGAATTCTATTTGGTATTATAATAAAAACCTAAGGCCAGATATTGGGTGAAAGTTGAAATATCAGAGAAATAGAGAAACGAACCACAGTCACATCTTATGTAGCAACTCCTCAGGCCTGTCTGTACAAATCTTCTGATTGCCATAAACTTTAAACAGAGCAATGTGATTTAGTGGCTTTGTGGTTCTTCTGGAAACACCTTAACTCACCATATGTCTGGGAATGCTTTGGTACAGTCAAACAAAAATAATATTACAAATATAGAACTGGATATTTGGTGGGTTGGCCTGGAATCTATGGCCACCCTTTTCTCATTTGCTTTAAAAAAAAAAAAAAACAAAAAAACAAACAAACAAAAAACCTTTAACACATGATTGTTTTACTTGAAATTATTGCCAATTTATAGGTTATTGCTAATTTATATAAGTGTGTTCATACATGTATTCATATGTATATATTCACATGTATGGGTGTGCAAGAGTATTTATTCACAAGAAAACATATGTAAACAACCCTGAGTGCCACACTTCAGGAGCGATTCATCTTGTTTCTTTGAAGCAGGGTCTCCTCCTGGAAACTAGTGCTCACTAAATAAAATAGCCTGGATTGGCAGTGAGCCCAGAGATCTGCTTGTTTCTACCTCCTCACCTTTTACCTACCTGCTGAGAATCAGACTCACACTTGATAAAATGCACTTGACAAACCAAGTCATTCCTTCAGCCTGGATTTGCTGTCTGTCTCTCTAAAATGCCACTCTTCAGCTCTCTCTTGATTCACACATGACTTTTTATCTGAGGAACCGTTTCTTTCTTTAAATTAACTTTTAACTGAGTTTTAATGCTATTATTATACTCTGAGTGTCTTTTTCCCCTTCTGATTTTTTTTAATTTTCTTTTTTTTATTTATAAAAAAGCATTTTTCCATATATCCTTCTGCACCCCTTCCTTCCCTTCTCCCAACACTCCCATTCAGCCTTCAATCTCCCCTCTCACCAGCCCCTGACCCCTCCACAAGATGGGCAATAAGTTCCAAGATGGGTCAGTTCAGTGTGTCTCTCCACTCCAGGCAAGTCCGTTTTCCTCATTCCAATATCAAGACTGGATTAGGTTCCTCTGTGGGGAATGGGCTACAAGGTGCACAGGAAGACAGTCTGATCCCACCCCTCAAGACTCCACATGCAGCCTAGCCTAGCTCCTTTCCCGATGGTTACCCAGTGGCTATTCTTGATTCAGTGAGCTCCCAGATTCCAGATAGCCATCACTATGGGAATTTTCCTCAAAATCCATATCCCATTGCTCATACACACTCTCCTCCCCTGCTCTCAGCTGGACCAGGAGCTCTGCCCAGTGCTCAGCCATGAATCTCTGCCTCCACCTCTATCCATTGCTGGGTGTAGGTTTTCTGTGATGACACGTAGGGTAGTTATTCATTTGATTATAGGGGAATTCTTATTTAGGCACCTGCTCCACTATTAGTTGGAGACCTAGTCAGGGACATCCTGTGAGTGCTTAGAGGTTTTCCTAGCACCTGATCTTTTTCCAAACCTACACTGGCTTCCTTCTCCCTCTTTGTTGCTCATCTCCTTTCCTCATGATTTGTTCCCAACTCTTGTTTGCAACCTGTTATGATCCCAGTTTGCTAAGATGATCTTCTCTATTTTCTCTTCCTAGAGGAGTCAATCTGAGGATGTCTCTCTTAAGTTCCTTCTGTATCCAAGCTGTTCAGGGGTTGTGATTTGCAGCTTGGGTATTCTTTGCTTTTTGTCAAAGGCCACTTATGAGTGAGTACATCCTGTGGCTATCTTCCTGGGCTACTGATACCTCACTCAGGAAGATATTATCCAAATCCATAATTTGCCTGCATATTTTAGGATGTCATTCTTTTTTACTGCTGAGTAGTACTCCATTGTATAGATGTGCCACAGTTTGTTAATCCATTCCTCAGTTGAGGGGTATCTTTTTATATCACCAACTGTTTCTTCATGTTACTAGAGTCTCTTATTCCTTTTATCTATATATTTGACTTCTCATTTATCTATTATGTATTTATTTATGGTTTTTGAGACAACATCTAACCATGCAGCTATGGCTGTCCCAGAACTTACTATATAGAGCCAGCTGCCATTTAACTCATATAGATTCACTTATCTCTTCATTCTAAATGTTGAAATTACAAATGTGCACTAGAAAACTTGGCTTTATTTTTTTAATACTCACCTCCCTCCTTTATTTTCAAAAATGCTCAATGTTTCAAATTTACCTTAAGTCATTTTTACCCAAATTTTCAATCTTAACATATTGTTGGATGATTATTAATTTTATTCTTAAACTTGCTGTTGTCACATTTTCCTCACACTTACTTCACATAGACAGCATTTATCAAGCGTTTTAGGTTCCATATATTTGTGACATTGTAACATATTTATTGTTTGTCTTCTAGATCCTAATTTTAAGAACCATCCAAGAGATTCAAACAGGACTTCCCCAACCTCTAGCTAAACCATTGAAGTTATCTGCTACATTATATAAAACATGATCTTTTTTATTTGGAA
Organism: Phyllotis vaccarum; assembly: GCA_033318265.1. Classification (NCBI taxonomy): domain Eukaryota; kingdom Metazoa; phylum Chordata; class Mammalia; order Rodentia; family Cricetidae; genus Phyllotis; species Phyllotis vaccarum. Next base: position 34,209,155 of record JARWLC010000010.1, on the reverse strand, counting down.
TTTCAGTTTCATAGATAATGTAATTTTGAAAGTATCAAGAGACATCTTCTCTACTGCATATATAAGGCCTGTCTAAAGTTGAAACTCTTGAAAGAAATGCAAATTTCAGAAATAGAGACAAGATTGCTTTGATTCAAATATATGAACCAATATATTTTGATATTGTTATATAAGTATGAGTTGACTTTCCATCACTTGTGATCTGTGGAGTCCTGACAGATACATCTGCTGTTATATTTGGTTTCTGTGTTCTGATCCAATCTCTGTTGATTCCACATATAAAACTCTTTACTGTGTATCATTACAGCTACCGCCTAACTCTAAACTTCATCATCTGTCATCTTCAGTAAAGCCAGAGCCACTCAATTACACAGCTTCATTTCCCAGTCAAAATCAATATTCACTGTTGCTAGGGCTATCTTTATAAATTATAGTTTTGATTTTGTCAAACTCCTCTGTTTGTTATCATTCAAAGCCATTCACTGTCTTTCTGTATTAACTGTGAGGATGATGCTCAACCCACTAATGTTTACTTACTGGATGTAGTGCTTAAGACCAATGACTCTGGAATCAGTTTCTGAATTTAAAGTCAGAATCCATCACTACACAGGCACATAAATAATCGTATTTCTTTCCTCTTTCTTAATTTTCCAACCTGCCAATTCAGTATCACCTAACACTTGCCTCAAAATAATATTCTGATAAATAAAATAAACAACTCTATTAAGGTGTGTGATAAATGCTAGTTCAAATAAAACAAAGCTAAGGGACTTGATTTAACTTGGTTATGTTATCCTATTGACCATACTGAAAGGAGAAAGTCCCATTTGAGACTCACTGCATGAAGGAATAGATGAGAAAATAGACGAGAAATGCTTGTCTCTTATCCTCATCACTATTCCTAATTCCCCCCAATACTGTATTTTTGACATACAGAACTCTTTCCACAGTGACAAATATGAAATACTGCCCATCTTTCAATGCTTTACTTAAATGATGCCTCCTTGAACTGTCAAAAGCCCATCAAGCCAAAATGAAATTCATTCCCACACTTCACTAAACAATGTCTCTCTTTCTGAGTTATCTGGACTTCTCTATTGGTATCACCATTTTTTTTTTTTGCATTGTCTTCAGCATCATCATGATTGCAAGAGGTAGATAAATTATGCTTACTGCAGTATCTCACCACACCTAACACAGGCCCTTACAGGTAGATATTCTGAAATTATTTTGTGGCTACTATAGATGACTGCCACACATCTGAAATAAGACATATGGCTAGAAGGAAGTAAGACATTAACATATATGGCTAGAAGGAAGCAATGCATAACATTGATGTTAAAATTGAACTTTAAGTAAAAAATGTCACCATGTCAGAAAACTAAGTTGATACTACAAAGTACTGAATTGATAGACATTGTAGTTGAAGCAATCAGATCCCACTCAGACTAGCAAACTGTATATCATAAAGAAATAAAGACAACATTGGCCAGGTATAAAAGTAAATGAAGTCAAATATGTTTTCAAAGGAATGGATAACTTCATAACAAAATGCAATTCATATTCAAGAGGCAATAATTCAGGCAATTGATGATATAAGCAACATTGATTAGGAAACAGAACACATCCATCTTGAGATACACTCAAGGAAAATCATCCTCTCTAAAAATACATATAAGCCATGAAAGTAGATAGGAATGTAGTGGAGAGCAGGTACCATCACCTTGACCTAGAGAAGATCTGGCAATCACCTATGACCTTGAGGCACTAAGAATAGGGTCATGGTTAAAGGGCAGCTTAAGATCCATAGAATGTATGCAAAAGCACCTTCTTCCTGTTTCTCTCTCATGCTCTTTGTGAAGGACCAGCCCCACTGAGTAAAGCAGGTGAACCTTTCCAGTTTTCCATATATAGGTAGATTATTGTATCTACCTGTAAGCATAGTGGGTTGATCAGGAACAGAAAACCAATCAGTGAAGGTAATGAGGAACCTTACTTAATAAAACATATATAGGCTAATTAAAAAACAAGGATCCTCTATACAATATTCTCCTGACAATTTCTCTTTAGTTTTATTTATTTGTGTGTAATTTTTTGTTTGCTTATGTTTTGAAGACAGAATTTCATTATGTAGCCATGCTGGTATCAAACTCATTATATCCTCTCTCAGCTTCCTGAGCCCTAGCAGTACAAATGGGAAATAACATTCCCAGTCTTCAAAAGGAGATTGCAAAGGTTATTTTCTTTTTGGGGAGGGAATTTAACAGGAAGACAGAAGAAGTAAGATGTTAAAAATAGGACAAAGATCCAGAGACCTTAAACCAGACCGATTACTCATTGCAAAGAACACGTGTAAGTAACAATATACAGACTAAAGGACTATGTGACTCACTGGTTCACACTACAGCTTTCACAATGAGATTCTTCTTTTTTCCCCCCACTTTTCTTTTAAATTTTATTTTGTTTCATCCCTCAGGGGCAGGAGGTTGCAAAGGTAGAGGGTGAAAAGGAAGCGATGGAGATGAATGGGATTGAAAGCCTGATGTGAGATTCACAAAGAGTCAATAAAAAGGCTACATTTGAAACAAAAAACAGCACAAAGAAATAGTGATTTATTGCATTTAATAAAGATTTAATAAAGTTCTGACCCGTTTTTCATGACTTTTTTCTTTGATTTTTAGGATTATTAGAGCACTTATTGACAGCCTCTCATGATGAAACTATTAAGGGTTACATTGCTCAAATTTGCAAGTACAACATGAAATTTCACTAGTTATATGTACATGTTCCTAGTTGAATTAATACCAACAAGTATTAGAAAATGGCAAAACAATTTTGATATAAGAGGATATTTCTAAATAATAATGATTCTTGGAAATGTACAAAGCTCAGTGGGATTCTTATGAGTCTATCACATACTAGAATATATGCTTTCAATGACACCTGGTTTCCATTAAAATGGTTTTACATTAAATCACAAAGAAATGATATTACTATTACCTAGATGCTCTTTATTAAAAGTGTATAGAAAGGAGAAAGTAACTTAAAACTTTTAAGAAGGAAAATCTTGGAACATAATCATTGAAAAGAAAATTCCCACATAAAACTAAACATGAGAGAATGTTCAGAGTCTCTGCAGTGTGCTTGACCATGACCACATTAATTTGTGAAGACAGCCGCCACACTTCTGACCTCCTTTTAACTTAATTATCTCATTGTGAGGTGCTATTGCTTAGGTTCTAATATATAAATTTGAGGGGAAGACAATTTAACCCACTTAATGACATAAAGAATTTACTGATGATAAGTTCCTTCCTTATAATACTTCCAAGTTCCAAAATACTGAAAAATACAGCTGCATACATTATTTTAAAGGGGAAAGTTCAAGTCTTTGGTTACATATTCTCATAGCACTCTCCCAGATCCAGGGAAAAAGGTAAAATATTGTATTAACTTTGGAGGTGAAATCAAAATGGACTTTGGCATTTTTTCCCTAATGTGAATAGAAATAAACCTCAAAATTATTGCTTGTGTTATTAAGTGAGACAGCATTTTTAGCAGAAGTGGAACACAGATTGGTAACAGTCTGGATTATATTGTGTGGGGGTGTGAGGGTGAAACAGCATGTCATTCTGTAACCCAATCAGATTTTCTCTTCCAGTCTTCTCAGCACAGCCTCCTCAGTACAGGTTATATGTGCTCAATATCAACCAATCATCAGTGTCTTCGCTTAAGGGTCATAAAGTTTTCTTGGAAAGAGATTGAAGCCATTTGCTTTACATTAAGATATTTTCATTTTATATTGAGAAATGATAAAAAGAACAATTTTCCATAGTTCATCTGATGAACTCTCCCCATATTCATCAGAATTATGTACTAAAAATTCTACTCTTGGAATTAACAACCTACTTCTTCTTGAATGGGAGGACTCAATTATAGGGCTTTATTGCTCATTGTTAGTTGGGTTTAAAAAACAAAATGATTAGTAAGTAAGAGGCAAATTAAATAGCTATATTAGATCCACATTCTGTGATCTTATATATCTGAACAAAAAAAAATTGTATTGATAATCAAAATTATACATGTTTTATGGTTTAGTGAAAATAAAAGTAAAATTCATAAGAATTTATACCTTATAAACACATATATTTACATTTTAAAATTTTTCTAAAAGTGAGACACAATAGAAAAATATTATGGAGGCACAGGAAGGGAAAAGATCTTCTTACCTTAGAGTGTTCCTGGAACATCTCAGTAGCTAAAAGCACAAACTCCAGCACAGCCCACATGTACTGTGCAGGTTATAGAGACAGAGACAATTCCACTTTCTAACATAAATGTTAAGGTAGCAGGGAACTAGTTTAATTGAATGTATATTATCTTTGGTTGGCCTCATACCTTTCCTAGACACAGTTTGAGAACCTCAAAAACTATTATGAATTTGTTACAGTAAAGACAGCCTACCTTCTAGCATCTTTGTGCTCTTATCAATTATATTTGTCCGGTGTCCTCAGAGCCACCCTACGAACCCATAAGGTCCCTTAGTACCACTGGCAATAGTGTCAAACCTACTAAAATCTTACACATATGACTAGTGTAAAGTAACAGAGAACAACTCTTGTTAGAGATACTAACATTGCTCTTGGGAGTGTTCCAGTCCCTCCTTTTGTACCCTTTCTTTCTCTTAACCCTCTTGCTTAAAATTTGTATTAAAATGTATATTGAATCCCAATCTAGTCCTGAAATTATTTTTGTATCAAAGGAACAATTTCCAGATTAGGGGAATTTCTGAGGTTGCTTCTGATGATAGAGTAAAATTGAACTCTAACTCGGTCCTGCACCCCCTAACACACACACACACACACACACACACACACACACACACACACACACACACACACGCGCGCGCGCGCAAACACACACACAAGACAAAAGAAGGCAATAAATTTATTATTTGTTTAAGCCTGAAGAAAATGGAGCTTGAAACAAAATTTTCTTAAAATATTTTTAGAGTATATTTCATATTCTATTTTATTTGGAAAAAGAATACTTTTCAGAAATGGTGTACATCGTTTCACTGCACCTAGAGGACTCTATCCTTGGATTCTGTCTCCATGGGGCTTAAAATATTTCGATCAGAAGATGTGTCACCTAGAAAGTCTACAGTGGACAGGAAACTATGAAGAAATTTGAGTTATGATCATGACCATTTATATGTTAGGGATAATATGGAGACAAAGGAACATCTTCATTATTATCTCATTGCATTAAAATTCAGCTATTAAGAGTTTCATTATTTGAACCATTTCCAATTAATGTCTTATGCCATTAATTCCATGAACAGTGCTGGGCACCCATCACTACTATATGATTTTAGAATATTTTCCTCAGCTCAGTGATTATTACTTTTTTTCAAGAAGTAACTTTGTTGCTTTTCTACACATTCAAATAGTGAAAAGAACTAAATTGCATGTGTCTTAAAATTCTTATACATGAAATTGAGAAGAGCCTGAAATGACCTTCTTGGGACAGAGTCAATGGATAAATCAGAACATGGTGTTGGCTGTTTCACTGAATTTCATTATGTCACCTTGGTATGTGTCACTGGCTAAGAGAGTCATCCAAGGAAATGGAGGGAGGGATCTCTTCTTTTCCCTAGAGGGTAAGAGGCAGCAAGACCAGAAGCTTGAAGCCACATCAGTCTAAGCCCAATCTGACCTCAGGAACCTTGTTTCAAAGATAAAAGAAAAATGAAGAAAATGGAATTCAAGTTCCTATAATGTGGAATTTGCTAAAATGTCTATAAACAGAACATAACCAAATTATATAAATGTTTCTCTAAATTACTGGTGCTTACATATGATGGGTGGAGAGCTAATTTGAATATTGAAGGCCTACTGTGTTTCAAATACTTGAAGCAGATTTCATCCTGAGTGTCTAGCCAAATTTTCATAATAAACATGCAATGTGGACATGTTAAAAAGCATCTTTTGTAGATGAGAAAACAGTTTAAAATACCAGGTGGTTTGTCAGGATCGTGAAAGTTCAAGGCTTTTTGTTTGCTTGCTTGCTTTTTAAGTAGCACTAAATAACAATAATTGTAGCAAAAGTGCAAGAAGAGAAACACTGTGTTTCTTCTCAACCCATTTATAAATTTCTAATTTAAGTTTTAATGAAATAAAATTCTAATATTCATGAACTGAATTTATGAATTGGATTATATTACCATTGTTGATCCCACAAGAAGACCAGGCTACACAATTGTCACATACATGGAGAGCATCCTGAGTGAGATAACCCAGACACAGAAAGCCAAACTTATATGTGGATATTAGCTATAAAGTAAAGGATAACTATACTACAATTCACTGACCAAGAGAGGCTAGGTAACAAGGAGCACCCAGGCAAGATGCTGTGATCACCCTGGGAAGGGAAAATAGAAGAGATTTTGTGGGTATACTGGGGATACATGGGGAATAGAAACACAAACCCTTATAAGCTCCTGTATAACAAACAATAAAGAAGGAATGGCCAGCCAGTTGTTTGAAAGACAGAGTTTCTTTATCTTTCTAAATGTTCCATGCTCATCAGCATTAAGTGAATGCTGTCTATGTGAACAGCCAGGGATTTCCAAATGTTTGCAGGATTGTATTGGATGAAAAATAAAAGACGACCAAGCATTTTCTATATATTAATCTGAAATTAACTCAGGTTTGTGTTTGTTCTGATTTGAGCTTGGGCCCGTGTCTTGTTTGGTTTTTATGACACTTGTCTGGAGTGAGTAGTTATTTGGACAATAAAGGCAATCTTCTTATTAAAATAGCACTTAAAATTTGTAGAACAGAAGTTCAATCTGTAACTGACTGTCAACAATCAATTGAAGCAACCCACTACCTTTGGACCAGCCAGCCTCGAACTCGTGATCCTCCTGCCTCTGCCTCCTTCAGCAAATCCTACTGGTGTGGGCCACCACAACTGGCCTGGTGAGGCAGGAAGGCGAGCCCCGAGGGGCTCTCGCTTCTGGTGCCCAACATCCTTGGCCCTGTGCCCTGGGCAGGTATACATGGTCCCTTTGTGTTTTGAAAACTGTAAGAGGGAAGGGGACATACAGACTGTTCACATGGGCTTAAAGCTCCCTCTCACTAGCCGGGTGAAGTTTCCAGCCCGCTGGTCCAGTGTGCAGGATCAGGTTTTCAACTCAGTGCATAGGTGCTGTTTTCAACTTGCCAGCCTGCCACAGCACATGGCTCCACTTTCAGCCTGCTGCAGCACTCCGTTTTCAGCCAACAGACCCAGCATGAACAGAATGCACCCGCCTGGCCTGCCAGTGCAGTGCTCAGGAGTGGTCCATCATCCACTTGGCCTGCCACTGCCTGCCTGTACTGCGGCTCCATCGATATAGCCCTAGTAGCGGAGTTTAAAGTGCACACACACCCCTACCCCGCAGCCAGCCAGCCCACGTGGTCACTGATTGTCACTCAGGCAACTGTAAATTACTTGTGCAAGCGAACTAAGGAAACGAAAACCCTTCTATTTTGTGATTAACATCCTGTCTTAATTTGTGAGAATTTGCTTTTTCCAAGGATTGTATTCTGCCTGCTGGGGCCCGTCAAAACTGCATAGGGTCTGTAGATAGCTTCCTGCTGCTGAGAATCTCTGCATCTGTCATACAGTGGGCAGGGCATTGACGCTACTGTGACACCTGTGGACTAAACAGCGAAATTACACCTGAATTAACACAATGGCTGAAGACTTTTGAAGACTTTAGGTCATATTTTGCCATGGTGGATGACAAATTTTTAAAAGAATATCTTGAAGGATTCAATACTCCAGTCCTACAATTTTTTGGCTTGTTTCTCTATTTTATGTTTCAAAATAAGAGGATGATGACAGAGATATCAAATGGAAACCAACGATTACTGTCCAGATTATGTATTATGGAACTATCAAACTCTACGGTGGCAGATGAAGTTAAACAAGTACAAAATGTAAATCAACAGTTACTGTCCAAGGTATATGACGTGGAACTGTCAAACACTAAAATGGCAAAAAGGATGGATACTCTGAAAATTGGTTACAACAAGCTTTCAGATAAGGCTTCCTCTTTAGATATGGATAACACTGTACAAGAAAAATATAGGCTCTATGTAAATTATGAAAACAAGAAACTTGTTGACTACATTAATGACGAGAACAAGAAAATCATTAATTATGTTAATGATGGGGATCGAAAAATTGCTGGCTCGGTGAGGTCTTTGGAAGGATTGCTTCATCAGGACACTCAAGCTCTAGAAAAATCAATAGTATCTAAACTTCAAGAATGGAAACTGGTAGTATCCAAAATCCAAGAATGGGAACCCATAATATACAAAATATAAGAATGGGAGGACCGTATTGCAATACTGGAAAAGGGTAGTGATGCATCTTATGCTCAGAACAGTTCAGGTCAACCCCCAATGGGATATTATGGTACTGGAGATACTCTACCTAAGGTGGTAAATGTAACAGGGCTACCCCCTTCCACACCACTGTTGTTCCCAGCTACTATTCAGACAAAGATAGCACCTGGGGGATCCTCAGAATATGTAGAGTATAGCTATGAGCCAGTACATATGAGAGACATCAAGGATTTTAAAGAGGCAATATCAATGCACGGTATACACTCTACTTATGTGAAGCAGCTTCTAAATTCATGGTCAGCAAAAAACCGGATTTTACCAACTGATTGGATGCAGCTAACGGCTGCTGTCTTGGACCAAAGTCAGAATTTACAGTGGAGAGGCTGGTTTAGAGAGGAGGCCAAGACCTTAGAACAACAAGGAAAAATTAGGGGTTTCTTTGCTTCTCAGTACCAAATCCTTGATGAAGGCATGTTTGCTGATGTGAGCACTCAAACTACTTATGACGAGCATACTTTATTGTTATGCCATACTGTTGCACTGAATGCTTAGGAAAAGATTTTGGACCCAGGTCAAAAAATCTAGCATTATGCTAAGGTCAAACAAGGCTTAAAAGAGCCTTATACCAAATTTCTACAGAGGCTTACCATGGCTGTTCATAGAGCAATATCAGATCCAGAAGTTAGGAAGCAATTAATACTTTCTCTGGCCTTTGATCATGCTAATCTGGAATGTAGAAGAATGCTTATGCCTTTAAAGATCAGAACCCCACCTATAGAAGAATGGATTCAATATGCAATCAATGCTGAATCTCTCCATTGCAATGAGAAGAATTGGGTACGCCAAGCTGTTGCTAATGTTAGGGTGAGGAACCAAGGCATCACTTGTTTCAACTGTGGTAAACAAGGCCATATAAGACAGAATTGTACACAAGATACTCTCGGAAATAATGCCCGATCTAGGTTTAATTCAAACAGAAGGCCATTGCCTTCTGGATTATGCAGAAGGTGTGGCAAGGGATGGCATTGGACCAATGAATGTAGATCTACCAGGGATAAAGAAGGCAACCTTCTACCATCGGGAAACGCCTTTCGGGGCTTCCCCCGGGAAGCCCCCCAAAATCAGACTCTAAATTCGAGAACGGTGAGATCATATCCAGTCATAGTAGAAAACCAGCATTCTCAGGATGAATAGAGCATCCAAAACCTGATCTAGAAGATCATATAGTACTAGATAATAACATAAATTCACAAGAAAATTCAGAAATTCCAAAAAGAATCACAAAACGAATATTTTGGCAGACTTCAATAAATGAACAAAGACCAAAATTGGGAATACAGATAGATAATATTTATATACAGGGTTTAGTCGACACGGGGGCTGATGTTTTGATCATAACCCCACAATCATGGCATCCAAGATGGACTTTACGGGCAGTAGATATCCAGTTTCTGGGTATTGGAACAATATCTCAGGTGAAACAGTGTGTGAGATGGCTTGAATGCATAGGACCAGAAAGTCAGAAAGGATGGTTGAAGCCATATATGGCTTACATAGCAGTGAATCTGTGGGGTCACGACCTTCTAATGCAATGGAATACCCAGATTAAAATCACTCCAGGTTCTGATATCAGCCAGAGACTCATTTAAGTTTCCAAAAATGATGCTTTAAGGTACTATGGAGAAAATTCACCAGCCATTCAGATTGTTCAAAAGAATGTCCTAATAACCACAGAACCTAAAAGGACACTCACAGCACTGCCTTTGAAATGGTTAACAGAAAAGCCTATTTGGGTTCAACAATGGCCTTTGATGAGAGAAAAACTTCAGGCTTTGGAACAGTTGGTACAAGAGCAGTTACAGGCTCAGCATATCGAAGAATCAACCAGTCCATGGAATTCTCCTGTTTTTGTTGTCAAGAAAAAGATCTGGGAAATGGAGGATGGTGACGGATTTAAGAGCAATTAATAAGGTAATTCAACCAATGGGCTCTTTACAATCTGGTATTCCCCTGCCTTCTCTGCTACCTTAGGGATGGCCTATTGCAGTTATTGATTTGAAGTATTGTTTTTTTTTTTTTTTACCATACCTTTACAGGAACAGAACAAAGAGAAATTTGCTTTCACAGTGCCTAAAAAACTATGAGCTAGTTAATTTGTTCAAGACTTTAGATGGTGACAACGATTTAAATAGCCCAAGAGAATTATCTGATGAGGCTGAGAAAGAATTAGAGTTGGTGGAAAAGAAACTTCAAGAAGCACATGTGGATCGTGTGGATCCAGACCTAGATTGCATACTTGCTATTTTGCCCTCTAGACAATCTCCAATAGGAATCTTCATGAAAAGAGAAAGCATTATATTAGAATGGATATTTCTGCCACATAGGCCAAGCAAGAAGATGAAGACATATATCGAAAAAATATATGATCTGATGTTTAAAGGTAAATTAAGACTTCGCCAATTGACTGGAAAGGACCCTACAGAAATTGTTGTGCCTTTGACTAATGAAGAAATTAAACGACTATGGGCAGACCTTGGCAAAAGGCTTGTAGTGACTTTTTAGGAGAGATTAATAATAAATATATTCGAAACAAGAGAATTCAATTCATAAAAGAAACTAATTGGATCTTTCCTCATGAGGTACAGGATAAGCCCATTTCTGGAGCCCCCACCTTTTATACTGATGCAAACAATTTAGGAAAGGCTGGCTACAAGTCTGAAGACTTAATTAAGGTGGCTCAGAGCCCTTATAAGTCTGTCCAGAAATCAGAACTATATGCAATTATTATGGTGTTGTTGGATTTCACAGAGCCTCTCAATGTAATTACTGACTCTCAATATGCAGAAAGAGTTGTTTTACATATTGAAACTGCTGACTTCATTCCTGATGATACATACCTGACCTTACTGTTCATACAACTACAAGATATCAGAAATAGGTTACATCCTATGTACATAACACGTATCAGGGCACACACGGGTCTCTCAGGCCCTCTAGTGCAGGGTAATGATGAAATAGATTGGTTGCAGATAGGAAACGTGCTAGAGGCCACAGAATTTCATGAGAAACATCATGTTAACAGCAAAGGACTAAAGAAGAGTTTTTACATCACTTGGAATGAAGCAAATGAAATAGTAAGGAATTGCAACACTTGTTCTTTCTATAACCAACCGTCTTTACCTGATGGAAGTAATCCTAAAGGTACACAGAGAAATGAGATCTGGCAAATGGATGTGTTTCACTTCCCAGAATTTGGAAAGATGAAATATGTACATCATACTATCGATACTTACTCTGGAATGCAATGGGCGACTGCCCTGTGTTCTGAAAATGCTAATGCTGTACTTACTCACCTTTTGGAAGCCATGGCCATAATGGGAATTCCCACTCAGATTAAGACTGACAATGCTCCATCTTACATTTCCCGAAAAGTTTTTGGATACTCTAATATAAAGCATATTACGGGGATACCACACAATCCCACAGGACAGGCAGTTGTGGAGAGATCTCACTGCATGTTGAAAGAGATGCTTTATAAACAGAAGAAAGAAATGAGAAAATCCAGGGAGAGGTTGCACAGTGCCTTATTGACTTTAAATTTTCTTAACGCTGATGAAAAGGAAACATCAGCTGTCGAGAGACATTGGGTAATAGAGAAATCCACCAAGATAAATCAACCCATCTACTTCAAAGATGTGTTGACTTCAGAGTGGAAGCTGGGATATGTGCTTTGATGGGGTAGGGGTTTTGCTTTTGTTTCAATAGGGACAGAAAAGATATGGGTACCAACAAAACTAATAAAAGTCTGCTTCGAAAAGGAATCCCTTCCTAAGGAGGAGAAGTGATTGCTCATCCCTGATATGACAAATGGATACATGGTAAGGAAAACACATTTAATAAACCTGGGGCAGGGTCTCAATTTTGTCTTTACAGGAAAACAGATACAACTATTTTTAAGACATTGACTAGACATTGAATAATTACTCATCTGCAATCGAGGAGAGATCGATGATGAAGGAATGTAAATGACGGACTATGAGACCAACTGATATACATATGCACTACTGGATAATCTCTCAATTCTTACTACTTTGCAACTTGCATCTACACCAAAAAAAAAAATGGTCCTGATTTGACAATTAATAGGGCTGGATTTGGATTGGGAGCAAGTGGCTTTCTCCCTCTCTAAATCCAAGCATATTGGTAAAGAAAATGTGAAGTAGTCTGTCTCATATCAGAAAAGCCACCTGGTGTGAGACAGAAGACAGAATATTTAGGGACCAATATTATTGTGACTTCATCTTAAACCTTGTTTCTCTCTGTTTCTATGTGTTTCAAACATCCTGTCTGCATACAATCTCCTGAAGTCATAGAAGATATGAGTATCTTTTTTGAGTATGAACAATATTTAAGTTTTCCATTGTAAATAACATTTCCTCCTATCAGCTATCTATAAAGAATCTGGAACCGAGATGGGGCCCCCAACGCAGCAACTCCTACTAGTGAAACAAGAATAAAAGGGAGAGTATGAGAGAGAGAGTAAGAGACAGGTAGACAGACAGACAGTGGCAAAAATAGAAAATTCAAGAACCTGGTGCACACCAATCAACGATTGTTTTCAGAAAATAGACTATTCAAAAACGGCTACAAGATAGCTCTCTATGACTATCCTCCAGATCACACTTCTAATTAGAATTCCAGATGGAGTTAACCACTATTCCGAGAATGGTTATAAATGTATATAGTCAGTCCATTATGATCTAACCATTGTTTTAGCTTTTACAGGATCCTAAAGAGATGCCATCACCCTTAAGTCAGCAGGAAGCAACCTTATGAAAGACTACACCCCCTTTCCCAATAAGTTTTGTGTTCTGAGGGTTGTGGGTAATTCTTATTCTGTTAGAATAGTTTTAAGTGAAAATTGGGTGGAGGACAGAACTATAATATAGCATCAAAGATCTCTTTTGAAGAAGAGAAGAGGGATAGATAAGACAGATAAAGGTAGATTGTTCTGCCTACCTATACACCATTTTAGCTAAATGTATGGGCTAAGTTAAAGACAATTTGCATTGGCATAGGTATTTGTATATTGATACAAATGTAAAATCATTTTATATGTTTAATTGTGATAATTTGTACATTTGTACAAAGTTCAATCTGAAATTGCTTTATATAACCAAAGCAACTTGTATTTCGTTATAAAACTGAATCTGTAACTATTATGTAAAATTGAATCTGTAATTACTATATTTTATAAATGCTTCTATCTCTGTTTAAAATATTTGCATATCATTGTCATGTATACTATGCAATTATTACCTTCATTTAACTATACTAGATATAATGTATGATTGCACTAGTTATGATATATGCACAAGATATTTTATATACCTCTGTTTAGATGGTATATATGAATATACATGTCTAAAATGCAGTGGCCACTTTACATGGTAATATAACCCTGGCTAATGTTTGATAGTCATACTAAAAGTCATGGTTCAGGGATTTTACACCCCTTATATATGTATTCTAATTTTTAGTACAGGGTTTATTCCATAAGATGATAAAACAGTCAACATTATTTAAGGTATCATATTCCAGTCATCTCAGATATAGGTTAGAATATCATAGATAGACAGGAATCTTCAACCATTTCATAGACCCAGAGAATATGGCATTTAACATTTGAAATTCGGCCACAAGAGACACAACGACTCCTGGTGTCACTGCTCCTTTCCCGAGATGGTGTTGAGCATTGAAGATACTCCTTTGGAGTTTGTCCTTTTGGCAAAGAATGGCTGGTTGGGTAAGGAACTGCCCTTACCTTGATTGCTGACAGTATACTCATGGTGTCCAAGCTGGATGAACAAGTTGATGGATGGAGACTGATGAAACCTGCCTGGACAGGATAAGACAGTCCCTCCAAAATTGCCCTGCTTGTGAAAAGATCTGTCAGATACCATAGGCCTGTAGCCAATATGATAGATGCTCCAATGGCACACAAAACCAGAGGTGATTGTCCAGGTAGCTGTATTGCTGTCCTCTCCCAAATTTTGGAAGCCACTACTTCCATGTACTTCTGACTTTCAAGTGATATATCTTCCTTCTCAGGTCTTGAAGGGGTTGAAGAATAGGTATTTATGGTTACTAACTCATAATAATTCCTATTTTACATAGTTTTAGTTTAGAACCTTCTTAGTTAGACAAAAGGGAGAGATGTGGTGGGATTCAGGTGTCAGCAGATAAGGTCCAAAGACACTTATCCAGGGTCCCAGGCTCCTGGAGGGGGTATGGCCAACCTTGAGGGGGTGTGGCCAACCCCATTGATAAGTGGACTCTGGGACATGAGGAGGTCTCTTCCTGGTTCCTGGCTGCTAGAGAGACAGGATCAGAATCCATTGTCTGTCCATCGCTCATCCATCGCTTGGACTCCAGTCCCTGTTCAGGTGCCACTATAAGCTGTTACTAATATCATGAGTGTTGATTTATATTCTAATAAATATTTATCTTGGACTGGTGCCTTGTAAGTAAAACTCCGCCTACAACAATTATCCTTATAACAAGGAAGGTATTTACATGATGTTCAAGTTAATAAAAATATGTGTTAATGATTAAATTTATCATTGTGACAAATTATTCATTGTCTAAACACACGAGAGATTAATGTCTATCTTGAAATTACTTTATAAGTATACACAGCTTCAAAAGAGACTTAAAATGTACACAAATGAAATTTTAAGGGAGTGACTAAAAATCAGTATAGTTGTAGCAAAAGCTGCTTTAGATATTTTGATTCTGAAAAAGATCAAATTATTACAAATTTAATTGAATGTAATATCTAGCAAAATATGAATTCTGCATGATGAAAAGAATTTGGGAAATCTTCATCCCTCACTGCTTATCACTGTGTCTATTTTACGCAAGGAGGGACGGTGTATTGATCAAAAGCTGGCTTCCAAATGTAGGCTTATTCACTTTATATCCTACTAACATGAACATTATAATTATAAGAAATAATTCAAATGCTCAAATTTACATTTTATTATCTGTAAGCCAGATTTTAACAATGTGTTTGAAATGTTTAATAACAGTTTTATTAAGATTAAATATAATGTATGTTTATGCAACATAAATATATAACATATAAAATCCATTAAGCATTGCATGGAACATGGAATATTCAATAAATAGCAATAGCTATTGAAGGCATTGTGGAATACAAAATTTAATGCAAAACTGGCATATGCATGGATTGTAAGAAGATCAAATTAATTTATTAATTAAATCATTTTATATAATGATAATGTAAACATTGATGAGAAAATATATTACAAATATAATATATACGTGTTTTAATTTTTGATATAATAAGAAGTCAAAACCAAAAGACAGAATTAGGTTCATCATGAGCAATTGCTAGTTATAATTGTCCACTTGACATAATATGAAATGCCTTGGGAAAAAGTTTCAGTCAAGAACTGTCTAGATGCTGTTGGCTTGTGGACAAGTCTGTGAGGGATTTTTCTAATTAGATTAATTGATATAGGAAGATCCATACTGATTAAGTGACACCATTTTAAGGTGTACATAGAGCAGTTGAACATTGGCCTCTGGTCTGGATGTGACAGAGTCAGCTCCCTACAGCTGGATGTGACAGGGACAGCTTCCTAGAGCTGGGTGTGACAGGGTCTGCTCCCTAGAGATTTTAGGATGACTTCCCCATTATAGCAGGTAATAACTTGGAATTGTGAATCAAAATAAACCTTGTCTCCTCAAAGATGCTTTCCTTGGGATATTTTGTCAAAAAAATAAAATAAAATAAAATAAACACTAAGACAGCTGAGTAATAATGCTTTTGACCTGAGCCTGTAAACCTAATGATATGTGAATATTTTATTGTAGAGTTTTTAAAGTAGACATACAGACACACACACACACACACACACAATACTCATGCATACAATAATAAATAAAAGTTTAAAATATGGTGAAACATAGTCTGAATATTTGCAACTTAAAATAAATTAATGAGGCAGCTAAAAGATTTCTTAGTAGTTATGGGCACTGGCTGCTCTTCCAGAGGACTCCAGTTCAGTTTCCAGCACCAACATGGTTATCTTACACCTTCTGTAGTTCCAGTTCCAAGAATCCATTGTACCCCTTTCTGTGGCCTCTGTGGACACACAAAAACTCAGGTACGTACATACACTAAATAATAAAATTATGAACACTATAGAACTCTTGTACTTTTTTGGTTAGAAAAAAAAGACCTCATATCTGAAAATTGACAGTCCTGAATTGGGGTATATTTCACTGTCGACCACTTACTCTCTGATCTATTCACACTGCATTTGTTGCTTACATTTTACTATTCACTATGATAGTTATGTGAAGAAAGAGTTTGTTGTCAGTTGAGAATATGAACAGACATTTAGACGTAAATGAATATTCATTGTCATATCTATAGCAAAATATTTGATCAAACTAAGCAGAGTTTCTGAGGGGAAGTATCTGATTCTATGTAAACACCTTTGATTGTTACATAACTTTAACCTATTTTTGCTTTTATATATTTTAGTTGTATTTACCCCATGAATACATTTCATGTTTTTTCCCTGTTTATAATAGTTTCACTTATATCCATATATATTATAACTAAGTTTGTTTAAAAATTTTCTTTCCTATGCACTATTTTTTCTTTATTTATATAAATAAATTAATGAGGGAGCTAAGATATTGCTTAGTAGTTGAAAGTTTGTAATGAGTTTCCTTTAAAATGATTTTTATTTTATTTGTGAACTTCTCTACTATGCGCAGGCAGTGCCTAAAGAAACCAGAAGTCAACAGATTCCCCTGGAACTAGACTTAGTGATGTTTAAGCTGAGAATTGAACACCTATATCTGAAACACTGAACATTTTCTTCAGCCCAAATCACCATTTTAAGAGTTTAACTTAAAGAATGACCTTCCAGTTCTCAACAACAACCTCCCCTGGTGCCATGATTTTCTTGTAGAGAAGATTTATTAGCCACATATATGGTCAACTATGAGCAAGGACCTTTAAACCAAACACAACAAAAAGAGATAGAGAAAAAGTTCTTCCTGGTGACCAGGTCACCTTGCCATGTTCCTCGCAAGGACAGATGGTGGTCCTGGGAAATTATTTGCTTTCTGTACCTACAATCTTCTCTTTTATGGACACCTGGCTTCGGTGGTAGTGATCCACACGATTTTGTTGTTAAATGGTGTAGTATGAAAAGCAGTTAGGAGTCATCTACTCTGAACTTTCTAATCAGAACAATTGTAAATGAGGGTTGGGAAGACACTCAGTGGTGAATTATATGCATAACAGAGACAAGGCTGTAGATTCAATCCTCAGCACCAAATAATGTAATTTTAAACATTAAAAAAGAACAAAATAAAAAAGATCAATGAGAAAACAATGTGTCTGTGAATATTTTATAATAAATCTTAGGATTGTGTTTTTGATGTTTTCTGGTATAGATGTTATATTACACCCCCAAGTGTCAACTATGAATAAAAGGTGATGTTAATTTTATATCTCTGAATAAATTTATGTAGTACTCATTGGAGAACATGAAGAATGAGTCTCACATAACTTGTTTAATGTAGATAGCAAAAAAAAAAAACAAAAAAAAAGGTTTTCAAAAGAATTTCTAAGCTAAAATTTTCTTTTGAGCTTTGAGAAGAGAAAATGTATTCCCTTAATGTAGAATAATGCTGTTTATCTCTTAAGGTTGAACTCCACATCAAAAGTTTTTCCTACCCTGGCTTCTTTCAGTTCAGCCTGATTGGCCTCAATTGCCTCTCATTCTTTAGTGTATGGAGTCATCAATCAGTCACCTGTGCAAAGTGCTAAAGTGAAGCCCTTGACACTGAATGTGTGGCTTTGAGGGGTGGCATACTTTTCATCTATATTCCCACTATCTGTCTTTGTGCAGCAGCATCTAACATAGAAAAGAACATTATTAAGACACTTGGAGTATAAATGCTTGTCTGGTAAGGTGGTAAATGCTATGGAAAAAGAGCTGAAATCCACATATTTATGATGGTCACAAGTACCTACCTACTATTTATGCCAACCTGCCAATTCTTGGCAAGGAAAGAATGTAGTAAAAAAGCGTGTTAACTTTCTGTCTAAAGCAATTTCAGGCATGGCAACAATATTCACATTAATTAAAACATATAAGTGAACATGCAAATGTATGCATAGATATATATTGAGAGAGATTACATAGGTCTAGTACTTCTTATTTGTTTGTATAGATATATAGTTGTACAAAATACTTTGGGGCTGGAAAATCTCATTGTAAAAAAGGACTTGCCACCAAACCTAACCACTTAAATTTAACCCCCAGGTCCGCATGTGAAAAGAATAGACTCTCAAATTCAAAACAAAAACAAAGCCAGAATAACTAGGGCTACTGTGAAATGTTTGTTTTTTTAAATAATATTGTATGTTAAGAATACCACCTGATTACCTTTATTTTAAATAAAATTCAAGCACCACAATAAAAAGGGAGACACTAAACTATATCTCTCCACCAAGTGAATACCCAATGCCTAAAATAGGTAACATCGAATTGAGTTGTTAGCCAAAAAGGTTTCATGGAAACAACCAAACAACTCAGGCTATTATAGGGGGATTGTGTTGCTTCATTGTAAATAATTGTCCCACCCACTGGTTTAATAAAAAGGGCTGATTGGCCAAAGGCAGGCAGGAAGTGTGGGCGGGGCTACCAGACTAAGAAAACTCTGAGAATAGGAAGCACAGAGCAAAATGCCAGAGAGAAGCCAGAAGAAGCAGAGGACGACTATGCTGCTCTAAAGAAAGGTAGTGAGCCGCATGGCTGGACAGGAAGAATCATGGGTTAGATGAAGGGTACAGAGTTAGTAAGTTAT
Organism: Phyllotis vaccarum; assembly: GCA_033318265.1. NCBI lineage: Eukaryota > Metazoa > Chordata > Mammalia > Rodentia > Cricetidae > Phyllotis > Phyllotis vaccarum. Next base: position 34,189,833 of record JARWLC010000010.1, on the reverse strand, counting down.
ATGCCTGGGCCTTAGACCGATCAGCCTAAAAGTATTGAAAGCATCTGTGTGTCTCTGCGGGTCTGCGGGTCTGTGGGTCTGTGAGTCTGTGGGTCTGTGAGCCTAAACCCTGAGGCAAAGCCCGAAAGTCCAGGCCAGAAATCTCATACTACAGGCTATTGCCAATGTTAGTTGCTCTTCATAAACAAACGGTAAGGCCTGTTGCTGCAGACAACACCTACATATCTTACTGAACATGGAGAAGTTTCGGCTAGTATCTAACTAAGTCTTCTCTCCTACTGACTAATGTTCATGGTACTGGTAGATACTCTATATTCTACTAGAAAAAAAAAAATGGAAGTAACATCCCTGCCCCAAAACCTTCAATGGACAATGGTGACCTGCCTGCATGTTATACTAATGCAATAGCGGCACAAAAGTTGTAAGAATAGTCAACAACAATCTGGTTGGAGTTAAGGCCCACTTAATAAGATGAAACCCCCCATGCCTGACACTGCTGGGGTGACAAGGAACCTGAGACTAGATAGGCCATGGCCATAGGGGAAAATCAAATACTGTTGTCTACTAAAGAAACATGCCAATAAAATGACTCCTAACAACATTTTTTTCTGTACCCATAGATCAGTGTCTTACTGAACCATCATTATAGAAAGCATCCTCCTGCAGCAGATGAGAACTAATATAGTGATTGACAAGTGGGAAAAAGTGCAGAGAATGAAAAACCTTGGAATGCTCATTACATAGTGGGATATCTTCATGAAACCATTCTACTCAGAGCTCAGGGAACTCTGAGGAAGAGGAGACAGAGGGATGTAAGGGATGCTGACACCAGTGAAACCATCTTCCAAGTGCCACAGGACTGATGCACATACGAACTCACAGAGACTACGTCAACAAGCACAAGGTTTGCATGGGTCCCAGCACTGAGAGGGGCTGTGGACACATGCTTCCACACCTAAGAAGCTATCTCCAATTAATGACTGCTTGCAAAGGAAAACTTAGACTTCTCTAGTAGATTCTCACTTGGTATACAAACCACACGTAAGGGCAAATCCATGCTCGGCAGAAGACCAACACAAATGAAGTCCATGATATTATAAGAATTTTTAAAGTTTCATATTGTTTCGGGGACATTTTATTTAACCTTACTGGTCCATTGCTTGTATGTTATGGGCTAAATTTTTGTGGTTTAAATGTGTATGTATTTTTTGTGCTTTTTCTTTTTTTCTTTTTCTAAAGAAAGAATGAAAAACAATGTGAAATAAGTCCTGCTCTTGCTTAAGCCAAAGATGAATTTGAGGATATTATACTAAAAGAAATAAAGCAGAAAAAGAAATAAAAATATTTCTTGTTCTCATATGTGGATCTTTAAAGTTGAGTGTTTAAATATAGACGTGTGTGTGTGTGTGTGTGTGTGTGTGTGTGTGTGTGTGTGTGTGTGTAATGAACCAATTTAAACATGTAATATATAATATAAGGTATATACTTAAATATAACACATTGTTCCTCAAATTTTTCTCAAATAACTAAAAAAGTGTTGTTGCCAAAAAGCAAATAGTTTAAGTTTGCACACACAATACAAATTAAATCCCATTTTTGAATACTTAACTGATATCTAGATCATATAAATTTATTTATTTTGAAAATATAGTCATTTTTTTTCTTGCCATTAAACATATAGCTATAACTATACTACTAATAAAATGTTACATACATTGGGATGATGGCTATAATGTAAGAGGATTATTTGTGGTTTAATTTATTTTTTTTAGATTCCTGTACTTACTGAAAAAATTCTTGATTCAGAAAATGTAAGTCTATTTTCACTTTAGGAAAGAAAATTAACAGCTGTTCTTCAGAGCCCCCACATCCTTGGATTTTTCTTTCAGTTCAGCTTCTCTTGGAAGCAGGATTAACGATGCTACAATTATAATATTAAAAAAAAGTCTGCTGCTCTCAAAGTGCCTACAATCCTTAGGGAAATATGCTAAATGTAAGACTGATCAATGAGATATATTCATTACTATGGATCAATAGTATCTGTACTAAAGTCCAGATTTCTGAAACTCACTGGGAAGTAGCACACTGTTTTACAATGCATCACTGCTATTTAGGAATCTTTAACAGCATGCCCGTAGAAGCTATAATTTTAACCAAGAGACAACATAAGACACCTCAGGAAAATATAATTCCCCTTATAAAACTGTGGGACTTATCCTCCAAGGACCAATATATATGTTAATGCTATAAAAAGTGGAATTGTTTTTAAATCTGCTAGCATAAATATTATCATTATATTATTAACTCTCTTTTTCTGTAGAAAATCCACAAGAATTATTATTGAAACTACTAAATTAGTAGGCATATAAAAAGAGATATAGTATAAGCTGTAAAACCTATTGAGTTCATCACATTTCCCTAATTTATAATGGATACTTTTATCTGTCAACTTGACAGAATCAAAATAATGTAGGAGACAAGCATGCAGATGCTGTAAGGGATTATATAGATGAGGTTGAGTGAAATGGAAAAAAATCCATCTAATTACAAAGTGGGAAGGAAGGTTCTGACTCTGGTTGCTATGTAACCAGTCTCCTCACACCCTGCTTGCATGACTTCTCCATCACTGTCTGTAGGTGGAAGACACAGTAAACCTTTTCTTCCTTAAATTGTATTTTGGTCATACAATTTTATCCCAGCCACAAGACAAGAAACTATTAGAATCTAGCAAGTTCAAATACAAATTTTAGAAATAATAGGAATTAGCTTGTATTAGTGGTAAAATTTATTCATCTGATGCTTGTCATTATAAAATGCTTAAAAATATAATTATGGTAAAAGTGTTATATACTTATAAAAATAAGTTTATAAATAAAGATGAATGAACAGAAATATATATTATTACTTTGGATAAGTTTGCTCATTAAGAATAATAATTATATTTGTAAATATTTAAATTTTGTAAATTTTAAAGCTAAAAATTATCCATTTTATAAGATAACATTATATAATTACATAAATATATGAATAAAAGATGAAGAGGCATGGAAATATTAATAAGTCATCCAGAGACTCATATACCAAGATCTTATTTGCAATTTAGGTTCTTATTCATTCATTTCCTATTGAATATTCAATAGATGTGTTTTTCAGAGCCAGCAAGAAAATTCAGCATCTTGGGCTGAGTACTGGTGTTCAATCCTTGGGAAACACCACAATGGAAGGAAAACACCAATACCACATACAGCTGTACACATACATACTAATAACTATGCAGCTCTCGTATACTATAAGTTACTAGCAAAGACTTTGCTTCCTTCTTAGGTAGTGCAAGATAATACTTTATTAGATTTCTTTTTTTTTAAATGACAAAGATTTCATATATCAGCTTTTAAAAACCTAAGGTGAATATTACACATTTAATCTTTGAGCAGAAGTGGTGAAGTTTCCAGCATCCAGACACAACTAGAAGACATCTTTAATTTATGTTAAAGCAGAAGTAGGTTACTATTAATGCCCTCCTATCGCTCATTACTAAATACTACACACAATGCTTCTGTGGAAGATTCATTTGGTAATGTTGACTTCACAGAAGATAGTAAAGCCACATTTTGAAAGAGTGGAAGAAGACTGGTGCCTGTGTATGAGAACTGCTCTATTATGGCACTACTTAAGGGTCACAGGCTCACCTTAAATTATTTTTTTTCTTGAGAGAAAAGCACATATAGGAATCATATACTAAATGTTAAACAGTATAAGCACAATTTGAGAAATAACATGTTGTTGAAAATTTCAAGTAAACCCCTTTCAGTATAACTATACCTATTGAAAGTATTTACAAACAGCTCATTGGAGTCCCTATTTGTCACAGACTTTGAGTTTGTTGTTGGACCCAAACAAAATGACAACTTTTAGTAGGTTTTTTTAATAAGCTCTTGGATATGACATATAAATTTATTGTCTGAGGAGTTGTGGCTTTTGCATGATGAAAGAAATCATATTTTAAGATAAAACAAAACAGATTTGATTAGATAGAACCAGTCATTAACCACAATTGTCCCCAACATATTCTCAAATAAGAGAGAAAATTCCTGAATCCAACCCTATCCACACACACAACTGAAACTCATAACAGCCCATTCAATATTTATTGAGCATGCATTGCATATGAGGTATTGTGTTTTCTCTTATGGACTAAATGAAGAAAAACACCATTTTCCTTAGCCTTGAGACACTTTTAGATTGGCAGATGAGATGTTCTATGCTCCACAAAGCAGATTGGGATAAATGCTGCATAGGAGTTTCTAATAAAATGAGTTTAGAAAACAGAAAGATGATTATCTGCAATGACCTACAATAACCATAAAATTAAATTATTTTCAGTAAATTATACTTACTAAGGCAAGATATTATGCTTAATCATTTTAGAACTATTGCCACAAGATGGGTATATACTAAACAGATTTATGTCTACTATATACTATTATGAAAATTAAATTACCACAACTCCTCATTCCCCTAAATTCTAGCTAAATACAACTTTACTTTTAAGGATACGGAAAAACTTTTTCTCCATCATTGGGCTTGATTTTATCTCAGTTTTCCTCATTTTTGGGGAGCAAGATAAGATAATGATGTCCATTGTAATTATTTCAAATCGTATAGACTCATTAAAATGTTCTCCAATACTTTTTCTCACAGCCCTATGTATAAATGAAAATGCTACTAACATTTAGTCATGCTATCAAACTGTCAATAATTTCACCTCAGATTATTTTGTGCAAATGTTTGTTGAACTCCAAGGTGGGACTAGGACACCAGCACCAGTCAGTGGAGGTAATCTGGGTACAGAGATATCAAATTGTCGTGTAGTGATTGGGTCAAATTGGATCTCTAACTGGATGAGCTCCTCCCTGTATAGATTCTTAGTAGTCTTTTATTTCAGTCTGAAATCTTTAAAGTTTCTGAGTTTTAAATATCATCCATTCTGATTTTATGTAGAAGTCATTTCTTCTATTTCCATTTTGCCAAATGATATCAAGTGCTTGATATAATATTTGTAGGACCTGAAGAAATAAGTAATAATTAGGTCATTGATAGAAATGAATTTTGCTATTTCTCATGATTTATTTGACACAAGTGAAATATCTCTTTCATTAAGTTTCCATTGTTAGAGGAGTTAATAATACTCCATTTGCAGTGTAAACCTCTATGCCTTGCTATTCACATTAGCTTAATTTTATCCCCAATCCATTTTCTGTTTCCTTCGATGTAAAGTATAGAGATCTTCCTCATCTTGGAATACAGGCAGAATGTTTCCTCCTTAGCACTCTAAACTTGATTTCAGGAGAATTGAAATCATTAGCAGCAGAACTTAAAACATAAATGACTGCCTAGGAGGAGCAGGGAACGACTAATTTCTCCAGACCTACCTAGGTCCTGCATTTTTAAAAACAAGCTATATTTTATCAACTGAAATGTCAGGACAACCTTCTTACTGGAGAGGATAGATTTCTGTTTCAGAAATTTAAAATAATGCATAGAATTTGATGCTAATTTTTAGACTATTTCTTCTCCTGAATAAATATATACCCTAAGTTGAACAAATCAGATATGATGTAGAGGTTCAAATTATAGTCAGGAATCAAGTCTGACATGAGGCCTCTTATATAATATTTTTTTAAACTTAATTAATTTTAAGTTTTGTCAGTGGCTGCTTCTCTGGTATTAGAAAGTAGTACTTTGAGAATCATGGTCACTCATGGAGACAGAAAACTATTTGGCCATCCGAAGACATTTCTGATACCTGTTCCACAGTAAATATGGCTATTCAATATAGGACACATCTGAAAATGTTTCATTTTAATAACTCAAGGAAGTGTGTGTGTGTGTGTGTGTGTGTGTGTGTGTGTGTGTGTGTGTATTAGTCATTTTCCTAGTTTTCCAAATATATACTACAGAGAGACTTTTTTACACTACAAATATATCTATTGCAAATAATAATTATAAAATAAGTCTTAAAAGTATAGAGTTAAATGTGGTGATATATTTTATATTTAATAAAATCAGAGAACAGATCCACTCACAGTCAAGCCAGAAGGGTCAAAAGTGGTAACTCGTACCTTTATTCCCAGCACAGGAAAAACTGGGAGTGGTGACCTATGCCTTTAATCCCATAACTCCAGAGACAGAGATTATTTTTGTGTTTCTGTGAATTCAAGGCTTCTAAATGCCAAACAGTGGTAGATACACCTTTAATCCTAATGCTATGAATATGATGCAGAGTTGAACCCAGAAGTGAAACAAATAGGCAGAGAATTTATTTAAGGCGATATAGGCAGAAGGTGTGGTATTCTGTAGAAGTGACAAGGAGCAGGCTAAGAACTTTGGAAGATAGCTTTTACCTTGAGAAGTTGACTGGGTGAGAATTGACAATGGTCTGTTCATCTCTCTGATATTCCAGACTTTCCCCCAATATCTGGCTTTGAGTTTTCATTGTAATAATAACTGGAATTCCTGTTTTAACTTTGCTTCCAACCTGGGACACAAATTCCCAAAATAGCCATTTGCCAACCAAGCAACATGAGGCTGAAGGAGTAATTACCAGCTGGCTAAGCTTTCTGTTCTGAGTTATCCTTCAGGCTTAGTCAGAACTGGTCACTTGAGTTTCTTCTTCAATTTCATCTGGGTAAGTTTTCAGACAGTGGTCTCCTTCCCCTGGTGGTTGTACTTTTTTTTTTTTCTCTTTTTGGAATCCTTCTTGGGCTCCTATCAAATTATGTAGCTGACCCATTTAACAGTCATTGGAATTGTCACTAACTACAAGTTTAGTGAGGAAATCAGATTTTTTTAAAAGGTGATTTGTTTAAGGAAATGGAAGGTGTTTGATCTTTCTTTGCTCTTACTCTAGACGAGATGATATTGGAACCAATAATGGAAAAAGATAAAGTAGATGGGATTATCCACATGTTTATCATATTGTTTATTATGAATATTATTTGTTAAATTATTTCTGTTTTATTATTTAAAAAGTCAGTTAAAATGAATGCCAGGAAGAAAGCCTGTTAAGAGAGAACACAGAGATATTCAAACCAAAATAGAGGAATATAATGAACCAATCTCAACATTGTCTTATAAGATTGCACAAAAACAGCTTAAAGTTTTCAAACAGCTATCATGAATGTATCCAGTATCTTTAAAGAAATTACAAAATGATAAAAATTGTATAGAAGTTATTTTGCTACAGTACAAATGTTGGAATTAAGGAGAGTCAAGGAAGCAATTGTTACATATGGTACACCTCACCATTTGTAAATCAAATGTTAAATCCTGGGTCATTACATAACAGGATCACCCCTAAGGACTGATTAGATATGGTTACTGCTGTTTTGGAAGCTGGGCAACTTCTATAATAGAAAACATGGTGGAAGACGGAGGCTAAAAGAATAGAACAAAGAAACGGAGCTACAGGCATAGGATTCTCCTAAGACAAACTTCTTGGGGAGGAAGATTATGCTGATAAAGCACAATACAATAAGCATACCCTGGATTTATGATGCTTGGTAGCAGTAAATATAGGGGATCACATTGAAGATATAGGAAAGAAAACTGAATTATTCAAAGTCCAAGTGAAATTTTTACAGACTCTTTATATAGATTATCTGCAGCAGTAAAGAGAATAGTACTGAATTCAAAAGCTAGGAAAATAATAATTAAATTATTAATAATAATAATTAAATTAGCTTTTGATAATGCTAAATCACAATGTAAAAGAATAATTATACCATTAAAAGCAAAATCAGCACTCTTGGAGGATAGGATTCATGAGACTATTAGGCTAGAGCCTTATAACTTTGATGATAAGTAAGTAGGAAAGGTACTTCATAGAGGTATAAGAAAAAGTCAAAAGATTAAATGTCACAATTGTGGAAGTCAAGGTCATATAAAGAGATCATAAACAAGGCATTCCCAGGAACAGTGTCTTTGTTAGAAATAATCTCAAGAGAACACCCCTCCCTTCTCAAGTATGCAGAAGGTGTAACAAGAGGAGGCACTGGACTAATGAGTGCAAGTCAAGAAGGGACAGACAATGTAACTTTCTACCTTTGGGAAATGCCCCAAGGGGGCTTTCAAAAGTCCACATATAAAATTGAATTAAATCTTATCCTTATCCTGCCATCATGGAGAAAACACCTTCCTAGAACAAGGTAAGAAATAAAATTAAACCTATTCTAAAAAAATACACTGTATGATAGAAAACCTATAGAAAAGAAAAACTCAGAAAAAATTATAAAGCAAATATTTTGGCAAGCTTCTATAAATGAACAAAGGCCAAAGTTAAAAGTAAAAATATATAATATTATTTGAAGTTTAGTGGATGCATAGGAAGATGAAACAATAATTTCACCAGAGTCTTGGCATCCAAATTGGCCCCTTCAGTAGGTAAATATTCAGGTTTGGGGAATTGATAATTGGTCATTATCCCAGGTAAAACAGAGTGCAAAATGGCTTGCGGGTATAGGACCAGAAGGAAAGAGAGGAATATTAAAGCCATATGTGGCTAAAATTGCTATAAATTTATGGGGATGAGATTTACTACAACAATGGAATATACAAATTAACATTCCTCCAAACACAGAAATAAACCATAAACTAACTCAAGTTTCAGAAAAAAAAAATACATTTAAAAGGTACTATAAGGAATAGTCACAACCTATTCAGGCTATACAGAAACAAGACACGCAGATGCTGATCTTTCAAAGACATCCACAGCACTACTTTTAAAATGATTAACCGATAAGCCTAAATGGGTTCATCAATGCCTTTTAACAAAAGAGAAATTGTGGGCCATAGAACTGCTGGTACAGGAGACAATAAATGCTCAGCATACTGAAGAATCAACCAATACTTGAGTTATCCTGTATTTGTTATTAAAAAGAAATCTGGAAAATGGAGAATGGTAACAGATAAGAGCAATAGACAAGGTAATCCAGTCAACGGGCTCTCTACAGCCTTCCGTTTCTTTACAATATCTATACAAGATCAAGAAAAATTCACATTTATAGTTCCCACTTATATAATTCTCTTAGTCTCTAAAGAGATATCATTTGAGGGTACTCCCTCAAGGAATGCTGAATAGCCCCACTACGTGCCAATATTTTATTCAAAAGCCATTAGAACAGATAGGTAACAAATGACCACATCTTATCATTTATCATTACGTGGACAATATCATCTTGGCTGATTCAAATATTGATACCTTAAAAAGAATATTTGAAGAAGTGGGAAAAAAATTTTTCCTGCTTGGGGATTACAAATTGACCCTTGAAAAATATAAAGTGGAGATTCCATTAATTATTTATATTATAAAATAAGTCAACAAAAATTAGATTCCAAAAGGTATAAATCAGGGGAGAGATACTGAGGACACTTAATGATTTCCAGAGATTGTTAAGAGACATTTCCAACATATGAACCACTATTGGAACAAAAAAATGATGAACTTAATAATTTGTTCAAAACCTTAAATTATGACAAGGACTTACATAGTCCAAGAGAATTGTCATCTGAAGCTGAAAGAGAATTTGCTTTGCTGGGAAAGAAATTACAGGTACTCACGTGGATTGTGTAGATCGAGATTTAATTGCATTCTAGTTATCTTACCTCAAAGCATTCTCCTACAAAAATTTTAATGAAAAAGGAAATATTATATTTTAATAGATATTTCTACCACATAAACTGAGTAAGAAATTAAAGACATATGTGGAATAGATTTATGATTTAATTTTTAAAGGAAAATCAAGACTTCATCAATTGACAGGACTGGACCCAGCAGAAATTGTTGTACCTTTAACTAATGAAGAAATTTACCAATTATAGGCAGAAAGTAAACCTTGACAAAGAGCCTGCAGTAAATTTCTAGGAGCTATTAACAACAAATACCTTCAAAGCAAAAGAATTGAATTTCTAAAGAAAACTAATTGGATTATTCCTTGTGTTGTGCAAGATAAACCAATTTCTGGAGTCCCTACATTTAATATTGATGCAAACAAATCAGGGAAGGCAGTTTACTAAGTGGCTCAAAGCCCTTATAATTTGTTCAAAAATCAGAATTATGTGCTATCATGGTGGTATTAATGGATTTTACCAAACCTCTTAACAGAAAGAATTGTTCTACACATTGAAACTGCTGATTTTATTAATGATGAGCCATGTTTAATTCATTATTTATTCTGTTACAAGAAATAATCAGGAATAGGAATCATCCCTTCTATATAACACACATCCGATCCCAAACATGTCTGCCAGGTCCTTTAGTACAAGTTAATAATAAAATTGATAAATTATTAATAGAAAATGTACTAGAGGTCTCAGAGTTTCATTAAAAAAACCTCATATCAATGTCAAATAACTTAAAAAATGATTTTTCTATCACTTGGCAAAAAGCCAAAGAAAGTGTAAAAAGATTTCTGACTTGTTTCTTCTACAACCAAACACCATTACCAGCAGGAAGATATTCTAAAGATATACATAGAAATGAAATTTGTCAGATGGATGCGTTTTATTTAATAGAATTTGGAAAGTGAAGATAGGCACATTATACAATAGATATGTTTTCAGGATTTCAATTGGCAACTGCTTTGAGTTCTGAAAAGGCTGATTCTGTAATCACACATTTGCAAGAAGGTAAGACCATCATGGGAATACCTGAATTGGTTTCAGTATACTTTACAGGGTAAAATCTCATTGCTTAACCTCTATATGTCTTTATTTATAAGAGAACTTAAAGTCGCAGTTTAATTATAATTTAAAGCTGGTTTTAGAGTTGGAGTGTGGCTCTCTCCTTCTCTAAACCCAAGCACACTTATTAAAGGAGAATGCAAAATCTCTGTATCATATCAGAAGAGACCCCAATATAGGACAGAAGAACAACTAAAAATAAGCCACTATTCTATTGTTACTAATTCCTTGCTGAAGAAATATTTTCATTAAGATATATAAGATTATATAGACATATATTAAACTTTTTGTCATGATATTGATGTTCATATACAGTACTAATTGATTCTAGTAAAAAAAATTTAGTTTTATGTATATTGTGTTGGGTTTTAGTCTCTTATCAGTTTTCTGCAGTGATTTGTGACAATGACTAACTGTGAACTTGAAATATCCAAAAGGAAGATGATGCCCCATAAAGATAATTTCATATCGACTATGACAAAGCCACTACGCTGACAAACACAAACCAAAGATCAGATTTGGACTACAAACTGCTCATAACAATCACAAGGTGGCTAGCTGAGATCAACTAACATCACAAACCACTGTATCCAGGACTTGAGACAAGCCCTGTACTCTTTCATTATGCAGAGACTGATCAACAAATAATACAGCTACTTAGTTCAGACCTTAAGAATTAACAAAACTTGTCTTTTCAGGATCCCCTAAAGATGTCATTGCCCTCAGACAGCAGGAAATAAATTTAAGACCACGGTACCCACACTCCCAAGAGGTGGGGAGGGTGGTTTTTAGGATTTGAATGGGTTATGTTGATTCTCACTTTTTAGTGTAATGGGTTAAAAATTGTTATTGGTTATGGTAGCAAAAAAGCTAAACAAGAGAGATTAGATTCATGGTTCTTGTTAAAAAAAGAAAGAAAGAAAACAGTGATATAAGATATTAGGGTAGATTGTTGAATCCACTTTTCATAAACAATTACTAGCTTTAAATATTTTATATCAAATTGGAATTTTGCATATTGCACACAAAATGTGTATATTGATATGAAGTTGAGATTATTTTATCACTGCATAAATATCCTTAAGCTTGTTCAAGGTATCATACATATACAGTTCATATAACATTGTAATACAAATTGACAGTCCATGAAAGTTATTATTACCAACTAATTATGATATAAAAAATGCAAGTTAGTAGTTAGTCATTACAATCAAACTTAAAGTCATATTAGATATGCTTTCAAGATTAAAGAGATACATTTTAGATAAAGAAGTCTTCTTCAAACACTTCAGAGATTCATAAAATATGGCATTTAAAAAATTTCAATAACATAGTTTCTTATTATTTTTATGACAATGGGACATCTGTTCCTAGCAGCACCAATCTACTTCAGAGAAGACTATGGACATCAAAGAAAATCCAAAGGAGTTGAACTTCTTTGTAACAAAATTTAGCCACTGGGCAAGAAAGTTCTCTTGCCTTGACTGCTGATAGTATGATGTTCAAAATGACAAGCAAGAGACACACACAGAAAATGAATTGTTGAACCTGGCCAAGACACAGTAGAAATGTCTTTGAGAATATCCTGCTTCACAGAGAAGTCTATCAGACATGTTAGGCCTATATGCTCTAGATGAGTACTCTAATAATACAGAAGAATTTTGGGTGACTGTCCAGGAATCCAACTGTTTCAACTCTTACTTTTTTTGGAAGCTGATTGCTTGCCCATGCTGTTTATTTAGTTAATATTATTTCCTTCTTGGATCTCTGAGGATGAATAAGAGTAGCATGTCTGACACATTTCTGCATACACAAATGATCAGTTAAGAAAACCACACTAAATTGATGACACAGACCAGTTCCTCAAATGAGTAGCACCTGTGAAATGGATTACATTAGTCACCAAACAATATGGTCTTCTAAAAAAAAAAGTATAAGGCATTTATAACAACAGGTGTCCCAAAAGTGAAGAGGAAAGAGGAAATGATCATCTTTTCAATCTTTAGCAGATCCCTCTGCGTGAAATCTACATGGTGACTTTAACCTTTTCTTCTTCTTGAAGGAAATGGTATTAATTTGATACTGGGGGAGATTTTTAATTATCTAGCCACAACGGTTTCATTCTATTCAGAAAGAATGTGTAAATTAGACACAGAAAGCATTTTAATTTCCCTTTCTGGATTTTTAAATTTTTATTTAGTTAATTCAACCTATTAGATTACTTACTTAATATATGATATTTGGATATTATTCATTCATGTTTTGTTTAAGATTTTTCTTAACATAAACATTCTTGAGATAAATTTATTTTCTTTTTTTTTTCTTAAGAAAATAGTAAATATAGTGAATCAGTGAATATATGGTATCAGAACTTGATGAACTAAAGGTAGGTGCATTCACCTATTCACTACCTCTTACTTTTTTTAAGGAAATAACTGAGTTTATGAAGTTATTCTTATTTTTAAGAGTGTTTAGCTTTACATGCATGAACAAGAAGAAACACTATGCTCTTTAAGCCTGGAGAGATGTTCAGTGGCTAAGAGCAATAGTTGCTCTTACAGATGATCTAAGTTCAGACCCTAGAATCTTACATCAAGAGACTCACTTTCATTTATCAGCAGCAAGGAATCAGATACCCAACCTGTACTTATCTTGTGCAAATACCAACACACACACACACACACACACACACACACACACACACACACACACACACACACACACACACAATTTAAAACTGTGCCATAAGATTATATGTAGAATCTTAAGCCTTTGCAACCTTGTTTCTCAATTCACATCTTCCTGCCTTCAATCTTTCAGTCCTTGAAAGTGTGAGAAAAGAAGTCATTGACTGTATCAAATATTCAAAGAAACGTTCTTGATGTAGAATTAAAAGTTGATGTATTTCAGTGTAGACTGATTTTAAAGAGACCGGTGAGCATCTCAGATGTTGGTACTATTAAACATCACATCACACCTTTCTACTTTAGCCCTAGCAAGCTTTATCATATTATCTTTCTTGGCCCTTCCATTTCAGCAGTGTTTGCCTTGATTGGCCTCTTAACGTTCTTACTTAAATCGATACCCATCTTTCCAGAATATAGAGTTATTTGATAGAACAACTCAATAAACTGTGAATGAAATAAGTAATTTTAAAACACATATTTCTAAAAATCCTAGGAATGACAGAAATTCTATACCTTGTCAAGATTTATTTTTTATAACCACACTGGTCAGGTTTCTTATAATACATACATTGTCACCAGTAAAATTCTTATTAACAATGAATCAGTAAAATGATTTATACATGCATTCTCTCCAGTAAATTTTTCATCAAAATGCACCTGTAGAATGATTGTTTAAGCAGTTTATGTGTATATGAGAAGATATTGAACAAATGGTTTTGAAAAAAATAGTAAAGATGTGTGGACTGGACTGCAGAAGATGGTTTACCATTAGGAGTCTCAAGGCTAATTTTCACACTGAGGAAGGAGCCTCTCAGACCCTCTTGAGATATAAGGGTTCTGGGGATGTACTTAAAAAGGGGATAGAAGTTATAACTGGAGGACCTGGAGGCGCACAGACATAATCTGCCTCTGATCCCATGAACAGTTCTTTGGATTCGGGAATTTAAACTAAAAAGCTTAGCTGACTTAAGTTTTTTTTTCTGCAACCTCACTTAAGCTTGTAGAAACTTCTGTGCTTGTCACTGAGTTGGGTTAAAGACTATATCATTGAAGGGAAATATACTACTATCACTGTGTCCCTAAGAGGCTAATATTTCAGAGAGGAATGAGTAGCAGTTAAAATCTGAGTTACCAGGGCCAAGAACCTGTAACTAGATAGGTCAGAGGTACAAAGGGAGAAACTACAAATATTATTTTGCTAAATAAGTACATTAGTAAACTGACTTCTAATGAATGGCGACTCACAAAACCTTCATCAGAGAAGTTTCTTTTTGTAGTAGATGATGATTAACATTGATATTCACATCTGCTCAAGGTAGATAGAGTAAGAGATAGCATAATGCCTATCCCTAAAAGGGACGTCTCTAATGCTCGCCCTCCATACAAAGCTTAGGTATCATGGGTGAAGAGAGGGTAGAAAATTTTAAGAGACATGGAAGATAGATGACTATAATGAAACTTTTTATAGACACAGCAGGACAGTGGGAAAAATTAATTCTCAGCAGTTGACACAAAATACACAAGATTTGTGCTGACACATACTGCAAAAAATTCCAGTATAAAGAGGGGGTATGGACATGATATCCAGCCACAGATAAGGAACTATTTGGAGTTGATAGATTCTGAGAGAAAGACAGTTTTCTATATGGATACAGGCCCTCATGCATAGAACACACTTCAATGAAAGTGCTATTTCTTAAAGTCTATGGGCAGTGCAAAGTATATTTCATGGTTAGATAAAAATGATAGAAAATTAAATTGGGTGGACATAAAAATGGAGTGGATCTGGGAGGAGTTGTGTGGGGTAAGTATTATCAAATACCACATATAAAAATTTTCAAGGACTAATAAAAATGAGCCAACAAAGCAAATAATATTTAAATAAAAGGAAACTATAGCTTAAAATCTTTAAAAAGTGAGCAGGTGTAGAAACACAGATTTTAAAACAGACTCAAATTTCTTCTCACTCAAGAAGCTAGTTCTGCTGAGGAAGAGAGCTGGACAGCCAACTTGGGTTACTATAGCAGAACACCAGAGGTAGACAGATAAAGCTGAAAGTAGTTATTTCTCACAGTTATTTTGGAGGTGGACAACCAAACATCAGAGCATTCCAATAGCTGGGCTGTTGGTCACAGTTGTCCTGCTTATAGAGTTTTCTTGTCACAGTCTTCTCTTAGAGGTGAGAGACGAGAGGAAGAGAAGGAAGATGGAGAGGGAGCTGTCTTCCAACTCTTCTAATCCACTTTTAGGAGTCTCCCCATGTCCGGTTCCCTTTCCTTCCACAGGCCACCCCTCCACAAACTGGCAAACTGGACATTGAAATTTGAATACCTAATTGGGTAACAGAGTTAATCCATGACAATACTAATATTATTGTTTCAGTTTCACAGTTTAACAAAACTGAAAGGAAACTATATATTTTGTCAAATATTCTGAGGCTGATCGCATCACTTTCTAGAGCAGGTTTGGATACACAAATAGGCATTTCTAGTGCTCTGGTAACTTACCAATATTAGCCAGTGCAGTTGGATGAGAAAGAATTATCCATGGCAAGTAAGACTGACTTTTTACCTGGAGCTCCTTCTCCAAGCTCAGAAAGCACATGGGTAACAGCCCATGTTGTAAAGAAAAATAATTACCTATTCATGGTATTGGGAAATATTACTAATTCAAACCATGTAACTCTCTAATAATGCACATGATAATTAATTATAGCTATTACACGTTCTCCCACAACTGGTTTCAGAGCTTTCGTTCTAATCATCATCTAAGCAATTTTGAACACACACACATACACAAACACACATGTACATAATGTGTGTCCTGTGAAAATGGCTGTATCACTATTTTACTTTTATTTATCTCAATATATAATGGGTTCTAGCTACATGTTTTACAAATAATTTGACGTTATCACACTGTTATTTTCTTGGCTAACTACGGATTTGACGTAAGTGCCTTTCTAACAATGAATACCAACAATAACTGACCACACAGCATCCTTAATTTGAAACATAAAATATCAATCCAGTTACATTTTTGCTGCACTGACAGAAGCTTGATAACATGATTAAAATAGATCTTGTAAATGAGATTTGTAACTTGCAACAGGTTTTGACAATAATTATGTCATTTAAGGGATTCTTCAAAAATACATGTTTTCAGTGACTTGAAAGTAGTAATCTGTTATAATTTTCAAATGAATGTAAACTGTTTCCACAAATGTGAATATTTTATAAATGTAGCTATATTTTTCTTCAAAGTATATTTTCTTGGTTAAATAATGACAGCAAACATGTTATCTCTGTGTGCATGCCCACATTATTTATAGTAAACAACATTTGTCTGTATAGTATTCTCCTATTACATTCAGCCTTCATCCAAATCAAGTATTTGGCTTGAGCTGTCCTTTTGAGGCATCATCTTGCACCTGAGTAATCTGTTTGCCTTTGGGATCCAGCTGATAAGGATTTCATTCTACATTCATGATGCTGAAAAGTATGGATTCAGTTACATATAACTTATATATGTATGTGCCTGTGTGATCTCTGGTGAGAGACATGTCTTTCTGAAAAACTGAGCTTAAACTGTGTTATCTGGGTGCTGTGGTGTTTAACGAACACAATCAAGTAATATATAGGCACATTCAGGACAGGGCTTGGCACATGCATAATAATTACTTATTTTATCTCCAATTCATAGCAAAACAAATCTGCAATTTGTTCACAACTTCATGCTGGAATTTCTAACTTTACACAAACAGATATTCAGTCATCTTTTCCCAATCCAGGAGCCACTGCTCTCAACAAAGTATATATATACTTTGAAATAAACAATGAAATAAAGTTGATCAACATAGACATTTTAATATGGTGGTTTAGAAAACACATTCAGTGTAATAGCTGTTTAACATGCAATGAAAGGAAGAAAAAAAAAAAGGAAGAAAACGGGGCTAGAGAGATGAGTTAGTGGTGAGAAGTGTTTTCCATTCTTCCTAAGGACCTGAGTCTAGGTCTCATTACCTGGTTCTGGTGGCACCCAACTCCAGCTCCTTTTGTGGCTACTTAAGAGACTACACATACAGCAAATTCAGCTTTTTTTTTTTTTTTTTTTTTTTTTTTTGCTTAATAAAATTTCCTATCCCACATCAGAAAAAAATAACTTCTTAATTAAAGCGTGAGTCTAATGTTAGTAATTTCTGTAAATTGAAGTGATTACTAATCTCAAATAATCCAACAGGTTAAAGAAAACAAGGGCAGGAATAAAATACTTTTTAATGAGACAGTTTTCAGAACAAGGACCTTTGAAAGAACTGCATATATTTTAAGTGTGATAAAAAGATTTGTTGGACTATTTCTAAACACATGCATGTGATATTTCACATAGCACTCTAAAAGATTTTCTCTAGGAGAGCTGAGTGGCATTGCTTTAAGAAATGTTTTTCAATGACACTAAGGATTCAAGACTGTATTGCAGACCATGGCCTTCTCTACCAATTTAACATTTTCTTAGTGACTTAAAAAGCTTTGGGATAAATAAATTCTATGTCTAGAATCTATGGCTATATCAAAAGCGAATAATTTTGTGACTTTTTTCTTTTGAGATAAATTTGGTGATTGGAACTGTGATGCAGAACAAGCAGCCTCTTGAAAAATTCAGATTCAAATATCCTCCTTTGCAAACTGAAGAATTCACTGAATATAAAATTACAGTAATTTCAGTAGACAGAATCTAATGATTGCTTTAACATTCCTGCTGAGATTTTCTTGATGTTGGCTAATATATGTCTTTTAGATAAGTATATTTTAGTTCCTCTAATTTTTTTCTTATTGAAAGTGAATAACTTTTGAAATTTCCCCATCAGTATTTTGTATTTAACCTCAGTACTTTTAAATCAGAAGCATTTACATTTCAAAGCAAGAAATGGAACTTTTGAAGATCATCTTTTTAGAAATTATTTTGAATATATAGGAATTTATATTTCTGGCTAATCACATGCAAGTTTAGAAATAAAACTAGCCTCGTGTTTTTAGCAAATTAGTTCTACTAGTTTTATAAATGAAACGGTAGGAAACAGTTTCTATTGTGTAGTTTCCTTCACAAATGATAATGTTTTGAGAACTGTCCACCATACTGCCTGGCAATAGGTTATTCTTTCCTATAGTTGGCTTGCATCCTGTTTGACTAGAGAGTACTTCATATATGCATTTTAATGTTGATGGATATTTGACTTTTGTGGTGAGGCAACTTTGACTACATGTCAGAAACATGCCTTTACAGGCCTTGGTACAGGTATATTCTTATTTCTTTGGTAAGAACACATAGAATCCTTATAGCCTACAAGCTCCACCCTCTTTCACAAAGCTACCCATTCCTCCTCAGATGCTACCTGAGTAACAGACTCCACTGTCTCCTATTTTAGAGCTCCAACAGTTCCAAGAACACCAGTTGGGCCAAGAACAGCTCCCTAAAACACAAACAATGTTTGTACAGTTTGGAGTAAAAGATGAGTAGATTATAGTGCAAAAATATATTCCATAACATAAAGAACAATATATCACAACCAGACCTTAGCAGTTCTATAACAACAAGACCTGAATATTCCTATATAAAAGAAGCAAAAGAAAACAACTGTAAAAATAACTCTATAAAGATGATAGAAGCCGTTAAAGAGGAAATAAAAACTCCATTAAATAAATTGAGGCAAAGACAAAAACATTGAAATGTGTCAATAAATTGCTTAAAGAAATCAGGCAAAAAACAATAAAGTCAAAAAATTACCCAAAATGTCAAGAAAACCTAAGACACAAAGAAAACACCAAACCAAACAATAACTGGAATAGAAGGAGAAGAATAGCAGCTCAAAGGCACATAAAATATATTAACAATATCAAGATAGAAGAGAACTTTTTCAACCTGAAGACAAAATGCTTATGAAGATTAAAGAAGCTTACAGAATGCCAAATAAACCAGATAAACCCCCCCCAAATTTTGTATGCCGTACAATAATTAAACAATGAAACATATAGAATAAAGAAGTAATATTGAGAGTTGAAAAGATAAAAGGCCAAGTCACATATAAATGCAGAAAAATAAGAATAACACCTGACTTCTTAATAGAACCAGAAGGTCTGGGACAAATGTTAGGTAAACACTAAGAGACCACAGATAAAAGACAATCCCAAGAGAAACTCTCAATCAAGATAGATGGAATAAACAGATATTCCATGACAAAACCAGATTTAAACAATACCACCCATAAATACTACTTATAGAAAGCACTAGAAGGATAACTCCAACCAAAGAAATTTAGAGGTACACACACACACACACACACACACACACACACTCACACGCACATGCACATACATACACACACACAGCAGTAAATCCCAAAGAAGAGAAACATACACACACTACCACCAGAAATAATAGGAATTAGCAATCCCTGTTGTAGTGAGTTCGCGGGTTCCGGGGCAGCCAGAGATCTGGGACCCACAGCTGCCGCCGGGACTGCTAGCTAGGTCTTACATCTTAAATCAACCCATTTCTATTAATCTGTCTGCCACGTGGCACGTGGCTTATCTGTGTCAGAAGTGGGATGTACTGAATAAACATGTACTGAATAAAGCTCAGGTCTCTCAGTGTCAGAGAGAGCCTGAATGATGGAACCTAAACGACTCCTGAGTGTAGACTTATTTAATCTTGACGCTCCTCGCCTGGGACAAAACTCAGATCACAAAGAAACCGGACGCGGTAAGTGGAGGTCATAACCGAGACCCCCTCGGTAAATGGAGGTCTCACCGAGATCCAGGAAAGTAGGATTAAGCGTACAAGACTCACCGGTACAGAGACCGGGGGAGGGAATCTGGGAAGTACCCAGGGTTAGGCGCCTAATAGAAAAGAAATATAAATAGAAATATAGAAATATGAGAAACTCAACCTAGCAAGTTCCGGCTGGTTCCGAACTTGGAGAGTTACTAAGGAAACAGGGAATTTAAGTAAAAGCTCGAACCGCACTCGGATAAAGAGGGACAAGCGGACGAGGTCACCGGTACAGAGACCGGGGAGTGTCTGGGATAAACCCAGGAGTAGGCGCAAGTTCGGTTGGTTCCGAACTTCCAGAGTTACTAAGGTAACAGGGAATTTAAAATAAAAGACGGACTGCACTCGGATAAGGGAGTTTAGTACATGGTTCTTGACAGGGGGAGCCTTAAAGTTTATAAAAGACATTGAGAGATCCAGCTGAAATAAGTTTAAAAAAAAAAAAAAAAAGAAAAAAAAATTTATAAAAAGCACAGATAAGCCACGTGCCACGTGGCAGACAGATTAATAGAAATGGGTTGATTTAAAATGTAAGAGCTAGCTAACAATGTGCCTGAGCCATAGGCCAAACAGCCTGAAATAAATAAAGCGTCTGAGTCGTTTCTAGGGACCCGGGCGGCGGACAGATAAGCAGTCCCGGCGGCAGCTGTGGGTCCCAGATCTCTGGCTGCCCCGGAACCCGCGAACTCTCTACAACAAATCCCTGTTCATTAACATCCCTTAACATCAATGTGGACTCATATATATAAATCACAAGCTAACAGAATGAATTGAAAATAGGATCCATCCTTCTGCTGCATTCAAAAAAATATACCTCAACTTCAAGGATAGATAGTACCTCAGAGTAAAGGGTTGGGAAAAGGCTTTCCAATCAAATGGACTTAAGAAGCAAGCTGTTGTAGCTATTCTAATATCCAATAAAATAGACTTTGAAATAATATCAACCAAAAGAGACGGAGAATGACATTACCTATTTATCTCAGGAATAAAACCTTCAAAATGAAGATCAAGACTTCACATAATTCAATTAAAATGAATCCACAACATATCTAAGCTTACGGGATACAATGAAAGCAGTACTAAGAGAAAAGTTCATGAAACTAAATGCCTACATAAAAATTTGTAGAAATATCACACAAGTAACTTAACAGCACATCCCAAAACTCCAGAACAAATGAAAAGAAAAATTTAGATCTTTGAGAAAATCAACAAGACAGACAAACCCTCATAAAAACTAAACAAAAGGCAAAGAGAAAATATGCAAATTAACAAAATTAGAAATGAAAAGAAGGATATAACAACAGACAATGATGAAGTCAATCAAATCATTACTTCAGACTTCAAAAACCTGTATTCCACAAAATTAGAAGACAGAGAAAAATTACAGTTATGTGGGTAAGTACCTTTTACAAAACTTAAATAAATACCAGATAAATGACTAAAATAAACATATTTCCTAACAAAATATATGCAGTGATTAAAAGTCTCCCAATGACAAAAGGCCCATGGTCATAGCATTTCAGCACAAGATTATACCAGAAATTCAAACAAGAACTAATGCCAATACGCAAATTGTTCCACACAATATAAACAGAAGAATGAATGCTCAACTTATTTTGTGAAGCTGCCATCATCCTGATAACCATACGAAACAACAAAGAAAGAAAATTACAAACCTTTAAAAAAAATCGAGCAATCCTTCATGATAAAGGTCTTGGAGAGATCAGGGATACATGGAACATACCTAAACACAATAAAAGTTATATAAAGCAAGGCGGTAGACAGCACCAAACTAAATGGAGAGAACTCAAAGAGATCCCTGCTATGAGACTATGCTTTTGTACTGCAAATACTGGCTTAATAAAATACTGATTGGTCAAGTAGCTAGACAGGAATTAGAGGTAGGTCAACCAGACTAGAAAAATTCTGGGAAGCAGAATAACAGAAAGGAAAAGACAGTGAGATGCAGAGGAAGCAGAATGGGAATGATCCTGTGAGAAAAGGTACCAAGCCACATTGCTAAAGAAAACAATCATGGGTTAACAACATATAAGAGTTAACAAGTAATAAGCCTGAGCCATAGACCAATCATCTTGTAATTAATATAAGTCCATGTATGTTTATTTGGGCTGATCAGTTTCAGGTCTGGCCAGGTGGGACACAGAAACTTCTTAAATAGATCCAACTAAAATCAGGAACAAGACAAAACTGTCCACTTTCCCTATGTCTGTTCAATATAGTACTCAAAATTCTAGCTAGAGCAAGAAGACAACAAAATGAGATCCAGGAGATACAAATTTGAAAGAAAGAAGTCAATCTTTTGCTATTTGCAGATGTTATAATCCATAAGTGGCCCCAAAAATTCTATCAGGAAAGTCCTACACTTGATAAACACCGTCAGCAACAACAAATCAATAGTCTTCCTGTATACAAATGATAAATGGGCTGAAAAGAAATCATGGAAATATAAACATTACCCTTTATAACAGCCACAGATAACATAGAATAACTTGGGGTAACTCTAACTAAACATGTTAAAAAAACTATATGAGAATAACTTTGTCGTTGATAAAGAAATTAAAGGTGATATAAAAAAATGGAAAAATCTCCAATGCTTTTAGATAGGATTGACATAGTAAAAATGTCCATCTTACCAAAGGAATCTACAGATTCAACACAATCCCCATACAGATCCCAACACAATACTCCACAGATCTCAAAAGAGCAATATTCAACGTCATATAAAAACACAAAACCCCAGGATAGCCAGAATAATCTTACTCAATAAAGGAACTTCTGGAGCCATCACCATCTCTGACTTCCCTGACTTCAACCTTAATTATAGATCTATTGTAATAAATTAAAAAAAAAAAAAAGAACAGGTTGGTTTTGGCAAAAAAGAGACACATGGATCAGTGTAATCTAATTGAAGACCCCGACATTAATTCATACACCTATGAACACCTGAATTTTGACAAAGAAGCCAAAAATATACAATAGAAAAATAAAGCATCTTCAACAAATTGTAGTGGAATAACTGACGGGTGGCATGTAGAAGAATGAACATAGGTCATATCTATCACTTTGCATAAAACTCAAGTCCAAGTGGATCAAAAACCTCAACATATCCCCAGTTATATTGAATCTGATAGAAAAGAAAGTAGGAAATGGCCATGAATGTATTGGCACAGGAGTCAACTTTCTAAATATAACACCAGTCACACAGATACTGAGATCTACAACTAAAAAGTTGGACCTCCTGAAACTTAGAAGCTTCTGTAAAAAGCACTGTCAGTAAAACAAAACAACAGCCTATAGAATGAGAAAAAAATAATCACCAACCCTAAATCAAGAAACTAGAGATTTAAAAAAAATAATCCAATTTTAAAATGAGGTACAGATCTAAACAGAATTCTCAACATAAAGAAGGACACTTTAAAAAACTGCTCATCTTCCTTAGCTATCAGGGAAATGGAAATCAAAACAACTCTGAGATTCCATCTTACACCTGTCAGAATGGCTAAGTTTAAAAAAACAAAAACAAAAACAAAAAAAAAAAAACACTGATGACAGCCCATGCTGGAGAGGGTGTGGAGAAGGGGAACACTCCTTCATTGACAGTGGGACTGTAACATTGTACAGTCACTTTGGAAATTAGTAAGTTAATTTCTCAGAAATCTGGGAATAAGTCTATCTCATAATTCGGAAACATCACTCGAGTATATATCCAAAAAATGCACATTTATACCACAAGAACATTTTCTCATAGTACCATTATTTGCAATAGCTTGACCTGACAAAAAAATTAGATGCTCTTCAAGCAAAGAATGGATAAAAAAACAAAAAAAAAAAAACAAAGCAGTGTTCTATTCATCAGAAAAAATAAAAATAAAATATGACATCCTGAAACTTGCTGGGCCTAGGGAAAATAAAACAAAACAAAAAACCCCCAATACAGCCTGAGTGAGGTAACACAGGTCTAGAAAGACAAACACAGTAGGTACTCACTCACAGTGAGTTTTAGATGTAAAGCAAAGGATAACAGGGCTAAAATCCACAAGCCTTGAGCAGCTAAATAACAAGGAATAAGCAAGGAGAGACACCCATGGATTGATTTTAGGAGAAATAGATAGTATCTCCTGAGTAAGTTAGGACCACGTGGTGGGAGAGTAAGAGGAGGTGTGAAGAGAGCTTGAGGGAATGAGATGATTGAGGTGTTGCAGTGACAGAGGGGGAGAACAACAAAGTAAGAACCTTTCTAGAAAGATCCATTTAGGTGATAAGGAGAAAGCTGGTGTTAGGGAAATACCCACCAATCCACAGACATGACTAAGGCTCAAACAACAGTCTAGTAGGTGTCTGAATTGGCCTTCCCCTGAAATCAAATTGATGAGCTTCCTAATTGTCATCATAGAACCTTCATCCATAGCTACACACTGGGCCAACTCCCTGTCCCCTCAAAGAGAGGGAGGAGGACATTATTGGGAGCTCACTGTAAATTGACAGCTCAGGAACCTACAAAGGACCAATTTAGGCCCTCTGAATGTGAATAACAGTTGTGTGGTGTAGGCAGTTTGTGGAACTTCTGGCAGTGGGATTAGGATTTATTCCCAGTGCATGAACTGGCATTTTGCAGCCCATACCCTATAGAGAAATACCTATCTCATCCTTGATACTTGGGGTAGGAGCCTGGTCCTGCCTCAATTTGATGTGCCAGACTGTACTGGCTTTCTCTGGGTGTCCTTATCCTCTCTGAGGAGTGGTTGGGGGTCTTGGTGGGGATGTTGATGTGTGATAGGGAGGAGAGAAGGGAAGGAAAACAGTGGTTGGTATTTCTTTAAGAAAACTTTTAAGTGTAATTAAAGAAAAAAAAAAGAGGTGGCTATGGATTTATTGTTTGTCTTTCTGATCTTTTATTATTTACCCCAATATCTGGCTCTGTGTTTTTATTGTTAAGACCAATTAGAGTTTATGCTACATTGGATTTTAATATTTCGGTATACGGAATATGACTGGAGTACTTAGACCCTGCCTGTTCACATAAAGCCATGTCTTGCCACAATGCCTTTTGTACTCCAATTAAATGAGCTTTATGCCCTTAGAATATTTACTTCTTTTAATACTTCTTTGTAAGCCTAAGGACATAGATATGAATAATAGTTTCCTGATCAAGAAGTTTGACTTCTGTACAATGCTCTGATGACATCTCAGGCCTGACAGAATTCTGCAGCTATCCTTAGGTTCAGATTTTAATTGCATGAACCATGAGCAAATGCCTCTTTGATTTACCGCATAAATGGATTGTTTTCTCTTAACTTTGGTCACTTAGAATAAATTTTACCTTTCCATACTGTCTGGAGTGCTAGGGTGAAGATTTCTATCATTGCCTTACCCTAACCTTCAGTGTCTACTGCTCAGCACCTCAGTACCTAAACATATTTCTCTTAGCTCACCTGTTTGGTGTGAAGATCCAGAAACTTGTCTTCTGCTGAGCAAAACTCTGAGTACTGCAGGAAAATTTTTCTTGGCCTCAAGCCATCCCATCTTGTTCTCTGTGGTTGGCATCCATGTCTATGCTAGATGTCTTTCTCCCCAGGATGCAGTAACTTTTATCCTCTGGCAGGACTGTCTGTACTATACAGTGTGTAGTAGCTATGAACAAAATACCCTATGGAACCTTACTTCAAGATGCTATCATATGATTGGAGAGATGGCACAGTGCTTAAAAAGCACTGGTTGTTCTTCCAGAGGCCTTGAGTTCATTTCCCAGCAGCCACATAGTGGTTCACAGCCATCTCTAATGAGATCTGGTGCCCTTTTCTGGCCTTCAGGCATACGTGCAAACAAGACACTGTATCCATAATAAATGAATAAATCTTACAAAAATAGATGCTACCATGTATTTTGGGGAAAGAGGTACTAAAATAATATCTGTGAGACACTATGATGTGCCCGATTTAAAAAAAAATGTTCAAAAGGTGAATTAAAATGGTAGTATGGAAACCAAATGCAATAGAAGCTTCCTCAAACATATACATATATAAATAGTATCTAATTGAAATGGCCAAATAATGGAGGGAAGGGAAGAGTTTCGTCTGTGCATCACTTGTAAGCAAATGTAGCTTCCAGTAATATAAATGAGTTACATATAATTGAGTTTATGGCCACAGAGGTTCCATGGAAATCTCAAAACAACCCAAGCTGTTACTAAAGCTGCATAGGTTGCTCTCCAAAAACTAATAGCATTGCCTTATTTGCTGAAGACACCTATCCAGATCATTGAAAAAAGCAAAAGATAAGCTTGTGCCTACTTAGGATTTTTGGCACTGGAATACTGTATTAATATATTAGAGTATTAGTAATACTGTAATAAGGTGCTCTGTATACTGCCAAAGAAGTAACAAATACCAACCCACCTACAAATCCTTCTATCTACAATAGTGTCCTGCCTGCAAGATACACTAGCCCAATGGTAACACAAATCTTGTAGGAGTAACCAACCAATATCTTATTTGACTGAAAGCCTGCTTCATGAGATGTAACCCATATCCAATGTTGCTTGGGTGACCAAGAACCTGAGACTAGATAGCACAAGGACCTAGGTTAAAACCACACATTACTGTTCTACTAAACAAACATAGCTATAAAATTATTCTTAGTGGCATTCTGCTTTACTAATAGGTAAGTGCTTCATTTTGACATCCTCAAAGAGGCTTCCTCCCCAACAGATGGAACAAACAGACTCATGGTTCTTCTCTGTGTCTCTGTGTCCTCTCTCTCTCTCTCTCTCTCTCTCTCTCTCTCTCTCTCTCTCTCTCTCTCTCTCTCTCTCTCTCTCTCTCTCTCAATTGGGACCTGCCACCCAGCTCCTAATAAAGACAAAAGATTATTCCTACTTATGAATGCCCAAAAATGCTTGGCTTGTTTTTGCCAACTTTTCTGACTTAAAATTTCCTATTTTTCTTTAACTATGCTTTGTCTCTGAGCTTTTTACCTCTCTTCATTCTGTATATATTTCTTTTCTTCTCACTCTGTGGTTGGCTGGTGGCTGGATGGCTGGCCTCTGGTGTTCACCTCTCCATCTCCTTTTCTCATTCTTTTTTTTCCTCAAGCCTAGAATTCTCCTCCTATTTATTTGTTGTCTGACATACCTGTCTATTCCTCTCACCTGCCTGGCTCTTGGATATCCACTCACTACTAGATCATTGAGGTGTTTTAAACAGGCAAAGTAATACAGCTTTACAGAGTTAAACAAATGGCACATAAAAGAATATAACACACCTTTGAATAATTAAACAAAGATTCCACAGAATAATAAAGTTAGCACATCTTAAACTAATATTCCATAGTACTCACACTCAGAAAATCTGTACGGAGTGAGATGCCTTAGAAAACTTAGCCCTAAATTGTATTATCTCCATCAGCCATCTCTTCTCAGGTTCATGGAACCCTGCAGAAGAGGAGGCAGAAAGTGAATAGGAGTTCAAGGTTGTGGAAGATGCCATGGAAGCACAGTAACACTGACACACAGATGACCCTGTAAAAATTCTGGCAGCATGCACAAGGCCTCTATAGATGAAAGCAGTGGATGTGTGCCCCATCTCTCACCCGGAAGTTATCTCAAATTGACAACCACTTGAAAAAATAGTTTTGTTTTTTTTTCCCATGGGAGTCTCTCTGGGAAACAAACAACTCTTAAGGGTAGGCTGTAAACTCAGGAGTAGGTGGTAAACAGAAAATAAATTCAATAGTATCTTGGATATTCATTGTCTCATAAAGTTATGTCAGGGTGTTCCTTCTTTTTTCTTTTAAAATTTCCCTTTAAATTATATATTTAATCATTTTTATTTATTTATTTCTCTCTAATTTTACCCTACATGTCCTCTGTCTACATATTATACCTTCTAATTTTGGGTTTATATTGGATTCTTGAGTGTGCAAATGAGTGAGTCTTTTCTTGGGCTCTTTTTTTCTGTTTTTCTTTTCTTTTCTTTTTTCCTTCTGTCCTTTCTTTCTTTCCTTCTTCTCCTCCTCCTCCTCCTCCTTCTTCTTCTTTTCTTTTGGTTTGTTTTGCCCTATTCTGACCGGCCTATTTTTGTTTGAGCTTATTTTATTTTATTACTGTCCTTTGGATTCTGTTTTTTTGTTTGTTTGTTTGTTTTTTTGTTTTGTTTTGTTTTGTTTTCTAATGAGATAGAAATCGTGGGCCTGGATGGGATGGACTTTGGGGAGCTACTGGGAGGGGGAGGGGAAGTTGTAATCAGAAATTTTAAAAAGTTATTTCCGATTTAAAAAGAAAAAAACTTTCAATATGACATTTTAGGTCTTAATTTTTGATGTCAGGAATTCTCATTATGATGTAGATTTTATTTTCTTTGTATTAATATAGCAAGGGAAAGACAAGGCTTCAGTTTGTAATATTTGGCAGTAGATATCTGCATTATAATCTGTCTTATAATCACTCTGTGTCCTGCTATTATTTACTCAGTTTTATTGTTAGGCATATACAAAATACATATGAAATGGTAGTTCATCTACATTCTCTAAAATTACATATTTGCAAATAAATGAGAAAAAGTAGTGTAGTCAGAAGTTTCTGGCCCAGCTTAACACTCAGGTCTGGACACACATTCCCAAATAATCACACAGTCTTTTATTAATTGCAAGCTGTTTGGCCTATGGCTTAGGCATATTACTTACTAATTCTTAACTCTTAAACTAATCCATGATTAACAAAGTGACTTAGAACCTATCCTCAGATCATTTTTGTCTTCTTTCCTCAGTGTTTGCGTGAAATCTCTGCTCTGTTCTTTCTCTTCCCAGAGTTTTCTTAGTCTGATAGACCCACCTATACTTCCTGTCTGTCTTCTGGCCAATCAGCATTTATTAAACCAGTAGGAGGGACAAATATTTACAATGTACAAGAGCATAATCCCACAGCAGAGTAGTAACACAACATTGTGATATTATAGATTATTACTATTTTACTCAGAAATTTAATGTTTTGGAATTTATTCTATGAAATGTTAAGAATGCATGTATTTCAACTCCTGCCCACTAATCTAGAAAGACTTCTTCTGTATAATAATTAAAGTGTTTCCAAATAGTCATATAGCTAATGATATAGCTTAATGTTTTGAATGTATTCCCCATCCCTTAAAGACTGTGTTACTTGATCAGTAATATGTCAGAACTTGAAGCTAACTTCTAACTTTAAAAGTGGTGTGAAATTTATCAGATGCTCTATAAGTTACTGACCTCAAATGCTGGACTTTAGAATACCTGTGAACTCAAGAGTCAGATGACCATGTTAATAGCTCACACAGTGACAGCATATCATTTTATCAGACACTTCTCTGGAAGCAGAGCTCAGCCTGTGATAATCCTTAGGGCTCTGAGCACCTGACACCAAGCATGGAATTTCAGAATGAAGTAGGTCTTGGTCACTATAAAGGAGAGCAACATCTTAACCTTTCCACTTAAAACTTTCATCTAATTTGACTTTCTACAGAGTCTGGCTTCTATTTACCTCATCATGCAGACTTTAATAAATTTCGAGGTCATTTTGCTTCGTGGCTGTTTACCTTGTCTACTGAAGGAATTTCCTGTGACTTTTATCTACGTTATTCTCTTAAGTTCTTTAATTTAAACATTCTGATCTCAGGAAGAAATTCTCTTTGAAGCTATACAGTGTGAAGTCAAACAGTCATCAGCCTTTATTTCACAATAAGAAACAACTTTACAACTTGCTGAGACTAAATCTTCCAGACGTACATGCTGGGACTGGAGCTATAAACAGGAGAGGAGGGCAGTCATGTGACAGGACTATCAAACATGTGTTTGCTCGTGAATTTCTGGAAGCAGAATATGGGGACACTGCATTTTCCTGCCTGTTACCACTGAGGCAGTATGGTTCAGATGTCAGTAACTGTGACAGTCGCTTTGGGCTCACATCACTGTAGCAGAATATATGGTCACAATATTTGAAATAATATCTTGTTAACTCTCAAAGTTTTTAGTTGAACAAAAAATACTTTATCACCATGGAAACAGTGTTATAATGAAAATTTAAAATATTTGTTTCACAAAAGAACAATTGATAGATAAGATAGACAGATATACTATTTCATTATTTGAAATGTCATTACATAAGATAATTAATAGATATTTATGCATTTAACATTTTTATTTATAAATATTTAAAATCTACAAAGGGTGTTAGTATATTAAATACATTTTTATGTTCTGTATGGATTCAAGTCTACAAACTAGAGCATAATGTGTTTTGAATGATCAGATCTTTGCAGTAATCCACGGGATATGCTGCATGTCATTCTTCCTATCTTATAACCAGTGTAGCTGTGTGTGTATTTCAGCAAGACATAATCTCAGTGCTTCTATGAATATGAAACTAACAATGATTAATTAAAGAGTGTTTTTCACTTAGAGGGTTCAAATTTTTTTCAGTACTGAGATTTTGGAGAGGGCTGTTTTATAATATACACAATAAAATGTCAAATATCCTTATGGGTTTTATAGCAATATTCTACTTTGCAAACGGCTTATAAATTTCATAATCTAAAATGAATTACTGAATGTTCTGAAAACTGTGGCTGGATTGGCTATATGCTATAAAATTACTATCTTCTTTCATACAGGATTAAAATTTATTCAAAAAAATTGACTAGTGCCGTTCATTTAATTCCAAATCTTCAATAAGTAATTCTAGGTTTTTTTAAAAAGGTAAAAGGCACCATAGAATAGGGTTCTGCCTTTGGTACTGTGATTCTAAAGTACATTTTTCTTATAATCATCAGTAAAGCAATGCACATCTCAGTCTGGTTTGTTGCCATCTTTCTGAAGAGATTTTATTTTGTTCTTTTGTGTTACTTGTGGTTTTTGTTGTTGCTACTGATTTTGGCATTTTAATGCAATACTTACAGAGGCCAGGCAAGGGGGTTTGCTACCCTAGAACTCGTCTAACTGAGGGTTGTAAGCTGCCTAATGTGAGTGATGGGAATTGTACTCAAGTTCTAGAAGCGCAGTAGGTACTGTTAACTGTTAGGCAATGAAGCATTTCTGGAGCCCTACCTACATCTCAATCTATTCTTTATTTTAATTGCCAGTTGCTACCATTGATAAATGAGTTACACCTATTTTGAGGTGAACGGCTGTCAAAATAAATGCCTGTGGCTAACTAGCACGTTCATGTACTCATATAGCCTCAGAAAGCCTAACTATAAAGACAGTTTTTTAAAAATTTTCATGGTGTCTTATATTTCACCAACTGTTATCATGTATAGGTTACAGAGTTTGAACGAGTTCTTTTTTACTTCTTTATTTAAAAGTTCTCTTCTAATTTTATTTTATTGTATTTTTAACATACCACAGTTGCCCTTCTCTCTCCTCTTTACACTCACCACCCAGGTTCCCCCACCTCACCCTCCATCCATTGCTCAAAGAGGATAAAGCCTCCCATGGGGATTTACCAAAGTCTGGCATATCACATTGAGGCAGGACCAAGCCTCCCACCCCCAGTCAAGGCTGAGCAAGGCAGGGAATAGAGAACCAGAGCTTTTAAAGTCATGGAATAAACAAATGATAAATATAAATGCTGTTAAGCTTGTAACAAACAGAGTTAAAAAAAATAGTTGGCAAGTTTCCTTATGTATTTTAAAAGATAGCCAACCAAACAAATATAAAGAATGGAAATTTGACTGATTTGCTATACAAATAAATATAGGTGGAAGAAATCACTTATAAGAAAGTTTAATCTCTTTCCCAATATGTCAACAATATCTGAGTGCCTGAATATAATTCTTCCTTCCTAAGAATATTCCTTAGGTTAAAATGAAATTGTCTCTCAGCACTTTAGAAATACACTAAAATATGCTATCATGGTCCACAGGAGAACTAATGTATCAGGGCTAAAATAACTTGGTGTTCTACTGTTTACTTTATTTTATCATCTGTACCTTAAAATTATAACTTGAAACTCTAGAGTTAGCTAACAAAGGCAGCATGAGTGGGATTGGGTTCAGGTCCATGAAGCTTATGGCTGTGCATTAGCAGGTGAAATTTCTGACCAAAAGGAAAGAGAATCTGCTTCCAAGCATGAGCAGCAGATTCTAGGTGATGTTTTAGAAAAAGCAAATTTGCTTTAAAATGCCAATTATAGACTTTACCATTTAAGGAAACTTATTAACAAAGAGTACTTACCCCTTGCTAATGCTTCTGTACAGAATCTACCTGTAGGCTCAACATAGTTTACTTAAACTTGCTTTTCTGTGTTCATTTTGTGTGTGAGGGGAGGGGTATGTGTTTTATTTATCTTATTTTTAAACAATAATTTTATTAATTTCTGAGAATTTAAAACAGTATATTTGAACATGCACATTCTTCCTTCAGCTCCCCACCATCTTACCATAAATTCCGACTTTTTAAAAAAATGGCTCTCTTTCTCCAAGAAGTGTTAAAGCCAGTAGCTCCTGGGATTTCTACTATTATGCTTAAAAGATAATGGTTCTGAATGAGGTAGGTTTGGAGCAGCGGTATCCCTTCATTTACTCACTGAACCTTTTGATTGGGAGTAATGTCTTTCACAACACAATGAGGGAAATGATTTTAATCAAGGCCATTTGGATGTTAAATTATTAAATCATATATTTAAAATTATCATTATTAATTTTTTATATTTTAGTAAATCCAAATTTTTTATTCAAGAACAAGACCTTACTAACCACTGAGAGTCAAAATTTCTTTATCACAACAGCCCTTGAACATGAGAAGCAACAAAAATCAAGGAAAATTTCCAGCAGACCCTGGATTTACCTGCCAGTTACATCTACAAAGGGTATTTATTTAGTTTTTGTAGCATAAAAATTAAATTCATTAATTTAGTCATAAATATAAATATTAAAGTTATTAATGATAACAATCATGTCTCATCATCACAGTGTGGAATAAACAGAAAAATAATATTAGTGATGTTTCTTTAAACGCATAGAGATAATTGATGTTCCGATGGGGAAAATAAACCACACAAATCCTTAGAATGAATTTGATTTATAAAATATAGAAATGTGTTGAGCTTCATTAATGACTCTATTGTTGAACCTGCCAGCATGACTGGTTTACTAACATCTCACCTAAATGAACAGCTGTTTTTTGAAATCTTGCCAAGCTAATGTCCAGAGTAATGATAGAAACCCACAGAAAAAATTACTCATATTAGGCTATTTTAATAATGAAATATTAATTATGATTGTGTGAATAAATTTAAGGTTAATATGCTAATACTTCCAGCCAGTTCTGATTTCTCTTTGGCTAGCCAGCTCATCATTTAAGTAAGCTGCTTTGTGAATCTCAGGATTAGAACAAGATCTGAGATTTCTCTTACTATCTAGACTTAAATAAAAAGTGATTTACATATTGTCAGTGTACACTGAACAGAAAACCTTGTAAAACAGTAATAAACTTGAGAGACTGCTAGCTCTTACACAAAGCAGAGGCTTGTAAACCCAGGAGATATAATCTTGTCAATAGAATTACAGTCTTAAATAGAAGACATTATTGAAGCTGTAAATTAGTGTAAAGAAGGATTTTAAATCAGTATATTAGCCTGTGTGGTCATTTTAGTTGACTTGTAGTAGAAGTCACAGAAGAAAAGATAAATTAAGTAGAACCCACTGAACAGTATTAGAAGTTATGAGTGTCAAGAAAGTAAAGATAACTTTTCTCTTCAATAAACTACACATAGCAAAAAATAAAACACAAAGAGTTATAGAGTATGTCATGAAAGACAAGTGAATAGAAGTGTATTTTAAACAAATTTACTTTTCTCTTTGAGGCAACGTTAATAAAAACAAGCTTTGTTCAGGGTGTCAATTATAACTAGCAATGCAGAGTGAGAAACAGTAAAGGTTATACGGCAGTGTTCTCCCTTCAATACCTCCTATCATCTGCCACTAGCAAAAAAATGCACACAAGTTAAATGAACTAAAGTGGGACACATGTAATCATGTGCTTATAAAGTGTAATGTGTTCTTTGTTTGTTATCAAGGTACTTGGAGAATCATGCTTGCTCAATCACCAAACAACCTCATGTGTTTAACTCCACTGCTCTACACAATTCTTAGAAAGTGACCACGTTTAAGACATGTATGGAAAATAATATTAGGAAAACCCAATAAAATAAAGAGATTTATTTAAAGACAGGATGAATGGTTTAACCGGATGAATAGAAGAATATAGACACAGGAACAAATTTTAATAAGGCCTTGCTAGCTAGGTATACCTCAACTTGACACAAGCTTCAGTCATTTGGGAAGTGAAATCTTCAACTGAGTAGATACCCCACTCACACTCTCTTATAGACAAGCCTGTGGTGCACTTTTTTGATTGATGATTGATGTAGGAGGACCTGGTGTAGTAAGAGGTTTCTGGCCAGAACTTTTGAGGCCTCTTCTCAAGGTTTAGGCCCACAGAACCACAGACCCGCAGTCCCACAGAGAAACACAGATGCTTTCAATAGTTTATGGCTGATCAGCCTCAGGCCCAGGCATATCACTTGCTAGCTCTCTACCCTTCATCTAACTCATGTGTCTTGTTCAGCCATGGGGCTCGGTACCTTTGCTTAAAGCAGCATAGTTGTCCTCTGCTTCTTCCGGCTTCTCTCTGGCATTCTGCTCTGTTCTTCCTGTTCTCAGAGTTCTCTCAGTCTGGTAGCCCCACCCACACTTCCTGCCTGCCTTTGGCCAATCAGCACTTTTTATTAAACCAGTGGGTGGGACATAATCTCCCACAACCCGGTTCACTGTAGTCAGTGCCACCTCTAGGTAGGTGACGCTGAGCTGTCTGAGAAAGCAAACTGATCAAGCCATGGGAGAAAAGCTAGCAGGAAATGTTCCTTCATGGCTTCTGCTTCAGGGCTGTACTCAGGGTTCTACTTTAAGTTACTGTCCTGTAACTTATAAATGAAGGACTTATAAGATGCAAGGTGAAAGAAACACTTTCCTCCTCCAGTTTGCTTTCGGTGGTGGTGTTTTATCATGGCAATAGAAATCTTAAGTAAGGCAAAGGTCATGTGTTTCCGGTTAGGACTTTGATTCTCTTAGACTAGACACACTCCAAATAATCTAGGAATAAAATATACAAGATTTCTCTCAATGAAGTAATGGGTTTTCAATTAGAAATAATTATTTCTATAAAGTTACAAAATGTTAGCATGCTTAATATCACCATGTTTAATTAATTTTCATTTAAATTGAGCTGTTACATCATTATGCAGACCTGTAAAATGTCAAATAGTAAGTAATATAACAACTATAAAAATTATATTACTCTTTCTAAGAGTTTTGTGATATCATACACATGCATACAAATAGAGGCTTAGACACATTTAAGAGATTAAAAATTCTAAGGATGGTTTCATGCTATGTATTAGGTTCTGGATTTGGTGACATTTGCTTTGTGAAATAAATATCCTTAGTATGTAGTTAGATTTCAATGTGGCTCCCAAATTATTATGTTTGTTACTAAAAGATGTGTAGCATCATTTCTCCATTAGGACCATTTATGTAATGATATTTCAAATTGAAATTTTGTTGCCATGATAGCACCTAAAGGGAATACCTATATGTTCATATAGAACTTTAAAGACTAACCCTTGGATAGTACTAATTATTAGATATCAGAAAATTAGAGGATTAAACCAAGAAAATTCCTAATAAATACATCTTATGTCTATAAGTCACACTTCTGCTACCCAGATTATTTGAGCTAATGCCTCATAGGATTTGCTTTGACTTCTTGAAAACATGACATAGCCAGGCAAGAGGAGTAATACTTACAGTGAGTTAAGGTGTGCATGTAGGGGGAGGGGGTGACACTATCAGTAGCACACCAGATAGACAAGAGACTATTAGCAGCACCTTTAGATTGAGCCGAAGAGGGAAAGGGGCATTAGGACAGCTGGATTGATCCAAAAGAAACTAGTTGTTTGGTGTCATAGAGTTGACTTACATGACTGAAGGATCGAGCTTTGAGTGAAATGAAGTCCAATTATATTTCATGCTACTGTCCTAAAATGCATGTGTTGAATTCAGTGAGTCCGATTGCCTCATTTCTGTGAGTTTTACTGAAGTGTATATCATACTGGTATCTTTCTATAGCTGGTTTTACATGCTTGAAAATTTTGGCATAGTCCTAAACTTCTGGACAATAGGGACATTTAATTTGCTCATTTTGTTCTGCAACACTTAAAGCAATTTCATGCACAACTTGAGTTCTCTATAAATATGCATCCAGTAAAGAGCATTCTAACAGACTGTGGGAATTTTGAAGTATTCCTTCCAAATTCTAGACCCAATGCACTAAATAATCTGGCTGATTTGATATATATGCATTGCATATTTTAGTGGAAATCCTTAGGTCTTAGTTACTTTTATTTTGTTGTGAAGAAAAAACATGACCAAAAATCCAGAGCCATCAGTTTAAGGAGTGTAACAAAAGAGAGACAGAAATGACTCTGGAATAGGAGCTAAGAACTTATATCTGGTCCACAAGTACCAGGTAGAGGCAGAGTTGTAAGAATTGCATAAGTTTCAGACCTCAAAGCCCCTACTCCTCCAACTAAGCCACACCTCCTCCAACAAAACCAGGCTTGCTTCAGTTCTTCCAACAAAGCCATAACTGCTCCAAGGCCACACCTCCAAATCCTTTCCAAACAAATCCACCAACTAGGGACCAAGAATCCAAACATATTGTCATTTTCATTCAAAGCATCACACCTTAGTGCATACAAAAATGCAAAACAAAATTTAAAAATTTACAAGCCTGAAAACTGTTTTAACCAGCTCTAAGGCATTTTTCTGAAACTTTGCTGTGCCTCACAGTCTCACTGTATTAGTGTAGACACTTAGTTTTTAGTAGATTTTCCTGCTTCTGTCAGGTAATTAAAAAATAATATGTAAGTTAATATGGCTGAATTATTAACTACTTTCATATGTCTGAGTGCCTCAGACCTTCTCCAAATAAGTTCTTAGAAACTTCATCTTTATTTCACAAGACATGCAGAGCACTTAATAAAATATGGATAATTGTTCTTTCTTTTCCTTAGAGAAAAATAAATACTCTCTGTTACCTGTGAAAGATGATCACAAAACCTAAGAAAGAACTATATAGAAGACAGAAGACATGCTTTTATTGTGTACTAATGTTTTGGGTTCCATCTTAGCAGTAATACAATAAGTTATTTTGTATGAAGTCAGAGGTGCTTCATCAACCAAGACTTCTGGCCTGTTTATCTTCTATTGTACATTTACATTTATTAAAAAAATACCTTATTTCACATTAATTTATTCAGAAAAACAAAGTGAATACACACATATACACATACAAACATATATACCCGGAGTGTATGTTTAAATGTTTGTGAATGGTAAAATGGAAAATTATCCTTAATATTAGTAGTATGCTAATTTAAGTTCCCTTTGTTATGTACAATAAAGTTATGAGAAATAATTCAGTTAAAAGAGACATCCATACAAATAAAAAATGTCTAGTGTTGTTAACTATTGATAAAACTTACAAAAAAAAAAAACAAAAAAAAAAACAAAAAAAAACAAAAACAAGTTATGCTGCCATCCCAAACATCAGTCCTGACAAAGGACCACTTGAACATCCAGACCTGGAGGTTGGGGCTATAAGTGGCATCTGCTTTATGGAACTTATTGCCAATGGCAGCTGAAGTTATCTTGTGTCTACCCTGTGATAGACCCAAAAGAATTCTGGTTTTACATAAGCAGCTGAACAGAAATAGTGCCATTACTCTGCCAACACAAAAAGTCTCCAGAAGAGTAGTGATTCTAGAAACTGAAGATCAAAAGCCATTCCTGAATTTTTATTTAACTAATATGTTGCATTTAATATTTCAGTGTATTTGACAACACTTTTGATATAACTGCACACCATCTAGACTCATATTGGGCACACATTGTTACTGCCCTTGTCAATTTATCTGATGAGCTGAGGCAGTTAATACACAAATGAGGAAAAGGTAAGTTATAGTTTGAAAATATATATGAATTTTGTAAAATGTTATGAGACTCAAGATACTAATGTCTGAACTTTTTTAATAGACTTTCCAACTCTACAAATTATAACAATTTCAAATGATGTGACCAGTTTTTTATTTGGTAAAACATTAGAAGCAGAAATAGGGCAGGAAAGAAAAATA
Source organism: Phyllotis vaccarum (assembly GCA_033318265.1). Classification (NCBI taxonomy): domain Eukaryota; kingdom Metazoa; phylum Chordata; class Mammalia; order Rodentia; family Cricetidae; genus Phyllotis; species Phyllotis vaccarum. The sequence goes on along the minus strand of JARWLC010000010.1, from coordinate 34,151,343 downwards.
ACAGAGGAACACAAATATCAGAAAAAACAGAACAAGAATCTCAGTTTTTGCCTCTGGTTCATATTTGATTGGTAAGTCATTGATAGACTATAGGTTTTCATATAAAACAAATTAATTTATCATTTTAATTATTATGACTCACAAAAATGAAGTACTTTATGAATATTAATAAGCACATCAATAAAAGTAAATTGAAGTTATCTTTTTAATGTGGTTCTAGCTCATTTCCATATAAGGTTTCTATAAGTATTTTCAATACAGAACCAAAAATATTTCTTTCCTAAACAAACATAGGAGTGGATCTTTCCATGAGACATTTATTATTAATATACCTACTTTCTTCTATATAAATGGCTGCACATATTAAGTTTTGCAGTTTTTCTTTTGAAAATGTTTAAAGAACGTTTTAACTTTTTTTTGGTTTTATTATTTGGTTTTAGTAATTAAAAGTGTTTGGTTTGGTTTTAGTAATTAAAAGCCTTTGACAGGTTTGAAAATGCATTTAGCATATCACATTCTGTTTATTTGATTCCCTTAGTATATTACTGGAAATAATATTAATGCAGAAAATCAGAACAGTTCAAAAGGCAGAGAGTGTTTGTGGAGTATTCAACTATGGACGGAATTATCAGTCTCACTAAATCCCCCATCCTTAAAGCTCAGGAAACATCATGGAAGAAGAGATGAAAATGTAATAAGATGAAGGAACTGTAGAGATCCTCAGGGAAACATGAGCCACATAAGGTGACATTGTCTGCACAGGATTGGCATCCCATCAAGCCAATGAACTTTAGAGGAATTGAGATGCTATTGATAGTGGGCGGCTGATACAAAAGGAAGAGTCAACTTTCTTTAAGATTATGGCCTCTTGGTTTATTGCCATGATATAGTTATGGCTACATGCAGACAGCTATATGAGTAGCCAAGTTACACTCAGTGGATTAAGAAAAAAATCATATTATTAAGAGGACATAGAGTATAGAGAAATGAATTAAAAGGATGAGAGAATCAGGGAAAAGCTGCAGCAATAAGTTAGGTGCTGAATATGATCAAAATGCATTGTATACATATGTGAAATTCACAGTTAATAAAATATATTTAAAGTTCAAAATAATAATAAAATGTAAAACATAAAAAGACAAGCCTATTTATCCAATTCAGTCATAGAGCTGCGTGTCTTAGTGTCAATCTCTAGATGTGCAAAGAACAGAAAGTCAACAAATGAAGTCCATTCTCCATGTTCAGCATCTTGGCTCTTTCTCCTGGCCACTCATTTATTTAGAAGTATCTGAAATTCTCAGGGGAAAAAATAAACAGCTTGTGTCCTCTGGTGGGTTTCTTGTGAGTATGATAAAGAAGCCAAATACAATCAATGGCATGCACACGATGGTACAACTGAAAATAAATGTGCACATTTTTCATTTGATATTTTTCAATGTCTTTCTTTATTATACAACACATAGATATATCAATGAAAATTATCAACCTAGGAAGTATTTTATAAAAGTCATAATAATGTTCATTTGCATTAATTTTAGTCAAGCATTATGGTGTCTTGAGGCATCATTGATCTCTGTCTAGTTCACTTTCTGTGCTCCTTTTTGGGGTCCCTGTGGCTGTCTGAAAGGTTGTATCCAGTGTATGTTAACAGAGACTGGGGCAGGGTAGAAACTGCACCAGTGATGATGTGGTTGTCATACAGAGAAACAGCACAGACGACTTCACATTCAATAAACAATATGAATAAATAAGTGTAAGAACCAAATCTAAAAAAAAAAATCTAAATTTCTGAGTTATGTGAGAAATTATTACTAGTGGTGAGATGTCCTGAACTTTACAGTTCACAATAAAGTTTTTCATTTTCCACATTTTTTGTGTGTTTCCATGTCTCAGTATTAGGCATGAACTAGCTTCAAACTCAATCTTGTTTCGGACTCTCAAGCTCTGGGATTATAGGTGTGAGCCACCATAACCAGCCTCCTCATACTTTATAAATATGTCAAATATATTTACTGCTGCCTTCAGGGAAGGTCACAGTGTTGAAAAAAAAAAAAAACTAGGGCAATGTCAAAGTTTTCTAAAATGCGAAGCAGGGAAAAGCAGAGGGAAGAAATGCCAAAGTAATAAAGTTTATCACAGAAATGGCACAAATGCAGAATTAGGAATTTAAGAGCTAAATTGGAATTTTAAATGAACACGTTACTGGATTTATGACTGAATCATTTATGATTTCTTACAAATGTACTCATAAATAACATGAGGTAAAGAATTACAGAATATGATAAATTAGATTTTACCTATACTGATGAATAAAACAAAATAAAAACAGAAACTGGGTGAGCTGACACACATTTGTAAACTGTAAGAGGCAACCTGGTCTACCACATGAATTGTAGGCATCTCATGCTGAGACTCTACTAGAACAATCCAGAAAACTATTAAAGAATAAACTTACGCAATGATAGGAAAATCTTCAAAATCCTTACAGATCATTGTACAAATACTTAAGTGAAATACATCAAGAAACATTAACTTCGATGGCATGTATGTAGTCTTGAGTTGTTATTCCCCACACCTTGTCCATCTTACCTCTAGAACCAGTTGCTGGAGAGATGGAGATGCCACTGGATGCAGACTGGTATTGCCAAGGACAGGACTATGGAGGCTAACGTAAGCTACAGCATTCTTTTGTAGAATCTTCGCAAAATCCTGAAATAATTTTTTTTTTTTTTAGAGTTCTGCCATTGCTGAAACTAAAATCACATGTTCTACTTTATTAGAATAATACATACTTTGATGTTACAATATAATTATTATCAGAAACATGCTGTGAAATATTTTCTTACATGTTAAGGCTGACCCTTCTTTTATACATGAACTCTTCCTCCAATCTTGGTTTACGCTGTTAAGCATAATCATGCTGCTGCTAAAATAGTGCTTATGTGAAGTAATCATTTTAAGAGAAAATGGGTTGAAAGGTTAGTATAATTTTCGGTTCAGTTACAAAATACAGATTAGAATGTTCTTCGATGTTACTGTCTAATGTTACAGTCATTAAATTAGAGAACATAAATTGGTGAGCTTCATTGGTTAGGGCTGACAGATCTTTCTGTGAAGTAGTAAGCTAATTTGGACCAATAAACTCTTATTTCAAGGAAAATTGGACAAATAATAACAGTGAACCTGAAAATATTACCTTATAAAACCCCCATGAATGCTGTATGTAGTACTAATGGTACGAAATGACTCAGTGACATGGATTTGCATTTGTAATTCCTTGCTGCAGTACTGAAGATTTCTGACCCCACACTGTGAGGAGAAAGAACAGAGGGACTTCTATCCTTAACTTCCTTCTACCTAATGTTGGATAGTCATCTACAAATTGAGAGCGGTAAGTAATTATTAAAAGTGATTCATTTTTTTTCAAATGAACACATGATTAATTAAAACACTTTTGTACTCTCACATATAATATGGTAAAAATTGTCCATTATTATTAAATTATATGAAAATAATTCTCATAATACGTGAGCACGTAGACACTCATAATACATGAGCACATAGATTCTTTCTGTTAACATATGAACACATAAATACTATCTCATAACACATGAGCCCAAATACACTTCCTCTTTCATGTAATGTGATTTCCATGACACTAAAGGAGACGGTCATATTTATACTTGAAGGATCTATTCTCAAAGAAGTCATTTGTTAAAATAACATGTCTATGATAGAAAAGATCTGAACTCGAATTATCTTCCTCTAAAATTGGTAATATTGCCAGAGGAGCATGGGGAAAATATTCTTTATATGAGGAATGGTTCTATAAAGAAATCCTGTTTTAGGAGGTGCCAGAATTTCTCATAAGGATCAGTGTCAATACCGAGTCATTATTTTTTATTACATACATGGCTATAATTACCATTGAAAAGTTTATTGAGCAACGTGACCTAATCCTGCTAACTTCACTTGAGTTTGCGGGGGTTTATATACAGACAAACTTATAAAGGGCAAGATGGAACATGAACAAAGCCTCCTTTTGCTCATCTCCACTAAGGATCAACATAAACAAAAGTATTTCATTCTCAGAAGGCACAGGCTGCATAAGAATAAAGGGAATGAGCAACCAAGGGTCTACACTTCCCTTCAAATGGAGAGCACTGAAATTTTGTAAGGAATATTGTGGTACAGTATATTATAATAAAAACTATAGATATGTTTATTAACCAATGAAGGAGTTTGAAGACCTTGATAATTTATTAATTATATCTTTGTCCATCTATTCACCTAACAGGTAACTGAATGTGTAATTTGCTTAGTTTTACACACCACACACACACACATACACACACATGAAAGAGAGAACAACCTACATATATATATAATTATATATTTATATATAAATTTGTATATATAGTTAGTTGAAATAGAATTATATCCCTTTCCTCTATTCATTCCTCCCTCTACCTCTCCTAAGTACCCTTACTTCAATCTCTCCCATGACCCAATCCATCCTTAAGTTGATAAACTGTTTTTTATTATTATTATTCTATTTATGTAGCATATGTATGAACAAAATTATAAATACAACTTCCTGAATTTATTTTTGTCATTTATGTATATACAAGTAAGTTTCTATTCTTTTGAACTCATGTACCATAGCAGTATTTATCATTAGTCTCTATTGAGAAGTTACAGAGTTCTCATTCTCAAAAGGAACAATGAATTCACAAAAGTACTTAAAGTGAATTTATATTTTATGAAACACAAAATATTTACCTAGTTTGAAAAAGTTACTCTAATATAGGCAAGTTCATATTTATTGATCTTTAGCCTGCAATAGTGACATTTAAATACTTAGAAGATAATTTTACATTTCAAAATTCTCTATGAATTTGAGTTTAAGATATGAAACTTTAGAAATAATGTGAACTAAATGTATTTTGCAGATGTGGTTTTTATATACTTATTAATAAATTATTAATATAAGTTACTTCTGGAAAGTTATAGACATAATAAAGGCTGTTTAAAAACATTTTTTAAGGATGTCTCTCTATGCTCCTCCTGTTACCTAGCTGCGCAGGGTTTGTGGTACCTCATTATCTTTTGCTTTATGTCTAGCATCCACTTATGAGTGAGTACATACCATATCTATCTTTCTGGGACTACATTATGTCATTCAAGACGATATGCTCCAGATCTATCCATTTGTCTGAAAATTTCAGGATGTCTTTTTGTCAATTTTTTTTCTATGGAGTAACATTTTGTAAATATATCACAAAATGTTCTCATAACATTTAATAGAAAATAGAATCACATAGGTGTTTTTAAATTGTCTTACTAATCTTGAAGTCATGAAATGATCTTTGAATTTTTTTAATGACTATGGATTTTCCTCCTGAAATTGAGAAAGGTTTTTAAACAATTGGATGTTGTAGTGGGGGGTACACTTTTTGAAGTAGAGCTTTCTCATCACTCACTTGAATGTGGTAAAATCATCTCATCCAAGGTCTTAACATCTTCTTACCTTTGAGATTATTTCCCTTTTTAATAGCACATGGATTCTTTCATTTTCTTTAAGATTTTTTTTTTATTTCATATGTTTTGTTCCCTAAGTAGAAGTATAAAAATCAAGTAAACATGCCTGCCAGTGATGTACAGGCATGTGAGTCTAAGAGCAATAAAGTAAGGTTAGTTTTAAATCATATAGAACCCACAAAGGAATAACTCAAGTTTTCTCCTTTTGAGAAGTTCATTATTTTCTTTGCCTTCTATAACACTAGACTATAAAATCTGGAAAATAATAATAAAACAATGGGGGCAAGGAATAAAATTTAATAAATCATAATAAATGAGTTTGTTTTACCTCTCCCCATTCATAGGAGCCAATATTGCCCAAAGTCGTTCCTCCCCATGAGCAGAAAACAATAGTGCGTTCTGGTCTCCATCCTTTCTTCACTCCTAACATCAAGGCTTGGATAAATGCTGTGATTGTTGCCGTACTGCTGGCCCATTCTTGCCCATTATGACTGTATCCAACATGGTGCCTGCTGCCAACTATAATATATCGGTCTGAAAATAGAATGAAATAAGTACTATTACAACAAAAATAAACCTCACCAGTAAGTTTAATTACATTTCCATAATCCTACTGCACAAGTAAGCAGTAATTAAGCCAAACTGTTCTGATAATTAATTCCACTTTACCATTTTCCACCCCCTTTCTTGATCGGTATGACTGGGTATATTAATGCAGAAGAGCTGCTAAAGTCAATTATGAATCCAAAGCATAAGTCTATATTACTGTCTTCTTAAACATTAATATTAACTAATGAGACATGCAAATCTAACATTTTATCCAGCATCATGTGTAGTGGGATTCAGGTATTATTTGGAGAAGCTTGGAGGCATGTCTCTAAAGTACTGGGTGCCTGAATGGGGTGTGGCCAGATCCTATTGAGAGGCTGGGACACTAACCTTCCTTCCTTTTTGCTCCTGCATTCTTGGGGAGAGAATCAAACCATCAATTGTAAGACATTTTCAATCTCCAAAAATGTTTTAAGGTTCAATTTATATCAGTGAGTGTTTATATAACCCCTTAATAAATATTAATCCTTTATATGATATATTGCTAGCAAATTTTCCACAACAAATGGCACACCAATGTGGGTAAAATACACCCACATAAAGCCTTAAAAATTTAAAACAGTTCTAAAACACAAAATCAGAGCCAAAAAGAGCTACCAAGTTATGTCTCTCACATAAGCCATAATACAAAAATGTCCTAATGAGGCATGTGTGTTTAAGCTACAAAATAACAAACTTTTAAAGTACCACTTAAGCTCCAAAATGGACAGTTCCTAAAGTCTCACAGGAGACTAAATGTAAACAAAAATTTAGTTGGGTGTCATTTTTAGTATTATGTTTTTGGTCTGGTCTTTTTGGCCTAGCCCTGAGTTTTTGACCTATTGTCTCACAAAAACACACAGATGTTTGTATTAATTTGAATCTGATTGACCTAGGTCTCAGGCATATAACTTTCTAACTTTTTACTCTTAAACTGACCTATGATTTTTATCTTGTTTAGCCATGTGGCTGGGTATTTTTTTTTAAGAGCAGCATTTTAACTTTGTGTGTGTGTGTGTGTGTGTGTGTGTGTGTGTGTGTATGTGTGAGTGAGTGTGTCTCTTGGCATCTCATGGTGTCTTTCTACTTCTCTCTGGAGTATCTGCTTTGCTCTTGTTCTCAGAGTATTTTTAGTCTGGTAGAGCCGCCCACACTTCCTGTCTGTCTTCAGGCAATCAGCATTTTTATTAAACCATTAGACAGGACAATTATTTACAGTGTAACATAATTCCACTACAATTATAATGGGAATTCACAGAAAACAATGTGTGTGTGTGTGTGCTTAATGAATATCAACAAGCTAGTAATGCATTTGGTGTCTTAGGATCTGTAGATGTTAAAAATTTATAGTCCTGTACAGAATTTGTAGAAATGAATACATATTTAGGGATGTACTTATAGTTTCAACTTATACATTTAACCCTTCACCATTCTCTGAAAGAAAATAATATTCGCCACCATCAATCCAGGATTACTGATAATTTAACTTCTCATGGGGTCACACACAGTTCATTAGATGTTCCTATAGAAAACTTTCCAGGATTCATGGATCTGGTTCTTTCAGAATGTTTCACTGACTATTCACACTATTGAAATAAAATTAATATATAGCTCCAGAGAGTTCTCATTTGTTTCATTATTTTTTTCTGTATTGTTAACTTTTATTGTTGTTTGTTTTGTGTTTTCTTTTGGTCAGTGTATGTTACTCACAATAACAACAGAGTTTATTTGATCAAGTAACCCTATATGTTTATGATAGAGCATTCTCATCATTGTTTGATTGTGAGGTGCTTCATGTAGTAGGCAGGGGTCAGCAAGAAGGCACAGTGCTTATGGGAACTGTGACTTCAGATTGATCTGGGACCCACATGTTGAAAGGAGAGCTATTATACTTGCAAATTGTCCTCTGGCTTCCATATCTTACTAGTGGTTCTCTTCCCTGATTATAGAAATAATAGATATACATATTAATGTAATTTTTAAAAGTATGCCAGCCTTGAAGAAATCTGAATTTGAGCTGATATTCACCAAGCCACTGGCCACATGGCCACCTGAAGTTTATTTAAATTATCTGTGACTTTTAAAAATCATCCTCTCTGTATACAAGAATTACAACAACTAATGAATATACCATTTCTTTATTTAAAGTAATTTATTATTTATAAACCACTTGGTACAGTATCTGACATAAAGTAGGTCCTATATCTACCTGAATGAAATGGATTATTCTTGACTACACAAGGACAAATAATGTTAGCAAACTTATAATGGTATAGAATCATTTAAGTTTTTAATACTGAATTGTAACCAGCAACAAATTTAAATCTTTCACCACTTTCTTAACTTGTATCTAGTGAGCTACATGCAAGAATATGTAGGTATATATTCAAACATTAAATGCTTGGGTGTTTTTGCCTAATCTCATAGAAAATGCCATAAAGTTCTGCTTGAGAGGAACTGTATCCCAAATAAACTAACAATCAATGTATGTATATGGATTTTATCATCAGTAAATAAGAAAGTTTCATGAACAAGCTCTTTTTTTCCCCCAGAGAGTTCATATTCAGCAAAATTTGAGAATATTTGCATCCTAAACTTCTTTGGTTGATTAAAATTCCATCAGCATGAATCTAGCATATTTCTTGTACAACTCTGTTTTCTTGTGATGAGTTAGAAATGAAATAGTGATAATAAATATTCTTATACTTCAATCGGACTAGAAATCGGACTTATAATAAAAACCACTGAAATTGGTAAGATACAGTTATATGGATTTCCATGTTCATTTGTGTCCATGTCTAAGGATTCTTCCATGATAAATTGTACAATAAAGGAACCATGGAGAATAAATACACTGCATGAAATTTTTAAGAGTTGGCTGTCAAGGAATAGGGAGGAAATAAAATTTGAGTCCAAATTTCTCTAGGTCAGCAATTAGGTCTAGTGGCACAGAGAAGAATAATTCTTCAAGGAGAGATGAGTAAATGTCCAAGTATTCCACAGAAGTGGTTTGAGTGCAGTAAAACCTTACTGGTGTTCTGGGGAAGGCAGTTTGTCTGAGTGAGTTAAAGTACTTAGTTCACATGCCCAATGATCTAAGGTCAATCCCTGGAACCTCAGATGGAAGGAAAGAATTAATTCCTGAAAGCTGTCCTCTAACAGGGATACGCCTGCCTGCTGTGCCCACTCTCTCTCAAATACATACATACTAAATGAACATCTAACAAAACAAAAGCAGTAGTAAATTGCCTATTTTCTCACAGCTACTCATTGGTTTGAGATCCAGTCTTTTGATGAATTACAAAGTGTGCTGGTATTAGTTTGTTAACTGATAATGCCCTAAATACTTTTATGTTTAATTTTTACATATCAATAATTTATAAGAAGGTGTAAGATATTTAACATCTTACTGGATAGTCATTTCTGTAAAAGACCTTTTAACCCCAAAACACATAAAATGGGAAGGATTATGAGTGCATGATTTACTAAGGCTGGGGAAGGCTTTACTAATAGAAGTTTTTGTTTTGACACCAAAACAATTTATTTGCAACAACTGCATCATTGAAACCTATGATGTTTTATGATGTATGTGGTTTCTGCCCTGGAATTTCTGGCCCAGCCTCAAGGTTTAGACCCACAGACCCGCAGACCCGCAGACCCACAGAGACACACAGAGGCTTACAATAGTTTTAGGCTGATTGGCCTAAGGTCCAGGCATATAACTTGCTAACTCTTTACCCTTAAACTTAGCCATGATTTTATTCTGTTCAGCCATAGAGTTCTGTACCTTTTCAGAGAGCAGTATATTTGTCCTCTGCATCTTCTGGCTTGTCTGGCTACTCTGGAGTCTCTGTGGCATTTCTGTTCTGTTCTTACTGTTCCAAGAGTTTTCTTAGTCTGGTAGCCCTGCCCATACTTCTGGTTTACTGATGTGGAAATGCCTTTCTGTATGCTGTGAATCTCAATCTTTAAATAAAGGACCTGTTTTGGCCCTTGACAGGCACCATAGAAAAAGTAGGCAGATGAATCAGAATAGGTAGGAAAGGAAGGGCAGAGTCAGGGGCAGATCGAGCAAGCCGCCAAAGGAGCAACATGTAAGGAACACAGGTGAGCCACGGGCCATGTGGTAGACAGATTAATAAAAATGGGTTGATTTAAGATGAAAGAACAAACTAGCAATGTGCCTGAGCCATAGACCAAACAGAATAAAGTTAATATAAGCATCTGAGACATTTCTAAGAGCCTGAGCAGCAGCAGCTGGTGGCTAAGGGGTCTGGCGTGGCAGGGTCTGGGCCTCTGGCAACCTGGGACCAAGAAACCCCATTGCAACAGATGGCACCCAACACAGGGCAATTATCCACTTAAAACCTGAGAAAGATTTGAAAGGTTTCTAGATCACAGAAACTGAGCCAAGGAAGCTTCCAAATTGTGTATACGAAGCAGGTCATTGTACAAAGAAAGCATGGCGTCTGGGTCACATTCAAAATGGCACCAGCGGACTGGAAGCAGGCAGTGTAAGCTGAAATCAGGCCGGTTCCTGATATCTCACAGAAGACTCAGTAGCATGTGATTGATTTTAGATTTCTATTTATTTTGAACAAAAAGGAAACAAAGATGGTTTCTTAGTAGCAGCATTTTCTTGGGTGTGCTCTGTTTGCTGGCCACGAACAGAGACGCAGTCCCTTTAAGAGACCTTACTGATTCAGCTGTATCTGCAAAAACTACGTGGCAAGAGAGAGTTTTAAAAAGCTCTTCTAGTTAGAAAATGATTAAGGATTCACAATAAAACAGATTCAGATTTTTTAAAAAAAACTGTAAAGGGATTACAATATATGTAAAAGTTACATAGTCTTCAAAGAGAAAAGAGAAGGAAGAGAAAATCCTTAAAAAGAGAAATAGAGTAATAAAAATATAATAAGCCACATAAAGATGGAAAATAGACACAAAATCTGGATTTTGGTTTTTATTGTGTTTTCTTTTAATTTTTTAACTGTTAATGAGCTAACTGCAAATGGACAATGGATTGCAAATGCAAAGGCTACTAAGTTAAACAAGAATATATATTTTAAAGGTATCTAGACTTTGAAATTTGTGTATGAGGATTTATTGCTTTGGAAGAGTTCTGCTTTTGTTTTCACAAAAGATGAGAACCTGTGGATTGCTTCCAGGCAAATATGGTTTCATCAACCAAGACCCCCTGAAAAAACCTCTGATGGGAAGAGATGGCCATATCAGCTTCGGGGCTGCAGATTATGATCCAGTCTCAAGAACTCATGAGATTTTCAATGCCCCTTAATCAGCAGGAAGCAGTAATGGAAAACTATGCTCAAATTCCCAAAATATTGTTTATAAATGTTTGTTTCCATTATAAATGCTTAATGGTCATAGTTAATCTCTTTCTAAGAAGAAAAAGGAAATGTGGTATATGAATGATTTTTAAAAATTAGATTATTAAATTTACGTAGATCAGGAAATCAGCTCTTAATCTTGAAATGTTTTACATTGGTATAGATTTTGGTTTATTGATACAAAATTAAGGTCAATTCTCTTGTGCTGTATGTATTTTTCTACTCTTGTTTAAGATATGATGTTTATGTAACTGATTTAAAATTGTAATGTATAATTAAGAAATGCATGTTAGATTTTTAGGTATACAAAGATATAATTCAATTAGATAGGTAATCTTCAAACACTTCTTAGAACTACAGAATATGGCATTTAAAATATTTTAAGAACTTAGACTTTTCTGGACAGTGAGACAGATTTGCTCCTGGCAGCACCAGTCTTCTTCAAGAGAAAAATGGGCATCGAAGAAAGTCCATATGGAGTCTATTTGTGGCATTGGTTAGCCAATAGATATGAACCTGTTCTTATATTAACTGTTTGACAGTATGCTGTTAGAAGTAAACATGCAGGTTCCATAGGAAGATGATCTCTAAACTTTGACAGAACAAGCCAATATGGTTCTTCAGGTTCCTGCTTTGCAGAGAAAGCTGTCAGACATTCTTCAAGACTCAAGACAAAGTAACTGATAAACTGTACCAAAATGGATAGAAAAGATTTCCTGCTTCACTGAGATGAAAAGAGACTCTGGGCCTGTAGCCTAAAGGTGGATGCCCTAACTTTATAAAGGAACTTTCGGTGACTGTCCAGGCAGATAGGTGTCATCTCTATCCTTTCTAGATTTTAGAAGTCACTTGCACTTCTGGTTTACTTGGGTAAATATATCCCTCTGTGGTCTTTGATGTAGTTGAAGATTAAATAGTTATAGGCATAGTTTTTCTTAGTCATTTAAAAGGTATATTAGATATAAAACTTTAGATTCATAAGGATAAGGCAGATGATAGAGTATTTTCTTTAATTTTGCTAAGTACAAATAGACTAGATATTGTAACTATAATTCTTGCTTGATAGTTATTTTGTTATATGTAATTTTGCTATGTTAAAATTAAAACCTTCCTTTTTTATTAGACAGAAAGGGGGAGGTGATGTGGAAATGCCTTTCTGTATGCTGTGTTCTCAATCTTTAAATAAGGGAACTGTTTTGGCCCTTGACAGGCACCGTAGAAAAGGTAGGCAGAGGAATCAGAATAGGTAGGAAAGGAAGGGCAGAGTCAGGGGCAGATCGAGCAAGCTGCCCAAGGAGCAACATGTAAGGAACACAGGTGAGCCATGGGCCACATGGCAGACAGTTTAATAGAAATGGGTTGGTTTAATATGTAAGAGCAAACTAGCAATGTGCCTGAGCCATAAACCAAACAGCATAAAGTTAATATAAGCGTCTGAGTCATTAATACTGGCCTGAGCAGCAGCGGCTGGTGGCTAATGGGTCTGGCCGGCAGGATCTGGGCCTCTGGCTGCCGGAGACCAAGAAACCCCATTGCAACAATTTGCCTTTGGCCAGTCAGCGTTTTTCATTCAACTCATAGACGGGACAATTATTTACAATGCAACATCATAAATCCACCACAGTATTATTTTAAAGTATTTTGTCTTTGAACTAAATTTTCTATAGTATCATGGTAGGAAAATAAGAAAAATATTGCCTTTTATAAACTCTACCTCTTGTCTTTTTCCCATAATTCTTAGTTTTTGTGACTTCTAATACTTCTTTTTGATGAGATATGGTAAGGAAAAAAGGAAAACATACTTGAAATTTTCATATCAATCCATCCTTTCAGTCATCTAAACCTCTAGTTATACATAAAGTAGGATATTGAGCTTCACTTCAAAATTATTATGGAATATAGAACATTTCTCATCATATCATATTAATTAGGAACTACTTAGTAACTGCTTAACCCAACTTACCTGGTGATGTCAAGCCTTTTAGATATCCAATAACATTAGTCACTGTTTTAAATTTTGTGGCTGTTTGTACTTGCAAACTGACAGTTCTTTTTTCTGTAAAATAATAATAATAATAATAATAATAATAATAATAATAATAATAACACAAAACTTATGTTTCCCTCAACACATTAGAAGTTGTTTATCAAGTATTAGCAGTAAAATAACCTCACATGATTCACCCTTCTCAGATACCTAAAGTTACACATTTTGTTGCCAAGCAATATTTTATTCTGACTCCATTTTAGGATTTTATACTGCTATGGTCACCATGACACAACTGCCAGCTTCTGTTCTGAAAGCTGTGAAGAAACAAGCCTGACTCCCATATTTCTTCCAGCACAAGGTCAGACATGGATCAGAAAAGTTATAGCTTACAAAAGAGAGAGGGGTGATGGAAGGAAAGAAAGAGAGAGAGAGGAACAAAAGAGGCATATACAATGATTTCTGTGAATGTTAATACATTCCTGTCTTCACAGCAGGATGAAAGACAAACACACACTTTCTTTCAGTGACCCACTATTATACCAGCATTAATAACTGTACATATGATACTTTACAAATTACTATCCCTAAAACCTATTTTATATAGTACAATATATTTTCATATAATAAATCCATATTGATTTCTCTACCTTTATCTTCTCTTTTTCTATTTTAAAAATTCTACTTGCATTGATGCTTTGATCCACAAGTCTCTGTGTCTCATGGAGGTCAAAAGAAAATACTAAATCTCCAGGGGCAGGAGTTGGTAATTTGGGGATGGTTATTTTGTTTGCTTTAGCTTAGAAGGCACTTCTTTGAAGCTAGCAAGATGTCCCCTCAAGAAAATTAGTTTCTTCCTGGATTGGAAATCTAGGTTCCATACCTGGGTCCTACAGAACTGAGATCCGGAAGCTATCCTCTGACATTTATGTATGTAGCATGGTTCTTAATTGCCACTGCCAATACATAAATAAGTATAATAATTGTTTTAAAGAAGGTTAAAACTTTATATTCTAATTACATGTAACCCACATGCTCTTCAAATATTTGAAACACTGAAACTGGATTTTTTTCAGGTTGGACTATGGAAAGAAAATTGTTATTACATGATTATTGTATAGTTTCTCTTACTACAGCTGCTACCATATAGATTTCTAACACGTGCGCACATGCACACACACATATATAGACACTTATACACATGCACACACATGCACACACACACACACCACACACATGCACATACACATACATATTCACAACCACACACACATACATACCACACACACCACACACATGCATACACACACATACACAAACACACACACGTTCTAACGAATCTAATCATCACATCATTGCTATACAACTACTGCAATAACTTTCTGAATTCAACTGTATTGATGGACTGCTAAATTGCTATTTATTTTATTTTATTTTTTTAGGATTGCAAGGCACCCATATACCTATCTGAGGAAATGATGATACTCATTCTTTAGCACACAAACATGATATACTTCCTACTTGATTTCATTTGCTTTTATGTCTGTCAACGAAGTTTTACATTTTCTCAACAGTTTTGTACAAGTATTACTGAGTTTATTTTATTATTTCATACCAATTTTTTGTGCACACAAGAATGCCAATTATTTTAATCTTTTGTTTTAAAATGAACTTTATTTGCTAATCTTCTGGATGTCACAGCAGTTTATTCATAGGATTTTTTAAAATCTATAATGTTTTTGAATTTATTCTTTAGGAATTTTAAATCATGCAACTTAATCCCACTCATTTCCCTCAACCGTTTTTATGTCTGTCCTCAACCCTTTAAACCTCTTTCCCCTTTAAAGAAAATAAAAATATAAATAATATTTTTTAAAAAATTACTTCACTCCTCCAACTTTTCTGCTTCATCATCACATATTTAAATGTCATAATGGCTTTGGGGGGCTATGGTGTGTCACACCATGTACCCTTTTGCCCAAACAGCTTTCCTTACAATGGTTTATTGCAATGAGTCATTGGTGTGGTACAAGGCCTCTCTGCCTTTTGCTCCACTGGACCCTCAGCAAGACTCCTCTTGCATATTCTGATATTGCCCAAGTCTTGAGTCTTAAAGATCCTATGTCTATAGTTCTTCAGAACCAATCCCATCATAGAAGGGTGACCATTGCAAGGGGTCAACTCAAAGTCCTGGATGTAGTCCTGGGTGGTAGCTGAGTTGGTGAACCCAGACCTACACTATGATACGTACTCCCCCTCCCCACACACACACCAGGAACATTGCAAGATCTCCCTTGCCCTTGTCACTGGGGTCAACTCTCCCATGAGGGGAGGAACCAGCTCTCCCAGGGACAATAAGGATCAGAGCTAGCTCAGTAAGTCTCTTGGACATCAATATGGCCTCTGGTGGCAGTCTAGACCACAGGCATCCTCATGGCTTTTAGTGATAAAACAGTCCACAGACATCAGTGTGGGGATTCAATAAAAGTTTAGGAAGTTTTGGAGATATCAGAGGGAATCTACCCACAGTCTATGTGGGGGGGTTAGTAAAAGCTCCAGAAGTCCCAGAGCTCTAATCACAGTCAGTCTTGAAAAATCAGAGAATGGTGATTCAAACCTTTAATCCCAGCACAGGGAGTATCCTGGGAGTGGTGACCTACACCTTTAATCCCAAACTGAGTCCAGGTCACCTTAGATTATAGAAGGAATTCCAGGCTCCCAAGCAGGTGTGGTGAGGCCACACCTTAATTACCACTGAAAGAGTACTTAAGACAGGATTGAAACACAGAGAGAGCCATTGGTAAGATTTGACTGTGGTGTTTATTCCCCCTAGTACCTCCAACTTCTTCAGAGATCTATCCCTGAGTCTCATTCATTCATGCAACACATCAGCACAGATGTAGTAGGACCACAGATGCAGATATGGTCTGGACATTACCATAGCCTGTTGTGGAACTTCACGCCTTTCATCTCTGCCTGTTCCTTACATGCTGACACATCTCCAATTCTGCCTCTCTCCACTGCACATGAACTGTTCGGCCTCTTTCTCTTCCATCTCTATACCGTATATTTGCTCATTATAATAGCACCTATTCTGCCCAGCCCAAATAGCATAGTGACAGGCTGGGCCTGTGATCTCTCAATTCCTAGGATTCTTAATTTTGGTAGTTTTTCACAAAGACAACTCCTTTTCACTCGCTTATGTATATATGTTGGAGTGTCTCTTTGTGCACATGTATATGAATATGAGCACATCTCTGTGTGTCCACATGTGGATGTTATCATTTTCCATTCTCAACCTATTTTAATGTTCATGTGCATGTGTCTGAGGTATATGTTTATGGCATGTACATGTGTGTTTGAGTGTATACCTATGCACAGGCACACACTTGTGTGTGCCTGAATGGGAAGGCCTGATGTTGATATCAGAAATCTTTCTTGATCACTGTCTACCTTATTCATTGAGGCAAGGCCTCTCGATTGAGCTCATAACTACAAGATATGGCTGGTTTTACCAGCCAGTTTGCTCTGTGAATTCAAAAAAGGGAATTACTGGTCAGTTGATATGCCCAATCTATTTTTTATTTGGCCTCTGGAAATATCAAATCCATTCTTCACACTCATATGTCTTATTTGACCACTGAGCAATTTTTCCAGCCTTCCCTTCAATGCTAAGTCATCTACCCAGCCTCCCTTTCCTCTCAGATACTGATCCTCAAGCTCACCAACTAGATGGACAGGCTGGGAATCAACACAAGGGGGTCCTCCTATCTCTGCCTCCCAACGTTGAGGTCACAGATTCTCCCTACTGGGTCATCTGCTTAATCTCCTTGCTTTCTGCCAGCAATCTATCATTTTGACATGGAGCCCCTGCAGAGAAACTGGGGGAAAAAAACAATGTTCTTTATCTTTACCTTTGGTTATTAACTTAAGCAGAATGTTTTTTTTTTTTCAACATTTTATCTTCTATAAAAATCTTGATGTATGTTTCAGGGAAATTCCTTTCACCAAATTGAGAAATTTGCTTCTATTCTAGTTTTGCTAAGAGGTTTTCCCACAAGCAGATATTGTGTTGTCTCTGGAGATAACTGGAAGCTCTTCTCTTTATAGTGTTATGGACATGTGCATATCTGGAAAGAAGGGTATTTATCAAAACATGTCCTATACTTTCTGATATTTTCACACACAAAACATATATATACACACATATTTGGTAACTTTATATCTCCTTTTGTTCTAGATTGCTTTTGATGTATGGATTACACAAGCTTCCAAATATTTTAACAGTTTTTTCTTCCTCTTAAAGATTCTATCAGATTATAAAAATGCATAATATATTTTGTTCAAAAGGTAGAATTCAAATATAAAATATTTTCTTTATTTTTCTTATTATTATATCAAATATATATTGATTCCTCTCAAGTTAGATCTGAATATGCTTTTTTATTACCTTAACATCTCTTGTAAATGCTGTGCTCATTGCTTTTTATTCTTTATTCCTAAAGGCTATAGATTTTCAATGCATTATGTTTACATATGTTATATATGTTAATGTTTATATATACAGACTTAATGTTTTGCAGATACTTTTTTATAGCATTATATTAAAAGTTTTTCACAATACATATATTACTTTGAATCATTTTTAAGAGCTACTATTGTTTTGATATTTATATCTAACTTTAGATAGCAGATAAGGTCTATATGCAACTTATATTTTGGTATGAAGTAAGCTTTGTTTTGTGACCTATAGCATATTATGAGTGAAAGAGGATAAATCAGAAGCATTCAGTTTAAATCAATGCATATAGTATTGATAGATTCAGCCCTCTGGATATATTTCCAGTATTCAAATTTGAATTTTGAGTTATGTTCTCACTGATTCTATTATATAATATAATAATTGTATATATTAAATTATTCAACATAAATATAATATAATAATTATATGATAAATACTATAACTGTAAATTTATTACCCTATTCTCCAGAGATATTAAATTTATCAAATTATTTTGGAATGCTATAAGAATTTTATTTATTAAATCTGAATATTTTTAATACTTCTATATCTGTGTGTGCATGTGTATGTGTGTGTGCATGTGTGTGCATGTGTGTGTGCATCTGAAGGTAAACTTGAACATGTGTGTACATGAATATGAAGGCCAGAGGATAACCTCACCTCTGAATTAGTTTCTCAGGAGAAACTCATTTTTGATGCAGTTTCCGAAGGAGCAGGAACCTGTGAAGGAACTTAGTTTGGCTGTTCAGAGAGCCTTAGGGATGTACTTTACTTACTTTTCACTGCCTTCCCAGCACTGGTATCATAAGGGGTACTCAGCAGGCTTTGCTACATAGGTTTCTGGGATAGAATTTGGATTCTTTATTTTTCCCCCAGCCTCTTGATTTTATTTTGTTTTTTCTTTATTTTTTGTGCCAGATGAGTATTTTTAACATGCATCAAAAACAACTTCACATTTTCAATTTAGTACATTGTCAACACAATGACATATAGTCATCAATTACATAAAGATGCAGTAATTTATAAAATTTGGAAAGTGAATTACTCAAAAAATATTTTGTTTTCTTTCAAATGATTTTGTAGTGCTTTAGGAGTTTGAATTTTATTAAATTATAATTCACGTTTAAGTTCTAAAAATGCCATTTTCTTTTTTTTTCATTTTATTATTTTTTATTTTATAAAAGGGCTTTTTTTTCTATGTATGCCCCTGTGACCCCTCTTGTTCCTCGTCCCAATCCCACCCAGTCAGCATTCAGCCTCCTCCCTTCATACCCAGTCACCAAAAGGGTAAGAAGTCCCAAGGTGGTCAGCTCAGCATGGCAAGTCCACTCTAGGCAAGTCTGATTTACTCATCCCAAAGTCAAGACTGGGTTAGGTGTTCCTCAGCAGGGAATAGGTTCCAAGGTGCCAGTCCACACACAGGGCTACAGAAATGGCTCAGCCATTAATGGCTAGGCTCACAACCAAAAACATGAGAATTTGTATTTTTATGCCTTAGCTGCAAACACTTTACCAGAGAAACTATCTTTGCATTCTACAAAATGTACATTTCATATGAATTATATATGCATGATTTTTTTTATATAAGTCCTTCTCCTTTACAACCCATTTAAATATTAATGTAATCAATCCACCTTGCCTTTGGTTTTCATTTCTCTGTTAAAGTTCCCCAAAACTATTTTTCTTCTATGAAGAGTAGCTCTGCCTAAGCAGTTGCTCATCAGTTTTTTGATGGCAAAATCAGAAGAGGTACCATCATAGCCTCAGTCTGGACAAAGACTGAAAGCCATTGCTTTATTTATACTAGTCTTTCAACTAACAAAACGACTTCTCTAAAGACCACTTTAAGAAGAACGAGTCAAAATAGTGAAATAATAACATAGCAAAATGCTTCTCCTATTTTTATATTATCATTAGGTATACGTCCTAATACATATTAATGTGTTACTTCATGTCCACATTTAAAAATACACATATGCAGTATATTTTCTTTCACTCAATAGTACCATGATCATGCTTTAGATTTTAGTCACACATTTTGATGAACTGACATTCTAAGGTTACATTATCACTGCTGCCATTACTAAAATAAACAGCAACATCCTAAATTTTGGATAAGGAATAGTTTAGATCTCTATCACAGGATCTATAGTAGAAATTAGAGAAAACAACGAAAGTACCCTGAGGGAAAATGGCTTAGAAGACGTTGAAATGTAAAAAGAATATTTACAAACATGAACACAGCATTCGTGATCACAAATAGGAAATACAGATGTATGTAATGCCTGCACACAGACCAAAGATGCAGACATTGTGAGGAAAGCGTGATTCCCAAATGGAACAGAAATCAAGTTAGCTAGGCCTACCTATGCTGGCAGGGCTTAAGTTCTATTGCAAAAGTAGTTTCAACAAAGTTTCTCAGGTATTTATTTTCTCTTCCAAATCTTTAGAGATGGTAGTTTTAAAAACCCAAGGATATTTTTTTCTTCCTGAAAATGAAGGTGCTTTTGAATAGTTTAGTGAAACCTTGAGAAATTGACTCCTGGCCAATTCAATCAGGAAGGTGTAGACTGGGTCCTGACCATAATCCATCTCCTCCCATAAATCACAAAAGAGTAAAATTGTCCATCCAAGAAGACAGTACTCAGACATGAGGTACTCACACACCAACAAAAAGATAACTTAATGAACTGGCCACAAAGCAGCCACACTGAATACAATATAAACACTGTAACTTAACACAGAAAAATGTCAGAACATGTTATCAATGTGGAACAAATCAAAATCATTAAATAATTGTTAAATAAAGTAGAATAATTTTAAGAAGCACACAGAAAGACAGATAAGGTAAAGTATTATATGGTGCTAAGTAAAGAATGGGTACAAAGTTTTGAAGCTAACACCAAGAAATACTTCCAGATAACCACAGAAACTACATAAGTACAAAATAAGATATAATTAATAAAAATGGGAGCAGGATAAATAATATCACAAGCAGTACTAAAGGAAGAGGCAAATGGAGAAAATAATTGAAAAAAAAAATCTAGAAATAAAGGGAACATTCATGTATTTTAGAGTAAGATTGTCTCTGGATACACACATGGGCTCCGTGGGTGGGTGGAGACACACATGGGAACCGTGGGTGACACACATGGGAACCGTGTGTGGAGACACACATGGGAAATGTGGGTGGAGACACACATGGGAACCGTGGGTGGAGACACACATGGGAACCATGGGTGGAGACACAATGGGAACTGTGGGTGACACACATGGGAACCGTGGGTGGAGAGTGAAGACAACTGTCAAGGGATTAAAGCAATGGGCAAAGTAAAGGAAGCACATTGAGAATACAGTTGGATGTAAGAGCTAACAACATGCAGTTGTTTAAAACTGTGATTTGAGTAGGAAAGGATGTTATTTGCTACCATAGGGTAGGAGCAGGCAGAATATTAGATGAGTTCCAAAGAGACAGTGTCAGATATGTCTGACTACTGGGGTCTGAGAAGGATATCCTTGGGTTACAGGAAGAACAACATCAACTGAGTACACACAGATATATCATTTCGTTGCTTAGTACATGTAATATTGTGAGAAGATATTTGTCATAGAAATGACTTGCAGGACCTGGAGAAAAACAACTGACTGATAGAGATAAATATATGATCGGCAAATGGATAGGTAATTCATCAAGTATCAGTTACATCAGTGTATTTATAAATTTTAGATATTTGTGTTGAAATATGATATTAAAAATAACTGTTTTCTAAGCCTATACCTTGAGTAGTATTAGGAAGAATTTTTCTAAAGTCACAAACACAAGCAATCTGTAGGTCATACTTTCTAATCTATGGTCTCTAATCTCTCTTAAAGAAACTATTTTCTTCTTCTTCTTCTTCTTTTTTTTTTTTTTAATTCTCTTAAGTTTCTCCTGTCATCTATCTTTTCAGGGGTTGTGGTTTGTAGCCTGGCTATTCTTTGCTTTTTTGTCTAAAGTCCACATATGAGTGAGTACATCCCATGTCTAT
Organism: Phyllotis vaccarum; assembly: GCA_033318265.1. Classification (NCBI taxonomy): domain Eukaryota; kingdom Metazoa; phylum Chordata; class Mammalia; order Rodentia; family Cricetidae; genus Phyllotis; species Phyllotis vaccarum. The sequence goes on along the minus strand of JARWLC010000010.1, from coordinate 34,129,329 downwards.
CTTTCTGGGCTTGTGTTACCTCATTCAGAATGATACTCTCCAAATCCATCCATTTGCCTGCAAGTTTTAGAATGTCTTTTTTTCCTTACTGAGTGGTACTCCATTGTGTAAATGTACCACAATTTGTTAACCCATTCTTCGGTTGAGGGGCATCTAGGTTGTTTCCAGGTTCTTGCTGTTACCAATAATGCTGCCTTGAACATAGCTGAGCTAATGCCTTTGGGGTATGAATGTGCATCCTTTGGGTGTTTGCCCAATGGTGATATTGCTGGATCCTTGGGGAGACTGATTTCCAGTTTTCTGAGGAGCCATCATACTGCATTCCAGAGTGGCTGTACAAATTTACACTTCCACCAGCAATGGAGGAGAGTTCCCCTTACTTTGCATCCTCTCCAATGTAGGCTGTCATCTGTGTTTTTGATCTTATTCATTCTCACAGGTGTAAGATGATATCTCAGAGTTGTTTTGATTTGCATTTCTCTGATGACTAGGAATGTTGAGCAATTCTTTAAGTGTCTTTCAGCCATTTGAAATTCTTCTGTTGAGAATTCTTTTTTTAGCTCTGACCCCAATTTTTAATTGGATTATTTAGATCTCTGGCCTCTAGTTTCTTGAGTTCTCCGTATATTTTAGAGATCAGTCCTCATTCAGATGTAGGGTTGGAGATCTTTTGCCATTCTGTAGGCTGTCATTTTGCTTTATTGACTGTGTCCTTTGCCTTTCAGAATCTTCTCAATTTCAGGAGGTCCCAGTTTTTAATTGTTGTTCTTTGTGTCTGTGATACTGATGTTATATTTAGGAAGTGGTCACCTATGCCAATATGTTGAAGGGTATTTCTCACTTTCTTTTCTATCAGGTTCAGTGTAACTAAGTTTAAGGTGAGGTGGTTGATCCACTTGGATTGAGAAGAAATAGAGAAGACCTCAGTAAACTGGGATCATAACAGGAAACGAGCAAGGGGAGGTGTAAACCAATCATGAGAGATGGAGACAGTTGAGAGAGAGGAGCAATAGAGAGGGAGAACAAAGAAACGGGTATCATGATAGAGGGTACCACTTTGGGGTTAGAAAATCTCAAAGAACCCATAAGATGTCCCAGGCTAGAACCCCAAGCAATAGTAGAGAGGGTGCCTAAATAGGACTTTTCCTATAATCAAATCACACTAAGTGTCATTATAGAACTTTTATTCCACAACAGATAGAGGTAGAAGCAGAGATCCATAGCTAAGCACCACATCCAGCTCCTGGTCTAGCTGAAGAGAGAGAAAGAAGAGAGAGTATATGAGCAAAGGGATCAGGATTATGAGGAGGAGACTGCAGAGACTGCTGACCTGAGCTATTAGGAGCTCACTGACTCTAAATAATCACTAAGGAACCTTCATGGAAAGGAACTAAACCCTCCAAAGGTAGACAACTGTCAAAGAGAGTAGACAGTTTGTGGAGCTTCTTGCAGTAGGGACAGAGTTTATTCCTGGTGTATGAACTGGTATCTCAGAGCCCATTCCCTAAAGAGGAACACCTAACTCAGCCTTAATACTGGGGTGAGGGACTCAGACCTACCTCAACTGCATATGCCAATTTAACTTATCCACCTAGGGACTCCTTAGCCTCCTTATGGAATGGAATGGGAGATGAGTTGGAGGAGATTGAGGGAAGACTCTGAGGGACTGGGAGGAGAGAAGGGAAGGGAGCAGTAGTAGATATGGAAAAAAAAAACTTTTAAGTAAAAAAATGGAAAAAAGTTACAAAAAAGAAATTTCTATCAGCAAAGCTGAAATAGAAATTCAAGAGCATTTTGAAAATCCTATAGTATCAAAAACTAAGAATATTTTCAAAAAATAATGAGAACCGGGAGAGGATCCAGAATCCAGGCTGAGGCTGCCTTTCTGGATAATAATATTTGATAATGTACATCAAGTAGAATACAAATTTCCAAAGTCTTTTTAAAAAGGATGATTGAAAAGAAAATCAGGGCAGCAAGGTGTGTTAGTGCATGGACTCTTGTCCCAGGTCCTGAAAAGCAGAAGTGGAAGAAAAAAGTGCTCAAGAGCCGTGAGGCCACTCAGTGAGATCAAGAACAGCTGGCGATTGGTTAAGAACCCAGTCTCACTGAGGACCGAGGCCCTGATGATGATTCAAAACCAAGGTCAACCCGAGAAACAAAAGCCTGCAAGCAACACAGAATAGACGAGAACAACTTATATTTATGTCAATATTCAGGACAAAAATTAATGAATTAAAACTAACTGGCAGTGGTGTAAAAGCTATTATTATAACAACTTTCGGGGTTTTCAAAAAACTAAGAATCAAATTCAACATGAAATTTTCAACTAAATTTTTATTTCACAAAGCAATATGTTTTTGGGAAACTAGATGTTTAAACATGAAGTAAATACAAGATAGTATTACAGAATGCTGACGAATTTTGCTCAGCATGATTGGTATCATAATTATGGAATTTTAATACTGTTCTGCTTTAGAACATTTATTGAAGCATCATTGAAATCTTCTCTGAAATTTGCTTTGGAAAACTTTAGTAACAGAAGCAGCATGTCAGTAATATGTCAGAGCAGAAACAAACAAACAAAAAAATCTACCTAAAATTGTATGATTGGTTCTGGGGTTCATTTAAACTGTTTTCTCAGAATTTCCATTGTGATTGCAAACTTCCATGATAAGATTGTTTAGCAGCCCACTGAAAAAGCAGTATTATAATTAGTTAAGAAAGTGATTAAGTAAAAATTAAGTAAAAATTTGATATTAATGTTTATAAATAAATTGTAAGAAAATTAGAAAAAATATTCACAATAGAATAAAATCAGTATTTGCAATATTATCAGTAATTATATTAGAGCTCCAACAACACTTAAGACTAATTGGTAGAATAAGTAAGAATGGAGGCAGGATGGATAGATATTATTTCATACTTAGTCTAAAATGAAAAGTTAAACAAGGTATCCAATATAGTAGTAGGTTCAATGGTAGAACAAAATGGCACCATGTATCATTTAAAAGATGTAACGGAAAAGGCACATCATTACTATGATCAAAACTCATATCCTGAAAGTATTAATTGGATAGTTAGGATAGGTCAATATGAAGAACTGGGGACAGAAAAAAGGATAGTTCTGAGCAATTCATGAGCCTGATTTGAGCTTCGTACAATTGGGACATTATTAAAATGATTGACTCAGTTGACTTGTGCCAGTGGAGTATGTAGCAGAAAGATGTCAGTGGTTATAATGGCTTTGTTATTTGTTCTGACACAGTTCAGATATGGGTGGATACTCTGTAGTTTGCTTTTTCAGCAGATAAAAGAAAATATTTTGATATACTTTCAAGCTTTCATTAACATTAATTTTATTTCAAAATAATAAAAATGATTTGAAATATGGAATTAGGAAATTTTTGAGAACTCAGCTACAATTTACTATTATTTAAATACTTTCTGCATACATATATGTGGATATCCCTACATTTCCATCTCATTTACTAAGAGGTCTTTGTCTTTTATGTTGCAAAATGACGGCTTTAAAACATGACATACAAAGTTCAAATGACATGAAAATGACAAGAAAATTGATTCACTCAGATATATTTGTATTCAAATAAGGTGAGAGCTGTCAGAGGTAGAAGACATGAAAGAGATTGCCTCTCATAATTCTTTAATTGTATCGGGTTCAGAAAAAGAGCTCCTATAGATCTATATTCCAGAGGCAACAGTCTCTTACATCTCTGCCATTGTTAAAGTAAATTGGTCTTCGGTCTCTGTCTCAGAACACTAACAAGGTTTTACTTAAAATATGACCAGCCTTAGAAAATATTTCAGAAATACCCCAAAGCCATCCATACAAGTTTGAAAAGTAACACTTACTGACAGCTTTGAGTTTCAATCATAATATTTAAGCTTCTCTTATTTCCCTAGACACAGTTCTTTCTAGATTTTCTAATTTTAATAGAAATTGTGTCCATTCTTTATGTTTGAAAATTTTTGTATTTGAGTTTAAAGTACAATTTGTTAAAATTTTCTGTTTTCAATAATTGGTCTTCCTTAATATTTTAATATCTTTTTAAAATGTCAACTAATTACACAAAACCCTTAATATTAGCTGCTGTGTCAAATGGCAGTACAGCGAATATATTTTAAAAAGGAATGCATTTCATGCTATCTCCAGTATACATATATACACATTCACAAACACATTTACACATATGGAGGTGATTTTCCTTTTGTATAAGAGACATTTTGATGAATATGACTATCAGAAAAGGAATCAAAACTTCTCTGTAAGAGTGAAATTTTAGAAATTTGATTAATTTCACACATCATTTTACCAAACGTCTACAACTCAAAAATTACAAGTTCAATCAGAAAACTAATCTTCTGGAAAATTACCTCATCTACACACTTCCCATTGCCTATCAGATGTATTGTTCACTCCTTGACCATGCTAGGAGAATGTCTCTGGCTCTGAAAAACTTTTGGATTCAGATAGAGTATGGCCAATAGAATGCTTCAATAGTGACCAGTAGGCCATAAATGTGAAAGATTGGACGGTTAATTTTCCATCACCCTCTTTGGCTGGTTGCTTGCTGGCAAAGACTATGTTGCTTAACCTAAAGCCACAGCTTTTTTCTTACAGCTCGCCATCTTGTTAGTCCCTGTAACTGTCCCCACATTTCTTAACTGTGTGAATGTAGAAATTACAGTAGTTTCTTGCTCAGGTTAAGTGGTAGCAGCATTGATACATCTATTCTATGTGGCTTTGTACTAAACCTTATATATTGTTCATTGGCTAAATGGTAATGTAGTACACATTTTAAGTATTTTCTTTACTTTTATGATGTCACTTTATATTCTATGCCAATTAATGTTTTTATAAATACCAACTCATGCTGTTTATGAGAAGATTTTTTTTGTTTACTAGTACTATGGTAGCCTCCTGGGAAACTGAACTACATTTTTCAAGTAAAAATAACTTATATCGATAAAATAAATTTTAATAGGAGTATTAAAAATAGCAAACACTAAAGCTTTATTGGGTCAATATTTAAGTTAGAATGTGAACACATATAATGTCTATGTCTAGACACTCATGGAATTTGATGAATCTTAGTAGCTTTTCTGCACAGCCTTATGAGGCGTAAGGGTGGTAATAGACTCTGAACCCTGCAGTCAGTACATCATAAAGAGATGTTCTAATGCCATCACTTATCCTCTGTCCCATTTTAAGTTGCTGTTTTTTTTGAGTGTACCAATTCTAAAGCATCCTCCTTGTTGGCAAGCTGCAAGTATGTTATGCAAAAGGATGATTAATGAAGTTAGGAAAGGATTTCTTTTCCCCCAATAAATGGCTCATTTTAATGAAAGGAAAGAGTGACTCTCCCTCCAGGAAGCAAGTTTTATAGAGACTGTTTTACTGCAGTCCAGAGATGACAAAGAACATTATCATAAAGTAGAATAGGAATGCAGTATTCCTAGGAAGAAATTACTACGGTAACTCCAAAAGAGCACAAAGAGTTTAAGATCTAATATACATGGGGGGAAATATAATGATAAGATATCTAAATGTAAAAAAATACGTGATCTATATAAAAATGCCAAATTAACCTCAGAAAAACCAAGAAATAGAAATTGCATTGACTGTATTGGATCAAATGCTCTAGTTCAAGCATAAAACACTGAATTTGAAATGTGAGCTATTTCTGTATTAAGACATGTTGGAACAAAGATAAAGATTTAGAAAGAAATAAAAGCAAAGCATTGGCACAATGGCAAACATACCAAACAACAAAAAAAGTTAAAAGGAAAAATAATTATCATGATAAGAAGAACATCATTTTATTCTACAGGTGGCTCTACTGATGAGTCAAAAGTTTTTAGATCATGAACACCTAAGAAATGAGCTCAAACTTATAAAGTAAAGAATTGATCCCACAACAAGATGTATAAATCACATGCACAGTGTGTGAACTTTATAGGCAAATAAGATATAGAGTAATTTAACAGCCTAGAAGATAAATTTAGTCCAAATTTAATATATTGAATACTTCCCGTAAACTACCTAGTCCATATTCAATTCGATTATCTGTAAGGTACACATCAAAAACTGGATTATAAGGGAAACTTCAAATAGTTGAAATACAGAAACAATAAATAACCAATTTTCTAGTGAACTTTAAATTATCCATCCTGGTCAGAGTGATTTTATATCTTAGTGTCTAGCAGTATGGAATAACTAAAGTCTGAGAGGAATAAGTGAGATCACTTCAATCTGAGAAGAACCTCAGTAACTTGTGTGGGAAGGGTCAGCATTGGCAGAGACATACAGATTGAAGCTGTGGGGCCTTCCCAGCTTAGACTTTTACATAACAAGATATATTTGAATAGCTGTGAAAAGAACAATAACAAAGAATGTTGTGAACTAGTAAGAGGTAAAAACAGAGGAAGAGCAAGGTATTTCTAGTAGGCTGTAACTTTGTAAATTACAACATCTGTCCATTGTGATAAACAGATCATCAACATAGATGCCATACATTGTATTAGATTTAAACATGTATAAACTCCAAAGTTTCTTTGGGACTTTTGTAATCTATCAAGAGTAGAGTTTGCTTGAAAAACAGTATGGTAAGTATGGAAAAAAAAAAGCTACAATATAATACTAAAATACTGAAAATTATACGTAAAATGATTTTACTTGAAAGTGTGCTTCTCAAAATGCCTTCAGTGATTAACAAATAAATTTATACTGAATCATTTTTAACAGCCAACTGATGAAACAGAACGCTGTGAACTTGAGAAGTTCAAGGCAAATGACAGTTGTGTCACCTGAGTAAGCACTGCCTTGACTCCCCAGGAAACAGGACTGACTCTACTGTCTGTGGACTTTGGACAATAGGTCTCATGCCTGTGTTCTGTATTTCAGATCCTTCGTGAACAGTCCTTCAAAGTGAATTCTGAAACTCTTTTTCCTTTTATCCAAGCACTTCAGACTGGCAGCTCATGAATGCTGTTCTTTAGTTCTACAGCTTGCTCTGTTCTTAGCTTCCAGCTCAAACTCCTGGTGAATTGGCTGCTGGAGAATTTAGAAAACTGGGTGTCACTGCTAAGAATTACTGCAGCAACTCATGCCTGGCTTTACTAATGTGATCTAGCATATTGAGTTTGCCCATATGTACGCCATATCGAGCTGTGTACACAAGTACACTGATGTTACCCATATATATGGCATATAGAGCTGTGTACATGCCTCGGTGATTTTAACCGTTTTGTATACTGTATAGAGTTATGTACACAAACAAAAACGATGTTCATTTTTTTCCTGAATAGTTTTTTATATTGATGACTAGAAGCAAGTAACCCAAGGTCTGAATAAGAGTTCCGCACAGTCTATGTGTGTCTATACTCTGTGATGTTATTAGAAGACACTAGAATTTGCAGGAAGTGCATGTAGTGCTCCCAGATTTGCTAGCTGGAGACATACCCTTGGATCTCCACATAACTCCTTCTACCTCATTCTGATTTCATAAGTAGCTGTCTCTGATAGATTGATTCCTCAATAATTTGTTATGGCAGATACAATTTACCAAGGCAAATAAACTGACCATAAACTAAACTCCATCACTTTTAGCAAAATCAAACAATCCTCCTATTTCTCAAAAATTTCTGCTTCAGTGTTGGAAAGGTGACTAGCACAACAACCCTACTGCAAAAACACACTCATTTTTTTTCTTCTTAATAAACAGTCTACTTATATTCTTTTCTTTTGTATGATCAAAAAGTTTAATAACATATGTCACTAATATATAGAGGTTATTTCGGTCTATCAGCTCTATAATAATATGCTGTCACAATACACACATTGTATCACAGAATGAATAGGTGATAGTCAACAAAATGTAAGGATACATACATAGAGTATCCTAGATTTTTTCTCTTAAGGGGCAACCTTGAGGATAATACCGTTAGATAGTTCTATCTATCATAAATATATTATCTATCATAAATATATTTATGGATCCAAGTAAATGGACATTTCTTGTTGATAACTTTGTTTTGTATTGTTAAAATGAACTATTTATTGACAACTTTTTGTATAATAAAAATTTGTAAATTATAGTGAAATAATCTGCTAAAAAGGAAAATACTTTCAAAAAGATAATAACAAATAAAAAATTGCTACAGATACACATTTGAAATTTGTAAAAATTATAAATGATATGAGTTAAGTATTATAATAATACTCTAATGAAGTTAACATTTACCAGAGAATTTATCAATTATGAATAAGAAAATCTGAGCCATGTCAACATTTTCTCTCTATTGAAGCAGATGGGTTTGTGTTTTACATAGTTTACTTAAGTACAAATATGTCTTCATTGGTAAGGTAGACACATTATAAAACAAACATTCTTTATACCAAATTAATCAATTTTTATCAAATTTCCTCCTTTAAGACTGATGTATTTTTCACATAAGTTATATAAACCTATTTAATAGTTTGCCATTTCAATGTTACTGTATTCATGATCTGAAAATGAGCTAAAATTAATATTTGACACTGAGATTTCTATGTTCTGGCTGAGCAAAATGATTGAGAACATATTGGATTAGCAGAAGAGCTCTTGAAAGAGAGACCAAAAGAAAGCAGAACAAAGATATTCAACGATTTAAACAGATGGCGCTAGTTACATCGTTGCCCTGATCTTTTCCTTATATATCCTTAACCTATTTTATTAGTGCTGGCATTTCATTTCTTTTGAAACTTTTAATCTATATTCCTTAGATAGTTTTTGGTTATATGTAACTGAAAAGGAAACACAAATTTATTATATTCCAAAGGAAATATATTAGCGAGCATGTATGGTTAGCCCAATGGTTCAGATATGAGTTCTTCGCTTATGGTTAAGTTAAGAGGTCCCTCCCTCCATGAATCTCCTCCATTTACTCTTCCCTCCCACCTCTGTCTCATCTCTATCCGATTCACTTTGCTAACTCTACTCACCACTGGCTCTGTTATCCAGCACTATACATTACCATGGGCTCAGGGAAGAAGCAGAGCCCAGCATTAGTTCCTTGCTTTTTACATTCTTCTAGTGTTAATTGCTCAAATAAAGTTAGTAAAGGTCATTGCTTAAATAAAACTTAGAAAATAAATCTTGATTTTGCTCTACTTGGGGAGTCTTTATAAGATGGAATAGATTAATAGGCTTAAGCCAATCAGGCCCATCTATAGAGTTTATAGAATCCTAAAATCAGCTTACCGTACACTGTTGTAAAATGTTGACAAACGTCAGAAATATGAAGGGCAAAGATTTGATAAAGCCCCTGTAATTGAGAAACTCGGCTACTTTGCCTAGATTTTAGCGAATCCTAATTTTTTGTAATAACAAGTTAAGTAAATAAAATATATACTTGCCTGATACTCATATACATTTATGTATTTTTCAACCTTGATTTAATAATATTTTCTAACTATAGTTCAAAACTATGTTGGGAAGATACACTAAAAGGGCAAAATTAAACTGGAATGAGTTTCACACTGTTTTTGATATGTGTGGCTCTTGTTTGAAGTAAGAAACCATCCTGGTATTTTTATATTGTATCTTTACACATACATCAACAGGATTGATTAATCCGGCTTTAATAGTATATCACACACTCAAAAGTTAATTATCTTGGATGAGTCATAAGTAGTTCTATGTAAAACTTAGGAGTGAGGTGTGAAAATAACCTCTGTTTAAGATAAATCTATATTCAAGCAAACAAATTCTAAGTATGCTCATTTACTATGTGGGAAATAGAAATGTAAAACTCTGTTTTCTGAAATATAAAAGCTTCACAAAACACCAAATACTTCTCTAAGTTTAAGCACATTTTAATTTTTCTAAAACATAATAATAATCATTACTACTTGAAAAAACATTATATGACACAATTCCTTAGAAAAACTTTCATGTTACTTCTTTGACACTGGAATTATGAAATTTCAACTCTCAATCTCTATGTTCCATCTAGGCTTCATATGTGCTGAACTTCATGTTAGAGGAGTTAGCTAGAGAGTGTTATACCTGTTGTTAAGACACTTCACTGTCAAGAAGTCAATAGATATTGTCATTTAATAAGAGGCTCACTAATACACAACAGCTGGTGGTTTACAAAGTGTATCTATCTTTGATGCTCACAAATGTTTGGCTTTTCTATGTTTCTGTAGATGCAAGCACAGGGCATTAACTGTGGATGTGTGATGGGTGATTACAATTTTATCGCAGGAAATGTCAGTTCCCTAAAAGGCAGATAATTGCTGAAATACATAAAGGCTCTACTCATTACTGAATTAAGAAATTCAGAGCAGCAGAGATGGCTTAGCAGGAGTAGAGTATGCCCTGACACCAAGCTGATGAGCTTGATCCTAGGACTCACTTGCTGGAAAGAGTGAATTGGCTCCCAATACTTTTCTCTTATCCATACATATACTGTGGCATAAGCACCCATATGCAGATACATGCACAACACATTGAACAGTTCAGATATTTCTTAACATCCAGCATCTTGACTTTGCAAATGTTTTCTTCAAAACATATTTTAATGCTTTTGTTGTTAGGGGAAAAACAGATAATGTAAAAACTACTAGTGGCTAAAGTCCCAGATATGGACACACACAAACCAGAAGGAACAAAGTCCTTTAACTAGCTGGAGACATTTAACAACATGTAAAAATAATCTTTTCCAGAACTTTTAGTGCTGAAATAAAGAGAGTAAAAAGAAAAAAAAAAAAAAAAAGATGCAGCCTGGAGCATTTATCCACCACAGGTAGCTTAACTGCTTTGGTTTTATCCTGCAAAGTCCAGCAGCAGGGGCTGACAAATAGCATCACTAAATGAGAAACATCTCCCATGCAATGATGTGTATAGACAGAAGGATTTTTTAGTCACTTTCAGGAATTAGGCTTTAATGCTATATACTAAAAGACTTCATACCTCAGATAGCTGCTGCTATTCACTGAATTTTGGCAGACAGTGAGACGCTGCTGACCACTGAACCCTGGCAAGCCCTTTAGAGCCAAACCCGTGAAACCATGCTAAGCAGATTTCCATTCATGTACAAATGCTTTATTTGTGAAGCACCCATTCTTTGGAACAATACAAGCTCTCCCTTTTCTCCCTGAAAAAATATCAGAGCCCCATTAATCTCTTAGATTTTAACCACAACTATCTTTCGAATTCATTCTTAGAGAAACATAGTGTAGAACAAATACTCCTACCAAGAGCCAGCGGTGGTGTTGAAATAAATAATTTTAGACCATTGATTTAAGAAATTATTCAAAATTATATGACCAATGTTCTGAAAGTATCCATCAGATGTAAAGAAGCGTGAGTTACCTTACCATTATAAGGAAGTTCTAGAGGGCTGCAGACATCATTATCCATTCTCAGTTTTGGCAAAGCAATGAGTTTTTTAGCCAAGGATGCCGAGATGGGCTGCACTAACAGGGAGGTGAGGTTTGGTCGGCTCTGTCTAAAGCTTCCACCTGTATTTAGAAAAGAAAAGACCCAAACACTTAACTAATAGAAGCTGAAAACAATCATAGACGGGTTCTTTGCAATCAAGTGTACTAATTTCAAGTCGTAAGTTTGCATTTGTTCATTTCTTCCTCAATTATATTCTACTTGTTCAAATAAGCCATAAATCTATTTAGTTTGAATACTATTTTCCTCAGTCAATAGTGTAAACAGACACTGACCACGAGTTTCAAAACTAAGGTAACAAGACAGGAATGAAAACACAGAAATACAGAGGAGGAGAGCTGGAACAAAGTTAATTAGCACCAAACATAGTGAGTGGGTCGCAGAGACTGAAACTGAGGTTGTGGTGAGGAGCCTCAGCGGTAACATGACTGTGGCACAGGAACTGGCGTATCACGCAATCTTTGACAGGATAAAGAAGGGGAGGCTAACAAACATGAAGTGAAGAAGACCTCTGCCCCTGTGCACACAGTCAGTGTGATGCCCAGCCTTTCATCGTGCGAGTGGAAAGCGGGGAGACACAGAAGAAGGTGGCCTCAGATAACGGGGGAGTTACCATTGTTAAGCAGGGTACTGTTAGGATGCCTGAGAACTCACATAGTTAACTCTGTGCCCAATTCTTTCAGGTAAGAGTATTTGCTACTAGCAGATATGAACAGATCAGTAGAAAATACCTCTTCAACTAATGAAAATCAGAAGGCCACTGATAAAAATTGTCCAAGAACTCCCACACCTAACCCCTTTGTCAATGAATATTACCCACATCCAAAACTAAAATCAACTTAATTTTTCCATTATTGCACATGAGCTCCTAGCCCAAGGCATCTGCAAAGTGTTAAGCTGTGAGCGGAGTTCCAGAGGTTGAGGGGAATCTTCAGGAAAACTAAATGAATGAGGAAGACGCATGCCAGATGTGAGTTAAGGACTCCAAGGAGTATAAACAATAACATTAGAGTTAGGATTTAAAGGTTTTCTCTGACATATAGGAAAATAAATATTATATGAAGACTGTGATTAATTTAACAAGACCATAGGTTGTATAAAAAAGAAATGCATGACTAGAAGTTGTATAATCATAATATCATCTGAAAAAAATGTATTACAGGGAATGGGGATAAGTGAAAATATCATGGTATAGATGAGACAAGAAGGTAAATCCTGATGATGCAGATAAGTCACTCAGAATAATGGATAAAACTAAAATACAGTGCTGGGAAGATGGCTTGGGCAGAAAATACTAGCCATGTAAGTGCAAAAACCTGAGTTTGTTCCCCAGAGTCCTTGTGTTAAGGAGGGGAAGGGGCTGGTGCTGTGGCCCCAGTGGTCTCATGATCAAGCAGGATCATGCTGGTGTTGGGGCACACATTTTCAATCAGAGCAGAGACATCAGAACTCCTCTGGGAAGCCTAGTCTACTTCTGAAATTCCAGGCCTCCCATGAGAGACTCCATCTCCTAAAACAGAGGCAAGTGCCTAAGAAGCAACATCTATAGATGCCACATAGCTTCCATACACACATACACATGTACAAGCTCACATCATAACATCAGACACACATGTATCAGTCTCACAATGAGTAATAAAAATGATGTACTTCAAACACATATGGAGAGGTAAGAAAGAAACTATAAAGCATGGGTGGCTGAGAAAGATGCTGAAATCAATTAATTGTGCACTTGGTAGAAATCAAGATGAGAGAGACATAGAAACAGATTGAACAAGATGATTTTAGGAAATAAACCATCTTTAAACTATTTGGATAAGTGATGACTTATATGTATACATAATTTTAACAAAGTGCAACCCAAAAAGCCTGATAAAAAAATAATTATGACAATGCACACCATTCTTAGAGCCAGTGGAGGAGATAAGAGAGCAAATATGCTCAAAGTACTTGGGAAAACTTACTGCTCAGAAGAGGAAATTCACAGCTGAATGCGGACAGTTACATTTAGAATGCAGTGCCATAATTTTCATAACTTTAATAGCAAATTGATTCCTGAAGGGTTATTGAAATTTAATTTGATCTGTCTGCAGGTGGTGCCTGTCTCCATGATCCTGGTAACCAGGTTCCAGGAGACAGACTTCACATGAGAAAATATGTTTATGAACCATCTTTTTTAATTTATCATGTGGAAAACCACAAGATAAATAAATTACATTTTGCTTAAGGCTGTGACTATCATAGAATCTGTGGTTTTGAGGAAACAGTAATACAGATTTAAACTGAAAATCAGTTTTGTTGGAGAAGGGATGGTCTTGGGTCTTCATTACTACTTTATGCCCATTTGTGACAGTGAATTTTGACTAGAGCTTACTTCACTGCTCCTTGACTGTTTCATGTCAAAGACCATGACAAACTGTATAATTTGCAGAGGCCAGAGCAAAGTGACAAAGCAGGAAGAATTCTGATATGGTAGCAAAATAGTATAAATCAAGAATGGGGCCTTTCAGAAAGGCACCCTGAGACTATACAGGTCATATGCTCACAAGCCAGGACACGCATGGTTCATAGACATGATATTAGGAATCAAGTAGCTGGATGGATCAACGTGACAGTAATATACAAGTTTCAGGAAGTTGCTTTCAGCCGATACTAATCAGTTCTTTTCTCCTCAAATATCATCACACACAGACCACACCTGGGTGGCTACATGGGAAGCTTTGGAATAGCCTGCTTAATGTGTACACTTCATACTCAGTTGTGACCTGGGTATTTTAATTACACATGGAACAGTATTTTAAACAATGTAATATTTTTAAAAGTTCTATATATTCTATAATAAATACTGATAACATTCATCTATCACTGTCTACTGCCTCCCTCAAAACGTGCTCGTCTCCCACCATCCTTACTTCATGTCCTCCTTTTAATTTTTTTTTCATTTTGAAAGCACTGTATTTATACTCTGTGCATGGTGCTGTTGTACTATTTTCATTTAGCCAGTGAGGGTTTTTTTTTTTTTTTTTTGCACCTTTTCAAATTTGTTTTTGTCAACTTCACATATATATATATCACATTCTGTACACACTCCATCTTCTTTCTTTTATCCCTTTTATTTCCACATTTTTTTGAAATAATTCTCTTTTTGGCCTGGAAGTTTTCAAGAAAACAAAGCTTGTCAGCAACAGAGCCTGGGGGTCCAACTTTCTAGACTGAAAGCATGCACTCCTCCATCTGACTTTTTACATGCATTCTTGCCTTCCTGCTCACTCCCTCATAACTACAACACAAATTCAGCCTTACATCCCTGACAATGTGAAATCTGTGATTGTTGTTGTTGTTGTTATGGATGTCAGGGATTGGTATATTTCCAATAGTAAATGAAACTTCTTAAGGTCATCAGTGGTATCATGCCTACCATACACAAAATAATCCTAAATCTTGTGTTGCCAATGTTTACACATGCTAATACTCAATTTGTCCTTCTGTGTACTCTATGATGTACATTTACTGTGAATTGACTTAAGCCATTCATTGCATCAAATCTGTTCTGAGTTGATCACACAGGTCTACGGCAGTTACTTTCTGCAAAGTCCAACTCAAAGCCACTTCCTACAGTAAGTTTCTACTGATAATTATCCAAGATCTGACTCTTTAGTATTTTGATCTGTTTGCATTTTCAATTAATTCAATCACTAAATAAAATTACTCCCCTTTTCTCATTAAATTTGGCACATGGTGCCTAGCACATTGTCGAAGGATCAAGAATTGGAGAAAGACAAATGAATCAACAATTGTTTGAATAATATTCTGTCTTTCTGGGCCACAGAGCACCTGCAAATGGAGAAGTGTCACAATAAAGAAAAGCTTGTATGTCTCCACTCACACTTTGATTATGCTTTGTTCCTTGCAACCTATCACCTTCCCAGAAGACACATTCAATATACTTCTAATGCCCATTTGTTCCCACTAACTCACTGATTAATCATGTTCTAAAGCAATCATTGGAAGAGGAAAGCATTTCAATAAATAAATAAATCATATTTAAGTATATTTATTAGCTAATAAAAAATCAATACTCAACTTCTATGATCCTCTGAGATGCTCTATTAAGCATATAAAACAATGGATTTAAAAATTAAATATAAGTGAACCTTAAGCCAAAATTGAACATTTCTAAATCTTCGATGATGTTTGTGCTGCATGACTAATAGACTTGCATTACTTTTGAAATATCCTAAGTAATTGGTTCATTAACTTTTTTCTCTTTCACTTAATGGAAATCTGACACCCAGTTTGCTTCTCAGAGAAGATACTAACAGCAGGACTTTGAAGGACACAAAGATTAAATTGTACTCAAGTATGTTTTTTAAAGGAACTAGAATTTCATTTTCTTATATATTAAGAGTTGTTGAATGTGACAAAACATGCATACCATTTCATTTAGTTACATTTTAAAACACATTTATGAATTGCAAGAATCCATAATACAGGATAGAAAATTAAATGGGTTATATGCAAGGATGCAGCTGGCATTCGGCTTCTGTGTCCTGCCCTGAACTGTCTATCCCCATAACCACTGGCATCAGGTTATAGTACAGTTGATGACTGTCTTTACTTTCTGCCTATGTTGTGACCTAAAGACAAAGGAAAATGAATCCCCCTTATTAGTAATTCCACCTGTGTGTGATAAATGCTGCCTGACTATAAAATGAGAATCTGAATAGACAAGATACTAAGTTTCATTCTGTCTTCACTCACTATTTGGAATCAGAAACAGCTGATTCAGAGGTATTAGGAGTTCACTGACGCTGGACTAACAACTGGGGAACTTTATGGGACTGAAATAGTCGCTCTGAATGTGGATGACACTTGGGTGGCAGGAGCCTAATGTAGGGCATATAGCACTGGGAACAGAACTTAACCTCTCCAGTGTATGAACTGGTTTTTTGTTTTGTTTTGTTTTGTTTGTTTGTTTTGAGCCCATTTCCTTTATTTGGATGCTTTGCTCAGCCTTGATACTAGGGGGTGGTACTTGATCATGCCTCAACTTTAGATGTCAGACTGTATTGACTCCTCCTGGAAGACCTTACCCTCTGGTAGGCATGGATGGGGTAAAGCCAGGGTTTGATTGTGAGGAGGGGAAGGAAGGGTGACAATGGTTGGTATGTAAAATATTTTAAATAAAAAACACATCTTTGCATCATTATGAACCTTCTGAACAGGCTTTATATACAATTAAACAGCTATTGGTCACCCACATAATAAAATTGTCTCTATCACACCATTGGTCACATCTTGGAATTATGAGGATTATTATTGTCATTTATAGAACTTACACTCTACACTCTGGAGCATTACTATCCTATTCTTGACATGTGAACTGGGATTCTGGGATTCTGTTCTACGGTCATGGAGCATAGCATGGATCTTAGAGGAAACATCAATATGCCCCATATGAATTCTCTCTCTCTCTCTCTCTCTCTCTCTCTCTCTCTCTCTCTCTCTCTCTCTCTCTCCCATATACATGTGGTGTGTGTGTGCGTGTGCGTGTGCGTGTGCGTGTGCGTGTGTGTGTGTGTGTGTGTGTGTGTGTAGATACATTGCTAGGGTTTAAAGTTCTGAAGAAATTTGGGAAAGTTTGTAATAAAACTGAGTATCTCATTTGTTGTTGGGTCCTCATAAGCTAGACTCTGTAGACTTCTTGAAAGCAAGAAAGTTAAATTTTCTGCCCACTCCTATATCTTTAGCTTATAGCCAGGATATGGGAGGTTTTCAATAAAAATGTTTTATTTTAAAGCAACAAAGGAATTCTTTGCTTCAGTTAGAAGGCAATGCTTGATTTTCACATTTTAGTTTTTTTTTTTTAAAGCTTTCCAAATGAGTTTTTATTTGGAAGAGATAAAAGCCCATTCACTTGTTAATTTTCTATTTCTTTTTGTTTAGCAAAACAGAGAGTGTCTTTGTCCTGGACAGATACTCAGGCAGACTGTGCATTTGAACATTTCAGATTCGTATTCAGAAAGACCAAGATGTATCTAAAGAAACAAAGGGATCGACCACACATGTAATAGGATAAAACAAGATTGGGGGAAGAAGTAGGACCTCTCAGCCAACCCAGATGGCCTGGGTAGAATTGCCAGAGCACACATGGTAGGAGAAAACGGACTCACCATCATCCTCTTACTTTCACATGAACCCTTATGTGTTCACATACACATACTTCTGAATGGGCCACACACAGGAACAAAGGGCTTGATTCCTGCTCATTCTGTGTTTGTAGAGTGTTGTGTTCTAAACAATAGGGTCTTTCCTGCTTATTTAGGAAGGCATCAGGGTAACTTATAAAGACTCTATTGTTTTGGTGTTCTCTTAGACATTCCTGACCAACAGCAGAGGAGTTTTAATATTCAACCTTTGCATGAGTGTTTGTAGTATTGTTTTTCTTATTGCTGAAACAACATGCCTTATGAGATATCTTAAGAGTTATTTACTCTCAGCTTTGAGAAAATTGTCCATCATGGTTAGGTCGGTATGATAGTGAGAATTGTTCCAGCTGTGGCAGTAAAGAGAATGAAGCAGCTGGCCACATTGGACCCATAGCTAGGAAGCAAAGAGATGAATATTCATGCTCACCTCAGTTTTCTCATACTTATTCTGCCTGGGACTTTAGATCATGGGACAGTGCCATCCACCAGTGCCACCCACATTTACGCCATGTCTGTAGTTTTTGGTTAAACATTTCTGGAAACATTTTCAGAAACATACCCATTCATGTGTTTCCTAAGTGAACCCAAAAATCCAGTCAAGTTGACAATGAGGAGTGTACACCACAGTATGAACGCACTAGTGTCATGAAGTGTTATATTAGGCCACTGGCAAAGGCTAATAATTTAATTGATATTTAGAATAATTTGAAATTTATGAAAACTAAATAAGTTCTGAAAATCTTCAGAACTTATTTCATATTTTTGTGTTGAAAATGCATTTGACTCTAACACAATTATATGATTTTCTTTATCTTTGAAAATATATTTCAAATCCACCACTCCTTCAGTTCACTTTATATGTGAGACCAGACTGTTCTACTATCTGTTCCATTTGTTTATTTCAGCTCACTCCAAAGTGAGACACATTGTTGAAATGACCATTATTTTAGTAATTGGAAACTAAGGATGAAAAATAAAGGATTGCCAGAAATGTTCATGATCAGGTGGATCTAGAAAAATATGTTTCCTTCAGTTCTACTGGATATCATGAGGTAATAAACGCCACTGGGCCAGTATTATTCATTTATTTTGTGACTATTTTTCTGTGTTACTCAAAGTGTGCTATTTAGCCACATTCATGACACTAAAAGTTTATTATGAGGAGGCATGTTGCAGTTTTTCCTCTCATTTTATATTCTAGAAAGTACAGCTCAATCCATATTACTTGAAGCTATTTGCAGACATGCTTAAGACAACTAAAGACTCTTCCTTTAAAGTGTGAACTATAGCAGGCAATCACCATTAAAACTATCTGAAGAAGAATTTTTTGTGTACAGGTTTAATTTCCCAATGAAGTTAAAAGGAAAATGTATTCACTGAAAATATACTGACTCTTTGCATTTTCCATCACATTTTTTTACAATTATTTTACTAATGGGTACTTATCTTTGCATGTCTCCAATACTGAGATCATGACTTTGTATGCTATTACCTCATCACTATCTCCCTGTTCAGAGTTTGTCAATTATTGCCAATATTTTATTGTCAGGCATGTTTAATAGATCTTTCTTTAGTTAATATGTTGAATGTTATTTAAAGTCCATTGTATATAAAGCTTATTTTTGGAATAGGCTCCTGTGATCTGAGAAACCTAACCAAGAGAACTTTCTATCCTGGTATGCATGGTATTGATGAGCTCTGTGGACTCTTCTTTTATTTCTGCACAAGAGCTATGCATATTTTCTCTGATGTACCATGATATAGATTAACAATAACTAGATCAGTAGACCATGGTCTAGAATTTCCAAATATGTGAACTACAGCATCTCTTCTAGCCCCATAAGTGAATTGTCTCTGATATTTTGCTAGTAACTACAAGCTACTTATCATAGATACCACTTGCTTTTTATTTTATCCTTCTGTTCCAAAGCTCATGCAGATGTGGGGGTTTCTCCAACAATTTTTTTAAGATGTCAGTTGCTCATTCATACTATATATGATTATAATGGATATAACAATAAGCAATGGCTTATAAAGAACATATATGTGTGTGTGAGTATATATATTTTTATGATATATGTAGATATATATCATAGAAAGAGAATGCATATGCCAAACATCAAGATCCATGTTCTAATTTTACATCATTCTATATAGCAATTTTACTAAATGTCTGAAATTCATTTTTGTAGTGACACTTTGCCCATTCAAAGTCTTAGAGAACCTATTACTGACTTGACATTGCCAAAGCCTCTTACCACATCCTAAAATTCCACCACAGCAAGGATACTGAAAGTCAAGTTTAACCTATAATGTATGTGCTAGGCCTAAGGTGACCAGGACAATGTGACATACCCTTTTGCTTCTTTATTGTGTCAAAGTTAATTGAATAAATGATTCATTTCTCTAGCATAATTTCTTCTCCAGTGAACATATTTTTCTGATAGTTTGAAATGGAAATCTGTAAAATTCATACTCATTCTATAACAGATGAAGCTAATGAGCAGTGATCTAAGAATTGCTTTGTAGAGCTCCATACTCTATTATGAAGACTTTACTTCCCCATGAATATGCAACAAAAGTTACTAGATGGTGCTGTGCTGTGCTCTGAGAAGCAGCATCTTACCATCCATGAGGCAGTTCTGAGATGCTCATTAGCAGTTACTTTTTCAGTTTTATTTTTCCCATAGGTCTGTGTTTACTCTGAAATAAGTGTTTGAATTCCCTTATCTATTTCATAGCTACATAAATCCCTGGATTTCTAAAGATGAAAGATAGTGTGTTGTCTAAGGATAAAAAAAAAAAAAAAAGACTTTTATGTGTTTATGAGAAGGGACACATTTTTGAGTTGTTATGAAATTATATGAAGAAACTCAAAAGAAAGTTAGAAAATAATACAAATTATACTGAATTTGCTTCAAGTTGCATTCATATCACTATGTTTCAAAAGATTGCCATTCCAGGGCTGTCTGAAGTCCTAAACAGTGGTGCTAAAGATATCTTTACAGTCAGGGTTAATAATGCCAGTGAGCACAGGCATATCTTACACTGTACCATTTAAACTTTTGTTCTAACTAGTAAGAAGACATTTTTTTTAATGAGATTATCTTTAACTGAACTGGAAAAATATACTTTATTAATAAGATAGGCAAAATACCATAGATTTTAATATAGCAATTTTCATAAAAAATATGTGTTCATATTCCATTTTACTAATCTTAATACTATTTTGAT
Organism: Phyllotis vaccarum; assembly: GCA_033318265.1. Lineage (NCBI taxonomy): Eukaryota > Metazoa > Chordata > Mammalia > Rodentia > Cricetidae > Phyllotis > Phyllotis vaccarum. The sequence continues at coordinate 34,108,418 of JARWLC010000010.1, read as the reverse complement.
TCTCATTACATTGGTTAAATTATAGATACCTTCATAAGACTGTCATATTTATGTATTCAGAAAATTAATTAATGGCCTGACATTTAAAGGTGCTTCTTAATGGTCACTCTTTAGTTTATTTCAATGAAGCCTTAAAAAGTCCCATTGCATTCTGGTATAAAAATTGTTATTGCAAATTATTGGTTGCAAATTTCTACAGCTATAACAAAGGAAGCAAGCAAAGTAGGCTCTATTTGATGTCATTTGAAAAACACAAGACACACTTTTTTTTTTTTTTTTAAGTAGAATCTTTCAAATCATCCCAGTGTTTATACCCTTCAAGGCTGCAAGCTACTATAGAGCATTGTTTTATTTTTGGTACATGTAATGTGTATATAATCAATTAGTACAGTTATGAATCAAGACTAATGCTTGAAGTAGAGAGAAAACTTAAAAGCTTATATACTTGATTTCATTGTTGTTTCCAATGCTAACATTTTGTGGATGTTTTAAGAACAAAACATTCTTAGCATAAATAAATAATGAATACAAAAATTTTAATATTGTCTAAGTAAGAAAAGCTTTAATGTAGACCATTATCCCTCTGTAGTAAAAATTTTAAAAAAAACAATTGTATCATTGCTATTACATAACCTAAATTTTACAAAAACTGAGAAATTTACAATTTATTCAATGAGATAAAAATGCTATATCAAAAAGAACTGTTTCTTTGGGAGGACAGTTTACATGCTTTAAAGAAGATATTTTAAATAAAAATAGAGGACCTGGCCTTGTCTTGAAGTAATTATATTAATGAGTTTTAAAGCACTGGGTGTCTGTGAAAATATGCAGGAAAATACAATCTCCTAATTCAGTAAATTATATTCAAATTATAGGACATACCACATGCCAACTAAGATTACAGTCAAAAAGTACAAACCATATGATATAGTACATAAGCTCTAGTTTCACACCTTATTTTACTGAACATTTGTCAAACTTTTTACTACATGAATAGAAACCATGAAAATTCTATTGTCTTTTTAATTTAAAAAATGGGCTACAGATCTAAACAGATAATTTTCAATAAAAGAATTGATCAGTATCCTTTGTCATCAGGAATATACAAATAAAACAAACCTGAGATGCCATCTTACATCTGTCAGGATGGCTAAGATAAAAAACATTGATGATAGCTTATGTTAAATGGATGAGGATCAAGAGAAACACTCCACTGTTGGTGGGAATATAAACTTACACAGTCACTTTGGAAATAAGTGTGTTAACTTCTCAGAAAATTGGGAACCAATCTACCTCAAGGCCCAATAATACCACTCTTAGGCATATATTCAAGAGATTCTCATTCATACCATAAAAACACTTGCTCTATATTTATGGTAGCATTATTCATAATAACCAGAACCTAGAAATAACCTAGATGCCTCTCAACCAAACAATAGCTAAAGAAAATGTTGTAAATTTACACAATTGTTTATTACTCAGCAGTTAAAAAAAATAATGACATCATAAAATTTGCAGGCAAATGGATGGACCTAGCAACTATCATTCCGAGTGAGGTAACACAGACTCAGAAGATACACATAGTATTGTCCTCATTCATAAATAGGTACTAGATATAAAGCAAAGGACCAGACTACAACCCATAGTTCCAGAGTAGCTAGCTAAAAAGGACCCTAAGAGGAGAACATGGATCACCCTGGGATGAAGAAATAGATGAGGTATTTAGAGTAAACTTGGGGTGATGGGGGACAATAGAGAGTAGGGGATGAGGGTGATAACCATGAGGAAACAGGATGGTTGAGCTGAAACGGGAAAAGTGGGAGAGCAATGAAAGAGATAACTTGATAGAGGGAGATATCATAGAGGTAGGCAAAAATCTGACGCTAGGGAGGCTCCCAGGAATACACAAGGATGACACTAGCTTAAACTACTATAAATATCAGAGAGAGTGCCTAAACTGGCTTTTCCCAATAATCAGACCGTTGAATACCTTGCCATCATAGAGCTTTCATTTAGTAACTGATGGAAGCAGATGCAGAAATTCACAACCAAGAACCACACTGAGCTCCAGGTGTCCAGTCGAGTAGAAAGAGAGATTATTTGAACAAGGGGGGGGGGGCAGTTAATATATGATGGGGAAATATACACAGACAATTGAACCAAGCTAGTGGGAACTTAAGGATTTTAGATCGACAGCTGTGGATCATGCATGGGATTGGACTAGGCCTTCTGTATATGAAGACAGTTGTATAGCTTGATCTGTTTCAAGGGGCCCTGACAGTGGGATCAGGATCTATTCCTGGTGCATGGACTAGCTTTTGGCGAGTCCATGGCTCATGGAGGGATACCTTGCACAGTCTTGATGTAGAGGGGAAGGCCTTGGACCTTCCTCAACTGAATATACCAGGCTTTGCTAACTCCCCATGGAAGGCCTAACATTTTTGAATGAGATGATGTTGGGTGAGTCAGGAGGGATGTGGTGGTGGAGAGAAACAGGAAGGATGAGAAGGAGACCTGTGGTTAGTATATATAATGAATGTAAAAATTCTTAAGTAAAAAAATAGCAAAAGACACCACCCACAAAACAACAAAAAGAAAATTCTCCTGTCTTAATAGTAAGTTTTGAACATATGCTAAGCCTATTTCTTTGACCAAACAGAGCAGCAGTGATTTATTTATTATTTTACTTGACCCAACACTAATTTTACTTCACCAGTACAAACCTTGAGTTTGTATGTCTAAACATAAAAAAATACATTTAATCATCAGAAAAGTTATCATGATCTTTTTAAATTATATATATAGTTATGTATATTATAAAACACCATTGTAAATTAGATAGAAAGGAAAACCCTCAATGTTATTTTATTCTTCACTTCGTTATGTGTATGTCTTTTGTCTGTGCGTGTTTCTACAGCATGTGCATGCAGTGCCTACGTAGGACAGAAGATAAAAGATTGTGTCAGATGCTCTAGAACTAAATGGTTATGAGCTGCTGGATGGGTGCTAGGAAATAAGGCCCAGGATTTCTGCAAGAGCAAACAGTGCTGTTAGGCATAGGGCCATCTCTCTACCTCCTAAAATCAACTTTATATGAATTTTCTTGTATATACATTTTTTTCTTCCAGTGTAACATCAACATGAGGCATTTTCGAATTACTTTCATTTTTTTGTTTATATTTTTGATGACATTTGTTTCTGTTTGTTTTTAATAATTTTATTCTTGAGAACTTCATACATGAGTACTGTCTGTCAATGTTTACCCAATCCAATTCCTTCATGCTCATTCTCTAACAAATTCATTTTATTCTTCAATTATTAATGTACAAATATGTATTTATGTGTGGCATGGTGGGTGGTATTCATATATACAAACTAATGAGTCAATTTAGTATATATACTAAATTGTCCTCATTCATAAGTAGGTACTAGATGTATATATAAATGTCTATTAGATAATTTATGTATATATATATATACATACACACACTTATATACATATATCCATTGTCTTAGGCTGAGCACTGGAATTTCTCAATCTGTAAAAGAGATCATGCCTGGAATCAACAGTTTCTCCCTCTCTCAGGAGTCATTGATCACCTCTATAGCTCTTGTTCTGGAGTATGCCATATGGAATCTCCCTGTACACATATAAATAAAAGCTGCAGTGTTATTATGCCAGTGTTATACAGGCAGAAAAAATATTGAGTTCCATGGGTGTGTTATACCACTAATATCTAGGAGACACTGTCTATCAGCAGACATTTGGAAAATCCTGAAACCTCTCTCCAATAATTTTCCATAAACCCTAAAAAGGATTGGACACTCCAAATAATTTATTCTTGCATTTTGACTAGGTGTAGATTTCTGTAATAATCTCAGTCTGTTACAAAAACTATCTTTAATGAGAAAAATGCTACATGAATCTTTGTATATAAGAATACAGGTTTAGATTATATTAAGATATTAAATTTATTAATAAAATGGCAATAGTAGATCCTACTTAAGGATTTGTGACCTTTCTAGACATTACCACCTAGCTGAAAGTCACAATAATTGATAAATTTTGGTTAACAAATAAGTATATATGTTATTTTCTATTCCCTCAATAACTTTATAAACTATGACTGTTTTATAATGCTTTGATTAAGGATTAGGAACATGACAATATACTTTTGCTTAAAGAATTAATAACCAAATCAAATCATGAAGCCGTCAGTGTCTATTAGATAATTGTTCAATTAGACCTTAGGACAACCATTCATCCAACAATATTCACAGATATTACACAAATTCTATTTGGTATAATAACAAAAACTCAAGGCAAAATATTGGGGGGGGGAACTGAAGTATCAGAAAAATAAGGAACAATTCTCAGTTAAACAACTCTTCAACCCTCAATACAAGAATCCTCTGACTCCAAACCCCTCTCTCCTTAGCCTACAAGGAACGTCTTTTCCCTTCTCTTCTACACAGCCATCTTACTACTAGTTCCACTTTCCTAGAGTTAGGATTAAAGGTGTGTATCACAACCATCTTGCTCTTTTGGGCCCTGAATTCACAGATATTAGACAGATCTCGGTACCCCGAGTGATAAGATTAAATGCGTGAGTCACCATTTCCTGGCCTTTGAGGCTATGTTCTGTGGGTGGCTCTGTCCTCTGATATGTCAATATATTTATATTAAATACATAATATATCACCACACAGAGAGAATTCAAGTTTTTCTGAATACTTTGTTTATTCTCAGATGTGCAACAGTGAATGAGTTCCAGGAATTGTACACTTTGATACTACAAGATAAAAAGAAAGTGAGGAATAGCATATTAAATTCAGTATTTTGTGTAATCATGGGTTTCTTTGAAAGCTAGAGAACAAAACAAATATTACTGAAATGAGTGAAATGTACATTTTCAGTATTCTAGCATATGGCACTTCCTTAATCTAAAATCTATATTGGTTTGTGAGGAAGGGATAATTTGTAAAATTAAGAGCATATGAAATATGATTATCAATAATAAAAACATTCATGTTTAAAATACATTTTTATGTATATTGTGATGTGTGTGTATGTTTGTGTGTGTGTGTCTATGTGTGTGCCATGTGTGTGTGTGTGTGTAAGAGAGGGAGAGAGAATTCTACAAAGGAGCACAAACCATGTTAAGTAATTTCATTTTTAATACTATTCCAGACAACAAAGTATTGATGTTAACTGGCTCCAAGAGAGTTAATAATATTTACAATGGTGCTTATACAATACTTAGAAAAATGAAATGTCAGCCATATTCACAAGGATGACAAAATGACTAGCCAATTTAATGTTCTGGCCATTTCAGAAAAAATAACTAAATTTAGTGGACTAAATTAAAAATAAACCACGGTTGTGATACATGGCTAATGGTTTGACATCAGCCAAGGTTGTAGTCTTCTAAAGAAAGGACTTGAGATATACTGAGACAGCAGCTGCATAGTCTTATGGGACAGCAGCCACAAAACCACTACGTTTATTAGATTACATGAGTGTTTTCTCTTCAAAGCAAGGAAAGGAGCAAACACAGTTTTCATCTTCAGTGCCCCAATTTTTATGTTGTCATTGCTGTTGACATCAGATAAATTGTATTGTAGAAAAGTAAAGAAAGCACACGTCACCGTAAGGCAATCCCTCTCTGATGTGTGATTTTGTCATGTAGGACCTGATGTTCTTAGTTGTGACTGGTACCTGGGTCATGTGGTTGTTGCTTGTCCAATGGCTATGAAATGGAATGAACAGCAAGATGCCTAGGCTGAATGGCTTAGAAGGACAATGAGGGAAGCATGTGGAGGGATAGAAGAACAGAGACATAAAGGAGAGTTAGTTGAACTATGTGCAGAAATCACCTATTCTTCCCACCTGCAGAAGCTGTTAATAACTTGATAACCCACAAGGGTCTTGTCTTTTATTTAATCAGCACATTTATGACTATCTCAGTACCTCATGTTGAGACTCTCAGAGTTTGATATGTCTGGATAAATTTGCTTTTGTTGTCTATGTCGGTATTTGAGTCAGACTTTAGTCTCCTCCCCCATCGTCTCTTACTTTCTCTCTCAAACACACAAACTTGTGTGTTTCCTCATCATGATCATAATCCCTTTGATCATATAATTTCTTCTCCCTCTGTTTGGCTGGATTGGGAGCTTGACCCAGTACTTAGCTGTAAATCTCTGTATCTGTTTCTGTGAATTGCTGATTAAAGATTCTGTGATGACAATTAGGGTAGTCATCAATTTGATTAAAGGTGATGGCCAGTACAGGCAACCTTTCCACTATTACATGTAGTCTTAGCTGTGGTCTTTCGTGGATTTTTGGGGATTTCCCTAGTACTAGGTTTCTCCCTAAATCCAAAATGCCTCCCTCTATTAAAATATCCATATTTTTTTTGTTCTTTCTCTCTGTCCCTCCCCCAAATCAACCATCTTCTTACCTCATGTTCTTTTCTCCCTTATTTTAACATCTCCCTCCCTATGGTACCAACTTACTAGGGAGAGCTTATCTATTTTCCTTTCCCAGGGTATAAATGAATGTCCCTCTTAGGGTCCTCCTTCTTATCTAACTACTCAGGGGTTGTGGATTGTACCTTGGTTATCCTTTGCTTTATGTCTAAAATCCTCTTATGAATGTGAACATACTGTGTTTATCTTTCTGGATTGTGTTACCTAACACAGGGTGTATTTTTATAGTTCCATGCATTTGCCTGCACATCAGGCCTCAGTAAGATGTAGGCTGGGTAAAGATCTTTTCTTATTCTTTAGACTGTTGATTTGTTTTATTGACCTTACAATTGTTTTATTTGCCTTACAGAAGCTTCTCAGTTTAAGGAGGTTCCATTTATTAATTGTTGCTCTTAGTTTCTCTGCTACTGGTGTTATATTTAGAAAATGATCTCCTGTGCCAATGTATTCAAGGAACTGGTGTCATCTTAGGTTTAAACAACCAGTTAAAATATTCTAATTAAATTTTACACAATGTGACAGAAATTAACGATAATACATCTTTGGACTAGAGTTGGTTTCAAGCTGGTTTTCAAGTCATAAGGTAACAATTTTTGATTGTTTTTGGTTTTATAGTGTCTCCATGATGTCCAAATGCTTAAAGTAAAATAGACATTTTCTCACTTAAGTCAGTTGAGGTGACAGGCCATTGTAGGTTCTGCCATCTATGGACTGGTTATCCTGGATTCCATAAAAATAGCAGGCTGAGCAAGTGAGGGAAGCAAGCCAGTAAGCAGCACCCTCATGGCCTCTGCATCAGCTCCTACCACTTGGATTCTGTCCTGTTTGAGCTCCTGTCCTTACTCATTCAGTGATGAACATCAATGCTGAAGTGTGAGCCATGCCATTCCTGATCTCCAATGTGCCTTTTTGTATGGTGTTTAATCACAGCAATAGAAACCCTAACACAGCATCTAGCTAAGAGGTGTTTTGTGGAATTGAAGTACATGCATGAGATGTACATGCATTCAAACATATGTGTGTATGTGTGTGCGTATGTGTACATGTGTTGCATGTGTGTGTGCATGGTGCATGTGTGCATGTGTGTATGTGTGCATTTGTGAGCATGGGTGTGTATGAAATAATTTAGGCTACTCTTTAAAATGGAATATACTTATGTAAAGAAAATTATACCAAAATAATGAAACAGTAAAATTCATTTGACATGTTTTAGAAATGTTACAAATAAGTTATTATTCACTGCTTAGAATCTTAAATATGATCAGAATATTTCAACTCTTAAATTTAACAAAATAATTGACATCTTATATAAATGGCAACAGAAAATCAAATGCTGTATATAAGAATACAATTATCTTATTTCATATCCTAACAAAGTTTTTCCACCATTTTTATGGCCAATTAGATTTAACCCTTGGTACTTGTTTTAAAATTCTTTTGTCAAAGAGATAATTATGTTTTATTAAAACCTAAAATAACTTTTAAAGATCATGTAGTCCAGCCACCGATGTGTTATCCAAGAAAATGGAAATATTCCGTGTTAGCATGTTCTTCAATATGGGTCTTAGAACTCAAATTACTGCAACATCATTTTTTTTTAAAGTACCTTTAAAAGAACCATCTAAAATACTCTTTTCTATAACTTAGTTATAATGCCTACTAAAAGAAACTTTTAAAATTAGAATTTATTAGTTGTATGTCCCAAAGTTTGAATAAATCTTGGAGTTAAAAACATGCCTACTTTTATTGAATATGAGCATTCCTGAAATATTCAATCTTTTTTAAAGGAAAAATATCATGATTGTTTAACACATTGTAGTCTCCTTTAACCTGAATTTTTTATTTTACAGGAAATTAGCTAAAGCTTTCAAAAGGCATCATCTGCCCTATTCTCTTTCTAGCAGAAGTAAAGGAGATCAGTGTTTAGTGGTAGCTGTTTGCAAGGTATTCGTGAGAATAATTGTTTTGATTAAGTTAGTTTGAATAGAAAGTTATCTTTTACCTTTGAGTGTAACATTCCCTTGGTGAGGATCCTGGGCCGTGTGAAATGTAGACAATGGGCACTCACTTATCTATGATTTCTGACTGTGGATACAACCCAATCAGCTGCCTTTTCCCACTCTGGCCACCATGGACTTTACCATCCTTGGGGATCTATCCTCAAAACGTAAACCGGAATAAACGCCTTCTCCATTAAGTTGCTTCTCTCCAAATACTTTATCACAGCAACAGAAAACAGTAACTAAACAGAGAAAATAATTCTAAATTTAAAAGCTGTGTCACAACAAGGAAAAATAGCCCAAGGACACAAGAATCACAAAAGAGCCTTAAAAAACAAATATGTTTTAATTGTAGGTACACTAAGGAGATCTCTGGAATTGCAGACACCCTAATACTTTTGCCTTCCCAAAGCCCTGCAGATGATTTCAACAGTTAGCCTTCATTGAAAAAATAGTAAAGCATCAGTATTTGCATGGTACCTGAGGAAATCGAGTCTAAAATATCTACCTCAACTTCAATGTTTGAGAAATTCAGATAAATTTTTTATCATTTAGATATTCCTTTCCTAGCTCATTTTGGTGGTTGTGGCAAACATGTAATAGTTTTATTATGATTATTTATTTATTAATTTTCTTTGTCTTTTTCTTAGACAGAAGAAAATTGGTTTCCTCAAAAAACATAGTTTGGTTTCCCGTTTGTTAATACCTCAGCTCCAAATACTTCTTTCCTATAGGACAATAACAAATGTTTTACATATTACAAACAGGTTACATTTTACAAAATACTTAAAACCAGAGTCCATTGAAAATATAAAGCAATAATTAAAGCATTCATGTAAGAGATGAGAGAGAAAAGTAAACCATGATAATATCATTTTATATTCCAACATTTATGGGTCTGCTGCAGAAGACAGAGCCAAAGGAACTTTTGCAAATGACAGTATGTTCACTGAGTAGTGTCAGTTGTGCTGTAAGGTGGAATAACTCAATAACTTTCTCTAGGAGAAAGTTATCTTAATATGTTTTAATAGAATTTCTAAAAAAATATTTATTTTCATTTTGTATGCATTAGTGTTGTTCATGCATGTATGAAAGTGCACATTCCCTATGTGCCTTGCATCCACAGAGGCTAGAAGAATGTGCCATATCCTCTGGTACTAAGATTATGGAGAGTTTTAAGCTACCACGTGGGTGCTGGGAAATGAACTGCTGACCTCCACAAGAACAGTAATGTTCTTCGCTCCTGAACTATCTCTCCAGCCCATAGATCACTTTTAATTTAGCATGCTTGGAGGATTTTTGTGATTTTCTATTCTGTTTTATCTTTCAAGAAACAGAAATATAGGAAATATAACTAAATTTTTGAAAAACTTACCAAACTGATACATTTTAGGAATAATGTAATTCAGGTAATCGACCCAGTCAAAGCTAAGAATGTCATACAGAAATGAGAAGGTTGTTTGAGCAATCAAAGCTCCTTCTCTATCAAGTATTTAGAAGTTGCTTGAAGCTACATTTCTTTGAGGTGTATCCAGCCATGACCTTTAACAGTTATCCAGCATTTAATATTAAATTCATTGTTAAGTATAATCACAAATAACATACGTATTTGATAAATATACCTGATATTAATGAAATGTGAATTGCTTAAAAATATTTAGTATTTCCATATCAATTTTTTGCTAAACAATAAATATCACTTAAAAGCATGAGAGTTTAGTTCATTTTTACAGGTGAGCATCAGGAGCTAGACACTACATTATCTGACATTGCTCAAGAGTTTGTGCAAAGTACTTTTTCATCTCAGCATGGGTTTTAAAACTGAAATAATATGAGTGCCCCAACTGATATATTGTAGAATCTCCATGTTGTCAAAGTAACAGCCAAAATGGTGAAAATCAGCCTACCAATTTCACCATCATTTTCTTTTCAATTATCCTGAGCTTTTCACTTTGAAAATCACAGCATTGACCCTACAGCTTTACATATCAACCCCAATAGGTTACTATATACTAATCACTTCTAAATTCAAAATTAGGGCTTATATAACATCTTCACCAATTCTGAGGAATTATATTTTATTTTCATATTTTATCATACTAATATTATATTTTATTTATACTTATTTTATATGTTGCATTACTAAGACAGGAAAATGGGAGTGGCCGATGCATCTCACACAATCCCTGCTTATTAGAACATTAGGAAAAATATAAGAATCCAATATACTATACATATTTGAGCCCAACATGTATTACCAAAAGGATATATATTGAATCCAATAAGCATGCAATGTGAATAACCTGAAGAAAATAAAACATGCCTCTTTTACATTCAGCAGAATAATATAACAGATTTTTCAATAAGAAGACAAACATGTGTTAATTTATTCAGTAAAAGTCTTCTTGTCTTGAAGTACCATGACCAAAATATAGCATTTAGCACGCACAAACAACATCAACCTTTTGTAAAGACATTCAAAATATGAAAAGTTGATTTTAGTCTTTATTTTAAGAGAATTCCTTGATATTTTTAATCTTTACCTATGCCTTCTATTTCAATTCTTGCTCTCCAGATGGCCTAAAACTGGCCCAAACTCAGCCAGAGCACAGATCTAGCTACGTTCCCTTCTCCCCTCCACTTCTCCCTATTCAGTTACATTAATTTGCCACAACTTTCCCTGTTGGCAGATATATCAAGGAATGTGCAGACCTTTAAAGAAAAGCTCATCTGACCAAAGGCAGAAAGCTCTTTGGCACAGAGGCTTTGATTCCTGAGTGTGCTTTTGTTGTTTTCCTAGCCATACTATTTATAGATTTTTATCATTCTTGATAACAAGTGAAACAAAATGTTCTATATTTAGATTTTATACATTTGTATCACAATGATAAAATGTCTTAGAAGTGATTGATTTACAATCTCATTTTTATATATGTTCTTGTTCTTATTTAGAATTCAATTCAAAATGTTTATAACACAGTGTTGTTGAGTCAGCTTCTATAGGGTGGTGAAGGAGCTAACAGGCTTATGTTAGAAAAATTCAAATCAGAAATAATTACTAAACTGGCTTTCTTAAACACATTATTTTATAATGTACAAATTAATGCTTCTTAACAAAATTAACTGAACTTAAACATTTTTTAGTTACTCGAAGGCATCATGCAGTCTAGTTGACAATAGTATGATGATGAGTTTTCAATGAAAAATAACTATAAAACTAAATTTTCATTCAGGACTATTATAGAATAAATAATTTATTGCTGATGTTGAATGGTGCTAATTATGTCCACTTTCAAAATTAGTTCAATGATTATTTACTCTGATTTTCTGAGTAAGTAATTAGGGTAGACATATCTTTTTTGCATTGCCTGGTCCTGTCATAAGAAGTTAGCATTGTGTACTGAATATATTGAAGTTGTTGATTTGTGGTTGCTTGCTAGACTACTCTTGATTTATCTTTTGCATCAGGTTGTTAGTTTTCAACTTAACCAATCAGAAACATATAATTATATCCTGAAATACTAAAGAGCTTAGTGTTTCACAAAGTGCAAATGAACAATGGGTGATCCTTTGACATGTTCCTTAACTGTCTTAATCTCAATGATAATATTATATAGCAATAATTAGCATAAGTATTTTCACGTCTCAATTTCATATCTGTTATTTTTACACATTAATATCTACAAACTTCATGTACCATGGAATCTCAATCATATTTTGACACATTTTAACACTCAATTAATTTATCCTCGCAAGCATACAATTGGTCATATCATTATGGAGTGACACAATGCTAACTACTAGAATGGATTTATCATTTTCATGCAAAAATTTGTTCTTATATTTAGGCACCCATGCTCTTATGCAAATTTCTCCTATAACATTTTCCTACATTGAATATTTGAAAAGTAAAAAAAATTCTTATTTCTCTTTAATGTCAGAAATCTTATACACAGACTTGAACATTTGATGACAATAACCAAAAATTGAATTTGCTTAAGGCAAGCAGCTGAGTTTTCACATCACTATTTCAAGTGAGAAACTATTGATACAATTATTAGAAATAGTGGTGTCCAAAGAATAAAAGATATTCGAATAGTAAAAAGGTTTTCTTTATCTAATTATAAACAATTGTGCTTACATTTTTTTCAATGAATCTCCACTATTTTTTTTCTTTTAATCATGAGGATGCACATTCATATGCCAAAGTCATTATTCATAATAGCAAGAACCTGGAAACAACATAGATGCCCCTTAACCAAAGAATGGATTAACAAACTGTGGTATATCTACACAATGGAGTACTTATCAGGAGAAAAAAAAAAATGACATACTGAAATTTGCAGGCAAATGGATGGACCTGGAGATTATCCTCCTGAGCAAGGTATCACAAGCCCAGGATGATAAACATGGGATTTGCTCACTCATGAGTGAATTTTAGAGAAAAACAGAAGAATACCCAAGCTGCAAACCACAACACCTGAACAGCTTGGAATCAAAAGGAACTTAAGAGAGACATCCAGAGATTCCCCTAAGAAGAAAAATAGAGAAGATCACCATAGCAAATTGTGGTCATAATGGACTGCAACCAAAAAGAGTTGGGAATAAACCATGAGAGGAGATGGTTGAGTGAGAGGAGCAATGAAGAGGGAGAATAAAAAGAGATGGATATCTTGACAGAAGAAGCCAATGTGGGGTTGGAAAAAGACTGGATGCTATAGAAACCTCTAAGAATTCACAGAATGTCCCTGGCTAGGTCTCCAAACAATAGTGGAGGTGGTGGCTAAATAGGACTTCACCTAGAATCAAATGAGTAACCACCCTAAGTGCTATCACAGAACCTCCATCCAACAATGAATAGAGGTGGAGGCAGAGATCCATGGCTGAGCACTGGAAATAGCTCCTGGTCCAGCTGAGAGCAAGAAAGGAGAGTCTATATGAGCAAGGGGATAGGGATTACGAGGGAAAGTCCCACATTGATGGCTGGCTGGAGCTCTGGGGAGCTCACTGAATCAAGAACTGCCACTGGAGATCCATAGGGGAAAAGAGCTGAGCCCTCCAAGGGTAAGCAACTGTTGATTGATATTGGCAATATGTGGAGCCTCAGAGGTGGGACCAGACTGTGTTCTTTCTTGTTCATGAACAGACACTTTGAAGCCCATTCCCTACAGAGGCGTACCCAACCCAGTCTTGACGTTGGGGTGAGGAAATCTGACTTGTCTGGAGTAGATATGCCAAGCTGAGATGACCCACCTTGGGACTTCTTCCCCTTTTGGGGGAGGGAATGGGTAGATGGGGCAGGGGAGGCTGAAGGCTGACTGGGAAGGATTGAGAGGAGGGAAGATAGTGTGAGCAGAGGGATACATAGATAAAAAGACTTATCTTCATATCTAAGGCCTTACTGTCCACTAATTGATTTAGCATGCACATAGCTATATACATTTCCATGCATATTACTAAATATATCCTGCTCCAACCCAATAATGTGTTATATATATAATGTTATATATATATATATATATATATAATATATATATAATGACTTTGGCATATGAATGTGCATATATATATATGTTCTGGCCTCATCATTTGGCACTAGACAACCAATTAGTGTGGTCCTCTCCAGGAATTCACATATTATTTTAAAAAGCTATTTTCTCATTAGTTTTGTATTACGTTATACTTTTCTTTTTGGTAGTTGTAGAAGATCATTCTGTAGATTGATATATTTTAATTGAAATATGTTATGGTGTTTAGCACTTCTATGTAATGCTTTCCAGGCTATTGGTGCTTCTGGTTATGTCAATTTTTAGTCTCCATTTTCCACATAAATTGTGGTTGAGCTCTTTAACTCTGTTAGCAATGGTACATGTGATATTCTTTCCCTTTTATTACCATCAAACTTGCATTTGTGTATAAACAGGTATTTATAGATATATTCTTACATGTGATAGAAAGGAAAGTCCTAGAGGAAAAGACAAGATGTTTATTGTATGGCTCTAATACCATCAGAAAACATCTTCAAAGTGATTTCCTGTGATCTATTCAGTGTTAACATTTATTCTAAGTTAATTCTACTGTGAATCCAAGGAGGAAGCTGATTAACATTCTGCCTACTAAAACTTCTTCCAGCTTTTGTTTTTTGTCCAAAGGACTTGGGAGTACTTTCCCTATCCCTCCCTCCCTACAGTTCCCTTATCTGGAACTCTTGTAGCTACTTTATCTAACTAGTTTAGATTTGGGTCTCCACTAAAGTCAAGGTTAACACTGTGTTTTTTTCATATTTAATTTCAGTTATTATAGTTTTAAGAACGTTAGTGCATTTCAAAACCAATTTTTCAATTTTGAATTGAATTTTAAAAAACATTTGCACTAAAGTTTAGCCAGTTTTCTTTTTTTAAATTTTCATTAAGAAAGTGTCATCTCCATCAATATATCCTCCTGTTCCCCTCGTCCTCCCAACCCCTCCCTGCAATCCCCCAGCCTTGCCCCTCCCCATCCATTCGTCCCCTCCCCCAAAAGGGCGAGAAGTCCCAAGGTAAACCAGTCCATCATGGCAAAAGTTTTACCTTGAAATTTTGGAAAATAATTTAGTTTGAGAGTGTTTTATTTTATTTTTAAAAGCTAAATAGTTTATTTTTCAGAAAATATGGGCAAGCATGTTAAGATATTTTAAGTTAGAGAGACATTAATAATACATATGTGTTAAACGTAACCAGATAGAGTTCATGAGGAGATATCAAGTCTACAAGGGCCATAAATACATATAAGCCTTTACAAACTAAGAACTTTTGTGGTAAATTTCATGAGCAGCCAATATTCACATGCCCTAATATAGTGACATGTTATATATTAATAAAACCAGTCCAGAATATCAGAGAAGAGATCTACTCACAGTCAATCCAGGACGGTCAGAGAGTGGTAACACATACCTCTAATCCCAGCATAGGGAAAGATCAGGAATGGTGACTTATGCCTTTGATCCCAGCAGATCTGAGTTTGAGGCCAGTTTGGTTTACAAATGGAGTCACAGGCTCCCAGGCAGGCAGTGGTAGTGCCATGCCTTTAATCCCATAACTCCAGAGACAGAGATCTTTCTACATTTCTGTGAGATCAAGGTCTAACTACAAAATAGTAATAACTCACACCTTTAATATTAACCTATATGTGAAACAAGTGGGGAAATAAGGTATTTAAGACAGTCATGGAAAGATGTAATGCAGTAGAAGCAAGGAGGAGCAAAGCTGAGGAACCTGGAAGACAGCTGGGTAGGATTCGACTGTGATCTGTTTTCTTTATTTGATATTCCAGTTTTTCCCCAATATCTGGAACTGAGCTTCCTTTATTACAACCAGAATTCATGATACAGCCTTAATCTGTCACTTATTGTTGAGAAACATTCAGGTTCTGTTTGTTCTCTGTCCAAGATATACAAATAAGCCAATGGGTGGACAAATATATACAAATAAGCCAAGACTAGTTGGACAGCTATAGGTATTGATGAAGCATATTATCTCTGATTCTTTCCTATGAAATAAATATGCAATATTGAGCAGTTTTGTATCCTTACTTGTAGGCCTCCTAACTTAAAACTGTGAAAGCTTATGGCTCATGAAAGTGGCCAGTAAGTTGGTAAACACATTGTAGACATGCTTCTGTCTTGGACACTGTGGATTATCTTTCTTTTCACAAAAGCCTTTCCTTGGGCTGTCATTTCACTTTAAAATGTGATTGGAAACATTCATGATGCTCTATGAACATCTATTTTCTAAGATCTCTGTTAATACCCTATTGGGTAGCTGGTCTTTTGGGGGCTGATTGCAACAGAAGTTCTAAATGGTAAATTCATTTCAGGTATTGATTATATTCCTATTTCCATATAAAACATTTCAGATATTTTAATTAAAATTAAATCATGTTTTTTCTAGGCATAGCAGGCATTAGAATTTGGCACAAAATACCATAAGAAAACCTTTAAAAATGGTATTTAATTTTTTAATGAGAGGAAAAGAGTTAGCTTATATATTTTTCTTCTGTTTAAATACTTATCTCAGTATTCAGTTGAGCCTTATGTAATGATGAAGCTGACTCATTAATGAGAATGTTCACAACTCCATCTGGGACTTTTCCCATATTTTGATGTCTTATAAGGATAGTGCTGAAATTTGGTTTTTAAAAATAGCTGTTTTCTTAGAATAACTACTGCCTGAGAATGACCTTCATCCTAATTTTATCAAGAAAAACTATCACCAAACTTTGCTTAATTATTGTGTGTTATAGTACTGTTTTCCTTGTGGATCACAGACCGTGCACTGAAATATTCTTATACTAAACCCTAGTATCAAGTGTTTTGTAACACAGTGAAAGGATATAAACTTTACACATTTTCTCTCACAGAAAGAGAAAATGAGTGAGATTATATATATATATATATATTATAATTTAAATACATTATTAATTATAAATTACAAATATACCAATAGATCAAATCATTAGATAATTTAATATGCATGTAATAAACATACACATGATTATGTATGCATGGAAAAATGAACAGGTGATTTAAAATATTTTTTATAAAATCAGGTAAATATTTATTCAGAAATCAATATAAATACACTAGCTGTTCTAATTAAATACAAGAAGCAGGTTGACTTTAGGCCAGTGACTTCCTACAACTTGATTCTGACTGAGATATTTCTCCTTTGGGTAAGCACTCAAACCCTGCTGTCTGAAGTCATTGTGTAAAACATTCTAGCATTTTAATTTAGAGAAATATGTTAATTCATTTGATATGTTAATTGATTACCTAACTCAAGTCTTTCCACATGTGGGATCTGGAGACCAAACCTTGGCTTCCTGCCTATACTGTCTTAGAGCTAATACATAGTGAATCACTGTGGTTCTGACAACTTATATTACTGCTATAAAACCAAATGAAAAGTTAGTTCTCTAATACTACATGATTGTTTGGGAAATAGTTCATTATCAAAGGCATTTTCCCCTGAATTTGTACATTTTTAACATCAAATAGATTTTCATAATCAGTTTCTTATTTTTTGCATAATCACATGGTCCAATCCAAATGATGCATTCTCTTCAATTTCTTGTCTATGTCTATTCAGCATCTGTACAGAGCTTTGTTAAAGGTGGGAAAATACTCAGATCCATTATGTACTCTCATATTTTATTTTTACCTCTTTTCCTAGTAAGACAGTTGGCCCATTTCTGCCCATCTATGCTTGTCCTCCACTTTTCCCTCTGAATGTCAGTATGAACAGCAGAGTACACCGTCTCTTTTACTGCATACTAGAAATTATCATATGCTCTTAACTAAGCAAATGAGTAAAGTTCCAGGCTGTTCCCCTTTACAAAGTCTGTCCTTTCCCACCCACAACTACAAAGAACTGGAAAAGTAAGTCACCTCATCTGCCCAGTTCCATAGATAAGGCTGAAACTATTTACTGAGGCCATCTGCTTATTTAAATCTTGTACTTGAGGTAGCTATCATTCTTGAGCTACTGATGTAACCTTTCTTTGTTTTGCTACTGTCTGTTCTAATCTGTCTTAAAAACTATATCCAAAATAACTGCTTTTGAACTATGTAATCCTTAGAATTGTTCAAGAGTTTCTTATTGCACTATGTTCAAGACCATAGTCCTGAATATGACCTATGAAGACTGTGCCATTATTTTCTCTCAAACATCATCAGACTCTTACTCAAATTCTCCATACAGGATAAAAACATATTTCTTTTTTTTTTTTTTTAAAAAAAAAACATTTATTATTATAAGATTTTGTATCTGGATTTTTAAAATTATATCCATTCCCTTCACAATGCCTCCTGTACCTCCAATATTTGCACCCTTCCAACTTCACAACTTTCAAAACATTTAAAAAATATTCCACTGAGTAAAATTAGTGCTGCACATATGTGCAGCTATCAGAGCAAGCCACTACTTCCAAATGGGCAACTTAATAGGAGTATACCCATGATTATTCTCTCCCAGCAGCCATCAACTAAAATAGTTCCTCACTAACTGGTATGGCCTGTTGAGCCCTACTCTATTCCAAGGGAATTTTGACTGACAGTCTGGTGCAGATCAAGAGCACTTCCATAATTTCTTCCATACTTTCATTTTTTTAAATAGTGATTTTAATGCATGTCTCATGCTCTCTATCTGGAAGTTCTGCAAGTACATTAAGATAATGTTTGTTTCAAAGACTACTAATTATTTCTCAGCAAAGTTTTCTGTGATTTTGGCTGTGCCTAGGTCAGAACAATGTGCTCCACAGGCAAACTATACCATATATTAAAGTTTTTCATCTACTTGAAGATGTTTTTTTGATTATCCATCTTGCTTCTAGACTGAAAGCTCTGGGAGAAAAGATAGCATATATTTGTGCTTGCAATGTTTTGTCTTGTTTTAACAGAGTGACTGGCGCATACATGTTCTTCTTCCAGTATAAAAGAAGATTTTACATTCTGTGAACTTTCTGCTGTGGCCTTTGCCACCACATAGTTCTTTGTGCTAGTTCCTGGTGGAGCAAATCTCAGCCTCTTGTCGTCTTTAAATATAACTAAGGGCATGTTTTCAAGGTACACTCAATATTTAAAGAATGTACTCATGAAAATCACACGTGTACATGATAGATAATGAAAAGACTACAGAGTCAGGATAAAAGCAATCCACAGGACATTCAGTCCTCTGCATCTCAAATTCACCTCCAGAAGCTCTTCTTTTCAATATCTCCCCTCTAATGATTTACAGATTGCTTTTAATGACTTATTATCCACTTACAGAATATAAATTGATTATCTGATAAACAAGGTATAAAAATGAGGCTATCAACACACACACACGTGTGTGCTTTTAGTTCTTCAATAGTTAATATTTTAAATAGCACCATTGTCTTCTTTCTAATGAACATTCACTTTTCAATAATACTTCTGCACATAGTTCTGACTCTTAGAACTTCTGTTTATAGTTGTGCTCCTATACTATGCATTTTTCCAATAAAGGGCAAGTAAATAAGAGTCTAATCACATTAGGTCATAGTGATTTTTCTGCCACTGTACATGATTAAATTATGCCTGAGAATTAAAAAAATCATTGCATTCACTTAAGTTGACTAAAATGTATCCATAGCTCATGAATATTTATATTTTTATAACTTACAATTATGATAAGTAATGTAAGAAATTTCTTATCTATCAGAAATAGTTGACTGTTTTAGGGTGGTGAGGTTGTTAGGAAAGATATAAAATTTCCATGATTGAGGAAAGTATAATTAATATATCTTAGTTTGTGGGAGTAGAGGACTGTGGGATCTGAATGAATAACTTCTGAATAAATGTGTTGTTGACATGGTCATAGCTATGTCAAAGTCTTTAACCACAAACCCATGGGAAATGACAAAGCCTTTTTACATGGCGTGAGATTTAGAGGGCTGGAAAGGCCTCCCTTTGGGCTATATGAGGGTGTTGGTAGAATGTGCACAAAATTTCCTTCATAGCTTCCTCTGCCCTCCCCTCCCATTTAGGTCTGAAGACAGATCCTTTACACAGATTAGCTAAATTTGCCTCTTTGGACAGCTGGAAACTGTACACACTTCCTCTCTTTATATCTGCATGTAATAAATGTGCTGTATGAAATAGCCCCACAACCTACATAACAAAGAAGCTGAAGTGCCCATCCATTGAACTCAGCTTCCATGTGTCCCCTGTTTGTCCTTTCTTCAGCTTCTCATTTCACTCATTGGGTCTGTCCCTGAACTGAAGCCATGCTGTATGTGTCACGGAGATAAGTACATAATATTTAAACATCCTAAGCCAAATAGTCTGTTATAAATTTCACTTGAATTTAAATTTAACCACCAGGTATTTATGAGAAAAAATTCATATTTATGAAGAATGTATCTCTGAACATTACTTGATATATTATTCAAAATTCACTTGACTGAAGAATTATCCAAAAGGTTGGCCATAATTACTTATAGAATTAAATAACAAAACTTATTTACAAATGACACTATTATTAGAAAGTTGTAAAGAATAGTTTGGTGCTTAGTTCAAAGCACATTTCTCTTTCTCATTACAGAGAAAGTCCGATTAATTTAAGTTTTATGTTTCTCAGTAATTCTATAGCTATGATATCTAGGGAACTAATAAAGTCTGCATTTCAAATTAAATACCTAGTGTTGAAATTTAGACTATATAGCAGGGAAAGGAACTTAGAGTTCAAGTGGGAAAATACCTTCATGGGAAATAAGTTATGTATGAAAATGAAATATTGTTAAATAAGGAAGTAGGTATAAAATTAAATTTATTTTGCATGAAAATCTTGTAATTTATAAATAGAGCGTGAGGAAATAAATGCACTTCTATATGTGTATATGTAAATCACACTGCCCAGCTTCTGTTTAAGCTGAGCACCCTGGACTTGGATTTTTCCAAATCTTTTCATCTACTTGACTATTTACTGCTCCACCACATAACTCCTCTTCCAGATCTAAGTTTCTTAATGAAATTCTTTCAAATACTGGTGAAAAGGATGACTATTGTATTTTAAATTAAACAGTGTAAATAAATAGTAACGTTTATTTTTGCCTAAATATATAATCTAAACTAATCTGTTTTACTGC
Organism: Phyllotis vaccarum; assembly: GCA_033318265.1. Lineage (NCBI taxonomy): Eukaryota > Metazoa > Chordata > Mammalia > Rodentia > Cricetidae > Phyllotis > Phyllotis vaccarum. The sequence continues at coordinate 34,087,284 of JARWLC010000010.1, read as the reverse complement.
AAGGTTGTCTCTATGACCAGTTTAAAGTGGTATTATTCAATTTATTCTTGAGCATAAAGTGTATTCTTAGTTTTTGAATGTTTAAAATCCTTTCTAAGTGTTTATCTGTATAGTCTGAGTCTTTTAGTTCTTAGAAACAGGGGATAAGGGGAAAGTCCAAACCAAAGCAATGGAGGTGGTGATGCTATTTTAAGTCTTCACAATTTTAATATTTAGTAAGTCTTTCAAAATTGTTTCAATGTGCAGGTTATTATGCATACTCATAGAAGAAATGAAAGTATTTCATCTATGTTGCATAAAGTGTAAATCAGGTTAACAGTGATGGTTTTTCAGTTTATCCCTGCTTTTGTGGTAGTAATAATAAAATTATTTTTAAGTCAATGTGAACAGATCATATTATTGTTTATTTACAGCAGATTTAAAATGCTCTCTCAGTGCAGCTAAAGTGTTGGGCTCCTTTACAACATCTTTGTTTTTCTAACTTTCATGTCTTTCAACATTCCTAATTCTGAGACTCTTTAATACAATTCCTCCTGGTGGTGACCCCAAACTTAAAATTATTTTCATTACCGCTTAATAACTGAAATTCCTACTATTGTGAATTATGATGTAAGTATCTTATATGTGACATCATGAAAATGTCAGTTGACCCAAATTGGGTCACATCCTACAGGTTAAAAACCATGGATTTACAGCCTCACAATTCATTCTACATCTATAATTTAATGATTTTAGATTACAATTATAAGTTATATAAAAGAGAATATTTTAAGGAAAAGTCATAAAATAGAAGTTTTTCAAATAATATTCAGTGATCAAATATTTTCTATGTCAATTAAAACACTGAATAGAGCACTGTAAATGTGCTTTCTTAAAGTAGAATGTTCTTAATATTTGAAAATGTATTTATTCACAGTTATTTATATTTTAAGCACCTTTAAAAGTTTTGCATTATGATGGTAAATACTCTGATAGGCAATTAATGGACCTATTGCTTCTGCTTCTATATTTATTTGCAGAAAATCATTCCTAGAAACTGAATGAATAAAAAGGAAATGTCTATTAATAGAAATGAAGCACCTTAAAACATACATAATAAACTTTGCAATACAGAAGCAGATATGCATTCTTCAAAGGCCTTTGCTTGAGCACAGTTTAGGTAAGAATCAAATTAACAAGATAAAAGATTAGTAGATTCTTCTTTTGAACAAGCTCTGTTACACTGCATACATAAGACATGCTAAGATTCTTGAAATCACTTTGGCATTGCCTATCATCCACAGTATAACATCATTTCGGGATAGGCTAAAAAGAGAAAACAGAATTTGGAAGAAAACTAAAAGACAAGTTGCAATATGTTATGGAATGCAAAAATCCACAACATTTTAAATTTAAAAATTAAACAAAAAATTTTAACAGAAAAATAGCAAAGAATGTACAATTGTACATGAAGTAGACAGAAAAGTGGAGTAGAAATTTTTCTCTAACGGAAAACAAAAATTCATTTAGATGGAACAGACACAGGATAAAAATGTGCTTTCAATGCTTTGTGATAATTACTCAAAAAAGGGACTGTTTTAAATTTAAAATTAGCATTTTAATGTATGTACAATATATTGGAAAGTAAATATTAACATCTATGCATGAGATGTCATTGGGAGGAAAGTCCAGTAAGTTTAAAAATAACATTAATAATATATGATGTAATTTTATATTTTCAAAATTGTTATGGTTTGGAATACTCAAGCTCATTTTTTTAATTTAAATTGTTGGCATATTTATATTATAAAGAGTTAGAATATTGTTATATATTCTATATAAAATGACTTTACTATAATACATGTTAATGTTCTCATTGTTATAACAAAATATCTAAGTAGAAGGAACTTAAAGACAAAGGTTTAATACAAGCTCATGGTTTGAAAGAGTTTCTTTTGTCACCAAAGAAAAACACAGCAAAATTGATAGGTGCTTTTGGTGGGGAACTTCATTTCTAAACAGATCAGGAAGCAGAGAGAGGGGAATCCTTTTATTCTTCCTAGGACCTGGAACCCTGGGATGTTGCTCCCTGTATTTGGAATAGACTTCCTTCCTCTGTTATTCCTATCTGGAAACATCTTTCTAGACACATCCATGGTGGGGCTCCTAGAGAATTCAAATCTATTCACATTGACAGTGAAGAATAACCATCACCATGTATACGAAAGTCCTTTCTGCAATTTATTATGTATCTCCTTGAATAACATCTCTTAATTATTGTAATTATTCATTATACTGATTGGTAAAAGTTTCTTGCAAAATAAACTACCATCCAGGTAAAATTAAAAACCAGTAACAGGAAATGACCACATTACAAAGAACCAGAAATTATCCTCATTTATAAAAAATACTTATAGTTGGATTTCAGTATTAAGGAATTTGATTTTTATCTTCCAGATGTAGATTTTTGCATCATCTATAGTGAATCAAAATTTGTATATGTGTGACTGGTGGTAAAATAAAGATATGCAGAATGATCTAGGATTTATGTGATTATATAGATCAAAATAACAAGTCATAATTTCTATTTCAAGTCATTTAATTTGTCAGATTAAATAATAAAAAAGCAGGATAAAATTAAAATATTTTCCTGGAAATGTATTTCATTGAAATGTAAATATAAGTGATGAATTGTTATTCTTAGGAAATATGATGTTCCCAGAAATGTGTGTTGTCAAAGCAATTTATCCTGCCACATTGATAGTAGTAAAGTGCTGATGGAGCAGAATATATGAGGACACATCCAACCTGGTTTGGATGTAGGTTACATACCACTTCATTTGCAAGTTCAATGTGAGATTTTTTATTTTTCCCGTAGTTTATAAAAGCAGGGAATAGTCATTTTGCAGCTTACATTTCTCTGAGTTGGAATATCTCCTGCTATTATTTCTCTGTTGAAAAGCACATTCCACACAGTATGAATTTAATCTACATGTCACAATACATACACCGATAAATGTGCAGCATTAGCAGATTATGTGTACTGTCAATAAATATATGTCCTTTCTGTTTTTCTAGGACCCATTATTCTAATGTTATTTTCTTGTTAAAAATTACAAGTCTTTTGCAGCGAATCTTCTTTGAAAAGTGGTGGTTACCAAGTGTTTGAGATTGTGTACGGGGTGGCAGTTACAGAGATTTTAAGTTGTAAGCTGAAAATCATTCCCTAAGGAGAATAGTGGCATTCTAGATTTCCTGATCAGTTTCTAGAGAACTAGTCAGAACCAGATCCCAAACTCTGTAACTCTAGATACATTGCCTGACACTCCTACTGCACTCTACTGGATACCATACTTTGCCAGAAACGGCTTCCAGTAACCATGTGAAAAGTTGTGGCTTGTTATGACTCATGCTGGGTTCAGAAACTCAAATTAAGTCATTTTCATGAATGCCTTTCTTTTATATCCTCTCAACACATTTCAAGATCATATAAAAAATGGATAGGCACACAAAAGTTCACACAGGAAGATGAAGAGTGTCTGTAATTTGTAAATATATGTTTTATTTTCATTTCTATCATTCACAAGTACTTGAATAATCCTAGATAGAAAATAGACAGTTTATAAATATTTTCTTATAAAATATATGAAATGTAAACAATTTAATGAATATGTGGAATGACATATTTTATATTTAATAAAATCAGTCTGGAATATCAGAGAAAAGATCTACCCACAGTCAAGCCATGAGGGTCAGAGAGTAGTGATCTAAACCTTTAATCCCCTAACTCTAGAGACAGAGATTTTTCTGTGTCTCTGTGAATTCAAGGCCTAACTACTAAATAGTAGTAGCTCACCCCTTTAATCTTAACTTTAGGATTATCATGGGGAGTTGAACACAGAAGTGAAACAGCTGGGTGAAGAAGATATTAAAGGCAGGCAGGCTTAAGCAGATGGTGTGGTATTCTGAAGAAGTGACAAGCCATGCTGAGAAATCTGGAAGACAGCTTTTACCCTGAGATATTGGCTGGGTGAGAATTGACTGTGGTCTGTTTCCTCTCTCTGATATTCCAGGCTTTTCCCCCAATACCTGGCTTTGGCTATTTATTTAATAACAACTAGAAATTTTGTTTTAAAAATGATTATAATAATAATAAGTAATAATAAATCATAAATTATAATTCAATTCTAATACTGTATAAATACAAAGTTCTTAATAAACTTCCATAGATGTCAACTTTTCTTCATTATATCAATGATATGTTATGAGGATCTTGGAAATTACTCAAGCATAGAAGTCAACCTGTCATCTCAGAACTCAGATTACTGAAGCAAGAGAAGTACTGAGTTTAAGATGTGCTTTATTTGTATAGTAAGCTTCAGACAAATTCAGGCCACAAAATGTTCTTCTGTGTCTAACTCCATAAAAATTAGAGCAAAAATTCATTTCTTCTAAGAAAATACACATTTTGGTTAATTCTTTGAAAATAATGCATATACCTTCTCACTTCTATCTTTTCTTGCAAACACAAACAAAACATGAAAAAATAAAGTAGCAAATATAAAAATATTATATTTGATCATTAATGTAATACTCGCTTTCTAACACGCTATGTATTTTAATACTCAGAACTTTAATGCTATTATTTGGATGGTTTGGGAATATCTTCATGATACATTGTTAAATGACTGTATATAAGCAAACATATCATCCTGATCTCACATTTTGTGGGGACCAAATAAAAGTTCTACAGGATTTCATATGTAAGAATTGGTGCAAGTATCATGAGACATTTCTTTCTGTATGTCTCCATTTACAGTTTCAAAAGAAAGACTGAAATATAGAATGTCTGACTACAGGTTCCACAGGTAAGGGGTCTAACGAGTCCATTAAAGCAAAAGTGAGAAGAGAGCAAACAAGCAATAGTCAAGATGTCCACCTGACACAGGTAATAGCCGTATGTCATGTGCTTATTGTTTTTACCCTGTTTTTGGCATTCAAGTCTGTAAAATGACATAAGCTCCCATCAAACTCAACTTATTGTGTGAACATGTTGGAAATGTGCTGAAGAAAAGCAAAATGACATTGCTGCAGACTGTAAACACTTACTGAACTATGGCTGAAATGATGTCTTATTTATATAATTACAGACTGTGTTATATAAGTGACTTGATGGGAAGCAAAATTCATAAAAGGATCCCAGTTTACTACCTTGTAGTGTTCAGGTCATTGTATTGAGCAGCTAGAAGCCACTAAAGTGTAGAAGCACACCAGCTACAATTATCACTCTGAAATCCCTTTAATTCAGTCCTGGAGGAAATGGCATCAAAAGGCCAGAAGAAAACTGGTTTGTTTAGGTCAAAGCATTGTTTTGTAGAAATCAATTCATTTACATGTTGCAAGGATGCATTGCTTTTTAAAAAAGTAACCAGGGGTGCCTAAACAGGACTTCCCCCATAATCAAATGAATAATCACCCTAAGTGTCATCACAGAACCTATATCCAACAATTAATAAAGATGGAGGCAGAGATCCATGGCTGAGCACTGGACCAAACTCCTGGTTTTAGCTGAGAGAGGTGGAGGACAGTTTGTATGAGAAATGGGATAAGGATCATGAGGAAAATTCACACAGTGATGGCTAGCTGGAGTTCTGGGGGGGAGGGGGGCCTCACTGAATCAAGAATAGCCACTGGAGATCCATCGGGAAAAAGACTCCAAGGGTAGGCAACTGTCAATTTGGCATGGGCAGTATGTGGAGCCTTGAGGGATAGGATCAGAGTGTGTTCTTGTGTGTGGGCTGGCACCTAGGAGCCCATTCCCTGCAGAGGAACACCTAACCCAGCCTGGACTTTGGGATGAGTAACTCGGACTTGTCTGGAGTGAACGTACCAAACTGAGCTGACCCACCTTGGGTCTTCTTGACCATTGGGGGGAGAGGATAGGAAAATGGGGAGGGGAAGGTTGAAGGCTGACTGGGAGAGATTGGGAGGAGGGAAGGGAGGGGAGCATGGGAATGCAAGGAAAAAAGACTTTTTTAAATAAAAATAATCTAAAAATAAATAAAATTGTTGGGTTTTTTTCCAATTTAATTTCTCTGGCTTGATAGTTATTTTTATTTAATGTGCAAATTGCAGAAGGCTTCATGATTACCAAGTAGTTCCCATTCAATATCTCATATTGCTCATATTGGGAAGTTAAAGATTAATTTTATCTGAAGACTTTACATACATCAAGAAGACACTGTATTTTGCTTAAGCAGCTTAAATCCAATGAATCCAAATTTACAAATCCCCAGAGATTACAGAATATAAATAGTTTTCAAAAGGAGATTGTATGAGATATTTTGAACGTCATCCTCTGACATGTTTAAGTCAGTCAATATTTATTACATATGCCTTCCCATTACCCAGCAGACACTAATTGTCAAAGAATTGCCTGGAGTGTTCATGGCCTTCTAAAGCAGCAGTTCTTAACCTAGGGGTTGCATATCAGATATTCTGCATATCATATATCTACCTGCATATTATATATCTACATTTTGATTTGGAAGAACTGCAAAATTAAAATTATGAAGTAGTAATAAAATAATGTTACATTTTGAGGTCACCAAAACACAAGGAACTGTATTAAAGTTCACAATATTAGAAGGATGAAAACTGCCCTGAAGGATCTTAGGATGCTAAAATGCTGGTGGCTCTGCATAAAAACTGGAAATTGTGGTCCATACCTGTTATCCATATACTCATGAAGTAGAGGAAAAATCAGCATTTCAAGCCTACTTAATAAGTTCAAGATTAGCTTAGGATACATGAGATTTTTTTTTTTGAACAAACAAAAAAAATAAAATGAATACATAAAACATAAATTCTACATTAAATTGTCTTTGTACTTTGATGACTTTAAAAACATAAATATTAAAACTAGACAATACTGCTGATACTGAGGTTTTTATCTATAGAGAAAATAATCAGACATGAAGTTGTTATATATGGCTATAGGTTGCATATAATCCCTGTTGTTACAGTTGTGCTCCACTGTGTCCTTATCTCTATTACAAACCACATCCAGTGAAGAGAACTTGGAATTGGTAGAAGTCAGAAGTGTGTGTATGTGGGAGGGGTAACAATATGCATCTACAGAAAACTGATGGTAGAATGACCACTAACCAAATGTTACTGCTGTCTGTGGTTTAGATTGAGAACAGACCAATCAATGTCATCAAAATAATACAAAACACAGAAAATTCAGTGGAAGCCTAATTGCCTTTTGGCCTTCTCCCAGATTTTGATCCATGGTGATATTCTTAGGTCTCAGTTTAACCTAGGCACTACTTACCCGATTACCATATCTCCTGTGTGCTGTTTTCCTCCCTATAATACAGGCTTGCAATACCAACAGGGATTAAGAAGGGTGAAGAGTTGTGATTCTCTAGTACAATGAAGACACTCAAGAAGACTTCATGGGGGCATTAAAGGAATTTTCTATGGATTATTGGTCAACATGTAAAATATTCTAAAGCAACTGTTGTGAACTCAGAACACAGAAGACTTCTTGTTGTATGTATTGACTTGCTGAATGTATTGACTTGCTGAGAACTTCCATTAAACAACAACAATAAAGCATTCTGCTGTGTTTCCACTTGATACTATTTTCATTTTTAATATAAGAAAAAAATATTTAGTAATGTGAGTGATTTAATGTACCTGATTTAATTCCTATAGGTTCCAGTAGGAATACATACTTGAGAAGAAAAAAGGTAACAAAATGATTATACATTTTCAGTCACAGCAACAAAATACACAGGAGTCACATGTAAGAATATTTATGTGGAACTTTTCAATGCACTGAATATTACTTATCAAAAAACTTGATATTTTATAAAATCATGGCAACATGTAAGACCATTCCATTGAAAAGAGGAACTCTGACATTGGTAGGCAATAGAAATCAAAGTCTGCTAATAGTTCCAGATGGTGTGACCTGCTAGATATTAATACAGTAATCCAGTATTTTAAATAAATTTTGTATATTTAATGCAGATATTCATTGTTCAGTTACCCAGAACCTTAAAAGTTAATGTCCAACGTGAAAGTCTATCATAAATCTGTATTGTGGGGTTTCATTTACCAATTTATTTTATACTTATTTAGTGTGTGTGTATGTGTATGTGTGTGGGTGTGTGTGTGTATGTACTAAAATGCACATGTAATTGGTGCTCCTTCTACCCTGTGATCCTTAGGTATCAATTTGAATTGTTGGTAAGCAACTTTATCTCTTGAGTCATCTGTTAGCCATCCTTTACCAAATTTTAAGATGCGTAGAGTAATGTAATTTTTATTTTTATTCTGAAGAGTATATTTCTGCAGGAACTGAATTTATAATTTCCTGCTTTTTAAATTGAAGAGGAAAACTTTCAGATTAAAGTTGTAACTGACTGAATTTTATAAAATAAATTTAAATCAAATTTTAAATTTGTACAGTCAACATACTGTGTATCATTTAACAGAGTTGCTTCTGGTCCACAAATACTGGTCATGGGTTGAATGTTTAAATCAGGTAAATGTCACAAAACCCTGAAAAGAACAAAGGCACCACAAATACCTGGGCTTCTACCTTACTACTTACAAATTTTATGATCACATAATAATAACAATGTATTCTAAGTATCAAACAGTGGGTCTCAAGATAGAACTCCCTTCATAGAATATTTGAACAGCTTGCGCATAACAGCTGGGCTCATTCCCTAGTAATGCATAAATTGAGTGTGGTGGCTCATGCCTCTAATCTTAGCATTATGGAAATGAAAGCAAGAGAAGCAGATCAAAGTCATCCTGATCTATGCATAAGTCAAGGCCAGTCTGGGTTACACAAGATTGATGTGGGAATGCGTTTAAGTATGTTGTGAATCTCAATCTTTAAATAAAGGATCTGTTTTGGGCCATGACAGGCACCATAGAAGAAGTAGGAGGATAAATCAGAGCATAGGTAGGAGAAGAAGGGCGGAGTCAGGGCAGACCGAGCTGAAGCCCAAAGGAGCAACATGTAAGGAGCACAGGTGAGCCACAGGCCACGTGGCAGACAAATTAATAGAAATGGGTTGATTTAAGATGTAAGAGCTAGCTAGCAATGTGCCTGAGCCATAGACCAAACAGTATGAAGTTAATATAAGCATCTCAGTCATTTCTGAGGACCTGAGCTGCGGGCGGCGGGCAACTAAGAGGTCTGGCACTGCAGGGTCTGGGTCTCTGGCCGCCCAGGACCTAAGAACCCCCACTAATACACAATCATTAAAATAAATAAATAAATAAATAAATAAATAAATAAATAAATAAATAAATAAATAAATAACAATGAACCCATCAAATAAAAGAGAATATAAAAATTGAAAATACAAATTATAGCATGCATGTGAAAGTATACAAACCAAGTAACAGTTATACATATGATAAAACAGTAGCTATGATATCAATGTGCACTGATAACCTATAATGTTCTGTATTCTGGGTTAATGCATTATATGATTTAATTCATTTTGTCCCCATATTTTAGATTAAATTATTATTTTATATAATACAAAAACCAGTAGTTTGTACGTATCAAAACTAAATGGGTGTGGGCACTTCAGTTCTTGATCTTTTTTGATTAATATATATCCATCTGTATAAAATATTTAACTCATTGAGAGCATTCAGTCTGCAAGAGACTCAACTTTTGCTAATATCTGGAGACTTATAATAGGAAACTTGGCTTACTATCTCTTTGTATAAGTGTGTTTTTAAGTGGAAAAAGGTAGCTTACAATAAATCTGTCTGCCTCTGCCTCCAATGAAACATTCTGTGGGAATGAACAGAACTTCAGAAACTTGTGACAAAGATGAACACAGCATAGCCTGGTTTTCAAAGCTACAGAAATGCTACACAATACAAATATAGCACATAAACTCCTGTCCCAATCTGGTTTCTCTTTCTTCATGTGTTATTCAAAGTACAATTGATGTCAAGTTGATTTAATGGATCATTGGGTTTTCTTTTATGCAGAAACCCTAAAGCCTTCAGAGAAACTAGATGTTATAAATCTGTTTGAATTTCAAAGAAGAGAATATAACTTAGTTAGTGCATGCTTGCCTAGCACATAAAGTCCCGGTTTGGACCTTCAACACCACATAAAACCTGTATGGTGTTAAAGGTGAAGGCAGGGATGAAGAGAAATTTAGAAAGTATTCTTTCCTACTGAGTAAACAGCAACAAGCCTGGGAAGCACTGTAACTTATCAGGGATTTAGAAAAGGAGGAAGGAAGGAACAATGGAGAAAGAGAAAAAAAGAAAGGAGTGAAGAAAAGATTGAAAAAAGATGTAGGGAGCAACATAGTGACGCCTGAGTTCTCTCATGGATCATGATATAAAGAGGCTTCTACCAGCTGCTACCAGGGTTGGGGCTCAGGAGCACAGCAGGCTTACATGTATGTACACAGATGAATGCTACATAATGCTGCTTCCCAGAGTTCAAGAGGTATGCCTGACTTGTTGGTATCTGCACTATGTTGAAAAGCTGAGCAGAGCAAAGCAAGAGGCCAAAACACTTCCTCTAAGCTATGGTAATATATATTTATAAAATTAGTTTGCAATACTAGCCATGCAGCTTAACAGTTTAAAAATTCTCCTTGTCAAAAAGGAATTACAGATACACAACAAAGACAGATTCAAATGGGGAAAACACACACACACACAAAACATCTAAATGGGTTGCAAAGTGTTTAAAAATATACTTAGGGTTGGGGGTGAAAATGGGGTATAGAAAGTGCTTAAAAAAGAGATAGAGTTTAAAAAATTTGGGATAGGCTACGTTGAAAAAGAGGTTCTACTTTTGTTTCCGCAGGGGATGAAAAGCTTTAGCCTTTTTCCAAGTTAATATGGTTCCATCAAGGAAGACTCTCTGAGAGTTCTCCAATGGATGATTCAACATCCAGAAGAGTGTCAAGGCAACTGGTTGAGATAATGCAGCCTCACAGACTACTACAGTCAAGTCTCTACCACAATTAAATTACTTAGGATCCCCATAAGATTTCCAAGGCCCTCAATCAGCAGGAAGTAGTATGGAAAGCTATTCTCAAATTCCTAAAATATTATTTATAAATTTTTGTTTTATTATAAATGGCTAATGACCATGTAAATCACTTTTGAAAGAAAACATGGAAATAAGATTTAGAAATGATGACTAAGGTAAATTACTGAATCTACTTTAATCTAAAAAATAACTGTTAATCTTAAAACACTTTAATATAGATTATAGTTTATTGACTACAGATATAAAATAAATTTTGTTGTAATGTAGGTGTATTTCTACTCTTTTAAGGTATTATTTATTTTGTTTATGCATCTCATTTAAAATTGCAATGTATAATTAAGAAATATAGATTAATAATCAGTCATTTATGATAATCAAATTTATATTCAGATTAGTTAAGTTGTCTAGGTATACAAAGGTGTATTTCAAATGGTTAGGTAATTTTCAAAGACTTCAAAGACCTACAGAATATGACATTCAATATTTTTTAAGAACTTAAACTTTTCTGGACATTGAGTTTGGTCTGGCAGTACCAATTGCTTCAAAGAGGATGATGAGCATTGGAGAAACTCAATAAAGAGTTTACTTTCTTTATGGCAAAAGTTAGCCATTTGGACAAGAAACTGCTCTCACCTAGACTTCTTAACAGTATGCTGTATAAACTAGATATGCAGGACTCATCAAAAAGTGACCACTGAGCTTTGCCAAAACAAGTTGAAATGGTCCTTCAGGTTCTGCTTCACAGAAGGAACTGCCAGACATTCTTCAGACACAGAGGAAAATTACTAAAGAATTTTGCCAATAGATGAGACAGTCCACCAAACTTCCTGATTCACTAAAGAGTTTTCTAGAAATTCTAGGACTGTAGGCTGAAAATGGCTGCCCTAATACTACAGAGGAACTTTAGGTGACTATCCAGATGACCAGATATCTCTGTCATTTCTAGAATTTTGAAAGTTGCTGTCATACACTTTCTGTTTACTTAGAAAGTAAAAATATATATTCTTCTGAACTCTTTGATAGAATTAAAGGCTAGATAGTTATAATTTTTCTTAGTCATGATAAAAGGTAAATTAATTATAAAACTTTACAGTCACAAAAATAAGATAGATGATAGAATAGTTTTGACAAATATAAATAGATTAGATATTATAACTGTAATTCTTGCTTGATAACTGTTATATTGTATATAATTTTACTATGTTAAAATAATAATCTGAATTTTTGATTAGAGAGAAAAGGGGAAGTACTATGGAATGGTCTTTCTATAGGCTGTGAAAATGTCCCACCATTGGATCATAAAGTAGATGTTTTGGCCTATGGTAAGACAGATCCTCCAGGAAGGAAATCTAAGAGAAAGACAGGAAGAAGGAAGTCGGGATTAGAGGAGACACTGCAACCTGCCTAGAGAAGCAAGATGTGAGAGAATGGGTAATGCCATGAACCCACTTTGCCAAACAATGTGTTGATGGATATCCAAAGCCCCATTTCAAATCAGAAAGAAAGCAAGTCTAGAAGGTAATAAAGAAAACACGTTCAGTCATTATTACGTATGTCTCTCAAATTGAACCCATTTTTCTAAGGATTCAAATTTGTGAGCACTCTATCTTAAATTTTAAAGATATCTTTCAATAAGAGGTTCTAATTTAAATTAAACATATTTGAAACTCATTTTAAGTTTGGTTTTCTCTTCTTTATGAACATATAATAACATTTATAAGCTTCAGTCCCCCCTTATTTTAAAATACAATATACAAAATGAAGTAAATGAATCCAAAGACACAATTCTCATGAAACTTCACTATGCCATAGAAAATGAGTCACTGTAAGATAGGTGTGGAATTTAGTGCTCTTTCACTTGTATAAACAGATATTTTAAAAAATGCCAAATCTGTTGAGTATGGGCTAGCATATCAAACTTTGGGTACTGATTACCCGAATTCATTCATTTGTGGGATTAATTTTAAATAATTCTAAATAATTTTGAATTATTTTATTATTAAATACACTAAATAATTCTGAAAGAATGCCAGAAATAATTTTGGCTCTTAATATTCCAGCCTTTCTATAGGCTGTGAATAACAATCTTTAAATAAAGGAGCTGTTTTGGCCCATGACAGGCACCATAGAAAAAGTAGGAGGAGGAATCAGAATAGGTAGGAGGAGCAGGGTGGAGTCAGAGACAGACCGGGCCGGAAGCCCAAAGGAGCAACATGTAAGGAACACAGGTGAGCCACGGGTCATGTGGCAGGAAAGATTAATGGAAATGGGTTGATTTAAGATGTAAGAGCAAGCTAGCAATGTACCTAAAGCCATAGACCAAACAGCATGAACTTAATATAAGAGTCTAAGTCATTTCTGGGGGCCTAAGAAGCAGTGGGTAGCTAGGGGGTCTGGGGCTAACTACAGGCCTGTGGGTCTGGGCCTCTGGCTGCTTGAGACCAAAGAAACCACATTGTAACAAGTGTTTCTTTAAATAAGGACTGTTTGTATTGTGCAATAAAAAATTAACATAACCCATTAAAAGTATTAACTATTTTGATCAACTATTAGATATGCAGCTTTTTTTGAAAATTAAACTTTTCCTCTTTTATTAAATAATCGTCTTCTCCCTGTTACTGTTTGGAGTTTATTTTAATCAAGATGATAAGTCATTTTGTAAAAATAAATATTAAGTTAATACAATGTACACAGTTGAAAATTAATTTAAACAATAAACAAGATACCAGGGAAAAGTGTGCAAGATATTCCTTATGAAAAATGAATAGAATCTCAAATTCATATCCTAGTTTAATCTAGATGGGTTTGGGCACAATATAAAAATAGTAATAACAAACTCTTGTATATCAGGTTCTTTTCTTATAGTTTTCTGGACACATGGATTATGATACATGAAACACACAAGATTATGTGTAATATAATTATAAAGGAAATGAATAAAATATTTTAGAAAATAGAGATATCTACTGAAACACCGCCATATAAAGAAAATCACAATATTGCACAGTATGACCCCATCATTCTGGTGCATGAATTAAGGGTATCTTAGTGGCAAGCACATATAGCCATAAAATTTCTACACTGCTCACATGACATTTATGCAGTTTTAGCAATACCAGGGCTACCATCTGAACTGCTTCAATTAATTAGCTTTCTATCAAGTCAATTCAGTGTCCTTTTGATTCTCGCCTATATCACTGTCTGAATAATCACCCTATAATGTATTTACCATTAGTATAAAGATATACTCTTCAAATTTCCTGATTGTTTTCAAAGTGAACTCCAAGCATAGCCTGTTTTTTGTTTTTTGTTTTTTTTTCTAAATAAAATAAAATATCAAGCTTCCCTGTTGGGTATTCTATTTCTTTTCTACATAACAGTACTTTTTAATCATCATTTCCATTAGGATACCCATCTTGGAACTATAAACACACTACATGAAATGCTTCAGGAAACAGATTACCAATGTTCTAATTAAAGAGCCTATTGACCATAAGCTAATTAGTGTGGCAATATTTTAAGCATGGTAGAGACACTTTAACATTATAAATTATTAGAATTAAAGTTGTATCATTGGAATTTTATCAGGGTGCATAAAGTATCTTAACATTGAAGTCAAATTTTTATTGGGTTAGTTTTGTTTAATCAGAATTCCATTTAAAAATTATGTAGGTCCAGGAAAATACTATACTTGGCAGGGGAGTATTGGATTCAAAAAGAAATTAAATACTGTCCTCTGACCTGACTCCTCCATCACTCTCTCTGTCTCCCTCCCTTCCTTTCTTCATTCTTCCTTTCTTTGTCTTCATTAGTTTTATAACAAACCTTAAATTAAAATGTTATCTAATTAATATGAGCAAAGTTCAACCTTTCATCTGAGTAATTCAAGTGGACTAATTTCTATGCTTTAATTGGAGACCACTGGCCCATTGCTGATTAACAGGACAATCCCAGTGACCTCTGTGACAACTGGAGACCCACCACCATCTTGCCCACAATTGACTAAGAGCTGACTAAGAGTGAACCAAGGAAGCAATAGGAAGAAGCCAGTGCAAGAATATATTCAATAATATAAAGAACTACAAGGCACTACCAGAAAAGCTGTGATTCTACAACATCAAGACCTGAGCATTGGAATGAATTAAAAACAGAAAGAAATAACCATAACTGCAAAGATAGTAAAAGACTTAATGAGCACATAAAAATTCCCTTAAAGAAATAGAAAAAAAAAAAAAAAAACCTTGGAATAGATTAACATATCCCTGAAAGAAAATTAAAAAAAAAAGAAAGAAAGAAAAAGAAAACAAACAGGTAAAAGAAACATTCCTGGAATTAAAATAGAAAAGAAGGAATAAAGAAGGCACAAACTGAGGGAATTCTGGAAATAGAAAAATCTGAAGAAATGAACCAGAATTACAAATCTAAAAAATAAAAAAAAAAGTACTAAGAGCTGCAAAGGAAAAATGCCAACTTACCTATAAACTTACCATTGGAAGAACACTAGATTACTCAGTGCAAACAAAGAAGGTAAGAAGGTCTGGTCAGATGTTATACAGACACTAAAAAGCATGGCTGCCAAACCAGACTACTATACCCAGCGAAACTACCAATCACCACAGATGGAGTAAACACAGTATTTTATGACAAAACCAGATTTAAACAATACTTATCCACAAATCCAGCTATACAGAAAGCATTACAGGGAAAACTCCAACCTAAGGAAGCCAGATACCACATGAAACCACAAACTATTGATAATCCCACAGAAGAGATACCCATTGAAGTGAAACACACATAACTACCACCAAAGATAACAGTAAATAACAATCACTGGTCATTTATATCCCTTAATATCAATGGACTCAACTCACTTATAAAAAGGCACACATTTCTAAGGACAGATACAAAAACAGAATCTATTCTTCTGCTGCTTACAAGAGACATACCTCAACTTCAAAGACAGACAAAAGCTAAGAGTAAAGGGTTAGGAAAAGACTTTCCAATCAAGTGGTCCTAAGAAACAAACTGGTGTAGCCATCTAACAAAATAAACTTCAAACTAAAATTAATCCAAAGAGACCAAGATGGATATTACTTAGTCATCTCATGAAAAAAAGCTATCAAGATGAAGTGTCAATCATGAATATTTATGCCCCCAACACAAAGGCACCTACAAATGTAAAGGAAATACCACTAAAGCTTAAGGCTCACATCACACCCCACACACTAATAGTGAGCAATGCCAATATCCGACTTTCACCCTTGAGTAAGTTAATCAGACAAAAACTCAACAGAGAAACAAGGGATCTAACAAATGTTATGACCCAAATGAACTTAATAGATATATACAGAACTTTACAATAAAGCACAAAGGAATATACATACTTCTCAGCACTCCATAAAGCAAGTATCAACAGATAAAAAAAAATTGTAATAACTTCTTGTATCATATCAGACCATCATGGTATAAAGTTAGAGTTCAACAACAAAAACCACAGAAAGGTTACAAACTCATGGAAACTGAACATCTCTAAACTGAACCACCTCTAGGTCAAGAAAAATGTTAAGAAAAAAATCAAAGGCTTCCACAACATATTCAAACTATTGGGACACAATAAAGCAATGTTAGGAGAAAAACTCATAATGCTAGATGCCTGTATGAAAATCTTAAAGAAATCTTACACAAGAAACTTAACAGCACAGCTGAAAGCTCTAGAACAATTAGATGCAAACTCACCTAGGAGAACTAAATGGCAGCAAACAATCAAACTTAGGGCTGAAATCAATAAAGTTGAAACAATACAAAGAATCAATGAATCAAAGTGTTTATTCTTTGAGAACGTCAAGATAGATAAGCCCTTACCCAAACTAACCAAGAAGCAAACAGAAAATATCCAAATTAACAGAATCAGAAATAAAAAGAGTGACATAAAAATAGACTCTGAGGAAATCCAGAGAAATATCAGGTCATACTTTGAAAATCTATATTTGACTAAACAGAAAACCTAAAAGAAATAGACAAATTTCTGGAATAGTACCACTTACCAAAATTAGATCAAGACCATATAAATGATCTAAACAGCCTATAACACCCAGGGAAATTGAGGCTGTTTTAAAAGTCTCCCAATTAAAAAAAAAAAAGCCCAAGAACATATGGTTTCAATGCAGAATTCTACCAGCTATTCAAAGAAGAATTTATCCTAATACTCCTCAAACTTTCCCAAACAACAGAAACTGAAGGAACATTTTAGAACACTACTTATGATGACAAAATTACCCTAATATGCAAGCCACTCAAAGATGAAACAAAGAAATTTGCAGACAAATATCCTTCATGAACATTGTTGCAAAAATACTCAATAAAATTCTAACAAATTGAATTCAACAAATTATCAAAAACAACCACCAAGATCAAGTGGGCTTCATCCAAGAGATGCAGGTATGGATCAATATATAAAAAACTGTGAATGTCATCCATCATATAAACAAACTGAAAGAAATAAACCACATGATAATCTCCTCAGATGCTGAAAAAGTCTTTGACAAACTCCAACATTCCTTCATAATAAAAGTCCTGGAAACGTCAGGAATACAGTGAAAATACCTAAATATAATAAAGGTGATATAGAGCAAGCCAATAGCCAACATCAAACTAAGTGGAGAAAAGCTCAAAACATTCCCACTTAAATAAGGAACAAGACAAAGCTGTCCTCTCTCTCCTTACCTATTCAATATAGTTCTCAGATATTTAGCTAAAGTGATAACAGCACAAAAGGAGATTAAGGGGGAACCAATTGGAAAGAATGAAGCTCAAACTATATCTATTTGCAGATGATATGATTATATACATAAGTTACCCCAAAAATTCTACCAGTGAACTCCTACAGCTGATAAACACCTTCAGCAGGGTACAAGATTAACTCAAAAATAATCAATAGCCCTACTATACACTAAGGATAAAGGGGCTGAAAAAGAAGTAAGGAAAGCATAACCCTTTATAATAGCTGCAAATATCATTAAATATCTTTGGGTAACTGTAAACAACAAAGTAGCAGACATATTTTACAAAAACATTAAGTCACTAAAGAAGGAAAGTGAAGAGGATATCAGAAAATGAAAAGATCTCCCATGCTCCATGATAGGAAGGATCAATATAGTAAATGGAAATCTTACCAAAAGCAATCTATAGATTCAATGAAATCCCCATCAAAATCCCAACACAACTTTTTACAGAACTTGAACAAACAATAGTCAATTTCATATGGAATAACAGGAATCCCAGGATTACCAAAACAATCCTGATTAATAAAAGAACTTCAGAAGGAACCAATATACCTAATTTCAAGGTAGACTATAGAGCTACAGTAATTAAAACAGTCTGGTAATGGCATTAAAAACAGACTTGTAGACCAATGGAAATGAATAAAAGACCCCAATTTTAACCCACACACCTATGAACACCTGATTTTTGTCAGAGAGGCCAAAAATATTGAATGGAAAAAAGATAGTATCTTTAACAAATGGTTTTGGCATAACTGGATGGTGGTATGTAGAAGAATCAAACAGATCCATACCTATCACCCTGCACAAAACTCAAATCCAACTGAATCAAAGACATCAACATAAACCCAGCTACACTGAACTTGATAGAAAAGAAAGTGGGAATTACCCTCCAATGCATTGGCACAGGTGACCACTTCCTAAATATAATACCAGTAGCACAGACACTAAAAACAACAATCAATAAATGGGATCTCCTGAAACTGAGAAGCTTCAGTAAGGCAAAGGACACAGTCAATAAGACAAACAACAGCCTACAGAATGGGAAAATATCTTCACCAACCCTACATCAAACAGAGGACTCATCTCTAAAATATAGAGAGAACTCAAGTACAAAAACTTAAATAACCCAATTAAAAATGGGGTCTAAAGCAAAAAAGGGTATTCTCAACAGAAGAATTACAAATTGCTGAAAGACACTTAAAAATTGCTCAGCTTCTTTAGCCATCAGAGAAATGCAAATCAAAATAACTTTGAGATACCACCTTACACCTGTCAGAATGGCTAAGATCAAAAACAAAGATGACAGCCTATGCTGGAGGGAACGTGGACGAAGAGGAACACTCCTTTATTGTTGGTGGGAGTGTAAACTTGTACAGTTACTATGGAATGGAGTATGGTAGTTCCTCAGAAAAATGGGAATCAGTCTCCCAAAGGATCCAGCAATACCACTATAGGGCATATACCAAAGGATACACATTCTTACCCCAAAGGTATTAGCTCAACTATGTTCATAACATCATTATTCATAATAGAAAGATCCTGGAAACAATTTAGATGTCCTTTAACTGAAGAATGGATTAACAAACTGTGGTACATTTATGTAATGGAGTACTACTCAACAGAAACAAAATAAAACAAGTCAAAACAAAACACTACATCCTAAAAATGTCGGGTGAGAGGATGGATTTGGAGAATATCCTCCTGAGAGAGGCATCACAAGCATGAAAAGATAGGCATTGGATGTACTCACTCATTAGTAGACTTTAGACAAAAACAAAAATACTCAGGCTGCAAACTACAACCCCTGAACAGCTTGGGATCAGTAGGAACTTAAGTGAGACATCCAAGAATCCCCCTAGAGAAAGAAAATAGAGAAGATCTCCTTGGCAGACTGGGATCATAACAGGTAGTGACCAAGGAAAAGTGGAAACAAGATGGTTGAGTAAGAGGAGCACTAAAAAGGGAGAAAAAAGAGATGGATTATCTTGATAGAGGAAGCTAATGTGGGGCTGGAAAGATTCTAGATGCTAGGGAAACCTCCAAGAATCCACAGGATGTCCCTGGCTAAGACTCAAACCAGTAGTAGAAGTGGGATTTTTATATAATCAAATGAATGACTATCCTAAGTATATAGAACCTACATCCAGCAATGAATAGAGGTGGAAGCAGAGATTTATAGCTGCACCTGGTTGAGCTCCCAGTACAGGTAAAGAGAGATAGAAGAGCTTCTATATGAGCAAAGAGATCAGGATAATGAGGAGGAGACCCGGAGATGGCTGGCTGGAGCTCTGTGGAGATCACTGAATCAAAACAACCACTTGGGACTCATCAGGAAAAGGAACTAAATCTTCCAAAGGTAAATGAAAATGACTATCAATTGGTATGGGCAGTATGTGGAACCTTGTAGAGTAGAACCAGCCTGTGTTCTTGTATATGAACTGGCATCTTGGAGTGCATTCCTCACAGAAGAACACCTAACCCAGTCCTAATATTGGGATGAGGGAATTGGACCTACCTCAAATTGATACAGCAGACAGGACTGACCTGTCTTGAGAATTCTTACCCCTTTTTTATTGAAAATATTGGGCAAATGGGGTAGGAGGAATCTGAGGGAGGACTGTGAGGGATTAGGAGGAGGGAAGGGAGGGCAAACATGGATGTACATGAAAAATATTCTTTTGAAATAGATAAATTTTAAAAAATAAAGAAAGCTAAAAACCTGAGGAATTAGACTCTATATCAAGAAAAAATTCCTAAAAATGTTAATCTTTCTGACACAAAATATAGGTTTTAACTGATGTTTCTTCTGTGACGGAAGTCATAGATAAATCTCAGATTGAGAAGAAACAAAGAATTAAGCTTTTTGCAAATGTGTAGTCTAGATGACTATATGAGCCAAATGTATTTTCTCTGAGAATGTGCTTTTAGCATCTGTTATCCTAGGTTCTAAACTAAAATTGCTGGGAATGTGGATAATGCACCACCGAAAAGAAACTTGGGATCCAAGGGCTCAGGTCAAGCATCAGGCTTTGTTGGCAATATCAAACTCTCACTTAGAGAAGGAAAATCAAAAGCAACAAAGCAAGCAAGCAAGCAAAAACAACTAAAACTTTCCATACAATGACAAAAACTGTTTTGTATAAAACATTGGGATGAGGCTGGCAAAGTAGGCAGATCTGTCTTTCATACATGCATTCAAAAAGTAATAGGGAGATTTACATTTCAAAGTCATCCTGGGAAATTTCTGCAAGTTTGAGGCTAGCCTGGGTAAATTCCTTGGACTCTTTCTCAAAAAACAACAATAGCAAAACAATTAACAATAGGAATAATATGTATGTTTGAACCTTAGGGGTATGGGCCTGACTGCATTTTATAGCGGAATGAAACTTCTGTCATTCTACAATAACCTCAGAACAGCATGATATGCAATCAAGAACAACCTCCAATTTTCACTGTATACCTTTTTTACATTGTTGGTACAATTTATTGCTAAATGTTTCTTTTTTGTGTCTACTGTAGATAGGATTACTCACCCTGCTTATTTAATTCATTCATTATTTATATGTAAAATATATTTTATATATTGGCTTATATCCTGTAAGTTTACAGGGCATGTTTATTGATTTAACTATTTATCATTGGAATATTTGTATGTATATATAAACATACAAGTCTCATCTTCAGAGATAATTTAACTTTGTACTTAACAATTTAGATGTCATTGGCTCATTTATCTTGTCTAATTTCTCTGGTGGAAGTTTCCAACATTAAGTGTATTAACGACGATCGTTCTCCTCTTGTTCTAGACATTAGAGAAAATACTTTCCAATTTTCCCATTTAGATGCCTCATAAAGACCCCAAAATATCATAATTATTAATTCAAGTTATAAATGTACAAAGAAATTTTCAATATGTAATCATAGGATATCAATATTCTTCAAGAGACCATTGTGGAATCTGTGAATTTATCTCCCTGGATTTTATGATATTATATTTTATTTGTTGAATGTAAATTAGTTTTAGATGAAAAAGGTTCTTCAAATTTGATCTGACTCTTCCTATAAAATTATTCTATGGAGAAAGGATTTACAGTAGATACTGAATAGAACAATCAAAGCAAAATTTTAATTTAGACCAGAAATAATATTAGGGAAATCATGATGAAGCTACTATTAATATTCAGAAAAATCATTAAGTTAATAGTTTGTGGACATATAGCAGCTGACAAAGCATAAAGTCAAAGCCCCATCAAGTACAAAGCTTGAGAACAGTCTGCTTTTTTCCTTTCATCTTCTATTTCTTCTTTCCTGTGTTTCCAGTCTTTCTCCTTCCTTACAAGTTTCCCCTCCTTCATCTTCTTTCATCACTAATAATGTAGTTGATAGCTGTATTTGAATTATAAATATTTGAAAACTTAAACAAAGACAGTAATTTTAGGTTTCCTAAATATTTTACCTAAACATTGATTAGCTTTTCATAAGCATGTTCAAAGTTGTCTAAACTAACATACTTTAAAATGATGACTGTAATGAAGAGTCATCAGAAGAAATGAAATAAAATGTGTATTGAAAGCAGATTGCAAGATATAAAAGATAATATGCTGATTACATATAATAAGTATTTTTTAATATTCTGCCTTAAGCTACAAAATTATCAGTATAGATAATTGTATTGTCAAATTATGGCTCAATTCCCCCCTGCACCTCCAAAAGTCACTTTCTTACTGGCTGCTAGGCTTTTCTGTTCTGAATTAGCCTCCAGTCTTAGGCAGAGCTGCCGTACACATTTCCATTTTATCTGGGTAAGTCTTTCATACAGTGGCCTCTTTCTCTTGATAGATTGTGGGGTTTTATTTCTCTCTTTTTGGACTCCGTCTTGGGCTTCTATCACACTAGGTAGCTTCCCCACATCACAATCATTTGAATCATCACTGACAAGTAGATTGGTGAGTAAGTCACATTATTTTTTTAAGGGAGAATTTGTTTAAGACAATAGAGGGTGTTTGGTCTGTCTATAATCTTTCTCTTAGACAATTTGATATTGGAGCCAGTAAAGGAAAAAAAGATAAATAAAGTAGATGGGACTATCATAATGTTTATCATATGGTTTGTTATGAATATTTTTTGTTTGATTTCTATAGGGATATTGTGTTGCTTCATTGTAAATAATTGCCCCACCCACTGGTTTAATAAAAAGTGCTGATTGGCCAAAGGCAGGCAGGAAGTGTGGGTGGGGCTACCAGACTAAGAAAAACTCTGAGAATAGGAAGCACAGAGCAGAATGCCAGAGAGAAGCCGGAAGAAGCAGAGGAAAACTATGCTGCTCTAAGAAAAGGTACCGAGCCGCATGGCTGAAAAAGAGACATGGATTAGATGAAGGGTACAGAGTTAGAAAGTTATATGCCTGGGCCTGAGGCTAATCAGCCAAAAACTATTGAAAGCATCTGTATGTCTCTGTGGGACTGTGGGACTGTGGGTCTGCAGGTCTGCGGGTCTGCAGGCATCAACCTTGAGGCTAGGCCCAAAAGTCCAGGCCAGAAACCACCTACTACAGATTTCTGTTTTATCATTTAAAAATTCAACTAATGAAAATACCAAGAAATAAGTCTTAGAAAAGCCTGTTAAGAGAGAACATAAAGATATTCAAATCCAAACAGAGGACTATAAAGAACCAATTTCAGCAAAGTCATCTAAGAATACACAAAATAGCCAACATTAATATATCCAGTAACCTTTAAAAATTACAAAATGATGAAAATAATACAGAAGCTAGTTGACCTCTGGTATAAATGTTAGAATGAAGGAGAGTAAAAGAAGAAATTGTGATATATGGGATGCACTCCCCATTTGTAAAATAAATGTTAAACAGTTGGTCATCATGTAACCAGATCAACCCCAAAGATTAGTTAGATAATGGTTACTGCAGTTTTAGAGGCTGGACCACACTTATGATGGAAAATATGGTAGAAGGAGGGGGCTAAAACAATAGAACAAAGAATCAGAGCCAGAGGTGTAGAAGTCTCCCAAGACCAACTTCTTGGGGAAAGGGATTATGCTGATATTGAAAGGCAATCCTTACAAAATGAACATACTCTGATTTAAGCTGCATGACAGCATTAAATGCCTGGAATCAGATTGAAGAAATATGAAAGAAAACTGAATAATTAATAAAAGTAATTCCCAGATTTTTTTCACAGATTAACTACAGTAGTAAACAGAATGGTACTGGAATCAGAACCCAGGTGAATAATAACTGAACCTCTGGCTTTTGAGAATTCTAATAGACATTGTATAAGAATACTTAGACCATTAAAAGTAAGGACAGCACCCTTAGAGGATTGGATTTGTGAGACAATTAATCGAGAGTCTTAAATCAGTGATGATAACTGGGTAGGAGAGGTTATTTCTAGAGGTATAAGAAAAAGCCAAAATGTTAAATGTTGCAATTTTGGAAGGCAAGGTCACATAAAAAGAGACTGTAAACAAGGCATTCCTAGAAACAAAGATTTTGTTATGAATAATTTCAACAGAAGGCCCCTCCCTTCTGGAGTATACAGAAGGTATGAAAAAGGAGATATTGGACCAATGAAAGCAGGTCAACATGGGACAGACAAGGTAACATTCTGCCTTTGAGAAATGCCCCAAGGGGGTTTTCAAAAGTGCCATATCAAATCCAGATCAATCTTACCCTGCCATTTTGGAAGAAACACCTTCCCAAAACAATTCAAAGAATTAAAACCAATTTTAAAAAGACATACCACAATGAAAATCTATAGAATAAGAAAAAAACTATATATAATATATATAATTTGAATATTTTGGCAAGCTATTATTAATGAACAAAGGCCAAAATTCAAAGTACAAATAAATGACATTATTATTGAAGGATTATTGGATACAGAGGCAGATGTATCAGTAATTTCACCAGAGTCATGGCATCCAAGTTGGCCCCTTCAGGAGGTAAATTTTCAATTTTTAGGAATTGGGCCATTGTCTCAGGTAAAATAGGGTATAAGATAGCTTGAATGTATAGGACCAGAGGACAGAGAGGAATATCGAAGTCATATGTGGCTAACATTGCTATGAATGTATGGGGATGAGATTTACTATAACAATGGAACACACAGATTAATATTCCTCCAAACACAGAACTAAACCATAAGCTATCACATGTTTCTGGGGGAAAAAAAAATTAGAAGATATTATGAGAAACAATCCCAGACCATTCAGGTTATACAGACATAAGCACCACAGCTGCTGGTCTTTCAAAGACACCTGCAGCACTACCTTTAAAATGGCTAACAGAGAAGACTATATGGTTCATCAGTGGCCTTTAACAAAAGACAAATCGCAGGCCTTAGAGCAGCTGGTACAGGAATAGTTAAATGTTCAGCATATAGAAGAATCTATCAGCCCTTGGAATTCTCCTGTATTTGTTATTAAGAAGAAATTTGGAAAGTGGAGAATGGTAACAGACCTAAGGGAGATAAATAAGGTGATCTAGCCAATGGCTCTCTGCAGTCTGGGATTCCTTCCCCTTCTCTGTTACCTTTGTTGAATCAGTAGAAGTGACAAGAAATGGAAGCTGAGGAATCTGGAAGACATCTGGGTGAAATTTGACTGTGGTGTTTCTCTCTTTGATATTTCAGCTTTTCCACAATATCTGGCTTTGAGTTTCCTTTATCATAACCAGAACTTGTGCAACATCACCTTGAATAAATTGGGGATGAAAACCTGGTGTAAGAAATCATTGGTATCCTGATTGCTGTTATAATGGTAGGTAACAAGTATTGCCTTTGAGAGAAGGATACAATATAATGTGCTAGTCAATGAAACTGTAGCATGCTCATTAGCTGGAAAGCGGAGAAAACTCCCAGACTCTTTGGGCTCTCCACAGTATATAAAACAGTACTGCTGTTTTTAAACATAATGTAGTCTTTATGTAATAATTAATGACTGAATAAGTCATGGGAAATCTGTAATAAACATTTAAAAGCATTTTAATGCAATCCACATTCTGCAGAGTCACATTTTCTGACTTGCACATACTGATTAAAACTCCCTTCTAATGAAAGGTCTGACTTGATCATATGAGAGAGTCCATCAGTGTGTTGTTTAGACAGTTTGCTGGTATGTGTCCATGAGTGATACTGACTTAGGATTTCCTTTCTTATTGTGTGTCTGGGCATCTTTAAAATTGTTTATTTACACCTTGAAGAAAGACTCACTACTTTTCCTAACCTACTTCATTATGTCCCTCTAATCCATTGCTCCTGATTCATATTTCCACTTTCTAGCTTATCTCAAACACCAGGAAAGGTTAGCTCTGCAGGCAATCATCTCACATTGGGAACAAAATCTTCCCTTTGCAAGCCTAAGTGCCGGCAGGATCTCTTCAGAACTAAACTAGAAATAAGAGCACAGACTAACAGGAGAGTACTGTGCACGTATAGATCCACTGGCTCCCATGATATCACTCTTTTATGTATTACTAGAACCATTTTTCTTTGTAGGCTCCTATGCCTACTGATTCCCTGTTGTTACTAAACCAAACTTAAGTTCCTTTCTGCTCCCCAATCTTTTTCTCTCTCTTTCCCTCTTTTCTTCTCCTCCTTCTCCCTCTCTTTGTTCTGCATCTGCCTCTCACTAGACCTCTCTCTTTCTTCTACCTGTAACAATAAGGTCTCTGGGCCCTGTTAAGTCAGAGGTCCAGACTCACAGACCTGCAGTCTCAGACCCCTTAGCCACCCGCCGCTGCTCAGGCCCCCAAAATGACTCATGCACTTATTTTAAATTTATGCTGTTTGGCCTATGGCTTAGGCACATTGCTAGCTAGTTCTTTCATCATAACTCAACCCATTTCCACTAATCTGTCTACCACATGGCCTGTGCTCACCTGTGTTCCTTCTTGGGCTGCTGGCTCTATCTGATCTGACTCCTCCCTTCTTCTACCTTACTATGATTTCCCCTCTTCCTTTTTCTATGGTGCCTGTCATGGGCCATAATAACTCCTTTATTTAAAGATTGATATTCACAGCATACAGAAAGACACTCCCACATCACCTCCCCCTTTCTGTCTAATCAAAAAGGGAAGGTTTCAATTTTAACACAGCAAAATTATATAGTTTCCAAGCAATAATTACAGTTACAACATCTAGTCTATTTGTATTTAACAAAATTAAAGAAAATACTCTATCTACATTATCATTGTGAATCTAAAGTTTCATATGCAATATACCTTAAAATAATCAATAAAAACTATACCTATAACTATCTAATCTTTAAGTACATCAAAGACCACAGAAAGATATATTTACCCAGGTTTACTGGAAGTGCGAGCAACTTCCAAAATCTAGAAATGAAAGAGGTGACACCTATCTTCCTGGACAGTCACCCAAAGTTCCTTTACAAAGTTGGGGAATTCAGCTTCGGCCTACAGACCCAGAGTCTCTTTTTATTTTAGTGAAGCAGAAAATCTGCTCTGCCCATTCTGGTATAGTTCATCAGTTGCTTTTCCTTGAGTCCTGAAGAATGTCTGGCATTTTTCTCTGCAGAGCAGTAACCTAAAGGACCATCTCGGCTTGTTCTACCAAAGTTCAGAGATCATTTTCCTATGGAACCTGCATATCCAGTTTAAACAGCATACTGTCAAGCAGTCAACACAAGAACAGGTTCCCGTCCCGTGGCTAACCATTGCCACAAAGAAAGTAGACTTCATATGGAGTTTCTTCAATGTCCATTTTTTCTCTTGAAATTGATTGGTACATCCAGGAGCATATCTGTCTCACTGTCCAGAAAAGTCTAAATTCTTAAAATATTTTAAATGCCATATTCAGTATATCTTAGAAGTCTTTGAAGAGTACCGTGCTAACTAAAATATTTCTTTATATAACTAAAAATTCTAACATAGCTATAAATTTGGTTATCATAGGTGACTGTTAACCTGCATTACAATTTTAAATCAGTTACATGAACATCATACCTTAAACAAGAGTAAAAATACATAAAGCATAATAAAATTGACCTTAAATTTTGATCAGTAAACCAAAGTCCATACCATTGCAAGACATTTTGAGATTAACAGCTGATTTCCTGATCTAAGTAAATTCAATAATCTAATTTTTTAAAAACCGCTCATATATCCGATTCCCTTTTTCTTCTTAAAAAGAGATTAACTATGACCATTAATCATTTATAATGAAAACAAACATTTATAAACAATATTTTGGGAATTTGGGAGTATTTTTCATTACTACTTTCTGCTGATTAAGGGGCATTGCCAATCTCACAGGTTCTTGAGACTAGATCATAGTCTACAGCCCTGTAGCTGATATGACCATCCCTTCCCATCAAAGATTTTTTTCAGGGAGTCTTGGTTGATGAAACCATATTCGCCTAGAAGCAATCCACAGGTTCTCATCTTCTGTAGAAACAAAAGCAGAACTCTTCCAAAGCAATAAATCCTTTTGACACAAATTTCAAAATCAAGATACCTTTAAAATATATATTCTTGTTTAACTTAGCAGCCTTCGCAATCCATTGTCTTTCTGCAGTTAGCTAACTAACAGTTAAAAAATTAAAAGAAAATACAATAATAACCATAATCCAGATTCTGTGTCTATTTTCCATCTTTATGCGGCTTATTATATTTTTATTACCCTATTTCTCTTTTTAAAGACTTTCTCTACCTTATTTCTTTTCTCTCTGAAGCCTATGTATATTTTATACACATTGTAACCTGTTTACAGAATTTTTTTAATCTGAATCTATTTTATTATGAATCCTTAATCATCTTCCAACCAGAAGTGCTTTTAAAATGCTACCACTCTCTTAGAGAGCCACACAGTTTTTGCAGAAAAAAAGCTGAGTCAGGATGTTCTCTTAAAGGGGCCGTGTTTCTGTTCACTGCTAGCAAACAGGCAGACCCAAGACATGCTGCTACTAAAAAACCATCTTTGACTCTGTTTCCCTTTTGTTCAATATAACAGAAACCTTAAATCAATCACATGCTACCGAGTCTTCTGTGAGACTTCAGGAACCAGCCTGGCTGCAGCTTATGCTTCCTGCCTCCAGTCCGCAGGTGCCATTTTGACCTGCTTCAGATACACAATTTGAAAGCTGCTTTGGCTCAGTTTCTGTGATATAGAGCCCTTTCTAGTTTTTCTCAGGCTTTATGTGGGTGTTCGGCTCACATGGGAATGCCATCTGCTACATTAAGTTATCTGACCTGGTCCGGCCAGAGATCCAGACCCACAGACCTGTAGTGCCAGACCGCTTAGCAGCCCACTGTTGCTTAGACCTCCCCCAAAATGATTCAGATGCTTATATTAACTTTATGCTTTTTGGCCTTTGGTTTAGGCACATTGCTAGTCACCTCCTTCATCTTAACCTATTTCCATTAATCTGTCTGCAATGTGACCTGTGGCTCTCCTGTGTTCCTTATATATTTCTTCTTGGGCGGCTGGCTCAATCTGATCTGACTTTGCCCTTCTCCTACCTATGCTCTGATTTCTCCTCCGACTTTTTCTATGGTGCCTGTCATGGGCCAAAACAGTTCCTTTATTTAAAGATTGATATTGACAGCACACAGAAAGACATTCCCACATCACTTCCCTTTGTTCTTTCCCCTTATTCCATCCCTATCATGCTTTTCCTCTTCTTTCTTCCATATTTTCCTTTTCTTTATACACATTGTACACCAACATCAGGTTTCCATGCCTAGTCTATGAAAAACAATGGAGGCAGCACTGTGAATAAGACACCAGTATTATTGCTGCCCTTGTCTAGCTTGGAAGCACACTTCTGTTGGCCTTGCAAAATTAATCTGCAAGTAATCTTTCATAGTGGTAATGGTGACTGTCAAAGTGATAGGATTTAGAATTGCTTTGGAAATAAACCACTGGCCATATCTGTGAGGGACTGTCCAGATTTGGTTAATTTATGTAGAAAGACATGCCCTCTTCCGCAATGTGTTAGGTGCTTCTGAAAGGGATCCTACAATCCCTATAATTATCTATGCTGTGTAAATTTAACACAGTGGTTCAAATATCTTTCAATATATATTTGGGTAAAAGGGGAATGAATGGCAATAATGACTTGAACAATATAAAATATGTAAAGGAATTACTGCAGTTAAAATAAAATTTAATCATACATCTATATAATTTATAATCGAGAGCTAAATTTTTAAAAATATTTAGTCAATAGATGCATATTAATACTTTTAATAAATTAATTTCATGATGGAATATTCAAAACATCATTATAAGTTTGATTAATCCAAGTTATGATAATACAAGGAGGATTTAGGCCACAAAAATGAAAGTGAGCCTCCGAAGGAAAAATAACTACCTTGAATAATCATCATAATTAAATTTATACCTCTTTTAAAATAACAAAACATACAATGAGAGGGAATATTCTGTGCTTAACTCTAACATTATCAATAAGCAATTATGAAGTCATTACTACCCCCCTAAAATTAATGACAGCACACAACAATTCAATGCAATATGAAAACCCATGGTTAGTTTGATATTCATTTCACAAGGATATCTCCCATCTGAAATGAAGTCAGGAGATACAGTCTGAGACATGTACTTGTTTAGCTTCAAGATACTCATAATTATTCTCCAAACTGGGAGTTCTCTCTTCAGCTGGACTGGCTGGCCAAAGAGCTCCCAGGATCTTTCTGTCCAGTCCCTAAAGTTAGGCAATCTCATTAGCATGCCTAGCTTTTCACATGGTGTTGGAGATCAAGCTTAAATTTTCATGTTTGCACTAAGTACTTTACTGATGAAGCAGAAGTGTCTGCTAGATCCTGTGTTGATCCATTTAGATGAATAGCCAGCCTATCTGCCTCTATATACATTGTTTAAAGTTCTATTTTGTATTCATATTTTGTTTTACGTACATAAACAGTATATATATACATATACGCATATATGTGTATATATATAAAAATCATGGAAGAACTGTGTTAATACTCTTTTCAGAGAACATCACTGACCTATGAATATCAAAGTGTTTTACGGTTGTAGGGGAAATTTAAGATATTTAGGAAATATTAGGTTAAATAAAATTAAAGTTTTTAACTTATTGAATACATTCTTGGGTATTTATTGTTTTCATTTCAATTCTCAATCAGAAAAAAATAAAGTCTAAATTTTCGTGTTTTTAAAAATTTATAACATATCAAAATATTTTACATACCATTAGATAGCATTGACCATCTGTGTAATATAAAAGAAAATTGAACATAATTTTTTTTGTAATACTCATTCTCTCTTCAGAATATAATGACACTGAATTGAATAGATATGGATTACTTTGGTTTATTTATTTATC
Source organism: Phyllotis vaccarum (assembly GCA_033318265.1). Classification (NCBI taxonomy): domain Eukaryota; kingdom Metazoa; phylum Chordata; class Mammalia; order Rodentia; family Cricetidae; genus Phyllotis; species Phyllotis vaccarum. Next base: position 34,056,111 of record JARWLC010000010.1, on the reverse strand, counting down.
AGAAAACTTTTAAAAGGACAATCAGTAAATATTGTGGGAGGATATACAATTCTAGCATATCCACTCAACGAAGTCATTAGAGGCCAAATGTGAATGAAACTCAAGTTAACAGGCTTGTATTTTACAAAGCCCTGCATTTGATTCCAACAGTACATAAAGGCTAGAGCCTCAGAATCTATAACAAAGAGGTAAGCACTTCAAGGTCATGCTCATTCTTATAGCAATTTAATTTGAGGCCAGCAATGTATACTGAGACCCTCACTTAAAAAAAATAGATTGTAATAAATCTTTGGATATAATTATATTAAAAAGATTATTTTCTCTATATTTATTTTAACTTTGTGAATGCACTTATGTGCTTATGTATGCAAATTATCTGGGAATGTGTGTGCATAAACCTCACAGTACAGGAGACAACTTGGAGTGCTGGTCTCCCTTCCACCTTGGTAACAGCATCTCTTTAAGTCGACCACAGCTTCTGTCAGATTGGCTTGTGAGGAGCTTCCAGAGATTTGACTGTATTTGGCTCCATTCTTGTCACTGGAGCCTTAGAACTGCAGACACATGTGCCATGTCTGGCTGGGCCTGTGTTTTTGCAATCTGAACTTTGGTCCTCATTGCCTGTCAAGCATTTTGCTGAGTGATCCATCTTCCCAGGACCAAATAGAGCTTATTTCTTAAAACAGGAAGTGGAATCCGATCCATCTTCCCAGGACCAAATAGAGCTTATTTCTTAAAACAGGAAGTGGAATCCAAGTTTGTCTGTTTAGACAATAAAAACTAGATTACAATGTCAAATAGGAAACCTAGATATTGAATATGTGTATTAAATTAATCCATACTTAGTAATTGTACATATTTCTAACTGTTTGAAAAATAATATTGGGAGTAAAAGCAATTCATTTATTGTTCAATTCATATTTTAACCAACAGAACATCTGTCAGCCTTAGAATTACTCAGGGTAGCACTTATCTATAAATACAAGTTATTTGCAGTGCTGGTTTTTATTTTGGGTAGAATTTGAGGACAGATGTCAAAGCAATGTATTAAATGCTATTGCCTAAATTTGATGAATAAAGGTTTAAAGAATTTCTATTGTTTTCACACAAAACATTGTATATTTCAAAACCCAGAACAATTGCTATCTACCAATGTTTATTTGGTATGGACATTTGTGCCTCAGACCAACATCATGGATTTATCCTTCAAACTCCTCAGATTATAAGGATGTATGAAATAGTGTCCTGCTGTCTTATGAACTATTTGAAAAAAAAATTTCTTCATATCTGACTTCACTTGTTTATCTATTTTTAGCTGGGACTCTTTCTTTGAACCATGCTCAGTGCTTCTGCAAACAGCATGCTTTTATCCTGGAAGGTAGAAGAATATAACAGAACTTCAGGCGCCCTCCTCCTGTGGTACTGATCGCCTAAATTAAGAGCTTCCTCTGAAATGCTTAAGATTCTGCATCAAAGATAGGACAAGACACAGCAGTTTGTCCAGAAGGGCAAGTGAACAGTGTGGTAGTAAGTGGGTTAATAGGAAAACTAGGGCAGAGAAGAGCATCCCTCATAAGACAGGAAGTTCATCAAACTGACAGGTGGCACTGAAACTCTGGCCATCAGCACCATGCTGCCCTACCTGCAGCTGCCCTCCCATGCCAACCCTACACTCATATTTTGATCCAAAAAAACAGACTTGTGTCAGACAGAAATTCACATTCTGCTGTTCTTTGAATACTATCCCAGCCAAATTGTACAACTCAATAGCATTTTAGAAAAAAAGTTAAAAATTATTAAATCTTAGCCATTTAAACCAGATCACCCATGATTTCTTAGAAGCTTTTACTACATAAAGAACTAAAACACTGTCCTAATTAGAGCTCTATAATATTGTCCTGATACTTAGCAAATGTTCCTCTCAAGAATTGAAACAAATTTTCCTCATGAGCAAGTAAACACTTTTAATAAGTTACTAGAAATGGGTAAATTTTCTTTTACATAATCATTAATCATATCAAACAAATATGAATTTTTATTTGACAAAACATTTGGGAGTATTCACATAGTTGAGAAATTATTAGACATAGAAAATAACTTTTTAGAAAACAAAAGACATTTTTTAATTTGTTGGTAAATTTATATCAGAGGAAATATGTATCTGGGTGAGCCTACGATTTCCTTGCTAAATGTTTTCAAAATGCTCACTAAATATTTCTGTTTTCACTTCTTTATGGATGCTGCTCTCAGTCATTTTCAGAGTAGTGTCTAGTTGCAGTAGATAATGGCTTTGTAGAAAGTTGTAACTAGTCAAAATGCTGAAAGTAAAGGAGTTTACTGCTGACGTCTATCCCAACTCAGCCAAGGGTTTGGGAAGACTGACAAAGAGGGCCTGGAAAGAATGGGAGGGCCAGAGGATCTGAGGGAGTGCTGGGAAACTGGCCTAGGTCACCAGCTTGGCCATGGGTGAGGAGAAGCTCACAAGGCCCCAGCACTGCCTGCACAGCTGTAAAGAGTCATGGCTGTTGGAGGAGGAGTCGCATGGTTCCTTGGTGGAGGCCCTGCTTAGTAGAAACCCTTACTTCGTGATGATACAGGCAACTCTCACTATATTAGATGAGCACAAAAGGAAATCATGAAAGTAGGAGTTGGACTTAATAAGGAAATGGATCATTTGAGGGGTAAAGGAAATTAATGAGGATAATGAAGGATGTATTATAGGTATATTGGATATGTTCAAATATTAAAACACATATGCATATATAGAAACTTGTGAAAAATAAATTCATTTTTAAAGAATAAATTCCAAAAAAATCAAGAAATACTAAATTCATGCTACTAAATTTATGTACATAGGCAGAAATATATAATTTTTGTTGTGTTTTTAATGAAAATTTGAACTTTGCAAAAAAGTTGAATACTTTTGCACAGAAATACTTATAAGCATTATTTTTACAGTCTATGAAAATATAAACCTAAGATAAATTTAAGAACATATAAAAATGTATTTCATTCTTACAATTATGTTTATAAAAATATAATAAATTGTCTTATTTTTCTTAGCAGAAATAAATACTCTAGTAAACTAATATAATAAAATATATTTTAAGACTGCTTATTACAAGTTTTAGCATTTTCTGTAATATTAGACATGAGGTATATCATAGAAGTAATAACTTACATAGAAAAAATGTTAGAATTTGAACATAGTGTTAAATTTTCTTTAGTTAGATTACACTATATTTAGTTTCCTGAAGAAGTTTCTGTGTTCTGTAAATGAGGAATGTTCTAGGCCATAGTCACAGACATGACATCAGCAGTGTCATGAAACATTCTAGGTTCTAAAATCCACATTATATCAAAGGCGGATGGATTATTCAACTAGAATGAAAGAAATGATATGTACAGCATGGCAGAGTCTTGACTCGGTTTTAAAGAATTTAAATTTCTTTCTTCTCTCTATCTGGGGAACATTCCACTTAGAGTTTTCAGAGAAGCCACAGGCTTTAGATAGTGCTTAGAGTAAAAACTCTGACATTTTCCTTCCGCATTAGATCTTTTGTTTGTATTTGCCTCAGTGTGTGTGTGTGTGTGTGTGTGTGCGCGCGCGCGCGCGCGTGCGTGCACGCACGCTTGTGTTTTTCACATGTATTGCTGTCTGCACACATGCAGAAATTTAAACACACACATACATACATACACACATACACACACACACCCTCTTAACAGTTACTATGTAATTATAAACAATGAGCAAGCATATTTATTTTAACTTCAGAAGGCCCATATTGAATAATACAGAGGTTATATAGGTGTTTGACCAATATACTGCACAATTTTATGATGGAGCCCTCAGAATATGTATGGGCCTGCTAAAAATATGGCAACCTTTGAAACTGTGGCAGTTGAATGAAGCCTGCAGGGCACCATGCCAGCCCTTTAAAATGAGATCTGCCCATGAAACTGGGGAAAGAAATTGTGTGAGCTAATTCCTAAGGGTAGTTTCTGTATACTCTGAGATGCAGTAGCTGAACTCATTTTTAATTAACTGCTTTTGCCTATTTTGTGAGATGGCATAGATTTGTCCTAGGGAAATAGAATTATGTTACCACTCTATGGTAATATTTTTTTCTAGGAATTATTGGTAAGCTAGTGTTCTTGTGGATGAAGTTTCGGTAAAGGTCACAGATAACTTCCAGGCATTACGTGTCTTAAAAGATTGATGATAACAATTTTAAGTAGTGCTCAAACTCTTTTTAAAAATTTTATGTATATAAAACAGGTTGCCTTCTAAATTGTATCATCTGTAATGTCAGCTTATAATCTCTGGAATTCTAAAGCCAGCATTCTATTAAGTTTTAAAATCTTAAGGTAAAGTTAAGCACAGGAAAAATTAAGGCTAGACTATCGCATATGTCTGTAATATTATTTGAATTTTTTGTTAATGTTTTTAACAAAATTATTGTTTTAGAGAGACTGTATCTACACTTTTAATGCGGCAAAGATTGTTTCTTGTTTTCAAGGAATGACCATATCAGATACACTGATGACTGTAGACACAATAGTATTATGGCATTTGGTGCTTAGGAATAAAGGTTCTAGGCTTGCTTTCAGTTGAAATCAAAGAGGTCTTCAAAAGCCAACCACACAGCCTTGCTGCTGGAAGTCCTGAGCCCTTTGAACTTGTCAGCTTGCCTTCACTGTATATTATTGAAATAATGGGAGAATTCAAAATCATCACAGCATTTAGACACACATACTAAAGTTCTTTATGAAAAAAAATGTCACGGCACAGTCACAGTTGGAATTAGAAGACAGTTTAGATACTATTAAGTACAGTAATCCCAGTCTATTTCAGAGGCCAGAGGAGAATTCAAGTCACGGCATGACAGGAAACAGAGATGGTGACACTCTGGACCACTAGTCAGCTGGGGTTTTATGGCTCAAAAACTTAATGTGTAAAAGAAAGTTTCCACTATTTTATTGCCTTGTGTGAGAACCTTGAAAGTGCCTTGTTTATTTTTTTTTTTTAAAGTGACAGCTAAGAATGGCAGAAGATGCTTTCATTATTTTCTATTTTTCATAGTTAATCTGACAGATGGGATTATAGAGACATAGATGAGCTAACAAGGTAAAAACATATTCTTTCCATTTTTTCAGGGTTTGGTGGTTAACTATGACTAGAAAAAATAGCCATGTCTTCACCTTTGATTGCAGGTCTGCTTTGTCCAGTGATGAAATGTTCAGACAAGCAGAGATCAGAAAACATGTAACAATACTCAATTCAGTCTTAACACAGTACTCCTAAGTTTCACAACTTTGATAGATTGATTGAGCCAACTATGCAATCTCATAGTATACTAACTTAGATTCTAAGAGCACTATAGAAAAGCAACTTCTCATGACCCATTTTTTACTCTACCCTGAACATCAGAGTTACATCTTTTGAAAGTGAACCAATAACACCACAGGAAGAAGTCTTAGTGTTGTATTTTTAAGGTATATCACAGGAAAGATATACCTGAGAATACCAGAGATACCTCCTGGTGGCAAAAGCTATCTCACCAGCTCCATCATCTCCTCCTGTGGCAGAGACCGAGACTTCTTGGTGCATGCTTTAAGTGTGGCCAGCTCAGCCACTGGTCTCTCTCTCACAGAGGCTATTCAGGCCTTGTCCTTGGTGCCAACTAGGGCATCAAGGGAAATACTGATCTAAGTGACTGTTCCCAAACCCCACATGGCAGAGGAATGTTACACACAGACTACTCCCTGCCTCATTTCCTAGGCCTGGCCAGGTGCGGTTGATGCTGCCAGGGCTGCCCTAATCTGACCACCACCATCAGGAAAATGGAGCCTTGGTTAATTATAATGGTACCAGGGTGGTCCATCTCCTACCTCATGGACATCAGTGCCACAATACCCAGTCCTGCAGAGTTTTGGGGTTCTACCTTTCTAGCCTCCATTGTCAGGGTAGGAAGCAAACAATTCCTGCCTCAGCTGTCACCCCCACTTAGTTGCATTTTCAGAGATAATCCCTGTCACCCACTCACTTTTGGTCATGCCAATGTGCTCCGTACCCCTAATGGAAAGGGACATTTTTTTGTTAAAGTAGGAGCTTTCGTTTCTTTTAGTCAGCACATTTGCCTGAATCCAGGCTTGCCAGCTGCTCCAGCCACTCCCTTGCTTCTCCTGCTATCTGCTCAGTCTATCAACATCAGAACCTCCCATACCCTTTTCAGGGGGACCCCCAAGTGTGAGACACCCATAATCTCTGTGTTGCTAGACACATTTCCCTATAATTTTCCATCTCTGAGTTTTCCATTCTAGCCTGTTTCTCAGAGCTGCATGAGTGACAGTTATAGGAGACAAAAAGCTGTGAGGTATTTCACCTCACCCTTCCCCTCCCTCACAGACTAACTTTCCAACTCTCCAGAAGTGATTTGGAGAAAGAAAGAACCCAGAAGCCATCTTACCATCAAAAAACAGTTGACCACCACCCCTGAGGACTAGAGAAAAGGACCTAGGAGCCATTTTTAGAGCCAATACAGGTAAAATAGACTGTTCCCTCTTACCCTCCCACCCTGCCCAGGACCAAAGGAAGGGAAGCAGAAGTCATAAGCCATTTTAACCTAGGCAATGGGCAAACAAAAACAGGAGACATTTTAACCTTTTTCCATCCCGAGACTTAATAGAGACCCACCAACTTTATTGTGGAGCTGGGAGCCTATAGAAGGAAGAAACACAAAAACAGCTACCTTAAGGTTTATTTAAAGCATAGACAAAGCCTAACTTAGTCATTCATCTCCCAATTTCCCACCTTCTTTCTCTTCCTCCTTTTCCTCTTCTCTCAATCTGACCTCCAGACCCTGTAATAGCAGAGGCCCTCACTATATGTGTCACTTCCCAAGGTTCTCCTACTAACTCAGTTTTTTCTGAGCTCCAGAAAATCAAAATCCATCATCCCATGCCTTAAACTCACCCAGACTGCAGGAAATGAGCCGCAAAATCCAGCAGACTGACCAGAAGATATAGCTCTTCACCCTTATGACAGCTTGAAGCAGTCTTAAGAGATCTGTCAACCCTGTTCCAATCCAATCCATTTTCCCCTGCCCACCTCCCCGCATAAACCTGACTTTCTTTTTATAATAAACAAAAAGGGTGATATGTAATGTTTCCTGGCAGATAGTGGCCAAGTGATAAACTCAACATGGTACAGGCAGAACTCCACGTACAGAGGGGCACATCCGTAGGTGTTGCTAGTAAATCTGTGTCCACCTGCTCTCTTAAAAGGAGCAGCCACAGGAAAGTCCACTCTCCCCCCCCCTCTTTCTCTCTTACCCACTCAGTAACTCCCCTGAATAAACTCCCCTGTGGCATCTGGTAGTGTGTGTCTGATTTCACATGTGAAACCAGCATTTTCTGGCTGATCTTATGTGTGAAAACAACATTTTGTGTCTGATCTCACACACAAAAACCAACAATGTGTACATACAGATATATATTCTGCTGCTCAAATGTTCCCATTAACCTCTGGCGTATATGTAAATTGTCCATCTAATTGTCTCAGACTTGTAACTGGAGAGTATTACATAGAATGTGGTTCTACTTGCATTTAGTTTCCTTTGAAGAACTGTTTAGGAAGTGTTTCAGTGTACAGTGTCACATTTCCAAGCAATAATGTTTTCTTTCCATACCAGGTAGGGACATATTGATCTACATATTAATTTTTTGTTTTATTTTTCTCTGTTATAAAATATGTCTCTGCTTTACTTCTAATTTTTGATCTACCCTTTGAAGATATTTATTTCATTTCTACCATCTTATTATTTATGCTTGGTTCAATGTCAGGTTTTATTTGCTCTCTTAGATAGGGAAGAATACTATTAACTTAGAGCAGGGAGTAGGTCTGTGGCTGGCTTGTGGAGGTCTTAGGCTTGGGCTCATCTGTGACATTCATACAAATCATTTTGACTCAGGTGAATATTGCAGTGTTTGAGGCATCTGAACAATTTAAAGACAATTGATCTGCTGATGTTACATCAAGTTTACAATCCAAGATTATAATATGTCTAAGACTTTTCAGAGTGAGCCTCAAATGTGCTACAGAGTTTACACATGTTCTCTGCAGTTTCTTTACCTGCTGCCATATTCCCATTGTTTGACTTTTGATTTTTACCTGTTTTCAAATAAAGTTGTACTATTCCTTTGTTTTATAATGGAATAAAGACATATGTGTTCCGATCTGTTTTATTTATTTTTTTCATTTTGTATATCAACTACTATTCCCACCTTCCCCAACCTTCCCCAACCTTCCCCAACCTTCCCCAACCTTCCCCTACACCTCCATTCACCCTTCATAGAGGGTAAGACATCCCTTGGGTAGCCAACACAGGCTGGAATACCAAGTTGGGGCATGACCAAACCTCTCCCCCCTGCATCAAAGTGAGTAAGGCATCCCGCCAGAGGGAATGGGCTCCCATGAGCCAGTTCATGTACATGGGATAAGTCCTGGGGCCCCACAAACAGATCAAGCCACACAATGCAATTGTCAACCACATTCAGAAGGCATAGTCTGGTCCCAGACCAGCCAGCCATGTTTTCTGATTTTTAACAACACAGAAAATAAGCAAGATCTTTTTTTCCCCCCTAAGAAAATGATAATTGGGGGAGGGGATTCTATGAATTAGTAGATCTAATTACCTAATTACACAGGGTGGCCAAATACTCTTGATACACAGCTAGAAGCTGACAAGCACACACACACACACACACACACACACACACACACACAACAACAACAACAACAACAATTGCTTTTGCTTCTTCGACGTCCAGAGAGGCAAAGAGAACAATGGGTTTGTATTAATACTGAAGAGACTGATACTAAAAGTCTTTCTCATCACGTCATCATAGCATCTTTATCTAGGGCTGCTGATTTTCATAGACACAGAATCTTAAATGAACTATTTTACTTACCTTGCTTCATTTGTAAGTACATGCAAAAGATTTTATAGCTCAAGGGAATACCAAAGTAAAAAGTCTAGCAATCCTCTAATTAGCATATGAAAAGTTTGTTAGATTATTTTAAGTTAATGTTCTAATAGTGGTGGTAACTCTATTAAAAAGTGACACGTACTGTGTTAATTTCATGAGAAAATAATTATATTATCGCAACAAAATGATAATTACAAAGATAATTATGACTGAAGAATTTTATGTTATGATTCGCACATACTTAGATGTATGTTGTTAGTTGAGCATTGGGAAATAATTGATGTTAATGAAACTTAATAGAAAAGGGGAAACAGATGTAAGGGGAAGGATGAAGGGCAGAGACACAGGTGGAAAGACTCAAAATAGAGAAAACTCTACTTGAGGAGCATCCTTTTCCTTATAGTCAGATATTAACTAATTACATGTATGATATTCTATTCTAAACCATAAAGCTCTTATAGTATTTGACACAATTAGAAGAAAAGCCACAGTGCTAAACAGAGTGGACAAACACACTGCAAGATATGACACAAAAATCCTTCAGGCATAGTAGCAAATGCAGTTAATTTCAGCAAAGAGCTGAGTGTGTTCCAAGCTAGCCACACCTACATTGGGATGTTCTGTATGAAAACAAATGAACAAAACAGAAACGCAAACATAAAAATAAATAGCTTTGAAAGTATGCAAGGGCCTGGAAAAGCCATACATGTCTACAATAATTTAGAAATAAAGTGACACATGTAATAATATAGAAAAGAGTGACTTTCCTTAAACTGGTCATGATGCCAAAACTCCTATTAAGTAAAGAAATAGAAACAATAACTAAGTGGAAGGTTTAAGATATAAAAATATAATGAGAGTCTTGCATCCAAGCCAACAACTTGAGATGGAGTGTAGGGGAAAAGACTTAGTCTAGGACAGATGGTCAGCTGCAAAAGCATGACGAAGAGGGAGCTGGCGGACCTGCCGCACTGACTTCCTGAAAGTGGACTTTGTCAAGTTTAACAATTTTCTCCAATGAAAGGAAATAAAAAGCTATGCTGAAAATAACCCAAATAAAGGCAGGAAAACCCATAGCAATGCACATCACCATAGGTAGAAAAATACCACTGTGTTTCCCAAGGCATGAAAGCAGGTCATTGGAGAACAGTGGGGCGTCACCCATTTGGGAGCTTTTCTTAAGCACAAAGGAACTTTATGCAAAATACCATGAGTAAATCACATTTTAAAACTACAATGCTCATATTTGGTTTTCCTTCCCATTCTTTCTAAGAATTTAATAGAAAACATACTCATTTAATGTTAAAAATTAAACAATAAAGAGGAAAACCTGGGGCCCAACAGAAGGGTAAGAAGAGGGGGCTGTTAGTCCCGGTTTTGATGGTTGTCTATAGATTTGAAAATAGTAAGGACAGAGAGGAGCGGAGATCATCAAAGAATATCTCCATGACAAAGAGGGAGACAGATTACTTAGCTATTATTTTCATTTTTTTAGATATTCACAGTAAGTTTGAAGAGTTGGGGAAAGGCTGGAAAGATACTTAATGGGTTTTCTGATTCCTCCCAAAATTCATTCTCTGCAGAGACAGTAAAGACAGATCAAGCCAAATTTTAAGAAGTATAACAACAGGTCAATAGAAAAAAGCAATTCCCAGGAACATTCACTGGTTCCGGATTTTGAGGCCAGAGAAGTTATGCAACGCAAAGGTGAAGATATTTTGATAAATTGCAGGGGTGATTAAGTGTCCGCCTAGAGCTGGGTTTGTGAGTCAGAACAGTCAGAAGCTGAGCATTTGAGGGGAGCTTGGCCAGCATTAAGGAAGGAAGCTTCAAAAGTCAATAAGAATTAGCAACTTCTCTTTTTGGCTTCTTTGTTAGGAGACTCTCTGAGAAGGTGGAGTTTCCACAGGGAAACAGGAATGGGGCTTTCCAGAGTTTGCAGGGGACAGGCCAGAGGGTAAAACTGAACAATATTCACAAAAGAAATGAATGGAATTTGATTATAAACTATTACTGATTAGTGACCAATGCCTATGCAATAATAAAATATTAAACGCTAATGAGCTTAAATCTTGGGAAATAGATTAAATGGGTGAGAAAAGAAATAGAGTGGGGATTGCATTGAAGGATATGTGAAGGATAGATCAGGATAGGATTGAATTGAATGACAAATTTTCTCTTTTCTAAATGAGATCACAAAATTTCAGCATAAGAAGAGTATTTGGAAATACAGTTAAATAACAAGATCTGTAAACTTAGTTTTAACTGGTTCCATTTAGAACACAGGTAAGGTGGGATAAAACTTTCTTATTCCTGCCTCGCCTCTTCACTCCTGCATCTGGCTCCCCCCCTTCCTTCCTTCTTTCCCTGATATCTTGTCCAAAGATTTCTAGAATGAATTGATTTTTTATTTATGAAGGACTAGTGAATCAAAAGCTAGACTCTGAAAAACCTAGCAATGCTTAGTGATGCAGGGCAATTTGTGTGGTTCCCTTCTGTACGATCCCCCTTTCCTCATTTCATAGGAAGTAGGTACAATGGAGAGAATTGTTATTCCACAAGCTAAGCATTGTTGAAATTTTTCACCAAGATTTTAAAGACATACAGGATAAGTAAATAAATATTTTAGCCATGCGGTGAATCAAATTATGTCATTATTATTCCTCTCTTTTTATGATGTAGGTATTGCATGTTGAAATAGTGAATTTTTCCTACTCTCACTCAGTACCCCACCCCCAGCTGTGCTTAGTGCTGTGAAATGGCACTTTATCATTGTCACTGAAGCTGTTGTTTTAATTACAATGGAGAGTCATGGTATATGTTTCAGAGAGAGTCCTGGAAAAATATCATTAATTCAAGTGGCTATTTCCTTTCGGGGGGAGGGGGATGTGATGCCTCTCCGAGGTCATTAGTTTTCTGGGAGGTTATTGCAGAAAGCTGCATAATTATTAACTAATTACAATAAAGGATGATTGCATATTGGAAATAATTGAATATTTAAGAATAATGAGATTAACTGGCAGTTATAAGTTCCTACTTAGGAGATTATACAAGAACGGTCGGTGTCCACTTACTGCTTGCGAAGAGCATTAGCAAATAGAAATTGAATCTACATTGACAACAGATTAGACATGATGTTAGCAATGCTGGCAAATGTCACAAGCAAGTGCTGAGACAGCAAATGAAGACATGGCAGGGCCTGGAAGGGATGGTTTCATCTTCTCGGTGGCTACATTGCCAGACAGTTAAATCCTCTCCTCTCATTTGAAGTTGGTCTGGCTCACTCTCTTCCTAGGGCAGATAACATCAGTGGATAATCTTAAAATATTTTCATCATTTGTTCCAACTTTGGGAGGATAATGGTGTTTTGTGTTATGCCATTCATTGGCCTTTTAAATGTAAAGGTGGAATGTGGTGACATTCAGTACACAATGGACAGCTTCTGGATTCAGGCTTGCTGTGAAATCCGACAGTTTATGGTATTGAGGAAAGCGGCCTGCCACCATGCAAGACTTTAAGTTCAAACACGGGGTGAGCAGCTGGTACTGGGAGAGGAGTGAAGAGGAAGATAAATCTAAACCTATTCATAAGAAAAACCTGACATTTTATTAACTAATTAAAAACTCAATTTCTGAAAGTGTTAAGTATTAATTCATACTGAAAGAAGTAATAACTGAGGTCCCACAACAATTACTGAAGGTGTGAATGTGAACTTTGTTAGATGCTTCATGTGTGTGTGTGTGTGTGTGTGTGTGTGTGTGTGTGTGTGTGTGTGTGTGTGTGTGTGTGTGTGTGTGTGTACATGTTCATAGAGTTAGTGATTTGGTGTCTTCCTCAGTTGCTTTCTACAGTATTTTTAAGACAGCCTTTCTTTGACTGATTCTGCTAAAATGACAGGAACCTTTCTCTCTCTGACGCTCCTAGCAATGAGATTAGAGGTGCATGATACTACATGCTATGTATGACATGGGTGCTGGTATGCAATTCAAGCCACATTGCACAGCAAGTACTTTATTAACCCAGGAATCCTCCCAGCCCCAGATGCTGACTTCTATCAATTTATCATGACACATTAAGCTATTGTTTTAAAAATAATATAAGTTGGAAAAAATGTCATCCTAATCCAGTTATTCAGATAGATTCCACAAGGTGGTAATTATTTCTGGAGCCAAAAACAGTAAGTTGAATAAATACAAATATGTGTAATTACTTAAGAAAATCTAAAATATTATAGTAAGAACAAAAATGCATATTCTGAACCAATGAAATAAAGTAGACAATATAAAGAAGAAAATTAATGCTTGCAGAAACTAAAAACATACATGTAATAAAACAGCATACATATTCATGACAGCAACTGAGCTGAGAATTTGGAATCCTATAATACAAAGTTCAAAAGCTATTCTTTATACTGCTTAGTTATAAGAACTTTATAAAAAATAATTTCTTTAAGAATTTAGTTTACTTAGGATTTTTGAGTTTACTTCAGCTCCTAATGTGCTTCATGAACCTAATCTAAGCCCTACTGCTGGCTTTGAGCCAGCTTGCCTTAGTTGAGAGCTTTGTGGTTACTGAGCTCTGTGCTGTCAACTCTTCTGGTGGTGCCAGTTTACTGTGGGATAGGAGCTTCTCCATGTCTCCACTGCCTGAAGTGAGGGCTCCTTTGCATAAAATACTTAGCATAGGCCTTTCCTAAACACCACATTATGAAATCTGCCTTTTCATATAAATATAGAATTATCAATATTTGATATCAAGAGAAGGGGAAATGTATCCAGGTTTATGCTGCTACTTTACACAGATTCTAAAATGTAACTCAGAACCATTTGGCATTCCACACGGGGAAAATGCTAGAGCATGTCAGACACACTGGAAACAATGGCTGCGTGTCTGTAAGCTGTTTATGGAGTATTGCCTTTAGAATTCCCATCAAAACATGATATCCAACAGGACAAAATAAAAGCTTGGGATATATTTTTCAATTAGGAAGCATTTTCTTTTTATTCATACCTTTAAATATATATCTGACTAATTCTTATGCTGATGGAAAATAGAAAATTATTCTTATAAAAACTTCGGTAAAAATATGTCTGATTTTTCTGTAAAGAAATACTTTTATTTAATAATCTCGTGGGTTTTCATGAAAAATGAAATGGGTTTAAGATGACTTGAGCCTAAATAATAAAGCAGCATAGATTGTCCTACTCCTTCGATTGATCTTTGTGACCAATTCCTTAGTGTAGGCTGCACTTCTCATTTTTCAAAGAGTCAGAAGAATATGGATTCCAGGTGAATATAATATATCTATTAAAGTGAGCGAAGTGAAATAAAAAATATCACATAAGGGATATAAAAGTGTTGAAAGGGAGATTTTTCACTTTAAAAGTGAAGTTTCCATCACTGAAAGTGTAAGGGAAATGACTGACCAGAAAGAAGTATGGTCTGAAAATAACTTACGCTAAAGGACTCTAGTGAACATGGGGATGTGAGAACAGGCTACATGTTCTTCACTGTGGAAAGAAGAATGGATTTGCTGGAGAAGCAGCAGTGATGGAGGAGACAGAGGGGAAGGAGGAGGAGGAGGAGGAGGAGGAGGAGGAGGAGGAGGAGGGAGTTACTGCAGAGCTTCTTGGTAGATAAATAGATCTGTTTCATTAGAATACGTTCAGTGACTATAAATCCACACCCAAGCAATAGCTCACATCTGTCCCATGATTTCATCATAGGCCACATGTAAGTCACTTTTACCATGACACTTTCAAACCTCACTCCTAACTCTATTCTCGGCTTATTCTTACCATGATACCAGTCATATCCTGTGAAGAAACAGTTCTTGTCTCCCTGTTTCCCTTTAATACAAATGAAAGTATATTTTCTATTTGTCAAAAAATACTCCTGTCACACAGCTGGAATTCCGTACATTCCAAACAGTGACATCCTTAGACATTCTGCATCCTGTCACTTTGTGTGTGTGTGTGTGTGTGTGCGTGTGTGTGTGTGTGTGTGTGTGTGTGTGTGTGTGTGTGTGTGTATTATTAATTTCCTTTTAACATCATTCCTCACAGGAGCAAACCCTTGTCTTCTACGATCCTCTAGTCTTTTCCTTATTCACTGTTTTACTCATTACCTAGGCATCACTAAGATTTTTACATTGCTTCTTTATCTGGGAAACTTTCTTTAAACACGTCATTCTAAGAATGAGAGATGGCTTCAAGGTAAAGAGTGAGGATCTCCACAACCTACTTAAAGTTGGCCCTTGTAGTATCTGGGAAGGGCCTCCTTTACTGAGAGATGTAAGAGAGACAAATGGAGAACACCTAGAAAATTGTGGGTAAGATACCGTGTGTGGGCGCCCACAAAGATTCCAGCTCATTGTTTATTTTCTTTTTGACTCGAGGTCAGAGAACCTGAGCTTGTTCTTCCACACTCCCCAAGCCACACACACACACACACACACACACACACACACACACACACACACACACACACACATACACACACACACACACACACACACACAGGGCTGCAAAATAGGATTCTTGGCCAAAGATATGGTTACCAGGTGTCTTACATGTGAGAACTGAAAAAGTGCTAACTCCTTTCTATACTTCCTTCTCCCATTTTCTTGGCATAAAAGGCCCAGAGGAAACACAATCAGAGCCGCTGAGTATTCAGTGCCCTTCCCATGATATATTTCCATCTCTGTCCTACTTCTTTCTATCCATAATATTTTTTAATCCAACACTCCCCAACAATCCTGGCTTTTGAAGTAGCAAACAGAAGACTGTTTTAAACAAGGTGGAATGCAAAGATCAAAACCTAATATTGTTCTCTGACCTCCACGTGGGTACACTGGCACAATCACATTTGTGCTACAACACAGGAATATAAACTCACCCGTAGACACAGTAACTAATGACACTATATTTGTAAAATAATTGAGTTAAAGACTGCAATGTGAACATGGGGCAGATTTATAGGA
Source organism: Phyllotis vaccarum (assembly GCA_033318265.1). Classification (NCBI taxonomy): domain Eukaryota; kingdom Metazoa; phylum Chordata; class Mammalia; order Rodentia; family Cricetidae; genus Phyllotis; species Phyllotis vaccarum. The sequence goes on along the minus strand of JARWLC010000010.1, from coordinate 34,040,135 downwards.
AGGACTGCAATGTTATCCAAGGTTATGAATAATATAGAACCATTGTTATAAGTTAGAAATAATTTAATAGGTATACAACCAGCAGATATTTCTCATGTAGGATGCCAAACTGTTAGCTATTGGAAATCCCAAACGACAGTATTTCCGTATGATTCTTGGTTATTACAGACACATACATTTCATAGTTTTAGTTTGATCTGTCTGTTTCATAGACACAGACATTATTTTTATATGCTAACAAGTTTGACACAATCTGTTGAGTGGAAAACTTGCTATATTTGTAAACTAGATATGAAGGCACAAGAATAGCCTTTAATGTCTGTGGTTCTGAGATTTCAAATCTTGTATCTTTCAATCCAGCCTACGCATAGATTAATAAAGCTTAAATTTTCTTGGAAATACTTTATCTATGAAACTCTATAATAGAAAAGAAGGCAGCTCCATTATCCAGCTGTGTTTATCCTTAACGAACCACAGAGTATAACATGCCTCAGTCCTCTCATCATGGAAATATTTTAAAACAATAGTAAACTAGATGTCATCTATATAGAAAACTAATCATTTTGTCTGTAAATTTTTAGAAAAATTTGAGTAATTCGGGAGTTGTGTAGTACAGTAACAGCATGAATTAAATAAGTATTGAAACAATATAAAATTTTAACTTGAACTTTTAAAAATTAATAAAAATAGCATCAAATTACTTAGGTGGAACTAAATGTAGGAAGATTACCAAGAAACAGTAAACTAGAACCATGCCCAAGTGTACATACCACAGACACACACACACACACACACAGAGAGAGAGAGAGAGAGAGAGAGAGAGAGAGAGAGAGAGAGAGAGAGAGAGAGAGAAGAGAGAGAGAGAGAGAGAGAGAGAGATGGAGGCGGGAGCACAGACTCACAGCACACATAGACACACATCATGCACACAAATAATTCAATAACATTTTAACCTTAAAAAGGACATTATTTCTCCTGAGTTTCCCTATTGTGCCTATGTTCTGCTGTTGCCAGGCCCCCCTTACTCTTCTTGCCTACCTGACTCCAAAATAGGAATTTGAACTTCGCTGCTTTATCAAATATGTCCTAGCTGTGATATTGTTTTTAGATATTTCTTCTGTTCATATCTCAAAGCTTTGAAACTTTGAGGGAGATATACTTTATGTTTGACTCCAAGGAAATATGTGAATATTTGATAGCTCTCAACTAACAAGATAAAAAGTGTGAAGCATTATTTTATTTGAAGCCTATCTTAACTTTGGGCTCAACTGAAATTTTGGGGTAGTGTATTTGCCAGATGATGTCTTGGTATATTTTCATAATGATAACTTTGTGCAGTCAAGTGTATTATTTTATTTAATACCTTTCACTGATTACAGTTTTATGTTTCATCTCCTCTTCTTCATGACACACATATTTGCAAACTGAGATGATTGCAAACTTAATAGATGAAAGTTTAAACTGTAGCAGGTGCCATTCTTTCAACTCCATATCCCAGTTAGTAAACAAAATAAAACAATAACAAACAGAACACTCTTCTTTATAATATCCCTCAACATATTAGTTATCTTTAAAAGACAGGTGCTCTTCCAGATAATATTTTCTCTGTGTGTGCAAGAATCAAGTAGTGTTATCTAGAGGAATAAAAATGATAGAATGATATAAAATAAAAGAAGAGTTCATTAGGGGAGTTTATTCTGTAGGCCTACATAATATATTTTGAGTAGTTCAACCATGGAAGTCTTCATACTGGAGATGCTGCTGAGAATCCAGGCCACGACACTAGGTACCTCAGCAGTCCTAACCTACTATTGAAGTTCTAAGGATTCCTGGAGAGCTTCTTATCTTCAATGCGACTTGGGACCCTGAAGCATTGGGTTCTGGTGACAGTAAATAAATGCTACAGAAAGGGCAGAAGCAACAGGGAAATGAACTTTCTTGTAGTATAGATGTACTAACCAGTGAGGTGGGAAGAAAATGATGCACATGAGGAAAAAATGAGAGCACTTCCTTTAATAAATCTGGAGACCATAGGGTGATGTCACCAGCATTTAGAGATGGATCTTTCCACTTCAAATAACCCAATCTAGAAAATCCAGTTTCCTGTAGTCTACAAAAATATCTCCATGCCAACTATCACTATGATCAAGGGTTCTAAGTTATGAATTTGGACTATGCTTACCCAGGTACAATTTACTACGAATTCCAAAACTTGCTTGGAATATTGACTAACTGAGAGTTCAGTCCACCAGGAGTTTATATTTCCATGGTAACAACTGAAGTGTGTTTATGAAACAAAGGAAACTTTTATAAGATATATTCTAGAAATAATTGTCTAAAGCACATTTTGTTTTTGGTTTATTTCTAAAACTTGTGCACATTGGTATTGCCTTAAAATTGTCACCTCAACATTTTTTTTTCCTGAATGCAATTGCACTTTCTAATCTGTCACTGAAATGGTGGATGAATCATCTAAGGGTACTTAGAGAAGGCTAAGGGTTTGGTTTTAATTTGTATTGGAAAAAACAAATCTTTGAACATGGTTGGCAGTGGACTGGAACAGATCATGCTGAGTGAAGGATTACTTGAAATCCAGAGATTATCAAGACATTAGACTACACCAAAAATTCAATTATAAATCTAATTACAACTTTAATTGTTAAACAATCAACCAGATTTCTTTCCAGTGTGAAGTGTTTTGCTTCCCGCTGATTCATGAACAGGTGCACTGTGCAGGTGAGAACTCTCCTATAATCACATGACCTCTCTAGCTCACCCTTTTTATATTTTCTGTATTACTTTACATCACACCCTAGAGCACGGAATAGGAAAGCCCGCGATGTAAACTATGCATGTCTATATAGTTAGAGAAGAGTAATGACAGAGAGTTTTGTGTCAAGGAGAAGGGCTTGTAGGCCAGCAATACCGAGGTGGAACTGATTGAAAATAGCCCACTTATTTACCACCATGGTATTCAGAATTAGATCTCTCAAACTATATTGTTCCTGAAAATTGTAAAATACCTCATAATCACAACAGGCCAAAATGTTCCATGTATAGGTTTGTTTGGATTTCTGTTTCCTAAAAATGATAAGAAATGTTTTGATCAGTTTTATCAAGTCACAAGTTACAGCAAATGCTAAGCGTGGGCAAGATGAAAAGGAGAGATGTCTGCAGGGCCCTTACCAACCACGTAGTAAGCTTGGTATGTATCCTCAGCCCAAGGTGTGCACTGTCTGTGTGAATCCTCACTTGGGGGTGTGCATGGCCTGTGTGTCTCCTCAGCTGGTGGTGTGCATGGTCAGTGTATATCAGACAGGGTGGCTTTTGCAGGCAAACCACTAACTTTGCAAATGTGTAGGTGGTATCAATTCCCATGGAAAGAAAGTTCATTGCTTGACTATTTCCTGCAGCCAAGACTAATTTCCACTGGGAAACAACTATAAAAATCTGGGTTTGACTTATTGCAAAAAATAGTCCATGTTCCTTGTTTCTGAGCAGTCCAATAATAATTAAACTGTTTTTCTCTTAAAAATAAATCCTGTAATTTTCCAAAGACAATTTAATCTTTCAATTCTCACTAAAAATTTAAAGTGAGAAGTGGCTGATAGTCAAAACAAAAGTAGAGCCCACATTTTCGCCCAGATGTACATTCAGAAGAGTTGCATGGAGCTGAAATTTACAATGCTAGCAGTTTGAGCAATAACACTTTAAAATAACATTACAAGACTTACTTTAACATATTTCAAATGCAAAAACCCTTCTGAGAATTCTGGAAATGGAAAATGTTTACTTTAGAAGCACTCAGCTATGTTTTAGTTCAATACTAAGCCATAAAAGGATTCATGAAGTATGCCTAACATGTGGTTCATGTTGTACACTTTATAAATGCAGTTTTCAAATAATGCCAGTGGTTTGAAAAATTAAGAGATAAACAACCATCAGTTATCAAGATTGCGGAGAGATAGGCTTCTGGATAGCCTGAAGCAAGCAGGCACTTCCAAATAAAGTGGTAATTATAAGTTATATATTCTGTATCATCCCGGGTAAAAGCCCTTCCTCTAGTCATGTGAATCCTTTGCCACAGCATGGCTTCCAAGTGTTTGAAATGTGGTAGGATGACTAAATTTTAAATTTCATTTCATTTTAATTGATTTAAATGTAAAGCTAAAGAGGCAGGCATAGCTCATGGCTAAATAAGTGGACAACACATGCCTTTCCTTTTCATTGCCAAGGGAAAGGTCAGTTATGTTTCTGCGACACGCACAATGATGTCATATCCGCATGTGCCATTGTGTGGCCTCATCCTCTCAAGGAAGCATTTAACCAGCTGTAGTAGTGTTAGCAGCATCCACCCCCTGCTTGTGTGCCCTCAGTCCTTATGACTGTCAGGTGTTATTTTTTATTGGCTTATGGGTTTCACCTGAATCTTCTGATACTTTAACTATTGTCTGTGCTCCTGCTGCTCAGGCCGTAAGCAACAGCTCTGCCATTGTTACCAATGTAGTCTTTAACCAAGTCTCTATATACCAATAAGGACTCAGAAGTCAGATATTGGGGTGAAAACCTGCTACTCATAGAGGACCAGAAGCAACCAGTTTACCTTCCTTTTTGGCTAGGGTCACAGCAAAAGAGGTCTTTCTAGCCACCCCAAATAAAAAAGACCATTCTCCTTTAAATGAGCCTCTCCATTCATATTCCTGGGTCCTCCAGACTCTCCATGGCTAATTCCTATCAACTAGTTGTTGGCTCCACCCACTGATCTAAGGTTTATTAGCACAGTCTCAGGTTTCACAATGCATTCAAATATCCCACAAGTACGGTTTTTCTTAGTTGGAAAAAAGCCTGCTGCTAATGCCAATCCTTCCCAAAAAGGTTTACCCTCAGTGGTGGCCACATGGATAATAAAGAATATTGAGCCACAGGGTCACTTAGTGGACAAATGTGCTTATGGATGGGCTGGCCAACCAACCCCAAACAAAACAAAGTAACCTTGTCAGGAGAAAGCTACTTCAAAGAAAAGCCAAAGGCCAGGGCTGATGGTCATGAGTGGAGGAATCATGTGGAGTGGAGGAAAAAGTTTATTGCTTTATTTTTAAAGAAAGCAGTGATTAATGATGTTTTAGTAATTCTTTGAGGACACTTTTAGAAATAAAATAAATGCATCTTCTGCACAGTTCAAATCGAGTAAGTGAAAATTCATAAACTTGGAGAAATGACAGATTTGAATCTATTTCTCTAAAACCAAAACCAAAACAACACAAATAAAAATGTAACCAAATATCTGTGGTGGAAAATATAAAACTCATATTTTAAATTTTTTACTTTGGTTTTTGAAATGTATGAGTAATTTCTCTGTAGGTATATATATATATATATATATATATATATATATATATATATATATATATATATATATATATATATATATATAATTTTAAATTATGTGTAAATGTGAGGGCAGTATATACACTCAACACAGACACCCCCAGAGGTCAGAGCATATATATACTATATGCTTTTCTGATGCCTATAGAGATCAGTAGAAGGCGTCAGTCTCCTGAGAACCTAAGTAGCAGATAATCGTGAGCCATTGTGTTGGTGCTGGGACCAAAATCTGGGTTCTCTGCAAGAACACCAGTGCTTTTAAGCACAAATCTATATATCAGCAAAAATCAAGCCTCCAAATCCACTTCTGTGCTTATGTTTTCTTTTACATTTTTGTTTGTCTGGGTAGATTTTTTATGTATTTCTTATAATATAATGTTATTATTATTTAAATTAGGAAAGGAAAGAGTTTATTTCATCTTTTGCTTCAACGTCTCAATCCACTCCCGTCAAGGCAGAAAACATGGAGAAAAGCTGCTCCCTGGGCTTGTTTTTGCTGGAAGATTATTATTTTTAAGTAAGACTGTTGGTAGAAAAATGTGTGTGTGTGTGTTAGTCAGACTAACAGACACATACTGTGGCAGGGGCAGGGGGAGGAAGGCAGGGAGGGAGAGATTCTTTTGAATTTTGAATGTCATATTGGCATACCTGGTGGAGTTTGAATATAAAATCCCCTCAAATCTGCTTGGGAAGCATGTTACAAAAACGGAGTCCAGCTGGCATAAGTAGCTCACTAACATGGCCTTTGAAGACAATGACAGGGACCAAGGTGAGGAGCCTGGGGTGAGGAGCCTGGCCATTGCTCCTGCTACCACTAATTGGGCAGCTCTTCACCAACCCAACGTGACAGACTGAATCATTGGAACCTGTAAATCACAAGTCCTTCCTGCCCAATCTCTCAGGTGTTTTGTGTAAACACAGCAAAAACTCGGACTCACAGTATGGGCCTCAGCATAGCTCCCAAAGCCCCACTGTGTTTTATATTTTACCTTTAAATTATCCTCAAATGGCTTTAGTGTTAAACTAAATCCCAATTTTTTTCTGCCTTAAATTTTAAGTTTTGTTTGTTAATGCCCCAAACTCTTAAATCGCCATGGGTTAGAAATTAGACAGTTTGTGACTTTGTGTTATTTTTATGCTAATTGCGGCACTTTTAATCTAGATCAGTTTACTTATTAGGAATGTGGAACTAGTACAATGTATTCTGTTTATTAAGGTGGCTGTAGGGATTCTCAGCTATTAATGACTCATTGCTCCTCTTCCCCCTTCAAAACCCGTTTGAGAGACTCAAGGGTGACTGTAGCTCCAGCTTTAGGAGACAAAGCACCTCTGACCTCTGGGGGTGTCTGTGTTGAGTGTATATACTTCCCCCACATTTACACATAATTTAAAATAATATTATACGTGTATATTTTAAAAAGAGACCTCTAAAGTTAAAAATAAAATGACCATACAGTTTAAGAATTAGTACTTAAATAGCTTATTATGTCTATTATGTAGAAATATATTTGTAGACCTATTTTTAAATGGTAGACTTTAAAATCTTTTATTTTATTTTATTTTGCGCATGTGTATATATCGTTGTCTCTGTGAATGTATGTGGAGGTGTACAAGGAGGCCGGAGAAGGAAATGGGGTTACAGGTGGCTAGGAGCCTCTAGAGGGGCGTGAAAAACCAACTCCAAGTCCTTCGGAAGATCCCCGTGCACTCTGAAATGCTGAGCCTTCTCCCAGTAGTTTTTATCACCCTGAGGACTCATCATAGATTTCCATGAAAATATTGGTTCTTAAGAAAAACCAACAGCTGTATTGATCCTGTTCTTGTTCAAAGTAAAGTATTCCCCATATAGCAATGAAGGGCACAACACTCTGAGTGACAAAAACAGCGAGCAGGACCCAGATTTAAGAACAACCACAAGGACATTCCTTGTAGGCTGCACACTTAGCTATTTAAGCAACCAATAAAATGTTGGCCTGCATAGGGCTGTGAAAACTTATGTTCACAAATTACTTTTCAAAACAAAATTTTGTTTCTAAAGTAATCTTTGAACTTAAATAATCTATATTTTTAATATTTGTTGAGTAAAACTTCCAGGAAAAAAAATGTCATGCATAATGATAGTTCTCCTTAAAGTAGTCCTAAGAATGAAGTTTGATAATATTTCATATAATGAAGAAGTCGGGTCATAAATAAACCACCAGTCAGCAGCAGCAAAATAGTAAGAATGCAGAGAATTTCTGTGCTTCTCCAGCTGTGTGACAATGCATTCCACGCTGTGAGTATCTAACATTTTGCTTTGACAACTAGGCAGATATTTATATTTTCTGGTATTGTAGTCAGGGAGGAACTCAACATTGTCTCAGGTAATTTAGCACCAACTCAAGTCAGTCTTCAGACATTTGTCCAAGTAACTGGACCAAGGACACCTGCTGAAGCCTTGTCACATTCACAGTGACCATCTTACTCTTTACATTGCTTTGGCTGGCAGAAATGGCACCGAGCAGACAGTGCATAAACACACAGACCCACTGAACTGTCACTATGGGAATATTAAATAAACTACCTTCGGATACAATTCAGTAGAGTTAAACTCTGAAAAGACCTTCCTCTCCAGAATTTAAAACAAAGAGGAAATGGAGAAAAGAGATGTTCCAAGCAGAGGAGCACAGCTAAAAGCTTTAAACAAAACGGAATTCTGGAAATACAGTTTATAAATATTCAGAGTTAAACTGAGATGGACGAGACAGCTTGAATTTCAATAAAGCAGTCGTCAAAATTTTGATACATGTTATCTGAAAGCAATAATAAAATTATATTTTGAAATGTAAGTTCAGAAGACAAATCAGTAAAATAAACTCATTGGAGAAAATGTTTCTAACTCCAGGACCTATATTGGATTTAAATTTTAGACAGCCCTAATACTTTGAGACAGGTGAAAGGTTTCTTTACTATGGTTTAATAAAGAACAAATCGGCCCCCTTTCTACTTTCATGGCATGTATGTAGATTTCTAGTCCTTTTTGTTTGGTCTACATAGCTAATAAGTGATGTCAGACCAAGCACAACTGCATATGTAACAGACCATTAATGTCATAATTATGTTTAGTTCTGTGAATATCAGCTAAAAAAGCATACATAGAAGATAAACCTATGGACTAATCACATTAGTACACAGTTATGAGAAAATTAATAAAATACAATTCTGATATACTAAGTTAATCCTTGAAATTTGATAAATTATACCCTCTGTGTGATGGAATTACTTTTGTTATTGTTTCTGTTGTTTTGGGGTTTTTTTTGGGGGGGGACTCCCTTTCATTTTAATACCAGGTTACAAAGTGTAGCCTATGTGGGCCTCAAATTCACTATATAGCTGCACATAACTGAATTCTTTATCATCTGTCTCAGTGTACCAACTTCTGTCACTACAAGCATGTGACACTATGCACAGCTTAAAGGAATTAACATAATAGATTACATCACTCATTAGTTAATATCTTCAATAAAAATTTAAACTGTTGGTATCAGTCTTGCTGTATTTTGAGTCACAGGAGACATGAGTAGTCTTAAAATGCACTTAAAAAGGAAATGTATATATATACATATATATATATATATATATATATATTCTGTGAAAAACACATCAAGGATATGTGCTTTCATTTTTTCAAGCATTCATCATTAGATTATAGCTATAGATAAACTCAGGGATGGACACGATTTAAGGCTTCACTCTTGTGACAGGAAAAAGTTGTTTATTCAGCGACATTGACTTTGTATCTGTATTCTGAGGAGAGCAAGAACCAGCTGCAAAATCAAGATGCCATGTCAGAATCCTGACTGATGTAGAGAGAACAAATATGAAAGGCCCCAGTTGCTGAGGGAACAGCAACTAGAGGTCACATAGTTCAGAGCATTGTCCCCACTGGACCAATTTGGATGTGGCAGATGTAGTACAATAAAGCTTTTCTAGATCGGTGCTTCTCAAAATTCAGTTGCTTCAGAAACACCCGCACAGTGTATTCAAACACAGATGTATGGCTCTCTCCTTCAAAGTTCCCATTTAAGTTGGACTTGCCCTTTATGGTTTTCCATTTCCTTAAAACTATCAAAAAAAATAAAGCTCAGAGCACCTGCCATGCTCAAAGTATCTGAGAGATTATTTTGGTTAAAGTGATGACTCTAAGACATTCTTTGCTGAGTCACATGGGAACATGCAGTTTAGAAACCATTTCTTCCTTGTTCTGAATCAGTAATATTCAGGAATGACTTGCCTAGGTAATGAGGCTTAGTAAGTAGCAATTTCTTATATGGAATCCCTATGTCTCATTCCAGCAATTCATTTGAAATTTTTGAAGGAATACTTCCACAGTCTTGACTTATAAAACACCCATTTGAGGTGATGCAAAAATTACACTTGACACCTCAGTAATTAGTGTGGTTTATTTTGGGGGGCTGTGGAGGCAGATTGTGTATTTGGAGGTCCCAGGTTCATTTGTGGTAGTCAACTCTCCCCTTTACCAAGGGGCTTCTGGGAATCAGAATCACAGGACAGATCTTGGTAGTCAGTTTCTTTACTCTATATGCTATCTTATTGGACCCAACTCAGAATTTTTAAGGTGATGAAAAGTTTCTTAGAAAAATAGCATCGGATTATGTAAATGTCTGTATTATCATTGTAATTTATTCAAATTTTGGGGAAAATATTGAATTTGGCTAAAAGGTATTAGAGAATATGCAGACCCAATAAGAGTAGTAGAGCAGCCAACCACCATTGACAAAGGAAGTCCAGTGACTCAGAGTAGTCACTGGACTATTCAATTAAATTTGCATACAAAATAAATAAATCCACCAGAAAATAAATTCTGGGATTTTAGTTTACTCTATCCTGCTTCTTTGAAGCTTAATCACCCTTAAATTTTTACAGAAGTCCTAATCATTGATGATTGACTTTAAATTAGTTCTTCTAAGTCATGTAACTTGACAGTGTTGGCTCTTGTTTTGCAATTTTTCTTGGAAGGGAGGTGGGAGTTCTGGGTTTTGCTTTATAAACTATTATTTGTATATTTACAAATCTATCGCCTGAAGTCCATACTTCAAAGAACAAAATACTTGTAGAGGATAACAGAAGAAACGAACAAGAACAACCCACTGAAACCTGAAACTTTAAGACAAAGATAATGAGAAAATTAAGAGACAAACGTGTTAGAGCCACAGATGTAAACCACTACATTCTCTACCTTTCCCTCTCTGTTCTGCTATATTGAGCTTCATATGGAAAAAGAGAAAGATCCTTCCTACTAGCATTATACTTGCAAAATAAATTTTTATTTATAACCTATTTAAATAGCATTGAGAAACAGTACATAGTTCTATTCATCTTTAGATCTGAAAAGTCCAACATATAATTGTACCCTAAATAGTTATACAGTAGGTAAATATGACAATATAGGTAGTATTTTAGCACTTTTGAAGATGTCTTCTGAGCTTAGTGGTGTTGAGGGATATCGGATCACATTGTGAACACAGAGTTTGCATTTACATTACTTAAAGAAAATTAACTCTGGGTCAGGAGCTGGGTTAGTAAGTGGTTGACAGGAAGTCATCACAGAGAGTCAGGGTGCATTTGCAAGAAGATAGAGAGATGCCATGGTAGTGGTAGGAAGGGATTTGGAACAGCATATTTTGTTTTTGCTCTTGTAGCAGAACAGAAGGGCATTCTTTTTGGGAGACATCAGCAAGGAGATAAGGTTAGCTAGTTAATACTCAAGTTCTCTGAGCTAGCAGATTTTCAACCCAGCCTTTGAATCTTGAGTCTTATTTATAAATAGAACATCAGAGATTTATTTAAAACTACTTTTTTTAGTGTCAGAGACAGAGATGGTGCCTACAGAACATAATTCCCTTCAGGCTTCTAGAGAAGGAGGCCAGTAACTACAGAGTTGCAACTGCTAGGTGAAGCAGCAGTAGATGCAGGCTCAGCCACTGTGCCAAAGTTAAAAACAACCATGGGGTGTGGTGGCTCACACCCGCCGTTCAAAGGTTTAAGAGGCAGAGGCAGGATGACTACCACAGTATAGGACTAGCTTAGGCAATATGGAAAGTTAAAGGACAATCTCAATTTACACAGTGGGGTCCTATCTCAAGACCAACACATTCTAAAGGAACGCCAGAAGTTGTATATCACTTGCTAAATGATCCTACAGGAGATGACAATTATTGGAAATTTCTCAAACTTGAGAGAGGAAGTGGTTAGAAAGAGGGGTACTTATAGTTTATTAGCACTGCCACATAGGACAATGACAGGAGAAAACAAAACAAAAACAAAAAACAAAACAAAAACCAACAACCCTGAAACACCTGAAAAACTGAAGGACCAATAGCATCATGGGAACTGGGACCCATCAACAGCAAATTCCTTTCGATGGGCACTCCAAAGAAGATGGCATCTTTTCTTCAGTGTTTCTACAAGAACGACAGTTATAATCACTCTTGTGATTATAAAGTATATTTATAAAATTATAAAAAGTGATAATTATAAAGTATTTGACAAGCTGACTGAGGGAATGCTGCTAAACAAAGAGTGAAGTGTAATACTTTGATAGCATCCAAGAATGACGATAACTTAAGGAAAGGGCGAATAAATGGAGGGTGGAATTCAAGACTGAAGACTGGACCTCACACAAACAAACAAACAACACGCAAGTAATAGAAGAACTAGAGATATTTCATAAAGTCTGTAATTGTTTGGTGAAATTATATGAATGTTTAATTGCTTTGATAATTGTGGTATGGCCACATAGAAATAAGATTAGATAATGTTGAATGAAAATAATGAAGATTCTGTACACACCTTGGCTATATTTAAGCTTAAGTTATTTCAATATTAAACAGAAAAAGCACTCTGAGAGAACTTAATACTCTGCCCAGAATTTTTCTAGATAGAATTTAACTCTGAATTTGCAAAATAACTCCACACAAAAATGCTAAGGATAAGTGGTGTCAACTAGACAGCTGGTGGAAGTAAGCAGAGAAATCATAAATTATCTGTGTTTCTTGACCTCACAGTCCACTAATTTTCTATAGTCACTAAATGCTACTTTTTGAAGCAGAGGAATTATAACACAATATCATGAAGGCAATTGAAGATGGAATAACTTCACTGTACACCATGATATATACAGAATATCGACAGACAGCAATGGGATAAGAAGCTACATATAATATGGCCCATTGAAACTACAGAATGTTGGTTATAGTAGAAGACAAAGCTGTAACTATGTGACTGAATATCTTATTAAAATAAAATTCTGGAGAAGGTTAATAAATGATTAGTCAACTTAATAGGTATAAAGGGAAAACAACTGAATTTGTGTAAAATTATTGTTATGTGTTTTGTAATATTTTGAAGAAAGAAAATACAATATATGAATAATCACACACTTTGTGTGGTTCAGTAACTAATTGAATCAATATAGTCAGTGGGGTAGCATTTCCCTTAGAAGGGTTTAAAGATCTGTCCAATCAGCCGAGGTTTATGGACAGACTGTATGTCTATGATACACTGAGCAGAAATACGAGAATACTCTGGTCATTTGCTGTAGCTACAGTTGTCTTACCTGCACCTCAGGTTTCCTATTGTGTTGAACACAGCTTTCCAACGTACAGAAGGATAATTAAGATAAAGATAGTATCATAGAAACAAGCCAATTCAAGGACATTTCATCTTAAATAAATTTGAGCATCTTCCCTTATTGCTCAACTGTGTATAGCCTCAAACACTCACAACAGGCCTAGAACAGCAAAGACAACCAAGAATCCCAAGTATTAGTTTGGGTATCCAAACTATATGGAGTGACTCCCCATACAAGACTGAAGTTATCTTATAAACTAATCAGCAAAACCATACGCTTGCTATCTGTCAATAGAATGCATTATTGAAAAGGTAAGCAATCATAATTTCTATAAATGCTTTATTCAATGTATTGATAGTACATACTTTTGAATAGATAAAGTATTCATTTAAAAAAAACTATGGATTACTTAGATTATTTCTTTTACTATTTATTTAGTAAATTAAATTGCATATACTTAGAAGTCACGTGTACATAAGGTTTACAAGAAGAAGCTTACCAACACTTGGGTACCCAGGTGTAGAAGGGTCTCCTCCTGGATTCAGTGTCACCATAAAGGTCTCAGAACTAAGATCTTCAGACTTTGGTACATCACAAGGATCAATGTAGAGTAGAGCACCAGCAAACCCAGCCTTTTCCAACAAGGAAATCTAAGTAGAGGAAAGAGTTGAAAGCATTATACACATTAGCTGTTTACATGTCACTGCTTCCTTATTGTGGGCGAATGAAATAATTCATAATTATTTCCATTTTTAAAGTCAATTTCATTTTATATTTTCAAAATTTGCTCTATGCACTATTTTATATTTTGATTTTGTAATTTTGATAGATGTTATGATCAAAAGCAACTTGCGGAGGAAAAGGATTTCGTTTTCATGATAGTTTGAATGTAATGGGCCTCCATAAACTCATAGCCACACCCAGTGTCTCCATTCACATTCTGCTTTTTGTGGACCAAGATGTAATTCTCAGCTTCTTCTCCAGCATGATGTCTGCCTACACACCACCATGATTATAATGGACTAAACCTTTGAAACTGTAAGCTATCAAATCAAAAGTTGCCATGGTCATGTGTCTCTTCACAGCAATAGAAATACTAACTAAGATAGTCTTACAATTCTACATCCATCACCTAGGATTTTAGAGTAGGAATTCAGGACAGTAACATAAGGGGTGGAACTTAAGAAAGGCTGTGGAGAAACACTGATTGCTGACTTTCATCTGGTGGCCTGCTCAGTTACCTTTCTTAGAAAATCCAGACTCACTTGCTCATAGATGGTAATGCTTCCAGTGGACTGGGCCCTCATTTATTGATTAGCAATTAAGAAAATACCTCACACATAAGCCCATAGGCCAATTTTGTAGAGGCAATTCTTAAATGAGAGTCAAGTAAATCTAGGTTTGTCTCAAGTCAACAAAACTTACAATACTAATTACCATTAGCATATAAGACACTGTCCCTGGTATATAGATAAATTTTATTGTTTTATCTTTATTTTAAATATGACATGTTGTATTTATTATTTAGAAATAACATACATACGATGTATTTAAATAATATCCCTTCAATCCTTCCAACTTATTCTTGATTCCCTGCCAAGTCCCCTTCCAACTTCATGTCCTTAATTTTTGTTTTTGTTTTTTGCCTTGATTTAATTTTAACTCACTAAGTCCAATTAGTGCTGTGCATGTATACATGAGTTTAGGTTCGGGTCAGCTACTGGGCATCCACAGATGTCCTGAGATCACAATGGTTCTGACATTCACCCCATTCCTCCCTGACTCTTATAATCTTTCTATAATGTTTTCTGGAGCCTCATAGAAAGAGAGTGTGACATAATGTTCCTTGCTTAATCAGTAAGTCCAACCAGAGGTATTGACTCTACCTACAAGGCAACATTCCTCTATTGTTCATACATGATTCTTCTCTGCTATACACTTTCTCATACTCTCTCTTCCTTAACTGTCCAAGGAATGTCTACTTTTAAGACTATCAGAGGCTCCCCCACCTACAGAGTTCTGCTTTTAGATGAATGCTGTTTTGCCTTTTCTGTCTTTTTCCAAGCAGAAAACAGCCCAGTATGATGATGTACTTCCTCTAGAGGTAAGTCTGTCCTCCAATTTAGAATTAGAAAATCTCTTTCAGGCTATTAGGGAAATAGCTACTGCAAAGAACCTTCTAAGATTCTCCTTAGTATTACTTGTGTTGTACGTTAAGCCCCACCTGGGGGAGAGGGCAGTTAAAGTATTTCTAACTACCTCATGAGAGGCCTGCTTGTAAAGAATCTTTTTCATGTCTGATCCTGCCAGGAAGTATTTGAAACTAGCCCCAGGTTATCTCCTTCAAAATGCTTGATGAAATTTTATTCTTTTATTTAAAAGTACCTAATATATAATTACATTGGAAAGATGATATTGACATTTCCCATGTTCTAAATGTTTTAAGTTTGGTTAACTGATTTAAGTTTGTTGTATACCTTAGTGTGACAATATGATATGAATAACAATAATCATTATTTGAGACTTATGTTTATTTTCTTCAGAGATAAAAGTAATCCAAAGGCATTAAAGCAATAAAACAGAGTAAGAGTAACACCCATATTGAGTGTAGATTGTTATTACTGATGCAGAGATGTGACCTAACACCTATACTTACTCTCCAACTACTACTCATGGTGTTTACTGTGTTTACTGAACCATGCAACGGATTGAGGAGAGCCACTGTGATCTTGACTAGACTGCTTTGAGGGCAAGACCAAGGCTTCTCCATGTCATACTTCAAGATGCTTATCATGGGATCCTAGTAGGCAATTAAGAGTATTGGCACTTAAATTTTTCTGTATTATTTCTAAATAAAATGGAGCCCAAAGAAAACACTTGGAATACTGTTACAGGAATTCTAATTTGTCTTATGATAAAAACCCAGAGCCAGATATTGGGGTAAATGCTAAAAGATCAGAAAGACAGGAAACAAACCAAAGCTACCTCTCACCTAGCCAATTCCTCACAAACTAAAGGGGAAAATCCTGTCTCCAGGAATTCTTAGACTGAATGATATTGAATCCTCAGCTGGAAGGGAAGGTAAGCCCAGGATAAAATGAAGTGGCTTAACTCTGTCTCCTTCTGACTTGTGTTTATTTCTCTTCCCAACTGTATCACTTTCTGTTTCAACTTTCTTAGTGCTGATATCAAAGATTGTGTGTATTTCCCAACCACTGGGAGAAGAGGGATGGGATTGTCAGTTTTTATTCATTTGTATATATTTTGTATACTATGCTATGATCCTTTTCATAAGGCATCATAGTTTTGCAGATGAAACTATAATGAAACACTAGGAAAAACAAAATACTCTTTTAAAGTGATTGCTTCCCTGGGTCTTGAAGGAGAAGCGTATATGTGTACTGGCTTCCTTTGCAACCAATGGCCTTGTTAACTTTAGTCAAGTGTCATCTTTAGCATGTATTCAGGAGGCTAATGCACTAATGCTTAATTTCAGGAATTATTTACTGGTGGATTTCCAATGCAGTTGGCAGTAGAAGGGGCAATTTCCAAAATAAAGCCATGTATTAATACAGATGAAAGTATACTAAATGACATACAAATTGGTCATTTGCACATTGACATGGCATTGTGAACATGCTTAGATTCAGTTTGACTTAAATATCAAAGGAACATACTATTAAATGGATACACATACACACATACATATATATATACATTCATACATACATTCATACATACATACACACACATACATACATACATTCATGCATACACATACATACATGCATACATACATACACTCATGCATACACATACATACATACATACATATATACATTCATACATACATTCACACATACATACACATACATGCATACATATGCCAACTTGACACAAACAAGACACACCCAGGAAGGGAAATTTCAACTGATGAATTCCCTTCATCAGGCTAGATTGCTGGTATTTCTGTGAGATATTTTTATGATTAATAATTGATGGGAGATTAGAGCTACCGTCATCCTTATCAGAGGGCCTAGTTTGGACCCACACAGGCTGTTCAGCTGTCAGTCCAGAGTCAGTGAGCTCCCATTAGCTCAGCTAACTGTTCCAGTGGTTATCCTGACCCCCCCTTGCTCCTCCAGTTGTTCCTCCCTGTCTTCAACTGATCTCCAGGCACTCAGCCAAGTGCTGGATAGTGTCCCATGGCAATGGGACCAGGAAATGACAGCTTATATGAACTGGCTCTTGGGGGACTCTGCCTTGATGATCTAAGGAAGAGTAGATGGGTCCTTCCTCAACTTGATATGTTAGCCTACTTTGACTGCTGAAGGGAAGCCTTATTCCCTTTGTGGAGTGGATGGAGGGGGCGGTGAGGAAGGTATGGGGGAGTGGGAGAAGATAAGAGAGGGGAAACAGTGGAAGGTATGTGAAAGGAAATGTGTTAATAATTAAAATGTACTATGAAAAAATAATTGATGGGAGAAAGACTAGAACATGGTGCGTGGCACTCACCTTAGACAGATGGTTCTGTGTTGTATCTGTGAAAGCAGATGAGCTTTCTCTCATGTGGCATCTCTTTTGGTGCAGAAAAACTGCCCATTCTCTCAGGTGAGAGTATTTAGCACTATTTTGAACCTTTTGCATCTAAGTTAACTTTCATCCCTGGATGATGACTGTGTTAACAGTATAATCCTGAACCCAGGAGGCACACATTAAACTGCAGCTTCCTGTTTGTTCTCCTCATGCTGCAAATCATGCAGATGTGGTCTGTAGATTGGAGGATCTGCAGACACAATATGCGCCATGCAAGAAACTGGTGACAAACCAGAAGCAGAAGACAAGAAGAGATGGGACACTATACAGGCCTGCCATCCACACCCCTTTCAGCTATACTGGCTTAGCCCTTCCTCCTTCCTCGAAAGGCCTTCCATCACTTGCAGAGAGATCCGTGTCAATCAAAATGAATGTGAAAGTTTTATTATGAAAGATGTTTCTGAATGTGGATGCCCAATTATACACCTTGAAAATGCAGCTGCTTACATTTTCTTTCTCTACCCGGCTTTCATCATCTACAAAATGTACAGATTGAACTGCATTTTCAACAAACATCATTTTTTATCCAAATGAAAAAACATGTAGTCTTCCCAGTTATCTTAAAATGTCAATGGAGAATAAGTTACTGTGTCTTAGACAGGTGTCTATTGTTTTAACTACAGGGTTTTTTTTTGTTTGTTTGTTTGTTTGTTTGTTTTTATCAGGAACTTCTCTTAGGCAAATTTACTATTGTGCAAACTTTAGCAACTCTGCTCACACAAACGGAAATGGTGCGTGTGGTCCAAGTATGTATTGTCCACAGCTGACAGAAACAGTAGCATTTATTTTAAAACAAACTACATGTTGTCATGCTTCAAATTTTCATATAAAACTATGTATGCTGACACTTGCCTGTAGTCCCAGTACCTGGAGACTGTACAAGAGAATTCCGTTCAGGAGCCACCCTGGTTATATGTAGAGTTCAAAGCCATTCAGTGATACATAAATCACTACATCAACTACAAGAACTAAGTCAAACTCCTGGCCAGAAATGTATTCTCCCAAAATAATGCACTTTATCTTATTAAAAATACTCATAAAATAGTCTTATAATTCATTTTATTAGAATATATTGAAATGATATTTAATTTTGAATTATTCTTCCATTAGAGATAAGATATAGACAATATTAAAAAGATCATTGTAATGTATTAAAATACCTGTGGGCAAGCAGATGCATCTTTTCATTCATTCATATATAATTTGATATTGTATCAGGAAGTTTTAATATGTTTTACAAAATCTTTGGAGATTATTGCTATGTGTAAGGCTATTTATTATATACCCATGAAACAATAAATCAACAATGTTTTAATGCAATTATCAACATTATATTTATCATTGGAATGCTTCTACTCTAAATGCTTCAGTCAGAAGTTTACTTCAGGAAGAGAACTTGGATGCTATATACATTTATTAAATGTTTATTCAAAATGTTCACATTGCTAAGTACTAATGTTCTCAAAATTAGTACAGTGCTAAATACTTTGACTTGTGACCCGCATTCTAAAGGAACAACACGACTTCTTCTTCTTCAACAGCCTTGCCTAATTTTCCTAGTATCTCCTTATGACTAGTGTTAGCAGTTAGACTAGTCACTAAAGGGTTCCTTAGCTGTCCTGAGACACATTCAAGTTGGCATACTGGTGTCTTAATTACTTTTCATTTAGTTGAGATTAAATAATCCAATGAAAGGCCACTAGAAAGAAAGATGGGATTCTTTTGATTCATCATTTCAAAGTTATAGTCTATTGTGGTAGGAAGTAACAGATTAAGAACTAGAGGCAGCTGGTCACATGGCATCAAAGAATTAAGAATCAGATATCTACGAATGCATGTGCTTAGCTCATTTTCTCATTACAGGAAAGATCAAAAACCAGGGAATGATTCCACCCACAGTGGGCTGATCTTTCTAAATTATCTGAATCTGAACAATCTTTCATGGCATGTTCAGAATCCTGTCTGTCATTTAATTTTAACTCTTGGTAAATTCACACTTGAGAGTGACTATCCACCTGGATGAGTTTATTGTTTCAAAACCAGGCCATATCTCCTCCACTGCTACATTCCTGCAACCAAATTACAGAAAACCTTATTTTAAAGTAGGTGTATTGTCAGTAATACACTTTAACAATTACAAATTTTGACCAACATGAAAAGGGCTTCCTATAGCTTCAAGGTATTTATTTAGTACCTGCTGGAGTGGCAAATTAAGTTTTCTCTGTTGCTGAATTGCTGAATGTTTTACTGTACTTGTCAACTAACTAATGATTGGATGCATATATGTTTCATATCTATCTATAGTTTATATACTGAAGTTATTCTACAGGAATATTATTTGTTCTATTGTTTACACATAGATACAGGCACCTGAACATATGCATAAATAATACTCAGTAACACACACACACACACACACATACATACACACACACCCCAACACTCAGAAGATAGCATAGTCGAAAACCTTGAGACATAGTAGGAGACAACTGAAAGCTAAGAACAAAAAGCACAGAAAAATTCTAAAATCGTGTCAATACTTTGGTCTAAAAATTTTCAAAAACACTGATTTCTGCTCTTTACATAACCCAGTCTGTGGTATGTTGTTATAGCAGCCTTACCCCCCCACCACCGCCCCCAGAAAAAAATCCCCACATAAGGAAGAGTCAGGTAAACTCTGACAAAGATTCAGGAACACACGTGTAGTTACCATCTTCTGAGTCAGGTTGCTAAATCATCGTATGTTTATTTCACATCTTACGTCATTCATTGATTTATATTAAGATAATTTGATTTCATTCACTTGAACTCTCATCATATAGCAGCTGAAATTGTGCCTATTGATGGCTTGGAAAAAAGATTGAAGCTACCATGATAATGTTGGAGATTAAACAGAATTTTCCTGAATTCAAATCTGGAGGTTTTTCTATTGCTGTTAGTTTTGTTTTCTAGTTTTATGTCAGCTTGATACAAACTGGAGTCATGTAAGGGGAGGGAATCTCAACTGAAAAACTACACGCACTTTATTGACCTCTGAGAAAGCCTTTAGGGTATTTTCTTGATTGATAACTCAAATGGAAGGGCCCGGCTCACCATGGGTGATGATTATAGTCCTGGGTGATATAAGAAAGAGGCTGAAGAGAGTCAGCCCCTGCCTCCAGGTTGCTGCCTTAAGTCCCTGGCCTGACTCTCATGGAGATGCACTACAATAACATGTAATAAACCCTTTCCTTACCACACCCACGGAAACCCCAAATAAAACAATGTTTCCCTTCAGCAATATAGTTACCCTTGTTACAGACACTGGCTAGATGGTGAATTTATGAAACAGAGCTGGTTCCTGCTGTGACCTGTTTTCTAATAGGACAGTTCTCTTAGATCTTAAGAATTACATGCTTGTCTGTTTATGTTGTTAAAATAAACCACCGGGATTTTATAAATGTTTTATTGTGGGGATCAACAAATGTTAAAAGAATACACTATAGTACTGACCATAATATTTTAAAACATGGATCCAAACTGGAAACAATGATGCATGCCAGTCAGTAATCTGTGGTGGAGACAGAAGGAAACTCTCAATAACATTGCAAAAGCTTAATCTGAGCTACATGAACCCCTGTCTCCAAATACTAAGTAATGTAATGTAACTGGTGGGACATGCCACAGCACACAGGAGGGAGAGGCAGTAATATCTCTAAGTTCAAGGTCAACATGTTTACATAGAGAATTCTAGACCATTCAGGGCTATAGAGTGAAACTTTGTTTCAAACATAACAAAATAAAAGTCACTAAATAATAAAATAAACTACTATATAATGTAAATAAAATACCATAATTTTATATTTCATAATAAATTTTATACATATAAATTAAATAGTTCTTAATAGATGAAAAACTGAAAAAGATATAAATAACATACATTCATTTTGTAAACAGCTATTTATACCTCAAGAACTCAAAGTTCACATTTTATTACAGAAGTTCTTGTGACTGTTATTCCTACTGGCAGGCATGCATTTGGCCTTTACTTGTATTGTATTGAAAAGATGATACTAAATAGGTCTGTAGAGCCTTTCTTGCTTTGCTGTGTTTCAGAAATAAACTCACTTTTTTGTTATCTAGACAAAGACTATTAAGGTAAGACAATTTATTGCAATCAGACAAAGTGTATCCAAGAATGATCACACCATTCATCTTAAAAATCACTCTATACCTTCACTTGTGATTTCAAATTGCTGTATGTGATGCACAAAGACTTATTTTAACAATCACTGTGACATTAATAAGAAGTGACTTCTCTTCTTATAGGGGAGATAGCTTGGAGTCACTGGAAAGTAATCTTACTGCAAAAATCTGAAACAAAACTTTTCAATTTGTATCAGCACAATTGAAGAAAAGGGGAAAATAGAGGATGGAATAATGATTAGGATAAATGGAAGGGGGAGAGGAGGTTACCCTAGGTGTTTGTGTTATCCAATTAAAAAGGATCACATTTTAGTGATACATTTTCAAATTACCCTGGAGTAGCAAACATGGTATAAAAATTACCAGGTCAAGACACTCTCTTATTAGAAGCAGATTTCAAACTGAAGATATTTCCCTTAAAATTTACCCTTTATGCCTTTCCCTTCCTACATTGCTGCTAGATAATGAGAAAGTAATACTATGATCTCAAATGTCATTATTTAAAAATAAGGTTATGTTTTTGGCAACTTTAGCAACATTTGTTGCATAGAAAATTTCCATTAAAAATAGATGTTGCTTTCAGCCATCATTATTAAAGTGCTCGATGAAGTAATAAGGCTAAAGGGCACTTGCCTGTCACAATGTACTGATGTGATTTCATCCCTCAGAGCCAACCATTTGGGGAAGACACGGATTAACAGCTGCATTGTCTCCCCTCTCCAGACGTGGTACAGTTTTTAAATAATGCAAATCATGTTTAAAAGAAACAGAAAGGAGTATTAATCCTATGCATAGAGATACTACATCATAAGATAAGCACTCAATTTAACGACGGCCAATTTTATGGATGATGTTTGTGTGGGAGAAAGGATGGGGCAGGTGGTAGGAGACTTCAGCTAACCTTCCAGACTGGCAGCCATGTGTGCACCTGAGATTACATAATCTTCTGGTTCAGTAATGAAAATAAGAGAAAAATTACAGTGGTCTTCATTTAATGCTTGAAAATTTACATTTAGCTCTTCAGATTATATTTTAACGATGCTCTTACTTAAATGTGTGTTTTAAAGACAGGAGGAATGGAGAGAAATTTAGGGGTTGCAACTAAGATAAGTAAAGTATTTCCCTTCACCCACTCTATAATGCCATCCCCTCACCATTTCCCTGGTAAGATCACTTGTATCCTGCTGTTTCTCTCTTTATTGTCCCCTAAAATTTATTCCAGGAATGGGCCCATTATTCTTGTCTTGCACAAGCAGCTATTTGAATATTTGAGCTTTGAATATTGAGCTATGAGCCTTGTTAAATGTACCACAAAAATTAGCTTCTGGTAAAGTTTATTGACTTAAATAATCTTCTGAATATTTTGATGTATATAAGAGTAAACATTTAGTATTTTATTTATGTTGCTTACCAAAAAAATCTCTTCTATAACTGAAATACTAAAGAGAAGTTTTAATATTCTTACATGGAAAAATTTAATTGGTGATCACTCACACACACATATATTGATATATTTGTGTAGATACATACACATACATCAATGTCTTCATCTTCTTGTTTTTTTTTAACATCAAGGACCTTATGTTAAAAGGTATAGTGTTTGCCTACCAGTCACAAAATAACCAATAATGTCAAAGGGAGTCATGTTACTGAAGAATTTTACACTCCATAAAATTCTATCTGATGTATTTCCCTCTCTCAACTTATTTTAGTGGTGATAATAAGTACAGAAGAGGAAAGAGAATGATAATTAATGGGGATGCATTTTTTTTTGCAATTTGATGAAGAGTCTAAATAAAGAAATCTAACAATTCTTCCACTTACAACATCAATCAATATGTATCTTCTAAAACCAGTATAATGATTTTCATATATTTCTTTTGTCAATTAATAAAACACTACCTGAATTGTAACTTTTCATTTTCCTCCCCCTTTAAAACAATAGATTACCGAAAATTGTTTTTATCTTCTCTCAAAATTAATGCATTCAATAATATAGGACGAGAAAGATGTTAACACAAGCATATTCTTGTTTTTGAACATTCTCAATGATTTCACACAGATGGTCACAAAGTGACAGAACTTCTAGCAGGTTGCAAATTCTAAGAGAACTTCATATAAGAAAATGAATCACACATGAAGACTCTCCACATTCCCCTTTCTGCTTTTACTAGTTAGAAAGATTGACAGTTGCTGAGAAGTCAGAGCCTACACATCCTGCCTCTGCTGTTTGCACATCACCCCTCATTGCTTTTGCCATTCCTTCTGACAGAGCTGACAAGCAAGACACCCTTCCTGAATGTTATTGATAGATTTTCCACTTGCCTGGCCCCCCAAAATCTTCTAACTTTTGGGACATGCTAATTCCTTCATAGTGAAGGGATCAGTCATCTTCATGAATGTATTCCTCGTTCAGAGAGTAAATGTTATTTTACAAACTAAGGGAGGACAAGTCTAGTAGACTCTAATGTTTACCTTGATGAAAAAAAAATCTTGTTAAATTAACCTGCTGGATTTGCCATCACAAGTGTTCAGGGACACAGTTTAAATTATTATTTCAATAAACTGTCTTAGGGAGTGAGCCATCCAACATAATCACACAATTTCTACCATTTCTCTGGTTCCTGTTTGTATTACGGGAAAACTTTAGCTAGAGATCACACACACTTTAATGTCTCGATGCACAGCAGTGAAGAGAAATTACACTGCGGCAGACGAGGCCTCAATAGTATTTTCTAAAGGAAGTTTGAATCAAGTAGGAAGAGCTAAGAAATGTCAAAGCACGAAACACATTAACTGCTTTTGTGGCTCTTTCCTTGTGAGGACCTCACGATGGAAAATAGTAGTAGGTCTTCCATCTGTGCAAGAAAACAGTTTTTAAAGCAGAAGTATATATCCCATAGGAATACATATAAACTGCACTAAAAGGAGAATATTTAAGAAATAATGTCTCATACCTTCCATTTCTATGCATCTGTAGACACCTTAGATACTATTATGTACATCAAATTGGAATAAGGGTTATGCTGTTTTCTGTTTGTTTTAATTGAATAAGTGTGATATAGCTCATGTGAAAACACGTTTATTTGAAATTGAAAGAATTTGTTATAGAACATCAGTGTTTGCAAATGGAACTTCTGAAACAGAACATTGTGAAATGTTTGAATATCAACTATACTACACATTCTCTACATTAACTTCCAGAAATTATGTGAGTACTTTATTGTTAGGTCTTGCTTAGCATGGCTAAGAAATTCACAATGTTCAGTTTTAATTAAAAAATGAAATTGAATTGCAGTTCCCTGGAAACAAGGGCTGATCAGACTCAATAAGCTTTACTTAATTTATTTAAGAAAAAATAATTGAATTGCTCACAGTCAAAGACAAAATGCATTTATTGTTAAAAAAGTGCATTCTTCCAGGCCTTTTGTAACTTATATATGTTCAAATGTTAGCACTAATTATAAATGCCATGTATACTTCAAGATTATGAAACTGTCCTCCAGATAAAACAGGACTAACCTGACACACACTCACATGCACAGAAGGCCTGCACAGTTTTAAGTCACATGGCATCCCCATGCTGAGAGGGGAAAGTAGACACAGGCTCCCAAGAAGTGACCTGCAAATGGCAGCCACTTCTAAACAAACAGACAAAAAATAATAGCTTTCTCCAGTAGATACTTACGAGGTATATGAACCATACAAGAGTAGGCTGCAGGCCCAGGGTTAGAGGACCAACACAAAGAAAACTTCATAGTATTTTTGTAAATTTTTGTCTCTAATTCGTCTGGCATCTTATATATTACTGATCTTTTTGCTCCAATATTATGGTATCAAATTAGTGTTTCATGGTATTGTGCCTTTCTTACCCTTTTTATATTTTTTATACTCATTTGCTTGTTTTCTTTTTTTCTGTTGTTTGTTCTAATTTGCTGGTGTGGCATTAGATGGGTGGGCAAGTGGGGAAGATATTGGAGGGGTAGGGGAGGGGAAATATGAGCAGAATATCATGTGTGAAATGAACTATTTTCTAAGAAAGATAATTGAAAATATGGTATCCCAGATACATTTGTTATTAAAAATTTCCATATGTATTTTACCTAGGACTGTGTCATACAAACTTGATCATTCTGTACATTTTAATAGAGATATAAAAACCAAGGAGGGCATGAATTTGAAAGAGCTCCAGAGAGATAGATGGAAGAGTATAAAGGGAGGAAGGGAGAGGGGAATGACATAACTATAGTATAATTTCAAAACTAAAAGAAAATATTTTAAAGGAAAATTATTCTTCATCTTAACTTATGCTTTAATTGAACTTTTAGTTTAAATGAATGACCCGCATCATTTCATTATGAGTTATTCGAGGAGATTTTGGGACTATTCATTTTTTTTCTTAAACTTTATTTTGCTTTATTAATTTCAGAAAAAAAAATGTTAAGAAGTTAAATGGTGTTATTTGCCATGATTGTATACATTTTTAGAATGAAAAATCAAATACTAGCTTTCATCTAATGGGCAAATATGAAAAAATGACCAGAATCTAAATGAAGACATACGGAGCGTTGTTGTCAAGAAACAAGGCACATGATTGGGTGCTCATGCCTCACCATGTTCACTTCTGTCATGCGAGGATGTAGTCTGAGCTCAGAGTGCTCCTGTCTCCTGCTCTTAAGCTAGAGATATGAATGTGAGATGTTTTGTACAAGTAATCAAACTCCTTCTTCTGCAAGGACAATGGTTCTTAAATGTTGAAAATGTCAATCCCAAGAACATGAGTAAATTTTAAGTGAAAAGTTTGTGCTAAGAAATGTCCATGTACTAAGTAATTTATAGAAGTCACTATATTTACCCTAAGTTTAATCTAAATCTATTCCTCATACGGTACTTAATTTAAGTAATATATACAGATGTGTGTGTATATATTATATATATATATATACACACACACACACATACATACATATGTATATATGAGACAGAAAGATATCATAAGTTAAAAAATAATTTGACTAATCAAGTATAAACTGGCATTACCATCACTATCAATCAAAATTAGTTAAAAGAGCTCAGAAAATGTCCGTGGGGACACTGTAGTTGGATGAACACTTCAATACAGAAAACATAAAATAAAAGACATAATGAACACTAGGTAGAATATAAGGAAATGTAAAGTGTGTACACTTGAGAAGAAAATATATGTTAAAGTTGGGGGTGTTTGAATTGTACCAAAAATGATAGATAAAACCCAACAGAATCTTTTGATAAATCTTTTTAAAATCATTCTTATAACAAAGTAATAAATAATTCCTACAAATTAGGCGAATGTGACCCATAAAATTAAACAGACAGAAGGAGGACAAATGTGAGAGAAGAGGCAAATTTGTACAAAAATAAAACAAACAGTCAGGATATACACTATATAATAACTATATTAATGATAAAGGGCATCTCATAAACAATAATAATTTTGCAAAGACAAAACAAAATTTTAAAGATTTATGCTAAGATAGACTTCAAAAGAATTTTATGGGATAGGAGAACATTAGCTAAGCAGTTTCATGAAAATCCTTCGGATATTTGATTTTTGGGTACAATGTGACCAGCTGTCACCAGCTCTTGACTACAAATCAAGACGTGAGCCAAAATGAACTTTTTTCCCCCTTAAGTTGCTTTGTTAGGATATTTATCAGAGTGAAAGGAATAGTAATTTAGTTAAAAATGGCACTATCAGAGAAACCTGAGGAGGTGTAGCATTGAGAGAGGAAGTTTGTTATTGAGGTTAGGCTTCCAGGTCTTTCTTGCTCTTACACTGCCTTTCTGCTAAGGATCAGGATATAGCTTGCAGCTTTGTTTCCAACACATGCCTGTGAGCTTCTACGCTTCCTTCATGATGATAGTGGACTAATGTAGGAGGATGACATTGTTCCATTGTAAATAATTGTCCCACCCACTGGTTTAATAAAACAGGCTGATTAGCCAAAGACAGACAGGAAGTGTGGGCGGGGCTACCAGACTAAGAAAACTCTGGGAGCAGGAAGAACAGAGCAGAGACACCTAAGAGTTGTCAGATCAGCCAGAAGATTCAGAAGACAAGTATACTATTCTGTGAAAAGGTACCGAGCCTCATGGCTGAACAGGATAAGAATCATAGGTTAGTTTAAGGATAAAGAGTTAGGAAGTTATATGCCTGGTCCCCAGGTAAATCAGCATACAATTAATGCAAGCATCTATGTGTCTCTGTGGGACTGCAGGTCTGTGAGTCTGAAAGTCCAGGCCACCAGGCTAGGCTGGAAAGTCTGGGCCAGAAACCTCATACTACAGACCTAGCCTAAAGCAAAGCCCCAATTAAATACTTCCTTTTGTAAAAGTTGTCATGGTTACAATATCTCTTCATTGCAATAGAAGAGTAATTAAGATACAAAGACTTTGAGAAAATTACAATTACGCAATTTCTTTCTAAAATCTTAAAAAAGAACTAATAATATATATTATGGTTTCCAAATAAATATTCACATCAGATATTGCTATATATATTTGGAGTTAAAATCAGGGAAAAGGACAAGACATGAGATAGGGAAACTATGTTTTGGCAATTTTCCTCCACTCACAGAATGCAAATTTTAAAACCTCCTAATGTGTGCAGTAAAGTTCTGACAACTTCAAAATTGTGTCATTATTTATGTGGCTGACGTATTTTGACTCTATCTTATCATAAAAACAAGTACCACTTAGTGAGTGAATCCTACACCCTTATGAGCTTTGCAAATGGATCTGCACCAGAATGCAAAAAGATGGAAGTTATTAATCTCATTCTAGAAGCTAGCTTTGAGGCAAAATTTAAGTAGGTTGTCTTAACAATTAGTCACAATTTCAAAGTGGTACAGCCAGTAAGTGTTATGTATGTCTTTCTAAAACCTGTAAGCTTTCTACTTGAGCATATAACAAGGTCTATATGTTGTCTGAATACCAAACACAATTTAAATACAACAGGATTTTCATCCTAAGTACTCTTCAAAATATTAATGGCCCCCCCTGTCATGCCTTTTATTCTCATTAATTTTCTTAGTGTTCTCAATAATTCAGCTAAAATCTAGAATAAAATGTTTTCTCATGTCTTTTTTATATCATTAATTTTTAATACCTACAAACACACATGAAGGTTGCTCATGTGTTTTCATATCTATATAAGTATTTATATAGATTTATATATGGGTACACATTTACATTTTGGAAGAGTTAATATTTGTTACTAAAATTAATTCAACTTTGTACCCAGCCTACTGTCTGGTGCTACATACTCTCTCTCATCTGCTACTATTTTTAATAGTTAAAGAAAAACTACATGCTCAGTATTTCAAAATTTTATTTTTTCCTTTCAACAATGTTCTTTCTATCCACTAGACATATATATGTGAATAAATTAAGATATAATTTGTGTTTTATTTTATTTTCTTACTATTAAAATATTTCAAATAGGAAATATTAAACATTTACTATTCTGGAGTTACCATTACTAATTTTTTTATTATGAAATTTCTGTCAATCTTATTTTTTTGAATTTATAATAGAATTACAACATTTCTGCCCTTTCTGTCTTTTCTCCAAACTTTACAATGTACTCTTCCTGCTCTCTTTCAAATTCATGGTCTCATTTCTCATTATTAGATGTGTATATGTATACATACTACATATGTATATTGCTCAGTCTGTATATTAGTTGTGTATATGCTCATCCTGCATAAAGGAAATTTTTCTTTATAACAGATAGAAAGCACTACAGATTAAAACATCCAGTCGAAATGCAAAGTTGTGGAGCCCCATCCCAATATACAAAACATTCCTGTACATATTATTCTTAAAATTCATTAAGTCCTGTCTGCACTTCATTAATTAACTTAGACAAACATCAATAAATATTAGTGGTCTCAAAGATAATACATCAACATATGCAAGTCAGAAAAACAAATGCCTTTCTTTGATTCGGTTTTACCCATCATTCATCTAAAACAAAATAAATTTAACTAACTCTCATTCCCTACTTTCAAATCCTATGATATCATGCAGACCAAATTTCAACACTTCGAATATTGCAGTAGTATCACAAGACAGCAGGGAATTCCAAAAGAAGAATTAAATATGTGATAACTTCGAGTTCTTAAATAATTATTCATATTTAAAATGAAAATTTAATTATTTTTGTATTTCTGACTTCAAGATTACTGCTTTCTCTGTCCATGATCAAGTTTCTATGCTTTATATTCTTCAAGTGAATTAAACCCTGCCTCAGATTTTTGATTAGCTATTGATCAGTCACGAGAGTATATTTAAATAGTTAATGGTGTTTCCAATTGAAAAACAAAGTGAGTCTATTGTAGATTTCCACTCATATTTTTATCTCAATTAAGGTTTCTAGCAAGGGCTTCCAATATTCAGAATGAATAAGCATCAATATTACTGGGCAATGTATAATTACCATCTAATGATGAATGAGAGTTACCTCTTGAAGCCATTCACCTCTTTAAAAGGAGAAGCATTACTTGTCCAGTAGAAACTCATTATTCACAGTCATCAATACTAACCAAAGTCTATATTTAAATAAGTACTTTTTCCTTTTTATTTTTTTCCCATTCTAATCATCTAAATAGATCATAACCAAGGCAATTGAATGTACCTCAGAATTCACATTCCTATGCACTGAATTAAAAATGTGTAGTATGGAAACTTAAATTAAGCAAACTTCAAGAATTCAAAACAGAAAAGTTAGCTGCATAATATTTGTAGCAGAATATTTAAGAATTTCCATATATACTGTGCTGATGTATGCACAGTGGTGTTATTACTTTGATAGAACAGATACAACTTCAGAATAAATACACATTAATGTTATTCATTTTACTTGAACTTAAAAATTGTCCAGTAAACAATTCTTGTGTAGATGAAAGAAAATAAAAATTTTACCATAATAATCATAACAAATGACTTATACTTCATTAAGATATAAATTATTCCACAAATGGGTGTTTTTTCTTTTTCCTATAAAATCTGATCATTCACATTCTAAAACTGTTTTATTGCTTAAGTGAAGGTGATGTGGCATTATCTAATTTAAGTAAATCAAAACTAAAAGTACATGAATAATAATTGAGAAATAAGATAGGTCCCTGAAAGCCAGCCATTCAGAAAGGAAATGGGAAAGTTGGAGTGAGAAATAGGAAGTTTCTATAGAGACTGTAAGAATTTGAGAAACTCAAAAGACTGATCAGATAATTGTTTTAAGTTTTAAAGTTGGACAGTATTGATATACAAAAATATATGAAGCTGAAAAATGGGTAAGTTCTGTTTAAAATGCTCTTCTTTGTGACATTTTTGCTTCAAAGTCTGAAGAAAATCACTACAACTTTTGTTTCTCAATTGAATATTATCATATTCTTTTGTAGTAATCTTTATCTTTCATCAAGTTGTGATCAAGATTCAATAATCTGACAACAAAGTTGGGGAATGAGCCTGTTTGCTTAGAAATATTACAACCCAGAATGTAACAAACTTTGACTTTCACCCATGCCTCATCAAGGTTCTGATATTAGGTATTCCAGAAAAACCTAAGTCTAAGAAGAGAGTGGAAAATTCAAGAGATGGATATGTGTGTTTTTCTGCTTTATTTCCATAAGACTTATTTGTAAATATCATAAATATAGGTAGATACATTTTATATAGAGAGAGTGGTGATATAAAAATAGATGATAAATAAATAGATGATGATAAATAGGCAGATAGGCAGACATAAACAGAAAGACATACATATGGATATATAGATAGATAATAGATGTAGTGAAAATTCATTTACAACTTGTGGTGATATGCTTCATATTTAATAAACACCAGTCTGAAATATCAGAGGGATCTACCCACAGTCAATTCAGGAGGATCAGAGAGTGGTAATATACATCTTTAATCCCAGCACAGGGAAAGACTTGGAGAGGTGACTTACTCCCAATCGGGAATGGTGATTTACACCTTTAAACCCAGCAGACCTGAGTTTGAGGCCAGCTTGGTTTACAAAGGGAGTTCTGGGCTCCCAGGCATGCCTTTAATACCATAACTCCAGAGACATAGGAGATCTTTCTATGTTTCTTTGAGTTCAAGACTAACTACCAAATAGTAGTAGCATACACCTTAAATCTTAACCTCGATGTGAAATAACTGGGTGAAGAAGGTATTTAAGGAAGGTGTGGAAGACAGATAAAGGCAGTAGAAGCCACAAAGAACGAGGCTGAGGAAGCTGGAAGACAGCTGGGTGAGATTTGACTGTGGTGTTTACTCTCTTTGATACTTCAGACTGGTTTTTATTAAATATGAAACATATCACCACAACCACTAATTTAATTATGATTCAATAAATACTTAAGTGAGTCAAGCATTATTCTCAAAACTAGAAAGCAACAATTGTCAATCAACATGCAATTATTTCCAATCAGTGTTTCAGGGAAATAATAGATTAATAGTCATTAAAATTCAAATCCCATCTTTGTGGTAATGCCAGAGCTTTACAAATGATAAATTCATATTTTTTAAAGTGAGAAAACTACACATAACATTTCTGAAAATAATGGATGTAAATTTGCATTATTAAGAATTTGTACCACTGACAAAAATAAAGTCTATGAGTGGATATGTTATCGTCAATTGTCAAGATGTTTCTAGTGGACTGTAGTAGGGTAACTAACACAATAGGGTATAGCATAGTGGAATATATGGATTACCCATGGATAGTGAGCAATAACACTATAATGTTATATTGGAAAATGTACAAAGGTTAACAAAGTTGAAGATAAATAAGGTGTCATATCCAATAAATGAATAAGATTCTACCACAGAAATCATCTCTTTTAGGTTTTAGTAACTTTAGGTTTAGTAATTTTATAAATGCCTTGTTCTAATGTAGTTAATAAACTAGTCCCAAAATATGTTTTACAGTAAAAATTAATATTTTAAATAGTGACTGGTGACTTCGGCTGGTTATGTGTATAGAAGATCACCATTGTAAAAACAGTTTGCAGTGCCATGTTGAAATTGTCCTTATCTACCGAACTATCCTGTAAGCCATTGCTTTAGACAGTCAGTGAGCATTTTCCTGTGAAGTTTCAGAAATGAATGGATTAGTCATTAGGACATCCTAGCTCTGTTACAATTTCTTTGTACGAAGGGCTGTTTCACAAAACAGCCACAGGCCATAGGGCCCAAGGGGTCCATTAAACCCTGGGAGGAAAATGGGGGTTCTGTTTCTCCTGTAAATTAAATACAGCTGTTCAGCTTGGGTGACAGGTAGACCACACTGCTGAATTAGTGGATTGTGAGCCTGAATGAGGGTAAATTCATAATGGATGCTGAAACTGTATAACACATTCAAATCCAGCTTCTCTTTGTTGTTGTTGTAAAATTTATTTACAACTTATTAACAAATAAATATTAAAGAACAAAAGCAGAACATGATCCAATCCACGAGCTACTGCTAACAATAGCAGTTAATTCCTCCTGGCTTGAAAGTGCCATTTACTTCTTACTCTGTCACACTCATCCCCAATGAAAACCCCATCTCTTGGACACAACCTTCCTCTCAATTGATTAGCAGACCTGTGACAGAATTCCTGTAACAGTAGAAATAAGAAGATTATAAAATCTCAATCTTGGAGAATAATCTATGGATGTGTGTTGTGATTAGTTGGGTGTCAGCTCGATGAAGCATACATGGGCCTTTCTCCAGGTCACAGACATGATCAATAAGCTACATATTAGGCAGTATGAGTCCACAGTCACTGTGTGTTACACCACACTTCACTGCGGCTCAAGACAAGCCATATATGTATAGAATTCAGTTACAACACCAGTGACATGCAACTTGGTAAAATACAGGACATACATGTTTCTAGACAGTTCTATGCCACCCAGAGGGACAATGTGAGACAGATTTCAAGACCTTTTTAGAAAAGTTGCTTTCTCAAACCCAACTTTTTTGAGATCCAGTTTAGAAAGTTTGAGACAGAGCCATCTTTGTTCAATCCCCATATTTAAACTCCTTTATGATGCCTATAGCTAATATAGAGGTACTCAAAGAGCTATTGCTTACATTTGGACAATAGTTTGTGTTTGTGGAATTGTTGCATCCACATTGTCACATCCACTATTGAATGTGGCATCCCTCCTCCTGAACATTTCATTTAGTATCCAAAACATAAAATAACCATACGAGGAGTGAAAATTTCCTACATGACTCCAGTGAGGCAGTTGTGGCAAAACATTGTCATATACATATAGGGGTACATAGGTCAGTTACTGACTTATCTTCATATACATCTGAGAGATTTAATAATATAATAAAAGCAGTCATAAAGATTTGATCACAGTTCAGAATGGCAAATAATGAAGGAATAGAGGCTAAAGAAAGTTTCCTGTGGTAGCTGAATTAAGACTAAGTCTGAAAGCTTTTGTTCAGTAGGGAAGTATTCAAAGCAGAAGCAACATGAACATAGCAAAGAGAATATTATAATTTGGCCTAAGAGTGATAATCAGTTGAATTTGAATGAAAGAGAACTATAAAGGTTAATATTATAAAGGTCATAGACACAAAGCATAATGTTCTTTATGATGTCTGAAGGAATACTACTTGTCTTAAATGTGTTTCTGCATCATCTAAAATATGTATTGAAATAGAAATAGTAAGTTCTGGTGTTCTACTGAACAATGGAGGCATTGTTATTCATTATAATCTATTAGAATTTGATGATATATATGTGTGTACATGCCCATGTGCTATTGAATGTATTCATGTTTATGCCTATGTATATGGTTGGAAGTTGAAATGGGTTTCATTATTTCTCACTCTCCACCTTATTTTTTGATGTAGTCTTTACTAAACTGTAGTTTCTCAATTGACCAATTGTATGTCCCATGAGCTCCAGGAATCTGCCTGATTCTGCACATATTTATCCTTTTATATGAGTACTGGAGGTATGAAATAAGGTCCTCATACTTTCAAAGAAACCACTCTACTGAGCCATTCATTATATGCTTTTAGGTATAAACAAAAGAATGAGTTCAAAGTTTCTGAAAATAAACAATAAGAAGATAGAAATTAGTTTTTACCTGAATAGTATAGAAATATGTAGATACAGAGACACAGTTTATTGTTGGGGACTTACTGTATATTATCCACATATGCCTACTGCTTGCTTACTAGACTTGTAACTATAGACAATGTAAGTTAGTTGTCTGCCCCTGCCTTTTCCAGCTTGGTGAATCATTATTCCCTCAAACAGTAAGCAAAGATGAAATCTCCACCTCTTAAGTTACTCCTTACCAGTTATCTGTTAGAGCAATGAAAGAAACCATTAAAATATACACTGTACTGGATAAAAATGCTTATATATGAATTAAAACAGATAAACATCATTAATAAAAATGTTTTAAAACACTTGCAGAGATCTGAATGCTATGCGCCTGATATTTAACATGGTAGCCTCATTTTCGATGTGTGTTTTCAGAAACACTCTAACAGCAGCACAGAGTATGGGTCAATCGAGGAAAATTGGGGGCAGGGAAAGTTGTACTTGAGAAACAGTAATAGCATAGAAGATTAAAGACATGTTAAAAGTTGCAACTTTGGCAATTTACTGAATGAGGGCATTGAGGGAGAATCAAGGGTAGTGTATTGATTTGTAACTTGTGTAAAGAGGTGTGTTGCTCTGCTGCTCCCAGAGACAAATGAATACAGAAAGGGAAAGGAAGCCAGAATAGCAATGAATTCTGTTTAAGCCTGCCTTTGTAATGGCTCAGCAGAGCTGTCCAGCACTCATTGGTCTGAACAGTGATGGGAAGCATCATTTGGCTGACTTTGCTATAAAGTCAATACAAGCCTCTTGTTTGATAGAGCATTTGAAGCTTGTCTTAAACGTTTATGGACTGCACATGATCATTAATTTCCAAAGACTTTTATCTCAATCCTGAATTCTGAAAATGCATGCTTACGTTGACACTTGTGTACTTAACTTGGTGCTGGGTGTTCCCATGTTCATGTGTTTTTCATAGAAGCATCGTGAGCAAAGTTCTTTTATTTTATATATACCAGTAGTAAGAGCAGTTCAATAAGTAAAATTATATCACATAACATCCCAAGCAAGTTTAAGATGGGAGAAGCAGGTTTTAAATGCTTAAAGACAGAAAAACAAAACAACAATGTTGAAAGTCAGCAGTAAACAAGCAATCTGCCATGACTCCTCATCTTGAAATATTTTGGGGCCTGGGGCACCTTCTGGACTCTTGGTTGTGTCCTAAGGCAGTCTGAAGAGAAATTCCACATGACATTATGCTCATGTGCTTTTTCAAATTTCTGCGTAGATTTTCATTTTCTTGAATTCTTTTCCTCTTGCCTAGTCGCTGCTTATTCAGTGCATTTGGACTCAGCTGTTAGAGATATTCTGTCTTTCATAGACTTCATCTGCACTAGAATGTTTTTATGACCTGCTTTTATTTGATGATGTAGAGAACAAATATCTAGAAGCATCAGGTCTCAGATTGAACTTTCAAATGACAAAAATTAGGTAATTATGACACAAGAGTTGGTCTAGTATAACAAAAATGCCACAAATTGGGTTGCTTTAAAACAACAGAAATGTAGTTAGCACAGGCTGAAGTCTGAAAAGTCCAAAAATTGTTTTAATGCTTACTGTCTCATAGGGACCTGTTTCTGATGTACTAGAAGCACCTTGTATCCCTGACTAACACCATCTGGATGGTCAGAACTGCAACATACATATGAGGATGTGTTTATATGAATTATTTTGTTTGTGTGGAGGGTGATTCAAATGTTCATAGTATTTTATTAAGTGTTTCTTTCCATCCCTTTTTCCTTCGCTTCTTTCTTCTCCTATTTCCCCCTTCAGATAGGGCCTCTGTACTTAGTGCTGGCTGTCCTGGAGCTCATAAACCTGGCTGACTTAGAATTCACAGACATCTACCTGCCTCAGTCTCCCTAGTTCTGGGATTAAACACATGTGCTACTATGCCCACCTACAATGTATATTTATTTAAAACATATTTGCTTATGGAAAAAAATTTAGGGGGCCATTTTTCTGTACAATTGGTTACAATATAATTTGTAAGGGACAACTAGTTTCTTTTAAAAAGTTTTTTAGATTTCAGTTTTAAAACTAAATATGTAATTACATAGAATCTGCTTAACTTTTCTTCCTTAAATTCCTCTCATATCATCATTTGTTTCCCTTTCAAATTCATGACTTCTTTTTCACAAACAAACACACACATAGGAGATGAGGAAGAGGAGGAGGGAGAGAGAGAGAAAGAGAAAGAAGAGTTACTTGTGTTTATATAATTTCAGAAATTGGTTTCTATGTCATGTCCAATGAATTTGTTATTCAAAGTATATTTTATTATTTAAATCTCTAAAATCATACACAGATCTGTATTACACAATTAAGAACTTCTGAATAAAGCTTGGAACTATTAGGCATCAAAAACCAAGCATTTAGTCAGAACTAAAGCTGATTTTAGCCCAGAATGTTGGCTCAGGGGGTAAAGACCCTTATGACAATCTAAGTTCAATTCCTGTATCTCACACAGTTCATTGAGTGAACAAGTTCCCACAAGTGGTCGTCTAATCTTAGCACATATCCATCTCCAGTGGATCACATGATGTCTTTGGACATTGACATTATGAGGACCAGGTCTACATGAATACACACACCAAAAGACACACACAAATGCCCACAAACACTACATGTATACACACAGAGATAGATAGATAGGTAGGTAGGTAGGTAGGTAGATAATAGATAGATGATAGATAAATAGACATAAATAAATGAATACAACATAATACTCTAAATATAATTTCATGTTGATCCATTCTCCATTATTAATATTTGCAATTGCACCTATCCTGGGGTGGAAAGTATTTATATAAAACATGCTAGGATCTTGAAAATACTACTTGTTGGCCTGAAAATTGCCACAATTACAATAAATTGAGATTTTCACCCTCTAGACCTTGCACTCACCTTGCATTTCATTGATCACTGAGCAGTTGTTGAATGGATAACTGAATTATCAGATCCCTCACATTGAATCTAGTAAATCTTATATTCTCTTGAGTGTAAAAACAATTATCTCAGTCTGAACTCACAATCTTAGGACCATCTACACATTTATAGAGGTGCTTTTTATAATCTGTCAATGACATAGAATAGCAATCAGTGAAAATTTTATTCATATGGTGAACCAAAGAGTTAAGGATTTCATATCTAGAATATACAAAGATTTAAAAAAATGGCAGTTCAAAAACAGCAATATCCCCAGAAACTACTTTTCTACCATTCAAAGTGTATATATATTTTAAGGCTGCAGCAGAGATTGATACATTAGTTCCTAACCTATAGCTATATATCAGGTAAGTCCTTGAAGACTTTGGACAACATGTCTGTGGTACATTAATTTTTAAGTCTAAAGTGAAATGTAAGAGGCAGAAGGGATGGCTCGGTGGTTACAAGCATTCATTGCCTTTCTGAGCCTTCTCTTTAGTCTGTTGAGCCATCTATTTAGCCTGAAGATCTTGCTTTATATAGTTAATAATTCAATAAATGTATATATTTAACTCTGATGTCAAACTCAATAGGTTTATGCTCAGTGTTTTGATTAAGTGATGAAGATATAAAGGTGAGACCATTTCAGTGCATGTGACACAAGTCAATGAAAATTTATGTTCTTAGTGATATACACCCGTAATTATTTTTAAGAGATTACTTGCAAAGATAATATAAAATGTATATTGGAGAACTGTAATGCAGTAAAGATAATTTAAAAGTTTTATCAACCTGTGTTTGTCAGTAAACTACTTGGTATTAAGACATATTTCAAGCTATGTATAAACAATATTTATTCTCATCTTCTTTTTGTCTTTGATAGACATTGCTTCACAATGTACCTCTGGCTAGTTCATACCTTATTAAGTACAATAGTTTGGCCTTGAAATCAGAGATTAACTTGCCTCTGCCTCCTGAGTGCTGGGACTAAGCTGTTGGAACTCTGCCAGACAGACATCCTATCATTTCACTCACATCTTTACATTAAGGATGTCTGCACCAGGTAATCTAACATGCGCTCAAAACCCATTCTGGTTCTAGGTGAGTTCCAACATGTCACCCATTTAAAGCATCTTATAATAAGTTTTTGTTTCTCTGGTATTTTGTGTATGACATGCAACTTTGTAAAAGATTTAAGCTCTGTTCTGTTTTTAATAATTAACAGCTTAATAACATATGTAACCTCAGGCAAGTTAGATATATATTACTTGGGATAAATTAATCAGCCAATTAAAATTTTACATGCACTTACAAAATAAAACGTAATTAGTAAAGTTTAAGTGAATCAATACTGTCAGATAAAGCTAATTTTTTATTCCTATTGAAATATAAAAATTAGTAATAAAACATTGTGATATAGAAAATTCTAATTTAGATCATATTGATTAATGCTGGAATATAACTTTATTTGAAAAAAATTACAAGAAGCACTCAATGATTCATTAAAAATTACTCAACTACACAACTTAGCATTTGAATAGGCTGTTGCTTTTGGATTCAGATGAAATCCTGATTATTTCCTACGTAATTACTGCTTGACAGACACTCACATTGGTAACTAAAGCAGATAAAGTGGATCAGTCTACAGGAAAACTTCTGCAGGGAAATGATAAGACATTTTGCTATAATTACATGTACCTGCTTATATGTTGATCCATGTAAAAAAAATAGATTAGTTACATCATTTCAAGTAAGTTTGATCCTGTCACAGTGACATGCAGCATACCTATAGATCAGCATTTCCGACTCTTTCCCCTTCATAGGGGGTTTCTTTTATCAAATGAAACAGTAGAAGTAGTTGAATGATACACATAGTTCTGCTTCTGTGTGAGTTCAGAGGCATACATTAATTTTTATTCTGACACACGTGAAGCTTGGCCTTTCAAACTGAAACCACAGAACGTATTTCATGGTCATAGAGAACATATTGAGCTTCTGTGTACCATATGATAAATCATATGCACTCTGGTAAGTCTTATATAATCTGCCGAGCCTTGAATGATATGCAGTGTATGTTTGAGGTGTATGTGGCATGACTAAAAATAAGGAAATACAAATTTGTCTCTCTCAATTATTTTCCAATTTAAGGAACTTCTGTAAGGAAACAACTACATCATTTCAAAGAAAAGACCACACTTTTTGGTGGTGGATTCCCCTGGTATTTATTGACTTGCAACAGCTGTGTGCCCTGACCCTTCATTGCCTCCTGCTTCATGCACTTTCCAAGCACAGCTTACTGTGAGCATATGCAAAGAGAAGGAAGTAATCACAAACTAGCATCATTAAGTATCTCTCCTCATCTGAATTAATTATCTTTATACTAATGGTAAGGAAGAATGATCTGCCTTCACCTTTGACTTTGTTGTTTACGATTTTTAAATAAAAACATACTTAAATCAAGGCTTAAGTAGAGAAAATAAATGGTTATGAAAATAATGGAAGAACGAGGAATGAGGCTTCTAATGGAATTGGCAAAAGAAGGATCTACTGTCTTTCCAGACAACTTTCTATCCATCAGTTTTGCTTCATCAACAAAGAATGAAGAAAAAAATCCTGCCTACACACTTTTCTAAATTATCCACAAATTTTTATGGCTTCTTGCTCTAACATCCTAGGATATGCCTATCTATTCTGTGATGAATTCCATAACCACATGCTCTTAAAGTCTGAGAGCAGCTTGTGCTATGAATCTTTATTGATATTGCTTACATATACTAACGAATATGTAGAGGATCTTATTCGGAGATCTGTGTAAAATGCCAAACCATCTTTTATTACCTCATCCTTCCTGACATTATCACTCTAGATCACTCTTCCCTCTTCAAATTTCAGGAAGCAATAAAATGTCTTTTAATATCTTCTGCCATAAAACATGCACAGATGGCTTGAACTAGGAATTAAAGTGAGACATGATATACAGCTGTATGTCCATAATACATTCAAGCTACAGACTTAATATGTGTTTAACCAAAATGGGAGGTTTAACAAAAAAATCCCTCTTATAATTTTAATTAATGTGTATTTTAATCAAAACCATCAGCACCCTGCTCTGGAGGTTAAAATGAAAACCTACACTAAGCAGATTTCCTTTTCTGGAAGCTTTGTCATTAGCTGTAAATTCTTTAAGCCGGTAGGTGGGTGGGTTGCCTTTTCTGAACTGTGGCAAGAATACTTTAATAAAAATGACTATATTGACAACTATATCAATAAACCTCTTCTATTGCCCTGGAATTCCATATAAATAAATCAAAATTAAGGGTTCTTTTTTCTTGTAACTCTCCAGGTGTATTTATTGGTAGCTGTGTCCGGTAACCTTTGAATGTCTTTCAGTGAAATACAGTATGATGTAAAACTAATTTTTCTGAAATGAAGAAGATATTTTGTGAAGCTTTTCAAAGTGTATGGCCATTTTATCTGGAATACAACCTGGTTGAGCAATACAGCAAAACAAGACCTCATTTTTATGTCTAGAGAATTGATTTTTAAGACGATCCACCATGGATAGGTAAATATTTTGCACATTTCCCTTTATACAATAATGACATTTTACACATGTAGATGTAAATTTTTTCCCATCTCATATGTCAGTTTAACCATTTGCTGAAAGGTGCATTTGCAATAATCAATCATTGTGAGACTTAGTTTTATTAGTCTGCATATTGAGCTTAATATCATCCTACAAATCAGAGAGTGAAGTGTTGAGAGCTTCTGAGCCACAGTGATGTGGAATATTACTCAAAGTATATCAAAATTAAAAGCCACACTCTTTTGTCTTGCCTAATAAAGAGAATAACATATCATTCAGGGCCTAGAATATTAACTAATAGGAATCTTTACTTCACAGCATAATTATGTCATTTTAATTGCTACTTAAAACTGAAGACAAACAATTTTTATATATATGAGAGAGAGAGAGAGAGAGAGAGAGAGAGAGAGAGAGAGAGAGAGAGAGAGAGACCAAGTTATCTGAATATAATTCTTGAGACTCACATGTTGGAAGGAGAGAATTGACTGATGTTAATTCCTCTGTTGCTTTCTCTTGCATGTCAAGGTAAACCCACCAAATTACACACACACACACACACACACACACACACACACACACACACACACATACACACACACAACATAAAAATGTAAGAAAAAAATTAAATACAATAAAGAAGCTCACACAGATCATAAATTCTCCACTCTGTCTCTGAATAAAATCTGTGTTTTAAAATATTATGAAAATATTAATCAGCAATGTATTTTCTATAAAATAAATATTTGATCTTGCTTTCTGGTGGCCTATTTATTTTGATATACATTTTTTGAACAATTTCTACTTAAACCTAGGTGAAATTCTTAATCTAAGGAGTTACAAATAGGAAAAAAGTAATACTATACATATGTGCATATGTTATTATACTTCTCAGAGACTATAAGAAGAATACACCACAACTCTTAAACAAACACATTCAGCAAAGTTGAAAGGTACAAAATTTACACTCAAATATTGGTAATTTTCTATATACCAATGATGCACAAACTAAATATGAATTTAACATGACAACCACAATGGCCACACCCACCCAACAAATAAAATAACTGGAATAAAACCAAAAATTTCATTGTATGTATATATATATGCATATATATATAAATACACAAGGATAAATTAAAAATACATAACAGTAGAATGAATTAATTAATTATAGGTATCAGTTTATGTGAAAAAACACAGGATTTTCAAATAGTCTCTGATACGTTTTTCTTCATTTAAAAACTAGTGTTTAGGAGAGGTGGCTTAGCAGTTATGGGTGTATACTATTTATGTTGGGAAGCTGAGTTTTGTTCCCAGTGGCCATGTCAGGAGGCAGAACAGAACTGCTCTAACTCTGGATCCAGGGTGATCTGTTGGCTTTGGTCTCAGTGGTACCTGCACTCATATGCATGCCCGCCGCCCCCATTCCCCCCCCCCCGCCTCCTCTTTCCTTTTTCTCTGTCTCTCTATGAGCATAAGAAACTGAGTTTAGAACCCTAGTACTCAAATAGAAATTTGGAATGCACAGAAACCTATCAGTAATTCCAACACTTGGAACAAGCTAGCTAGATAGCCTAACCAAATTGTACATATCAAGGCTC
Organism: Phyllotis vaccarum; assembly: GCA_033318265.1. Taxonomy (NCBI): domain Eukaryota; kingdom Metazoa; phylum Chordata; class Mammalia; order Rodentia; family Cricetidae; genus Phyllotis; species Phyllotis vaccarum. The sequence continues at coordinate 33,997,049 of JARWLC010000010.1, read as the reverse complement.
AGAGAAAAACTCTGTCCAAACAGATAAAGTGTCAATAAGATGGCAGAGATTGCAGAATTGTTTATTGGCAATTGATTTTATAAAATACTAATATTTATTAAGGGGTTATATAAACACTGATATAAATTGAACCTTAAGACAATTTTTGGAGAGTGGACCTGTCTCACTCAGTGATCATGCCAATCCTTTACCCAAGATGCAGGAACAACCAGGAAGGAAGGGCAGCATGAAAGGGAGTTCCCAATGGGGGCTAGGCATGCCCCATTCAGGATCCTGAGATTCCCCAAGCTATGCTTCTAGGTCTCCTTCAATAAGCGTAAATCTCACTACAAACACCTGGCATCAATTTTGTGTCACCATATGTATACATGTGTTTATGCAAACCTACACACACACACACACACACACACACACACACACACACACACACACACACACACACACACACATTTGACTTGCTCAGTTCGTGGGAACATCCATAATTACACATACACACAACACATAAATTCACATACAAAAACATTTTAAGCTATATTTTGGGGAAAAGGGGGAAGAACCAGTGCCAACATATGCCAGCAGATGTGTGGCCTCAGCTCTCCATATTTATCTGATGTCAAATACTGCAGGATGAGTGCATCATACATAGCTGTGATCAAGTACATTGCTAGAAGCCAATTTCACATTAAGATGATAAACATGGCTATTAACATTAACAGAAATCAGGGGCTGTGGTAATCAGATCATCTGGGCTAATTAATTTTAGCTGTGTCAGAAAGATTTCTTGAGACTGGAATGGTGTTGTAAGACAGGAGCGGAGCAGTTCAAACATTTTATTTTATGTCTCCTGTGCATTCAACCTAAACTAGGCAGGGCTGTAGTGATGACATTAACTGCTCTTGCATCTTGTGTCTTAGAGTATATTCAGAATACCTACATAAAAATCCATTGGTAGATAGTTTCTCTTTCAGCCTGAATTATAAAAATTAATGCAATAACTGTCATCATAAAACAAAATACAATCAATCAATTTTATATTGGTAAAGAGAACTTCAGGCTTTAAACAGAGGAAAACAATTGAAGCCTAAGACTCGATGGCCAGTCTCTATACTCCACATATATTAATCAGTAAGGACATAGGCAGGACTTCCTGTAATACCAGAACGATCCAAATGGAATTATATAGAGATTATTGCAGAGACAATGTGAACTCGAAAGAAAACAATTCATCAATCTAGAATGCTCTCACTACATACTAAAATTAACACTCAATAAAAAAAGTAAACTCGTTTTCTAAATAACATGTATAAAATTTATTTTATACTTTTTTGAATGATTCATTCCTAGAATAGGCTTCATGAAAGTATAGTTTAACTGAACTTGCTTTTACAAACTAAAATGAATTGAGTGTGTTAATCAGTGCTAAGCCTCTGTTTACACAAGGGGCGAACTCTTTAATCTCTTAGATCAAAACTGTCATGAACATTTTTATTTTAGGGTGTGTGTAGCAGATTTATTGTAAGTGATCAAAGTGGTATAAAAAGAAGTGTACATGGCTATTTTACAATGTCTACTGAGCATGCTTCTATGCTTAGAGAAGACAGAGTTTAGACAATTAAACATAAAAATAAGTAAGTTGGGAAAGTTTGTCTTAATAAAAAGGAAACAAATCACCAGCTCTTAGTCCCAAACAAGTCTAAAGCATGTTCCTCACAATAAAATTATTTTATACTTTTAAATCATTAACTAAAAAGTATTTCCATATGCAGTGATTTTTAACAGCCAGCTAAATCAACATAATGTTGGGAAATGCTCACAGCAGCATAGGAAGCACACTGAAGATTCTATAGTTATTCTTCAAATGTTTACCCTACTGCATGAATCGATTTACCTTTGTTTTTCTAATACATGAGCATACATTCTAAGATGATTATTATGAAAGTTTCATAAATATGTTCAAGTTACAGATTTTTTTTATTGAAGGTAATATTTAGTAAAATCACTTTGAAGAAACACTTAGTGAGAACTTCTGTCTAAAATAAATTAACTCAGAAATTCAAAGGCCCCATGCACTTTGGTAGAGAGCAAATTTAAAATTAATTCCTTACATGTATTTTTTGTTTAGGGCCCATAGACTATGCCTTCCTGCATGCCACTAATCTGATTAAAAAAAAAAGTCAATTTGTATGAAGAGTGATTTAAGCTGAAATCATTACATTCAATCCATTTGTTGATTTTTTTTACAATTTTGAGCAGAATATCAAACAATACGCTTTTGTTTGTTAGTCAAGTTGGATTTTAGACGGGTAAATTGGAAAGTCCAGTCCTCTAGTTAGTGTACCTGAAAGAATGAGAGCAGAGATGACTGCTCTCCATATAAATGAGGAGTTGTGTCAAAATGGAAAGCTTTTCTTGAAAGTACTCAATCAACTCACATACAAACCGTACTGGCACAATTGGTGCTGAGAGTCAAAACCATTTCCATGTACGCCAAGAATCATGGCTAGATTTTCCCTTTCATTACTGTAGCTTGAAAAATATGTTTTAAACAATTCAAAATCTGTATAAGTATCACAGATGAACACTCACACACTCATCATTTGCCTCAACTGGTTATACATGCTTTCACAGTCCCCCTATCATTTTCTATCCTTTTTTATCCTGAAGCATTTGAAACTAACCTGAAAATGTATTTATTCAGTTGTAAAGAATGATGACTGAGACCACAGCACTGAAAAGGTCTCAGAAAAGCATCTATGTGTTCTTGAACACAAGTGAATTTTTACTGTGAGGACCAGAGTATGCTGGGTTTGGAAGTCAGGCCTTGATGTCCCATGATGCATTGCACAGTGTCAGTGAAGTCATTCATTCAGACTCTGGAGCTTTATTCACCATCCAAATGTAGAGACTTGAGAAAATAAAGAATGTCTATTAGTCTAAATATCTAAAAAGTACCTGCAACAATGACTACCTTTGGAAATATTTTTGAAGCTGGATTGCAGTTTTCATTTCTATTTCAGTAGCATGAAAAGTAATTTTCTAGTAATATAAACACAAGTCAGCAGAGGTAAAGGCTTGAGGTAGGCGCAACTTCTCTGTTTTCACTAAGTTGTGTAGTAGTGGTCCTCAGCAATAGAGTTACTATTAGTTTTTGGAAAGCAACCAATAATCCTGGCAGTAGTCTAGCTTAAGGAGTTTCACTGATATTCTTTTGGCCAACAATTCCATTAGCTGCAAACCACTCTCCAAACCTGAGTTTTCATTTGATAATGAGGGATGTTCAGTTGGGTCTCCATCTCACCTCATTATTTCACTTAGACCTCGTTTATACACACACACACACACACACACACACACACACACACACACACACACACACACACGTATATGGAAGCTTCTACTGTGTGAGATTTCCATGCAATCCCCCAAACAGCCTTCTGTGTCTCCTATATTCCCACCTTTATTCCAGTCCTGCTTTCCAGTTGGTTTTCCCCCGTAAGTAGAAAGAAAGAAAGTTGTGGGTTTGGAAGAGATGGCAGACTAGTAAGGTCTGGAAGGATTTAATGGAGGGAAAACCATAATTTTTAAAATTACATAAAAATAAGTTTCAATAAAAGGAAAAAAAAAACTAAAATAGAAAGTATTCTTAAGCATCCTAAAATTCCATGATCAACATTAACTGTATTTTCAATACTTTACTAAAAGACAAGCAAATATGCTACTGTTTTAAAAATTAAACAGTAGCAATTAAATGTCTCCTAATGACACCCTGCTGTACTCAGAGGACAGTGCCACCTCAGCCATCTCCACATGCAGTATATGGGAACACATACAGGGTTCCATAGCTAGACATTATGCAGAAAGTGAAAGACCTTGGAACACTCAGCCTTCGGTGATATACCTCCATCAAATCCCTCCCTGCAAGCTTCAGGGAAAGACACAAAAGAATAGGTAGAAAGAGTGTAAAAGCCAGAGGGAATTGAGGACACCAAGAAAACAAGGCCTTCTAATCCACATTATTAATCTCATATAAACTTAAAGACTGAAGTTGCTTTCAATGTGCCTTCGGGTGCCCGCATTAGGTCCTCTGCATATGTATTATGGCTTCCAGTTTAGTGTTTCCACGGAATTGCTGCATGTGAAAACAAATGGACTATACATCGTGTGCCTTCTCCTGCGTCTTTTCTTTCTATTGTTTGTTCAACCTGTTTTCTCTTATTATATTTTATTTTGTTATAATTTTATTATTATTCCTTAGAAGCCTATTTGCTTGTTAATGAGACAGAAAGGGGGTGGATCCAGGGAAGAGGGGAGGGGAGGATGCTCTGAGAAGAGAAAAGTGATGAGAACCATAATCAAGACATATTACACAAGAAAACAATGTATCTTCAGTAGAGGGGGAAATAGAGACATTCTACACATATTAAAAGAAAAAACTTAAGATCTCAAAATAAAAAAAAAATATAATAAAAATTAGATTGTAGAATCCTGTTTTATTATTATTTAGAGCTTAGAAGGCATTTAGTCAGACATAGTAAAAGTACACATCCAAACTTAGTAAGATATTTGGAATGTTTAAAAATAGATAACAAAGTGCTTTTAGTGAACTGCCACTCAAATTAAAATGTGAAAATTTAAATTTAAATTTGTTCCCATTAACAGTTCCCCTTTTATTTCCTCACAAAGTCTTTGGTTTGAACTCTAAAGGGTTTTTTCTACCTTTAGAGGTAGACAGAGAGAAAGAGAGAGAGAGGGGAGAGAGAGAGAGAGAGAGAGAGAGAGAGAGAGAGAGAGAGAGAGAGAGAGAGAGAGAGAGAGAGAGAAATAATCCTAATTATTATAAATATTTTGAAAACTTTATAAACTTTATTTTTTTTTTCAGTGTCCTTCAAGCATGGTTGTATTATGCCAAAATCCAATATGACTTGTAGTTACATCTTTGGTAAATTTAAGAATTGATAGCTAAACAATCTAGGCATGACAAAACAAACATTAGACACACTATTAAAGCATGCGGATTTCTTTGCATACAAACATCAGAGGAAGATAGTGATGGCTCTGTGCTTCACTGTATTTGCTATTTTATATAAAACATGTGCATTATATCTAAGAAGATGGTTTAGATAACATTGTACAGAAGTCATATAAAACATCTGAAAAAATATTTGCAGTTGTATAATAATTCTTTCTTCATTTTGAAAAGATTAACTCCATTTTAATTGGCCTAATTGTGTGATTTTTAATAAATTATATTTTTATGTAAGGGAAATTTGAGATGAGATAGAATATAAAACTGATCCCAAAGTTTGGTATCATTAAGCATATAAGGCAAACAGACTATCTAATTGTTTCGTTTTTGCCAGGCAGTTGTGGTGCATGCCTTTAAATCCAGCACTCTGATGCAGAGGCAGGGAGATCTGTGAGTCTGAGATCAGACTGGTGTACAATGATAGGCTCAGGAAAACCAAGACTACACAGAGGAACTCTGTCTTGAAAAACAAAGAAAAATATTCTATTTATAACAGAGGAGAAGTAATGTTTTCAATTATGTGGCAGACATTTTAGGGTCCATACCATCAACAATTTCTGCTATTAATTTGTCATAGACCTGCTTTATTAAGGCAAACCTATGCTGGAACAGTTGTTTGGGGTAATAAGTGTGACAGACTGATCTGCAAGAATTCTCTCTTAAACTTCATGTAATTACTAATTTTAGGTGAGGAAGTTCATCCTACAATTTGTAAATTTGATCCCTGAGAATTCTAAATGTCTTATAAGGACAGATTTTGTTGTTAGTCTTGTGTACTTAAGCAGTTAAGTTCTAGGCTAAAGGGTATGTTCATAGATTAAATAATCTATAAAAGCCTAGCAACTTGTAAACAAAAATGTAAAAGCTGACAGTTTCTCTTTAGATTTGCTAATATTTCCTTAATTATAGATATTAGTCTAAGTTTGTCTAGAATTTTGTAAATTAAAAGAATCTATTTGATTCTTTGATTTTTTCCAATGCTAAATTATTTAAAAATTGAAATTATTCTAATAATGATCAGAACCATTAATTTGTGTTCTAAAGTTCAGCCAGATGATCATAATATCAACATGATTACTACTAATTTAAGTAAATGAAAAAGAAATGTATTTATTCAATGAGGTTACCAGATAGAACCTAAATTTCAATATGAGTAAATATATAAAATAAATTTTTGTGCAAACATTAAAATGGAAATGTAGCAAATAAAACATACTTTTTTAACCTTATTAAAAATTCTTGAAATATTCATTATTCAAACAGAAAAGGAATTTTATGTTCTTAACTATAATATGTACAGGTTGTACTACTTTCTGGATAGCCTTTTTATAAAGAGTGTGTATATTTTAGTTAAAGAATAGTTAATCAAAACGTATGAGTTTGATAACTTCAGTTGTATGCTAATAATTACTAATTTAAACAATATTTTATTAGTTTATTCAAAGTTCAAGTAGTCTATTTTGTGGCATATTAATAGTTTGTATAGCTTATTAAATACTAATTTGTTATAAAAATGAGACCTCTACTGAACTGAAATTTAAAGACACCATTTAACTTTTATTTATATCATCTAAAACAGTAATTGAATTTAAATATTATCTTTATTTCTAGTCAACTACTCCTTAATGTGAGTCATGACCTGAAGTGTTTCTTATAACCCCATGGGAAAAAAACTGATTTGCTTCCCTCAAAAGTTATAAATGACAGTTCAGTTGTTAGCCTTTACCCTAGAATCTAGGCATCCATCCATTCATTCATTTCATTTTTAAAACTATAGCAAAATAGAATATAATAAGATAAAGCAAAAACTGTCATATCAAAGTTGGACATAATAAACAACAACACAATCATGTCCCCCAAAAGGCACAAGAATCAGAGACCCATTCATCCGCTCACTCAGAAAAACCATAAATCACCAAACTGGAAACTACAATGCTATAATTATCTGGAAGCTACACTAAGGCTCTGGTGCAAGCTAGTGCAGGCGCTGTGCATGCTGCTCATTCTCTGTGAGTTTATATGATCTTTACTCATGTTGATTTAGAGGGTCTTATTTTCTTGGTTCCCTCCATACCATCTGGCTGTTAAATTCCTCCTGCCTTCTCTTCTTCAGGGTTCCCTGATCTGAGAAGACAGACTTAATGGAAACTTATTGAGTGTTGAGTGTTCTACCATCCCTAACCCTCTATGGAATGTCTTGCTGTAGATTTCTATGCTTGTTCCCTTTTGCTGCAGGTGAAAGTTTTTAAGATGATAGTTGAACAAGGCATTGTCCTATGAGTATAGAAGAATATCATTAAAATATCATCTTTTTCTTTTTCTTTTTTTTTACTCTTTCTTTCCTTTCCTTTTTTATGAGTAGTAGTATTATATAATATTGACTTAAGTTCCTAGCTTTCTGGTTGCAGCTTGTTGATCATGCAAGCTGTTGCTGGTATGGGTTTCATTTGTAAAGTGAATCTGAAGTCAATTAATTATTGGTAAATTACTCTCAGAAGATTTTAACCACAACTACTTTAGCACATCTTGCAGATAGTACACCATTGTAGATTAAAGGTTTGTGGCTGATTTTGGTGTTTTTGTTTCACCTTTGATAGCGTGTAGAGTATCTTCCTATACCAAAGATGCTAGAACAAAGGGGTGAGACTCTATATAGGTACCAGCTCAACATCACCATGTTCAATGAGTTGTACAGTTATTGTCTTCAACAATAAGGTCTTTCTGTTAGTCTGTGGAGAGCAAACTACAGTCTTGACTAAAAACTAGATTGTATGTTGATTCCTTTGTTTACATTTTGAATATCAACTCAATTATTTGTAAACCAATTCCATTACTGAAAGCTTTTTTTGTGACAAGAAATGGCCAATATGAACTCTTCATTACCCATTGTTTGGTGATTTTATTCAGTACACCTTCATATATTTTAGGAAGTTTCTACTATATTACATTTTCATACTATTTCTCAAATGCTGCCTGGAGGAATTATCAGGTATTGTGTACCATGACACAAATACAGCTTACAGCAATTGATATTTCAGATTTCAAGCCCACCAGAGGAATGATTCTCTTATGGGGTGTCTTGTTAGGCAAGGCTTGCAAGCCACTGACCCTGAAATTATTGCTCCTGTTTTTAATTTCATTTGTGCAAAAACAGCTATATTTCTCCATTTACCATGCAACTGCCTCCAGAAGTCCTTTTATTATACAAAACTGCTTCGGCTATTTTTTTCTTTTTCCTTTTTCTTTCTTTCTTCTTCTGTGTATTTCATATGAAGCTCAAAATTGTTCTTTCGAGGTCTGTGAAGAATTGTATTATAATTTTTATGGGGACTGCATTTAGTGTATAATTGTTTTTGATAAGATAGATATTTTGTTATGTTAATCCTATTTGTTCATGCACATGGGAGATAATTCCACTGTCTGATGTGTTCAGTTACTTTCTTCTGTGATTTAAAATTTTTACCATACAAGTCTTTCCCTTAGTTTGTATGAGTTAGCCCAAAAAATGTTATTTAAGGCTAGTGTGAAAGATGTTTCCCTGGCCTCTTTCCTGTACTCTTTGTCATTTGAATACAGAGAGGTTACTGACTTTGAGAATTAATTTTGGATCCATCTACTTTGCTATAAATGTTTATCAGCTGCAGGTGTTTTCTAGTGGAATATTTTGGGGTTACTTGTGTATGCCATTACATGTTTTGCACATAAAGATACTTTGACTTCTTGTTTTTCAATTGATATTCTTTTAATCTCCTTCAATTTCTTGTTGCTCTAGCTAAGACTTTAAGTTCTATATTGAACAGATATGGAAACAGTGGACAACCTTATTCATTATGATAATAACTTGTTAGGTTTTTTTTGAATGGTTCAATATCTAACAAAATAAAACAAAGATCTAATTAAGCTAATACCTGTGTGATTAGCTAAATAAACATAGTCATGACTTCTAAATGCAGTTAATTCTAGACAAAATATGAAGCTTTATAGACACAGTTGCATCGAGTTCCAAGCCACAGAAGCACTTAAATATTTAGAAAGTAATGCAAATTATTCAAATATGTATGTTTGATTTATATTCCCTTTGTTTTTCTAATTCAACTTTCTTATTGATTCTTTATGGATTTCACATTATACATCCCAATACTCCATACCACTCATTTCCTCATTTCTTTGCATCCACCATGTACTCTTCAACTATCACCCAAAATAAAACTAAAAAGAAGAGAAAACATTCAAAAAGAAAAGAATAAAAGAGAAAATCTAGTCCTGGAAGCTGTTGTGTGACACAGTGAATCAGTCTTTAGTACATGCATGAGGTCTCTGGTTTCTGCTACATCTTGAATACAAGGCCCTCACTTGAGATCCTCTTGGATAGCAGGACCCTTCACATGTTCCAACAGATCAAAGATTGAGAGGATAATGGGATCGGCCAATTCATAGACCAAGTTTGGGGTCTGGGTTGGTCATCCAGACAGCTCTCCCTTGTCCTCACCACCTAGGCCAGCTCTCTAGCACTGTCCTGGCTAGCTTACCCAATGTAGTAGACAGCAAGAGGTGTACTTGCCTACTTTTAGGACCTCAAGGCATGTTCACCTACACCTCTATCAGCAGGGTCAGTAATGGTATGCTGACCAGGTGGAGTGCCGGGCCTTCTCTCTTGAGTACTACAGAACCAGCTTTTTCATTCTCACGACTCAGAAGCCAGCTCTCCTGGCTACCACAAGCATATAGAAGTAATTTTTTAAAAATTAGATTATTATATTTATTTAGGTCAAGAAATCAGCTGTTAATATTAAAATGTTTTACAATGGTATGGATTTTGATTTATTGATACAAATTTAGGTCAGTTCTCTTATGCTGTATGTATTTTTCTACTCTTGTTTAAGATATTATGTTTATATAACTGATTTAAAATTATAATGTATAATTAAGAAATACATGTTAGATTTTTAGGTGTACAAAGATATAATTCAATTAGATAAATAATCTTCAAATGCTTCTAAGACCTACGGAATATGGCATTTAAAATGTTTTAAAAACTTAGGCTTTTCTAAACAATGAGTCAGGTCTGCTCCTGGAAGCACCAGTCTACTTCAAGAGAAAAATAGGCATCGAAAAAACTCCATATAAAAATCAGTTTCTTTGTGGCATTGGTTAGTTACTGAACATAAACCTGTTCTTCTATTGACTGCTTGACAATATGCTGTGAAAACTAGTCATGCAGGTTCCATAAGAAGGTGACCTCTGAACTTTGGCAAATCAAGCAGAAATGGTCATTCAGGTTCCTGCATTACAAAAAACAAACCAAAAAAAAAAAAAAAAAAAAAAAAAAAAAAAACCACAAAAAACACCCCAAAACTGTCAGACATTCAAGACTGGAAGAGAAGCGACTGACAAATTATACCAAAATGAGCAAAACAAATTTCCTGCTTCCCTAAAATAAAAAGAGACTCTAGGCCTATAGCCTAAAGATAGATGCCCCAACTTTATAAAGAAACTTTGAGTGACTGTCCTGGCAGACAAGTCATCTCTGCCATTTCTAGATTTTAGAAGTTGCATGTACTCCTGGTTTACTTGAGTAAATACATCCTTCTGTAGTCTTTGATATCGTTAAAGATTAGATAGTTATCTTAATTATTTAAAAAGTATATTAGATATAAAACTTTAAATTCAGAAAATTAAAATAGATGATAAAATATTTTCTTTAATTTTACTAAATACAAATAGACTAAATATTATAACTATAATTCTTACTTGATAGCTGTTTTGTTATATGTAATTTTGCTTTGTTAAAATTAGAACCTTCCCTTTTGATTAGACAGAAAGGGGGAGGTAATGTGGGAATTTCTTTCTGTATGCTGTGAATATCAGTCTTTAAATAAAAGAGCTGTTTTGGCCCATGACAGCCACCATAAAAAAATAAGTGAAAAAATCAAAATAGGTAGGAAAGGAAGGGTAGAGTCAGAGACAGACCGAGCCAACCACCCAAGAAGAAATGTGTAAAGGATACAGGTGAGCCACGGGCCATGTGGATAAAAAGATGAACAGAAATGGGTTGATTCAAGATAAAAGACCAAGCAAGCAAGGTGCCTAAGCCGTAGGCCAAACAGCATAAACTTAATATAAGTGAATAATTTGGGGGGGGGGGCTGATCAGCAACGGGTGGCTAAGCAGTCTGGGATGGCAGGTCTGTTGGTCTGGACCTCTGGCCACCAGGGATCAAGAAACTTCATTGTAACAGCAAGGTGCAAGAGGTAAGTGGAGTCATCGCTGCCCTGCTCATACTGCCACATGACATCAAATACAAGTAAGGGGGACCGGCTCTCTCATACTTAGGCCCTTGGAAATAGCTCAGCCTTGTCCCTCCAAGTAGGTTCAGGTCTGCTATGCTGCCTAGATTGCAGGGCCTGCTCTACATAATGCTGCTGGTGGGATGCTGGGCTTGCTCACCAGTTCTCATGATCTCAAAGCCAGCTCTCCCACCTGCCATAGGTTGTGAGGGGCAGGAAGTGGGGCTATTCCTCTTCCTCTCATCTTGGTATTACAGATGACAGGAAGTATCGGTGCTCCCACTCTGGGGCACTCATACAGAAGATGCATGGAAGCTGATTCTCTTCTCCCAGGATGTGAGTTCTGGGCCTTAAACTAAGGTGATTATTCTTAGTGGCAAATTCCTTTACTCACAGAACCATCATACCGCCCCTCTAAATTCACTTTCTTAGAGGCTGATTTCTAACTGGGAGAATGAAATAGTTCAACATATTTTCATAAGTTATGAAGTGATAATATTTACTTCAATCAAAATATGTTTAATATATAATTCAGTCATTTTTTTAGATATAGTAATTGGTCTGAATAATTTAAACACATGTTTTAAGTTAGTGGAAGAGGAAAATTTAGATAAAATGTAGCTTACTTATCTTGCTAATGAGTTAGATTATTGTGTTCTTATTTTGTGTTTGCTGCTGACTATTTTTCTATGACAAATGAAAGCATTCTGAAAACTTATAATTACACATTATGGAGGCACTGGTCTCTTGTAATTACTTCTGAGAACTGGGTGTGAAGTGCCCCATTAAATTATTCAGTGAACAAAGTACATCTATTCTAAGTACCAAGATAATGGTTGCCTTCTATTTTTCTTCCTTAAATACAAGCAAAGGCTGCTTTGAGGCAGAGCAGAAGCAATCTTGCCCTCATATGCAGAATCACCCTAAACTTGCCAGTGACAGCATTTAAGACAGTGTTGTCACCTTATAAATATGTTCTTATATCTAGACAGTGCTAAACAAGACTTTCTCCTCCAAGGCTAAGGTGACATGTGGGAGAGAAGGGAGAGAGGAGAGAGCTAGAAGATACAGAAAAAGATTGTGAAATTGCAGTTATAGGAATCAGGAATTCTCAACAACTGAAGATGACTTCAGTTAATCTATACAAGAACGTTCCACAAACAGGCAGAAATAGAAAGAGGAAAGGAGCTGAGAGCCTGACTCAACACTGAGGCAAAATTTTTGTACTGCTGAATTTGTGAAAAGGAGCCATTCCTTCCCATGGTGTGCCCATTGGCGCCCCTACCAGGCTCCAGAGGATATTCCAAATAAAGCAGTCACATGCATGGCCATGATTAAACTACATGGCTCAGAGAACAAAGCTAAAGATCACAAATCTAGAAATTTATAGAAAGTAGAGGAGAACTTGAGGGTGGGTAAGAAAAAGAGGATTGTAGACAGATTAACCAGATTGCATTATATATACACATACATTTTAATTTATTCTTCGCTATTTTAAACAATTTTAAAATTTATATAATATTTTGATCATCTGCTTTTCCTCTCCAAAGTCTTCACTTCTTCCCCACCAACCCAACTATAAATACATTCTCAAAAAGGAATAAAAAAAAATCTAATACAACAACAAAATACTCCCCTTCCCCCTCACAAAATAAACCTCTAAACTATAAAAAGTAAAAGAGAACACAGAAAACCTATGGAGTCCATTATATGTTGGTCAACTTCTACACCTGAACATGAATCCTGCCTTGGAGTGTTTGATACACCCAGTGTTACTCTACTGGAGAAAACTTATTTTTCTCTCCCAGTAGGTACAAGGGACATTTCAGTTGCTAACCTTACCCTGGTGGCTGGGTTTTAACTCACTCATTAATGTTTTCTAAAATATAACAAGATATAATAATGTAAAACAAAAAACTATCACATTGAGGCTGGACAAGACAAACCAGCTGGAGGAAATGAGCGCAGGAAAAGGGACACAGAATCCACTACAAACACTATACAGAAAGCCAGGACATGTATGCAGAGGACATGGTGCAGACCCCGTGCAGGCTTCTTCATGTCTCCATGAGTTCATATTACCTTTCCTTCATATTGATTTAGAGGGCTTTCTCTTCTCTGGGTCCTATGACCCCTTACCTCTAGCCTCTAACTCCTGGTTCTTATACTCTTTCTGAATTAATTTAATTTTTCAAGAATCTTAGGAAATGAAGATTTACTTTTTAGTCTTTATCTAATGTACCACCCATTTTTGTTGCTTAGCAAGTACATCCATATTTTGATTTGGGAAAAAAATATGACAAATTAAATAAAAGTTCTACCACTTCTGATGATCTAACGTAAGAGGACTGTTGTGTCTTGTGCTGCTATGAATTTGCGAGTGTGAATGGGGTTGGCCACTCTCCCTTCTGGAGCCCGGGACCTGGGATAAGTGTCTTTGGACCTATGGCCATTTCATGGTAGAAGTAGCATTTCAACCTCCTCTGCTTATCTCTGCCTCCCCTTCTTTCCATCCCATTTCTGCATGTTCCCTGAGCCTTGGGGCGGTGAAGGTCGATAGCTCCTTTACTACTTAGAGCAGTTATAATATGGCTTAAAAAAGGCTTCAGGGAAAATGGCATCTGGTATAAGATAAGTGAAACAGTAGAGACCTCACAAATATCCAAAAGTAATAAATCATACACTCATGCTTCGTAGAAATGAACTTTTGAAATGTAGTGTTCATTAGGATTTTTAGATACCTTACTGGAACATTTCCTAATGATCTTCCTTTTGTCTTAAGATTGTAAAAACCACAAACTTCATTGACTATTGTAGATATGGACTGTCTGTGATCTGTAATCAATACTCCTAATTTATTGTATATGTTTATTTTTAATAGAACTTTAGTTAAATGTTTTAAAATCAATATTTTGAGAATGAAGCAGCTTAAAAATTCAAGTAGGATGAAGTTTTGTTTACTTTTTTTTACTGCAGAGAATACACTCTACAAATATAAAATATAAACATGTAAAAATTATTTCTCTTATTTCCAACACACTCTCTCCAGAGGCTCATCATTTAAAAACTGTCTCTAGGCCTAAGGGGCAGTAAACTACAAAGTGTTCAGTTTAATATGAGTAGAGCATTCCTTTCAGTAGGAAGATGGGTTGCTCTTGAAATTCAGGCCAAGATGAAACTCATCAAAGGTAAAAAAGTGGTCTAAAACTGTTCAGTCAGGAGATCTATGATCTGTCATGAAGCCTATGTTTTAGCCTTAACAAATTCATTTATTTGTCAAGTTATATTTGGGTAGAGGTGTTTCCTTGGTCTGTTTTAGGTTTTGTTTTGGAGGTAAGTTTACATGTGTGTTGATTTTTCCAAGAAAAGTCTTTCATGGAACACACACCGATCAAAAACCATACAATAATGGCATCTAGGTATAGAAAATTGGATCATATATTTTTCATTTTTTCTATTGTATAACATGTTTTATCATATAGATAAAACAGTTCAATTTTTGAAATCTGAAAAATAATTAGGATTCTTATATCTTTAAAATTGTCATTTGAAGTTTAAAATGCATATAATGAGAATAAACATTTTAATAACACATATGACAGAGATAGAAACATGACTTACACTAGACCACTTGTAAGAACAGCAACTAAGATTTGAAAAATTTAAGTGAAGTTTTACTGTGCTGAAATGACATAGTTAATTAAGTTATGTGTTCACTTATCATTTACTCCATATAGGATTCTCTCCTCAATGTGAGATCTATATGAGGACCTGAACTCTAACGTAAACACTGTCTATTGCACTATCCTAACTTTATATGGTATAAAGTACACACTTTATTTATTAGTGTATTTAGTACAAATGTACAATAAAAAGTAAAATGATTTATTTTCTTTTATTTTAAAAGTTCTATGGTGGAATGTATTTTAGCAAGTTGAGAATTTATGTATGTCTCAGGTTATATACTGCCAGCGAGAGTAGTTTGACTCCTTGAAGATTAATTAAAGCATATCTTAGCCAAAATTTATAGTATCGTATAACTGTTCCATCCCTAATAGAATGTTAGTTCATATTCTAAGCTTCAGACTTAAAGATCAGGCACAGATACACTCTAGAGAATTGGTTGACTCAGGGTATAAAAAAGATTTACTCATCTGTGAACCACACATGACAGGAAGTTGTTGCTGTGGGACTATGCTCTTGTACACTGTAAATATTTGTCACGTAAATATTGGTTAAATAAATGCTGATTGGTCAGTAGCTAGACAGTAAGTACAGGCAGCATGACAAGACAAAGAGAATTCTGGGAGTACAAAGGAAGAGAGAAGCAGTTGCTGGCCAGAGACAGAGGAAGGAAGATGAGATGCTGCATTGAGAAAAAGGTACCAGCCACATGGGTAAACACAAATAATAATTATGGCTTAGTGTAAGAGTAAGAATTAACAAGTAGTAAGCCTGAACCATAGACCAAACAGTTTATAATTAATATAAGTCTTTATGTGGTTATTTGGAACTAAGTGGCTATGAGACTGGCCAGGTAGGACAGAGAAACCGCTGCCTACGTGGTGTACTACTGGTCCTCTACAAGAACAGCAATGCTCTTCACCTCACAGCCATTGCTCTGGACTCATAATTTAAATTTTTAAAGGCATTTTCATACATAAAGCATACCATCATTGTATAACACATAGATTCAGGCAAGTGTAAAGATGGAAACATCATCAATTACTAAAGCTAACCTAAGTCACATTTCATAACTGGTACAATGAATACATTAGGCCCACACTTATCAACTATGGTACTTTGTTTTCCTCTTCCATTTAAAAATACCCATTTGATTAATTTCTACAAATATAAAATTATTTTCAGTATCAGATTGAATGTATGTATCACTGTTAATATTTTCTTTTTTTGACCATGACTATATTTTTTTTATCTTTTTATCCAATTAGAATATATTGATTAAACATGATTCCTGTAATTATATTTGACTTGTTAAAGTATCTATTGCACTTTAAAAATTATCCAGCACAAAATAATATCACTGTATTTTTTTATATTTAAAACTATGACACAACTCTGCGTGATCTATCACTGTTTTAATTATGTGTACTTCCTTTAAAGATAATGAAAAATTTGTGCACAGTTCTTTTCCTTCCTTCTTCTTCCTTCCATCCTTCATTTTTTTAAACAGTATTTTACTTTGAAGCCTTGACTGACCTGGAGCTATGCAATGCACTAAGTAGACTAGGCTAGCCTAAAACTCAGAAAGATCAACTTTATTTTGCCACCTGAATGTTGAGACTAAAGGAATGATCTACCATGTCTGGCCTCTTCCTAATAGACCATACAACAACAATCCTATGAAAATATTTTTGGGGTTGGGCGATTAGAAAACCCCTTAAAATTGAGTAAGAAAATATCCAATTTATCTTTATAACAAGGGGCTTCCTACGACATAAGCACAATAACCATTCTTTCCAAACAAAAATAGAAAATTAATAATAGCCAGAAGCCATGGTTATTTATATTGTGCTAAATCCTTGTCCATATTTTTTTGAATTGCTTCAACTATATAGATGCATCTATTTAGTGAATATGTGTTAATAAACTTCAACTTACATAAAAATAAATTAAAATTTTAAATTCTCCTTAGAACATTATATTTTAAATGGATTCCTGAGTATAAAGAATAACTTCAAAGTTACAGAGTTTACAAAATTAATCACAAAAGAGTATTAAGTCAGTTAGTTTCTGCTCTATCAGGATGGATGCACATGAAAATAGCCAGTTTTAGCCACAGATTGGAAGCTTCTCATATGTCATGAGAAGAGGTAGACCAGTTCTCTTTGTCAACATTGTGGGTGTTGATTTTTATACGGGTATACTCCTTGATTAGGAGCTCACAGATTTACCATTTCCCAACTTAACACTTCTTATCATTCAAGAAATATAGGTATCGTTTTTTTCTCTAAAAATCTTAACTTGTTATAATTTGAAAATGACATTTCTTATAATTCTCATACCTGCAGACAAACACACACACACACACACACACACACACACACTTACATGCACATACACGTACTCTCAGTATATTTTCAAAAGTACCTACCCACAAACAGCATCAAAAATAATTTACTCTAGCACCAAATAAGAGCCTTTTTACTAACCTTATATAACAGTGGTAATTTTCCTAATTTCAGGAGTGCAATTTGATTTGTTGTATTTTTAAATTTCATAATTCTTTTTAAATCATCTGCAGTTCCATAAGACACATCGATGACATCAGCCTAAGAGGGGTGAAAATATAAAGAAAAATAAAATTTTATAGTGAGAATAATGTCAGTGACTCAGTTGTTTGTAGTGAGTGAATCAAATCCTCAAAGGCAGCCTATCCTGCCCTAACTTTAACCCTCTAATCGACAGTTACAACAGTGCATCTTAACAAGAAGATGACTTCTTTCTTCACTTCTCTGTCTTCTATTTCTCTGAGTTGTAACCATCAGGATTAATTTTCTAGACTCATGTTTCAGGAGTCGTTCTACAAACATCAGAGACATTATTATTTTTTTAGGATCAATAAGAATCGTAATAATCATACCAATCTGAGGCTTGCAAGTACAACACATCATTATTTATTATTATTATCAAGAAAAAACCTCTAAGAATAATTATGCACAACTGATAAAGTTTCTCACATAACTAGATATCACTGACAATCAATTGTTATATCATACCACCACAAATATAGCATTCTTGTCTTGAAAATATAGTACCAAATAACTATTTATGTCATAATTCCACCACACCTTACCTCTACATTGTTATTTTTAAATAATTTCCCCCTTTCTCATGTAAAATACTTTGGAATATGTGAAACCTCTGTTAGTAGTCCTGGTTTCTCTTAATGCTTTCCTTCTTGCAAAATTCTGAACTGCAGAACCCATCAAAGACATTCCTAGCAGGCAAGTTGATGCTTTTCAGCTATGCTTTTTGTAACTTTTTTATTAAAATAATTGTTGCTGTGGGTTCCAATGTTTATGTATTACAAAATGTATTCTTTCAAGTTTCAGCTTGTAATTGACATGATGATGAAAGGCATCAGTGAAGTGGACAGAGAAATGGAGAGGGGACATTCAGACTTCTTAGCTAAATCTAAGGCACTTCAGCTGCCAGTAAAAAACCAGTCTCTCTAGAAGATCCTTTTGAGCAAAGGATTTTGTTTCAAACACTCAAAAGTACTATATGCAGTCAGGAAGCAGAAATCAATAGATATCTACCACATCTCCCTTCCATTTGTATACAATAGCATGTATGATCCAAGCCAGGCAATGGTGCAACTCCCAGTTGGCAACTCTTTTTTTACCACAATTAAAGTAGTCAATATAGTCTCCCGCCAGGGAGAGTAAAGGTCCATCTAGCCACTAGGAGATTTTAGACTCTGTCAAGCTGACAATTAACATCAACATCACTTTCAACTATCATATTTATCAACATCTTCAAAGCTTTGCTAACACATCAAGGCCAATTTCAAGCCATACTTATCAGATGAATTGTATTTCACTTTTGCTCAGTGTGAATTTTACTAGCCCCCCCCCCAAAAAAAAATCTGTGTCTGCCTCTGTTAAGGACCTCCCTATCTTGTCCCTCTGGTGTGTGTGTGTGTGTGTGTGTGTGTGTGTGTGTGTGTGTGTGTGTGTGTGTGTGTGTGTGTGCACAAGTGTGAATATATGTACATACGCATGTGTGAATGCATCAATGCATGCACAGTTTCAGTTTCTACTACTAAGAAACTTCTTATTGAGAGCACATTGCACATGATTTTTCTCAATAATTCAGGATGCCAGTTGCTGAGACTTGTATTTAAATGATTATGCAAAATCAGAAAAGCAAAGTTATATTTTCAAGTGAATTTGTCAATAGACTTAACTATTAAAAATACTGTGGTAAGAATTCGATTTCATTATAATTTTCTTATTATTAAAATATGATTAAATAAGTGCCTTTAATATAATTTTTGAGTTAAAAATGCCATTGCCATAGAAATAACTGTTTATCTATGATCTTTATAACCTGGTTAAATAAATGATCACATAATATTAATGATTGAACTTCAGAAAGAATAAAATTTGTATTTTTTCATTTCAAATTAGTAAGCTATACACTAATTATTTGAGATTTAGTGACAGAACCTAGAAATAGACTACTATCCTACTGGCAAATTAATTAATGTATTTTTCATATTTTGTTATGACTGAGAAAAATCTTCACAGTTTTCAGTTGATAAAAGCCAGTGGTAAATATTTGCTCATAGTTAACAGAAATGTATACAATTACAAAAATTATAATCATGAAAACATATTACATTACTAGAAATTATCTATAGCTTGCATCGTCTATCCAAAGTTCAATCAGTTATTCAATTTACCTCATGTAAAATACATGTCAACAGACCAAAGAATTTTGGCATAGAAGAGAGTGTTTTCTTCACAACTATGTTCTTTAGCACAGAAATAAACCAAAAAAAATGTGTTTGAACTTCCATGCAGTAATTACAATAATTACAGTAGCCTTAGTTCTCTGGTGATTTCGGGTTTGATAAAAATGCATGAATTGTCTTTTGAAGATTTCTCTGAAAGTCTTTTCTTCTTACCTTTAAGGAAACTGAAAATCATAGTTGGGAAAGGTACTGAATTGCTGTGATGCACATGCGCAATGATGATATGATAAAGTGCCACGCCCAGCCACCCCAATCTGCATGTGATCATTGCTACAGTGACTCGCTTCTCAATGCTTTCCCTTCTTGTTTTAGAAAATCATCTACTAGACTGGGAACACTCCCTTTAGATTATGCTCCAAACTAGAGACAACACTAAATCTCAAATTAAGTTTTTTTTTTTTTGAAAGAAGAACAAAGAACAGAAACCACAACTAAAAAGCAACAGCATATGTTATTCCACATTAAAAAGAAATCATTTAACTAGGTTGATACAAAAATTGGTCTACATTGGAATAGCTGAGAAAAAGTTAGATGTACTATAAAAATGATTGCTTCTGGTAACATACTTGAGAACACATGAGCAATAAGATATTAGCAAAGCTTGGAATTGAAGCATATTGGAACAACACTTCCTACAACAGGATTTCTATAGTTTTTAATGGAATTTACATAAATCAAAATAGTTGTTAAAAAAGTCATAGAAATCAGAAAGCCAGTCTTCCATTGTAGTGAGTATTATAAAATATTAAGACAATTAAATCATTTTAGAAAAGATATTGTATATCAATGCCTTGCTAAAAGTGTTCCAATTTAATTGTGAAGAAATGTTTGCTTAGTGACAAACTTTTGAGTCATTAATCAGACATGCTTTTAACAATAACATTAACCAAAATAGCATTTGATAAATCTACATGTCATGAACACTCTACAATTCCCATCTCAGATAGCAACCCAAAATTGCCACCACTAAGAGTTAAGGGAATTAAAAACCTGAAGAACACAACCTGTCTAAACTCTCTCATTGGAGGTCAAAGTCCAAACAGCATGAATTCTCTGAAATCATCTCCTGGTGCTCATTACATCTAGAAAGGTGGTTAAAAACTGCATCCCAGTAGTAAAAACAAAACAAAACAAAAATAAACACAAAACAAAAACCAAAAAAAAATAAAAATAAAAACCTCGGAGTGCTGTCTGCTTAAAGGGGGCCAGTCAGTCTGTGGAGCAAAGGTTCTGCTTAAAATTACATTTTCCTAAGGCTTGGCACTGAGGCACATTCTGTAACCTCAGTGCTGAGGACAGACATAGAAAATCCCTATAGTGTTGTGTCAATAAGGTACATGAGTATGTGAGCGGTAGGTTAAATGTGAGACCCTATATCGAAAGTAAAGTGACAAGTGCCAGAAGACAACTGACCTCAGCCTGTGGCTTCCACTTGGGTTTGCAAGGGTAAAAGCACTTCCCTTCTCCACACATACAGTCACCACACATTCCCCCCCACACACACACACCACCACCACCACCATACACGGTAAAATGATTTTCAGAGATTTTGTTCCATAGTAGGACCATCAAAACAGAACCTCTGCCAATCAGCCTATCATAGTGCATATCAATGGCTTTATACACTTCTACAGCATCAGTACCCCAAACAGGAATTTGCCTTCTGCTTGTACCACAGAAGGAGAAAAAAAATGCCTACAAATTCTGCTGAGTGATTTCTTTCTGTATGATTATCAACATACGAGAGAGAGAGAGAGAGAGAGCTGCTTGTAACATAAAAACAGGTCCACACCCCTATATGTTATTCCAGCCCTAATTTTTTCCTTCAGAAATCATTTCAAAAATTGGAGACTGAGTTTGACATGTGAATGTTTTGTTCAATACAGACAACCTAATCTATATAACCAAGATCTAGAAGATATTTTTATGAACTCTAAAGTGCTCATTTTCTTATGAAATATGCCAAGGGAAGAATAGAGTTAGTTAAAAGTAAAACAAACATCACAAAAGAGGATCAGAAAATTGTTAAGAGCCCAGGCCCATTACTCATCTAGAGGTAACAGGGATGTTGCACCCATGAAATATAAACATGGTGCCCTAAGCAAGACCTATACAATATCATCCATCAACCTGCAAATGCCATAGGGGAAATTTCACAAGGCTCTACCCTTAGATGAAGGAATATTAGCAAGAAATGTTTGCTGAGAGAGGAACCATCAGCTTTATCCAGAAATGATCCCTCTGAGATATTAGCCAATTTCAAGTACCCAGCCCTAAATATATGTATATATAATTAACACTTAATGGAACCAATAGGCTGTGTATAATAATTAACAGAGAGAATGTCATGAATTTAGGAGGAAGTTGGACATGGAAGAAGTAAGAATAGAAGGAGGGCTTGAAATGATGTAAACATTATTCATGAATGATAAAATTATGAAAAAATAATTTACAAAAACAAAGCAAAATAACTTCCAAAAATATCTTAAAATGTACTAACTAAGCACTATATTTTCTAAATATTTAAATATATTTATTATTTTAAAGATGATTATTATGATGATCATGTGTAGTGTGTGTGTGTGTGTATGTGTGTGTGTGTGTGTATGTGTGTGTATACTTGTCATGGAGCATGTGGAGAAGTCATAGGACAACTTACTACAGAAGGTGATTTATTCTTCCAACTGATGTGAATTCTAAGGGTTGGATCAGGCTTGGCAAAAAGTGCCTCTGTACTTCAAGCAGTCTAGCTTGCCCAAAACTTTATATCTTATTAGTGATAGGCTTTGTACTTGAAACAGAGAGAAAGTATCATGATTAGTTACTAGAAATAAAATAAAATATCACCAGTTATATAGAACAAGTATAAATATAAAAAGTATACTTTTCTACAAACAAAATATAGAAGTAAAATATTTTGGATTAAAAATTTTTTAACAGATGAAACATAAAAAAATATTTTCTGTTACAATAATTTCTTTAACATTGATAATCATATTTTTTCTGTGATAAAATTCCCACAGATTATCTTAATGAAAATTTTAATGTTTAAAGCATAATCTGTAGTATTTAGTGAAAAGAAAGAAGCAAAGGTTTCTACTTCACTAATTAAAAATAAGAACATTATACTAACCAACATATTTAAAACTTATTTATGTCAAACTTTAAATGGATAGCTCAAATATGCACAAAAAATGTAAACAGGGATTACTATTTCCAAATAGGATAGATAATTTTCTAATTTCTATTCTTCTTTATTCTCTTAAAGTCAATAATCAAACTAGTCAGAAATAAATATTGAATCCTTATTAAAGTTAGCATTATCCCAAAGTCAATTGTTATAGAAATTTTAAATTCTGTTTGATAGAATTGCTTATGCTTGATGACTATATAATAATTCCTTAAAATGACAAAGCTATTGTTTTTAATTTTTAAAGTTTGAATTTCTAATGGGGTTTCATTCTTTGTGGAATAAAATCAATACAGCAAACATATATATTGATATGTAAACATGCTGATAAGGATAATTAAGAGCTCATGAATCATGCAGTGGCCATGGTTCTACTCTCTTAGAACACATTACATGAATCAAGAAAACTCCTCTCTCTCTCTCTCTCTCTCTCTCTCTCTCTCTCTCTCTCTCTCTCTCTCTCTCTCTCTCTCTCTAACTCCCTCTCTCTCTAACTCTCTCTGTAGCTCTCTCTCTTTTTAACTCTGTGTGTGTGTGTGTGTGTGTGTGTGTGTGTGTGTGTGTAAAGAATAGTAGATGGTGGTAAGTAGGTATTAAAATTCACATATGAAGACATAGAGAAGAAAGAGATATTTGTATTTATAACATGGAATAAAGTGAGAAGATTCCTTATTAGTAGAATCAGGGGAAAAATAATCAAACACATTAAACTTTCTTCAGTTATAGAAAAATTTACCGCTGCCACAACTCCTTCCCTAAAAGCTATTTATATTGAAACATTTGGTATGGTCACATCCTCCTAAACACTGTATAATTATTACCTTCTCAAGCCGTCGTGAGATTTCAAAGAGAAAGATTCTTGGCATTATCCTCATTTTATACACAAAGAAACTGAAGCATAGAATTAATGACAGCAAAAAGGTGTGCCAACAGAAAACCTCACCTCTGCATTTGATCCAGTTAAATAGAATTTGGGAATCTGAGTTTTATGCTTTTTTGTCTTTTTCTGAACGTCACTGGCAGTGAGTATCTTAATGACGTTCCCAAATTAGTTTCTATCAGAGACACAAGATTTGCCAAGACAAGGTCATCTTGGACACACATAAAACATCAGAAAATCTGAAAAACTATTTGAAATAGTCAAAGTAACTAAGTCAAAGATGTGTCAATTAATAGTCTTGCCAGTAATGTTTAATGTTAGCTCTCAATTAGAAGACTCTAAAATGACCATGTAGGTGGCTTTCTGGGAATTCATGTTATGTAATTATAATGATTATATTAATTGTTTTGGAAAGACTATTACCTACGGAGGGGAATTCTTGAATCTACCAAATTTAGAAAATGAGCTGAGCACCAGTAAGCACACATATAAACAGTATTCCTTGTTTATAGATTCAACATAATCAGTTTATTCAAGATGCCAATATTTTTACTACCCTACCATGATATATAAGAGAAAAGAAGAAGATAACTAGTTTTTGGAAGTTCAAAAAAGGAAGTAACAAAAATTACATAAGCTTTTCAAAATGTATGGCAGATGCAAGTTGAGACGCTGAAGATACAGAGGCACATACTTTACAAATCACTGGTTTCATGCAGTTTTATCTATACTTCTCTAAAAGCAGCTTTTCTATTGGGTGGATCTCTGCACGTATCAGGGTCTCAGTTTTCTCGTTATCACTGTGATCTTTGTTCATGTGAAAGGCTCTGATGATGAATTGCTGAATGCCAATTATGTGTTGCTAGAGAAGTGAGATCCAGTGACCAAATTCTAGATGACTCACACCTTGAGTAGCACATTAGAAAATAAGGGATTAAAAAAAGTAATATCCACAGTGTGATTTATTGAATTAATGGTGTCTATCTAATTAACGTAAGGATATTGAAGGAATTGAGAAATAATTCAGAAGACTTATTTTAAAAAGCCATACAAGTCACACAATATAATTCTTTTTTAAAAAGCAGAAAGTTCTGGGTTTTTTCGCTCAACTTTCTAATTCTGAAAACATTGGTTTTATAAATTTACTCATATGTGGTAAATATTACTATAAACCATTATGCTTAAAGATTCACATTTTCAAAATTAAAATTAATTAATTAATATTTCTAAGAAAATCAGACTTAACTGTGTAAAGAATATTCCTTAAATCAAAGCAAATCCTTAAAACACAGCAAAATTTTCCATGAAATTGTATGATATTAATAGTCACTTAATATCTTTATAAATAGGATTGGGCAAAATGATTCATGCCTTTAATTCTGTCACTCAGGAGGCAGAAGAACGCTGATGAGGTAAGCCAGTGTTACATAGAATGACCATGTCTCAAAAGAATTAGGTATAAATGCAATCAAATGAGTATATTCATGTATGTTTAAATATTTATCACTAGAGACCTAATATTTGTCTGGCAGAGATTACAAACAGCCCATCAGTTAGCTTTGCTACAAAGCTCAAGTGAGTAGTGAACAGATAGTCTGAAACCAGAAAGATGACATGTTTGCTAAGGGATCACGTGTCAATTTATTTTATTAGTAACAGTTTCATTCACCTGCTTTCTCATTCATTTATCTTCAGCTTGTATATGGTTACCAAAACATGAACCCCACAAGAGAAAAATAATAAAAACTCAGAGCCAGATATTGAGGAAAAGATGGAATATCAGAGAGAGGAAACAGAACACAGTTAAATCTCATACAGTCAACTTCTTGGGGTAAAAGCTATCTTCTATATTCCTCACTTCTACAGAATATCTCACCGTCTGCCTACGCCTTCTTAGAGATCTGTCTCACCCAATTGTTTCACTTCCAGGTTGAAGTCTGCATCATAATTCCAGAGTTAAGATTAAAAGTGTGAGATACTACTATTTGGTAGTTAGACCTTGAACTCACAGGAACACAGAAAGATCTCTGTCTCTGGAGTTATAGGTTTAAAAGTAGGCGTAGGTCACCACTCAGTCTTTCCTGTGCTGAGATTAAAGGTGTAAATTTCCACTGTCTGACCCTTTTTACTGTTGGTGATTCTGTTCTCTGATATTCCAGACTGAGTTCTGCTATTTTTATCAGTTAGAACCAAGTACACGCAGTTCAGTCTTTTTTTTTTTTTCCTAGCCATAGAAAACTCAAACAAAATATGAGTTATGGAATCCATTTTTAACAATGGTACTTTTTTCTTTTTAATACTCTCCAGTGAGATATTTGACATTGCACTTAGATTTCATACGTTAAACTACTGTGCCATGAGAGCTATATGTAACATGCAAACTTGATATCATGTATCACTCTGCATCACAAGTAAAATATTTCATCTCTGTGTTACTTAAAACTTCAAGTTAATGTATGTTTTATTTTTATTCATAATTTAAAAGAATTTTTTCTAATTATTAATATTTCTCAAAGTAAGCAAGTTTGAAAGGTTATGTTCACACAGCATGGTAAATATAACAAATCTGAATTTTCAAAATCTTAAGAGAATATTTTTATGCGTTCTAAACTTCTTTATTTAAAATACCTATTTTCTTTTAAATAATAATTGTTAATGTTAATTACATAGTACCAGAACACTCTACATGGTTTTTGGATTTCTACATTTTTACAACTATTTGGTAGCTGTAACTTTCCACCTGACACTAACAAGTTCATAAAGGATTAGGAGACTCAACAATTCTACATTTGTGCATTTGGCAAGAAAGACTCTTGAGTTCTGTCTACAGAGTAGAGTTGTAATAAATAAGTTAATAACAGTATATCTTATGTGGAATAGAGTTGTAATAAATAAGTTAATAACCATATATGTTATGTGGAGTAGAGTAGTAATAAATAAGTTAATAGCAATATATTTTATGTGGAGTAGAGTAGTAATAAATAAGTTAATAACAATATACCTTATGCACAGTCAATGTGTTGATAAAAACAAGCCTCCTACAAAATTGCATTACTTGGATTGTCTTCTGGGCAAAGATTAAACTTTATAGAAGGAAAACAAACCTATCCCTAAAATGTATGTCTGTAAGGCAGACCATAGTAGAGAAAAATCTATTAAATTATGTTATTGTTTTCTGAGTCAGTCCAGTTTCAAATAAGACAAAAGTAGTAACTTCACAGGAGTTAGTTAAAAGTCAAAATTTCTGTATACAAAACTAATTACCTATGGATAAATCTCATGGCCAGTGTCTCTATTTCTATGATATTATTGTTTTACTTATTTTAGTGAAACACAAATATCTGCTTACTACTTGATGCTAAACACACACATGCTAAATTATTTATATATCCATTTTAAAATGTATTTTGTATCTGACAAGGCAACTCTCCTTAGGACCCTTTTACTGACCTACCTGTCATTATTATGGGGTAAACAATGTCACCTTTCTAGTGCACAATGAATTATAAGGAATTTGCAAAGCACACCATCCATCATGCTGGCACTAAGTAGGTTTGCAAAGTAGATATCAGATATCACAAATGCTTTTTAGACAGTTACCAGAAAGCACAAATTGGAAGCTTATAGAAAACAGTCCCGGGATGAATGGCCATGACAGCTCTTCAAAGTAAAGAGAAACTACTCCTTCGTAAATAACCTTGTCAAAAGCAAAAGTTGTAGGAAGCTTTGCTGGCAGTCAAAATAGAATAATTTAAAAACTTGTTAATGGGTCTACCTCATAGAAATTCATGAACACAGAATGTACTCAGAATAAGAAAAAGGTTATATATAAATCAGCAACAGCACAGCCACACAAAATTGAATAAAATTGGACAATGGTCAGAGTTACACAAAAATCATCTTTTCTCTATGAGTTGTTTTGGGTGAATTTCAATCTATTAATAACTCCTTAGATCATATAAAGTATATGTACATGTTATGTATGCATATACAATAGTCATAGTCTAGTTACATCGTTTGACTTTAAAAATATGTCAGATATGTGCTTTCTTCATGTATCTATGTACTGTGAGTAATAAATACGTTTTGTTATTATGTATTAAAATAGCTATTAATCACCTAATTCACATGACATTTTAAATTTAAGC
Source organism: Phyllotis vaccarum (assembly GCA_033318265.1). Taxonomy (NCBI): domain Eukaryota; kingdom Metazoa; phylum Chordata; class Mammalia; order Rodentia; family Cricetidae; genus Phyllotis; species Phyllotis vaccarum. Next base: position 33,969,015 of record JARWLC010000010.1, on the reverse strand, counting down.
CTTCAAATGGCAGTTGCTTTATGTGTAACTGCCTTTAGTTCTTTAACTACTCCTTCCAATGAAACTAAATATTTCAAAAGAGTACATTATACATTTATTCTAATCTTTAATTTCTCCTCTTTAGTAAATGATTTCTTAATATTTAGAAGTTTCTTCACTAAAATCGGCAGTTTAAATAAATTTAAAACGGTGAAATTCTCACAAGTAAACATTATAGACTTTGGTGAAAATCCTTAATATTCTGGAAAGTTTAATTTATTATATGAAACAGTGAAAATGTTTAAAAAATATACCTATGATCAAGAAATCATCAATGTTTGCCAGGAGAAACTGAAAACCAAGCAGGTAGGCCAGAGTCCAAAGACTTAGTAAATTCCTAGTGTTTCTTGTTGCGTTTTTTAGGGGGTAATTTGAATGTACTTGAGAAAAGCAGACTAAAGCGAAGAGAGAAGCCATGGTTCTTGTGAATATTTGGAGTCTCAGATAAAATAGATAAAACAATATTTCACACATTGCCCTAAATTCACAGCTCCCGAGCCAAAGCAATGATGTTGACTGCTTCCTTGTATTTTCATTGATACAAAAACGTGTTTCCATTACTATCAGAAAAATATTTCGTCAAAAGAAATAATAAGTTCTGTGCTTAAAATATTGCATATATTTGACATTGAATTAAATCTAATTAGTAGCAAAATTTTAAGTTTGTGCTGGCTATATGTAATTCTGCTAAAAGTCAAGGTTAGAAACAACACAAATGGAAGCCTTAGACTTTATACTATGCATACATTTTGTGCACACCTCAGAAACCCCAAAACAAAAATAAATATAAATTGCAATATAACAAACAAATCTTGATTATTTCATTGTTTGAAGTACTTTTATATAGTAGCTTTTAATTGTTTAAATGTCCTGTGTTTCCTTGATAGTTTATTACAAAGATTTTAAATGTATACATAAACAATAGACATAAAGCACAATTCCATCTGTATTCAGTTAGGCAATTTACAATTTTAAAAATGTCTAAACATGTCTGATAAAATTATACTTCATGCTGACGGAGAACAGCTGTTATATAAAGCAGACTATGCCATTATTTCTAACTTGCATGTTGTGTGCACTCTGTGTCATGTTTTGTTCCACAGGATTCACTTAGAGTATTTGTTTTGATTCTCACAGTGATCCTCCGGTGGAAGTGATGCTCACACAGAGCTAAGAAGCTCTGCATCATACAAGAGATAGAAACAGTGGATAGGAACAGTGTAAGGTTTAAGTCACTCATGTTCTCTAGCAGTTTTGTTCTTCCCCAGAATGTCAAAAAGAACTCTGAAAGGTGGAGAGATAATCCACACCTGGCTTCCCTTCCTGGCGTTTGTCGTCATGAACGCAAGCATGCTGCATTTCAAATCCCAAATGTGTGAATAATCACATCAATTTTCCTCTTCATTTCTTATGTGCATAAACAATCCCAAGTGTAATCCTTGCCATTTCTGTTCTCTTCCTACAAATCAACATATTCAAATTTGCCCCTTTAAAATCAGAAATGAGATTCTCTTGAAATATATGGGCTGAGGAAAATGTGAATAACTCAGTTGCACCTTCAACACCTTGGAATTAAATTCATCTAACATGTTTTCACTTTCAAAACTTGACAAGTAAAGACTCAGGCACTTCCCATCTCCCTTGATCGCTGCCATTGCTACACGGAATATATTTAATGGATACTTTTGTATGCTGCACCTTGCCAGTTAGTTCAATTTAGATGAAAGCTGTTGTTTTCTAATTCCATTTCAGTGAAAATGACAGAGACAAATGGTCAAATTACCTGGAGAGTTCCTTTGGCAGAATAAGCTGCATATGAGGAGAGCAGATCTTGGCTATGGCCTTTTCTGGCTTCTTTTCTGCAAGGTTGGCCATCAGGATAAAAGCACTGGCCAGTACTGCTCACAGTGATGGTGCCTGGAGAGGGCCCAGGGAAATCCAGCAGCACTGAGTAGTTTAGAAACTGTGTATCTTCCAAGCCCAATGCAGTCCAGTGAGTCTTAATCTTCTTTGAAATTTCCATGTCATCTTCACTTTTATAGAGCTGAACCAAATTTCTGAAAATGTTTAAAAGTAAATTTTAAAAATAAATTTAAAAAAGTCTTTACAATTTGAATATATTACTATTCATACGAGAGCAATTATTAGTAGGTTCCATGGATGTTAAAGGATAAAGGTCACCAAATGTGGCCTTAAGAGATGTACAGAGCAGTGGAGCTGAGATGAATGAAGGGAAACGTGTTCAATCAGAACAGGATGAATTTATTTTTCAAGAAGGCCTAAAAGGAATGATGATGCCAACTGGTGTTTTATGACTTCTGATTCTTCTAGCAACATTAAGAAACTCTATGTATGAGGAGAGTGTACATGAGCAAAGGGATCATGAGGAGAAAACCCACAGAGACGGCTGACCTGAGCCATTGGGAGCTCACTGACTCTGAAAGAACAGCTGAGGAACCATCATGGAAAGGAACCAAGCTCTCTGGATGCGGGCGACACTTGAATGTGTGGGCAGTTTGTACAATCTCTTGCAGCTGCCCTGAGTTCATTCCTAGTGCGTGAACTGACATCTTGGAGCCCATTACCTACAGAGGAACATCTAACTCAGCCTTGATACTGGAGGGAGGGGCTCGAACCTACAGAGCAATGGATGTGCCACACCAAACTGACTTTCCCTGGGATTCCTTGCTCTCCCTGGGGAGTGTATGGGGGTATGGAGTGGGGAAGAGCCTGGGGGAGGACTGGGGTGAGAAGATAGAGGGGGAGCAGTGATGGGTATGGGAAAAATACTTTTAAATAGGAAAAAATATAAAATCCAACCATAAAATTTACTTAGCTCAAAAAAAAGAAGAAAATCCATATATAATCAATTTCCACCAACTTCCAGGTTTATTGACATAGTTTTCATTATGGTTAATATGGTTCTATATAAGAGCATTGAATAATCTGTACCTACATAATGAACGTTTAAGTTTGGGTCTGAAATGTCCCGGGCAGTCTCATGTGTCTGATTTCTTCTTTCTTTAGAAGAAGCACAGGAGACTAAGAAACTTCAGGAGCTTTGTGCCACTAATAAGTGGCGCCATGAAGGGGAATATCCCACATACTTTATGGCATAGTGCTCTGCTTCTGCATCAATTAAGAGATGAGAAAAAGCAACGTTTCAGGCTTGGCACCATGAAACGAGACCCTCACATCACCATGAATTCTTCAACATAACAGACTATTCTCTGAAATGATGAATTGCTTCTGTCCCATATTTAATCACAGGGAGGGAAAGATAAATAATGCATTAGTATTGAAATAAGCCTTTCATTCTGATGTCAAGGTTGTGGATGGCATTAAATGGATACTAAAGGTTTATTTGAGAGACTATACCATCTTCAGAAAAAAGAACAGTTGTTAATATTATTGTTCAGTTTTGAATGTCTGATTTAGTTCCCTCAATTTGGCATTCTGAAATTCTAAGGCTCAAAATAATAAGGAAGGAATTTAGTGGTGAGTGCTTGGATCACAGGTGAAAATTACTCATTAGTGCAATTAGTACTTCCATAAAGAGGCCAGGGGGAGATTTAGATATTTTCAACTGTATGTAAAAAAGTGCTAGAAGGAACAGATTCTTCCAAAGATGATTTCTCAGCTCTAAAATAGTAAAACATAAATTTTTGTTGTTTATAAATTGCACAGTCTAGGGTATTTTGTTATGACCACTTGCATGGACTTTGATAACTATCAGATTACGGTGACTATATATATATATATATGTATAAACTTATTTTATAAACTATTTGCCTAGCCTTAATTACTGCTGTTACAAGGTAATACTAATCAATTTTTCTATCACCCAGTTCCTCTAGGAAATCATTAGTTATAAAACATGCCTTTATTTTTGCTTTTTGCTAAAAGTTATGTAATTAGCAAATGGATATTTAATTAATTCTTGTCTTATAATTTTAAATTTTCTTTAATTTTGAGTTATTATTCACAGGGTAACCTTCAAAAGTATTTAATGCAATATTTAATTAAAAAACAATGCTAGGTGTTTTTATAAATAGGTTGAAGTTTTTTTTTTTCTTTCTATTTTTCCTTTGCTGAAATGTTCATTGAAAGTTTACTGAACTTTATTACACATTCTGATAGGTACATTAATACAACCGTAAGCTCCATCCCAGAATGATAGAGTGCACCAAAAGAATTTCTCCCATGTAAAATAAAACTCTTATTAATATGATGCATTGAAATTTTTAGATATTTTGTAAGTTTTACATACAGCTTTAAAGCAATATAATGTTAACAGTAATATTCTATTCAGAAATATTTTCTGTTTAATTTTGGCAAGAAATTATACAAACCTTATGGATAGGAAGTATTTTCTTTTGATTCCCTCTCTGGGAGAGATCAAATAAGATTAGAATATTTGAAGAATGTTGTCTTTAAACTAAAAAGGGTCTGTAATTGATGTCTTACTATGGAAGAATGATGACCCGATTGATCAATACCTTTAATACTACATGCGTTTCTGTTTCCTCTTTGAACCATAGGCCTTTCATCACCCTCTGTCCCACTTGCTATTCATCCTCAGGTTTCCAGGCTTTAACTCATCAGTTGCACAAAACCTTTCCTACATTTCTCTTCCTTCTTCATTCTTCTCACTGGCTGGTCAGTTTAAGAGAACAATCTTCAAATAAATCCATTGCAACATGCATTCGTACGGATAAATATTTAAATATCAGTTTCAAAACACAATCCGATGAGATCATTCAGTGAGAAATAGCCCTTGACACCATGCCTAATATCCTGCATTTGATCTCAGAACCCACAAGGTAGAAGGAAAGAAGTCTTACAGTCTTACAAGTTGTTATCTGACCTGATTTGCACCATGGCAGCTTCATGTACACACACACACACACTCACACACACACACACACACACACACACTCACGCACACACATAAAAATAGAATAACATTTAGAAAGACAAGGAAAAATGAAATATATTGACTACCTGTAATTAAATTGCAATTTTAATTTCAATAATTTATTATTCATTCCAGAATATCTAAAGAGAAAACTCTGTAAACTGTAAGATTATGGCTTAGCATATTTCTTCCATAAACCCATAAACTATAATGTAGATGTTTGCTTAGAATTTTAAGTGCTATTCTTTTATCCATTAGAGATTAAATAATGTAAATCTACTAGACTATACATGCAGGCTGAATAATTGAATATCTTTAGAGAATATTTTTAGAGCAAGCTAAACAATACTAATTTAGTAACATAAAACAGGCATCTTCAAAGATGTTGGCAAAGCTTATAAATGCAAATAATTATAGGGTTGCCAGTCTAGCTGAAAGGGTTAGTTTGGGTTAGATGAGAGACCTTGTTTCAGACATTTGGCTAGCAAGAGATAGAAGAAAACATTGAAAAGATACCATACACACACACACACACACACACACACACACACACACAGAGAGAGAGAGAGAGAGAGAGAGAGAGAGAGAGAGAGAGAGAGCCAGAGAGAGAGAGAGACATACACACACATGCAAACTTATATAAAACATCATTTATTCATAATTAGTGCATAATGTTTCAAACAGTGAAGCTGTTAATGTTTGATTTTTGTTTTAAAAACTACCCTACTTCATCCTTGTATTTTAAATACACACAAATTTTGTTTAGTTTCATTACTCCAAGGCCCATGTTTAAATAGTGTGGTGCTTCAGAAATAAGGTCTTATCTTCAAGTTCTGGAAGGTATTTTAAAGTAACGGCAGTAGCATATATTGTTTGAGGTATTTCTTAAGACTCCACCGAACAACTTGCAAGGGGATTCTTATGCTTGTCGCTTGTCACTGCTGTTGTTAAATAGTCTGTGGCTATTAGGAGTGATTTTCAGACCACAAGGCATAACTTCACTTAAATTATCTACATATGTACACACATTTAAATAAAAAGAGTAATAGGTTTCCATATGTCCCATTATAGCACTCTAGATGCTCCTTTTATCTCCTTCATCCTCTCCCTGGTGTATTCTTTCCTGTCCTCTCTCCAAATACAGAGCCCCAACAGCTTTCCCATCACCTCTACACTGTATCTGTGTCATACTATATTCCTTTCTAGAATCTCTCATCTACAACATGCATACCATGAACCCTTTTTACTTTCCTTATTTTTATGAGCCTATAGTTTATATATTCACATAAAGATTTGGAGCTAGGAACCTCAAATAAGAGAAAAAATTGAAGCGAAGCCATTGTCTTTGTGGGTCTGGATTGCTTCTCTCAGTGTATCTTTTAATGACCTGGAATCCTCTATTGTGACTCATAGTATCAGGGGATGCTTTGTGAACTGCCAAGGGACAGGAATAAGGAATAGGCTTACACTGTTGTAAAGTCTGTCAACTACTGCAATGATTGTATCACCAAGATATCTCGGATGGTGCAATATGCACCTTTATATTGGAGACAACCAATAGCACTCTAACTGGATTGCTTTATAGGAGGGGATCCGTGCCTTATTATTCAGCCAAATGCTTCTAATTTAGGAAGCTATAACTTAGCTCTAAGCCAAATAACTGTAACTTATTCCACTACCTGTGGATGGAGACTCAGACATTAGAAGGAAATTTATTACTGCCAATGTAATTTGTAACTGCATTCTCCATACTTACCATTACACTCGCAGTTAGGGGTAGCTGTGGAGGGATTATGTTGATCCATTGTAAATAATTGTCCCAACCACTGGTTTAATAAAAAGCGCTGATTGGCCATTGGCAGACAAGAAGTGTGGGTGGGGCTGCCAGACTAAGAAAACTCTGGGAACAGGAAGAACAGAGCAGAATGCCAGAGAAGCCAGAAGAAACAGAGGACAACTATGCTGCTCTGAGAAAAGGTAATGAGCCACATGGCTGGACAGGATAAGAGTCATGGGTTAGTTTAAGGGTAAAGTGTTAGCAAGTTATAGGCCTGGGCCTTAAGCTGATCAGTCTAAAATTAATGTAAGCATCTGTGTGTCTCTGTGGGTCTGTGGGTCTGTGGGTCTACGGGTCTAAACCTTGAGGCTAGGCCCAAAAGTCTGGGCCAGAAACCTCTTACTACAAGTAGCTCTTGCCTTTTATAAAAAGATATAATAATAACTTCTTTTTGTTATTGTTGAAGATTATTAAAGAGGTCTACAGCTCGTCAACATGTAATATGCTTAGACTGTGGGATGTTCATCCCAACTGGTATATCTGTATCAGAACCACTATAACCAAGACTTGAGGGAAGTCATGAGTGAAGAGGTAGAAAGACTGTAAGAACCAGGGTGCCAGAATTTACATTGAGATGGCATCGTCTATATATGACAGGAAAGCCGTACTTAAGTATACTCAGCAATGTGGACTCCTGAAGAAGACCAGCATAATGATAACACTAGTTGACATACCAGTGTGGATAGGGAAAATTCCACATCCTCAATTGTCAATGCATGTGAGAAGAACCACTTTACTCCAGGGATGTTCTCCCATGTAGTTTGTACAAACTCAAGTAGTCAGAACTAACACACACAGACACACAGACACACACACACACACACACACACACACACACACACACACAAAGCTAAATTGATTCCATAGGTTGTATATATTTCTATCTCGCTCTCCCCCTTTGTGTGTGTATCTATGTGTATGTGTGTGTATGTATGTGTGTGCATACAACAATAATTAATAAGGGATGAAGAATTTGAGAGTTGTGAAATATGAGGAGAGTTGGGGGAAGGGAGTGATATTGATGTCATTGTTTATGAGGTTCTCAAAATAATACATTAAAAAACAATTAAATACAGTATATTTATACTACTAAATCATGGTTTATATTTGTATTGTGCAAAATTTCACTAAAAGAAGTCTTGTGAAATCAAATAAACTTGAAATTAAATGATTTTACAATATACAAATACTTATACATTTTTCACTTAAATAAGTAGCAGTCATGTCTTATTAATGAGTGGCTTGTTTAAGGGATTCTGTTTATGGTCAAAAACTCCCTAGAATATGAGCATGGCTACATTTATTTGCAACTTTCCACATTTTTTAATATTTCTTTCCTTGCAGTAAATGTTTTGTGAGATGTAGCAAGCACTTCTGTTATAATTAAGCAAGTTTCTGTATTAACCAGAAATGTTATTAAGGAATTAGCTGTTGTATAATCTCTATTTGCTAATTGGGGAGCCTGAAAAAATAAAAGTGTATTACTCCAAACCACAAGGTATTTATTTGAGAAAAAGTTTTACTCTGACTTAATTTTTAAAATAAGGGTTTCCATGGGCCAGTAGTTCTGGCAGGTAGCATAATGAACTGTCATGGCTGAGACTTGAATTCGGAATTAACTTTGGCATTAATGTTTCGTTGGCCAACAGAGACTTAATATGGAAGGATTTTGGCTTTGTTAGACAAAATTCTGTTTATATCAATGTTCAACACCTGCTACTGGATGAGCCACTGAGCAACATTGATGTCAGAACTGGAAGAAGTGGTGCATGCAGTATTTGTAGTTCCTGGGTGACTGCCAAGAGTGTACTCTAAGTAAATGGGTAAAGAAAATATCTCAGGAGTGATACTCACATTGCACAGAGGGAAAATGGCATATTTACTAGTACCACCAATATTTTCTTATCTGTATATATAAAACAAATACTTAGATTTATTCTGTGGCAATTGATATCATGCATATATTAAGAAACCAAATTTGGGATACAGAGATAATTTAAATAGTAAAGTGTGTTGCAAACAAGATTTCAGTGTTTCAAAATCATGTTAACTGTGGGTTATAACAGCACATACCTGTAATCTCACTGCTGGGAATGAGCAGATACATGAGCTCCTGGCTAAAGAGAGATCCTGCTTCAAAATATAAAGTATAAAACCCCAAAGCCCAAAGAACAACAATCAAAGCTAAGGAGTGCTAAGTATTGCATAGTAGGGGGCAACTTCCTTAAGGTACACTAAGCCCTGACTTTGATACCAGCATAGAAAATGAGTAATGTGGTATGGCATCTTAGAGAAATCTTCTACTCATGAAAAAATGACACATAAAATTAATATATCACCTCAAAGACACAACAGATTACTTTGACAGATTGAGAATCTTCTAAATGAACAAAACCAAAATTGATTAAATATTACATGAAAAATCAGTGCAGAAATGGACTATATTTGAGGGATCTTAATTTTTTTGCTCCTGATGGGGCATATGGTACAAAGTAACTGCTTTGCAAGTGGTAAAAGACATGCTGCAGAGCTATATTGATACTCAACATATATTTATTTGATATTATTTTCATGTCAAACAGGTTCTATAAGATAAAAAATAATATGGATTTGAGAAAACAGAACACATTGAAATAAGATACCTACCCTCTTAAGATATCCATTATTCCATATGCTTGGAAAAAGTTCAAATTTCAACTATTACTCTTATACATTTACCCACATTGAACAGAGGATAACTTTATAGCTGGTCATTACTGAATGCATATTTTCAAGAGAGAAACATAATGGGGTGTCATAGGATTTTGCATTTAAAACAGTTTTTAGAAAAGCTAGAGTGAATAAATGATACAAAAGCATTGTGACTATTGAGGTGTGAAGGGCTATATCAATCCTTTGTGAGAACAATACTCTGAATGTTAATAGTGTTTATATTCTGAACTTCTTGGTATTTTTCAGAGCGTATCATGCCATATGTCACTTTTCTCATTAAACTATTTTAATTAATCTAAAACAAATCTAAAGACATATTCCAAAAATGAAAAATTAATCCATGCATCAGGCACTACAGGTCTTCAGTTTTATCTGTTTCATTCTCTGACACAACGGCATAAATCCAGAATATCACAAATATCACAGACTCACAGGGACTTTTGATTAAATGATAAGACTACTCAAATAACTATACATGTGTACACATTCACACATACACACTCCCACACAAGCCATATATTCTTTTGCCACTCATCTGTTGATAGACATCTATGCAATCTTATTTCTTGGCTATTATGAATAATAAATACCATGTATAAATGTCAAGTCCTTTGAATATACACTCAAACTTTTTCTGAATGGGTGCATGTGTGTGTGTTTATGAATGTTTGGCTGTGTCTATATGTGTGTCTGTGAAAATATGAATACATGTAAGGGGACAGTGCCACTAATTTGAATCCATATGAAGTATAGCATAGTCCGAGACTGAAAAGAAACAAAGGTATGGAGGCCCTCAAGGACATATACAGCTATTTAGTGAAGTGTGCCAGGATTCTCTTAATTTCTTCAGTTTACAGCCTTCAGTATTTGCTTTCATAGGGGCTCTCTGGATTGATAACTGGAATGTAACATTAATCTTAAAATCAACCATATTTTACCAAAACGTATCTAGCATCTGTCAGATATTGTGTAAAGTGGCTAAGGAGATAAGGAAGACAGACAGGTCTCTGGCTTGGGATCGTGATTCTAACTTATACAGACCAGACTGTGGAAAATAGATGCAGCTCAACCCAAAAGTTGGAAGTTGTGCAGAATTCTCTCCATAACGGTTAGAATAAGCAATAGCAAAAAGATCAGTAACTTAACATGATTTTGCATTTGAACCATTCAATATATTTAGACTAGCTTGTTCAACGATTTTCCAAGTATAGAACATTCACACACTACCTGATGCCAAACTAGAGAGCAAGTTATGCTAGGGTTAAAACATATTGATCACATAAACTGCATCGTCTGAGCACAGAGGTCATTCATTATTCAATATTCATTATTATGTTAGTTTTATACTGTTTTTATAATTCAGGTTTGTAATATGGTTTCAAGTCCTAGACTGTAATACTGTTTTTTTTTTAATTTGGCAATGAAAGATATGGCATGAGGTTTTCAGTTCACTATAGACTTCGTGGCAATACCACAATACATTTATTTTCTTCCTATTAATTTTAATTATTTTAAAAATGTTCATATATTTTATCATATTATTTTCTCTCCACTTAGTATGCAAGATATTTCCCTTTTCCCTATCTACCCAACTTTACATTCTTCTGCATTCTTAAAAAGTAAAAATTAAACCAAAGATATAACACAAAATGAGAAATGATATAAAATACCAGATCATAACAAAAGCATACACAACAAAGTATGGAGTTTGATTTTGTTGGTCAGCTATTCCTAAGCATGAGGCCTACCCTGGAGTGTGGTTGATAAGCCAAATATCATTATATTGAGGAGAATAGATTTGCCCTCTTTGGTGATATATTTTATATTTAATAAAATCAGCCTGGAATATCAGAGAACAGAATCACCCACAGTCCACCCATGAAGGTTAGAGAGTGGTATCTCATGCCTTTAAACCCAGTAAAAGGATGACCAAGTTGTGACTCATGCCTTTAATCATTCAGGATACAGAGATATTTCAGTGAGTTTAAGGCCTAACAACTAAGTAATAACTCATACCATTAATCCAAATTCTAGGATTTTGATGCACAGTTGAATTCTGGAATGAAACAGCTGAACAGGGAAGATATTTAAGACAGGAGGAGGCAGACATTCATGCATTCTGTAGAACTGACTAGCCAGGCTGAGGACTCTTGAAGATAGCATTTACCCTGTTCAGTTTGAGAAGTTGGCTCGGTGAGAATTGATTGTGATCTGTTTCCTCTCTCTGATATTCCAGCTTTCCCCCAATATCTTCTCTGGGTTTTCAGTAAATACCACCTAGAATTTGTTCACTAGCCCTTTCTCAGAAAGTGTCAGTAGAAAGCAGTTTCTTTACTATGGTAGTGCGTTTGTGACCACATTCCTTTTCCTTGCTGATGTTATGTCTGGCTTGAATGTCTTGTGTGCTGACACAGTCTCTGTGAGTTATTATGTACATCAACCCTGGTAATAAACACTACTTTGTACTATAATATCTACTTACTTGCCCTTAGTAGGGTTTTTAGTACCCTTATTCCCATCATTATAAAGGTAGCAATTGAAAAGCCATCAATCTTTTTACACATTTGGAATTATTTGCAACTGTCATTAGTGCTGTTCATTTAATCAAATCAAAAGCACCATTAAACTTAAATTAATGTTATTTCCTAAACTCTAACAGAAATAATTATGTTAAAAAATAACAGTGAGGTCAAAGTTAAATTTTCTTTTAATATTAACAACAGATAATTTTGAATGAATAGAGAATGTTGAATCAAGATTTGTGACATCCAAAACTAGTCATCTTTATCTCATGACTAGATTTATATGATTTTTTGTCATGCTAAACTTAAAATAATAATCTTACAAATCAAATAAAACTCGAACAGTACATTTGTGACAGATTATTGGAAGGCTTGAAAAGGTTTTGAACTTGTCTTTGGGAATAAATGGTTACAAAGTGCTACTCCAATTATTCATCTATTATAATCTACTAAAATGACAAAATTCCATAGGAACTAATAGAAAATCAATTATTCAATTTAGATCTAATTTAGTTAGTCCTGCATACACTTGAGGAAGACATTCATTAGCACTACCCTCTTTACCAGACTAGACCAATCCTAGTACTACATTCTGCTTTGTTTATGCTTTTTAGGTCTCAGGGGGTAAGGAAATTAATCACCATCCCTGACAACTTGCAATCAGTATACATCACCTATATTTTAGAAAAAGAAAATTATGAGTTATCTACTGTCAGCAACATATGCCATGGCAATACCCTCTGTGGCAGTTTGAAAGAAAATAGCTCCCAAAGGTAATGGCACTATTAACAGGTGAGACCTTGTTGGAGTGGATGTGGCCTTGCTGGAGGAATTGTGTCACTGTGAGAGTGTGCTTTGAGGGCTCCTATGCTCAGTCTAATCCCACTTTACTTCTTGTTGACTGCCAATCAAGATGTAGAACTCTTAGCTCCTTCTCCAGCATCATTCCTGCCGGCCTGACAGCGTGTTTTCCACCATGATGATAATGGACTAAACCTCTGAAATTATAAATTAGATCTAATTTTTTTCTTTAGAAAAGTTGTTGTGGACATGGTGCTGTGTTACAGCAATTGAAAAATTAATTAAGACACCATCTCTCACACAAAATCAATATTTTTTGTTTGTTCATTTGTTTTGCCTTTTCAAAATAAAACAACATATAAATCTCCAAGCAAGCAGTTAATTACTAGGTAATCAAATAATACACAGCGGGGTCCTGCAAAGGTTATATTTCTCTGCCATGTCTACAGGCTGCATGGATAGGAAAGATATATATATATATTTCATATATATATATGAAATTCCCAGGGGAAGGTGACACAAGTAAAGCAGGAGACTTGTGACTGAAGTAATGGCATCAGCCTAAAAACATCCTATTAACATGGGAGAAAAATCAGGCTTGTTTTGATAACATCTTTCATTAAAAAAACAATGTACAGGTTGATTTTAGAAGTCAAAGAGTTGATAGTACACACAGATATTCAGTTGAGGAAAATAAAAAGACTCATGGAAGGTAGGAAATACTAAATAATCTCATGGACACAAAAGCACTTTATAAGTTCTAAAATACTGTAAGCATGTCAGGAGTAAGTCAGCCATGGTCAGAGAGTATACATTGTGTATAATCAACAAAACAAAGTCTTATATTTACCTACAAGAATACAAACTAATTTACAGAATTTCTTCAAGTGCTATTCATCCAGCCCTCAATGTGAGAATTTGGAGTGTTTACAAATGAAATAACATACTCTGTAGTTATATTGTTTAAATATTTATTTTACATTTTAATATGTATATTATGTTTCATGGTATATAAGTGCAGGTGCCCACTGAAGCAAGAAGAAAGTCAGATTCCCTGGAACTGAAGTTACAGGCATTTGTGAAATGCACAACAGGGTTTCTGGGAATGGACTCTATTTCATTTTAGGAGCAGCAAACAATCTTAACCATGTGCTAAATTTCCAGCCCCCATTCACCCCAATTACTCTTTGTTATTTTAGCTACATAGTTTATAGTTGTCAGTTGAGTAAAGTTTAAGAACACCAGTTTAAATTTTGTTGTTACTATCTTTACTATTTCTATAGTTCTGTAAGAAAAGAATATGTTTTCATCTAGTGAAGACTTCATAAAGAAAATAGAATAGTTTTCTGATGACATCTGACTTTTTTTTTTTACAGGGGTCAGCAAAGAAGATTGATGATAAACAGTACCATAACTCACCTAAAGCTGAGACAGAATATAAATAGATCCATCAAAACTAAATCAGTAGCTGACATTTGTACAAAACATGCAATTAATCCACAGGTTTATGGCCACACAAGATAAATAACTGTCAGGAACCCTTTCTTTCTGAAAGTGTACATCTCAAACATTTTCAAGTTCACCCTGAAAGCCAACACAATACAAGTATCTGGTCTCCATCAAATGTGTCTAATTTTCCACAATTTTTACGTGATATTAATGGAATACTCTCATTATATAAACATATTGTCAGATGACTGATGTAGTAAATTTAACTTCTAAACAGGAAAGCTGTATCTCCTTAAAATATCTTGATTTTTGTTTTGAAAAGTAATTAAATCCACAAAATAAGCCTGCTGGCTCATGCTGATTATATAGTTTTAATAACATGACAAAATGACATTCTACTTTTCAGAATTTTTCTCTATTTTTTGATTAATCTATTCAGTCCCTACACTGAGACTCAAGAATAAATGGAATAACCACTCATTTTCAATTGTATATGCATCTTACACTTATGCATATATACTCAAATGACATGAATCTTAGATGCAGATTAGTGATGGAGACTGGCAGAGCTTTTTATGACTATGTCCAAAGTCTTTATAAATTTAGTTGTTTGAAACTCTGAAGGTCTCATTTACATTATTGGAAAAATTATGTTAATAGCCCCATGCATATCAATTGCTGTGATTAGATGTATTCATTCCTACTCAAATCTTATCTGGTGTTCTCTAGGTC